>JBBGZY010000143.1:2480000-3737500 GCA_037952925.1 Lithobates clamitans
TCCATCCTGGATGAACCGGATATGACCATCTGGAGTCAGGTAAATTATTTTAACAAATATTTACTGTACTAATATTAATGATGTTAACTGGATGTTATAATTGTCTCAAATAATTTTGCACTCCAAATTGTGTATACATATCAAATGATAGTAGTGGCTAAATATGTTTGGCACCTGCTTGAAATAATTAGGGTGTCTGATTAGACTCTTTTATTAAAGAGATGTATTCACATTGAATTTGCTAGTCATGAGAAGCAAACTGTGTGTCATTGATGAACCCAAAAAAAGAAACTAAAACTATTGTCCTTTTTTTATACACAGGATGAGTCCATCCAGGAGGAATGTGGGGAAAGTGGCAGGCAGGAGGAGACCGGGCCCATGGACAGCCTGGAGGAGGCCGGATTCACCATCATCCTGGAGGAGGCTGGGCCCAGTGTCAGGCAGGAGGTGGCTGCTCCCAGTGAGGTGGCTGGGCCAAGTGAGGTGGCTGGGCCAAGTGAGGTGGCTGGGCCAAGTGAGGTGGCTGGGCCCAGTAGGAGCCTCACCCAATCCCAAGTGCCTCCCCTCCACCTTCCCAAAAAAAGGGCCAGGAAGGGGATGGTCACACAGGACGCGTCCCTGCGCCTCATGCAACAGGCCACCCGTTTTTTAACGAGCCCCCCCGAAGCGGAAGAAGCCTATGGCTGCTACTTAGCCAGCAGGCTTCTTCAGATGGATTGGGAGCAGCGCCTCATTTGTGAGCGCCTATTTGGGGAAACAATCCAAAAGGGGCTGCAGGGCACGCTAACAAAAAACACCCAACTACATGAGGCAGCCCCCCCCTCCTCCTCCTCCTCCTCCTCCTCCTCCTGCCACAACTGAAACACCAGAGCCACAGCCTCAAAAGAAGGCTACAGGGAAGGCTGCAGGGAAGGCTGCAGGGCAGCGTGGAGGAAAGGCTGCAGGGAAGAGAAGAAAGTGATGACCTGGGTTCAGTCTGGTCTGACAGAAGACGCAGGCTGTTGTAGGACCACAGTCTGGGGACATCTAGATCATCTGCTGGTGCTGTTGATCTCTGGGATTCTTGGACCAGATTGTGCTCCCTCTTATATGGACTCCTCAAGATCCCAATTTTCTTGTACACCGACTTTTTCCAGCGTTGACTTCCTCTTTATTTTATTTTGACCATGAATAAATGGATCTTTTTTGAGTTTAGCAAAAGACTTTATGTGTTTTCTTTTAAATCATTGATTTTACACACAATGTTAAATTAACAAGGGACAACAATCTCATTGAGTTTTAAAAAAACACACCAAAAATACATTACTAATGTTAATAATGTTCAAGTGGTAAGTCTTGAAAATAAAAAAATATACATAAACAAAAACGGTGCTTTGGGTTAACTTTATCTAAAAACTAAAAAATAATCACTAGAAAAAAAAAAAAGAATAATGGGTTCTTTGTGGTAACTTTACAAACCTAAAAAAAAAAAAAAAAATAAGGGAAAAAGTATTATTAGTATGGAAACATTGTTTATAAAAAGCATACTATATCATTCATGAGATCAAAGAGAAAAAGAATTCAGAAATCAGTTTGGGAGAACTCTGATTATGAACAGCAAAACACCTTCGTTCTTTAGAGCATTCGTAAAGAAGAAATAAAATGCGCTGCATTCAACGATCACAGATTTTGCAGCGTGATGAATGTGCTACCTACAATACGAACACTAGTTTTACTAGACCGAGTGCTTCCGTTTAGTTTTTGCTTATGAGCATGCGTCGTTTTTTTGTCCGTAGGACTAGCATACAGACGAGCGGACTTCGGGGTCCGTCGTAGTTACGACGTAAAGATTTGAAGCATGTTTCAAATCTAAAGTACGTCGGATTTGAGGCTAAAAAAGTACGTTGAAAGTCCGAAGAAGCCCACACACGATCGGATTACCAGCCAGCTTTAGTCCGTCAGCGTCCGTTGGACTTTTGTAGCTGAAAAGTCCGACCGTGTGTACGCGGCATTACAGGAGAGAATTTCCCTTCCTAGGTGTAGATTTCATCTCACTTCCTGTTATCTCCTTCCGTTTGCAAGTAGGAGTCGTTTGTAAGTTAGATGTTTGAAAGTAGGGGCCTGCCCTATATACTCAGCAGAAATTTGGGCCTTAGGTGTTGTTGTGGCCACAACACTGTAAGCCCTCACAGGGCCCTGCTGTGAAATATTAGATCAAGAATTGTAATTACATGCCCCTGTTGAACAGGGGCAGGAAAACTGGGCCTTTGGTGGTGGTGGTGGTGCTGGTGCCACAACACTGTAAGTCCTCACTCGCTCTTGGTGGGTGCAGAAATGGACCCTGCTGTGAAATATTAGATCAAAAATTGTAATTACATGCCCCTGTTGAACAGGGGCAGAAAAATTGGGCCTTTGGTGGTGGTGGTGGTGCTGGTGCCACAACACTGCAACCCCTCACAGACACTCCAGTTGGAACGCAGGAATGAGCCCTGCTGCAAAGTATTGCATCAAAAATTGTAATTACACGCCCCTGTTAAACAGGGGTTGAAAAATTGTGCCTTAGGCACTGGTGGTGGCGCCCAGAACCAAAAATGTTCTTACAAGCTATCAGCGTGATGATTGAGGAGGAAGAGGATAATTACTCAGGGATAGTCACTCAGCATCAGCATAGGCAGTCTTTGAAGGGATCTGAGATTTCAAAAAAAATTATTCGGTTACATCAGCATCAGGTGCTTGGTAGCTGGTGGTGATCCAAGACTGATTCATTTTTATGAAGGTCAGTCGATCGACCGAGTCGGTGGACAGAGGCACCCTGTGATCGGTTACCACGCCTCCAGCAGCACTGAATGTGCATTCCGAAAGAACGCTGGATGCAGGACAGGCCAGTAGCTCAATTGCATACTGTGCAAGCTCTGTCCAGTGACCCATCCTCAAGACCCAGTAACCCAGAGGATTTTCGGTGGGAAAGGTGTCCAAGTCTGATCTTGCCCCTAGGTATTCCTGCACCATGTAAAACAGACGCTGGCGATGGTTGCTGGAACTGATCATACCTTGGGACTGCGGACCAAAAAATTGTCTGAACGCATCGGTCAGACGGCCACCTTCTCCACCGCTCCTTCTTTGACTGACCGAAGCCTCAGCAACACGTTGTCCAGAAACAGGAGTTTGTAACCTCCCAGTCTCTGGGAACGCATTGCACAGACCTTTCTGCAAGGCCTCCCGAAGATGTTTCATCCTCTGCTCCCTCTGCGATGGCAAGATAAGGTCCGCAACCTTACCCTTGTAACGTGGATCAAGGAGGGTTGCCAGCCAGTATTGGTCCTTCTCCTTGATACCATGAATACGAGGATCCTTCCGCAGGCTTTGCAGGATCAGGGAGGCCATGCAGCGTAGGTTTGCTGAGGCATTCGGTCCGGAGTCCTCTGGGTCACTAAGGACGACATGGTCCGCAGCCACCTCCTCCCAGCCACGTACAAGTCCATGTGTTTCTTGGGACTGATCCCTTAAAGACTGCTGCTGATGCTGAGTGCCAGGCTCCACCTCCATACTGACACAATCTTCCTACTCCTCCTCCTCCTCCTCGTCCTCTTCCTGTGTGATCGGCAGGCACGCAGGAACACTGTCTGGATAAAGGGGGCCTTGAGAGCTAAGGAAGTCCTCCTCTTCCTGCCTCTGTTCTGCCTCAAGTGCCCTGTCCATTATTCCACGCAGCGTGTGCTCCAACAGGTGGACAAGGGGGACAGTGTCACTGATGCATGCACTGTCACTGCTCACCATCCTCGTGGCCTCCTCAAATGGTGACAGGACAGTGCATGCATCCCTGATCATGGCCCACTGGCGTGGGGAAAAAAAAACAAGCTCCCCTGACCCTGTCCTGGTGCCATAGTCGCACAGGTACTCATTGATGGCCCTCTGCTGCGTGTGCAGTTGCTGCAGCATGGCCAATGTTGAGTTCCACCTGGTGGGCATGTCACAGATTAGGCGGTTCTTGGGCAGGTTAAACTCCTTTTGGAGGTCCGTCAGCCGAGCACTGGCATTATATGACCGGCGGAAATGCACACAGACTTTCCTGGCCTGCCTCAGGACATCCTGTAAGCCCAGGTACCTGCCCAAGAACCGCTGCACCACCAAGTTAAGGACGTGAGCCAAACAGGGTACATGGGTCATTTGTCCCTGTTGGAGGGCAGAGAGGAGGTTGGTGCCATTGTCGCAAACCACCATTCCTGCCTTATATTGGCGTGGCGTCAACCACCTCTGAACCTGCCCCTGCAGAGCTGACAGAACCTCTGCCCCAGTGTGGCTCCTGTCCCCCAAGCACACCAGCTCAAGCACCGCATGGCATCTTTTGGCCTGCGTACTTGCGTAGCCCCTTGAACGGCTACGGAGCACCGCTGGTTCCAAGGACAAAGCACAGGAAGAGGCCATGGAGGAAGAAGAAGAGGAGGGGGTGGAGGAGAGAGGTGTGTCACAATCATTAGCATTTTGGAGGCGTGGTGGCGGAATAACCTCCAACACTACTGCACTATGTCCTGCATCCTTCCCAGCTGCCAGCAGAGTCACCCAATGCGCCGTGAAACTTAGGTAACGTCCCTGTCCATGCCTGCTGGACCATGAGTCAGCGGTAATATGCACCTTACCGCTGACCGCCCTGTCCAGCGAGGCATGGACATTGCCTTTCACATGCCGGTAGAGAGCCGGAATCACCTTCTGTGAGAAAAAGTGGCGCTTGGGTACCTGCCACTGAGGAACCGCACATTCCACAGACTCACGGAAGGGGGCAGAGTCTACCAACTGAAAAGGCAGCAGTTGAAGTGCTAGTAATTTTGCCAAGCTAGCATTCAACCGCTGGGCATGTGGATGGCTGGGAGCAAACTTCTTTCGGCGGTGCAGCAGCTGGGGCAGGGAAATTTGCCTGGTACAATCTGACGTTGGTGTACCAAAAGCAGATTGCCCACAAGTACTTGGCTGTGATACACCTAATTCTACACCTTCATTTCTCTCAGTGCAGGTCTCAGAGAGGACTGAAGGTCTAGTGGGGTTGGAAATCTCAGCTGATGAGGAGCAAGGAGAGGTCCTCTTTGTTCTTTGGTGTGGGTCTTTTAGATACGCTTGCCAACGAACTGCATGGCAGGTCAACATATGTCTGGTCAAGCATGTGGTACCCAAGCAGGAGATGTTTTGGCCACGCGAGATACGCTTGAGACATATGTTGCAAATAGCAGCAGTGCGATCTGATGCACTCGTCTCAAAAAAGACCCACACCAAAGAACTTTTTGAATAACGCGCAGAGACTGCAGCGCCCTGCACATGTGGAGCTTTGGGGTGTGATGCAGTCAATGTGCTGCCCTTAGGCTGGCCCCTGGAGGGCATCCTGCCTCGTTGGTGATGTGCCGCCTCCTCCTCCTCTCTCCTATCAGGCACCCACGTTGAGTCAGTGACCTCATCATCCCCTCCCTCCTCATCACTTTAGCAAACCTGGCAGTATGCTACAGCAGGGGGAGCATGACTGCCAGATTGCTGTCCTTCTTGGGCACTCCCTCTGTCCGTGCTCATGTTACTGCCTTCATCGAGCTCAGTATCATCATCAGAGCCTTCCAAACGCTGGACATCCTCCTGGAGCATGTACCCAACACTGTGGTCAAACAGTTCGAGGGACTCCTCAGGAGGACATGGTGGGGCTAGGGAAGGAGTCACTGATGACATTGAGCCGAGGGAAGAGGCCGCTGCTTTGCCAGACAAAGTACCCTGGGCATGGGTGAGAGAGGATGAGGAGGATGAGGACGGCTTGGTCATCCACTCGACCAAGTCTTGCGGCTCAACACGGCCAGCTGCCGAAAAAAAGGCCAAGCGTCTCCCACGGCCACGTGCTGATGAGGATGCACCGTCTCCACGACCAGCACTAGACACAGAGCCAGCTTGCCCTCTCTTATTGGCTTGTGACTGTCTGCCTCTCCTTCTTGGCCTTCCAGACATACTAATGGCCTGTAGCTGCACTAAGCTGGGTATATATATATATATATATATATATATATATATATATATATATATATATATATATGTAGTAGCTGTAAATACTGTAACAAGACAAGCCTGCCTGTCAGTAGGAAGATAACAGGAACGGATCTAGCTAAACTGAATACAGTGTATATATATATATATATATATATATATAAATATATATATATATATATATATATATATATGCAACACCTGGGATGCATATATATACACGATACACTGTAAGTCAGTGGTTCTCAACTCCAGTCCTCAGGACCCACCAACAGGTCAGATTTTAAGTATTACCTTGGGGAGTTGCAGACTAGAATACTGCAATCACTGAGCAGCAAGTGATATCACCTGTGATGTATTTCAGCTATCTTGCAAACCTGGCCTGTTGGTGGGTCCTGAGGACTGGAGTTGAGAACCACTGCTGTAAGTGCAGCTAACTGACTGACTGTCCTGCCTAATCTAGCTAACTCAAATGAAATGACACTGTCTCTCTCTCTCTATCTCTCAGCACACCGAAACACACTGCACAGGGCCGCCGTGCAGGCGGCCTTATATAGTGTGGGGCGTGTACTAAATCCATAATTGGCCAAAGCCTCCTTGGCTTTGGCCAATTACGGCTCTCTGTTCAGGTGGCGCTGTGATTGGCCAAGCATGCGGGTCATAGTGCATGCTTGGCCAATCATCAGCCAGCAATGCACTGCGATGCCGCAGTGAATTATGGGCCGTGACGCGCCACACAAATTTGGCGCAAACGGCCCATATCGTTCGCAATTCGGCGAACGACCGAAAAGCCGATGTTCGAGTCGAACATGGGTTCGACTCGAACACGAAGCTCATCCCTACTCACCATATTTGGTCAATGATGCCACTGGTATCCCAAATATGGTCCATATACGGTCAAGGATGTTAGCCTGTCATTCAGAGAGAGTGAAGCATTAGCAACAAACATATCAGTGGTTTTTTTTTTGTTTTCAGTGGGTCAGCGGGCATCACAATTGACATGGATCTACATCACTGGATGATCTGTTCAACCGGGAATGTACATTTTGGGATATTTTTTTTTTTTTTTTTTTAATAAAGGGTTTGTCAAAAACCGACTCTTTGTTTTATGTACACTTCCCATTTATACATATCGCATGGGGAGTCCCTTATGGCTTCCCCCGTGGTGTCAGAGGGGGCGGGGTCCCTGGTTATGTAAACGGTGACCCTGCCCTCCTCTGACACCACGGTGGAATCCATAGGGAAGTCCCCGTGTTTCAGAGGGGGGCGAGGTCACCGGGTGACCCCGCCCTCAATTATATAAGAGCTGTCACAGAAACGTAAGCGTCACAGGTTGGGTGCTTGGATAAGGGCCTGGTATGGATTTTGAGGGGGACCCCCCATGCCATTTTTTTTTTATTTTGGTGCGGGGTTCCCCTTAATATTCATACCAGACCCAAAGGGCCTGGTAATGAACTGTGGGGGAATCCCATGCCATTTTTATCAATTAACTTTTATGTGTATTGCCAGGACCGACAATTCATTATAGCCGCGAGTACTTTTAAATGACTTTTTTTTTTTCCTTTAGAAATGTCATTTTGTGCAGGGACTGTTGTAAACACGGGAAACATGCGCCACTTTACAGGCATACTATAGACACCCTCCCAGGTATGAAATTTAAAGGAATATTTCACTTTTATTGTTTCACTTTAAGCATTATTAAAATCACTGCTCCAGAAAAAAACGGACGTTTTTAAAAAATGTTTTTGCATTGATAAATGTCTCCTGGGGCAGAACCCGGGTCCCCAAATACTTTTTATGACAATAACTTGCATACAAGCCTTTAAAATTAGCACTTTTGATTATTCATGTTCGTGTCCCTCAGACTTTAATGGTGTTCGCATGTTCAAACTAATTTTTTGCATGTTCTGCTGCAAACCGAACCTGGGGGTGTTTGACTCATCCCTAGTCCTGAAGAAACAAATGATATGAAATGCGTCAACCACTTGGGCTGTGTTAGGCAGAGATATTTTGAATAGTATATTCAATTATCACTGGTTTGATAAAAACAGGAATATTCTCCCGAGTTGTTTTTAAATTGTAAATGTAATTTTGTATTACACTTTTTTGTATTTTTTTTTATGCATTTGTCCTCTCTGTACCAATAAAGTCCAAGAAAATCTTGGGTTGGTGGTATATAATTAATGGCTGTTGTACTCAAATAGCAACCTCAGTTTTTATATGTTTTATCTCTTTTCTCTTTTTTTTTATATTCCACTTCACTGACTTACTGGTAGTTCCCACCTATATACACTCCCCTCTGGAATGTTTTATCCCTATTGAGCTGAATAGTAGAGGTCCTCTATGTTTAAGCCCACTAGGAGTGAAATGCCTTGGAGTGGCCATAGGTGTGAACTATCAGTAAGCTAGTTTTTGTGGAATAACCCTCAATAGATTTGGCATTATTAGCGTGTGGCCTTTCTTTGAATAATAACTTAAAGCGATATTAAAGTCTTGTTTTTTTTTAAATAACAAACATGTTATACTTACCGGCTGTGTGCAGTGGTTTTGCACAGAGAAGTTCGGAACCTCCTTATAGATCCCACGCCAGAGCTCCTGGCCCTTCCCTCCTGCCGGGTGCCCCCAGAACAAGCAGCTTGCTCTGGGGGCACCCAAGCAGACGTGCTTTCCCGCCCATGGCTCTGTGTTACCATTCACACCTGCAGCTGTGGCTTAGCCCCGTCCCCTCTTTCCTGATTTGCTTACTAGCTGTGATTAACAGCAGCAGGATCCAATGGCTCCCGCTGCTGCCATAGGGCAATCAGGAGTGTGAGCACCGGACAGCCTAGTACTCCATCCTCAGTTCTCCCACCCGACAACAACTCCCCAGCTGAGCTGACCCTAGGTATTTAAAGAGGCCTGCCCCCTGCCAATCCAGGTTGGGGATTGGGCAGGGCTCCTTAGAACACCCCAGGCAGCTCCACCTCTCTTCCCCTCCTCCCTTCTAGAATCCATTACAAGCCAGAGGGAGGTAATCGTAAAGTGATGCTATATATGAGTCACCAGCCTACACAAAGCCACTACCAACCCACACAGATTAAAACAAACAGGCCTAGCTTTTAGCTAGGCCTGCTTACATTCACCTAGACTCACCAAAAATCTCACCTTTAGCACCTACCTAGGTAGAGGGTGCTACAAAAGCATAGTTCTTTCTATTCATAGACTTTATCCAGGCTGTTACACCTACTGTTTTACCTGATACTAATGTGAGTTTTTATTCTTGGTCTCCTATAGCAACAGATTCCAATGTGATATGTCAGTTCTATTTTCCCATAGCAACAGCTCATGTCTAAGTCTGATAGAACTATCTATATGACTGTCCAGCCCAGGCTTTCTTTCCCTATTCCGGAGTGTCAGGCAGATAGTATGGACCCGGAGGTGTAGACTGATTGTTCCAATGATTAGAACTGGACTGATTGTTCTGAGGATGGAGAAGAATTTTTTCCCTGCATCCAACGTACCAGGCAGGAGAAGTGGATCTTGATGACTAGACTTGTTCTATGATGAGAACTAAACTGGTTGCTCTGATGGTGAAGCAGAATATGACATTTTCTGGCATCCCAAGTAGTTAGCAAGAGAAGAGGGCCTTGATGACTAGACTGATTGTTCAGAGGATAGAGCTGAAGATTTAGGTATTGCAGTACCAGGTGTCCTCATAATTGGAATCATTCATCCGTAACTCCAAATCCAATATAGTCCCCACTTCCAGAGCCATGTACTAATCTAGTGATTTTTAAGCTGTTCTGCCCCCAAGAAGACGATTTCCAGGTCAGGTGTCTCATTCCCAAATTCAAAATCTTGGTGGAAAAACAGTTCTGCTTAACAGTTACATTTTTTACATAGAAGAAAGAATTCCCTCCTACAGTGCCTGGCAAAAGTATTCACCCTCTTGGCATTTTTCATGTTTTGTTTCCTCACGATCTGGAATTAACATGGATTGTTTGAGGATTTGCATCATTTACTTTACAGAACATGCCCACAACTTTAAAGATTTTTTTTTGTTATTACGAAGCAAACAACAAATAGGACAAAATAACAGAAAAAAGTCAATGTGCACTATTCACCCCCCTAAAATCAATACTTTGTAGAGCCACCTTTTGTGGCTATCACAGCTCCATGTCACTTTGGATAAGTCTGTATGAACTTGCCACATCTTACCACTGTGATTTTTGCCCATTCCTCCTTGCAAAACTGCTCCAGCTCCTTCAAGTTGGATGGTTTGTGCTTATGAAGTCTGACCACAGATTTTCTATTTTATTGAGGTCTGGGCTTTGACTAGGCCATTCCAACACATATACATGTTTCCGCTTAAACTTTTGCTTTAGCAGTGTGTTTGGGGTCATTGTCCTGCTGGAAGGTGAACCTCCTTCCTAGCCTCAAAACACACAGTGTGTGTGGTACAGGTTTTGCTCAAGAATATCCCTGTATTTAGCACCATCCATCTTTCCCTCAACTCTGACCAGTTTCCCAGTCCCGACTACTGAAAAACATCCCCACAGCATTCACTGTGGGGATGGTGTTCTCTAGGTGATGTGATGTGTTGGATTTGCGCCAGACATAGCGTTTTCTTTGAAGGCCAAAAAGTTCAATTTTAGTCTCATCAGACCAGAGCACCCTCCTCCATACATTTTGGGAGTCTCCCAAATGCCTTTTCGCAAACTCAAAACGTGCCATTTTGTTTTCTGCTGAAAGTAATGGCTTTCTTCTGGCCACTCTGCCATAAAGCCCAACTCTATGGAGCGTACCACATATTGACATCCTATGTACAGATACTCCAGTCTCTGCTGTGGAACTCTGCAGCTCCTCCAGGGTTACCTTATGTCTCTGTGCGGCCTCTCTGATTTATGCCCTCCTTGCCCAGTCTGTAAGTATTTGTGTGTGGCCGTCTCTTGGCAGGTTTGCTGTTGTGCCATGTTCTTTCCATTTGGTTATGATAGATTTGATGGTGCTCCTAAGGATCATCAAAGATTAGGATTTTTTTTTTTATAACCTAACCCTGACCTGTACTTCTCAACAACATTGTCCCTTACTTGTTTGGAGAGTTCCTTGGTCTTCATGGCAGTGTTTGGTTAGTGGTGCCTCTTGCTTAGGTGTTGCAGCCTCTGGGGCCTTTCAAAAAGGTGTGTATATGTAATGACAGATCATGTGACACTTAGATTGCACACAGGTGGACATCATTTCACTAATTATGTGACTTCTGAAGGTAATTGGTTGCACCAGAGCTTTTTATGGGCTTTATAAAAAAGGGGGGTGAATGCATACGCATATGCCAATTATCAGTTTTTTGTTTCTGAAAAAAAGTTTTATGCATATATTTTTCTAATTTTACTTCACCAACTTAGACTATTGTGTTCTGATCCATCACATATAATTCAGATTAAAAAACCATTGAACTAAAGGCTGTAATGTAACAAAATAGGTAAAAAGTCAAGGGGGTGAATACTTTTGCAAGGCACTGTATCGCTACAATTCTTTAATAAAATTTGCTAAATTGCATGTCACCTCCTGTTACAGATTGAGACTGAGCAACTCCATAAGTCAATTTCTGTGTATGAAATGCCATCTTTTAAATGTATGTTGTTTTCTGTTGTGGAAGCAACAAAGGTCTTTTTTGCTCCTGAATCTTATCTTTGTGTCATGCAATCCTGAGACTTTGCCAGTTTCACACTCTTCTGAGACCTTGTTAGCTCTAACTTCCTGGGAAGAATGGTCCCAAACATATATCTTGCAAACTTTGAATTTGACATATCTGATGTTTCTGATTTTATACTGATTTTAGTCCAAGAGCTTTTACCCCCTATGTTTGAAACTCTTCGATTTCCCAGAGTTGAACATTCTCAATCTCATTGCTCTAGCGGGGTAACTATTCTTGCATACATTCTATTGCTGAGAAGTTACAGTGCCACTCTGGTGCCTCTTGTGTCCTGGAGGGTCAAGTTGCTACCTTTGTCCAAGTATGTCCAAATATTTCCTTTGATATTTTCCAAAACCATATCTGTGCCAAGGACACCCAAAAGATCTCCCTGTTTGTCAGTTCATCCCTTTTGTTTCCTTGCACATCACTAAATTACTAACATATACAGTATATCTGTATGGATGTCACACGAGTTCCACAAACTCAATCTTTCCAAAACCAAGCTTATAAAATGTTCTCCCCACATGCCCCCTAACCTGACTTTTCCATTAAGATCAATGATGCAGCTATCAATCTCTCCCCTCATGCCAGGGCGCTAGTTTCATCCTGGACTTTAACCTCTCCTTTAAACCCCACATCCAATACCTTAAATATATTTATTCCAACCTCCCAACTACTCAATCTTAAAATCATCATTGGCTTTCAAGTGAATAGACAAGTATATTACTTACTTAGACTTGAAGCTCACATCTTCTGTATAATTCTGTATAATAATAATAATAATCTTCTGCCTCAGAATTAGTCCTTGATTGGTAATCCAAACTTTGAACCAGGAATGCATAATTCTCAGCTACTCTCCCTACAACGATAGGTGCTAAAACTTTCCACTTCAGGGAATTCAGATAACAAAATAACATTAAATCACTAGAAAACCTCCATACATTATTAAAATTGTCATTACCAAGGTGGTGTACACTGCAATTACACTACTTCCTAAACTCTTGAAAAAACATTTAACCATCATACAGTGCCCACTTTGAAAGATTGTGCACAGAAAAGGGGACATTAGGTCGTTCACTATCACAATCATATACACTCTTATCAACCTGTTCATAACTACAGACCCCTCACCCTCTATTCCTTCAACAATGGGAAAGGGCCCTAAACTCCCAGTTCATTTCAGAACAATGTGACAAATACTTGTATTTTGCTCATTATTCCTCCATTTCTAGCAAAATTCATGAGTCAGGGTATAAGCTTATGACCAGATGGTACAATCATATCTTCAACCTGTGCTTGAAATCTAAACAGAATGAGAAGACTTTGATACACATATTCTGGTCCTGCCCTAAACTAAACTCTTTTTGGGGCCAAGTGCGGGTTGATCTCACATAGGTTAACTGATATTGATTTGGGGAAAACCCACCTGCCTTTTTCCTGCATTTGAACCATCACTTTAGAAAACACAAATACAAACAAACAATCTCTATTGATACACTTGGTAAATGCCACCAGGATGTGTGTTCCCTAAGTCTGGAGACAGGAATCATGCCTGACAGTTCAATTATGGTTATCCAGGTTCACAGATATCCATCATAGGGAGAATCTAACAGCTACTCTGAATCATTCCGAGGAAAAAAAAGTTATGAAAACTTGTTTCTGTTGGACAAACTTTGTACAGTACATTCTCAGGAAGTTAAAAACCTAATGTTGGGTGTCTAACACATTTACTTTTTATTATGTTAGCAAATAAGTGGTTGAATTGGTATTTCTTATTCCATTTATCCACTCCTCCCTCCTTCTTTGCCCTCTCTAATGCGTCCCCATACATCGACTCCCTACTTATTTTCTTAACCCCCCTCCCATCCCCCTCCTGTATTTTCCTTCCCCCTTCTCTTACTTTTACCCTTGGGTTTCAGTGCTTGACAAATAAACTGAAGATTTGTCAAGGAGCTGCATAAGTCTTGGAATATCTTTCTTGAATTACAAATAGTAATAATAATAATAATAATAATAATAATAATAATAATAATAATCAATGTTTTTCAGGAGTTTTAAAGTTCAAGTTTTTTTAAGGGTATTAACAAGGCATAATTAACATTTCTAAATGTTCCTTATGTTCCTATCTGCTTTAATCACTCAGCTAGTTACTGCTTTTGTTAACCCATATGACACAAAATGGAGATTGCAATCCTAGCACAAATTGTATATGTATTTATTAAATGAAAAGGGATGCAGTTCAAAATCCTTTCTGCATTAATTACAGTCTTGGTAATTATTACAACTGAAAGAGTCCTGAAAAATTCATGAACTATTTAACTTCATGGTACAATATTCAATGCACCAATTGTGCTTTAAAGAGGAGAAAGTTGAGTTGTAAGCATTTTGTGCTGCCCATACATATAGTAGATGTGAAGAGAACAAATATCCCACTGCTTTATTAGTGAAGCTATTAGGAAACCTGCTGGAAAGATAGATATGACAAGACAATCATTTCACCTCAAAGATTACAGTTTTTGAATAGCAATTAAAAAGTACCCACATACAGATTGCAGCTATCATTAGGCATACTCCTCACACTATGCAATTTTACTATTATTGATTATGGAAATACATCAAATTAACTGCCCATAGGTAGAGTTTGATAGCAGCAGGAAACTCAGAAAGACATTCATTAAACTGTGATGTATGTGATTTAAAATGAAAAATTAAGACTTAAGTCTAAATCATCTCCTCACCAACACTTTTCAAATTAGTGTACCGTGGTTTAAAAATGAATAAGTATACCTTTGTGTGCTTTTTATCAGATATACAGTATGTGCTTCTCAAGGACTTATTTGGTACCTATAACATCTGACCTATATGCACTTAATTTTCATCATAACTTTAATATGTGTATCCAGCATGTGGTTTACAAATATAATGCTGTTTTAACAGTTGAGGATTTGACTTTGTAACATCTTAAGGTTTTCGTAGAGATAGCATATATGCATACGTACAGTAGATAACATTCATATAGAATAAAGACATCCAGTTTTTTTTTTTTGTTTTTTTTTAGGGCATCTTTCAACTGCTACAGACATCAGTTGCCAACCTCCACTGATGCAAAGTTAATTGAGTGAGTTTGTGTTTGATGTTCTTGAATGTTTGTTTTATTTTTTATCAATAAACAAATAGGATTAATTGCCAGATACATGGAAACCTGCTTATGCAACAAAATAAAGTATTGTCGTCAGTCTTTTATCTACGGCCACGTTAAAATGCCACAAATGTTGCTGTTTTTATTTTGGATAAAGTACACAAGGGTTAAAACCCAATTTTTTTTTCTAATTGATAAAATATCCCTTCATTTCCTGTCCTGAAAACAAAAAAGGAAGTGAGGGGAAAACCTTTTGTAATCAGCAATCATCAGAGCAAGCATGAACATCCCATTGAAACATTTTACCTTGTTTCTTGTTCTGATGATCACTTACATTTATGAATGTTCCCCTTCATTCAGTACTGGTGACATGAAATCAATTTTTCCAGGTATATTTGATCCAGGTGCCACAGATCCTCTTTGCCCTTTTTCTTTTTCCACCAGTGGTCAGATACTAAATACTGAAGAGAGCGGCACCACATCATGACTCTCCTGTGTAGTGTTCTCCTTTTGAGCTTAGGCCAGGGGGCATTTCAATGGCCATGGTTTACAGGAAGTGGGATAAATGATAAAACAGAAACAGAGCCATATCATTTGATTGGCAAGTCTATGGGCATTAGTGCCAGAGATCGGGTAATTGTAGTAGTAACCCGAATGTGAACCCTGTCAATGAATATGAAGGGATACAAAGCAAGTTCTTGGGTGATTGAGACTGAAAGATTTGGATACCTGTGACTTATAAAGACAGGCTTACCAATAGTTCTGGGCTAAACATTATTTTTGATATGGTTTTTCTTTCCAAGAAATTTTGCTTTTGGGTTTAGAAAAGTAAGGTTAGGTTGGGGTGCCTACACAATGCATAGACATGTATGCTCATTTAATATTATTAATAAGTTTGTTATTGTTGATCTTTATCTGCTAAAGCTATTTTACTAATGGGATGGAGATAACATTTTGACTACAGAGTTTTATCTATAACCTGATTTATTGATCCTGCTACTTTGTCTTAAAAATCAATCTCTTAGATCTGAAATCTACAGGAACTATAGCTGGCTTGTTTCTTTCTGCATTTAGAAGGCCCTATTCCCTTAAGACAAACAGGCCTACTGGTACTTGGTTACCCTCAGATCTTAAAACACAATGCTATAGTTCCTGGCCAGATGGCAATAGGACTGAGTGAATGATACAAGGAAGGGTACCTGTAGTCCTGAGGCTGGTCAGGCAGTAGAGAACATCTAGTAGTAGAACCCTGGGACAGTCCAAAGTCAGGACAGGTAGTGATCAAGTATAGTATAAATTAAACCAGTTATGAGGTCAGGGCAGGCAGCTAGTTAGCATAGTCCAGTGAACAATCCAAGCTCAAGTTCATGTTGCAATGCAAAGGGTAATCTGGGTACAAGGCAAGGGTCTGTAATGAGAAATCCAATGACACATAATACAGCATAACACAACAAAAAGGGAGCCAGGAGTGTGTCCAGCCGGCATGAGAGTTCCTGCTCCAAGCCACCGCAAGACATGATACATAACGATGGGGGCGATTCCTACCACTGCTCATGGCTTCCCTGGAAGACACAACACTCGGTACTGTCCACAAACGGGGCTCACAGCGCCTAGCTCCACAGAAATTGACAGATTATTACCCCTCCACAAACAGCTGGGTGTACCAAGATGGCGCTGGCGCTGGCGCTAGAGCTAGGAAGGAGAGCTCTCCTCAGATTCCAGCAGATCATCCTCGGTATGTACGGCTCTTAATTGTGCAAACACAGGGGACACTGACATCTCTCCCCCTGAAAGTCCATCTTCCCGTAGCCCCACTAAATTCAAGAAGGTTAAAGGAGACAGGCAGGAAGAGGATTCTGATATGGAAAAAAGTGCTGCAGAGCATTCCACCCAGATTCCTCTTGAGCACTTCCCTTCATCCTCTAAACCTGTGTCAATGACAAATATGAAAGATATGCTGATTTCCTTGAGAGACTCCCTACAGATTGATATGGTGAATATGCTAAAACCTATTAAAGCTGATGTACATGATCTGCAGCAAAGAATGTCACACACAGAACACAAAATGGAAGATGCCTTCTCTGCTCACAATAATCTTGTGAATGCATATAAAGATCAACAAAATGAGATATACAGAGAATAGTGGCAAAGCTAGCAGATGTGGAAGACCATTCACACAGGAATAATATTAAATTCCGTGGTATTGCAGAATCCATTTCTGTCGCTGACTCGAGCGTTTTTTTACCCCAAATGCTATGCACCCTAGTGCCCACTCGACAGACTTAGAACTGACAATTGACAGAGCCAATAGACTGCCAAACCAACTTTCCTTCCGGATATGGTACCAAGAGACGTAATGGCAAGAATACATTATTATCATATAAAATAAGATGCGTGCCATATGGAAAAACCCACAGTTAAGCGGGCAATTTGTGGGCATTGTTCTGTACACAGATCTATCGCAAGCTACTATACAGCATAGGAAAAAGCTCCTTACTATCACAAAGGCCCTGAGAAACCAAAACATCACCTATATATGGGGGACCCCATCAAAACTAACGGTGGTGCACCGTTACAAGACAGTCAACATATTCTCGCTGAAGTATGGCCTCCGATTTCTTAAAAATATGGCAAATTCTCTAGCAGACAAACCGACAGAAGAAAGGTGTGAGCTAACTAAACTTTGGAAGGTATGGTCAGGAATTCTAACAGATAAGTACCTTGCATATTGCTTCTAAGAGCGGGCCTTGGAGTCATATAACCCTTTAGATACCTAGGAACAATTTCCTTATCGCCACATTGGAGTGGGATGTTCGCCCTCAGATGTCAAGCAGCTTCAGCTGCCTCTGGATTCTGGGGCAAGCCCTGGCACCTTTTTACTTTTAGGTTGTTTTTTTTTTCTCTTTGCTACCCTCACCTGCTGTATCCAGTTGATTGTCTGCATACACTGCTACTCTCCTTGTGTCATCAATATAGGCCTGAATATTAAAGTTTCAAAGCTCTATCCATCTTATCATTGGCTGATCATACCTCTCTTCACCAATAGATGGTGACATTTCCTTTCTACTGATCTAGCTTCTTGTAAGTATAACTCTGTTGCGGCACCAAATACTTCTTCAAAAGAGACTGCTCCTCTTCCTCATAAGTTTGTACAAAGCGCGTCTGATGATTGCATTGGTTTTCAATTGTATCTCTCAACGTTAAGGGTTTGAATAGCCCTTTTAAGTGCAAACTCATGTGGTCGGAAGCCCAGAGTCTGAAATGGGACGTTCTCTGTATAGAGGAAACACATTTCTGGGCTAACAAAGCACCAAAATGTTCCGATAGACAGTATCCGCATATCTTAATCACTAATGCTGACACAAAATACAATGGTGTTCTCATAGCAATCAAAAATTTGGTTGCATTTTCTTTACAGGATGTTATCACAGACCCTAATGGGCGGTATATAATTTTAATCTGTACCATGAATGATGTTATGTATATGATTGTATCAGTGTATGCTCCCAACCAAGGACAAATAACCTTTTTAAGGAATCTTCTTAAAAAGGTTAAGTCCTGTGTAAGGGAAACCTCCTCTTGTTGGGTGACTTTAACTCGGTGATAGATTCCAAATTAGACTGCTCTCCTCCTAAATTACATCATAAATCAACCTTGCACTCCATTATACATAACAAATCTTTATATGACTTATGGAGATGTCACCATGTGGACAAAAAAGACTTCATTCTTTTCAAACCCCCATAGATCGTATTCTAGAATAGATCTAATACTCACAAATTTACCCTCCCTATATAAACTAACAACTATAGACACTATCACCCGGTGAGACCATGCCCCCATAACAATTGAACTGGAAGAGCAACTCAAAGTGACCCCCACAATTCTCTGGCGTAATAACACACATATTTTTAACCACACTGTTCACCGAAAGAGAGTCCAGAAACAACTAGAGGAATTTTTCAATTTCAATGCTACAGATAATACTTCGGCCTCTACTACTTGGTGTGCCCATAAGACCTATATCAGAGGCCTACTGTTGAAAATCGCTGCAAGGGAAAAGAAACAAAGGGTGCAGGCAACTAAATCCCTTTTAACGAAAATACACCACCTAGAAACGCAAAATAAAAAGATATGTCCCAGGCTTTAATAGTGGAACTAAAGAAGTGTAGATCAGAACTTAAACTAATACTTGTATATGAGTAAGAGAAAGACCTTAAGCACCTAAAAGCTTCATTTTACTCCTCTGAGAATAAGGCGGGGAAAGTATTAGCCCAACAAATTTTTGCATTCCTCTGGATCAACTGAGGGTATAAAATTGGGTATATTGGATTGTACAATATTTTTTATTTTATTTATTTATTGTTTTTAAGGTTTAACTGGATGGACTTGTGTCTTTTTTCAACCTGACTAACTATGTAACTATAAATTAAAATAAAACAAGCAAAAACAAGAATTGCCCATCTAACGGACCCTAAAACTGGTGCGAAACTATCTCACCCTAAAGATATAGCGAATATGTTTAAGGAGTACTACAGTGCCCTTTACAACCTTAAATTGGACCCAAACTCTACCCAGCCATCCACAAAAGGTATAGCAAAATTTCTAGATATGGTTAAACTTCCGGCTCTTGGTCCCGAAGTGTTAGAATGCCTTAATGCTCATATTTTTACTGAAGAAATTAGAGTTCTTAAATCCCTGGCTCTGAACAAATCACCAGGACCAGGTGGTTTATCAGTGGAATACTACCAGAACTTCTCAGACATCCTGGTTCCACATTTAAAGTATTTAATACAGCAGCATCCTCTGGTGCATTACCAGCAGAAATGCTTAGAGCTCTAGTAGTCACGTTGCCCAAACCAGGGAAGGATCCCACTATACCAGAGAACTTTAGACCAATATCTCTCCTTAACGCAGACCTCAAGGTGTACACAAAGGTTATTTCTAACAGAGTGGCAGAAGTAACACCATCATTAATAGCCCCAGATCAAGTAGGATTTGTAAAAAGATGTCTAGCATCTGATGGCACCCACAGAATCCTCTGCTGTGGGGTGCCATCAGAGGTGAGGTGCTCCATATAGCTGAGAGTCGCAAATTGGCTTTGTAGCTCTAGACGCTGAAAAGGTGTTTGACAGGGTACATTGGGGGTATTTACAAGCTACACTTTTAAATGCGGTTTTGCAGGCTTCATCCTCTCAGCCATTTTAGCTTTATAAACAAACCTATCTGCACAAGTTTTTACCTCCTCTGTACTCTCCAACGCCTTTAATATCACAAATGGCACAAGGCAGGGTTGCCCCCTTTCTCCCTTGATATTATATTAGTTATGGAACCCTTTGTGGCTGCCATCAGGAGTTCCCCGACTATAAAAGGCATTTCAGTAGTGGGCAAATAACATAAAATAGGATTATTTGCAGACAATGTCATATTGACACTTTCAGATGTGGATTCTTCCTTACCTGAGGTATGCACGATGATTGAAACCTTCAGCGCCATATCTTACTATAAAATTAACATATCCAAATTGCAGGTCCTTACAACCAACCTTAGTCACAAAATACGGACAAAAATTAAATCTTTATTTCCTTGCAATTGGGATAACAGTAAAATCCAATATTTAGGGATTTATCTAACCGCTAAATCTAGCCACCTTTACGATGCCAATTATAAAAAAATTACTACATACGGTTCAGATGGAACTCTTACAACTGGGCAAATTTAAAATCTCTTGGATGGGAAGGATAGCAACTTTTAAAATAATTATTTTAGCAAAAAATTTTTATATCTTCAGGACTGTACCAATACCCTTACCAGTACTTTCCTTTTATAAACTCGATACCTCACTTCGATCCTTTATTTGAAAGGGGACTAGAGCAAGAATAACCTTCCATACTCTCATAAAGCATAGATCAAAGGGAGGTATGGGAGTCCCAGTAATTAAAGACTATTAGAGCGACTCTTTTAGACCAACTTAAAATGTGGTTTGACCCCTCTCCAGTAAAGCAATGGGTACTAGTAGAACACAATTTGGTGCAGAACAAAAACCTCCGAGCCTTATTATTAGCAGCGGCCACCAATAAACCACTACATTTACCAGACCACCCTTCTATCTCTGCTTCGCTTAAAACATGGATAGACCTTCTAGACAGAGGTCAGGAATCCATACATATATCCCTGTGTGATATTCCACTTCAGTCCTTTGAATTCTTAATACCAGGCCTCTCTGTTCAATTACAGTTAGACGCTGGTTACTCTACCCTACGGGAAATCTCAGAAATAAATCAAACACAAAGATAAATTTAAGATGTTCCAAATCCAACATCTCCTGCATACCTTCACCTCAGACACCATAGCGCTGGACAAAAAAAATATGGGTAATTTTAACATAGAGATTCTATCCAAAAGAGAGGCATTTCACTTATTCCTTGCTTCAACCCAATACTCCAATAAAATAAACACCAGCCTAGAAGCTTCACACTGTGTATTACATTGGGAAAATGTTCATAAGATACTCTATAGATTAATATTATTATTCACAATTTATATAGCGCCAACAGTTTACGCAGCGCTTTACAAAGTAGAGGGGGGACAGCACAATTACAGTACAGTTCAATACAGAAGGGACAGGAGGGCCCTGCTCGTAGAGCTTACATTCTAAAGGGAGGGGGTGGTGGTACAAAAGGTAATAGATGCGGGGAATGATTTGATGGGGGTAGCTCGGGGACAGTTGTTAGGAGGGTGTGGGATAGGCTTCCCTGATTAAGTGAGTTTTCGGGGATCTCCTAAAGGTGGACAGGTTAGGGGCTGATCGGATATACTGGGGCTGGGATTTTCAGAGGATGAGATAGGCTCTGGAGAAGTCCTGAAGGTGAGCATGAGAGGAGGTAACAAGGTAGCCAGAGAGCAGGAGGCCTTGGGAGGAGCAGAGGGGCGATTTGGGCGATATCTGCAGATGAGGTTAGTGATGTAGCTGGGGGCAATGTTGTGGATGGCCTTGTGTGTTTTGGTTAGCATTTTGAATTTTATATGGTGGAGTAGGGGAAGCCAGTGAAGAGATTGGCAGAGAGGGGCAGCAGTCACAGATCGATTAGTGAGGTGGAGGTGTATTAGTTTAACAGCAGCATTCATGATAGACTGAAGGGGGGGATAGCCTGTGTAAGAGTAGGCCATTAAGGAGAGAGATACAGTAGTCAAGGCGGGAAATAATCAAGGAGTGAATAAGTTGCTTTGTGGTGTCATTAGTCAGGAAGGGTCAAATTATGGAGATGTTGTGGAGGTTAAGGCGAAAGGGTTTAGCCAGTGATTGGATGTGGGGGCTGAAGGAGAGGCCAGAGTCAAGGATTACACCCAGCACCTTGGTATGTGTGGAGGGACCAATGGTTGTGCTGTTGAGCTTAATGGTAAAGTCATGGTGGGGGACCGGGATGGAGGAAAATTTACAAGCTCAGTTTTAGAAAGATTGAGCTTGAGAAAGTGGTGTGACAGCCATACCGATGTCATTTAGTAAGTTTGAGATCCGTGAGGAGATCGAGGGGGTGAGTTGAGGAGTGGAGAGATAGATCTGGGTGTCATTGGAACCCATTGGAAGTTATCAACTAGCCCAGGGAAGAGGTATAGAGCGAGAATAGGAGGGGCCCAAGGACAGAGCCTCGAGGTACCCCAATAGAGAGAGGAAGAGGAGCAGAGGAGATGGAGTTGTAAGTGACACTGAAAGTGTGCTGAGATAGGAGGAGAACCAGTATAAAGCAGAATCACAGAGGCCAAGGGAGTGAGTGTAGTTTGCTGAGGAGGAGCAGGTGGTCAACTGTGTCAAAGGCATCAAAGAGGTCTAAGAGTATAAGTATGAAGTAATAGCCATTGGTTTTAGCAGTTAGTAGGTCATTGGTGAGTTTTAGTAGGTCAGTTTCAGTGGAATGTTGTGGACGGAAGCTGGACTGTAAGGGGTCGAGAAGGTTGTTGTCCGTGAGGTAGCGACTCATTCGGTCATGGACAAGGCATTCGATGAGCTTGGAGGCAAATGGGAGCAGGGAGATGGGTCTTAAGTTGTTCAAACAGGTTGGGTCTAGTGAGGGTTTTTTAATAATGGGGGTAACCAGTGCATGTTTTTGCAGGGAAGGAGAATTGCCGGAGGAGAGGGAGAGGTTGAAGATGTGGGTTAGGGAGTTTAGGATAGAGTGGGATGGTGGTCGCAGTAATTGTGAGGGGACAGGGTCCAGGGACAGGTGGTGAGGTGGGCCATTGTCAGAGTCCTGGATGTGAGGCCGAATTGCAGAGGGGGCGCCCCTTGCGGCTAAGTGCAGCGTAACCCTGGGAGTGAGACAGGGAGTACGGTGCCCAAAGGTACACGGGTTGCCAGATCGCTGTTGCTGAGTAGCAGATAGCAGGGAGCTGCTAGGGTGCGCTGGTAAGGTTGAAGGGCAACCGTGCAAGGAGGGATTCCAGGTATGGAGCCGTGGAGCAACCAGGAGCGGAGTCAGAGCCAGGCCAATGGTCATTCAGCACAGGAATCAGTCGAAGGTGAGGTACAGCAGGATAATCAGGAACAGAGAAGGTAGCCGAGCCGGGGGTCAAACACAGGAGGACGATCAAGGTACAAATGCGGAGCCGAAGAATGGTCAGATACAAGCCGGGGTCAATGCAGGCGGAATACTGGAGCAGTCAGGCAAGCCGAGTAGTAACAGGAAGCAGATATCACAACAGGAATCAGGAACACAGGAACAAGGAAAACAGGAAGCTGATGATAATCCAGCAACCAGCATGAACCAGCAGCAGGCTTAAATAGGCAGAAGGGCGCCACCATGAGGAATACTGGCAGAATTACCCGTCCTACGGTTATCACCCTGACAGCCATGGAGAGGAGTTTATCAACTTCATCGATGGTAACTGGGCAGAAGGAGGAGGGTATTGAGTGTGGTGTTGGACCTGATGTGTTGGGTAGGGGAGGACGTTGAATGCGGCATATCTCCTTGCAAATTGTGCTGATTTCGCTTTTGAAATGGTTGTCAGTCTGTTGAGCGGTAAGCAAGTTGGTGGGTGGGGGCAGTGGGGGGTGAAGTAAGGAATTAAGGGTAGAAAAGAGTAGACAAGGTTTGGATGAGAGGGTTTTGATGAGAGTGTTGTAGTAGGTTTGTTTAGCAGAGTGGGGGCAGGAGTTTTATTTGAGAAGGGCAGATTTGTAGAGGGTAAAGTTTTGCAGGGACTTAGATTTACGCCATGCTCACTCAAGAGCACGGCTGCGTCTCTTGAGACTTCTGGTGTCGTCTGTTTGCCAGGGTTGTGGCAGATGGGGCCTGGTTCTGCTTGTATAAAAAGGAGCAAGTACATCTAGGGAGGATGACAGCGTGTTGTTGTAGATGGAAGTGGTTAGGTCTGGGCAGGACAAGGGTGTGATTTTGTCATAAAGGCCATTAGTAGAAGAATGAGGAAGGAAAGGGTTGAGGTTGCGAAGGTTTCTGCGGGTAGTGGTTTGTGGATTGGCAGCATGGGAATTAGGAGACAAGGAGAGTGTGAAACGGATAAGGTTGTGATCAGAGAGAGGAAAGGGGGTGTTAGAGAGGTTGCACAGAGTGCAGCGATGGGAGAATACGAGGTCGAGAGTATTGCCATTGGGAGTGAGTAGTGGTTTGTGTCAATTGTGTTAGGTTAAAAGAGTAGGTTAGGTTGAGCAGTTGAGAAGTGGTTGCAGTATTAACATTGATTGGAAAGTGACCTAGGATTATGGCAGGTACTTCAGAGGAGAGAAAGTAGGGTAGCCATGCAGAGAAGTCATCCAGAAAGCGTGACACAGGTCCAGGAGGCCAATAAATGACTGCAACCCTCAGACAAGCTGGAGAGAAAAGACAAATGCAGTGCACTACGAAAGAGCAGGGAGAAAGAGAGGGAGGCGTGGGAAGAACCTGGAAGGTGCATTGGGGGAGAGGAGAAGTCCTACACCACCTCCTTTTCATCCACTGGGTCTGGAGGAGTGAGTCCAGAGGAGGCCACTGTGGGACAGGGCAGCTGGAAAGAGAATTCCTGGAGCCAGGTTTCGGTAATAGCAAATGGATTAATGGATTTGGAGAGGAAAATATCATTGACAGAAGCTAGTTTGTTGAAGACTGAGCGGGCATTCCAGAGGGCACATGAAAGAGGGGGGCTGACTTGTGGAATTAGGGGAATTGGGATGAGAAGGTGGGAGTTACAACTGTTGAGGAGGTAGACAGCCAATTTTGGGGGTGGGAATTGGGTGTGGGAGGGGTTTGGTGCGATGTCCCTAGACATTAGGAGTATATATAGATGGTACCTGACACCAGTTCAATTATCTAAAATCCATAAAGAACACTCTCTGGACTGCTGGCGTAGCTGTGGGCAACCTGGGAACTTTTTACATATACTCTGGTACTGCAAATCAATAATCAGCTTTTTGAAGTCTGTCTTCCAACTGATCTCATCTGTTCTTAGTCGCAATCTACACAATTTAGTCTCCATTCCTCTTCTTCCCAACACCAGCCTCCCTCTCTCCTGTGCCCTCTGGAACGCCTGCTCTGTCTGCAACAAACTCACCGCTGTTCATGACCTCTTTGTCACTAATTCCTTTAATCTACTTGCTCTCACCGAAACCTGGCTCCACGAATATGACACCCCTTCTCCTGCTTCCCTCTCCCAGGGTGGCCTTCACTGGACTCCCTCCCCTAGGCCTAATGAATGCAAGGGAGGTGGAGTGGGATTCCTCCTATCCCCCCCAAGAGCACCTTCCAGGTTATTCACCCTCCTTCCTCTTTCTCCCTCTCATCATTCAAAGCCCACTGTATACGTCTATTCTTTCCTACTTCCCTAAGAATTGGTGTGATCTACCGGCCCCCTGGACCATTATCGACTTTCCTTGATGAGTTTCTGCCTGGCTACCCTACTTTCTCTCTTCAGATATTCCCACAATCCTTCTTGATGATTTCAACATCCCTGCTAATACAAACACTCCTGCTACTTTTAAACTTCTTAGTCTAACCTCTTCATTTGATCTGAAGCAATGGGTACAGGCTTCTACTCACTCTGATGGCAACACGCTTGACCTTGTATTCTCCTACCTATGCACTCCATGCAACTTCTCAAACAATCCTTTTCCTCTCCGACCACCACCTTATTAGTTTCTCTCTCCCCCTGTCTTCCACCACCTTTCCCTCCAATCGCCTAACCATCACCTGTAGAAACTTTCACAACTTCAACTGCTCTCTCCTCTATTCTGCTACTGACCACCTCTATAACAAAATCTCTCCCCTGTCCTGCCCCAACCAAGCCACGCCCATCTACAATAAATCTCTGTCCTCCACCCTGGAAAAGCTCGCTCCCCTCACTACACGCAGAATCAGGTCTCGACCCCTACAACCCTGGCAAACAGATGACACTAAAATTCTCAAAAAATGTAGTCGCGCTCTTGAGCGTCTGTGGCACATGACTAAGTCTCTCAAAGACTTCAACCAATACAAATCTGCCCTCCAAAAATACTATTCTTTCCTCCACACTGCCAAGCAAACTTATTTTACAACTCCTATTAACACCTTCTCATCCAATCCCCGTAAACTCTTCTCTACCTTCAACTCTCTACTTTGTCCTCCACCGCCTCCACCCACTGACTTACTCACTGCCAAGGAAATCGCTAATCACTTCAAAAACCAGATTGATACAATCCGTGATGAAATCTCCATTCTACAGGTATCTTCCCCAGCTAAGACCCCATGTCAACAGGTACAACTGACACTCCCCCTATTCAAATCTGCTACTGCAGATGAAGTTGCCAAACTCCTTTCTATCGCCCACCTAACCACCTGTCCCCTGGACCCTATTCCCTCTCAAATGCTACGGTCACCCTCTGACCCCATCCTACACTCTCTAACCCACATCTCCAATCTCTCCCTCACCTCTGGCATCTTGCCCGATGCTCTAAAACACGCACTGGTCACCCCCATACTCAAAAAGCCGTCCTTGGACCCTACCAATCTTTTTTTTTTTTTTTTTTCTTCTTTCCCACATCAGTAAACAGTGTTTGGAGGGCTAAATCAGTTTGATGTTCATTAACTGTCGCCTTCTCGTATTCACATCATAGTGGATTATACTTTTTCTCATTGCTTTTTATATGGCCATAATGACCAACGGATTCCATTACGCCTCTTTACCAACAAGTCCTCTGTCCCTTCCAGCTCGTAAGCCCCACTAACTAGGACTCGATAACCAAAGGGACCCGTAAGAAGGAAGAAAAAGGACAAAAACACCAACAAAAAATACAAGAAGAGAGGTTTGTAAAAATGAACTTGTGGGCTCCCCGTGCCCATCTTCTACTGGCCCAGCCTGTATTGTGTACCAAATTACCTATGCCCTAATACCCCGATCCCCCCCCCCCCCACCTACTCCCCATATGTTTATCCTATACCCTACTAAGCTATATATTTAACTAAAAATGTGCATATCCAGAAACACTTTATTATAGGATCCTTTGCCTGCAAGGATACCAGTTGCCTATATACCTATATTAAGCCCATCCCTCAGTCTATTCCGTGTCTATGCAGATCCCACTATTAATGACTCTTCACTTTCTCTATCCACATCTTCCACGTGCTTTCAAATTCCTGAAGATTGCCCCTTTTTATGTACTCCATTCTTTCCCTACCCAAGGTTTCATTCATTGTAGAGATCCAGTCTTTCACGGTGGGGGGCTCCTTTACCTGCCATCTAAGTGCTATCAACTTTCTGGCCTGAAACAGGGCCCGCGTGATGGCTAAGGTAGTACTCAACCTTTCTCCCATCACTCTTCTATACCCCAGAATACAAACCAAGGCCTCGTTTGCCACTGTCGTACCGAAAATATTTCCCAAGTTCCCAGTCACCTCCTCCCAGTATCTAAACAGCTTGGGACACCTCCACACCATGTGAATGAGATCTCCCGTCCTTCGACACCTGGGGCAGTTGTCATTGGGCCTTCTCCCAAATTTAAAAAGTCTTTTAGGAGTATAATAGGCTCTGTTTAACAGCATTAAGTGTGAGAGTCTCTGTGAAGGGGTCACAGAAACCTGCGCTCCCAACTCCAAAATTTTCGCCCATTGTTCCTGGGTCATTCCTCCCACCTCCTCTTCCCATTTAGCCTTTACCCAAAGGAGTATTTCCCTGCTATTAACCGATTTGCTTAATTGGTCATAAATTCTTGAAATTACCCCTCTAGTGGGGGTTATTTGAATTATGCACTGAAATAGAGGCATCTCTTCCCATCTCGGGGTCTGGGCTTTAAATTGTGCTTTAAGGGCATGTTCCAACCGGACATATAGGAAGAAAGACCCCCGGGGAAGCTTAAACTCCCCAACCAGTTCTGAAAATTTCTTTAACCCAGAGTCGTTATATAATTGACTTAGCTTACTGAGGCCAAGCTTCTCCCACTCTCTAAATATGCCTATCTTAAGAACTTCCTGAAAATTATGGTTGTTCCAAATAGGAGAGTAGGCTGTTAAGACTCCATACCCCATCTTTTTCTTAACTGTTTTCCAAAGTTTGGTTATCAATTTAATTGTTGGAAATTTATCATGGAACGCGTCCGCCTCTAGGGCTTCAATAATTGTATTATGTGTGGAGCTCAACAATAGTAACTTGCCATTAGGGGTGCCTCCTTTCGGTATCCCACAGCCCAATAATTGCTGCAACTGAGTTGAGTAAAAATAACTCTCGGGATGTGGGAGGGCAAAGCCCCCCTCCTGGGTAGGGAGCTGGAGCGCTCCAAGACGGATCCTGGCTTGTTTCCCCTTCCAAATCAATTCCCTAAAGAGACTGTCAATTTTTTTAAACCACTTCTTACTTATCCAGACAGGGGAATTATGCAAGAAGTATAGCAGTTGTGGCATCCATATCATTTTTATTAAGCTACATCTTCCTGCAACTGATAGAGGCAGGCGTCTCCAAATTCCTATTTTTTGTTTAAATTTTGTTAATAGAGGGACAAGGTTTTTACTGATATATAGAACAGGGTCCTTCGTCAGGACAATCCCTAGGTACTTCAGAGCTTCCACTGTTGCCACCTGAGGCATACCAGGTGCTATTGTCTCATTTAAGGGGTCTATCGGTAGAAACTCTGATTTCTCCCAGTTTATCTCTAAGCCAGAAAAACTGCCGAAGTCCTCCACTATCCTCATTGCTCCCGGTAGCGATTTCCTCGAGTCTCCCAAAAATAACAGAATGTCATCCGCATACAATGCGATTCTTTCCTCGCCTGTTTTTCTCTGGAAGCCGGTTATCGCTCGACTTCCCCTTATGGAAATGGCCAGGGGTTCCATCGCTAGTGCAAACAACAGAGGGGAGAGTGGGCACCCCTGCCTCGTCCCCCTCTCCAGCTCAAACCAGTCTGACAATTCGTTGTTAATTTTTAATCTTGCCTTGGGTCGAGTATATAGCATTCTAATCCACCCTATAAAGGCAGGGCCAAATCCAAAGATCTCCAGCACGCGCCACATATAGCCCCACTCCACGCTATCAAAAGCCTTGGATACATCAAGGGTCATCAACGCTCTCGAACCCTCGTTCACCAATGGGGTCTGTACATTCAAAAACGCCCTTCTAATATTCAGGCTCGTGGATCTATTGGCTATGAAGCCCGCCTGGTCCTCGTGGATCAGCTTATGGATAACTCCATTCAATCTTGCTGCCAGCACTTTGGCCAGAATTTTTACGTCCGTGCATAAAAGAGAAATTGGTCTATAGGCGGCCATATCCAAGGGATCTTTCCCTTCTTTCTGTAATACAATAATAGTTGCTTCTAGCATTGAGGCAGGTAATTGGCCCCCCTCAAGCGCCCCCCCCAAAACTTTCAGCAGTTCGGGGATCAACACTTCACCATAGTGTTTGTAGGTCTCAATTGGAAGACCATCTGGTCCGGGCGACTTATGGGTTGCCATGCCTGCTACTGCTTGGTATAATTCTGCTATAGATATTGGGGCATCTAATATATCTCTTTCTTCTTGTGATATGGTGGGGATGTCTAACCCCCTTAGGAAGTCCTCCATCTTGGCCTCCTTACCCCTCTTCTGGGAGGAATACAGTTTTTTATAGTAATCCCTGAAGGCTTGTACTATTTTTAAGGTGCTTGATACTACCTCACCGCTCTGGGATCTAATCGCGAGGACCGTGGATGGAGCTGCATTGGATTTTGCTAGCATAGCCAGTATCCTTCCCATTCTCTCGCCCTCCACCATAGATTCCTGTCTTTGGAGTAACCGCCTGGTTTCTGCTTTCTGTATAACCACTGATTTATATGCTTGTTGTTTCTCTTGCCAGATACTTTCCGTCTCCGGGGTTGGGTTGCAAGTATAGTTGTTTTCTGCTTCAAGAGCGTCTCTCAACAGGCTCTCCTCCTCCCTTCTAGCCTCTTTGTTGAATGTAGCTATCTGCTGTATCAGGACCCCCCTAAGAAAAGCCTTAAGGGCGTCCCATAGCGTAGAAGGGGACACCGTTCCCTGATTGATCTCAACAAACTCCCTTAAGGAGGAAAGTATCCCATCCGTCTTTTTAATAATTTCAAACCAGTACGGGCTTATACTCCAGTACTTCCGGGGCCTAGGCTCCCCAAGATTTAAAATGACTACCATAGGTGAGTGGTCTGAGATGCCTCTTGGCCAGTATGTTATTTTCTCTACCATCTGGAGAGCCCTATCATTTCCTAGGGCTAGGTCTATCCTTGAAAGCACGGAGTAAGATGCAGAACAGCAAGTATATTGCAGCACGCCTGGGTTCCGTGCCCTCCACAAATCCATTAATCCCACTTCTTCCAGAAAAAAGCTTAACCAACTCTTTACTGAGTCCTCTGAGCTTTTTCGTAGTGGGAATCTATCCAGCCTTTTATCTAGAACCTCGTTGAAGTCCCCCACTGCTACAATCGGCACCTCTTTTTTATCTAGCAAAAATTCATACAGTTTAAGCAAGACATCCAGATTAAAGGGCGGAGGGATATATATATTTGCCACCACATACCTGGCGTTTTCAATAAAACATAATAAAAAGATGTATCTACCCAACTCGTCTATCCTGACCTGGCTGCAGGAAAACTTCACCCCAGACTTTACCAAAACACTCACTCCCCTACTGTAGGAGGAGTGAACCGCATGAAATTGGGTTTGAATTTTTTTCATCTGTAGGTGATGAATAGTTTCCTTGGTTAGGTGGGTTTCCTGCAGACAGACCAGATCAGCCCCGCACCTCTCCATCATCGAGAACACTGCTAATCTTTTAAGTGGTGTACCTAGGCCCCTGACATTCCAGGATCCTATTTTCAGAGTCTTAGCTAACATCTAAAGACTGAGGAATATTCTTTACCCCAACATATACAAACGTATATAACAGAAAGATATAAGAGAAATTTAATATATATAACCCTAACCCAAAACTAATTTTTCTCCTCCTAGTGACTGTTATAACCCTACCAATCTTAACAACCTACACCCTCCTTGCTCTCCTTTTCCTCTAAACTCCTTAAACGCCTGGTTTACAACCAACTGAGTGACCACCTCATTAAAAACAACCTTCTTGATCCCCTTCAATCTGGATTTCGCCCTCAACACTCCACAGAAACTGCTCTTTTAAAACTCACAAATGACCTACTAACTGCAAAAACCAACGGACACTATTCTGTACTCCTACTTCTGGATCTTTCAGTTTCCTTTGACTCGGTTGACCACCCCTCCTCCTCAAAAAAACTTTACTCCCTCGGTCTCCGTGACTGTGCTCTTCAGTGGCTCTCATCCTACCTATCCCAACGCACCTTCATGTCACTTACAATTCTACTTCCTCCACTCCTCTTCCCTTCTCTGTCGGGGTCCCCCAAGGTTCTGTTCTCCGACCTCTTTAATTTTCAATCTACACCTCTTCCCTGGGTCAGTTGATAGCCTCTCACGGCTTTCAATATCATTTCTATGCTGATGACACACAAATCTATCTCTCCACCCCTCAACTCACTCCATCAGTCTCCTCACGCATCACTAACTTACTAACCGACATATCTGTATGGATGTCACACCACTTCCTCAAACTCAACTTGTCCAAAACCGAGCTTATAATATTTCCTCCCCCACGTGCCTCTTCCCCTGACTTCTCTGTCAAGAGCAATGGCAAAACCATCCACCCGTCCCCACATGTCAGGGTGCTAGGTGTTATCCTGGATTCTGAACTCTCCTTTCGGCCCCTCATCCAATCACTTTCCAAAGCTTGCCGCCTCAACCTCCGCAACATCTCTAAACAACGTCCCTTTCTAACCAGTGAAACCACAAAGCTCCTGATTCACTCCATGGTTATCTCTCGCCTTGACTACTGCAACTCACTCCTCATTGGCTTACCTTTAAATAGACTATCCCCCCTTCAGTCAATCGTGAATGCGGCTGCCAGACTCCTCCACCTTACAAACTGCTCAGTGTCTGCTACCCCTCTCTGCCAATCCCTCCATTGGCTACCACTCGCCCAACGAATTAAATTCAAAATACTAACAATAAGTTACAAAGCCATCCACAACTCTGCCCCCAGCTACATCACTAACCTAGTCTCAAAATACCAACCTAATCGCCATCTCTGTTCCTCCCAAGACCTCCTGCTCTCTAGCTCCCTCATCACCTCCTCCCATATCCGCCTCCAGGACTTCTCCCGAGCCTCGCCCATCCTCTGGAATTCCCTACCCCAATCTGTCAGACTGTCTCCAAATTTATCCACTTTTAGGCGATCCCTGAAAACTTTCCTTTTCAGAGAAGCCTATCCTGCCTCCATCTAACCAACTGCACTATTTTCTCCATTAGCTCATCCCCCACAGCTATTACCCTTTTGTATAACTTGACCCTCCCTCCTAGATTGTAAGCTCTAACGAGCAGGGCTCTCTGATTCCTCCTGTGTTAAATTGTATTGTACTTGTACTGTCTGCCCTAATGTTGTAAAGCTCTGCGTAAACTGTCGGCGCTATATAAATCCTGTATAATAATAATTACAGGGATCATAACCCATCTCTCGCCAGCTTTGGCACTGCTAGGACTCTCCATAGGAAACTTCCCTACTAACTTTAGAACAGTAGTTCTGCATATTTTCATAGCAGCTAGATTGTCCATAACCACTTAAGGACTGAGCCTCTTTTTTGAGATGTGTTGATTTCAACCTAAAAACATATTTTTTTTTTTGCTAGAAAATTACTTATAACCCCCAAACATTGTACATTTTTTTCTAACACCCTAGAGAATAAAATGGCGGTCATTGCAATACATTCTGTCACACCGTATTTGCGCAGCGGTCTTACAAACGCACTTTTTTTGGAAAAAAATACACTTTTTTGAATTAAAAAATAAGACAACAATAAAGTTGGTCCTATTTTTTTATATTGTGAAAGATAATGTTACGCCAAGTAAATGGATACCTAACATGTCACGCTTCAAAATTGTGCCCGCTCGTGGAATGGCGACAAACATTTACCCTTAAAAATCTGTTTTAAGTCACAGAGGAGGTCTAGGGCTAGGATTATTGCTCTCGCTCTACCACTCGCTGCGATACCTCACATGTGTGGTTTGAACACCGTTTTCATATGCGGACGCTAGTCACGTATGCTTTCGCTTCTGCATGCAAACTCGGTGGGATGGGGCACGTTTAAAAAATTTTTTTTTTTTTTTCTTATTTATTTTATTTTATTTTTTTATTTTTACACTGTTTTTTTTAAAAAAAAATTGTGTCACTTTTATTGCTATTACAAGGAATGTAAACACCCCTAATAGAAAAAAGCATGACAGTACCTCTTAAATATGAGATCTGGGGTCAAAAAGACCTCAGATCTCATATTTACACTTAAATGCAATAAAAAAAAATTGTCATTTAAAAAAAAAATTTTTAAAAATGGCCCTTTAAGAGCTGTGGGCGGAAGTGACGTTTTGATGTCGCTTCCGCCCTGCATTGTTATGGAGACAGGTGGGGGCCATCTTCCCCTCACTCGTCTCCAAGCCCAGCCAGGGTGAAGATCGATTCAGAACAAAGAGAATAAAATAATAATTGCGCTTCAAAGTGTCTAAAATGTAATAAAAAAGCAGCGATATCTAAAATGTGACACAAACACATAACATAAACAAGAAAAAATTGGATGATTCGCGCTATATAGAATAGTGAATGCGTGGCCAAATAGTCACACCAAAAGCACTAAATACAACCAGTATTAATGAATGCATAAACCATCTGTGCAATAATATATCACAATCAGTGCAAACAAGTGTCAAAGATAAAGTCCAAGCAAAATAAATTTATTAGAAAATCATTGTGAATGGTTAAAATATAGTCCATAAGAAGAACCCAAAAAAATGGTGAAATAGCAATCACGGGTCTTTCAACCGCATGGAGCCTTAGATGTGTAGGACCACCACCAACAGTAAGAGCCTGGCTGCTTACCAGAACCCCATGACCCCCCCGTTACAGAGGGTCTAAGGGGGCTTTTGAGATCCTAGTGGTCCGGACTTTCCAGGAGCGGAGATGGAAATGGAAACTGGAAGGGGCGTCAGGTGAAAAAAGTGTAAACACTCACCTCCCACTGTCACTGTACATCTAACAGGACGAGCTATCTGTGGTCATCCGGCCGGTGCCACAGTCTGTTCTTCCATTGATGATGCTGATTGTCTTGCTTACAGGTGAGTGTTTACACTTTTTTATACAATAAATTGCCATCTGATTTTACACTATGGGAGCCCTCCCTTTCTTTTCTCCTATGATGACATTACTTTGCTGAGGGCTGAGCCCCCTTCCTGTGGACCCATCCATCTATATCCCAACACCTGACGCCCCTTCCAGGTTCCATTTCCATCTCCGCTCCTGGAAAGTCTGGACCACTAGGATCAAAAGCCCCCTTAGACCCTCTGTAACGGGGGTCATGGGGTTCTGGTAAGCGGCCAGGCTCTTACTGTTGGTGGTGGTCTTACACATCTAAGGCTCCATGCGGTTGAAAGACCCGTGATTGCTATTTCACCTTTTTTTGGGTTCTTCTCATGGACTATTTTTTAACCATTCACAATGATTTTCTAATACATTTATTTTGCTTGGACTTTATCTTTGACATTTGTTTGCACTGATTGTGATATATTATTGCACAGATGGTTTATGCATTCATTAATACTGGTTGTATTTAGTGCTTTTGGTGTGACTATTTGGCCAAGCATTCACTAATCTATATAGCGCAAATCATCCAATTTTTTCTTGAAGATCCGATTGCCTCCTCCACTGAGGGATCCAGTGAGCATCGGAGGGCACCGGAGCGCGGCGGGAGGGGGGCCCTCTCCCGCTGCTGATAAGAGTGGTCTCTGCGGCATATTCACTTTTATTGGAAACCGGACCGCTGGCCAAACACGAGGATACTGGGGTTATGGCAGCTAGCTGCTGCCATAACAACAATATCCCCCATCAAAATAAGGACGTATATAGGCGTGCAGCGGCACGGAAGTGGATTATGTGTCAGTGGAAAAGAGATAAAGCTCCTACACTTACAGAAGTTTTCTCTAGGGTAAACTTACATTGCTCACATGAATACTAATAATTATGCCAGTATCCACGGCAATAGGGATAGCTTCAACCGGAAATGGGAAGTATGGATTAAAACCTACAACTTCACCAATTTCTTTTGAGAAACTAGATTATAATGGCAGCAAGCAACCTATAAGTAGCAGGTGAGGATTAGTAGTAGTTGATGGATACTATGGCTGTAGTACCATCTCTACTTGTTTTCTTCTCAAAGTTATGTTCTTTAGTTTACTCTTTCATTTTATGTCTGATGTTCTCTATAAAAGGTCAAAATGTATACCTCTAGGTAAGACTGATGACCTCTAAAAAAACAGGTTTATGTACAAGAGAGGCAAATATAATTCACATCCTCGTTATGACATCGGCGAATATAAGGGTTAAAATGACTACTACTACTATTGCTGGAAGCTTATGATTATTAACACATAAGATACCAATTGTGGAACAAAACCTGTAAGAAAATCAACTTAAGTCTGTAGGTGCATGATGCAACTATGTACATTTTTGACCTTATAACCGTGCAAAACCGATAAAAAGAAGGGAGCCTGGGAGCTGCAGCTATCACAAGCCCGGAGTTCTGTATGTGTGATTTTTAAATCAGTTCAGCCAATCAGAAGGGATGAGGCAGGGCAGCACGGGCCAAGACACTGGCAGAGGGGGCATCCTGCTGCTGACCATTCAGGGTAGGAGCAATTTGAGACAGGAGGAGAGAATGGGTGCTGACTAAGGAAGCCGCAGAACACCCTTTAAAGTGTATGGGAGAAAACAAAAGTGCTAATTTTAAAGGCTTATATGCATGGTATTCTCATAAAAAGTGTTTGAGGACCTGGGTCCTGCCGAAGGGGACATGTATCAATGCAAAAAAAGTTTTAAAAACGACCGTTTTTTCGGGAGCAGTGATTTTAATAAATCTTAAAGCGGGGGTTCACCCACACCGCCAAAAAAAAAAAAAATATTAAAAGCCAGCAGCTACAAATACTGCAGCTGCTGACTTTTTATACATTGCCACTTACTTGTCCCGGGGTCCAGCGATGTCGGCAGGGGACGCCGAGAACCCGCTAGGTGAGGGAATCAGGAAGTGAAGCGTTGTGGCTTCACTTCCTGGTTCCCTACTGCGCATGCGCGAGTCACGCTGCGCGTCCCTAGTGGTCCCCGCTCTCTGCTGGGAGCTGTGTGTTCCCAGTCGGGACAGGAAGAAGCATAGACTCCCATGGGAGTCTATGCTGGAAGTGGGTGCAAATACCTGTCTTTGACAGGTATCTGCACCCCCCTCCCCCTGAAAGGTGCCAAATGTGACACCGGAGGGGGGGAGGGTTCCGAAAAGCGGAAGTTCCATTTTTGTGTGGAACTCCGCTTTAAAGTGAAACAATAAAAGTGAAATATTCCTTTAAATTTCATACGTGGGGGGTGTCTATAGTATGCCTGTAAAGTGTTGCTTTTTTCCAGTGTTTAGAATAGTCTGACAGCAAAATGACATTTCTAAAGGGAAAAAAAAAGTCATGAAGTAATAGCGACTATAGTGAATTGTCTATGGGAGAAATCAAAAATGCTAATTTTAAGGGTTAATATGCAAGTTATTGTCATAAAAAGTGTTTGGGGACCTGGGTCCTGCCCCAGGGGACATGTATCAAAACGGCCGTTTTTTCGGGAGCAGTGATTTTAATAATGCTTAAAGTGAAACAATAAAAGTGTAATATTCCTTTAAATTTCATACCTGGGGGGTGTCTATGGTATGCCTGAAAAAGGGGCACATGTTTCCCGTATTTAGAACAGTCTGACAGCAAAATGACATTTGTAAAGGTAAAAAAGTAATTTAAAACTACTCGCGGCTATAATGAATTGTCGGTCCGACAATACACATAAAAGTTCATTGATAAAAAAGACATGGGATTTCCCCACAGGAGAACCCAGAACCAAATTTTTTTTTAAAAATGCGTGGGGGTCCCCCTAAATTCCATACCAGGCCCTTCTGGTCTGGTATGGATATTAAGGGGAACCCCAAACCAAAATTTAAAAAAAATGTCTTTGGGGTCCCCTTAAATTCCATACCAGCTCAGGTCTGGTATGGATATTAAGGGGAACCCCGCGCCAAAATTTTTAAAAAAATGGCGTGGGATCCCCAAAAATCTATACCAGACCCTTATCCGAGCACGCAACCTGGCAGGCCACAGGAAAAGAGGGGGGACGAGAGAGTACCCCCCCTCCTGAACCATAGCAGGCCACATGCCCTCAGCATTGGGAGGGTGCTTTGAGGTAGCCCCCAAAGCACCTTGTCCCCATGTTGATGGGGAGAAGGGCCTCATCCCTTCTGTGGGGGTCTGCGGCAGGGGGGGTTATCTGGAAGCCACTCTTTAACAAGGGGACTCCCAGATCCCCGCCTCCCCCTGTGTGAATTGGTAAAGTGTCAAAAAGGTTAAAAAACACAAAAGACAGTTTTTGAAAAGTGCTTTATTATTTTTTTTTTCTTTCATCTTCTTTCTTCTGATCTTCCTTCAGTGTTCTTCTTCTTCCTCCGCTCTTCTCATCCCGCATCTTCCTCCTGCTTCTTCTCCACTCCGTCCGCACGGCTTGCCTCAGTGGGAGTCTTCCGCTGCGTGACGCTTCGGTTCTTCTGACACTTCTTATATAACGGAGTGCGGGGCCACACAGGCCCTCCTCTGACACACGGGGAAAGCCACAGGGAATTCCCCGTAAAGTCCCTGTGCATCAGAGGAGGGCGGGGTCTCCGGGTGGCCCCGCCCTCCGTTATATAAGAAGTGTCAGAAGAACCGAAGCGTCACATGGTGGAAGACTCCCACTGAGGCAGATCGTGCGGATGGAGCGGAAAAGAAGCCAGAGGAAGATGTGGGACGAGAAGAGCGGAGGAAGAAGAAGATGAAGAAGAAGAAGAAGAAGAAGGAGGAAGAAGAAGAACACCGAAGAAAGACTAGAAGAAAGAAGATGGAAGAAGTGGAAAGAAGAAGAAATTAACAAAGGACTTGTCAAAAACCGTTTCTTGTTTTTAACCTTTTTGACACATTTTTGTGAAATGTTAGTGGTACATTTGTACCCCATCACCAATTTACACAGGGGTGGGGGGCCGGGATCTGGGGGTCCCCTTTTTAGAGGGGGCTTCCAGATTCCGATAAGCCCCCCGCCCGCAGACCCCCACAAACACTGGGCAAGGGTTGTGGGGATGAGGCCCTTGTCCCCATCAACATGGGGACAAGGTGTTTTGGGGGGCTACCCCAAAGCACCCTCCCAATGTTGAGGGCATGTGGCCTGGTACGGTTCAGGAGGGGGGGTGCTCTCTTGTCCCCCCCTTTTTTCCTTCAGCCTGCCAGGTTGCGTGCTTGGATAAGGGTCTGGTATGGATTTTTGGGGGGACCCCACGCCATTTTTTTAAAGAATTTTGGCCGGGGTTCCCCTTAATATCCATACCAGACCTGAAGGGCCTGGTATGGAATTCAAGGGGACCCCCACGTCTTTTTTTTTTAAATTTTGGTTCGGGGTTCCCCTGTGGGGAATTCCCATGCCGTTTTTATCAATTAACTTTTATGTGTATTGTCGGACCGCCAATTCATTATTAGCCATGAGTAGTTTTTAAATGACTTTTTTCCTTTGAAATTTCGCTGTCAGACTGTTCTAAACACGGGAAACATGCGCCCCTTTACAAGCATACTATAGACACCCCCCAGGTACGAAATTTAAAGGAATATTACACTTTTATTGTTTCATTTTAAACATTATTAAAATCACTGCTCCTGAAAAAACGGCCGTTTTTAAAACTTTTTTTGCATTGATCCATGTCCCCTGGGGCAGGACCCAGGTCCCCAAACACTTTTTATGACAATAACATGCATATAAGCCTTTAAAATTAGCACTTTTGATTTCTCCTATAGACTTTAAAGGGTGTTCCGTGAACACCCCAAATTGTTCACGGAACAATCCTTGAAAAAGTCACGTGACTGTGATGTAACGCATGGGAGGAGCCAAGCACGCTCTGTGCAGATCAGCAGTATCACACAGTGTACTGCAGTGAATCTGCTCCTGTCTAAGGTGGCTGACTGCTATAGTAAAACCTACATATGCCTTATCATTATAAGGCACACGTGAGTGGATTGAAGTTTGCCTGTGTACCTTGGTATCCTAACTATTGCACAATGATTGTTTTTTTCTCTTATCTGCCTGTCAAATGAGATCTGTTTATGATTCTCACATTGGTTGTGAACAGAAGCAAAAGAAACATTGTTACTATAAAGGTCAATGAGCACCTTAATTAAGCAAGTGTTTTTAAACAGCTTTGCTAGTGGGACCGGATCAAAGCTCTATACCAATCGGATTCTACACTTGTATAATTGAACCTTCTGAATACATCCCTATATATTTATTTTTATGTGGATTTTTTATGTGGATTTTTTTACACATTTGGTGTCACTAATTTTTTTTTTTTTTTTTTTAATAATTTTACACTATTTTGATTGCTGGATTTTTTAGGAATTTTTACTCACCGCTGGATTTATTTGAGTATTTATATTTATTCATATATATTCATTTTTATGCACATTGTGAAGCGCTTCAAATATCATTATTTATTCTTTTTAAGTGACTCTGAAAAACACTCTCTTTTGATAGCAGCCTCACTTGGTTTTATGTGTAATTATCAGCTATTTAGCATCACAGCGCTTTGTGTTTTATATATTCTTCTACCCCAAATTGTTCGCTGTTCGGAGAACTGGTGAACAGCCGATGTTCGAGTCGAACATGAGATTCGACTCTAACTCAAAGCTCATCCCTAATGCCAATCAGGCTACTGTACACTTTGCCAAGTTCCTGGCCAAAAGAGTTAGTTACCCAAGGACTTGTCAAATGTAGTGATTGCCCTCAACACTACAGGGCGTGGCGATTCGCTTTCCAGAGTGTCATTCAAGGTCTAGATCTATCCTGCAGGGAACAGATAGAACTCCTTGTAAAGTGGCTTGGCAATGATTCTGCTGAACATGCAAAAGGAACAGAGACATTAATATAAACCATCCTAAGATAGGCCTTGCAAACATCTGGAGCAGACTGGATAGATGTTATGGCTCACCAGAGGCTATAGAGAGTACACTGTTTAAAAGGATAGAAAACTTCCCAAAAATACCTAGCAGAGGTTACCAAAGACTCAGAGAATTCAGTGACCTGTGTATGGAGTTACAAGATGCTAAAGCAGAAGGAGACTTACCTGGCCTTTCTTATCTTGACTCTGCTAGAGGTATTAACTCCTTAGCACAAAAACATCCTTATGAGTTACACGAAAGATGGATTACTCATGGCTGCAACTACAAACGAAAACACAATGTGCCTTTTCCACCCTTTAGTAAGTTTGTGAACTTTGTAGACAGACAAGCAGGAATGAAAGATGACCCCAGCTTAATTTTCAGTGTCAGCATCTTATACCACTTCTTCTGGCCCTAAACAACTCAGAGCTCCAGTAGCAGTGCACAAAACTAACATTTCTTCCCACAGATTTGCGGAGTCTCAGCCAGAGGATCAAGACAGCGACCCTACTAAGTGCTGCCCTCTACATAAGATGCCACATCCTCTTCTGAAATGCTAAGCCTTCAGGACAAAGACCATCAAGGATCGTAAAGCTTTCCTCAAAGAGAACAACATCTGTTACAAGTTCTGCTCTTCGTCCACACATTTTGCCAAGGACTGTAAGGTCAGTGTCAAATGTATAGAATGTGACAGCACAGAGCACAACACAGCTCTACACCCAAGGCCTACTCCAAGAACTTTCCCACCTGTTCATAGGGACAAGAAGCAAGTCGGGGAGACCAAAGACTCTAGTACAGATGCCATAGCAATCACTTCACAGTGCACTGAAGTCTGCAAAGAAAGTGCAGGTGGCAGGTCCTGCTCTAAAATCTGTCTTGTGAGATTTTACCTAAAAGGACGCAGAGACAAACCAGTCAAGCTCTACGTCATCTTGGATGATCAGAGTAACAAGTCACTAGCTAAATCTATGTTTTTTACATTCTAAACATTAAAGGCCCCAGCAGCCCTTACTCCCTTAGGACTTGTGCAGGTACAGTGGAAACGGCGGGGAGAAGAGCTGACATTCTACAAATTGAATCTATGGATGGTAAGATATGCCTTCCCTTACCGACCATAATAGAGTGCAACTAGATGCCAGACAACAGATCAGAGATTCCCACACCAGACGCAGCAGCTCACCAGACTCACTTGAACCACATAGCACATCTCATACCAGAACTAGATGATCAAGCTCAGATAATCTTACTCCTAGGGAGGGGTATCTTGCAAGTCCACAAAGTAAGAAAACTGATCAACGGTTCTAAACATGCCCCATATGGCCAAAAACTGGATCTTGGGTGGGTCCTTATAGGTGATTGCCTGGGAGGTGCACACAAACCTGGATCTGTTAATAACCTGTTCACTAGTACCTTTGAGAATGGTCGTCCTACTCTTTTCCAACCCTGTCGGAATTACATCCTCATAAAGGAGCTACCACACAACAACCCTGTACTTTTTCCCTTTCTAAGTCCCCTCTGTGACAGCAATACCTATGACGAAGACCAAAGCGACTTAGGAAGCACAGTGTTCCAGAGAACAAAGGAAGATAATCAGGTAGCAATGTCCATTGAGGATAGGCTCTTCTTCGAAGTTATGGAAAAGAGTATGGAGAAAGAGGGGACTAATAGCTGGGTTGCACCTCTTCCCTTTAGACCACAAAGACAACGTTTGCCTAACAACAGAGAACTAGCATATAAACGTCTCACTTCCCTAAGACACAATCTTCAAAGGAAACCAGAGATGAAAGAACATTTCCTTTCCTTCATGGAGAAAATATTCCAGAATGGTCATGCTGAGATAGCCCCAAACCTCAAAGACTCAGAGGAATGCTGGTACTTACCTATATTTGGGGTCTATCACCCTAAGAAGCCAGGACAGATTAGAGTGGTGTTCGATTCCAGCGCCAAACATGAGGGTGTCTCTCTAAATGATGTCCTCCTCTCTGGCCTTGATCTTAACAACAGACTATTAGGAGTACTTCTTCGCTTTCGCATTCATGGCAGACATACCACAAATGTTCTATTGCTTTCTTGTTAAAGAAGAACACCATAACTTTCTGAGGTTTCTCTGGTTCAGGAACAACAACCCCTCTGGAGACATCACAGAATACCGCATGAGGGTGCACATATTTGGCAACAGTCCTTTCCCTGCAGTTGCTATATATGGCCTCAGACATTCTGCTAGAGTGGGAGAGTCAGAGTATGGGTCAGATGTCAGACAGTTTGTGGACAAGGATTTCTATGTAGACGATTGCTTGAAATCACTACCCACAAATGAAGCCGCAATCAGTCTCCTCAAAAGAAAGAAGTTTTAGAAGCCAATGAGGACTTAGATTTAGGCACAGACTCACTTCCCATGCAACACAGCCTTGGTTTGCTTTGGGACTTAAGATCTGACATGTTTACTTTCCAAGTAAACACAGAAGAAAAACCCTTTACCCGTAGAGGTGTCCTGTCTACCATAAACAGCCTGTATGATCCCTTAGGCTTTGCAGCATCTGTTACCATCCAGGATAAAGCACTACTGAGAGACTTAACCTGTGAGTCGCTAGATTGGGACCACCCTCTTCCCACCGACAAGAAGAACCTATGGCTAGAGTGGAAGGACTCACTAACAGCTCTATCCAACCTTAAAATTCCACAACCTTATGCTCCTCTGTCATCTGCTAATGTTCAGATGCAAAGACTTTGTGTGTTTTCAGATGCTTCTGGTAAAGCAATTGCTGCTGTAGCTTACCTGAAAACCATAGACACTAAAGGACAATGTTTGTAATGGGGAAAGCAAAACTTGCACCACTTCCCGAACACACCATACCCAGGCTGGAACTTTGTGCTGCAGTATTAGCCACAGATAGGGATGAGCCGAACACCCCCCTGTTCGGTTCGCACCAGAACATGCGAACAGGAAAAAAGTTTGTTCAAACACGCAAACACCGTTAAAGTCTATGGGACACGAACATGAATAATCAAAAGTGCTAATTTTAAAGGCTTATAGGCAAGTTATTGTCATAAAAAGTGTTTAGGGACCTGGGTCCTGCCCCAGGGGACATGGATCAATGCAAAAAAAAAGTTTTAAAAACGGACGTTTTTTCAGGAGCAGTGATTTTAATAATGCTTAAAGTCAAACAATAAAAGTGTAAAATCCCTTTAAATTAAATAAATATAAAATAAAATAGCTGGGGTGTCTATAGTATGCCTGTAAAGGGGCGCATGTTTCCCGTGTTTAGAACAGTCTGACAGCAAAATGACATTTTGAAGGAAAAAACCCATTTAAAACTACTTGCGACTATTGCATTTCCGACAATACACATAGAAGTTCATTGATAAAAACGGCATGGGAATTCCCCACAGGTGAACCCCGAACCAAAATTTAAAAAAAAAATGACGTGGGGGTCCCCCTAAATTCCATACCAGGCCCTTCAGGTCTGGTATGGATTTTAAGGGGAACCCCACGCCAAAAAAAAAAAAAAAACGGCGTGGGGTCCCCCCAAAAATCCATACCAGACCCTTATCCGAGCACGCAACCTGGCAGGCCGCAGGAAAAGAGGGGGGGACAAGAGTGCGGCCCCCCTCCTGAACCGTACCAGGCCACATGCCCTCAACATTGGGAGGGTGCTTTGGGGTAGCCTCCTTCTCTTTTTTTTTTTGGCGCGGGGTTCCCCTTAAAATCCATACCAGACCTGAAGGGAATGGAATTTAGGGGGACTCCCACGTCATTTTTTTTTTAAATTTTGGTTCGGGGTTCCCCTGTGGGGAATTCCCAAGCCTTTTTTATCAATGAACTTCTATGTGTATTGTCGGCAATGCAATAGCCGCGAGTAGTTTTAAATGGGTTTTTTCCTTCCAAATGTCATTTTGCTGTCAGACTGTTCTAAACACGGGAAACATGCACCCCTTTACAGGCATACTATAGACACCCCCCAGCTACGAAATTTAAAGGGATATTACACTTTTATTGTTTGACTTTAAGCATTATTAAAATCACTGCTCCTGAAAAAACTGACTTTTTTAAAACTTTTTTTTGCATTGATCCATGTCCCCTGGGGCAGGACCCAGGTCCCCAAACACTTTTTATGACAATAACTTGCCTATAAGCCTTTAAAATTAGCACTTTTGATTATTCATGTTCGTATCCCATAGACTTTAACGGTGTTTGCGTGTTCGAACGAACTTTTTTCCTGTTCGCATGTTCTGGTGCGAACCGAACAGGGGGGTGTTCGGCTCATCCCTATCTGTGGCTAATACTGCAGCACAAAGTTCCAGCCTGGGTATGGTGTATTCGGGAAGTGGTGCAAGTTTTGCTTTCCCCATTACAAACCCTATGTGACATTGTCCTTTAGTGTCTATGGTTTTCAGATAAGCTACAGCAGCAATTGCTTTACCAGAAGCATCTGAAAACACACAAAGTCTTTGCAACTGAACATTAGCAGATGACAGAGGAGCATAAGGTTGTGGAATTTTGAGGTTGGATAGAGCTGTTAGTGAGTCCTTCCACTCTAGCCATAGGTTCTTCTTGTCGGTGGGAAGAGGGTGGTCCCAAATTGTTCGCTGTTCGGCGAACAGCCAATGTTCGAGTCGAACATGAGTTTGACTCGAACTCGAAGCTCATCCCTAGCCACAGAGCTAGCTGAATTCATTGCAATCAGAGGCCCAGTGAAACTCATTCGCTCCGACAGTCCCGTACACATGGTCGGACATTGATCGGACATTCCAACAACAAAATCCTAGGATTTTTTCCGACGGATGTTGGCTCAAACTTGTCTTGCATACACACGGTCACACAAAGTTGTTGGAAAATCTGATCATTCTGAAAGTGGTGATGTACAACACGTACATCAGGACTATAAACGGGGCAGTAGCCAATAGCTTTCATCTCTTTATTTATTCTGAGCATGCGTGGCACTTTGTGTACACACGATCGGAAATTCCGACAACGGATTTTGTTTTCGGAAAATTTTATAGCCTGCTCTCAAACTTTTTGTGTCGGAAAGTCCGATGGAAAATGTGTGATGGAGCCTACACACGACGGAATTTCCGACAACAAGATCCTATCACATTTTCCGTCTGAAAATTCAACCGTGTGTACGGGGCATAACTTTGTAGGAGCAGTAAAAGAACTTCAAATTCCTTCTAATTTGGATGTTCTCAGAGTAGAAAGATACTTGAGTAAACAAGACTGCACGTGGATCTTCAACCCACCTCACTCTTCTCACATGGGAGGTGTTTGGGAGAGGATGATAGGCATAGCCTATCTTCCAACAAGTAGAAACTGCAAGGCTTACTCACGAATGTTTAGTGACATTTATGGCAGAGTTTACAGCTATCATTAACACCAGACCTTTGACATCCATTTCAAGTGACTCTGAGGATCCAGTGGTCCTCACACCTGTCATGTTACTCACGCAAAAGACTAGTCTTGCCGGTGCTCCAGCTGGAGAGTTTTGTGAGGACCTTTACAAACGTCAATGGAGACAGGTACAAACCCTTGCCAATACCTTCTGGAACCGGTGGAGGGAACAATATATATATATATACTTTACAAGTAAGGAGAAAGTGACACACTGAAAAGCTTAATCTTAAACCTGGTGATGTTGTGCTCATGAAAGATTGCCAGACACTAAGGAATATGTGGCCTTTAGGTTTGATCACCAAAGTACTGCCAAGCAAGGATAATCGTGTCCGTAAGGTCGAGGTCAAGATCTTTCAACAGAATGAGGCTAAAGTATTCTTGAGACCAGTGACCGAACTTATTCTGTTGCTTTCTACGGAGGACTCTGTTAGTGACATCACTTGATGTCAGGCGGGGAGTGTTCTGTCCACCAGATGTTTTACACTGGTTATTTGTACCTTTGTTGTTGAATCTGCATGCAGAGTGTGTGGTTTGCTTGGGACAGTCATGTGTGGTGTGCAGGCTCCATCTAGCGTTCCTTTTTGGTGTTGCTGCAGTTCTGTTTGTTTCTTTTGTTGTATGTGTAGTTGGGGAAGTTGTCGGTGGGCAGGGAATTTTGAGTAGAGTCTTGGCGGGAGGTGGGCCAGTCACCATTCTTTTCAACGCATTGCAGGAGGCAACACATGTATTTCTCAATCTGTCGCCATCACCCCTTAGGGAACTTGAAAAGTATGTTTTTATTATCTCATCTTGTACTGTATATTGTTGTTTAGCTAGCTGTCCGAGAGACAGAACAATGCTGACGATGTCCTATTATTTATTTCTGCCCCCCTGATCTCCCTTCCCAACCTTCTATCCTCCCTAGATTCCTTCCATAACCTCACGGGCCTAGGAGTGAACCCTTCTAAATGTTTGGCTTTACCCATTCACCTCCCCCAACCTTTATTGACTACTCTTAAAGATAAATTCAAATTCTCCTGGAATCACGACTCAGGCATAATACTAGCCCCTTCTCTAAAACAGATATATTCCTTAAACTACCCTCAAGCTTTCTCCAATGTTAAACGCCTCTTAAATCAATGGTCCTCATACCATATATCATTCTTAAGGAGAATTCAAGCAGTTAAAATGAATATCCTCCCAAAACTCTTGTTCCTCTTTAGGTCCTTACCTCTAAATGTCTATCGCTCTACGCTACTAACAATCCAATCGGATCTGCTCAGATTCGTATGGCAAAACAAAAAACCCCGACTAGGTCGTCCATTGATGTATAGAGCCCGTGTGAGGGGTGGCTTGGGATGCCCGGATCTATGAAAATACTTCCTGGCCTCCTGCCTTATTCAATTGGTGCAATGGCATGCCTCCCCTACTTCTATACCATGGCTGCAATTTGAGCGGATCTCGGTGGCTCCATATTATCTCCTGGGTCTTCTCTGGTCACGCTCAATATCTCCAAAAGACATTACCCCACTTAATAATATAGTAAGCCAATCATAATACATATGGTCCCTCTATTCGAAGAAGTTTAAACTAAAATCTGACACACCACTCCTGTCTTCCTTTTTGAGAGAACCTTCATTCTCTCCGGCCTTTACCTCAGATATGTCATTCCTCAATTGGCCTGCAAGGGGATTTGTGAACCTTGAATCTCTGTTGCAGGGTGCTTCCTTTTGTTCGTACACACACTTACAGCAAACATATGCCATGGGACGATTGGATTTTCACCAATACCTGCAAATAAGACACTTCTACTCTGCAACTTTGGTTGGCGGAGTAGAACTACCAAAAACTCCATTTAAATTCCTGTGCGGGGAGGCCTCCAGGGATAGGGGGACTATCTCCACTCTTTACCGATACCTTGATGTCTACAATTCCTCTCCAAAATCTATAGCAATGGAGGCATGGGAGGCAGAGATGGCTCAGGAATTCCCAGTGGAGGACTGGCAAGACATGATTTACAACATGCATAAATGTACACGCTCTATATCTATAAAGGAAACAGTACTCAAACTACATACCCATTGGTACTATACTCCTGGTCGTCTTCACAGAATGTACCCACTGGTTCCTGGCACATGCTTTAGAGGATGCCAGGATGGGGGTACGCTATTGCATACATTCTGGAGTTGTAAGGCTTTAGATCGCATTTGGCAGAAAACAACCTCTCTCATAGCGCTTATATCTGTAGTATCAGTTACCTTGACTTATCAAATGTGTTTGTTGTTTGCAGAACTCCCAGCTGTTCCCCCCACTACAGAAATTAGTCCACACTCTTTTTAGCGCTATCCAATAGGCCATAGCAATGAATTGGAAATGCTCCCATGTATCTTGGTCACAGGTGATTTTACACATGGAGTCCATTAGGATAATGGAAAGAATACACCATACTCTCCTGGACTCCATGCACATTTTCGATCGCAAATGGAAGGTTTGGATGGCACACCTGCTTAGTAACAGACTCGAGGATCCCTCAGTCCCTGCCTCAGATGCACAATAGAACTAACAATTGTAAGATTTGATATAATTTGCTTGGTAGGTACTTCTAATGCTTATTTTTCTGTGTTATATATTGACGAATATAGCATCCTGGTTGAATGATGGCATTTTCCCTACACTCGGGTTGCACACGTATCACAATCATGAGTTTTCTTTGGTTTCTTTTTATTTCCCTTATTTTTTTTCTTTCCCAATTAATGGGTTCATTGTGTAATGTATTGAGATATTTTAATGGCAACATGTGAGATGCATTGTTAAGCTGTCTTAGGCTACCTTGTTACTGTACTTATTGTTCTCAGGGTGCTTGTACACCCAGTCTTTATATTAAATGTTTCCGCTGTGGACAAGCAGGCCACACAGTTTGCCACTGTTGTGTCCACTGCTGGCTGAGAGTTCTGAAATTCACAGTAAAGCTGGACATGTGTACAAAAGAAAACAGGGAAAATCAAGAAAACAAATGTTCACCAAACTACCTGGGATAGGCCGCAGATGTACTTTCAATTTGTTTGTTAATGATATACCCACTATTGCTCTGTTTGATACTGGTTCTCAGCTGACTATCATATATACAGGCCCTTCTATCAGCAACACTTGGACCACCTCCCTTTGCAACCTGTGGACACTATGCCTGTTTATGGTGTGGGAGAAAATCCTGTTTTTATGGATGGTTGTCTAGAAGTTGAGCTTTGCATTCCTGGCGTGATAGCTGATGAGCATCCCCCACTTAAAGTCATTGCTTATGTGAGCCCTCCACCTGGGGGTAACAAGTATGCTCCTTTGATTGGAGAAAGAAAAATAAACGCTCTAAGGAGGTCAATCAGAAACCTCTCCTCCATATTGGATGCCTCAGGTGCCAGCAATGCTAGTAATGATGAATGCGAGAAAGGCCTGGACAGCTGCACTCAAAATGATAATCGCCTTTATTGATAACAACAAAAGTACATGCCACAGCAAGAAGTACAGGAAAGCTGACGCATTTCACACTATAGTTAGTGCTTAATCATAGCTGTTTTGAGCTATGATTAAGCACTAACTATAGTGTGAAATGCTTCAGAATTCCTCTACTTCTTGCTGTGGCATGTACTTTTGTTGTTTTTATCAATCAAGGCGAGTGTGGCTGTCCAGGACTTCTCACATTTATTATATGCTCCTATGATTGTGGGTTCCAATGTAGAAGCCGTTGAGGCTGCTTTTATGTAGTTTCTTCAGCACCAACAATGAAATCAACAACAAGTGTTGCGGGTTTATGTGGAAATTTCACTAAGTACAACCGGTATTTTCCTGCTAGAGACTGATACAAAAGAGGCTGCAAAGAATGGCTGGGAGATAGTACCAGAAAAGAGACTATCGTTTAAAATGTCCAAGGATGGATGTTGTTACTGTTCGGAACATACATATCCAGTTATAATACAAGCCTGGAAAGAGGTAACCTATTGTTACCCAGTGGAAACTATTAGCTGATGCCCTGCCAAGGTCAAGGAGAAAGAAACCAAATTAGACTTTCACCTGAATGATGCTGATTGCAGAGCACAAAGAAGTGCTAGGAGAGCAATAAGTGGAATGCAATGATGTTTTCTGAAATGATGGCATGGATGTTGGGTGTGCTAAAAGTATTCAGCACAGTATTCGCCTAACAGATAGCATCCCATTTAGAGAAAGACCAAGGTGCATACCTTTTAAAGATCTGAATGATGTTTGAGAGTGCTTGCACAAAATGAAAGATCAAAACATCGTTGAGTCTAAAAGCCCATATGCATCCCCAATAGTGGTGGTCAGAAAGAAAAATGGTGGAGTACAAAAATGTGTTGATTATAGGACTCTAGAACGGTCCCAGATCAATACACGCTACTTTTCATTGAGGAAACTCTTGATGCCCTGCAAGGCAGCAAATGGTTCACAGTAATGGACTTAAGATCCAGTTATTACCAAGTACCAATGAGTGAGGTAGATCAAGAAAAGACAGCTTTTATCTGCCCCCTGGGGTTTTTCCAGTTTGCTTGCATGCCTCAGGGCATTAGTGATGCATTAGTGATGCACCTGCAACCTTCCAGTGTCTAATGGATCGGACACTGGGAGACCTTTGTCCCACTCAATGTATTGTCTATCTAGATGGCATAATTGTTTTTGGCTCCACTCTGGAGGAGCATGACCAGAGACTGTTTAACGTGCTAGATCATCGGAGGAAAGAAGGTCTGAAACTCTTCCTGGACAAATGTAAGTTTGCTCGCTCTTCAGTAAATTTTGTGGGTCACATTGTATCTGCAGAAGGGGTAGCAACTGATTCTGCTAAAGTGGAGGCAGGGGTAGCCTGGCCCCGTCCCACAAATCTGACAGAACTGAGGTCGTCCTTGGAGTTTCGTGGCTATTATTGCAGCTTCATTATAGGCTATTCCAAGACTGCTCGACCTCCTAATGACTTGCTCAAAAAAAAAAACCCTGGCATTGACACAACCAGCAAAATTCCTTTCAGTGAGAGGTGGATTTCTGCTTGTGAGGAAGCTTTTCTACAGCAAAAGTCTTACTTAAGCACCAGTATTGGCTTATGCAGACCAACAAAAGCCATGCATTCTGCATGTAGATTAGGGATGGGTGGACGGTTCGGCCCGAGCATAAGTTTGGGCCGAACTTTGGTTGTTCGGATGTTCTGTGAACACCGAACAATATGCAGTGTTCGCAGCAAATTCGAAAGCCGCCGGAACACACATGAAAAATCAAAAGTGCTCATTTTAAAGGCTTATATGCAAGTTATTGGCATAAAAAGTGTTTGGGGGCCTGGGTCCTGTCCCAGGGGACATGTATCAATGCAAAAAATGTTTTTCAAAATGGCTGTTTCTTCAGGAGTAGGGATGAGCTTCGAGTTAGAGTTGAACTCATGTTCGACTCGAACATCGGCTGTTCGCCAGTTCGCCGAACAGCAAACACTTTGGGGTGTTCGCGGCAAATTTGAATGCCGCGGAACACCCTTTAAAAGTCTATGGGAGAAATCAAAAGTGCTAATTTTAAAGGCTTATATTCATGGTATTGTCATGAAAAGTGTTTGGGGACCTGGGTCCTGCCCTAGGAGACAAGGATCAATGCAAAAAAAGTTTTAAAAACGGCCATTTTTTTTCGGGATCAGTGATTATAATAATTCTTAAAGTGAAACAAAAAAAGTGTAATATCCCTTTAAATTTTGTACCTGGGGGGTGTCTATAGTATGCCTGTAAAGGGGCGCATGTTTCCCGTGTTTAAAACAGTCTGACAGCAAAATGACATGTCAAAGGAAAAAAAAGTCATTCAAACTACTCGCGGCTATTAATGAATTGCCGGTCCGACAATACACATAAAAGTTCATTGATAAAAACGGCATGGGAATTCCCCACAGGGGAACCCCGGGCCAAAATTTAAAAAAAGAAATGACGTGGGGGGTCCCCCTAAATTCCATACCAGGCCCTTCAGGTCTGGTATGGATATTAAGGGGAACCCTGGCCAAAATAAAAAATAAATAAATGGCTTCGGGTCCCCCCAAGAATCCATACCAGACCCTTATCCGAGCACACAACCTGGCAGGCCGCAGGAAAAGAAGGGGGACAAGAGAGCGCCCCCCCTCCTGAACCGTACCAGGGCCGGGATCTGGGGGAATCTTCCAGATTCCGATAAGCCCCCCGCCTGCAGACTCCCACAACCACCAGCCAAGGGTTGTGGGGATGAGGCCCTTGTCCTCTTTAACATGGGGACAAGGTGTTTTGGGGGGATACCCCAAAGCACCCTCCCAATGTTGAGGGCATGTGGCCTGGTACGTTTCAGAAGGGGGGCGCTCTCTCGTCCCCTCCTCTTTTCCTGTGGCCTGCCAGGTTGCATGCTCGGATAAGGGTCTGGTATGAATTTTTAGGGGGACCCCACGCCATTTTGGCGTGGGGTTCCCCTTAAAACCCATATCCATACTATCCATTTTAAAACTTTTTTTTGCATTGATCCTGGGGCAGGACCCATGTCCCCAAACACTTTTTATGACAATAACTTGCATATAAGCCTTTCAAATTAGCACTTTTGATTATTCATGTTCGTGTCCCATAGACTTTAATGGTGTTCGCGTGTTCGAACAAATTATTTGCCTGTTCGCAAGTTCTGGTGTGAACCAAACAGGGGGGTGTTCGGCTGATCCCTATTCAGGAGCAGTGATTTTTTTTTTAATGCTTAACTGCTTGCTGACCAGCCGCGTAGTTGTACTGTGGCAACATGGCTTGGCTGCGCGAATCGCCGCCATGTTACGTTGCTTTTATATTTCCCCACTAGGGGCGCACGCGTGCACCTCCCGCTCGCCCACAGAGCTGATGCAAGTGCCCGGCGGTCACGATCACCGACGGGCTCCCGCGATTGCTCGGGGCACACGGAGAACCGGGATCTGTGTGTGTAACCAGACAGATCGTCTGTTCATACGAAGTATGAACAGCGATCTGTCATCTCCCCTACACATCTCCCCTATCTCCCCTCCCCCCTTCAGTTAGAACACACAATAGGGAACTCATTATTCCCTTGATCGCCCCCTAGTGGTTAACCCCTTCACTGCCAATGACATTTTTACTGTAATCAATGCATTTTTATAACACTAATCGCTGTAAAAATGCCAATGGTCCCGAAAATGTGTCAAAATTGTCTGACGTGTCCGCCATAATGTCGCAGTTCCAATAAAAATTGCAGATCGCCACCATTAATAGTAGATATTTGTAGACGCTATAACTTTTGCGCAAACTAATCACTAATCAATATACGCTTATTGCGATTTATTTTTGATTTTTTTTACCAAAAATATGTAGAAGAATACATATCGGCCTAAACTGAGGAAAAAAATAGTTTTTTAATATATTTTTGGGGAATAATTATTATAGCAAAATTAAGAAATATTGCATTTGTTTTAAAATTGCCCTTTTTTTTGCTTATAGCGCAAAAAATAAAAACCGCAGAGGTGTTTAAATACCACCAAAAGAAAGCTCTATTTGTGGGGAAAAAAAAGGACGAATTTTGTTTGGGTGCAACATAGCATGACCGCGCAATTGTCAGTTAAAGCGACAAGACAAGCAAAAAGTGCTCTGGTCAGGAAGGGGGTAAAATCTAAAGTGGTTAAGTGAAACAATAAAAATGAAATATTCCTTAAAATATTGTGCCTGGGGGGTGTCTATAGTATGCTTGTAAAGTGGCACATTTTTCCCGTGTTTAGAACAGTTCCACAGCAAAATTACATTTCTAAAGGAAAAATTGTCATTTAAAACTGATCGCGGTTGTAATGAATTGTCAGGTCTCGGCAATATAGATAAAACTCATGGAAAAAAAAGAGCACTGGTCCCCCCCCCAGTCCATTACCAGGCCCTTTGGGTCTGGTATGAATATTAAGGGGAACCCTGAACCAAAATTAAAAAAAAAATGCATGGGGGTCACCCTAACATCCATACCAGGCCCTTCAGGTCTAATATGGAAATTAAGGGGAACCCTGTGCCATTTTTTTTTAAATGGCATAGGGGTACCCCCCAGATCTATATGGATTGTAAGGGGAACCCTCCTCCAAAATAAAAAAAATGGCGTAAAGGTCCCCCATAAAATCCATACCAGACCGCTATCCAAGCACACAACCTGGCAGGCCACAGGAAAAGAGGGAGGGATGAAAGAGCGCCCCCCCTCCTGAACTGTACCAGGCCACGTGCCCTCTACATGGGGAGGGTGCTTTGGGGTCGGACCCTTGCCTGGTGGTTGTGGGGGTATGCAGGCGGGGGGCTTATCGGAATCTGGAAGCCCCCTCTAATAAGGGGACCAGCAGATCCCTGCCTCCCCCTTTATGTGAATTGGTAATGGTGTACATTGTACCCCTACTATTTCACAACAAAAAGTGTCAAAAATGGTAAAAAAGACAAGAGACAGCTTGGGACAAGTCCTTTAATAAAAAATAAAAAAATAAACATGTACCTCAATGTAAATTCATGTCACCCGACGGACCTGAAAAAAAAGCCGCAACCATTCCGCCTCCATGGGAGGCTCCCGCTGATTGACGCTTCTTCTCCGTGACAGTTCTTATATAGCTGAGGGCGGGGCCAAAAGGGGATGTAAACCGGTGGCCCCGTCCCCCTCTGATGCCACGGGGGCTCCCCCGTGACTTCCCCGTGGTGTCAGAGGGGGGCAGGGTCACCTATTTACATCACCGATTGGCTCCGTCCTCAGCTATATGAGGCGGAACTGTTTGGCTTTTTTTTTTTTTGGTCCGTCGAGCGGTGTGAATGTACATCGTGGGACATTTTTATTTTTTTATTTTTGAATAAAGGACTTGTCCCAAGCTGTCTCTAGTCTTTTTTACCTTTTTTGACACTTTTTTTGTGACATGGTAGGGGTACAATTCACACATGGGGGAGGCCGGGATCTGGGGGTCCCCTTGTTAAAGGGGGCTTCCAGATTCCGTTAAGCCCCTGCCCGCATACCCCTACAACCACTGGGCAAGGGTTGTGGGGATGAGGCCCTTGTCCCCATCAACATGGGGACAAAGTGCATTGGGGTCAGACCACAAAGCACCCTCCCTATGTTGAGGGCATGTGGCCTGGTACGGTTCAGGAGGGAGGGAGGCGCTCTCTCATCCCTCCCTCTTTTCCTGTGGCCTGCCTGGTTGCGTGCTCGGATAAGGGTCTGGTATGGATTTTGGGGGGACCCAATGCCATTTTTTTTAAATTTTGGCACAGGGTTCCCATTAAAATCCATACCAACTTAGGACTGGTATGGATTTTGGGGGGATCCCTACGCCATTTTTTAAAAAATTTGGCGCAGGGTTCCCCTTAATTTCCATATCAGACCTAAAGGGCCTGGTATGGATTTTAGGGGGACCCCCCACGCAATTTTTTTTCCTTTTTAATTTTCTTTCGGGGTTCCCCTTAATATTCATACCAGACCCAAAGGGCCTGGTAATGGACTGGGGGGGAACCCATGCTCTTTTTTTTTTCAATCCATTGACCTCTGGAATGTGGCAGGGGCCAAGTATAAACCAAATGGCATCCTCTTATACTGGAAGTGGCCTTCGGGAGTAGAAAAAGCAGTTTTCTCTCTGGCTTCTTTGGTGAGAGGAATCTGCCAGTACCCTTTTGTGAGGTCCAATGTGGTGATGTACTGGGCAGGACCCAACCTTTCAATTAACTCGTCTGCCCGCATAGGCATAAAACTTGGACACTTCAATAAGTTTCCTAAAGTCATTACAGAAACTCAGGGTGCCATTGTGTTTCGGTACCAAAACTATTGGACTCAAACATTCACTCCGCGATTCTTCAGTGACGTCGAGTTCAAGCATCCTTCTCACCTCTTCGGACACTGCCTTCCTATGAGTTTCTGGGATGCGATATGGTTTTAAATCGGACTCTTACATTGGGTTCTGTTATAATGTCATGTTCAATGACATTGGGGAAACCAGTTAACCCTGAAAACATTGCTCCATTTCATTGCAGAAACTCCTTCGTTTGTTGGGTTTGAGGCTTAGAGAGGGTAGCAGCAACCTGCACCAGGTCAATTCTGGCAGGGTCTCCTGCATTGACACCTACCACAGCGGACACCTGTTCTCGATCCCTCCAGGGTTTTAACAAATTGATGTGATAAATTTGGTACAGTTTCCTTTTACCAGGTTGGTGCACTCTGTGGTTCACCTCACCCACTTTTTCCACCACCTCAAAAGGGACCCTGCTATTTGGCTAAAAATTTGCTCTCTACTGTGGGAATCAGAACAGCCACCTGGTCCCCCACTTGAAACTGCCTGATGTTAGCAGACCGGTTGTACACCCTCCTCTGGGCATCCTGGCCTTCTGGAGTAGCTCTCCCACTAATGGCATCACTCTAGCTACCCCTCTCCTGCATTTAAGTGATATGTTCTACCACCGTTTTGTGTGGTGAGGACTCACTTTCCCAGGTTTCCTTCACTAGATCCAGCAGTCCACGGGGTCTTCGCCCCTATACCAGTTCAAACGGCGAGAACCCCATGGATGCCTATGGAACTTCTCGGATGGCAAATAACAGGGCAGGGAGCAACATGTCCCACTCTTTTCTGTCCTTCTGGACCACTCTTTTTAACATTGACTTTAGGGTCTTATTAAACCTCTCAACGAGACCATCTGTCTGAGGGTAATAATCGAACATCTGCAACCGCTTTATCTGAAGCAGTTTGCACAAGTCCGCCATCACCTTTGACATGAAAGGGGTGCCCTGGTCCATCAGTATCTCCTTGGGGAACCCAGTTTGTGAAAACATTTGAAACAACTCCTGGTAAATGTCTTTAGAGGAAGTTTTCCTTAAAACACTTCAGGATACCTAGTTGCGTATTCCAGGACTACTAATATATATTGGTGTCCCCTGGCTGACTTTACTAAGGGTACTACCAGAGCCATAGCAATCCGTTCAAAAGGCACCTCAATTATGGGCAGGGGTACCAGGGGGTTTCTGTAGTGGGACACCAGGGCGGTTTACTGGCAAGCGGGGCAGGACGCACAGTAACTTTTCACCTCAGCCTTTGCCCCTGACCAGTAAAACTCGTCAGTTATCCTGGCTCCCATTTTTTCAGCCCCCAGGTGTCCCCTTAGTGCATCGTTGTGGGCTAAATCAAGGAGCACCCACCGATACAACTGGGGGACCAGCAACTGCTCCACAGTTTCCCCTCGGGTTTCAGCTACTCTATAAAGCAAGTCCCCCATTCAATGCAAAGTGAGGAAACCTTTGTTCAGGGACTTGTGGTATTCCATTAATACAGTCAGATCTATAAATATTGGGACGGGGGCGTGGCTTGGCGCTTGATGGTGACGGACACACACTAGCAGAGCTCCGTGAAGGAACCTGGCCTGCAGCCAGAAACCTCGTTACCAGCGACACAGCTATGGGCAGAAAGTTGTACCAGACTCCCCAGACTCGCCCTAAACGTAGCACCGCTGCCTCCCAGACCAGAAACATCCCCGATATCTTCAAAAGCCAAGCGGTATCCCGAGGCAGCATGGCGGACACAAAATGGCGTGGACACAGCGAACGGAGGAAGACTCAAGCAAGGACTCCATGTCCACAGCAGGAGAGTCAGGTAGGGGATACTCCCAGACAAACCAACCTCTGACTTATGCAGACATGTCCGGCTTTGCAGCGGACATAAAGTCCACGTTCTCCGCCGCCATTACCGACTTGAAAGCCAACCTGCTGGTTTTAACTGACAAGCTGGCTACCGTAGAAGCTAATGGGAAACACAGAGACAGGAGGATGGATAGATTGGAAAATGTGGCTGCTTCCAACTCCTCTCACCTAATCGAGATGAATCGATACCTCGAGGATTTAGATAACAGGGGAAGAAGGTGCAATATCAGGGTGAGAGGTATCCCCGAATCTGTCGACACAGCACAGATAATCCCAGCTCTCCAGAGAGTCTTCAACTCTCTCCTTGAAAGACAGGAAGACACCGCCATTGACTTTGTAAGGGCTCACAGAGCTCTCAGACCCAAAGGTCCTGATACCGCTCCCCCCCAGGGATATAATCTGTTGTTTACAGAGCTAGGGGCAATGACAGCATTGTGTTTAACGGAGAGACCATCATGTTGTTCCACGACCTCTCCCAAATTACACTACGCAATCGCAGGGCCCTGCGACCCCTCCTTGACGCCCTGGGGGCGAGTGACTTGAGATACACGTGGCGATTCCCCTTTGCCCTTACTGTAACGCATGCAGGCAAGCAGCATGTGTTACGCACTCCCGCTGATCTGCCCAACTTCTTTGAATCATTACACATGGAGCCTGTGGCACTGCCTGAATGGTATCAGGAATTTCTTCTTCCAAGACCTGAAGGGAGCCCACACAGATCGCCTCTCTCCTCGCCTGAAAAGAGGATGTCCAAAAAGTCCAGACACAACAGAGGTTCTGGAGCTCATGGTGGCACACCCAACCCCAGACAGGCCGCTCCAAAAGCAGTAGAGGAGGATCAAGCCGAATCAAATGACTGGTGAGCAGCAGCTTCCCTTTTGCCAGGATCCCCATGGCACACATTAAGGACATTTACCACTCATTGAGATACAAGTGCCTTTGGAAAGTGAGCTCAAGCTCCAAATATGCCATAATCCTCTGCCTCTCTTACAGTAAGAGCTGTGTGAGGGGGGTCAGCTCACTTCATCTTGCTAGAACTGGCAACCAAGCGGTATTACTTTTTTTTTTTTTTTTTTTTTATATGTTATCTTTTTTTATGCCTGAATACCAAGGAGCTACAAACTGAAGCTGCAAAGCCTCTCATTTTTCATTGGTACTTTTTCCAACCCACTTTATAATTTTCTTTTTTGCTATGGTTCACTCTGTTTTACCTCCCTGCCCCCCATATGGCAAAAGACATTATTTTTGAGTCACTACCCTTGCTACTCCGTAGGGGGCGGAAACAGTCCTTGAGTGTAACGGAATAGTTGAATCTCAGATCTGCTTGTTAGGTGGGTGGAGGGGCTCCTACCGATAGAATATATCAAGGCCACCACCAGGGGCATATTACAATTCCAGAGGATAACTGGAGATTTATCACTGTTTTAGTTGTATTTTGAAATCAAACGCTAGGTTTCTTTTTTTTTTTTAAAAAGCGGAAAAAGGGGGAGAAAGAGATTTTTTTTTCTCCTCTTTTATTAATGTGTGGTGTCCCATGCGCGGCGCTTGATGGGAGTGGCGGGTGGGACACCCCATGTGACTTAATTGGCCGGGTTCCGTTGTTTTCACGTGTTGGCTGTATTATAAACATTACGTATAATTTTGGTTGTTACTGGTGAATTATTATTGATCCTATAAAGTGAGTGTTTGTAGGATAGGTAATAACCACCGCTGCCTGAAAGCAGCCTAGGTACGTTACCTCAATAGTGACACTAGGGGCTAACCGAGGCCTCTGGTTACACTAAATACTGACCATAGGACGACAGTTCCGTCCTGAGGTGAACTGATTACTCTCTGTAGAGTGTTTCTTCTCCCTCTTTGTTTCTTTTTTCTCCTTCTACCACCTTCTTATCCTTCATCTTTCCCTACCCCTCTTCCCCTTCCACCCTTACCATTCAAAGTGTACTGATCAACTCTGAGCTTCATTACAGTTTCAACGTGGGAACTGGTGTTCGTGGGTCCTCCAGATGGCTTATTCCTCCCTGGGTCGCAGACCAATGGTCATATCACACAATGTGAAAGGGCTGAATGTCCCGGAAAAACGATCCACACTGACAAGGGAATTAAAGAAAGGTAGGCCGCACTTTGCCTTTTTACAGGAAACCCATTTCCAAACGAACAAGATACAAAAAATGAATGGCCCTTACTTTGTAGAAGCCATACATGCTAAGAACTCATTAGCTAAAACTAAAGGGGTGTCAATTTTGATCGGCAAGGATGCTCCGTTCAATCTGACAGATAAAATGATAGACCCAGAAGGAAGATACATCTTCGTGAAGGGTACTTATGCTGGCTCCCTGATTACCCTCGCTAATGTATACTTCCCCAATTCATTCCATGTGGCTTTTTGCCAACGTCTGATACGAGAGCTTTCGGACTTTGCAACGGGTTGCCTAATATTAGGAGGAGACTTCAATATCCTTCTTAATCCACTTTTAGACACATCAACGGGAAAGATTTGCATAACCTATAAAATACTCAAAAAAATTAAGCTCATGTTAAACTCATTAAACTTAATTGATACATGGCGATTTCTACACCCAACAGATAAAGATTATACCTTTCACTCAATCCCGCACAACCGTTATTCCCGTATAGATCACATATACATCTCACAAAAAGATCTTTCGAGAGTGATGGAGGCTAGAATAGGAATTCAATCCTTATCAGACCACGCCCCTATCTCCCTGTCATTGGTAGAAAATCCGACGACTTTTAACTCGACCTCCTGGAGGCTTAATGCATCTCTCTTGACCGATATAGAATTATTACTCAAAATTAAAACTAAAATTAAAGAATTCTTCCAACTGAATGATACGCCAGGAGCAGACCCTCTAGCAATATGGGGAGCCCACAAATGTACAGTGAGAGGTGACTTGATCCACATGGGGGCGCATTGTAAGAGACTCCAGGAAGCCGAAATCAAAAAATTGCTAAGACAGATTACCTCACTTGAAACAAAACACAAACAATCTTTATCTGAAGCCTCTGCCAGTAACCTTCTGGAGGCCAGAAAAAATTTACAACAAATTTTACATACTAAAACAAAACGCCTTCTTTTTTTCTGGAAGAAGGTATATTATGAGGCAGGTGATAAATCAGGCAAACTTTTAGCTAGGGCCTTACGAGAACCACACAACTCTAAAAACATTTCAGGAATCAGAAATGCAAATGGATCCGTAGATGTCACAACAGAAGACATAGCCAGACACTTCCACACATATTACACAAAACTTTATAACCTACCACCCCAACAGAGACCTCCAGGTGTCCCTGCTAACAGAACACAGGCCATACAAGATTATGTACAACAGAGTGGACTACCCCAGTTAAAAACAGAAGATGTTAGTCAACTTGATGAACCAATTACTCCAATAGAATTGCAACAAGCTATCAAAGCACTCAAACCAGGAAAGAGCCCAGGACCGGACGGCTATACTGCCATATACTATAAGACTTTTATGGACATTCTGTTAGACCCCCTGCTAAAAGCTTTTAACTCCCTGACTGATACTAGACCTATTCCATCAGACTTACTAACTGCACACATTACGGTGATTCCCAAACCGGACAAAGACACAGCAATCTGCTCGAGCTATAGGCCCATTTCCCTATTGAATATCGACATAAAGTTATTAGCCAAAATCCTTGCAAACAGACTCAGACCATTACTACCGGAGATAATTGGTCCTGAACAAGTAGGTTTCATGCCAGGAAGGGAAGCAAAAGATAATATTATCAAGGCTCTCCTACTCACACAAGCTTCACACTCCCTGCAAGTCGAAAGCCTTCTCCTGTCCACTGATGCGGAGAAGGCTTTCGACAGGGTAGCTTGGGATTTTATGTTTGCGACATGTGCACATATTGACTTAAAATCCAATATGATGGCATGGATCACAACACTTTACCAGACACCATCAGCGCGGATAAAGATCAATGGATCCTTATCAGAGACAGTAGAAATGAGGAACGGTACGAGGCAAGGATGTCCCTTGTCCCCGCTGCTGTTCATCCTCTCTCTGGAACCTTTCATAAGAACGATTAACAAAGATGACTCAATTCAAGGCATCACCATACATGACAGGACATACAAAACAGCAGCGTATGCGGACGATCTACTATTTTTCGTAACAAGCCCACACACCACACTACCTAACCTCATGAAAGCTTTCACGCATTATGGTTATCTCTCTAATCTTAAAATTAACCTCACAAAATCAGAAGCCATAAACGTCAACTTATCACCATCTACCTTGATGTTGACACAAGCCAACTGCCCATTTAAATGGGAACAGAAGGCTTTAAAATATCTGGGAGTATGGCTGACTCCTAAGACGGCTATGATCTTTGAGGCTAACTTTCCACCACTACTTCTTAAAATAGAAAGGGATCTGAAGCTTTGGAATGCAGGATGCTTTTCGTGGTTTGGAAGGTCTGCCATATTAAAAATGGTGATACTACCTAGGCTCCTGTACCTCCTGAGGACACTGCCGGTCAACCTACCTCAAAAATTCTATCGAAGATTACACACTTCTTCTCTAAACTTCCTCTGGGCAGCATAAAAGAGCTAGGATCAAATTCTCACTTATGACCAGACCTAAGGAGGTCGGAGGAATGGGACTTCCAGACTACAAGAACTATCATCAAGCAGCTCATCTTACAGAGGTGGTTGACTGGCACTGCCACGGAGGGGACAAGGACTGGGTCGAACTCGAAAAAAAAATTAGCTCCTATCCACCTTTGCTCTCCCCATGGAATACTGGATTACAAAGACTCATTAAGTCTCAACAAAATTCAATACAACATAACACACTAGCCATATGCAAAAAAACAGACAAAAACTTGATACTGACTTCCCCGCTGAGTCCCCTTACCCCTTTAACTCATAACCTGGACTTTTTACCAGGTGTAAATAACAAACTACTCTGGAAACCTCTCACGGACAAGACTCTACAAGCAGGAGATTGTTTTCAGAACGGGAAATTTAAAGACTACCTGACTTTAAAGAAAGATAGTGGGTTACACAATTTGCCACTCTGGACTTATTTTCAGATACGTAGTTATGTGAACGATAAGTCCAGAAGAGAACACTTCTCAAGACAACTAACTGGCTTAGAAAAGGTTTGCGAGGAAGGGGAATGGATGACAAAAACAACCTCTATCACATATAAATGGTTGCAAAACTCAACCATAGACTCAGATGACAGATTCAAAACACATTGGTCTCAGGTACTAGGCCACACGATTACTAACAGACAGTGGACAAAAGCTTGCACTCTAGCACACAAGTGCTCTATCAGCACAAAGACTCAGGAAACATCTTACAAATTACTCACCAACTGGTATATCACTCCGGCCAAATTGCACTCCTGGTACACACAGACTCCTGATGTTTGCTGGAGATGTGGGAATGAAGGAGGCACGCTAATACACATCTGGTGGCAGTGTCCCAGCTTGACCAAATTTTGGCAACAGGTTAGAGACACTATTAAATTAATTACCGAAACTAGGATCGTATTAGATGCGGCATGCTGCCTTCTCCACATCACTGCATTTTCATTAAAGAGATACAAACATTCGCTGACCAAACATCTGCTAAACGCGGCCAAAACTATGATTCCTGCCCTCTGGAGGACCACACGGACCCCGACCATCTCACAGTGGTTAACAAAAGTTTCCGAGATTTGTGAAATGGAAGATACTCTGGCACAGGCCTCAGATGGAGTGGACAGGTTTCATAAGACATGGACCCCATGGTTTGAATTTCGCTATTCCGACGCTTATAAAAACATAAGACGAAGCGAAGCAAAGCCGTAACCTACCTTTTATTTGATACAGAACTCTTGATAACAAAAGTACTTACAATATGTATCCAATACCCCTCCTTGACCCTATTCTATCCTTCTTCCTTTTCATCACTTTATAATCTTTATCTTTTTTTTTTCTTTTTTTTCTTATAAATAAAAACATACTAGTATGGATTGATTTTGATCAAAATCTGATTGTGCCTATTTAGGTTCTAAGTAAAACATGGTTACAGATGTTATTTATGTATTAACAAGCTACGGAACCAATAACAGCAGTTAGATAGCCAAGAAATGTATGTATAACGCTTATCTGATCTCAAGTTCAAAGGTTATATTATGTTATATAACATAATTGGATGCCTTATGCTTTAAACAGTGGATTTTTGACTGTAAGGTACGTTTCTGATGTAAGCTTGTACACTTTTCTATACTGTTATGAAACTTAATAAACTTTGAATGTTTAAATAAATATTGGGACATCGACACAATTCTAAACTTTTTGGCTCCATACACCACCACAATGGATTTGAAATGAAAACGAACAAGATGTGCTTTAATTGCAGACTTTCAGCTTTAATTTGAGGGTATTTACATCCAAATCAGGTGAACGGTGTAGGAATTATAACAGTTTGTATATGTGCCTCCCACTTTTTAAGGGACCAAAAGTAATGGGACAATTGGCTGCTCCATGTGTGTGTTATTCCCTCATTATCCCATTTACAAGGAGCAGATAAAATGTCCAGAGTTCATTTCAAGCGTTCTATTTGCATTTGGAATCTGTTGCTGTCAACTCTCAATATGAGATCCAAAGAGTTGTCACTATCAGTAAAGCAAGCCTTTTGTGAGACACTGTACTGCCTCCTGCAAGGCAGCCACCTGTGCTTGAGTGGACTACTGCTGGGCAGTAAACTGGGTGGCTAGCAATTGTGTGCTTTCCTGTTGTGCAGCTACAGCCTGTGCCAGGGCCTGCTGCTGCTGAGCCATCGCTTCCTCATGGTGATGGTTTGCCTTTGCTGAGGCTTGCTGCAGGGTCACGGTGGCTTGCGCCAATGCCTTGATGACCTCCTCCATTTTTTTGTTTTTCTGCTGTTTGTAGTGTCTGAGCTGATTTCACCCAAGACAGGCCATAGGTACACTGTCTCTTTAAATGTCAGTTTTCCATTTTAAACAGCTTTTGCGGCTGCAAATGCACTTCTGCCCGCATCCAAGACACCACCAGTTGTAAGGTTTGGGGGATTGTAGCTCCACAGGACAGAGTGCTTTTATTTTTCAGCAAGCAAATCAAAATAAGGCTTCCAGCAGCACACAAGCAAAAATACTAAATAAAGTCTGCTTATCTTCAGCACAAAGTAAAAGTAAAAAGGTACATACAGTTTGTGGATGGGTCTTCACCCCAAGCTTTTACCAGTCCTTGTTAAAGCTTTTAGCAGACTCAAAGCTCACAAAGACAGGTGTATTCACCAACTTCTCCTCACCACCACTCCTAGCATTACTTCCTGCCTTTAAGAGCTGCTTCCTGGAGGCTCTTAACCGCGTGTGTGCTGGAATCCCTGTAGTCAGGGGTGGAGGCTCTTTACCACCCGAATATCACTTCAGAGCCTCCGAAATTCTGGGTCCCAAATATCTCTCTATTAACACAGAGATAACTGTGAGTCAGTCCTCTCCTGATTAAAGTTATTCCTGGGAATTCCTCACCCATCCTGGGTAACCCCCTGAATATTACCACACTTCCCTTTAAAGGGATCATCACCCAAATATCGTTTACTATATCGTTTCATGTGACAACACTGAAGAAATGACACTTTGCTACAATTTCAAGTAGAGAGTGTACAGCTTGTATAACAGTGTAAATTATTTTCCCCTCAAAATAACTCAACACATAGCCATTAATGTCTAAACCGCTGGCAACAAAAGTGACTATACCCCTAAGTGAAAATGTCCAAATTGGGCCCAATTAGCCATTTTCCCTCCCCAGCGTCATGTGAGTGTTACAAGGTCTCAGGTGTGAATGGGGAGCAGGGGAATGGGGAGCAGGTGTGTTAAATTTGGTGTTATCGCTCTCACTCTCTCATACTGGTCACTGGAAGTTCAACATGGCACCGCATGCCAAAGAACTTTCTGAGGATCTGAAAAACAGAATTGTTGCTCTACATAAAGATGGCCTAGGCTATAAGAAGATTGCCAAGACCCTTAAACCTTACTGCAGCATGGTGGCCAAGACCATACAGCGTTTTCATAGGACAGGTTCCACTCAGAAAAGGCCTTGCCATGATCGACCAAAGAAGTTGAGTGCACTTGCTCAGCGTCATATCCAGAGGATGTCTTTGGGAAATAGGTGTATGAGTGCTGCCAGCATTTCTGCAGAGGTTAAAGAGGTGGGGGGTCAGCCTGTCAGTTCTCAGATCATACGGCGCATACTGCATCAAATTGGTCTGCATGGCTGTCATTCCAGAAGGAGAATGATGCACAAGAAAGCCGCAAACACTTTGCTGAAGACAAGCAAATTAAGGACATGGATTACTGGAACCATGTCCTGTGGTCTGATGAGACCAGGATAAACTTATAAACTTATTTGGTTCAGATGGTGTCAAGCGTGTGTGGCGACAACCAGGTGAGGAATACTAAGACAAGTGTGTCTTGCCTACTGTTAAGCATGGTGGCACTGGGGAGCTACAGTTCATTGAGGGAACGATGAATGCCAACATGTACTGTGACATACTGAAGTAGAGCATGATCCTCCCACTTGGAAGACTGGACCGCAGGGCAGTATTCCAACATGATAACGACTCCAAGCACACCTCCAAGATGACCACTGCCTTGCTAAAGAAGCTGAGGGTTAATGTGATGGACTGGCCAAGTATGTCTCCAGACCTAAACCCTATTGAGCATCTGGGGGGCATCCTCAAACGGAAGGTGGAGGAGTGCAAGGTCTCTAATGTCCACCAGCTCTGAGATGTCATCATGGAGGAGTGAAAGAGGACTCCAGTGGCAACCTGTGAAGCTCTGGTGAACTCCATGCCCAAGAGTGTTAAGGCAGTGCTGGAAAAAAATGGTGACCATACAAAATATTGACACTTTTGGACCAATTTGGACATATTCACTTAGGGGTGTACTCACTTTTGTTGCCAGTGGTTTGGACATTAATGGCTGTGTGTTGAGTTTTTTGAGGGGACAGCAAATTTACACTGTTATACAAGCTGTACACTCACTACTTTACATTGAAGCAAAGTGTTAATTTCTTCAGTGTTGTGACATGAAAAGATATAATAAAATATTTACAAAAATGTGAGGGGTGTACTCACTTTTGTGAGATACTGTATATACTGTATAAATATATATCTATATAGATATATATCTATATAGATATATATCTATATATATCTATATAGATATATATCTATATATAGATATATAGATATATATATATATACACACACACACACACACACATATACAAGTCACGTAGGAGAAGCATTCGCATATGACTTTTGGATTAAGCCCCAATACAAATTTGTAAGAAGTAAAGTGCATCCCTGGTCAATATCATGTTTGTATTGACTGGAGAATAAAACTGTCTATAGATACAATATATACATACATAAAAATGAACCAATGGGAATGTTTAAAAAGTATAACATTAAAGAAGATAAATGGTAATCTGCTTTAATTAAAAGCTCATTTAAATAACTCATCTGCAAAACAGCAACTCAGGGTTACTTAATTGAAATACATTCTGCCCTGAAACAAGTGTTTGATTGACACTTCAGCATCTTGTTATACTGACCTAAAAGCTTATTCATTGTGTTCCTCTCTATTTTCAACCTGCACAAGATTAAATTATGTATTCATTAAACAGAGTAATTTGCATATACAGTACATTCCAAAATTGTTGTCAACTTTATTACATGGGCAGATCACACCTTTATGGAAACTAAGTTTCATATGCCTATTTTTGAATATTAATCTAAAGCAACCATTTCAATTATATTATAGTCTTCTTATTATAGTGATTCTAGTACAATCATTAATTGGATATTGCCATTGATAATTATTCCATAAATGTGACAACGTGTGGCACTAATGATAATAATAACCATACATAAGGTAATGAAAAATAATTTAGTCAGCTTGTTAATTTTCATCTGTTTATTGCTTTTCAATATTTAGATCTTATAACAGGAAATCAAAGCTAAACTCTGGACTCCAAAATGAAATTCCTTCTTTGGGAACAGTTAAAATAAAACACATTTCCTTTGAATTTTTCCTTTGAACTTGTGTAGGGATACTTCTTCTGAGTGTATGCAGTGGCATCACTAGCGGGGGGCCTAAGGGGGTTATGACCTCCCAATATTATTGTGTGCCCCTTATGTGCCCCCCCAAGTATAACTCATTCATTTAACGTCTGGCGCCGCAGCTGTCCAACTGACTCATCACTTCTCTGTCAGTCTTGGAGCCTTGTGGAAGTTGGGGCTAGCTGACATCACGTGACAGCTACCACCGTTGTTTATAGGAGCTGTAGTGCGTGGCGGAAGCTGCGCGCTCAAGCTCCCTGCGCCCGGTGGGTGGAGTCTGAAGAGCAGCCAGCCTGAGCCTATTGAGATAGCTACAACTCACGATTGCAGTGGTCGAATCTAGGAGAGTTGGACTGGACACACACATGGCTGGCCTGGGCGTGCTGCTGGCTGCAGTACACTGTGCAGTGTGCATGCTGCATGCACCAGAAGTTGACTCCAGGAGACAGAAGGATCACCCACCCCTCCAGGACTGCAGGAGGCTGAGACTGTGCAAGGAGGAGGACATGTCCTGCTGAGCTCTGAGCCTGAGCTGGCAGCTGCCATCAGCACATAGCTGGTGAGAGGTGGGATACCCTGACACCCCCGCCAGCTGACCCCACATGATCATCCCATATATCTCCCCCCATACAGCTTATTTATCCTGCACCATTACCTATGACCTGTGAATCCTGCTGGGAGCTGGCTGCAGACCTGTATGTCCTTCTGGCCAGTCACCTGGAAATCCTGCTGGAAGCTGGCATGGACCTGTGGGTCCAGCTGGGAGCAGAAAATAGCCTATGGGTCCTGCTGGCTGCTGGCCTGTGGATCCTGCTAGGAGCTGGCTAGGGTCTATGAGAGCTGGCTGTGGACCTGTGGGTCCTGCTGGCCAGTCACCTGTGGGTCTTGCTGGGCGCTGGCCATGGCCTACAGGCCAGTGGTCAGCAGGACCCACAGGCCAGCGGGACCCATAGGCCATGGCCAGCTCCCAGCAGGACCCATAGACCCTGGCCAGCTCCCAGCAGGACCCATAGGCCCTGGCCAACTCCCTGCAGGACCCACAGGCCAGTGGCCAGCAGAACCCATAGGCTATTGTCCACTCTCAGCAGGACCCATAGGTCTGCAGCCAGCTTCTTGCCGGACCCACAGGCTGTGGGTCTGGCTGGGAGCTGGCTGCGGACCTGTGGGTTCTGCTGGCCACTGACCTCTGGGGCCTGCTGGCCACTAGCCTAGGTTGACCAGAAGTCCCCAGTTTCCAGGGACAGTCCCTGGACTGAGGACACTGTCCCTTGGAGCAAGTCTGTCCCCGCAAGCTGGGGCAGAGGGGGGCCCCCAGGGCCGACCCTACCATGGGTCCCACTATATACAGGATTACGCTATGTCTATTATCTCTTCATGTTTACACCGATAACATCTGAGTCCATTTGACAAACACTGGGGATCAGGAGCCGACTGAAGATCTTATATCAAGGGCATACGAACTCGGCATTCGTGGATTGAAGCCTATGCTCCTTTCAAATAATGTGAGTGCATCACCTTTTTGATCCGCCCCTGTCCCATGGTGTTTGTCGCGGAATCAAGCTATATCCTTTCTTCTCTGTGTTTCTCCATATGATCCCTAACATCCACCATTGAAACTGTTCAAGCAATTTATAGGAGATTGTTCCACCTTTTCATCAACCACCCTTACCTGTGATCTGTGACCAGTATATGCTGTACACCTTACAGCAGTAAGGTGAGCTGCTTGTAGACACAGAGGTGCCATCGCTGAAGATTGTATTTGGCACACGTGTGTTTCCTGGTGGTGAGATTGATTGATTTAGTTTTTTTGTTTTTTTGTTTTATATGAACTATTTTTCTTATGTTTTTTTGATATTACCACATGAACTTTTTTTGCCACTTTCATTATTGCACATTTTCATGGACTCATTTTTGTGTGTTTTCATACGTGTCATCACTTAGGTTTATGTGGTACATGATTGGCATTCCTATACATTGTATATGTTTACATGTGTATATCACTTACCTCACATTTTTTCTTGTGTGTATCATTACACTGCAATAGTCATTATTTGATTCACTTGGTTTGTATGTACATTTATTTATTTGCTATTATCACAATATTTTCTAGCTTGTATTAGCATATTCTTTGCAGCACCCCCTTCACTTTTTTCCTTTTTACTCACAGCGCAAACACCATCATTATTTTATTAATAGCTTTTTCTGTCTGGATCAGATTCACAGGTTTTTGCAGCAGTGTCCCTAATGCCGCGTACACACGAGCGGACTTTACTGCAGACTTTGCTCGGCGGACTTTACGCCGGACTTTATGACGGACTTTCCGAATGAACGGACTTGCCTACACACAATCCACCAAAGTTTGTCGAATTCGTACGTGATGACGTACAACTGGACTAAAACAAGGAAGTTCATAGCCAGTAGCCAATAGCTGCCCTAGCGTGGCTTTTTGTCCATCGAACTAGCATACAGACGAGCGGACTTTTCGACCGGACTCAAGTTCAACGGATAGATTTAAAACATATTTCAAATCTAAGTCCGTCCAACTTTTGAGCAAACAAAGTCCGCTGGAGCCCACACACGATCAAATTGTCCGATGAAATCCCGTCCGCCGGGCAAAGTCTGCTCGTGTGTATGCGGCATTAGTTTTACTTTTAGACAGAACAGGAGTTATTTACAAATAGATCAGGCAACATTGTTGGGCACTGGTGAGGCTGCATTGAAGGGCACTGATCAGAATGCATTGATCTACACTGGTGAGGCCACATTGATGGGCACTGATGAGGCTGAGCTGATGGGCACTGGTGAGACTGCATTGATGGGCACTGGAGAGGCTGCATTGATGGGCACCAGTGAGGCTGCAAAGATGGGCACTGATCAGGCTGCATTGAAGAGCATTGGTGAGGCTGCATTGGTAGGCAATGGTGAGGCTGTCTTGATGGGCACTGGTGAGGCTGCATTGATGGACACTGGTGAGGCTGCATTGATGAGCATAGATGAGGCTGAACTGGTGGGCACTGGTGAGGCTGCATTGTTAGGCACTCATCTGGCTGCATTAATCGGCACTGGTGAGGCTGCATTGATGGGCACTGGTGAGGCTGCATTGATGGGCACTCATGAGGCTGCACTGATGGGCACTGGTGAGGCTGCATTGATGGGCAGCAGTGAGGCTGCATTGATTGGCACTGATGAGGCTGCATTGATGGGCACTGATGGGGCTGCACTGATGGCCATTGGTGAGGATGCATTGATGCATTATTTTTGTTAAATCTCCTTTGTTGCTATTAACATTAAATTATGTTACCACATTGTATCATATTTCTCTTGCTTCATAACATCAATATTCATTATAAAACCAGGTGGGCATGGATGGTGAGCTGCTTCAGTGGTTCAATTGGCCACTTGTTTTTTGATTGGCCCTCCTACTTTTGTCTCTGCCCCCCCCCCCCCATTGGGCCCCCCCCTCCTAAATATGAAAGCTGGAGACACCACTGAGTGTATAGTGAGGTGTTAAAAGCTATTGTAATGTGAAATGGGCATTATGTTAGATAGAATAGATATGGTGAGTATCAGATTACTTTGGGGCCATACCTGGAGTTTATCTTTAGCAGTATATGCATGTATTGACAATGGCTGGAATTAAACATTTCCCTGATTACAGTGTGTTTGGCAATTTTTTCTAAATTTTGTTCACCTGTGTGCTTCCCTATCTTTCATAAAAATGTTAAAAACTAAACTGCTCAAATTATTATCAGTTATGATAATGAATAAAAGCTGTAAGTACAGTATATAGCCCAGTACACCTAGTGTTCACAAACAAAATAAATACTGACTATGGGTTTAAAGTGACTATCACCAAAACAACAATTATACATTGGAATTGGAGTCATAATCTACTATAACCATTTTAAGTACAAATAAAACTGTCATTAAAAAAGGAAGTCCACTCTGAAGCAATTCATTATCTTCCAAAGCAGTGTTATTGGAAATAATGTGGGCAATGCATAATGTGTTAAACAATTTATAGTCACTCCTGTTCCTTCTACCAGTTTCATGTATTTTAAAAACCACGGTGCACACCCTTAGCCCTGATTCACACTGATGCAATTTCTGATACATTCCAGAACACATGGAATCGTGTTTGTCTTCTTTATTCAGAACGGTAGGGTTATATCATTCATGCAGGAGTAGGACTAGGCAGAACAAAAAACCAAAAGTGAAAATGTAAAGCCTTCGCGTTATGATAAATTGGTGAATAAATAAAATTGCCGAATTCCAATCTTAACGTGATCAAATCTTAAAGTGTCTATAGTGCATTAAAGTGCATATCAAATCATTAAACAATATCAACATCTGAGAGCATAATCTGTGAGATTTTAACTCCTTCTTATCCATCGAACTTTACATTGGAACTCTTTTTGTTATTCTTTGCCCCCTTTGTGGACTTTTTTTTGGATAGTGTGGTCAAGAGATTAATAATATATTTAACCCAGTTGCCCTTGTTATATATTATATATGAATTTTTATTGTGTACACGTTTTACACTGTTTTCAATCATTTGATGAATTTGACACTTTATTGGTTTATTTTATGTAGTGAAGATGTTTTCATATACACTGTGCGGAATCACTTTTATAATTAGAACAAAAAAACAACCCCTGGCTACGCCCATGGGCTGTCCTCCATCATTATATAACCCCTCCCTGCTCTAGGTATTCAGTTTAGTAGCAAGCAGTAATAGAAGTATCAAAAAACTCCAGGGGTGGGTGCTGTGTCTGTGAACTCAGAGAAACAAATTTAAGTAAAAAATACTATTTTCTCATTCGTTCATTGACAGACACAGCCTTCTTTATTCAGAACGGTAGGGACGTCCCAAAGCAGTGCTGAACATGAGGAATGGGACAGCGAAAAATCCCAAGGCTAACATAAAAGCCAACCAGGTAACAGGAGCTTCATACAGGAGAAACTGGAACCCAACCTGAATGATACCCCTTCAAGTGGGATTAGACCCTCTTAACATCAGCCTCCAAAAAAGGCACTCGCAGATGCCACCCCATCCACTTTGTAGAACTTGTGAAAAATGCGCCATGAACACCTGAAGACAGAAGGCCCAAAACACACTAAGTGCCCGAGAAGAATGAGCCATAACGGGGAAAGCAGGAACCCGATTACTGACAGAATAGCCCAAAATCATCTGTCTGATGCATCCAGCAGAAGGTCGCAGAAGAAGCAGACAGCCCCTTTCTTGGCCTGTCTGTGAGTACAGAGAGCCTGACCTCCAAAAGACTCAGTGGCTGGCAAATACAACCGAATCCCCCAAACCACATCTTGGGCAGATAAGGCAAATTCCTTGGGATGTGTTGCCAGGGACACAAGAAAGGAAACACAATGTCCTTGTTCAAATGAAAACCCAGGGACAGAACTATAAAAAAGGGTGAAGCACCGCCTAAACCTGGGTAAGGTGAACGAGAAGATAGCACTACCCTTTTCGACAACCTGTGAGCAGAGGTGAAAGCCACCAAGAGGCCACCTTCCGAGACAGAGTAAGCAGTGGAATCTCCCGATATTTTGAGAGAGGGAGAGAGAGAGTGGCTCCTGGAGAACCGAAAACACCAAGTTCAGATCCCATGGCGGTAGAATAAAAAAACGCACTGGTGGAAACGGACATCTGACCCCTTGAATAAAGGTACGCACCAGGGAGCGTGAGACCAGGGGATGCTGAAGACGACCACCCAGGCTGACACCTGTCCCTCGATGGTACTCAAGGTGCATTACTGCTAAAACCCCCGTAAATGGGGGTCAGAATTGGAGCCACCTAGAAAGAACAAGGATGAATGCTTCACACTAGGATATATGCGCTCTCCACACCCGGAGGTTAAAACCTCCTAAAAGATGGACTCCCTAGCCATCAACAGTGTCGGAACTGCTGCACCTGGCTCAACACAGCCAGGCCGTTAAAACCAGTGACCCTAAGGCAGGATGGAAGAACGGCCCTGGGACCATAGACCCTTCCTGAGAGGCAGTCGACAAGGAACACCGGCGACCAGGCGCACCTGGTCAGCGTACCCAGACTGACTGGACCTATCCGGGGATAATAGAATGAACCCTGCAGCCGTGATCCTGCGTAAAAGCAACAGCAGAAGCTGGAGAGGAGGAAAGGCATAGGGAAACGTCACTGGCCCCATGGGCCACCAGAGCTGCCAGAGCAACCTTACCAGAAACCTTGGTACCATCCAGTTGAACCAGGACACTAAGAGAACTACCTCATGAATGTCCCAGCGGGAGCAAACCTGAAGAAACACGGCCCGGTGAAGGGCTCATCCGCAGTGAAGGGCCCAACCCTCGCCAACTGAGGTATCCGCCTGTCAGGATTCCACTTCTGGAATGCATACACAAAAGGGCCGAATGAAATGTTCTGCCCATGGGGAAATACTGGCAATAGCCAGGGCCGCCACAGCCTATTTGACCCGCCCTGGTGAAGGGCATAAGCCATCGTGGTTGCCTTGTCCGACTAGAACCATACCGGGAGCCCCCGAAGTCGATACATCCATGATCCAGACTTAGCTTGATCGCTCGAAGTTCCAGGATATTACCTGGTAGTCTGGATTCCACCAGCGTACAATGACCCTGAGCAGAGCTCAGTCCCAGGACATCCTACCCAGACCCAGCATTGGTGGTCACCCTGCTTAATACAAGGGGAGAAAGGATTTATCCCGCTGAAGAACCGGAGAGTGAGTCACCAGATCAGGGAACCCTGGTTTCCTAATTCAGCCGAATCCGATTGTCCTGAGACCTCGAGCATTTGTCTCATGCCAGGATCTCCCCGAAGAGAGCTTGTATGGAACTGCACAAATGGAATCATTTCAAAAAGGTAGAAACTCTCAGACCCAACACCCACACACAGGTCCGCAAAAAACGAAGCATGCAACTTCTGGAGTTTGTCCAAGAGAAGAAAACACGCTGACCAGAGCTGAAGCTCGGGCTTAGATAATCCGATGTTCTGGAAGGGCCCAAGCAGACTTAAGAGAGTATAGATGCCTACTGAAACCATTCAAGGTCTGTATAAACTCTATTGCCCCTCGGGGTAGCCGAGGAGTGGCAGAAGAAGATCGTCCAGGCAGCCAGGACCGCAAAACCCCACAGATGCAGCCACGCCCAATCTGGGGCCAACAACTCGCGAATACCCGAGGAGTGGTGGCCAGACTATGCGCTGATCATGCGCCACACCCACAGCAAAACGGAGGAAGTGCTGGAGTCAGGCACATAACGGAATGTGTAAACAAGAATTTGTGATGTCGATAGAAACCAGAAGGTCCCCATGATGAAGGGGTGCTACTGCCATGCTAACAGACTCCATCCTGACCTTCTGTACCCACACAAGGCAGGTCAGGGCCTTAAACTGTTCCTGGCATGGTAACCATGACAACCACACTCTGCAGCAATGGAGCTTGCACATCCCCCCCGCGGAGAACAGCAAGCGGTCCGGCAGTAGACGCCCATTGGAAGTATTGACATCCAGGGTAGCCCCCAAAATACCTGTCTAAGCACCACTGAGGAGACCTTAGAAGCTCAGCAACCAGAGGAACTACGGCCAAGAAGCGTAGCTGACATACTGCAGTGCCTAGACCATAGGTCCGGCAATGCAGCAAAGGCAGGGACAATCCCAAATGGGTACCTCACAGCAATCAAATGCACTCCAGACCCTTCCAGACTTCAAGAACAATATTTTCAAAATAAGAGGGAAAAGAGAACACTTTCGCCACGCAAGACAGCTTATGAGGTATCTCCGCTGCAGCCACCGCTGCATCCCCCATCTTGAAAGGTTCCTGCACAGATGTAATAAGTGCGATAACCAGTGCTTTTTCATGCCCTACTGCAGTCACCCCCACTTCCTGACAAGATAGGGAGCATGGCCACCACCCCGCAAGGTTGGCCACGTCCTCAGAGCCAGATAGGAGACAGAGGGGGGAGGGAAGGGCAGGGGTGCCATATACTAGGATAAATGCCTAAGCGCTACCCCAAAAAACACAGGGGGAGGGAACCACCAGCTGGAACCCCCCCGCCTGAGGTCCACATATGGGATGTCGACCAAGGACCCTCACATGGGGCACAGACCAAGGCCCCTTTACAGGGGACACAAAACAGAGCCCCTAACAGGGGGCGCAGACTGGGGCCCCTCACAGGGTGCACAGACCAGGGGGCCCCTCACATGGGGCAAATACTGGGGCCCCCCCGCAGGAGGAAAATACTGGGGCCCCTCACAGGGGGCAAATACCGGGGGCCCTCACAGGGGGCAAATATGGGGGCCCCCACAGGGGGCACATTCTGGGGCCCTTCACCAAGGGCACTTTCTGGGGCCCCTCACAGGGGGCATATACTGGCGCCTCACACAGGGGCACAGACCGGGGCCCCACATGGGGGCACAAACCATGGCCCCTCACAGGGGGCACATACCAAGGCCCCTCACAGGGGACACTTAGTGGGCCCCCCCAGGGGGCACATACCGGGGTCCCTCACAGGGGGCACAGATTGGGGCCCCTCACAGGGGCACAGATCGAGGAGACCACAGAAGCCGCGGCCCAATAGGTACAAAAATGTGGCCCAGTAGGACGTAAAAGCCGCAGGCTAAATTTTGGCCACCCGCCACAAGCTCACGGCCCATGGTGGGACAGCCGGTCGATAGGCCGCAAGGCCTAAACTCTTGGACCTCCCAAGCTGGTAGGCCACAAAGCCGCTGCCTAAATTTCTGGCCACCAGCCACAAGTGCCGTAGGCCGCAAGGCCGCAGACTAAATTTTCGGCCACCGGCCACAAGAGCGCCCCCCCCAGTTGGTAGGCCACAAAGCCACAGCCTAAATTACAGCAGCCAGTCACCTCCCAGGCCCAACCATAGATGCCCTCCCAGTAACAACCCAAAGGTGGACAAGGGGAACGATGTGTCAAAGCCCCTAGGCCTGAAGCCAGGGCCTCACCCGGGATGGGGGGAAGGGGGGAAGGAAGGGGGAGGGGGGTGGAGGAGAACCCCGGAGGGAACGACCACTCCAGGGAGTACCCACACCACACACCACTCCGGGGAAGGAGAGGAGGGGCCCCTAACTTACCTCTCCAGTGAAAAGCACGGGTAACACTCCCAGACAGATCCTTCTCGCCACCAAAGTGGGGGGCTGTCAGCCATGAGGAACGCTGCGACACAGGCCGAGACCCGGTCGTATGTGACCTCACGAGACGTTTAACTCGCAGGGCCAGCCCCTGTCCAGTGGGGCTATGTCACGGCCAACCTAGCATGTAGCTGTGGTCTGTGAGCGCTCGCTGGCCAGACTGGGGTGACCACTGGATCAAGCGCCAGCCCGTCGCCCAGCCCGGCAGTTGATTGTAGATCTCACCAGAAAAAATCCAGGAAAAAGAGAAAACAATAAACAACAAAAAAACTCCCAGGACTAAAGATCCCAGCAGGGAACTAGGTCCTTACTCCTGATTAGGCAGAAAAAACTGGGGAGGGGGTTATATACTGACGGAGGACATAGCCAGGGGTTGTTTTTTTGTTCTGCCTAGTCCTACTCCTGAAGAGAGGATTTAACCCTACCATTCTGTGTCTGTCAATGAACGAATGAGAAAACATGATTTTCTCTGGAAGCTGATGAAATTTGAAACCGCATTCAAAACACTTATCTGTCCGAAAGTAACACGATTCTAGTTGGTTTTCTGGAAGTCTGAGGGAGAGAGAAGCACCAGGACAGAAATTGCAGCTGTATCCAAATTGCATGAAAAAACTAAGTAGAATCGCATCTGAACCACATCAACTCGCACTGCTACTGATCCTTCAAATCTCACTGCTAAACGGATTCCACTTGCACTGCATTAGTGTGAACCTACAGATAAGCACACACTCACCAGAACATATTGACCGGTTATCTCTAAGTTATTCAATACCTGCATTTGAGAAATAACTTTCTATAAAAAAACTCTTTTTACTCCTTTCTTATCCTTCAATATACAGGCTCTTATTTTAATAATAACTCTGCAAAAATAAGGAAGAAGAGGTTCACATAGTAAAAAAACATTTAGAACTTTATTAAAAAAACAATACAAGAAAAACTTAACATTCCCATGTGCTATACAGTGCTGTTTAATAACCACCTTATTGGACAATTCTGTGCATCAGGAGCAGGTTTGCTGGTATTTTAGGTTGGATGTGAGGACTTCACAGTGTACTCCAAGTTAACATGTTTCATTGGGTGTGGCATGAATGATGAAAAAACTGTGGTCCCCCTACCTTTTGAAAGAATTAGATACCAAACTCTTCACTGCAAATATCACTCCAAGACAGGATGTGAAAATTGTTGTTAAAATTACCATTATCAAGTCTGGTCTACACCAGTGTAGAGGATAATTACAAATTGGAAACAATAATAGAAAAAATAAGTGCTAAAAATTTTTTCACATGATTTAATATACATAACATATACAGCACATTTCAGGGATGCTTTCACTACTGAATCATGTTCCCTCCCTGTAACCTATAGCGTCTCTACAGTGACAGACAATTATAATTATTATTATACAGGATTTAAATCGTGGCAACAATTTGCACAATTTGATTTATAATATAAAAGGAGACAGTACTGTTACAATACAAATTAGGACAAGAAGTTTAGGAGGGCTCTGTTCATGAGAGGGAGGGGCAAGTGATATAAAAAGGTGATAACTGTTCACAGGAGGCAGAGAAAGAGCAATACACCAATCTTCCCAAGGAATGGCTGTGCAGTGGGGCATGTCTGTACAAGTCTTGGACATTGGAGCAGCCTTTTTTAACCCTGGGGTGCCTTGAGGTTTCTTCAGGGGTGCTTTGGCAAAATGTCTAAAAATTGCCCCAAAACTGTAAACAAGCCAGTGGGTGGATGAAACCTGCCTTTTAGTAACACAAAGCCACAGGTTTTCATTCTACACCATTACAAACCTCTAGCTGCCAACTTTCTAATGACCAATGACATTATCAGTTGATAAGGAGGATGTCAGTTGCGTGCATATCCTCCTTGTTTAAACCCTCCCTTGCCTTTCTCCTTTAGCTTGGGTGTCTTATTAACTAAGTGATTGAGAAGAACTCAGTGAGAAGAGAAGCATTGGAATACTAGTCAGTACCAGTTTGCAAAAGTATATTTGCTTTGGAAGAATAAATCACTATTAACGTTGGGTGTCCTATGTGTATTGATATTGCTGCATCATGTAAAACTATATGAATAGTTTTTACATTTTAGAATGAGGCCCCTCAAGACAGTCCATAATTTTGGAGGGTGTCTCAAGATTGTTCGTTATTTTAAAGGGTGTCTTGGCTGAAAGAATGTTGAGAAACACTGCATTTGAGGACAGGCAGGCCAGAAAACTGACCACACTGTAAGGGATGTGCTCAGTTTGAGACAAGAAAACAAGGGGACTGGCAGAATCATCATGGTACAGATACACTCATCAGGAATATGAAAAGTTGGGATAACATACACTTTAAAATTTTACTAATTCAATTTTTTTTGATCAGACAGCTCCTCAGCTAAATGCTGCTTCTACCAGAATCCAATCGCCCATTTAAAATTGAATGATAGATACGGAGGACCAATTTTTAATTAAACTTAGCATATTTGTAATTATAACCAGGCTACTGCATTATACAAGGCTGTTGAAACTTAAGTGCATCTCTGTAATAAGCTTTATTAACAAACGCCAAAAAACTGCTGATGTAACAATTTTCAGCAATTTGATTAATATACCAAAAAAGTACATTCAGTTTAATTCACCATGGGAGCTTTACTGAACATGGTAGTATGAGTCAAAAGTTTATTACTGCAATAAAGCAGCATAGGACAATAATACAGGGCAATGCAATAAATACAGGAAGAAACTTTCATGCTTTTCTCCAAAACATTAAATTAATGCAGTATACCAATTGTCTGAAGAAATAATATAAAGTGAGCATTCTAAAATACCTGTTCTCTTTTAAGTAATGTATTTAATGTAATGTATTTTTTACCATTTGTAGGCATACCTACTTTTAAAATGTACTGAAATATTTTTGAATATGTAAATTTCTGATGCAATATTCACTTAGATATATGGTTGTACAGTATCTCACAAAAGTGAGTACACCACTCACATTTATGTAAATATTTTATTATATCTTTTCATGTTACGACACTGAAAAAAATGACACTTTGCTACAATGTAAAATAGTGAGTGTACAGCTTGTATAACAGTGTAAATTTTCTGTCCCCTCGCTGGCAACAAAAGTGAGTACACCCCTAAGTGAAAATGTCCAAATTGGGCTCAAAGTGTCAGTATTTTGTGGTAATGGTCACCATTATTTTCCAGCACTGCCTTAAACTCTTGGGCATGGGGTTCACAGGTTGCCTCTGTCGTCTCCGCTGTTTTATTGTGGCGCCCTTAAGCGCCTTGTTACTGTGAGTACCCATTGAGGGATTTGTTTATGATTTTAATAAATTTAGTACATACTGCACCATGAAGCCCTTTTTGTGTTGATATATTGAGGTACAAACGGGACTGCTGTGAGGAACAGAGGCACCAGTGCAAATCTATCCAGGACCCTGCATATAACAATGAACCCAGAGAGGTTCTAAGGCGCATTCTGACCAAGCTTAATTGCAAGGTCGCACGCCCTAAGTTGAGGGGCTATCACCTGGGGGGGAGCACTTGTATGAGCGCACAGCACTTTAGTTTGTGTTCACCATAACATATGAATGGATTGTGAAAGATCTGTGGACTGTTAATTTGATCATTGCACAGCAACACAGCACTGAATTGCATAGAATCACATGGATGCAACACCAAATCGCATGGATGCGTTTTTTTTTTTTTTAACTTTTTATTGTTCAAACATTGCACTAACACCATATTGCATAGATGCAGTACTGATATGCTTGGATGCAGCACTAAATCGCATGGGTGTTTGTGTTGAATTATCTATTAATGTTTGAAAATTGCACAAGCTTTGTGGAATATTTGCAATACACAGGCTTATTGGAGCACTTTTACCTATTTATTCATTCATTGAAATTTATTGCACATTAACGTATAGTATAGTATTAATAGATTTTGTATATATTAAGCACAATATCTCTTTATTAATATTTTAGTGGAAATTTCTTATTTTTTTATTTTGATAAGCGCAGCGTGTGTACAATTTGGTTTAACCACAGGACATGGTTCCAGTAATCCATGTCCTTAGTCTGCTTGTCTTCAGCAAACTGTTTGCAGGCTTTCTTGTGCTTCATCTTTAGAAGAGGCTTCCTTCTGGGACAACAACCATGCAGACCAATTTGATGCAGTGTGCGGCATATGATCTGAGCACTGACAGGCTGACCCCCCCCACCCCTTCAATTTCTGCAGCAATGCTGGCAGCACTCATACGTAAATTTCCCCAAAAAAACTCTGGATATGACACTGAGCACTTGCACTCAACTGCTTTGGTCAATCACAGCGAAGCCTGTTCTGAGTGGAACCTTTCCTGTTAAACCTCTGTATGGTCTTGGCCACCGTGCTGCAGCTCAGTTTCAGGGTCTTGGAAATCTTCTTATAACCCAGGCCATCTTTATGTAGAGCAACAATTTTTTTTTTTAGATCCTCAGAGATTTCTTTGCCATGAGGTGCCATGTTGAACAACCAGTGGCCAGTATGAGAGAGTGAGAGTGATAACACCACATTTAACACACCTGCTCCACATTCACACCTAAGACCTTGCAACACTAACGAGTCACATGACACTGGGGAGGGAAAATGGCTAATTCGGCCCAATTTGGACATTTTCACTTAGGGGTGAATTCACTTTTGTTGCTAGCAGTTTAGACATTAATGGCTGTGTGTTGAGTTATTTTGAGGGGACAGCAAATTTACACTGTTATACAAGCTGTACACTCACTGCTTTACATTTTAGCAAAGTGTCATTGCTTTAGCATTGTCACATGAAAAAATATAATAAAATATTTACAAAAATGTGAAGGGTGTACTCACTTTTGTGGGATACTGTACGTCTATACTAGTAACTTCCTGCTTTGCTATATAATAGAGACGGTGACAGAACCCATACTCAAGAGGAGTATGTCTGCCTAATAAGCTTCCCTTACTCGGTACCAGAACAATCCAAGATCCCTTAGATCACGAGTCACATGTCGAGACAACAGTGTAGGGTGGCGCAAAACATAAAACTGTTTTTTGAAACACAGGCACAGAGAGATATAAACTCAGGCCAGTAATACCACTAGGCAGACTAGGCAACCGCCTAGGGCACACTTCCGCCTAGGGCACCTGGCCGCTGGTTATGCTACTCCCACACTGTCCTCCACAGAGCTTGAAACTACCGCCCTGACATGTCAAGCAGTGCCACCCCCCCTGCAGCTCCGGCTCTCCGCTCTGATGTTCCAGTAATCCCCCCCTCTCTGCTCTGATATCATGATGTCAGCCAGTCACAGACAGTGTCACATGTGTCCAGCAACCCCCCCAGGGCGCTCTCTGATGTGTGTCAGGCAGCAGCCCCCCCTCGGCTCTCCGCTCCCCGCCTGACACTGTGACATGTGTACACAGTCCAGCACTGAGGCCGCTCTCCGCTCTCCCTCCACTCTACAGTGTCCATGTCCAGCAGCACAGCCCCCCACGCTCTCCTAGACTTGTCACTGGAGCAGAGTACATGGATGAATCATGGTATATAGCGTGGCATGGTGCCTGGTGGCGGCTCTCCGGGCTTGGGGACAGGTGGAGCCTGGAAAAGGCACTGACATAGAAGCAGCAGGCAGGTACACAGTACAAAAACTGTGAGTGGACGAGAAAAAATCTGCCAAATCCCATCCTACCACCACTGCGCTCTATGTGGTGAAGAATAACCCAATAATAGCTACCACTTTAAAAAATATATACATGGAAAATCTGAATCACCCCTAAGGAAAGCCCAGAAGGGGATGCAAAATGGCGCTACCCCCCTAAAGTGAGCTTGAGGTGAGTACTAACACCCCCTCTAATAAAGTGAAGTAAACCCTAAATCACAATGTGAAAGGTGATAAAAAATGCAAACAGAACATACAATCAAAATAATGGAAAATACTAAAAAGACTTGTAAGGTCAGTGGTGATGACCACACAAATGAGCATCAATTACTAGTGCAATATACATAAATATAAACTAATGCATACCAAACATAATCTAGCATAACAGGTGAATAAAGTAATGTGTAAATAACTACAATCACTCCTAGTGACACCCTGTGAGAGGTGAATGAGTCCCATATCGTAATACCAGAACCCCCCCCCAAAAAAAAAAAAAAAATGTTGAATGAATGATTTGTAAAAAAAATGATTACAAAATGGGAAAATTTAAAAAACTAAAAAGAGTCCACATGTGAAGTGATAAAGAGAAAACCAAAAGTGCAGGTGTCTCCAATCCACAAATGTTGTTGACCCGTGTTCACCACACCTCAGTGACGTGAATCCACTCCCTTATGCCGCGTACACACGAGCGGACTTTACGGCAGACTTTGCTCGGCGGACTTTTCGCTGGATTTTGTCGGCTCCTTGCGCCGGATTTAAAAACGGACGGACTTGGCCACACACGATCACTGTAAAAGTCTGCTGCTTTGGAACGCAGTGACCTATAGCACGTACGACGGGACTATAAAAAGGAAGTTCAAGCCCCACTATGGCACCCTTTGGGCTCCTTCTGCTAATCTCGTGTTTATCTTGTGTTAGTAGAAGTTTGGTTAGAGACGATTCGCGCTTTTCACACTTCATCTTATTTCGATCGTTTTCTGCGCTTCAGTTTGTGCTTGTGAGGTTTGTATCTGCTTTTCAGTGCATGTTGGTCAGTTCGTAACCTGCCTTGCAGGCCATTCTGGTCCGCTCGTTCCTGATTTTCAGGTCGTTCTTCATAGGCCTTGCTGTTCTTCAGTGCGTTTGTTATAAGTTTGTTTGTTTGACCAGCAGACCGTTTTGAAGCCATGTCGCATGGACGTACTCGTTCTCGAGTTCGTGCTGCGTGGGGACTTGGTGTTGGGGTTAATACTTTGACCCCAGTCCAGTCCATGAACAGGGCGAGGAGGAGTTCATGGATGAAGAATTGGTTGCGCTAGCCTTTGCTCCATGAGCTCCATGAGAATAATCCTGAGGATTTCAGGAATTATGTCCGGATGACGGACCCTGTCTTTGAGCGTCTGCTGGCTATGCTGACCCCCTATATCAGCAGACAGGATACCTGCATGAGGCAAGCCATCAGTGCGGAGCAGAGGCTAGTTGCCACGTTACGTTACTTGGCGACCGGGAGAAGTCTTCAGGACTTGAAGTTCTCGACAGGCATCTCCCCCCAGGCTCTGGGGATAATAATCCCAGAGACTTGTTCTGCCATCATTCAGGTCCTGCAGAAGGACTATATGAAGGTAAGTTTTATCCTTTAACATTACATGATATGTATTAAATGTTTTTTTAATGTATTGTATAAATGTCCTCCTTACCTAATTGCCATGCTTTCAATATGCTGTGAATGTCCCCTTTATCTTCATGCATGACTGTTTTTGGACATTAATCATTTATTGCCCTACATGCATATTTACCTTCAATAACCTCCCCACCATGCAATCCTGGGTCCATTTATATCTCTAGCCTATAGTCCCTTGAACAATGTATATTGTCTGCTCCATTGTCTTGTTTGACCCTCCCCCACGGGAACTGTCACAGACTGATGATAGGATATGAGCTCGGCGCTCGTGGATGTTTTTTACTATAGCCTTCTGCTAAATGTAAGTGTACCATGTTGTTTTTAACCTAATAAACTGATTTATATACGGGATCACGCTATGTGCACTCTCTTCCAACACTCCACATATATTCATCCCATTGTGACGCGCATTGAGGAAATGGGGACGGTTTGAAGACACCCTTTTTGAGGTATACGAACTCGGCGTTCGTTGGATTGACGCCCACACTCATTTTACAAAAGTGAGTGCATCCCCCTTCTGTGTCCTGTCCCTTTTTTCCACTTTGGCTGCCACGGAGTTATACTATAATCAATCATGTTCTTCATTTCCTGTTGCATGGAGTCCAGGCGAAGTTGCATGCTGTGAATTTGGTCACGCATTTTATCTATTTGGCCATTCCACAGCATTATCTGGCCAATCAGTCTTTGCGCACTGTCTGTGGTGAATGGCTCTGCCGCTTGGCCTTCCACAACCAGAAACTCACCTAAAATGTGTGAATAAAAACAAGGTTTACAATATGCACGCCAAAATACATTTCCTTAAGCTGGGGTGTCAGTCACTCACTCGGTGGGCTTGAAACCTCGCACACTTCCTCCACCTCTCCTTCCTCCAGGTCGTCGGGTGGGCGTGGTCTTGGGCTGGGGCTTGGGGTATCTTCTGCCTCAGGCTGGTGACTTGGGGGGGTCCTGGGATCCTTGGACTGTTGTCTGAGTCTTTTCTCCCCTATGAGAATTGAACAAAAGGTATAGTTAAAACACAGTGATATTTTAGATTATATTAAATAATCTTAAACGTTGGTTAGGAGTTGTGGCCAATTGCCTTTTTTGATCCTCAAAGATTTAGAAGACAGGATGAACATTCCCTCTGAACAACAATTCTAAACAATACACTTTTTCTGGCAAGTTTCACAGATGCAGACACCTCAATGATCTCCTATGTGTATTACCCCTCTAAAATGTATTTATGGTCACATAGTACACTATAGTGCTCGTGAGTCCAGATGTGGAAACAGCTGCTGTGTCCTGTCCCTACATTACACTGAATCATTTTTGAAGAAGCATTATATTTTTCAAAACATCTACACCACATCAACAAATTGTGGAAATGTGACAAATTATCAAGACATAAATGTATGTCCAACCCTGTACCATCGTATTTGGCGAAAAAATAACGTCATTTTCTAAAGTATCATATGTATTTTACAAAGAACGGTCTTTACGAACGATGCTGTATAAAGTCCAAAAATAAGGATCATCATGCAAGTTAAGTATCTCAATAGGAAAACACAACAAGTACTTACTTTTTTTAAGCAGCTTCTTTATTCGCCAATATTGTTCTGGTTCCCGGCTTTTGATGTCAGACCACCGCTTCCTCAATTGTTCTTTCGACCGTTTTGTGACAAATTTTGCTTCTAGAGCGGTGACAATTGAGGACATTATTTTGTCCTTACGCATATTCAGTCGTGTGTACGGTCCTTTTTTCCCATCGTAGTCCTCCCTTCTCAATATGGACACCATCTCCACCATCTCTTCAAAAGCCATGTTCATGGCCTTATATCTCCTCCGGGATGTGGATGGTTGTAGCTCCGGGCTTTCCTCTGCACTACTTCCACTGATTCTCTCCGCCATCTTTATCTATCTACTCCCACTGCGCAATGAAGAGTGAAGGGGCAGGGACAAATCGTATTAAAGAACGTCAGGGGCGGGCGACGCAGGCAGAGCATGACACATGCGCAGTGTATATAAAGCTATTACAATGGCCTACGTATGTACGTGCGGAAGTAGCAAGCATCAGAAACGAAGGTAAGATTAAAGTGGGGGTGTGTGTGTTTGGTGTGTGTGTGTGTGTGTGTGTGTATGTATGTGTCCCCTAGATTACAAACACAAATAATCCTGTGATTTGTGACTGACATTAGTTTGGATCTTGTGTCTTGTCTTTCAGAAAAAATGAATCCCTTTAAAGAGGAAGAATTTTTGTGCCAATTTATTGAGTTCTATCAGGAAAAAAAAAACCCGTGGGAGGTCAAACACCCACTATATTATAATAGGGATGTAAGGAAGGCAACACTGGGGACACTTTTAGAGTTTGTGAAGACTCAAGTCCCCCAGGCAGACCTCAAGTTTGTGGACAAGAAAATTGGTATCTTGCGAAACATATGCAAACAAAGCCCCATCTTAAAGGTACAGAAGCACACCAGACACCCAGCAAATAGCACCATGGCTGCAAAGGTGCTGGTGCGTTTCTGGACCAATAAACACACCAAGGTGATCTCAAAAAACTTGCCACCGCCTTTATTTATAGCTGGCTATCGCAGTAAGCGGCTTTGGAGGGCTACAAACAGATGCAAACAAAGCCTGGGGAATGCCCAGGAAAAAACCAAAGCCTACTTACCACCAACTCGCAGACAACCAAATTAACCTGTCTAACAGTACGCGTTAAAAACAGGGGTTTAGTCCGCACGCATTTGCAAATGCATGCGTAAGCCACAGAGCCTCACGGCACCCTGATATCTGTGGTCCTAACACTAAAATGTGAGTGTCCCCACAGTGGAGGCACATGCATTCTGATGGATAAATGCTGGCAGGTGGACTGAAGGGCAGCCCATCCCTTCTTAAAGGTACAGAAGCACACCAGACACCCAGCAAATAGCACCATGGCGAAACATGTATAAGCGGGAACACAATAAAATCCAGGAGTCGCTCAGATTCGGTGCAGCAGCTGACCAAGTATATGTACCCAAGTTGTGGTACTACAACAAAATGCGATTCCTGGATGACCAGACTGAAGCCAGGCAATCACTTTCCACCCTTCCCCCCACCCTTCCCTCCAGCCTTCCCTCCACTCTTCCCTCCAGCCTTCCATCCACCTCCACCCCAGCTGAGGAGTCCCAGGATGAACTGGGCCTTTTCATCATTGATGAAGTTGATGCACCCAGCTTCAGCCAGGTATCCTTTTTTGTGTAATTTGTGATTGTGTAAATGTTATTAATGATGTTAACGTGTTAATTTTTAAAGTGCTTCCTAAAAAATGACTTCTGCAAAAAGATTAATATGTAGACATATCACTAGACAGTAGTGGCCAAAAATATACTTCTGCATAGGTGTGAGCAGCCTCTTGCATTAGGGTGTGCACCCCAAAGCTCAAATACATATGCATGTGTATATGTACTGATGGTGTCAGTAGGGCAGTGGACAGTGTAATTTAGTTAATTTTCTTTTCCCCAAATTTTTGGCCTTGTGTAACATTTTTTTGGAGGGATGAAATATCAGTGGTCAAAACAGGGGGGAATATGCAGCACACAAGTCAATTAGGGTGTGCACAGGCACTCCTGGCACACCCTGTGCGCATGCCTATGTACTTCAGATATTGTTGATCAGCTGAAATAATGGTGGTGTCAAATAGATAGCCTTTACTATTTTGTGTAAATTATATTTGAAAGTCATGAGCTGAAAATTGTGTGTGATTGCATAACACAAAATTAAAACTATGTCCCTTTTTTTGACACAGGATGACCTCAGCCAGGAGGAGGCCTTGCCCAGTGGGAGAGAGGAGGGGGCCTTGCCCAGTGAGAGAGAGGAGGAGGCTGTGGCTGGGCCAAGTCGAAGCCGCACGGAGTGTCAGGTGCCTCCCCTCCGCATTCTCACCAAAAGGCCCAGGAGAATGACACCAACTGAGCAGGAATCCCTAGCCCTCATACGGGAAGCAAGCCTGATCCTGAGCAAACCACCCAATGCAGAGGAGGCGTATGGCACCTATATAGCCAGCAGATTGCTGGAGTTGGAAAAGGGCCAACGCCTCCTCTGTGAGGGTCTAATTTTTAAGGCATTTGAGAAGGGCTTGAGAGGGGAGCTTACTGCTACCACATATCTGGCAGATGAAGCCACTCCTCCTCCTCCTCCTCCTCCTGCCCCAAGTACACCACCAGATGCACAACCTCCGAGGAAGGCTGCAGAGAAGCGTGGAGGGAAGGCTGCAGGGAAGCGTGCAGGGAAGGCTCCACGGAAGACTCGAAAGTGATTGTCTGGCTTCTGTCTGGTCTGACTGTGCTCCCTGTGCTCCCTAGTCGCAAGATACCAATTTTCTTGTCCTCAAACTTAATGTGTGTCCTGGGGGATGAAAGGCTTCCCAGATTCTAAAAGTGTCTCCAGTGTTGCCTTCCTAATTTTTTTTTATAAAAAATAAATGTATTTTTTGGTTACCTTACATTATTGCCTATGTGTTTTGATTCAAAAACGCCATTTGGTTTGGGAGTAGGCAGGTACAGGTCAAAAAGACTATGGGGTTGATTTAAGAAAAGCAAATAGACTGTGCACTTTGCAGAGGGCAGTTGCCCTCTGCAAGTGCAATTGCTCCAGAGTAGGGATGAGCCGAACACCCCCCTGTTCGGTTCGCACCAGAACATGCGAACAGGAAAAAAATTCGTTCGAACACGCGAACACCGTTAAAGTCTATGGGACACGAACATGAATAATCAAAAGTGCTAATTTTAAAGGCTAATATGCAAGTTATTGTCAATAAAAGTGTTTGGGGACCTGGGTCCTGCCCCAGGGGACATGGATCAATGCAAAAAAAAGTTTTAAAAACGGCCGTTTTTTCAGGAGCAGTGATTTTAATAATGCTTAAAGTCAAACAATAAAAGTGTAATATCCCTTTAAATTTCATACCTGGGGGGTGTCTATAGTATGCCTGTAAAGGGGCGCATGTTTCCCGTGTTTAGAACAGTCTGACAGCAAAATGACATTTTGAAGGAAAAAACTCATTTAAAACTACCGCGGCTATTGCATTGCCGACAATACACATAGAAGTTCATTGATAAAAACGGCATGGGAATTCCCCACAGGGCAACCCCGAACCAAAATTTAAAAAAAAAATGATGTGGGAGTCCCCCTAAATTCCATACAAGGCCCTTCAGGTCTGGTATGGATATTAAGGGGAACCCCAGCCAAAATTTTTTTAAAAAATTGACGTGGGGTTCCCCCTAAATTCCATACCAGACCCTTCAGGTCTGGTATGGATTTTAAGGGGAACCCCGCGCCAAAAAAAAAACAAAAAACGGCGTGGGGTCCCCCTAAAAATCCATACCAGACCCTTATCCGAGCACGCAACCTGGCAGGCCGCAGGAAAAGAGGGGGGGACGAGAGTGCGCCCCCCCCTCCTGAACCGTACCAGGCCACATGCCCTCAACATTGGGAGGGTGCTTTGGGGTAGCCCCCCAAAACACCTTGTCCCCATGTTGATGAAGACAAGGGCCTCATCCCCACAACCCTGGCCGGTGGTTGTGGGGGTCTGCGGGCGGGGGGCTTATCGGAATCTGGAAGCCCCCTTTAACAAGGGGACCCCCAGATCCCGGCCCCCCCCCCCTGTGTGAAATGGTAAGGGGGTACTTACCCCTACCATTTCACTAAAAAACTGTCAAAAATGTTAAAAATGACAAGAGACAGTTTTTGACAATTCCTTTATTTAAATGCTTCTTCTTTCTTCCTTCATCTTCTTCTTCTTCTGGTTCTTCTGGCTCTTCTGGTTCTTCCTCCGGCGTTCTCGTCCAGCATCTCCTCCGCGGCGTCTTCTATCTTCTTCTCCTCGGGCCGCTCCGCACCCATGGCATGAGGGGGGAGGCTCCCGCTCTTCTCTTCATCTTCTTCTTCATCTTCATCTTCTTCTTCATCTTCTTCTTCTTCTTCTTCTCTTCTTCATCTCTTCTTCCTTCTTCATTTCTTCTCCGGGCCGTTCCGCAGCCATGCTGGCATGGTGGGAGGCTCCCGCTGTGTGACGGCGTCTCTTCGTCTGACGGTTCTTAAATAATGGGGGGCGGGGCCACCCGGTGACCCCGCCCCCCTCTGACGCACGGGACATGACGGGACTTCCCTGTGGCATTCCCCGTGACGTCACAGGGAAGTCCCGTCAAGTCACCGTGCGTCAGAGGGGGCGGGGTCACCGGATGGCCCCGCCCCCCGTTATTTAAGAACCGTCAGACGAAGAGACGCCGTCACACAGCGGGAGCCTCCCACCATGCCAGCATGGCTGCGGAGCGGCCCGGAGAAGAAATGAAGAAGGAAGAAGAGATGAAGAAGAGAAGAAGAAGAAGAAGAAGATGAAGAAGAAGATGAAGATGAAGAAGAAGATGAAGAGAAGAGCGGGAGCCTCCCCCCTCATGCCATGGGTGCGGAGCGGCCCGAGGAGAAGAAGATAGAAGACGCCGCGGAGGAGATGCTGGACGAGAACGCCGGAGGAAGAACCAGAAGAGCCAGAAGAACCAGAAGAAGAAGAAGATGAAGGAAGAAAGAAGAAGCATTTAAATAAAGGAATTGTCAAAAACTGTCTCTTGTCATTTTTAACATTTTTGACAGTTTTTTAGTGAAATGGTAGGGGTAAGTACCCCCTTACCATTTCACACAGGGGGGGGGCCGGGATCTGGGGGTCCCCTTGTTAAAGGGGGCTTCCAGATTCCGATAAGCCCCCCGCCCGCAGACCCCCACAACCACCGGCCAGGGTTGTGGGGATGAGGCCCTTGTCTTCATCAACATGGGGACAAGGTGTTTTGGGGGGCTACCCCAAAGCACCCTCCCAATGTTGAGGGCATGTGGCCTGGTACGGTTCAGGAGGGGGGGGGTGCACTCTCGTCCCCCCCTCTTTTCCTGCGGCCTGCCAGGTTGCGTGCTCGGATAAGGGTCTGGTATGGATTTTTAGGGGGACCCCACGCCGTTTTTTCTTTTTTTTTTTTGGCGCGGGGTTCCCCTTAAAATTCATACCAGACCTGAAGGGTCTGGTATGGAATTTAGGGGGAACCCCACGTCAATTTTTTTTTAAAATTTTGGCTAGGGTTCCCCTTAATATCCATACCAGACCTGAAGGGCCTTGTATGGAATTTAGGGGGACCCCCACATCATTTTTTTTTTTTTTTTTTGGTTCGGGGTTGCCCTGTGGGGAATTCCCATGCCGTTTTTATCAATGAACTTCTATGTGTATTGTCGGCAATGCAATAGCCGCGGGTAGTTTTAAATGAGTTTTTTCCTTCCAAATGTCATTTTGCTGTCAGACTGTTCTAAACACAGGAAACATGCGCCCCTTTACAGGCATACTATAGACACCCCCCAGGTACGAAATTTAAAGGGATATTACACTTTTATTGTTTGACTTTAAGCATTAATAAAATCACTGCTCCTGAAAAAACGTCCGTTTTTAAAACTTTTTTTTGCATTGATCCATGTCCCCTGGGGCAGGACCCGGGTCCCCCAACACTTTTTATGACAATAACTTGCATATAAGCCTTTAAAATTAGCACTTTTGATTTCTCCCATAGACTTTTAAAGGGTGTTCCGCGGCATTCGAATTTGCCGCGAACACCCCAAATTGTTCGCTGTTCGGCGAACTTGCGAACAGCCAATGTTCGAGTAGAACATGAGTTCGACTCGAACTCGAAGCTCATCCCTACTCCAGAGCATCAGAAATGAGGTAAAAGACTTGACTTTGCAAAGAGTACCCAATCCTGTGCAAGGAAAATTCTAAAAACAGCACTTTTGCTTGCACATGATTGGATGATGGAAGTCAGTAGAGCTTCTGCTCATTTACTAAGCTCTGGAGCAACTGCTCTTGCAGAGGGCAACTGCACTTTACAAAGTGCACAGTCTTTTTCCCTTTAGTAAATCAACCCCTACAGTATGTGTGTTTTTGACAAAAGGCTAAATCATTTTGAATATCAAGTGAAAAGTACTAGTGAAAAGTTCACTTTAGAAATTGCACAGCAAGTGCACTTGTTTGAATCTGAGGGGAAGAGCTGAAATGAGGGGAAGCTCTGCTGATTTTATCATACAATCATGTGCAATAAAAAGTTTTTGTTTTTTTGGGGGCTTCCTTGCATGTGCCCCTCGGATCCACAGCGAAGGCACTTCAAAATGCTCTTTCTGTGCAATTCCAAGTAGAATTAGCACTTGTAGTGAAAAATGCATTTGCCTTTGTTAAATACACCCCCCTATGTCTAATGAACAAGGGACAACAACCTCATTAAGGTTCATTAAAACAACACAAAATATTAAGGTTATTGTGGTAACTTGAAAATCCACACAAAAAAAACAAAAAAATGTTGGTATAATTTAGCACACATTGTAAAATAGATAAGTGTTGAAATCAATAAAAAAATAAAGAGGAGTCCAAAATCTTATTTAATTTTTTTTATTTATGGAGATATGGCTTTTTACAATTATTATATTAGTCATGGCATGAGGATAAATCATGAAGAAAGTAGTTTGTGAGAACTCTGTGTGAATATAAAGCAGAAAAACAATTTCATTCCTCTCACATTATCAATCATACAAAAAGCGCTGTATTAAAAGATCACAGAAGAGGAATGTGCTAGCTTCAATAGAAAGGCTAGTTTTACCATACCGAGTGCTTCCGTCTTGTAATTGCTTCAGAGCATGCATCAGTTTGAGTTCGTCGGACTAGCACACAGACGACCGGTTTGTCCGCTAGAAAGAAGAGTCCGTCGGATAGATTTAAAACATGTTTCAAATCTAAGTCCGTCCAACTTTTGAGCAAACAAAGTCCTCTGGAGCCCACACACGATCGAATTGTGTGACGAAATCCAGTCCGCCGGGCAAAGTCTGCCGTAAAGTCCACTCGTGTGTACGCGGCATTATGAATTGCAAACTCACCAGCTGATAAGGCCTCACACTCTTGTGTTTGGCCGGCAAAAAACCTCAACCCACTCTCATAGGGGTTATCATGCGACCAATGGTATCCACTGCTAAATGCACCGAACAATTTCTTGTTATCCTGGGATTGGCTACAGTTCAGCCGCCTCCCTCTTGTGTCTTCTGGTATGCCGAGCTCACAAACCCAATGTGTGTTAGGCATAAAGGAAGCAATCAGCCGCTAGGTGAGACTATATTTGATGGGTAGAGCTGAGACTGTATTTGATGGGCAGAGGTGAGGCTGCATTTGATGGGCACTGGCGAGATGGCATTTGATGCGCATCCCTTACAGTCACACACAGACACTGAAACACACAATGCATCCCTTACACACACAAAAAACCTCCGGTCTCATCTGGTCCCCTCCATCAATAACTCCCCCCAATTCCCTCCCTTCATTAACTCCCTCCCATACTGTTTCCTCATTAAAGCATTTAAACTGGTTAGAAAATAATGTTTTTTAGCAATGAACATATATTTCACATTAGTAATTATGCTACTAAAATCAGTGTTTGCTGTAAATTTAATCCAGCATTGCTCCTGTTCCTTCCTGCCATTTTGTTGAACCCCTGAGCAGAAGTAAATCATAAAGTGGAACTAAACCCATTGATTTAATAGTTAAAAAAAAAAAAGCTATGTTCCTGGATTGTTGGGATTGCTAACTGTCACATTTGCTTAATTCCTCAACCGAACTGTCAAAACATCATATGGCTGGTGTCATAACTTGTGCAGCACCATGGAAGTTGCAGATTAAACAGAAGCAGCTTCCTTGGCTGAAAAAAATATATAGGAGGGTTTAATTCTGCTTCAAGGCTGTCAGCAGGCCCCTACAAACACAGCAGTGCCTAAAGATGCCTAATTTCTTTTTTTTTTTTACCATTGAAAATTTGTATTAGTTTTGAACAAATACAGGGATATATATTCTCAGCAATGTAGAGTACACCAACATTTTAAGTAACACATTGGTACTATACAGGAAATGTTCCCTATATCCTTATAACATTATGATTTCTTCTCATGGATACATTAATATTAGTGACAGTAATGAATTATTTGTAATTTTTTGTAATATTCACTTTTAGGGTCATAGATTGCACATCTTAAGCATGGAATTTATTGCTTATCTTATGCATGTAACTACTATTTAAGAGCTATCTTCTTACCCAGGTTGCCAATCCTGACCTAGGAAACCATAACAGATTTACAACAGTAGAAGAAACCTCTAAATAAAACAGATCAAAAGGAGAAAAATATATAAAATGGAAATTTCAACTATCGATAGTGCCACAATGGAAGTATCCCTCGACTATTGCTATTACTACTACTACTACTAGTACTCCTAGTCCTCACTAGCTAGCTTTAGGTTGCTAGATATGCACCTGCCCATACTTAAAAGTTTGCAGAGGATATTAGTTAGTTTATGAGTTTTAATCCACATTTCCCATTTTCGTTTGAAGTTGTCTTTATTGCCATGAATATTAGCATATGAGTGTTCATAAATGCAGTGTAGATTTACCCTAGAAACAACTTCTGTGAGTGTGGGTGCTATATCTTTTTTCCATTGACACATTATGGATAGTCTGGCTGCTATTAAAATATGTAAAACTATTGTTCTGAAATTGGTAGGAAAGAGTTCTATTGAAAGTCCCAGCAACGCCACTGCTGGAGTGGGTTGGGTTATGATACCTGTGATAGAGGAAATTAGTTGGAAAACAGACTTCCAGTAGCTGGGTATAGATTTGCAGTACCAAAGTATGTGCATTGAGTTTCCAGGTTGCCTGCAATCTGGGGAGTGTTCTTTATAGATGTTTGATAATCTAATGCCGCGTACATGCGAGCGGACTTTCCGGCATACTTGGTCCGGCGGACCAGAGTCCGCCAAACAATCCGATCGCGTGTAGGCTCCGGCGAACTTTTTTTTCCCAAAAATCCGCCGTACCTACATTTGAAACATGTTTCAAATCTTAGTCCGCCGGACTCGCCGGACTCCGTTCCCGACGGAAAGTCAGTTCGTCTTTATGCTGGTCCGATGTACAGGGTATTGCATCTCGCGTTTGCTGCAATAGGAAAAACAAATTTTCCTATTGCGGCGAGAGCGGGGCATACCAGGCCCTTAGGTCTGGTATTGATTTTAAGGGGAACCCCCTCTGCCGAAAAAACGGCATAGGGTCCCCCCTAAAATCCATACCAGACCCCGATCCGAGCACGTAGCCCGGCCGGTCAAGAAAGGGGGTGGGGACGAGCGAGTGCCCCCCCTCCTGAACCATACCAGGCTGCATGCCCTCAACATGGGGTGTGGGTGCTTTGGGGAAGGGGGGCGCCCTGCGGGGGCCCCCCACCCCAAAGCACCTTGTCCCCATGTTGATGAGGACAAGGGCCTCTTCCTGACAACCCTGGCCGTTGGTTGTCGGGGTCTGTGGACGGGGGGCTTATCAGAATCTGGGAGCCCCCTATAATAAGAGGGCCCCCAGATCCCGGTCTCCCACCCTATGTGAATGAGTATGGGGTACATGGTACCCCTACCCATTTACCTAGGGAAAAAGTGTCAATAATAAAACACACTACACAGGTTTTTAAAATAATTTATTTGACAGCTCCGGGGGGGTCTTCCTCCGACTTCGGGGGTTTTCTTCCGGCTTCGGGGGTCCCTCCGGTTCCTCTTCTCCCGGCGTCCGGTTGGTTCTTCTCCGCTCTCTCTGGCCTCTTCTCCCGGTGTTCCAGTTCTTCTGCCGGCTCCTCCGCTGTCTTCATGCTGCTCTTTTGCCAGCGGAGGCCCGGACTTCTGTCTTCTTGTCTTCTTCCCTCTTCTCTTCTCCAGATGTTGGCACGACAGTCTCTACGGCTGGACTGCTCTCTGAGTGCTCCGCTGTGACTTATATAGGCGGAGATCCTGCCCCCTTATGCTGTCACAGTCCCTGGGCATGCTGGGACTGTGATGTTTTAGGGGGCGTGGTCACCGAGTGATGTTGACCCCCGTGACGGGGCTCACAAGGTGTCAATCTTGCCGATAAAAGCGGCAAGATTCACTTCCTTTTCTAGTCCCTTCATAACCGAGTCACGTTCAAAATGAATGGACTTGGCCGTGTGTGGGCAAGTCCGTTCATTCTGAAAGTCCGCCGCAACTCTGGTGAAAGTCCGTCGGAAAGACGGGCGGACCTAGCCTGCCGGAAAGTCCGGTCGTGTGTAGGCAAGTCCGTCCATTCAGGTATTCCGCCAGAAAGTCCGGCGGAAAGACCGTCGGACAAAGTCTGCTGGAAAGTCCGATCGTGTGTACGAGGCGTAACTGGAGTTAGGTACCATCTATATAGTATTTTATATACATTTTCCCAATGTAACACACAATGCGAAACTCCAAGGCAAGTTTTAATTGCTCTAGACTGTAATTGTTCCGAGAATGTTATAGCTAAATCTTTTTCCCATTTCAGTATCGCTGGTGTTTGTTTTATATAGTATTATAATATTATATTACTATATTATTCTATAGTATTGGGTTGGAGTAGGCAATAGATAGGTGATCTGTAAAATACAATGGTTTGTTAGTGGCCTCTGCAATTAATAAGGCTCAGAGATTTATATTTTGCACCAAATTTTGTTCTAATGTGACCCATTGTTTTGTTGAAGATGGATCAAGCCATGCTTTAAGCAGTTCTAGAAGAATTGCTTTGTAGTAATCTTTGATTATTGGGACTCCCATACCTCCTTTCAATCTGTGTTTTGTTAGGATAGAGAAAGCTATTCTTGCTCTGGCTCCCTTCCAAATAAAGGATCGAAGTGAAATATCAAGTTTATTAAAGAAAGGGACTGGTAGGGGTATTGGTACCATTCTAAATATGTAGAGAATTTTTGGTAATATAACCATTTTAAAAGTTGCTATTCTTCTCATCGAGGAGATTTCAAATTTACCCAGTTGTAAGAGTTCCTTCTGAACAGAGTGAAGCAAATTTTTATAGTTAGCATCATAAAGGTGATTAGATTTAGCTGTTAGATATGTAGCGCTGGTAGATTTTCAATCGACAGGTTATAGGTAAATTTAGTGGGTTATCTGTTCATACATAGTCAGATTTGCCTCTGTTCCAGCTTGGCTGAGTTGCATGTAGTTTCACACTGTGCCTGTGGGTGTTGTTGTCACCATGGGTCGGTGTTGGAAAGGCAACACGTTGAAGCGTATGAGTGCTCCTCTGTCCTGGAGATAACTCGGTGGAGGTGATCCTCCGAGTTGCATTCTGGGAGAGGGTATTTATGGGACAGATGCCATGTTTTAGGGTTCGTCTTTCGTTCCACCTGCTGGCCCTCCTGGCCGACAGGTATGTGCTAGGAGTACTACCTCCAGGTCCTCCGACCGGGAGGACCAGGTTGCTGCAGTGTGTGGGTGGGCCCAGAAGCCTGTCTGGGGCCTACCACAGCTGCAAGGGAATGGTCCTGGGCTGTATGTCCTACAGGAAGAAGCTTGACAACTGAGGAGATCCCAGGGGAGGACCCATCATGGAAGGATCATGCAGAGTGCTGGTCTGGAGAGGGGCCTGGTGACTCAGTTGGAGGACGCTTCCTAAAGTAATCCTACCGCATAGTACTGCCGGGTCGGCTTAAAGGTTCTAGTGCTGTGTTGGCTATTCATCGTAAACCATTACATGCTGTGGCAGAGGATCGTACCGGTTTCTATTTCAATCAAGTCTGTGGCAGAGACTTTTGTTTGTGCTGCGTACTGGCTGCTAGGTTAGTGAGAGAAACCTATCCAGGCGGGCAAAGATTCAACTCTAAAAAGAGAGTACATTCATCTATAAGATTCCAATTCCTAATACTACACTAAGAAAAGGTATTTGAACTTCCCTACAACTCTTCTTCTACTTCTTTCCTGCTACTTCCTTCAATTTACGTTTATTAAAGCATTGGAAAAGATACTCAAGTGTCCGGTGCCTACATTGTCTGGTATTAAACTCAACGGGACCCTAGACCCAGTTCTGGTGAAATTGAGGTAACAAAGGTAACGGTAACAGCCCGCTTTAAACCAGCAGCTCCACCGAGAGTTATTGCTACATGTGGGGGCTCATCAGGAATTGTTAGCTGTTAACCTCCCGCAACCCTGAGAAGTATTTCACCGGGAGTTTACGTTGGAATAAGTTTCTGGACTTTGTCATTTTTTGGGGAGAAGAAGGGGTTAAAGTGCAGGACTTTATTTCTGACTGCATAGGCTGCGGGTGAGAAGTTAAAGCTCGGGAGCTACATGATCAGAGGAACAAGTGGGAGGAGCCTAACATACTTGTTACCGTGTGGGACGCGTGTGTGTGTTTGGCGCCAGAGGAGAAGAGAGGCCTCGTGATCGTGCTGAGAAGATCAGAGTACAGCCATGTCTTCTTTTCCGTTGGTACCGCCAACTATAGGACCTAAGATGTTCCTTATGAGTACCGCTGCGTGTGCTATGCTGACCGGAACCCTGCTGACAGATACCGGCATTCGTTTGAAACCACAGGGGTGGTTTGTGCTATACACAGTTGGAGATATTGAAGGGCTGGCATGCTTTGCCACAAGTGTGAAGGACTGGCCATACATCTCCGTCCATTTGTCCATTGTTTGCAGTGTGGAGAATATTTGTTCACAGTGGAGCAACCTACCATGTCGCCCCGTGCTTATCGTGTGGATTGGGCTACAGGAATTGCCACAATGGAAGCTACTTCCCTTGCTGCTGGAAAGCAACAGGCCGTGATTTTGCTTGCTACCATGAGTGCTTCAGAGGAAGATGCCGCTGTTACTGCTTCCTCAGCAGATATCACCTTTGTTTCTACATCTACTACACCTATCCCCGTTGCACCTGTCCAGAGGAAGGTGGGATATCTGAAGGCTTCCCGCGGCCGTGGTCGAGGTCTACCCCAGAGACTACCCAAACCGGAGCCGGAGAAATATATGGATCCGGAGAAGTCCATGTCAGGAACGGGTGAGAGATCAAAGGGGAACATATCTGGGACTCTTTGTAAATATTTGCCAGCAGAAGAGTTGAGAGACTCGGAGATAGATTCCATGTCAGATCTCTCCGTTGATGATGATCTGTTTGAGACAATGTCACAGGAACTATTGTGCGCCCAGGGTGAAGATGTTGCTTCTGCCTTAACTTTCTCAGAGTGGACAGCCCTGGATTCTGGGAAGACATCACCTTGTGTGGAGCCACACAGTACTACCAAAGAGACATTGTCTAAAGTTGCTAGTTTGCTTCCGACACCCGTCGGGTCTATGGTGAGTAAATCACAGAACTCTTGTGTGCCCCCTGGTTTGGGAAAAAATAGATCTTTGCCTAAACTTGCACGTTTACAGAGAGTGCTTACCAAACGTGTTGCCACAGAATATGGGCTGGAATTTCCCTATGTTACTCAGGAAATTATGCAGGAAATTGAGGCCAACCGGGAACTGTGGTACAGTGAAGCTGTTTGGGACTATTTGTCTGTGCCAAAACCTTTCCGGAAAACTGGATATTCTGTTGCCATGGATAAACGCTTCAGTGGATGTTTCCTACACTGGAACTATGGTAGGCACATCTATGCTGACAAAGTGGTCATTTGCAGACCTGGAAAAGATGATATTGTGTACTTTATCACTACAATGCAAAACTGGGAAAGAAACTGACATTGCCAGATCCTCGGTTTTATTGGTGATTATGAACAAGAACTTTGGGGTTTATAGTTAGAGAGTGTCAGTATATAGAGATCTCCGTGGTCAAGAAATGATATTCATCCCAGCGTTTTCAAATCCAAAAGACTCTTTGCTAGCTGGATTTTCTTTATTGACAGTATGTGATTCACTTAAAGATAGGGATGGACTTCTCAAGTTACTTCAGTTAGTTTCATTAAAAGGAAAAAATATACGGGAAGAGAGTGTCATTCTTCTTTTGCAATGAGGCTTTGCTCCTAAACTGTTTAGTGAGGGTAGTGTACATATTTAGTGTGTGTCTAACTTTGTTTTTTTTCAGGAACAATTGGATCTCCATTCAAGCTGTTAGGCTTTTCAGCTAGATAGATAGTGGGACTTGTAACAGTTCTAAATGTGTTTTCTTTTACGGATGTAAAGGTGTTGTTTTATAAATGTTAAAACTGTAACATTTCTATACTGTCTTTTCTTCCTCCTCATCCAAGTTTTTAAGTTCAAATACCTACTCTCAGGCTTGGGAGTTATTTTGACAGACGTTAAGGACAATGTCTATTGTAGTGGGGGAGTATGTAGCACTGGTAGATTTTCAATCTACTGCTTATAGGTAAATTTAGTGGGTTATCTGTTCATGCATAGTCAGATTTGCCTCTGTTCCAGCTTGGCTGAGTTGCATGTAGTTTCACACTGTGCCTGTGGGTGTCGTTGTCACCATGGGTCGGTGTTGGAAAGGCAACACGTTGAAGCGTATGAGTGCTCCTTTGTCCCGGAGATAACTTGGTGGAGGTGGTCCTCCGAGTTGCATTCTGGGAAAGGGTATTTATGGGATAGACGCCGTGTTTTAGGGTTCGTCTTTCGTTCCACCTGCTGGCCCTCCTGGCCGACAGGTATGTGCTAGGAGTACTACCTTGTGGTCCTCCAACCGGGAGGACCACATTGCTGCAGCGTATTGGTGGGCCCACAAGCCTGTCTGGGGCCTACCACAGCGGCAAGGGAATGGTCCTGGTCTGTCTGTCCTACGAGAAGAAGCTGGACAACTGAGAAGATCCCAGGGGAGGACCCGTCATGGAAGGATCATGCAGAGTGCTGGTCTGGAGAGGGGCCTGGTGACTCAGTTGGAGGACGCATCCTAAAGTAATCCTACTGCATAGTACTGCCGGGTCGGCTTAAAGGTTCTAGTGCTGTGTTGGCTATTCATCTAAACCATTACATCCCGTGGCAGAGGATCGTACGGGTTTCTATTTCAATCAAGTCTGTGGCAGAGACTTTTGTTCGTGCTGCGTACTGGTTGCTAGGTTAGTGAGAAAAACCTATCCAGGCGGGCAAAGATTCAACTCTAAAAAGAGAGTACATTCATCTACAAGATTCCAATTCCTAATACTACACTAAGAAAAGGTATTTGAACTTCCATGCAACTCTTCTTCTACCTCTTTTCTGCTACTTCCTTCAATTTATGTTTATTAAAGCATTGGAAAAGATACTCAAGTGTCCGGCGCATTGTCTGGTATTAAACTCAATGGGACCCTAGACCCGGTGCTGGTGAAGTTGAGGTAACAAAGGTAACGGTAACAGCCCGCTTTAAACCAGCAGCTCCATCGAGAGTTATTGCTACAGATAAATCCCTAGATATTGAATTTTGTCATTGTCCCATTTTCCAGGAAACAATACTTTCATGTTTGCTCTTATTTTGTGACTTAGATTTGAAGTGAGAATCTGGCATTCAGCTATGTTAATCTTACAATACGAGATGGCGCTGAAGGTGTCAATCAATGTGCATATTTCTGGTAAGGAGGATTCAAATTCAGAAAGTGTCAGTATGACATTGTCTGTGAAGAGTCCTATTTTATGACTTTTGCCGGCTACTGATATGCCTTTAATATTGGATGAGCTCCTGATGGCCTCCACAAAAGGTTTACCAAAGTGAAAATCATAAGGGAAAGGGGGCAACCCTGCCTTGTACCATTCATTATGTTGAAGGTGTCAGATAGTACAGAGGAGGTAAAGACTTGTGCTGATGGATTTGTGTATAGTGCTAAGATGGCTGATAGTATAAAACCTGCGAAACCAAATTTTTTAAGAGTAGCTTGTAAATATCCCCAATGCACTCTATCAAACGCCTTTTCAGCGTCTAAAGCTATAGAGGCCGTTGGCAGTTTGCTGTTTTCAGCTAGGAGGAGCAGGTTAAGAATCCTGCAAGTGCCATCAGGAGCTTGACGACTTTTTACAAATCCTACCTGATCAGGGGCTATTAGGGATGGGGTTATTTCAGCCATTCTATTAGCAATAACCTTTGCATAAACTTTAATGTCCGTGTTAAGGAGAGATATTGGTTTAAAGTTTTTTGGTGTGGTGGGATCGTTCCCTGGTTTGGGCAGTGTGACTACTAGGGCTTTAAGCATTTCCGCTGGTAATGAGCCAGAGGATGCCACTGTATTGAATACTTCCACTGAATGTGGAACTAGACTATCAGAGAAGTTTTGGTAGTACTCCGCTGATAATACGTCTGGACCTGGGTATTTGTTCAGCGCCATATATTTAAGGACTTTCTCAACTTCTACTACTGATATCTTTTCATTAAGACGTTCCGACCTATCATGGTCAAGAGTTGGACGTTTAACCTTCTCTAGAAATTTTGAAATACCTTCAGTAGATGGTTGGGAGGAATTTGAATTTGTCTTAAGATTATAAAGGGTCTGTTATATAGGCTATTCTAGTTTTTGTTTGTTTTGTTTTGTTTTGATTTGTTGGGCTAATACCTTCCCCGCCTTATTCCCAGAGGAGTAGTATGAAGCTTTTAGGTGTTTAAGGCCTTTTTCATAATCATATTATAAGAAGTTGTTTTAGTTCTAATCTATGACTTTTTAATTCCTCTATTAGAGTCTGGGTCATGTCTTTTTTATTCTGCATTTCTAGTTGGTGAATTTTAGTTAAGAGGGACTTAATTACCTGCATCCTTTGTCTCTTTTCCCTAGATGCTATTTGCAACAGTAGGCCTTTGATATAGGCTTTATGGGCACACCAGATAGTGAATGCTGGGGTCTCATCTGTAGTATTGAACTGAAAAAGTTCTAATTGTTTCTTAACTTTTTCTCGGTGAGTGGTATGATTAAAAATATATGTATTATTATGACATAAAATTACGGGGGTCACATTATTTTATTACGGGGGTCACATTATTTTTCTAGTGTTATGGGGGCATGGTCTGACCAGGTAATTGTATCAATGGTGGGTATTTTTTTGTATAGGGAGGGCAAGTCTGTAAGTATTAGGTCTATTCTAGAATATGATCTGTGAGGGTTGGAGAAAAAGGTGAACTCTTTTTCATGACATCTCCATACATCTTATAAAGATTTGTTATGTATAGTGGAGTGCAGCGTTGATTTATGATGCAGTCTAGGGGGAGAACAATCTAGTTTGGGATTAACCACTGAGTTAAAGTCCCCTAGTACGAGGGGGTTACCATTGCATAGGGATTTAACCTTTTTAAGAAGACTCCTCAAAAAGATTAATTGAACCTGGTTAGGGGCATACACCGACAAAATTGTATACATAATATCATTTATGGTAAAGATTAAAATAATATACCTTCCCTCGCTGATAACCTCCTGCAAAGAAAATGCAACAGAATTTGTAAATCCTATGAGAACGCCATTGCGTTTTGAGTCCGCATTTGCAAAAAAAGTGTGTGGATACTGTCTATGGGAACATTTTGGGGCTTTGGTATCCAAAAAGTGTGTTTCCTGTATACAAAGAACATCTCCTTTCAGTCTTTGGGCTTCTAACCACATGAGCTTGTGTTTAAAACCCCCTTACAGTTAAGAGAAACAAACTTAATTGTCATTGTGTGTCAGAATGCTGGCTTTAGAGTCTTTCTGTAGGAGCTTATAAGGGAGAAGAAAAGTTTCTTTCACAGAATTTTTTTGTGAAGCATCAGAATTACAATTATCAGAGGTTGGTCTTGTAAAGAGGAAATGCTGCCATCTACTGTTGAAGTGAGGAATATTCTTTGATAGGTAGCATGGGTTAAATGTTAACGCTGTGTCTTTCAACCAGTAACATGTGAAATAGGCTGGGCAGTATTCGATGATTTCAGGCAAGTGAATGTAGCAGTTGAGGATAACAAAAAAAAAAGACAACAGTAAAAACATAAAAAACACAAAAAGGAGCCCGGAGCCTGTCCCGGACTCCAGAGCCAGTAAGGACTGCGTGAAATCTGAGGGCAAACATCCCACACCAACATGGTGTTAGGAATAGGGATGAGCTTCGAGTTCGAGTCGAACTCATGTTCTACTCGAACATTGGCTGTTCGCAAGTTCGCCGAACAGCGAACAATTTGGGGTGTTCGCGGCAAATTCGAATGCCGCGGAACACCCTTTAAAAGTCTATGGGAGAAATCAAAAGTGCTAATTTTAAAGGCTTATATGCAAGTTATTGTCATAAAAAGTGTTTGGGGACCCGGGTCCTGCCCCAGGGGACATGGATCAATGCAAAAAAAAGTTTTAAAAACGGACGTTTTTTCAGGAGCGGTGATTTTATTAATGCTTAAAGTCAAACAATAAAAGTGTAATAGTTACATAGTTACATAGTTACATAGTTAGTCAGGTTGAAAAAAGACACAAGTCCATCCAGTCCAACCATAAAAAACAAAAAACAAAAACAAAAAAAAAAAACCGTACAATCCAATATACCCAATACTATACCCACAGTTGATCCAGAGGAAGGCAAAAAACCCCAGCAGAGCATGCTCCAATTTGCTACAGCAGGGGAAAAAATTCCTTCCTGATCCCAGAGAGGCAATCGGATTTTCCCTGGATCAACTTTACCTATAAATGTCAGTACCCAGTTATATTATGTACATTTAGGAAAGTATCCAGGCCTTTCTTAAAGCAATCTACTGAGCTGGCCAGAACCACCTCTGGAGGGAGTCTATTCCACATTTTCACAGCTCTTACTGTGAAGAAACCTTTCCGTATTTGGAGATGAAATCTCTTTTCCTCCAGTCGTAAAGAGTGCCCCCTTGTCCTCTGTGTTGACCGTAAAGTGAATAACTCAACACCAAGTTCACTATATGGACCCCTTATATATTTAAACATGTTGATCATATCCCCCCTTATTCTCCTCTTCTCAAGAGTGAACAAATTCAGTTCCTCTAATCTTTCCTCATAGCTGAGCTCCCCCATGCCTCTTATCAGTTTGGTTGCCCTTCTCTGCACTTTCTCCAGTTCCCCGATATCCTTTTTGAGAACTGGTGTCCAAAACTGAACTGCATATTCCAGATGAGGTCTTACTAATGATTTGAACAGGGGCAAAATGATATCTCTCTCTCTGGAGTCCATACCTCTCTTAATACAAGAAAGAACTTTGCTCGCTTTGGAAACCGCAGCTTGGCATTGCATGCTATTATTGAGCTTATGATCTACCAAAACCCCCAGATCCTTCTCCACTACAGATTCCCCCAGTTGTACTCCCCCTAGCATGTATGATGCATGCATATTCTTAGCCCCCAAGTGCATAACTTTACATTTCTCAACATTAAACCTCATCTGCCACATAGTCGCCCAATTAGACAGAGCATTGAGGTCAGCTTGTAAATTGGAGACATCCTGTAAGGACGTTATTCCACTGCATAGCTTGGTGTCATCTGCAAAGACAGAAATGTTACTTTTGATCCCAGACCCAATATCATTTATAAAGATATTAAAGAGTAAGGGTCCCAGCACTGAACCTTGGGGTACACCACTGATAACCTTAGACCATTCAGAGTAAGAATCATTAACCACTACTCTCTGAATTCTGTCTTTTATCCAGTTTTCTATCCATTTACAAACTGATATTTCCAAGCCTGTAGACTTTAACTTACACATGAGCCGTGTGTGCGGAACTGTATCAAACGCTTTTGCAAAATCCAAATAAACAACGTCCACAGCCACCCCTCTGTCCAAGGTTTTACTTACCTCTTCATAAAAAGAAATCAGGTTTGTCTGACAACTTCTGTCTTTCATGAACCCATGCTGTCTGTTGCTTAAAATGTTTTTTTCCAGCAAGAACTCGTCTATGTGGTCTTTTATTAAACGCTCCAGTATCTTCCCGACTATAGAAGTTAAACTAACAGGTCTATAGTTACTTGGTAAAGACTTTGATCCCTTTTTAAATATAGGCACCACGTTCGCCCTGCGCCAATCCAGCGGTACTATTCCCGTCATTAATGAGTCCCTAAAAATTAGATACAATGGCTTTGAAATTACAGAGCTCAATTCTTTTAGGATCCGTGGGTGGATGCCATCAGGTCCAGGTGCTTTATCCACCTTTATTCTGTCTAAATATTTCTGGACCATATCCCTTTTGAGCCATTGTGGATCATTGGGGGCTGTGTCAATACCACCCCCATTATGGACATGAACTTCCCCATGCTCTTTTGTATACACAGAGCTGAAGAAAGTATTTAATAAATTAGCCTTCTCCTTGTCCCCAGTCACCCACTCTAGATTATTTTGTAAAGGGCCTACATGCTCAGACCTGACCTTTTTACTATTAATATATTTGAAGAATTTTTTGGGGTTTGTCCTACTATTTTTTGCGATCTCTCGTTCATTTTGAATTTTTGCACCCTTGATTTCCTTTTTACATATTCTGTTAAATTCTTTGTAGCATTTAAATGACACTAGTGTTCCTTCATTTTTATATTTTTTAAAAGCTCTTTTCTTATTGTTTATAGCTTTTCTAACTTTGACCGTGAGCCACATAGGTTTTCTTTTTAGCCTTTTAAACTTATTGCCCATGGGAATATACTTTGCAGTGAGGTCCCAAACAGTCTTTTTGAAGAATTCCCATTTCTGTTCTGTGTTTATCGCTGCCAATATTCCCTCCCAGTCTAAGTCCTCGAGAGCAGCCCTCATCCTTGGAAAATTTGCTCTCTTGAAGTTAAGTGTTTTTATCTTTCCCTTATGCATTTCTTGTTTACAGCTAACATCAAATGAAATCATGTTATGGTCACTGCTACCCAGGTGTTCCTTTATCTGCACATTAGTAATAAGCTCTGCATGGTTTGAGATTACCAGGTCCAACAGAGCTTCATTCCTAGTTGGGGCCTCAATAAACTGGACCATAAAATTGTCCTGTAATAGGTTTATAAATTTTTGCCCTTTAACTGTCCCAGCAGTGCCATTACTCCAGTCAATTTCTGGGTAGTTAAAATCTCCCATTATTATCACTGTCCCAGCCCTTGCAGCCCTTTCCATCTGTGCAAGGAGCTGAGTCTCCACCTCCTCGTTAACATTGGGTGGTCTATAACAAACTCCAATGATTAACTTTGAACTACACCCATCTATATGTAGTTCCACCCATAATGCTTCAGACTCATCACACTCTCCATCAATCAGGTCCTCTTTCACACTTGCTTTGAGATCACTTCTCACATAGAGACAGACCCCGCCACCTTTCCTTTTTACCCTGTCTCTCCGAAAGAGTGCATAGCCAGGAATATTAATAGCCCAGTCATGTGAGGATTGAAGCCAAGTTTCAGCAATACCGATTACATCATAGTTCACTTCATGCACCAGAGCTTCCAACTCACCTATTTTGCTTGGCAGACTTCTGGCATTGGTGAACAAACACTTTAATGCATTATTACATTTTGGTCTGGTGTTTTTCATATATTTTTTAGTAGTACAAATGGCACTACAGTTTCCAATGGCTGTTTGCAACATGGGAAATTTCTTGTCACCTGCCATAACCCTCCCCCCATCTGTCCCCATTCCACCCTCCATTAATGTCTGACCCCTAACTGACCTGTCTTCTTGATGTAATTCTAGTTCACCCTCCCCCCTCAATCCTAGTTTAAATACTCCTCCAGCCTTCCTATAAACCTCTCCCCCAGCACAGCAGACCCCCTTCCATTCAAGTGCAAACCGTCTTTAGCATATAGGTTGCACCCCAATGAAAAGTCAGCCCAGTGCTCTAGAAACCCAAATCCCTCCTCCCTACACCAGGTCTTGAGCCATGCATTCAGCTCTCTAATCACCCACTGCCTTTCCTGTGTTGCGCATGGCACAGGCAATATTTCAGAGAATATCACCTTGGAGGTCCTTCCCTTCAACTTGCAGCCTAGTTCTTTAAATTGATTCTTAAGGAGCCTCCACCTTCCATGTATACTGTCATTGGTTCCAACGTGGACCAAGACAGCTGGGTCATGCCCAGCCCCTCCCAGTAATTTATCCACCCGGTCCACCACATGCCGAACCCTAGCACCAGGGAGACAGCAAACCATTCGGTTGAGGTGATCCTGGCGACAAATTATTCTATCAGTCCTTCTGATTATAGAATCCCCTATAACCACCAACTGTCTAGGCCTACCTGCACTCCCCTCACCACCTTTACTAGATGGGCTGCTCTCCCGGCTGTTAGGGATAGCAGTGACATCTAGGGCTGCCACCTCTGTGTTTGCCACCTCCACATCTTCACCCAACTTGGCAAATTTGTTTTGATGCACAAACACAGGACTGGCCTTCCTATTCTGCGAGCCCCTTCCACTCCCTCTAACTACATTAACCCATCTTCCTATCTGATAATCCTGACTTGCCCCTCCACCCTCCACATCAACCCTACTGACCACCTGCTCAGCGAGCAGAGGACCCCCTTCAAGGTTGTCCTTTCTGCCCAGTGTTGCAACTTGCTCCTCCAGATCTCTAATGCGAGCTTCCAGAAGGGCAACCTGCTCACATCTGTCACAGCGGTATGCATCCTGGAGCTGTTGCACCAATTTTGCATACATGTGGCACACTGTGCACTGAGCAAAACCTTCAACCCTGCTAGCACTCATTTCCCAGTTACAATACAATTACTTAAGGGAAGTTTAAGATGTTACTTACAGATTTGAAGACTTCTGTTTAAACTCCTGTTTTCAACTCCTGGTTATTAACTCTCCCACTTTAGTTCAAAAATTCCACTTGTGTTCACAAAATCCACATGCAAGCCACCATCAGCTGGGAGCAAGTAATATCCCTTTAAATTTCGTACCTGGGGGGTGTCTATAGTATGCCTGTAAAGGGGCGCATGTTTCCTGTGTTTAGAACAGTCTGACAGCAAAATGACATTTGGAAGGAAAAAACTCATTTAAAACTACCCGCGGCTATTGCATTGCCGACAATACACATAGAAGTTCATTGATAAAAACGGCATGGGAATTCCCCACAGGGCAACCCCGAACCAAAATAATAAAAAAAAAAATGATGTGGGGGTCCCCCTAAATTCCATACAAGGCCCTTCAGGTCTGGTATGGATATTAAGGGGAACCCCAGCCAAAATTTTAAAAAAAAATTGACGTGGGGTTTCCCCTAAATTCCATACCAGACCCTTCAGGTCTGGTATGGATTTTAAGGGGAACCCCGCGCCAAAAAAAAAAAAAAAACGGCGTGGGGTCCCCCCAAAAATCCATACAAGACCCTTATCCGAGCACGCAACCTGGCAGGCCGCAGGAAAAGAGGGGGGGACGAGAGTGCGGCCCCCCCCTCCTGAACCGTACCAGGCCACATGCCCTCAACATTGGGAGGGTGCTTTGGGGTAGCCCCCCAAAACACCTTGTCCCCATGTTGATGAAGACAAGGGCCTCATCCCCACAACCCTGGCCGGTGGTTGTGGGGGTCTGCGGGCGGGGGGCTTATCGGAATCTGGAAGCCCCCTTTAACAAGGGGACCCCCAGATCCCGGTCCCCCCCCTGTGTGAAATGGTAAGGGGGTACTTACCCCTACCATTTCACTAAAAAACTGTCAAAAATGTTAAAAATGACAAGAGACAGTTTTTGACAATTCCTTTATTTAAATGCTTCTTCTTTCTTCTATCTTCCTTCATCTTCTTCTTCTTCTGGTTCTTCTGGCTCTTCTGGTTCTTCCTCCGGCGTTCTCGTCCAGCATCTTCTCCGCGGCGTCTTCTATCTTCTTCTCCTCGGGGCGCTCCGCACCCATGGCATGGGGGGGGAGGCTCCTGCTCTTCTCTTCATCTTCTTCTCTTCTTCATCTTCTTCTTCATCTTCTTCTTCTTCTTCTCTTCTTCCTTCTTCTCTTCTTCATGTCTTCTCAGGGCTGCTCCGCAGCCATGCTGTGGCATGGAGGGAGGCTCCCGCTGTGTGACGGCGTCTCTTCGTCTGACGGTTCTTAAATAATGGGGGGCGGGGCCACCCGGTGACCCCGCCCCCCTCTGACGCACGGTGACATGACGGGACTTCCCTGTGGCATTCCCCGTGACGTCACAGGGAAGTCCCGTCAAGTCACCGTGCGTCAGAGGGGGGCGGGGTCACCGGATGGCCCCGCCCCCCGTTATTTAAGAACTGTCAGACGAAGAGCCGCCGTCACACAGCGGGAGCCTCCCTCCATGCCACAGCATGGCTGCGGAGCGGCCCGGAGAAGACATGAAGAAGGAAGAAGAGAAGAAGGAAGAAGAGAAGAAGAAGAAGAAGATGAAGAAGAAGATGAAGAAGAGAAGAAGATGAAGAGAAGAGCGGGAGCCTCCCCCCCCATGCCATGGGTGCGGAGCGGCCCGAGGAGAAGAAGATAGAAGACGCCGCGGAGAAGATGCTGGAGGAGAATGCCGGAGGAAGAACCAGAAGAGCCAGAAGAACCAGAAGAAGAAGAAGATGAAGGAAGAAAGAAGAAGCATTTAAATAAAGGAATTGTCAAAAACTGTCTCTTGTCATTTTTAACATTTTTGACAGTTTTTTAGTGAAATGGTAGGGGTAAGTACCCCCTTACCATTTCACACAGGGGGGGGGGGCCGGGATCTGGGGGTCCCCTTGTTAAAGGGGGCTTCCAGATTCCGATAAGCCCCCCGCCCGCAGACCCCCACAACCACCGGCCAGGGTTGTGGGGATGAGGCCCTTGTCTTCATCAACATGGGGACAAGGTGTTTTGGGGGGCTACCCCAAAGCACCCTCCCAATGTTGAGGGCATGTGGCCTGGTACGGTTCAGGAGGGGGGGGGCGCACTCTCGTCCCCCCCTCTTTTCCTGCGGCCTGCCAGGTTGCGTGCTCGGATAAGGGTCTGGTATGGATTCTTGGGGGGACCCCACGCCGTTTTTTTTTTTTTTTGGCGCGGGGTTCCCCTTAAAATCCATACCAGACCTGAAGGGTCTGGTATGGAATTTAGGGGGAACCCCACGTCAATTTTTTTTTAAAATTTTGGCTGGGGTTCCCCTTAATATCCATACCAGACCTGAAGGGCCTTGTATGGAATTTAGAGGGACTCCCACATCATTTTTTTTTTTTAATTTTGGTTCGGGGTTGCCCTGTGGGGAATTCCCATGCCGTTTTTATCAATGAACTTCTATGTGTATTGTCGGCAATGCAATAGCCGCGGTAGTTTTAAATGTGTTTTTTCCTTCAAAATGTCATTTTGCTGTCAGACTGTTCTAAACACGGGAAACATGCGCCCCTTTACAGGCATACTATAGACACCCCCCAGGTACGAAATTTAAAGGGATATTACACTTTTATTGTTTGACTTTAAGCATTATTAAAATCACTGCTCCTGAAAAAACGGCCGTTTTTAAAACTTTTTTTGCATTGATTCATGTCCCCTGGGGGAGGACCCGGGTCCCCAAACACTTTTATTGACAATAACTTGCATATTAGCCTTTAAAATTAGCACTTTTGATTATTCATGTTCGTGTCCCATAGACTTTAACGGCGTTCGCGTGTTCGAACGAATTTTTTTTCCTGTTCGCATGTTCTGGTGCGAACCGAACAGGGGGGTGTTCGGCTCATCCCTAGTTAGGAAGTTTGTTCTTGGGTAAGTAAAGATTACCTGAGCTCCAATTATCACCTTCAGTGGCAGTAAGCAAGGTACTTATGTGTATCATTTCCTAAGAAAGGAGTTATGACCATTCTTTTTGAAGTTTAGATGGTTCACGTCTGTTTTCCGCTGGTTTGTCAGCTGGTAGAATCCTCCATTCTTTCAGAAATTTGAGGCCGGCTTCCAGCGAGAATATGTTGATTGTTTTATCCAGGTGTGTAACCGTTAGTTTCAACGGGGTCCCCCATCTATAGGTGATATTGTGTTTTCTTAGGGCCTTTGTGATGGTAAGGAGTTTTTTTCTATGCTGTATAGTAGCTTGTGATAAGTGTATAGAGCAATGCCCGCAAATTGCCAGCTTAATTGAGGGTTTCTCCGTATAGCCCACATGGCTTCTTCTTTTATATGGTAGTAATAAATTCTACCCAGTACGTCCTGTGGTACCATATCCTCAAGGAAAGTCAGTTTGGGCAATCTATATGCTCTGTCTATTATCAGTTCCATGTCAGTCACATTAGGCACTAAGGTGCATAGCATTTGCCGTATAAAACCTTGAAAATCAGTGGTAGAAATGGATTCTGGGATTCTGCAGAATTTAATAATATTCCTTCTTCCATATCTGCCAATTTTGCCGCCATTTTCTGTATATCATTTTGTTGTTCTTTATAGGCATCTACAAGGTTATTGTGTGCAGAGAATGCATCCTCCATTTTGTGTTCAGTTTGAGACATTGGTTGTTGCAAATCATGTACAGAGGCATTAATAGGCTTCAGCATATTCATCATATTAATGTGTAGGGAGTCCCTCAGAGAGATCAGCATATCCTTCATGTTTGTCATTGTCACAGGCTGGGAAGATGAAGAGAAGTGTTCAAGAGGAGTCTGGGTGGAATGCTCGGCAGCGCTTTCTTCCATGTCAGATTCCTCTTCCTGCCCAGCTCCTTTAGCTTTTTTAAATTTAGTAGGGCTTTGTGTGGTTGGACTGTCAGGGGGATAGAGATCAGTTTCCCCTGTATTTATACAGTGAATGGCTGTACATACCAAGGATGATGCGCTGCTGAAATCTGAGGAGATCTCTCCCTCTTCAACTTGCTGTGTGTGAGCTTCGCGCCATCTTGGTACACCGGGCCGCTCTTGGGAGGATAAAAATCCGTTAATCTCTGCAGGGCAGATTGTTGTGGGTCCCGTTTGCAGACTGCCCCATGTGCCGCCTAATCCAGGGATGCCATTTATTATGGAGAAGTCGCTTGGTAAGTCACTTGGCGGTAGCTTGGAGCGGGAGCTCAGTTAGAAAGCGTCCGTCTCTCATGCCGGACACGCCCCCAGATGCCTACAATTTTGAGCAACTAAGCATGTGCAGAGCGGGATGACAGTATAATACTGGATTGTACACAGTATAGACATGTATTTTTAATGTTTTACATACCTATACCTGCAAAAGGGACCAGCTCCAAGTGATCAAGCAGGACTTAATTTTCTGACTAAAGTTCCACTTTAACTTCCACCCTCCAATACGGTTCCCTCAATCTGGCTGTCCAAGATTGCATAGGGGAACAGCCTCAGCCATATGCCCCCAAATTTGTGTGGGTGGATTGGAGGGGTTTATTTGTCTAGGAAGCCAGACAGACTAGGATCAACCAATATTTTTGAACTTAAGTCATGTGGTCACTGTCAAAATGTTTTGTTGTTCTTTATAGGCATCTACAAGGTTATTGTGTGCAGAGAATGCATCCTCCATTTTGTGTTCAGTTTGAGACATTGGTTGTTGCAAATCATGTACAGAGGCATTAATAGGCTTCAGCATATTCATCATATTAATGTGTAGGGAGTCCCTCAGAGAGATCAGCATATCCTTCATGTTTGTCATTGTCACAGGCTGGGAAGATGAAGAGAAGTGTTCAAGAGGAGTCTGGGTGGAATGCTCGGCAGCGCTTTCTTCCATGTCAGATTCCTCTTCCTGCCCAGCTCCTTTAGCTTTTTTAAATTTAGTAGGGCTTTGTGTGGTTGGACTGTCAGGGGGATAGAGATCAGTTTCCCCTGTATTTATACAGTGAATGGCTGTACATACCAAGGATGATGCACTGCTGAAATCTGAGGAGATCTCTCCGTCTTCAACTTGCTGTGTGTGAGCTTCGGCGCCATCTTGGTACACCGGGCCGCTCTTAGGAGGATAAAAATCTGTTAATCTCTGCAGGGCAGATTGTTGTGGGTCCCGTTTGCAGACTGCCCCATGTACCGCCTAATCCAGGGATGCCATTTATTATGGAGAAGTCGCTTGGTAAGTCACTTGGCGGTAGCTTGGAGCGGGAGCTCAGTTAGAAAGCGTCCGTCTCTTATGCCGGACACGCCCCCAGATGCCTACAATTTTGAGCAACTAAGCATGTGCAGAGCGGGATGACAGTATAATACTGGATTGTACACAGTATAGACATGTATTTTTAATGTTTTACATACCTATACCTGCAAAAGGGACCAGCCCCAAGTGATCAAGCAGGACTTAATTTTCTGACTAAAGTTCCACTTTAACTTCCACCCTCCAATACGGTTCCCTCAATCTGGCTGTCCAAGATTGCATAGGGGAACAGCCTCAGTCATATGCCCCCAAATTTGTGTGGGTGGATTGGAGGGGTTTATTTGTCTAGGAAGCCAGACAGACTAGGATCAACCAATATTTTTGAACTTAAGTCATGTGGTCACTGTCAAAACCAATCAACAATCACTTGAGTAAATGGCTCTTGTCCTAGACAGGAGCCGAAACCAAAAACCCAATTTGATGGGTTAATTATTAGTTTATGTCAAGTTCTAGGTGCGAGGCCGGATTGCTGAGAGGGCGCCCCTTGCGACTAAGTGCGTCGTAACCCTGGGAGTGAGACAGGGAGTACGGTGCCCAAAGGTGCACGGGTTGCCGGATGTTGAGGGTTGGATAGCTAAGAGCCGCTTGGGTGCGTTGGGCAAACGTGCGTGGAAGTATTCCAGTGGAAAAACCAGGAACGGGGTCAAGGCAGGCCAGGGGTCATGAACCATAGGAGCAGTCCTGAAGAGGCACAATAGGTTTAATCAGGAACAAGGTCAGTAGCCAGGCCAGGGGTCAAGACCGATCAGACAAGCAAAGGTGCAGGGGTACAGACAGGAGCGTAGTCAAGTCCAAGCCAGAGGTCGATGCAGGCGGAGATCAGGGTGAGTCAGGCAAGCCGAGTGTTAAACAGGAACCAGGAAGTCAGATGCAGGAAGCAGGTACTGGGAACACAGGAAGCTGTCGATAATCCAGCAACTTGCATACAACTGCAGCAGGTTTAAATAGGCCAGAGGGCGCCAAACACCGTCACTGTGTGCGCATGCGCCTGGGGATGCACCCGGTGCGGTGATGACGGTTATTGGCAGGATCACCAGTCCTAATACTATTTCCTTGACAGTTTATTTCTGCAGTGAATTCACGTTATACTATGTCTGGACCTCCGCGTAAGAAGTTGTCAGGTGTGGGTTTCAAAAGGAAAAGAAAACTTCAAGAAGAAGAGGCCCAAAAAATGGCTGGATTGTTAAAAAAATCTTCAGCGCTGACCAGGAGCAGAAATCCACACAAGCTCAGGATGATGAACCAGATTGTGAAGTTGAAGACAATCCTGTGCATATGGATAGCAGTGAAGGATCTTCAACAACCATGACAGTGGATGCTTTAGCAGGTCAGGGACCTGGGTGTCATCTTTGACTCTAGGTTGAACCTGCGCCCTCAGGTAAATCAGGTGATGAGTTCATGTCACTTCTACCTGAGACTCCTGAAGTCGACATTTCGCTATATCGCAGACTCTGACAAGATCGCCATGGTCAATGCCATTATCAGCAGTCGCTTGGACTACTGTAATGCCCTGTATTTGTGTTTGCCTGCTTGTACCATCTACAAGCTCCAGTTGATTCAGAATGCTGTAGCAAGGTTACTGACAGGTGTTGGTCGCCGTGACCACATCACTCCATCCCTTAGAGCCCTGCAATGGCTGCCCATGAAAGAACGGGTTCTGTTTAAAACTGGATGTCTTGTCCATAAGGCACTGCATGGATATGGCCCAGAGTATCTGAAGGAAAAATTTGTCAAGTATGTGGCTACCCAATCCTTGAGATCGGCAAACTTGGCCATACTGAAGATTCCAAAATTTAAAAAGAAAACATGTGGAGGGAGAACGAGTGAAGTACAAGGAGCTGAATTTTGGAACTCCTTGCCTCTGAAACTGAGACTTGAGAATTACTTTTTTAAATTTCGAAAGAAATTGAAAACCGTACTTTTTGTACAAGCTTTTGGAGTCACCTAATTTTTAATTGGGGTGTGATGGGCAGACTACCTGACTTTTATTCTGAATCTTGCTATGCTGGTTTGTTGGTTCTCTTAAGGTTTTTTTAATGTCAATGTCCTTTTGTTTTTGCGCATCGAGGCCTTCAGGTAAGACTGCGTAGGTTAAGAATTTTAATAAATAAATAAATAAATCATCAACTATTAGTGAGCAATCTGTTAAAGAGAAAAGTGACACAGATACTGAAGAAGTGAACTCTTCACTTCATTACCACTGGATTTCTCTGATCCAGCGGATTGGCCAGAGGTCATCACTACGTCATGTCGGGATACCATTGTAATGAAAGGCCCAGCAAAACCAAATGAACGCTTTGCATTTCCCAGGGATGCCTCTAATAGACGTTTTACAGCAGTCCATTACAAACGCCGCCTTGGAAATGGAGAAGTGCAGGCGAGACATTGGCTAATCTACTCTACCAAGCTAAACAAAGTGTTTTGCTTTTGTTGCAAACTGTTTGCAAACAAAGAAATAAGTCTGATTGCTGGAGGTGTCGATGACTAGAAAAATATATTGCATATTTTGACAGCATACAAACAGTCTGCATATCATCTTGCTTCTGTGGGACGGTGAGTTATTGATGAGACTTGGATCAGGAAAAACTATTGATCGGGCTTACCAGAGGTTATTAATAACCGAAACTCAGCACTGGCAAAGTGTTCTCCAGCGCCTTTTAGCCATCGTCCAATATCTTGGTAAGCGGTGCTTGAGTTTCAGAGGAAGCAATGACACACTTTACAGTGCAAACAATGGTAATTATTTGCAACTTGTGGAAATGCTGGCCACATTTGATGCAGAGATGCAGAACCACCTTAAAAAAATAACAAATTCAGAAATTCATTGCCACGATCTGGGAAAGGATATACAAAATGAATTGATTGGCCTTATTTCTAAACAAATAACCAGACAGATCCTTCTACTATTAAAAAATGCCAAGTACTATTCCATCATTCTTTACTGCACACCAGAAGTTGCTCTTCTGGAACTGATGACCATCATTGTTAGGTTTGTGTCAATCATACAAGGAGACTCAATAACAGCAAGCCCTGAAGTGAAAATCGAGGAAAGGTTTCTTGGATTCATCCCAGTTCATAGTTCAACTGGAGAACAGTTGCCTGAATTGACTCTGGCAGAGCTTGAGAAACTGAACATACCATTAAGTGATATGAGAGGCCTAACAAATGACAATGGGAACAACATGAAAGGGAAGCACTATATTTCTTGCAGTGCTCATTCTTTAAACCTTTTTGTAAATGATGCTGCTATATGTTGTTGGGAAGCCAGTTCATTTTTTGGTACTTTGCAGAAAATATATGTTTTTTTGTCCGGCTCAACAAATTGGTGGGACATCTTAAAGAAGCACATCAGTAGGCTGATGGTGAAGCCACTATCAACTACAAAATGGTCAAGTAGAATTGATGCCATTGGTCCTTTCAGATTTCAAATAGCTGAAATATATGACACATTGATGGCAATTGAAGAAGATCCAGCATTTGATATTCTTGCAAGAAGCGAGGCTGCTTCATTGGCAAAAGAGCTGAACAGCTTTACATTTTTGTGTTTAAAAGTAATGGCCTGAGAGGGTTAAAGTATATGGCCCGAACAGCATGGACATGTGGCTGCCCCCCCTGACAGATACAATATTTATTTATAAAAAAAAGTCATGTCACTTTAAGAAAAATGTACAGTAGGTCAGGCGGGAAAATAGGGTCAGGAAACACTGGAGTATAGGTAGGGAAGGTCATTGATCCAACCAGGAAGGTTCAAAAGGTCACATGACCAGTGGGAACATTATGGAAGTGGGGCAAGGTTATATAAAGGGGTCCTCCACTGGAATCTCCTCACAGCTGGTCATATTACAGCAACAAGCTCAGCTCAATTGAGCTATTATATTTTGTGTGACGGCTGTCCTGACCATGAAGACTCTAATGCGCTGAGTGCTGGAGCGAGCAGGGGACAGAGGAGGTGAAAAGTGGCTGAGAAGATGCCTGGAGTTGCAGGAAGAAGAGGACGTGCGGCGGGAGCAGGTGCCTGAAGAGGAAGGACCAGCAGTGGCAGAGGTACCTGGCTTAATTATTAGAGGCAGACCTGTCACTCGCAGCCCGTGTCTCCGGTAGCAAAATCAGTGCTGCCCACGACAGCGTCCCGCCCCTCAGACCTAAGGGAACCAGACATGGTGCCGCCAGAAGAGGTGGCTTCCAGTGCGGGGACCAGAAGAACCAGCCTCAGAGAGAAGAGGAGGAGGAGAACACTATCACTTTCCCCTCCCATTAACAGGGGAAGGTGGGCTCAGGTTTTGGCATCCACTGTGATGGCTGAGGAGGCAGTAGCTTCCACACAGAGCAACAGTCATTCAAGATTACCTCATACACAAGAGCAAGTGATACCTACTGTGACCACTGGAGGCTCAAGAGAGCAGCAGCTGCTGAGTTCTCCTAGGCAAGCTAATGCAACAGCGGCATCTAGTGGTCAGGGTGAGTTGGCACAGGTTTTAAATAATGTAATGGTTTCTATGAACAGGCTTAATGACAGCATTAACCCTTATAACAATGATAATGTTAATTACACTAATGTATGGGTTAATGAATCTGGGAAGAGGTGTGTAAATGTTTCTAATACTAATAGTACTTCTTCTATTTCAGCAATTACCACCAATAGCATTAATACTTTCCCAGCTGAAATGAATATTAATAATTCTTCAGTCCCTGAATCCTGTCTAAAAGAGATTTTACTATGTGAAATGCCACCACTTGGGTATCACCTGTCTGTTCAGGTGAAAGAAAAAATATGGAAAGGGCAGTTCATTGACATTTTGTCCTTACTGCCCTCAGCAAAAGTGTTTATTAACAAGCCTGACAAAAAAATCTGAGGATAAACCTGAGGAATATAGGTGTAGACCCATGGCAAGATCTTTTCATAATTGGGTACAGGCATTCAGCATTTATGCCAGTGTGTTAGGAGAAAAACACCCAGAATACTGTAGAGGTCTTGTTCAACACCTTGAGCATGTGCTTAAAGCATATAAAAGCTTTGGTGGTTTAGGCTGGTACCAGTACGACGAGTCGTTTAGACAAAAATTGTCCATATATCCATGTTTGAAATGGGGTAATAAAAATATATGTTTATGGCTAAACCTTATAGCGCCGCAAAAATTGGCTTACCCTAGAAAACAGCCCTCTGTTTCAGTGTCCCCTTATAAAAGGGGTTACTGTTTTGCATTTAATGAAAATCAGTGCAAATGGGGGGATAATGCAAGTACAAGCATGAGTGCTCGCACTGCTCAGGCCCCCACCCATTGCTCAAATGTTTAAAAAGGAATACCAACACACACGGGCAAATAGATAACCATTCAAAAAGCTTGCACACCGGTGAACCTACAAAACATGCAGCAATGGTTGGAAATTTATCCAGACAAGGAGACAGCCAAGTTTTTAATTGAAGGTTTCTCCAGAGGTTTTCCTTTGCCAGTTTTTAAAGGTATAGGATGCAAATTGGTTAATACTTTAAAATCAGTATTACAATTTCCAAACATTGTGTCAGAGGAATAACAGAAACTTTGTTTGCCAGTACCGGCATTTCCCTGTACGCCTGCGTGGCAGAATGGCTAATAGGCGTACGCGGGTACGCAATTCAGCAGACCGCGTCACGGCGTAACGGCGCACATAGACGTGCAAGTTAGCGAACGGCTAAACGGCTAAACGGCGTAAGCACGTACGCACATACGCATCTTAGCCGCACACGTGGGTTCCCCTATTAGCCCTATAAAAGGCAGCCCAGCTCTCTGGCTTATTGCTGGTTTGTCATTTCAGCTTCTGTGTTCCTGTTCCTTGTTCTGCTATTGACTCCTGCCTGTTGTGACCCGGATTTCCTTGACCATCCTTGAACTTCTCCTGCACCTTGACCTCGGCTTGCTTAAACGGATTCCTCTTCAGTCTGCTCCAGTGTTTGACCCCCGGCTTCTCTTTAAAGACTTCGCTACTGCCTGCTCCAGTGTTTGACCCCCGGCCTGTCCTGGACTCTCCTATTGATTGATTCCTGTGTATGACCTTGGCTTGTTTAAACGGACTTCCTTCCTACCGGCTTGCTGTGTTTGACCCCCTGGCTTCTCTACATACTTGTTCCAGTTATCTACTTCAGGCCCAAGGTGTTGGAGCCCCAGTCTGATTCCTCTGCTGATCACCGTCCGGGTGTACCCTGCATGGACTACTTCCAGACAGAAGTTCAACACGCAGGCTCCTACTAGTGCCTGGCGACCCGTGCCTCTCTGTGCCCGATACCCTCTGTGCCACCTCCAGGGGTATAGCGCACTCAGCTGCAAGGGGAGCCGCTCTCAGCATCTCGGCCCTGGTGAGTACCCTGACACATTGTTAAAGAAAAACTGGATAAAGAAATTAAAGAGGGTAGAATAGAGGGACCTACTATATTAAAGTGTATTGTATTTGTACTGTCTACCCTCAAGTTGTAAAGCGATACGTAAACTGTTGGCGCTATATAAATCCTGTATAAAAATCCTTTATAATAAATAGCGGGACCATTCAGTTTCCCTCCATTTAAAAATTTTAGAGTATATCCATTAGGAATTATCCCAAAAAGGATCACAACTCATTTCGCCTAATACATCATTTATCTTTTCTGATGGGTGCATCATTAAATGACAAGATAAATGAAGAGCTAGCATCCGTCTCATACTGTACATTTGAAGAAGCCGTTTACCATATTAGGGAATTTGGAAACGCTGCACTACTCGCGAAAGCGGATATTAAATCAGCATTTAGATTAGTCCAGCTTCTTACAATTCACTTGGCATGGTTTTCGAAGACAAATTCTACTACGACATGTGCCTCCCAATGGGATGTTCAATTTCATGGCCGTATTTAGAAAAATTTGCATCTTTCATTCAATGGGTGGTTTCATTTGAATCCGGTCATAAGGGTATATTACATTACTTGGATGAGTTCCTATTTATTGGCCCTGCCCAATCTCCAATTTGTCTATTTTTGCTGGAATTGTTTAGCATAATCACAAAAAAATTAGGAGTTCCCCTTGCTGAAGAAAAAACTGTGTTGCCCTCCACATCCATCAAATTCCTAGGCATAAAAATGGACACGGAATTATAAGAAATCCAGTTGCCATTAAATAAAATTAACAATATTAAAACTACCATTTCTTGGATGTTAAGAAGAAAAAAGATTTTATTAAAAGAGCTTCAATTTTTATTAAGGAAGTTAGCATTTGCAACAAGAGTTATGCCGGTGGGCAGGATATTCTCTAGAAGGTTATATATAGCTATGTCAGGGCTTAAATCCGTTTTCACACATTAGGTTAACATCAGATCTTAAGGAGGATCTCCTGGTATGGATGAATTTTTTTTTTACTTGTATAACGGCCATTCATTTTTTCAAACAGAATCTGTATGCTCATCAGAGATGGAATTATACAAGGATGCGGCTGGATCTTTCGGTTTTGCTGCAATATGGGGCAATCACTGGTGCTCTAGTGTATGGCCAGAAAGATGGATTCAAATAAAAGCCACCAAGAGCATAGTTCTACTTGAACTATCCCCGTTGGTTGTAGCATTGGAAATATGGGGTGATAAATTTGCCACTAAAAGAATTTTAATTCATTCCGATAATAAAGGAGTAATATACGCAGTAAATTGCCTATCAACAAAATCCCTTCTGGTAGTTAAATTACTTAGGTATCTGGTATTTTTATGTTTACATTTTAATATCTGGGTAAAAGCAAGACATGTTCCAGGTAAGGATAATCAAATTGCGGATGCATTATCTCGATTGCAGATACAAAAATTCCGGCAACTTCTGCCAAATGCGGAGAAGGAAGGACAGGTATGTCCCAAACATCTTTGGAACCTGATCTGGGAATTCTGATGCAGTCAATCAAGAATTCGATGGCTAACAGCACATGGGCCGAATACATGGCTGCATGGCAGAGGTGGAACAAATTCATCAGGGATTTAGAGATGCAGTTTGAGTCTCCTTCAGAAACAAACATTCAAATATTTTTATGTACACTGATGCAGGCAGAGCTATCCTATAGCCAGATCGCCAAGATACTGGCAGGGGTGTAATTTCTCTTAAAATTGCAAGGTTTTCCTCCATGTACATCTTTTTCTCTATAAAACAAGCCATGATAGGTTACAAAAAGAAGAATTCTCTCCCAGATACTAGAAATCCCATCTCTGTCTCATTGCTTAATAAAATTTGTAGAGTTACAAAAATGGTATGCTTCTCTGATTTTGAGTCGATATTATTAAAACCACTTTTGTAGTAGCATTTTTGGCACTATGAGAATATCGAAATTGTTACCCAGAAGCAAAAAATCGGTGTCTGGCCTGTTGACCCATCACATATTGGTTCACAAGGCAGGACTTAATATATTTTTTTTTTTTTCAAAATAAATTTTTATTACTTTTTGCCAGTCGACAATAACGTAATATAGAATTACAGTATATCTTGCAATAGTTATTCAAAATCATTAAAGAACAGTATTACACATGTTACAATGTTTAAAACAGACATTGTGGTACAATAACAATAGTGTAATATGGGGACATATTTAGGAAGTGGGATGAATAGAGTAGTAGGGGTAGGGGGAGGTGAAGGAGGGAGAAGGGGAAGGGTAATGAGAGCATTGTTTGTAATATGCATATATTAGGTCGTCCATTCCAGTGTGCATCATTTCAGAAGAATAATTTTGTGAAAAGAGATTTATGCTATTCTGCTATTATACCAGTTTTTCCATTGGGACCAATTTGCTTGTATTTTGTGATGTGATGCCGAACCTCTTGTTCCTATGAGTTCGTAGGTATAGTGTGAGTGGACTAGGGTAATCACTTCCAGTATAGTGGGGACGTTATGTGTTTTCCAGTTTCTGGTTAGAAGTAGTCTGGTTGCAAGGAGAATGTGCGTGAGGATCGTTTTGAATGCGTGAGGAATCGTATCTGGTATCATGTTTAGTATAGCCAGTTGTGGCGTTAGGGTGATATTAAAGTGTCCAATGTCTTGTATTAAGTGTGTTACTTCTTTCCATAGGTTTGTTATTATTGGGCAGTGCCATAGAATGTGTAATAGAGTTCCTGTGTGGTTGCATTGTCTCCAACATTGGGCTGAGGAGTTGGTTTGGAATTTAGCTAGTTTGAGTGGTGTCAAGTACCATCTGAGTGTGATTTTGTTTGTAAGTTCCCATAGAGAGGTGCATCTTGTGGCTTTGTGAACCGTTTTTAATGCCTGAGTCCATTGTTGGTCTGAGAATTGTTCGTGGGTGTCTGTTTCCCAGTCAGTAAATGGTTTGGATTTGTTAAAGGTATTTTTTTCTTGTAGTGTGGAGTAGATAATAGAGATGCCCTTAGATTGGGATTCTTGTGTGAAATAGAAGCTCCAGAGTTTGTTTGGTAGGGATCCTTCTATACTTGGGTTTCTGGATAAGCATGATTGAATGCGCAGGTAGGTGAGAAAGTCTGATGTGGGTGCTTTGTGGGTGGATTGGATTACTGTAAATGGTTTATGTTGAATTGTGTTTCTAAGTTCTTCCGTGGTTGACGTCTGTGGGAGTAGCCAGTTGGGGATGGTTAGGTCAGGGGATAGTAGGCGTAGGGTTTGTATTGGAACGTGTATAGGTTTAGTGGTTAGTGATGACCATTTAGTGTTGTGGAGGATTTTCCAGGCTTTGACTGATGCCTGAATGGTTGGGGAGTACAGATGAGTATCCGTGATCTGAGCAGATGTACTGTATAGCCAGCATGCGAGGTTTGGCCCTGGCGTGGCATTGTTTTCAATGTTGCCCCATAGTGTGTTTTGGTGGGTTTGAGTCCACTCTTGGAGTTGTGACAGGATAGTGGCTAGGTAGTAGTCTCTTATGTCAGGGTAGCCCATTCCCCCTACTAGTCTGTGTTTGATGATTTTAGAGTGACTGGATCTCGGTTTTTTATTTTGCCAAATATATCGACTAATTATAGTCTGCAGAGAGTTTAGGTAGGAATTGGATAGAGGAATAGGTAGTGTGCGAAATGTGTAAAGTATTTTAGGTAATATGAGCATTTTGAAGGCTGCCAGCCTACCTGACCATGTGATTTCAAATTTGGCTAGTTTAGCGGTTTCCTGAAGTAGCATTTGTTTAGTATCTATGTAGTTGCTGTTGAAAAGACCTTTTGTTGATTTAGTAAGTATGATGCCTAAATAAGATATACCTGATTCTGCCCACGGGTATATATATTGATTGCGTAGGATATTGCTGGTTACTGCATCTAGGCCTAAGTCTAATATGTAGGATTTGGTAGCATTGATCTTGTAATACGAAATACAACTGAATTTCATTAGTACATCTTGGACCGAAGCAAGGGTAGAGATTGGGTTGGTGAGCATCATTACGACGTCATCCGCAAACAGGTTAATTTTATGTTCTATATGGCCGATTTTAAAACCAGTGATATTTCTGTGAAGTCTAATGTGCTCCGCCAGGGGTTCCATAATTAGGTTGAAAATAAGTGGCGAGAGGGGGCATCCCTGGCGGGTGCCATTAGTGATCTGGAATGGCTTTGAGATCATGCCTTCTGTGTAGACTTGGGCCGACGGGGATGAGTATAAAGCTAGTATTGCTGACAAGATAGGACCCTGGAAGCCAAATTTGTGGAGTGTCGCTTGTAGGTAGTCCCAGTTGACCCTGTCGAACGCCTTCTCTGCGTCCAGAGATAGGAGCAGAGAAGGCGTTCTGTTGGTCTCAGCATGGTGGATTATGTTAATAAGTCTTCTGGTTGCGTCATGGGATTGTCTACCTTTTGTGAAGCCGGATTGGTCTGGATGTATTAACTTGGGCATGATTTGTACTAGTCTAGCTGCTATGCTTTTGGCGTAAATCTTTGTGTCTATGTTAAGGAGCGAGATTGGGCGGAAATTTTGGGGTGAGGTAGGTTCTTTCCCTGGCTTCGGTAAAGTGATTATTAAAGCGTTAAGCATTTCATTTGGGAGAGAAGAGGAGGAGGCAGCGTCATTACATACTTGAGAGAAGTGGGGTGCCAAGGTGGTGCAAAATTGTTTATAATATTCGCTAGTTAGACCGTCCGGTCCTGGCGATTTGTTGGATGATAATGCAGAAATTATATTTAGTATCTCTAGGTGGGTGAATGGTTTGTTTAGCTCATGAAGTTGATGTTGTGAAAGCTTTGGAAGTTTAATTTCCTGTAAAAATGTGTTGATGTCTAACATAGATGGTTGGGTGGTGTTAGTGTCTTCTTTTAGGTTATACAGTGATTGGTAGTAGTGGCTGAATGCGTCCGCAATAGCTTGCGGGTCAATGAGTTTTTGTTTTGTGGCTGGATGAAAGAGGTGTGTTATCTTTGATTTGATGTGGCGTCCTTTTATTCTGAGTGCGAGTGCTTTCCCTGCTTTATTGCCTGTAGTGTAATGATTTGCTTTGAATTTTGTTTGGATTTTAGTGTGGGATTCTAGAAGAATGTTCCTAAGTTCTTGTCTAAGGAGAATTAATTTTTCTTTTGTTGTAGGGTCTGGAGTGGATTGGTTCTGTTTGTCTAATAGATTAATATTAGATATGATAGTATCTAGACGCTGTGATCTCCTCCTCTTTTCTCTTGCACTAAGTTGTATAATAATTCCTCTAACAAACGCCTTATGGGCATTCCATAGGATGGTGTTGTTTGAAGTCGATCCTTTATTCAGTTCAAAAAATTCTTCCAGGTGATTTCGTATGTATAGCAAGTTTTCTGGGGATTGGATGATTGACGCATTGGCTCTCCACACCATATGGCGAGGATGCGAAGGATGGTCAGCTATACAGTAGGTGACCGCGATATTGTGTCAATCTCGCCGCACTTCTCGGCGAGATTTGACACCTACGAGCCCCGTCGCAGGAGCCAGCGCCGAGATGGCTCACTCATCGGGAAAGGAAAACTTTGTCTTCCTCCCGCGATGAGTGACAGGCAGCGCTGACAGCTGTCTGGTATGAATCCTGAGGCGGGAACACCGCGCCAAATTTTCAATGAAAAAACCGGCGTGGGTTCCCCCCTCGGAGGCATACCAGGCCCTTGGGTCTGGCATGGATTGTAAGGGGAACCCCCTATGCCGAAAAAATCGGCGTGGGGGTCCCCCCCAAATCCATACCAGACCCTTATCCGAGCACGCAGCCCGGCCGGCCAGGAAAGGGGGTGGGGACGAGCGAGCGCCCCCCCTCCTGAGCCGTACCAGGCCGCATGCCCTCAACATGGGGGGGTGGGTGCCTTGGGGGAGGGGGGCGCCCTGCGGCCCCCCCACCCCAAAGCACCTTGTCCCCATGTTGATGAGGACAAGGGCCTCTTCCCGACAACCCTGGCCGTTGGTTGTCGGGGTCTGCGGGCGGGGGGCTTATCGGAATCCGGGAGCCCCCCTTAATAAGGGGGCCCCCAGATGCCGGCCCCCCACCCTGTGTGAATGAGTTTGGGGTACATGGTACCCCTACCCATTCACCTAGGGGAAAGTGTCAATAGAAAAAAAAACACACTACACAGGTTTTAAGAGTCATTTATTAGTCAGCTCCGGGGGTCTTCTTCCGACTTCGGGGGTCTCCTTCCGACTTTTCCCACTGTCCGGCCTCTTCTCCCGGGCCCCGCCGCTATCTTCTTCCAGCTCTATTGCCAGCGAGGGGCCCGGTCTGCTGCCGCTGTCTCGCCGCCGCTGTCCGGCCTCTTCTCCCGGTGTTCGGCCTCTTCTCCCGGGCCCCGCCGCTATCTTCTTCCAGCTCTATTGCTAGCGAGGGGCCCGGTCTGCTGCCGCTGTCTCGCCGCCGCTGTCTCGCCGCTGTCTCGCCGCCGCTGTCTCTTCTTTTCTTCTTCCCCGATGTTGACACGACGCTCTCTCCGGCTCGAATGCTGTGTGCGAGCTGCGGAGCCATTTATATAGGCGGTAACCCCACCCCCTTATGACGTCATGGTCCCAGCATGCGCAGGGACTCTGGTGTCATAAGGGGGCGTGGCCCCAGAGTCCCTGCGCATGCTGGGACCATGACGTCGTAAGGGGGTGGGGTTACCGCCTATATAAATGGCTCCGCAGCTCGCACACAGCATTCGAGCCGGAGAGAGCGTCATGTCAACATCGGGGAAGAAGAAAAGAAGAGACAGCGGCGGCGAGACAGCGGCGGCGAGACAGCGGCGGCGAGACAGCGGCGGCGAGACAGCGGCAGCAGACCGGGCCCCTCGCTAGCAATAGAGCTGGAAGAAGATAGCGGCGGGGCCCGGGAGAAGAGGCCGAACACCGGGAGAAGAGGCCAGACAGCGGCGGCGAGACAGCGGCAGCAGACCGGGCCCCTCGCTGGCAATAGAGCTGGAAGAAGATAGCGGCGGGGCCCGGGAGAAGAGGCCGGACAGCGGGAAAAGTCGGAAGGAGACCCCCGAAGTCGGAAGAAGGCCCCCGGAGCTGACTAATAAATGACTCTTAAAACCTGTGTAGTGTGTTTTTTTTTCTATTGACACTTTCCCCTAGGTGAATGGGTAGGGGTACCATGTACCCCAAACTCATTCACACAGGGTGGGGGGCCGGCATCTGGGGGCCCCCTTATTAAGGGGGGCTCCCGGATTCCGATAAGCCCCCCGCCCGCAGACCCCGACAACCAACGGCCAGGGTTGTCGGGAAGAGGCCCTTGTCCTCATCAACATGGGGACAAGGTGCTTTGGGGTGGGGGGGCCGCAGGGCGCCCCCCTCCCCCAAGGCACCCACCCCCCCCATGTTGAGGGCATGTGGCCTGGTACGGCTCAGGAGGGGGGGGGGCGCTCGCTCGTCCCCACCCCCTTTCCTGGCCGGCCGGGCTGCGTGCTCGGATAAGGGTCTGGTATGGATTTGGGGGGGACCCCCACGCCGATTTTTTCGGCATAGGGGGTTCCCCTTACAATCCATGCCAGACCCAAGGGCCTGGTATGCCTCCGAGGGGGGAACCCACGCCGGTTTTTTCATTGAAAATTTGGCGCGGTGTTCCCGCCTCAGGATTCATACCAGACAGCTGTCAGCGCTGCCTGTCACTCATCGCGGGCGGAAGACAAAGTTTTCCTTTCCCGATGAGCGAGCCAGCGCGACATTCACAGTACCCTGTCGCCGAGAACCAGCGCGATGCTATCGCGCTGGAAACACAATCTCGCGGTCAGGTACTGTATCTATCGACACTGGGGCATGGTCAGACCATGTGATTGTTCCAATGGAGGAGTCTGTGGTTTTAGTAAGGGTCCATTTGTCATCAAGAAAATAGTCAATCCGGGTGTACGAATTATGTCTGCTGGAAAAGAAGGAGTAGTCTCGTTCTGAGGTGTGGTGGCATCTCCAAACATCGTATAGGTCGTTGTTTCTTATGAAGGTGGTCATAGGGGATGAGGGTCTGGAGGTACGGTTTGAGGTATCTAATTCATTGTCAGGTGCAATGTTGAAGTCACCGCACACAATGAAGTTTCCTTGGCGGAACTTATTGAGTTTTTTCATAAGTTTGGATAAAAATTTAATTTGGCCAGAGTTGGGCGTATAGACATTGACGATGGTATATCTGGTGTTATCTAGGGTACAGTCCAGCGCCAAATATCTCCCTTCCTCATCGATCAAGCTATTGTGAAGCGTGAAAGTGAGGGAATTTTTTACTGCTATCATGACCCCATTTTTCTTATTTGGGCCTGAGGCTTTGAAAATGTTGGTAAATTGATGGTGTGTACAACGGGGTTCAGCTGAGATTTTGAAGTGAGTCTCCTGGAGACATAGGATATCACATTTAGAATCTATAGCTGTTTTCCACATGGAGGTTCTCTTGGCAGGGTGATTGAGTCCTTTGACGTTAATTGAAAGTAATTTTGGCATCTTGTGTGATTTGTAGTGGTGTCAAACAAAATGAGTGGTACTCACGGTTGGAAGAGGCAGTTGTTTGGTCCTGGGAGGTTACGTGGAGCGAGTTTTGGTTGTTCTTCAGTAGTAGCTCTCCGGAGGGACGAGTGGAGAATGAGTCAGGTAAGAGAAGAGAAAGGAAGGTTAAACAGTGCTTTATGATATAAGCAATACTAAGTGTAGATATAACTGAGCAACTGCTACAAACAGCCTGACAACACTAGGCTGTGTTAACTGTGCGGGGTAGAGTTTGTGGGTTAAGCTGCGCGAGCAAGGCATCCGACCGGATGGTAAGGTGACTGTGTGAACCTAGGTATCGCCTATCAGGTTCGCTTCAGCGTGCATTGTATGTTTGCTTGGGACCTGGGGTCTGAGTGGGACCTCTGTGGTTATTAATTGATACTTCAGGTGCTTCCGGGATAATGTTTGAGAAGTTTTATTCCTTCTTGCACTGTGGTGATGACGTGTTTGGCTCCATTTTTGGTGATGATGATTTTTGTTGGGAATCCCCATTGGTATGGGATTTTGTGGTTATTTAGAGGCTTGGTTATGGTATTCAGTTGTCTTCGGAGTTGTCGTGTGTATTGCGACAAGTCTGCAAACAGCTGTAAGTTATTGAATGGTGCTGGGAGTTTACCCAGATGTCTGGTTTTATATAGGAGTTGATCCTTAGTGTGGAAGAAATGAATCCTCATTAGAACATCTCTGGGTATGTCTGCTGCTAGATGTGCTGGTTTGGGGATGCGATGTATGCGGTCTATTATTGTCTCCATTGGTGACAGATCAGGTAAAACTGTGGAGATCATCTTTCTGGCATATGAATTGAGGTCATGTGGCAGGACGGATTCAGGTATACCTCTAATTTTGACGTTATTACGTCTAGACCTGTCTTCTAGGTCCGCCATCTTGGATTTCATCCATTGCTGTTCAGCATGGGTGTGATCTTGTGCATCTACAAGATCATTCACTGTTGTGGTTAGGTCATTCGTGTGCTTTTCAATATGGTGAATTTTGTTCCCCATAATGTGTACATGGGAAGAGAATTGCTTGAACATGGATGCTATTTCAATATGCAGTGAGCTCTGCAGGGAGATGAGCATCTCCTTCATGGTAGTGTCTAGAACAGGTTGATCTGATGTGGGGAAAGCTGCTATAGCTGATGGCTGAGGTAATATTGAGAGAGATGCAGGGCTTACCTCAGTGCCGTTTTCTGTTGAATCCATTCGCATCCTCGCTTTTGCTGGGCTGTTGCAGGCTGAGGAGGAAGGATATTGAAGGGATGTCTCTGGAGAGTGTGGATGAGGCAGTATTTCAGTGTCATCTGCATCAGGGAGGTCTGTGTAAGCTGATGAATTCTGTGCAGGGCCGCGGGCGCCATCTTGGATTTCTGTGTCCAGCTGCAGTGAAAAGTAATCTGTCAGTTTCTTTGGCGGCCTGTATTCTTTCCTCTTGCGAGTCGGCTGAGACATTGCTGGTCCCTGTGGCAGTGTCTCTGTATGTGTAGGGGTCAGATGGAGCTGTAGAAGCGGCGATGTTCGCTTAGATCGTTCCGGTCGGTGCAGGAGCTGAGGATTCAGACGTCCATCTTGCTCGGCGGTTAGCCACGCCCCCTAGGACTTAATATATTCATTGCACATTCCAAAACAGACAGATTAGGAAAGGGTGTATGGATCACTCCTTATAGTTGTGGAGAAGTGGAAATTTGTCCATTAAAAACGGTAATGGAGTACCTCGCAATTAGACCATCTGGTGAAGGCATTTTTTTGGTTCATTTGGATGGGTCACCCCTTACAGGATATCAATTTAACATGGTTCTCAAAAAATGCATGTTGAAGTTAGGGCTACAAGCATTTCATTTCACATCCCATTCATTTAGGACAGGGGTCTCAAACTGGTGGCCCTCCAGCTGTTGAGGAATTACAAGTCCCATCATGCATCTGCCTGAGGGAGTCATGCTTGTAACTGTCAGCCTTGCAATGCCTCATGGGACTTGTAGTTTCGTAACAGCTGGAGGGCCACCAGTTTGAGACCTCTGATTTAGGATTGGTGCAGCAACCGAAGCTGCAAAAATGGGCCTTGATGCAGCAATAATTAAAAGAATAGGAAGATGGGATTTGAGGCGATTTAACATATATGTTAGACCTGATCTCTCTCTTTAATTTCTCTTTTAGGTAATAGAAGAATGATTAGGATCCTGGGCCACTCCCTTATATTTTGGGCCAACAAAAGATCCTGGTTGCGTTGTTATACACCTAATCTGTCAATGGATCCTCAGAAATTCCAAGTTTTATGGAGAGGAATTTGTGGTCTGAAATGGTTAAATTTGTCTTTTTATCTCTCTAGATTGTTGGAATTGTGGCCAGTTCCAGATATTCTAATCATCCACTTGGGGGGGAAATGATGTGGGTAGAGCTAAAACCCTTGACCTTATGTTTGTGATGAAACGGGATCTACATACATTTAAATTGTCTGCCCCGAATACAACTATAATATTTTCAGAAATAGTCCCAAGACTAATATGGCTTCAAGATGCTCAATTTAAAGACATGGAAAAATTGAGGCATCGGTAAACAGATCCATGGAAAAATTCATGCCGCTTATCAGTGGTTTTTCATATAGACATAGGGATTTAGAGGGAAGTTATGAAGGCTTATACAGGGCAGATGGAGTTCATCTGTCTGATATAGGTTTAGACATTTTCAATGTGGGATTTCAGAATAGCATCGAATTGGCTGTGACGGTGGTGTAGGCCGGACTTGATAATTCAAGCCCGGCTGGTGGGGACTTTTTTGATATACGGTATTGCTCGAGTCCTGAAGACTGAGCTGTTTATATTTATTATCTACAAGTGAGAATTTTATGAATTAATAAAATGATTGAATGGATTTATGTTATTTACAGTTTACACCAATAAACGTACCTCAGCCAATTATATTCCAAGTAAGTGTATTTATTTATTAAAGGTACATTGGGTGTTGAAGGAGGAATGGGTGCGGCCTACATTTCCATGTGGTTTAACATATTAAGTAGCATTAATGAAGTAAGCAAACTTATTCAAAGTCAAACAATTTACTTGCCAGATGTTGTGGAGCTTTTGAAATCCAGCAAAACCTACTTAGAAACTTATCGATCTGATAATAGATTTGAGGAGTTACTCACAGAAGCACGAACAATGGCACTGGAAATGGAAATTGAACCTCTGTTCCCTTCTACAGTGGAGAAGGGACAAGGTGATCCCATCCAAGATCCCCAAAAACGTTTTAAAGTTGAGTATTTCTACACTATCTTGGATGTCATAATCAAATCTGTTGAGGAGAGATTTGAACAGCTTTAAGGTCATAGCAACTGTTTTCAGTTTTTGTATGACATAAGGAAACTTAAAGACATGAATAGGGAGCAACTCTTGAAGAGCTGTATGGCGTTAGATGTGTTAACTGATGTAAAGACCAAGGATAAAGCTATTGATAGAATGACACTCTGTCTATTGAGAATGCCATTGCTCAAGTAGCTTGGGGTGAAAGAAGCTTCTCAAAATTAAAAATCATTAAAAATTACCTGCGTTCTTCAATGTCACAAGAAAGGCTGGTGGGTCTTGCCATTGCTCAAGAGATTGACTTTGAAAAATTGTTGAAGGAGTTTGCTAATGCTAAAGCAAGAAAGGTAAATTTTTTGTAGACCCAATAGCCTTAGTTAAAAGATGCTTGAACAGCACAGAGTTCAAAGATTGGCACTTTCATTATTAATTGTTTTTAGGTTTGCAATGTTATAAGTTATTTTGCACTATAATTTAATTTATAATTTGTTCTTTTGTACTTTAGTTTATTTTTTTATTGCACCAAATTTATTGGGAAATGTTAAAGATATAGGAATATTATAATATCTCTACTGTCTCATAGTGTTTATTTTATAATGTTATGTTTCTATAGCGTTTTCATGTTATTTATCTGTCTTATTTTTGTGAGTCTTGTTGCCAGTTGATGCATGTGCAATGCTGCTATGTTATGTTTTGCAAATGAGAAAATGTTTACAAATAAATTCTACTATTTTATGGTTTATCATTTTGAATTATTTGATCCAAAAGCTGGTTTGGGGGCAAAACTGTAAAATTTCCACAATTAGCTGGTCTAGCAAAGTGTTGCATGCAAAATAGTAGAGATCATTAAAAAGGTGGGGTGTACCAGGGCAGGGCAAAGGGGGTGTAGTCAGGGGTGGAGCCAAGGGGGGGTGGCAAAATGAGGTTTCACTAGGGTGTTAAAAATCCTTGCACCAGCCCTGTATACACTCTGGGGACAATCCCCACTTTTTTACATAATGACACGGGAGGGGGGAGGTAAACTGTACATCCAGTAATATGAGACACGGGTATATTCAACCTTTTCAACAAATAATTCAATCATTCAATCGGTAACTTATCATCAGGAAGTTCCCCCCATTTAGCAACTAATATCTGACAGTGATATAATGAACATGAGCTAATTAATTTGGCACTTAGACCAGCCTATATGACCAGACTATTTGGCCCTACAGCCCTGAAAACAAAACACTGTACAATACATATTCTCATAAGTATACACACATAGATGAGAAGACAGTCAGAAACAATAGGTGGCCCAATTAGCAATTAACAGTAGGATAGACATACTCAGCAGAAAAACACATAACAAAACCCCACCCCACCTCAAACTATCTGCAACAACATATGAGACAAACTCCTACAATATTCCAGTAGTCTGAAAAGGTGAAATCAATTCATCTTCATATATTTCTTGAGGGATATTGTTGATAAATATTACTGTGCCAAATGAAGGAGCCTCTCCAACTTTCAACACAAACCACACATTTAATACCCAGGTTAACAGGGGTAAAACGAAATGCTGAGCTCAGTAAGTTTGGTTAAGGCAGGCCAGACTGAACTTCTAGGTCACCCTGTGCCCCTAATAGACACAGATGACTTACACATAAGAGGGGCCTGGGTTGCTGAACAAGGAGTTTCCTGACCTCTCTAAGGTAAGCTTGTTTCCACGGTCCCCCTGCCCAAAGTGACTCCTGTTACAGAGACGTTGTTTACTGCTTGCCAGAATTATAAAGAGGACCTCTAGGGGTTGATTTACTAAAGGAAAATTGACTGTGCACTTTTGCAAGTGAAGTTGTACACTGCAAGTGCAGCAAGTGCAGTTGCCCAGAGCTTAGTAAATGAGGGGGAGCTCTGCTGATTCCATCATCCAATCATGTTGAAGTGAAAATGTTTTTTTTTTCTTGCGTGTGATTGGGTACTCATTATAAAGTGAAGTTTTATCTCATTTACTAAGCTTTTGAGCAGCTGCACTTGCAGAATGCAACTGCATGTGCACAGTCTATTTGCTTTTAGTATATCAACCCAAAAGCATGCAACTGTTCAGGCCAAATATTTACATTGACAATAGTCAGAAATATAGCAGACACATGGTGCACATTATGGCAGCCTTTTTACTAGGCCATTATGTAACAGGAATATACAAGGCAGATTTTATCTAGAAATAAAAATTACAGTAGATTATGTCAGAGACAAGAGCCAGAAATAATATACTGTTTTGATGTACAGAACTGTGCAAAAGTTTTAGGCAGGTGTGAAGAAATACTGTAAAGTAAGAATGTTTTCAAAAATTTATATTTTAATTGTTTGTGTTTATCAATTTAAAATAATGCACAGAAAGTGAAAAATCGATATTAGATCAACATTTGGTATGAGTACCCTTTGGTTTCAAACCAGCATTAATTCTTCTAGGTACTTGCATGCAGTTTTTAAAGGAACTCAGCAGTGTAGGTTGTTTCAAACATCTTGGAGAACTATTATTTCCTTATAGTGAAGTGCTGTATGACACTTACATATATTATATATAAAAAAAAAACTTAAAAAAAAAAAAATTGATAATCCACTTATATATTCAAAAGAATGATTGATATCCCAGTGAAATCCGTCCATATATGTACAATACCTATTATTGAAAAAAATAGTTAATTTATCACAGTGTATAAAACAATCCACCACTCTCGGCTCGGCTCCTCCTCTCTATACGCGTGTCACCCTCTAATTGGGGTTCATCAGTAGATGGGTGGGCCAACTCCCCTGATCATTTATATATACTAATGTTGCCATAGCAACCCTTCAGGCCTCATTACGGCCTGTCAGCTGTGTATACAGACACTCCCACTTCCCCTAAACCACGGAACATAGATTCAATAGAAATAGGAAGCATGTCACCATGTGAGAATGCACAAAATACACAACGTCCTCACATGGGATTAAAGCTGTCCTCCGCAGTGATCACCCGGCACAATCTAAACAGGAATAAAATGTATTTTAATACATGCCTCCATTTATTTATTCATACTTTTAGCATAATTAATTTATCCATCATATATCCTACAATCAAATGACATATCCCATTACCAATATTACTAAAAAAAGGCTAATATTTTTATTTAAAAATTATGAGAGTTATATAAAAGAAATCCTTTTTTTAAAAACATTACTGATTTTTCACCCTATCTTTTAAAATTACTCTACATATGCACCCATTTTAACCATTAAAAATGAAACAGTTTAGGTTAAAATCTACGTTGAGCCCTCTAGGCATTAAAACCTGGGTCACATATATACAGGATGACTCAAGTTGACTGAGATATCTTATAAAGTTGCCCCTCCTCCAATGGTGTCCCACCTTCTCAACTTCCCAGAATTTTAAACCTTCTGGGTTTCTATTATGGACCTCTCTGAAATGCTAAATTATGTTCCTTCCTATCTATTACCCCCACTTTTCTTATGTTATTAATATGTTTGCGCACCCTGACCAGCAGAGGTCTGGAGGTCTGACCTACATATTGTAATTTGCATGGGCATTCTAACATACAGTATCTCACAAAAGTGAGTACACCCCTCACATTTTTGTAAATATTTTATTATATCTTTTCATGTGACAACACTGAAGAAAAGTGTATAGAGAGGAGGACCCGAGCCCGTGACGTCACACAGTCACCGTGAGTCCATGGTAGTGGTGAACGAGTGGACGTATATTCTTATGCTGTTTTTATCCTTGGATTTTGTAAGTGTGCCTAATTTTGGGGCTGTTTTTAATAAAGTAACAAGCAGAGAGCACTATGGAGTTTATGTTTGTGATTACATGTGAACAATCGTTTTGAGAGAGAAGAGAAGCTGAGTTATAAGCGGTGATTACATGTTAATGATCAATTTGAGAGAGAAGCTGAGCTGAGCTGCAAGCGTGAGGATAGGAGAAACTGCCTTGATTTAATCTCTGTGAAGCTGTCAGCGTGAGCACATTGCTTCGAGAGTGTAGGAGGATCAGCTGTTGTGGTGTGGAGGAGAGAGATCATGGAGGAGAGGAAAGGAGTGACCATTATATGAGTTTTTTTACTCATCTGTGAGGTGAGCAGGCAATTTGGCTGGTGAAGGATACACAAGTATTGATCTCAGTTAGGACGGATAAGCACAGTGGTGGATTGTTTTATTTACTGTGATAAATGAACTTTTTTCAATAATAGATATTTTACATATATGGACTGATTTCACTGAGATATCAATCATTCTTTTGAATATATAAGTGGATTATCAAGTAACCAGGACATTTTATAGATAGGCAACTCCTATCCTCATATTGATTAGTGGTTCCAAATTAATAATAACTACTGCAGTAGGGAACAGACACAAAAGATATGCTCAGCATCTTTCCAAATAACTGTTCTGCTTTATTATGATGCAATAGAAGGTATTTATACACATGATTACGTAGGTATCACATTAATATTACAATTGTATGTTTATGGTATCAAGGGGCGTTACATAGGCAGGCTAATTCTAATCAGGACTCAAAAGGATGCAAACATGTACTGAAAACATTATTAGTGCCGTGTGCAATACATATAAAATAGAATACAATTATATACAGAACTTACAAATTTCCATTACAGTCTCCTCTCTTTTGATCAATATTTTTATCACTAACCATACCTGCTATTACCTTTAACCTGGAACCTCCACACACTTAGGCAGAGGTAGTCCTGGCCAACGAGGCCAAAAACTCCATTGAGAAAATAATAGCTGAGCAGCTTTTTCTTTACAAAATGACTTTTCATTGTGAAAAACAAGTGACTGATAAGACATATTTACAGAGTACTGGTTGTACACTCCTGTGGCCAGAATGGCCTTCTAGCTTAATTGTTGGCATGCTGACTTATCAGCATATGTAAACACAGACAATTCTATATAAACTGGAAGACAAACAAAAGACAAATAGGACTTCAACATGGCTAAACTACTTTTCAAATATATTATAAATATGTATATATATCCCTTACAATTAAAGTAATTGAATCAAAAAGTACCCTAGACTGATCACAAGAGGGAAACAAATCAAACACAGAGATTTCTTTAATCTAGTCATTTTTGCAGTGTCTGGTGTGGATCCAGGTGACTTTTCCTTCAAGTTTTGCACAACTTGTACATGAAATAGATGCTGTATTGAGTCTCCAAACATTTCCTTATATATAAATGTCTCTTAATCCACAAGTCACCTGGCTTTAGTTTTAGATCCTTCCAAACTTTTAGGATCTGGAATTGGGGAGAAAACACATAAATGAGTTTGTCAAAAACCTTAAAAGATCAGTAACGTTCTCTGTGAGATCTGAATGGAGGACTTCAGCTGTGAGACACAATATAAGCAAGTGAGTAACACACTCCCAAACAAAATCTCATAGGGAGAGAGTCCAACATCCCCTTAGGGGCTTGATAAAATATAAGAAAACATTCAGTCAAAAGTTTTCTAGTTTCTTACTCTACTTTTTCAGCTACATTGTAGACAGTAGGGAGTGTAAAAATAAAACTTCAAAACTTGTAGTAAGGACTCTCCTATAAAAATGATTTCCTCTGTAACTCTCTGTAGATTCTGCACCCTATACTTACAAACGACTTTTTACTGTGGCCTTTGCAGTAGCATTTGCCACTAGATATCCAGAAAACATGACCACACAGACAAAATGCATACTCGTAAGATCTTGACTTGGGCATCTAGATATATCTTTTTGTAATCTCTGGAAGGGATGTTGAGATTTTGGTTACACCTTTGGTAACAGGTAAGACAAGAAGTGGTATGTTATAAGAACAACTGTGGAGAACCCTGGCTCTATCCCACACTCATTTACTAAGGCAGCCAAAACTGCTTGTGACTGATGACACGGTCCATGTGTCAGGCTGGAGGGTAAAGAGTGGCTGGCAGACATAAATGATCACCTTTTCCAAAGACGTATTTCATAAGAAGTTGCCCCCTGTGGACCACTTGTTCTTCTCGTTCTGGGGTCCTTAAAGTTGAATTGTTAATCCCATCTATACTGGGCCAGAACTAGGGTGGAATCTGTGAGTTGCACAGACCCATCAAGTGTCCGGAGCTGTAATGCAGCATCCTTAGACACCTGGTCTGCTTCCATGTGTGAGTTTTAAAGTTAGTATGGCTACCTCAGCAAGAACCTGGAAGGCTGAAAACAGCCAATCAAATTAACTTAGCATGCTTGATTGGTTTACCTACCGAAGTAAAACAAACTTCTGGCCTTTCAAATGGAACCAAAAGCTCTCGACATCTCAACTATCTATAAAAATATACACTCTTTTTATAGCTCACAGGCTTTGCTAAAACATGGAGCTCTGCTTCTTGAGCTGGGGGAAAAGGATCCAATGACTCTAAATACAGAGTATCCTTCTGGTTGATAAACTGCATCCTTAGTATAAAACCGAGAATAACTCTACAAAAAATGAAATATCTGGGTCTTCAGGGAGTGTGTCCTGCAGTGGGCTCACAGCAGCTGATTCCTACACCATCAATTTAATACATGTGGCTGCCTTTGTCTCCAGCCTCCTCCAATAGAGGCAATAAGGTGGCTGGATTCAAATGTACGCATTTTTCATTGTTATATTTGTACATAAACAAATAAAACAAATTCGTATTTTGAACCTTTCATTAGACAAACATTTAGTTAGCTGTATATTTGCTGCGTAGAATGTGGGACCATTAAAAATTAAATATTTGACCAAAATAATCTGTAACTTTGTCTAATAGCACCTTTGCATAAATCTACAGCTCTGATATATCGGGATGAACCCTTCATTACTGGGTCCAGCTTGCATAAATATATTACAATGGATTGTTTTCTATCATGCTGTTTGTGTAAGAATTCCAGTTTCATGTTTCAAAAAGACAACTTTTTCCTGGCAATATTATAATAAATTATAACAATACCCTGCGGTCATGCAGAGATGTCCAATAAATCCAAAATATTCTTCTGCTTATACCACTGCACTTAAAAGGAAAAGGGGCACATCATTTCACAATCCACACATTCTGCTTTGGATTTAAAAAATAAAAATAAATAAAAACAAAAGGACCAACAATCTGTATGATGGACCAGAAAGGGCTCAGCCACATAAAAAACTATAAAACAACTGGCTGCAGGTGGCATCTATCCTAACAAGGTGTGTGGACTTGATGTGGTGGGTCTGTTATATTTACATTTATTTATCATTACTCTCACATCATGGACCGCACATCAAGTTATTATCAGATCTAAGATTTAATTTTGTAGAAAAACTTCTTATGTATCCCATCCCTCTTGGCTTTGTTAAATATTATGGCAGCTGTATTCCAAATAACAACCTCATCTTAATCTTTTTTTCTCTCAGTAAGGACTTATTGTATAAATGTAAAATTACAAAATTGTTATCTTAATCTAAACTAATCCAATTTTTACAAGTTTCCCCAATAACCTGGATTTAATTTCAAACCAAAGGTTGTCTAAACCAGTTTCAATATATCTATTTTATTAATAAAATTGTTAAACTCATATTAGAAATGAATACTCAAATGATAATTTCAATATTACACACTAATATATATCCACAGATAAATTTCCTTAAAGGGGGACATATTACTTAATTGTACTTAATTTCCCTTTTTTTAAATGCATTGTTTCCACTATTAAAGGATATTCAATTTGTGTAATACATGGTTAAGCGTAACCTTCATTTTACCATGTTTGGAAAACAGATTCAAAAATAATTGTGATCATGTGTTTATCATTAGATTCCTTAACCCGGCACATTTTGTTATAAATGTTTTGTCTAAAAAACTGAATTTGGCATGGTGTCCTTCCAGCTTATCACTGACCTCTCATCCCAACTACATTCTTTCAGGAGAGTGCAAAGGAGGGGGATACATCTGCTTACATGACACACACAAGAGATAGAACTAAAGCTTCCAACATTCACACCATACACAAATATCTCTCTAAAATTGCTTACATTTCTCCCATTTGTACACAACACATGCATATTATTCTCTCACTTTCTTTTAACTCTTTTTATTTCCCTGCTTAACTTCTGCTTTCTTGATTTTACTAGTTTTAGTGCCTGACCCCAAATTCATTCCACAACTTAACATGAAAATGTCTCTTTCTGTCAAGTGTTAATTATCACCCTTGATCCATCCTGTTCACATAGATAGCTGTTTCTCTAGCTGTTTACTCTGAATGATTCTTAGTCCCTGTGGACTTTGGTGGTAACCCCTTTACCATTAATCTAGGGGCTCAGTATAGGAGGAACCATGCCTTCGGTTCATATATAGTGCTCCTCTTGCGCTGGGCATTTCTGAGGGTCTCTTACCCATCATTCTCTTACTTAATTTAATGCCCATAATGACTAGCCAGTCTTCTCTACTTGTGCCTATACCCTCTTGCCTCTAAACTACTTTATCTAGCAGATGTACTACATATACCTGTGAACAGCACTATTCTTCCCTTTCTTATCTAAAACACTCTGATGGACAGTAGACAGTAGGGATGAGCCGAACACCCCCCTGTTCGGTTCGCACCAGAACATGCGAACAGGAAAAAAGTTCGTTCGAACACGCGAACACCGTTAAAGTCTATGGGACACGAACATGAATAATCAAAAGTGCTAATTTTAAAGGCTAATATGCAAGTTATTGTCATAAAAAGTGTTTGGGGACCTGGGTCCTGCCCCAGGGGACATGGATCAATGCAAAAAAAAGTTTTAAAAACGGCCGTTTTTTCAGGAGCAGTGATTTTAATAATGCTTAAAGTCAAACAATAAAAGTGTAATATCCCTTTAAATTTCATACCTGGGGGGTGTCTATAGTATGCCTGTAAAGGGGCGCATGTTTCCTGTGTTTAGAACAGTCTGACAGCAAAATTACATTTTGAAGGAAAAAAGCCATTTAAAACTACCCGCGGCTATTGCATTGCCGACAATACACATAAAAGTTCATTGAAAAAAACGGCATGGGAATTCCCCAAAGGGGAACCCCGAACCAAAATTTAAAAAAAAAAATGACGTGGGAGTCCCCCTAAATTCCATACCAGGCCCTTCAGGTCTGGTATGGATTTTAAGGGGAACCCCGCGCCAAAAAAAAAAAAAAAAAACGGCGTGGGGTCCCCCCAAAAATCCATACCAGACCCTTATCCGAGAACGCAACCTGGCAGGCCGCAGGAAAAGAGGGGGGGCTGACGGGACTTCCCTGTGGCATTCCCCGTGACATCACAGGGAAGTCACGGGACATGACGGGACTTCCCTGTGGCATTCCCCGTGACGTCACAGGGAAGTCCCGTCAAGTCACCGTGCGTCAGAGGGGGGCGGGGTCACCGGGTGTCCCCGCCCCCCGTTATTTATGAACTGTCAGGCGAGGAGCGCTGTCACACAGCGGGAGCCTCCCTCCATGCCAGCATGGGTGCGGAGCAGCCCGGAGAAGAAAATGAAGAAGAGAAGAAGAGAAGAAAAGAAGAAGAGAAGAAGATGAAGAAGATGAAGAGAAGAGCGGGAGCCTCCCCCCATGCCATGGGTGCGGAGCGGCCCGAGGAGAAGAAGATAGAAGACGCCGCGGAGGAGATGCTGGACGAGAACGCCGGAGGAAGAACCAGAAGAGCCAGAAGAACCAGAAGAACCAGAAGATGAAGGAAGATAGAAGAAAGAAGAAGTATTTAAATAAAGGAATTGTCAAAAACTGTCTCTTGTCATTTTTAACATTTTTGACAGTTTTTTAGTGAAATGGTAAGGGTACATTTGTACCCCCTTACCATTTCACACAGGGGGGGCGGGATCTGGGGATTCCGATAAGCCCCCCGCCCGCAGACCCCCACAACCACCGGCCACGGTTGTGGGGATGAGGCCCTTGTCCTCATCAACATGGGGACAAGGTGTTTTGGGGGGCTACCCCAAAGCACCCTCCCAATGTTGAGGGCATGTGGCCTGGTACGGTTCAGGAGGGGGGGCGCACTCTCGTCCCCCCTCTTTTCCTGCGGCCTGCCAGGTTGCGTGCTCGGATAAGGGTCTGGTATGGATTTTTGGGGGGACCCCACGCCGTTTTTTTTTTTTTTTGGCGCGGGGTTCCCCTTAAAATCCATACCAGACCCTTCAGGTCTGGTATGGAATTTAGGGGGAACCCCACGTCATTTTTTTTTAAATTTTGGCCGGGGTTCCCCTTAATATCCATATCAGACCTGAAGGGCCTGGCATGGAATTTAGGGGGACTCCCACGTCATTTTTTTTTTTTTTAATTTTGGTTCAGGGTTCCCCTTTGGGGAATTCCCATGCCGTTTTTATCAATGAACTTCTATGTGTATTGTCGGCAATGCAATAGCCGCGGGTAGTTTTAAATGAGTTTTTTCCTTCAAAATGTCATTTTGCTGTCAGATTGTTCTAAACTATAGACACCCCCCAGGTACGAAATTTAAAGGGATATTACACTTTTATTGTTTGACTTTAAGCATTATTAAAATCACTGCTCCTGAAAAACGGCCGTTTTTAAAACTTTTTTTTGCATTGATCCATGTCCCCTGGGGCAGGACCTGGGTCCCCAAACACTTTTTATGACAATAACTTGCATATTAGCCTTTAAAATTAGCACTTTTGATTTCTCCCATAGACTTTTAAAGGGTGTTCCGCAGCATTCGAATTTGCCGCGAACACCCCAAATTGTTCGCTGTTCGGCGAACTTGCGAACAGCCAATGTTCGAGTCGAACATGAGTTCGACTCGAACTCGAAGCTCATCCCTAGTAGACAGTGACAACATAACATATAACCACCAATCCCTACAGTTCAATTAAGGGGAATAAAATAGGTACCCTTTGTCCTGAAAATGCCTTACCGATCAAGGAAGTCTGATAACTCAAATGTAAGCAAAAGGCCTACCTCAGCCAGTTGATTATCAGAAATTCCCGGATCGTCTCAAGCTCCTCTTTCAGATTCTCAGGGTCACCTGCAAAACCCCTCCCAGTCAAAGCTCACCACTTGACCAGGACATTTTATAGATAGGCAACTCCTATCCTCATATTGATTAGTGGTTCCAAATTAATAATAACTACTGCAGTAGGGAACATACACAAAAGATACGCTCAGCATCTTTCCAAATAACTGTTCTGCTTTATTATGACACAATTGAAGGTTTTTATACACATGATTACGTAGGTATCACATTAATATTACAATTGTACGTTTATGGTAACAAGGGGTATTACATAGGCAGGCTAATTCTAATCAGGACTCGAAAGAATGCAAACATGTACTGAAAACATTATTAGTGCTATTCGCACAGTGAGGGCAGTGTGCAATACATATAAAATAGAATACAATTATATACAGAACTTACAAATTTCCATTACATCAAGTTTTTTTTTTTTTTTAAGTTTTTTATATAATATATGTAAATATCATTCAGCGCTTCACTATAAGGAAATAATTGTTCAATTGTGGTGAATCACAGTGGTGTATGAGTATTATTATAATTTTCTTCATATTAATTTTGATATCTATATAGTTTTATGCACATTGCACTTTAGATTTCTTGGAGCTGATTGTCACTATACACTTCACATCTTGGAGAAATAACCACAGATAACCACAGATCTCCTGTGGAATATAGGCTGCCTCAAATTCTTCTGTCTCTTCATGCAATCCCAGACAGACCCAATGATGTTGAGATCGGGGTTCTGTTGGGGCCAAACCATCACTTCCAGGATTCCTTGTTCTCCATTATGCTGAAAATAGTTCTTCATGACATGTTTGGGGTCATTGTCCTGCTGTAGAATAATTTGGGGTAAAATCACATGCTTCCCTGATGGTATTGAATAATGGATACGTATCTGCCTGTATTTATCACAATTGAGGACACCATTGCTCCTGACCAAGTCTCCAGCTCCATTTACAGAAAATTCAGCCCCAAACTTGCAAGGAACATCTGCCATGCTTCTCTGTTGCTTGTGGACATTCAATATTGTATCACTATCCAGCCCATTGGAAAACAAACTGCTTCTGGCTAAAACCAAATATTTATAATTTTGACGTATCAGTCCTGAGCACCTGTTGCTATTTTTCTGAAATCCAGTTGCTATGTTTTCATGCATAGACAATTAGCTTTGTTTCCACATGGGAGTTATGGCTTTTTGAAACTTACGAAAGCCTTATATATTATTATTATTATACAGGATTTATATAGCGCCAGCAGTTTGCGCAGCACTTTACAACATCGGGGAAGACAGTACAATTACAATACAATTCAATACAGGAGGGATCAGAGGGCCCTGCTCATTAGAGCTTACAATCTAGAAGGGAGGGTCAAGTGGAACAAAGGGTAGTAGCTGTGGGGGATGATCAGTAGGGATGAGCTTCGAGTTCGAGTCGAACTCATGTTCGACTTGAACATTGGCTGTTCGCAAGTTCGCCGAACACCGAACAATTTGGGGTGTTCGCGGCAAATTCGAATGCCGCGGAACACCCTTTAAAAGTCTATGGGAGAAATCAAAAGTGCTAATTTTAAAGGCTTATATGCAAGTTATTGTCATAAAAAGTGTTTGGGGACCCGGGTCCTGCCCCAGGGGACATGTATCAATGCAAAAAAAGTTTTAAAAACGGACGTTTTTTCAGGAGCAGTGATTTTAATAATGCTTAAAGTCAAACAATAAAAGTGTAATATCCCTTTAAATTTCGTACCTGGGGGGTGTCTATAGTATGCCTGTAAAGGGGCGCATGTTTCCCGTGTTTAGAACAGTCTGACAGCAAAATGACATTTGGAAGGAAAAAACTCATTTAAAACTACCCGCGGCTATTAATGAAGAAAGAAAAGAAGAAAATTAAGAAGAGAAGATGAAGATGAAGAAGATGAAGAAGAGAAGAGGATGAAGAAGAAGATGAAGAGAAGAGCGGGAGCCTCCCCCCATGCCATGGGTGCGGAGCGGCCCAAGGAGAAGAAGATAGAAGACGCTGCGGATGAGATGCTGGACGAGAACGCCGGAGGAAGAACCAGAAGAGCCAGAAGAAGAAGAAGATGAAGGAAGATAGAAGAAGCATTTAAATAAAGGAATTGTCAAAAACTGTCTCTTGTCATTTTTAACTATTTTGACACTTTTTTAGTGAAATGGTAGGGGTAAGTACCCCCTTACCATTTCACACAGGGGGGGCCGGGATCTGGGGGTCCCCTTGTTAAAGGGGGCTTCCAGATTCCGATAAGCCCCCCACCCGCAGACCCCCACAACCACCGGCCACGGTTGTGGGGATGAGGCCCTTGTCCTCATCAACATGGGGACAAGGTGTTTTGGGGGGCTACCCCAAAGCACCCTCCCAATGTTGAGGGCATGTGGCCTGGTACGGTTCAGGAGGGGGGGGCCGCACTCTCGTCCCCCCCTCTTTTCCTGCGGCCTGCCAGGTTGCGTGCTCGGATAAGGGTCTGGTATGGATTTTTGGGGGAACCCCACGCCGTTTTTTTTGGCACGGGGTTCCCCTTAAAATCCATACCAGACCTGAAGGGTCTGGTATGGAATTTAGGGGGAACCCCATGTCATTTTTTTTTAAAATTTTGGCCGGGGTTCCCCTTAATATCCATACCAGACCTGAAGGGCCTGGTATTGAATTTAGGGGGACTCCCACTTCATTTTTTTTATTTTTTATTTTGGTTCGGGGTTTCCCTGTGGGGAATTCCCATGCCGTTTTCATCAATGAACTTCTATGTGTATTGTCGGCAATGCAATAGCCGTGGGTAGTTTTAAATGTTTTTTTTTTCCTTCAAAATGTCATTTTGCTGTCAGGCTGTTCTAAACATGGGAAACATGCGCCCCTTTACAGGCATACTATAGACACCCCCCAGGTACGAAATGTAAAGGGATATTACACTTTTATTGTTTGACTTTAAGCATTATTAAAATCACTGCTCCTGAAAAAACGGCCGTTTTTAAAACTTTTTTTTGCATTGATCCATGTCCCCTGGGGCAGGACCCAGGTCCCCAAACACTTTTTATGACAATAACTTGCATATAAGCCTTTAAAATTAGCACTTTTGATTATTCATGTTCGTGTCCCATAGACTTTAACGGTGTTCGCGTGTTCGAGCAAACTTTTTTCCTGTTCGCATGTTCTGGTGCGAACCGAACAGGGGGGTGTTCGGCTCATCCCTAATGATCAGATGGTTAAAATGAAAATACAGTTCTTAGGTGTGGGTAGGATAGGCTTCTCTGAAGAGGAGGGTTTTTAGGGATCGTCTAAAAGCTAATAGAGTAGGAGATAGATGGACAGATTGGGGTAAGGAGTTCCAAAGGCTTGGAGAGGCTCTGGAAAAGTCTTGGAGATGATCATGGAAGGAGGTGATGAGAGAGCTAGAGAGCAGGAGGTTTGGAGAAGAATGAAGAGAACGATTAGGTTGGTATTTTGAGACTAGGTCAGTGATGTAGCTGGGGGCAGAGTTGTGGATTGCTTTGTAGGTAGTTGTTAGTATTTTTAATTTAATTTGTTTTGTGAGCAGAAGTGAGTGTAGGGATTGACAGAGAGGAGTAGCAGAGACAGAGCAGTTGGTAAGGTGGATGAGTCTGGCAGCAGTATTCACAATAGACTGAAGGGGGGATAGAGTATGCAGAGGTAGGCCAATGAGGAGGGAGTTGAAGTAATCAAGGCGAGAGATGACCAGGGAGTGAATTAAGAGCTTTGTTGTGTCATTGGTTAGAAAGGGGCATATTTTGGAGATGTTCTGGAGGTTGAGGCGGCAAGATTTGGACAGTGATTGAACATGGGGCTTAAAGGAGAGTTCAGAGTCCAGGACTTTTCCTAGTACCTTGGCATGTGGGGATGGGCTGATAGTTGTGCTTTCAATTTTGACAGAGAGATCAGGGGAAGAGGCACGTGGGGGAGGAAAAATGATAAGTTTGGTTTTGGATAGATTAAGTTTGAGGAAGTGGTGTGGCATCCAGACTGATATATCAGATAGTGATACGTGAGGAGACTGAAGGAGTGAGTTGAGGGGTAGAGAAGTAGATTTGAGTAGAGATGGTATTGGAATCCATGGGTCAGCTGACCCAGGGAGGAGGTGTAGATTGAAAATAGGAGAGGTCCAAGAACAGAACCTTGGGGGACCCCAACAGAGAAAGGAAGAGGAGAGGAGGCAGTAGAATTGTAGGTAACGCTAAAGGTGCGGTTAAATAAGTAGGTAGAAAACCAGCGAAGAGTACAGTCACAGAGACCAAAGGCATGGAGTTTTTTGGAGGAGTAGGGGGTGGATAACCATATCAAAGGCAGCAGAGAGGTCCAGAAGTAGGAGTACAGAATAGTGTCCCTTAGTTTTGGCCGTTAGCCGTATATAGTCATAAACCCATCCTATGTGGCAATTATTGATTAAAACTGGATGAGGGTGCACATTCCAGTGCACCAGAGGTCAGCAAGATAAAATGTGCAGCCTTGGGTGCTCTCGCATATGTGTTTTCTCCATTGTTTTCTACCAAGATAAAATGTAGCCTTTATTTCAGTAATCTAATGCCGTGTACACACGGCCGGACTTTTCAACCAAACTTGTTCGATAGAACAAATCCGTCAGACAATTCGACCGTGTGTGGGCTTCATCGGACCTGCAGTGGACCTTTTCTGTCAAAAATGTGATGGACTTTAGATTTAGAACATGTTTCAAATCTTCCTGACGGACTCGTGTCCGGTCGAAAAATCTGTTCGTCTGTATGCTAGTCCGACAGCTTTCACTGTTCACCTGTCCCACCATGAAATGTACATTAATTGAGAAAGAAAGGAATAGTGTTTAAAAATCCTATCTCATTTCGAATATGAATGGCCTATCAAGACCTATCTCTCTCAGATATGTGATGCGGATACACTCATCTATGTGGACACAAAAACACCATTAATGGACCAGTCCCTTATTCAACATATCCACAAAATCCTTCTCTAGTAGAAAACAAATGTCTTGGCAGGCATATTTTTGTAACTCACTACAGCAAAAAATGAAAAAAAGATTGAGGAGGAAAAGACCACCATGTGACTGGGTTGTTCAGTTTGATTTGACTTTTTCTTGCTCACCACTCCATTATTTTCACCTCTGATGAAGCTCTAATATAGGAGCGAAACATGTAAGGTTCACGGTCCTTTTGGGAGCTCATATTTTTACATTGCTTTTTTCTTAGGGTTCACACGATTTAATATCTTCTTCGTCTCAATCTTTTTTTCTTTTTTGCTGTGGTGAGGTATACAAAAAAATGCCTGCCAAGACATTGATTAATCCCTCCCATTTGTTTACGTTTCTTTAAAGTTCCTGGGTGCTTCCTTTTGTTCCAGCTAGGCAGCGGTGATGGATCAGTCCCCGGCCGCTCCGGTGGGATCTGAAACTCTGAGGCTGGAGAGTATCACTTCAGGCACGTCAGCAAGAGCACGTCAGCAGGCATATCAGGTGCTAGTGGATAAGGGGCGTGGTTGAGCGCTCGTGTTTGGAGCATGCTATCTATCTATATATATATATATATATTAGATAGAAACTATAAAGTTTATAATATGACCTACATTTATTTTGTCATGATGTTGTTACTTTTTTGACCTTCACTGATTACAGAGTTTAAGGTTTTAAATTAATAGAAAAATAAAATAAATAACTAACAGCATGAATCTTTTTGTAATACAAAAAGTTATTTTTTCAAAACCATTTTTAATTTACAGTACGGGACATAAGTTGCTTTTCATCAAATTCAATTTACAGTACAAAATTAAAGGGTAAAGAAAAACTAATGGCCTGTAGTGTCCAATTTGTTTATCAGCTGTGGTTAGCATTTCAATTGTCTCAGAGCAATGTCAAAGAAGATTAATATTTAGAAAGGCATTTAAAAGTAATGTGTAGCTTCAATACATGGTTTACTATTACTCTATAATGTTGGTGACTTTTTTTTAAATTAGGGACAATTTGTTAGCACAGAAGAATTAATGAATACTGTATATAACCTATTTTAAATTTATAGTGCAATATTTTAAATTTACAGTTCTATTTTCTGTGCACCTGTTTCCAAATGCTGGCCTCCATCTGAAAATATTAGTTTCTGGGCTGTTTCAAGATTCAATACTTTTGAATCCCAAATCCAGAATAAACATGCAGGAAATAAACATCAGAATTCAAAGTATCAGTGTGACAGCCAGGCAAATAGCATTTTTAGAGCAAGAGGACATTAATGTTAGCCCACTATCCATATCCGTCATAGTTTCCGCTAGCCATTTGGCCCAGACTCTGTCATATTTTCTAGGGCAACCCCTATGAGCATATGTATCTTTGGGGTAAGGGAGGACATTATTAACCAACTGCTTCCAGTAAGGTAAACTAGGAGGGGTCTGCTTCTTCCAGCATAACGTAGTGGTTTACCTGACAATAGGAGGCCAATCAACATTCTGTCTGCCACTCTAGGAGCCAGATCCTCCACCAGGCCTAGTAGGCACACTGTAAGGGGAGGGGGAAACTGAAATATTGGTTACTGATTGAATAACAGAGAGAACTTGTGTCCAGTATACTGTAATTGCAGGACAGGGCCATAATATAGGAGGCCAATAAAGTCTCCTTGCGGACTGTCACAGCGCCAACACACCGAGGAGTGGGCAAGCCCCATTTTATGTAGACGATGAGGAGTGAGATAGTTTAAACTGAATGAGACGATATTGTAATGAGACCAGAGCTCTGGGGCCATGGAATGGTAGACACTTAGGGGCCTCCACTGAGTGCACCACCTCTGCTACTAGGACCGTAGCTGGGTTAGATTGAGCCATCAGGCGGCAGTAACCAACTGAGTGGCTATATAATATTTGTGGCAGTGGGGAGGATTTTCATTTTTAAAAGATTAACCCTCCCTATAAGTGACAGGGGGAGGTTCTCCCATGCGTTCAATTTAGTCTTGACACTTTGGAGTTGATTTACTAAAGGCAAAAAAACTGTGCCCTTTGCAGAGGGCAGTTGCCCTCTGCAAGTGCAATTGCTTCAGAGATTAGTAAATGAGGTAAGGCTTCACTTTGCAAAGAGTACCCAATCCCATGCAAGGAAATTTAAAAAAAGACTGCATTTTTGCTTGCACATGATTGGATGATAGAAGTCAGCAGAGCTTCTGCTCATTTACCAAGCTCTGGAGCAACTGCTCTTGAAGAGGGCAACTGCACTTTGCACTTTTTCCCTTTAGTAAATCAACCCCTTTGAATCACAGTAGTTAAATTCAGTGGGATGTAACTCTAATGCCCTGTACACATGATCAGATTTTCAGACGCAAAAAGTGCGATCGGATTGTGTTGTCGGAAATTCCGATCGTGTGTGGGCTTCATTGGACTTTTTCCGTCAGAATTTCTGACACACAAAGTTAGAGCAGGATATAAAATTTTCTGAGAACAAAATCCGATTGTTTAAATTCCGATCGTGTGTACACAAATCCGACGCACAAAGTGCCATGCATGCTCAGAACAAAATAAAGAGACGAAAGCTATTGGCTACTGCCCCGTTTATAGTCCTGATGTATGTGTTTTACATCACAGCGCTCAGAACGATCGGATTTTCCGACAACTTTGTGCGACCGTGTGTATGCAAGACTAGTTTGAGCCAACATCTGTCAGAAAAAATCAGATGGATTTTGTTGTCGGAATGTCCGATCAATGTCCATGTATTGTGTGTACAGGGCATTAATGTCTAAGGCAATTTTCACACCAGGATAAGTGAACTGGTCCACCCATTGCACCCATTGCAGTAAATCAGGTGAAGCAGTGCTTCTGGCAGTGGGGTCAATGGCAAATAGTGTAGATTTGGACCAGTTGACTCCAAGTCCAGTCACCTCTGAAGATTAATTCAGGACTTGTAATGCTCCTTGCAGAGAAGGACCAGCATCATTAGGAAATATAAGATGTCATCCGCATATAGGGCTATTCTCTCCTCCAGCCACTCCAGTCTGAGTCCCCTGATATGGGGCGAAATCCATAGAGCTTCAGAAGCAGGTTCCATGGCAATGGCAAAAAGGGCTGAGGAGAGAGGACAGCCCTGTCTGGTACCCCAATACAGAGAAAACTGAGATGATAGGAAACCCCCCAGGTGGATGACTGCCCCTGGGGAGCAATAAATTACCTGCAGCCATTGAAAATGAGGGGAAACCCAATTCTCCTAAGCATCTCCCACAGGAAAGGTCACTCCATGGTATCAAATGCCTTCTCAATATCTAGAGAGGCAATGACACTGGAGCCCTGGTTATCATGATTGGCATGAATATTAGTAAACAGTCTGTACAATTTAATGTCTGTAGATTTATGGGCCATAAACCCAGTTTGGTCCGAATCTATGTGCCACCTAATCAGTGCCACCTCATCGGTGCCCATAAGTGCCACCTCATCAGCGCACATCAGTGAAGGAGAAAAATTACTTAATTACAAAATTTACTGAAACTAAGTAAATAAAAGTTTTTTTCACTTTTTTTGGTCTATTTCTTTTTTAGTAAAAAATAAAAAAAAATGCAGTGATTAAATACCACCAAAAGAAAGCTCAATTTGTGTGAAGAAAATGATAAAAATTTAATCTGAGTGACCACGCAATTGTCATTCAAAGTGTGACAGCGCTGAAAGCTGAAAAATGGCCTGCGCAAGAAGGGGGTGTAAGTGCCCTCCTGTGGTCAAGAAAAATGTTTTTAGAGCATGGATCCTGGATGGAGAGTGATGCTCAACTTGTCTCTTCATAATTCCCCATAGGTGTTCGATTGGGTTCAGATCAGGAGACATACTTCGTCACTAAATCACTTTCACCCTGTTCTTCTTCAGAAATGCAACAGTGGCCCTAGACGTGTGTTTTGGATCATTGTCATGTTGGAAAAGTGCACAACGACCAAGGACATGGAGTGATGGTAGCCTCTAATCTTTCAATAAAGAGCAGTACATCTGTGAATTGATGATTCCATCAATAAAATGCAGCTCCCTGACACCAGCAGCACTCAAGTAGCCCCACAGAATGACGCTGCCACCAACATGTTTCACTGTAGACACCATGCATTTTTCGTCATACGCCTCACCTTTGTCACCGACGTCATTCAGTCTTTTTTTTTCTTTTTTACAATATAAGTTTTATTGTAAAAGTTTCAGAGGATACATCATGTACAAAGTATACATATCATAAAGATCAAATCAATGTATGTAATAAGCAATCATTTCTATGTAATAATAATTGAACTTAAGTAAAAATTTACAGGTGATATAATATATCAGGGAAAGGACTCCGAATTATCAGATAGGAAAGAAAACTGTTGAAGGGAGTCTATGGTAAAAGAAAAAAAAAAAAGGAGGGGGGTGGAGAAGGGGGGAGATTGAATGTACAGAATAATGCCACGAACACACGGGCGGACTTTCCGACCAGACTGGTCAGACAGACCAAATCCGGCGGACAATCCGACCATGTGTGGGCTGCATCGGGCTTCCGACGGACCGTTTCGGTCAGAAATCCGACGGACTTTAGATTTGAAACTTGCTTCAAATCTTCACGTCGTAACTCCGCCGGACTCAGTTCCTAATGGAAAGCCCGATCGTCTGTATGCTGGTCCGGTGGACCAGAAACGACGCAAGGGCAGGGTACTGCATCTCGCACTCGCTGCAATAGGAAAAACAAATTTTCCTATTGTGGCGAGCGCGAGGCGACAATGTCCCCCATACTCATTCACATAGAGTGGGGGGCCGGGATCTGGGGGCCCCCTTATTAAAGGGGGCTCCGGATTCCAATAAGCCCCCCGCCTGCAGACCCCGACAACCAACGGCCAGGGTTGTTAGGAAGAGGCCCTTGTCCTCATCAACATAAGGACAAGGTGCTTTGGGGTGGGGGGGCCACAGGGTGCCCCCCTCCCCAAAAGCACCCACCCCCCATGTTGAGGGCATGCAGCCTGGTACAGTTCAGGAGGGGGGGAACTCACACATCCTCACCCCCTTTCCTGACCAGCCAGGCTGCATGCTTGGATAGAGGTCTAGTATGGATTTTGGGGGGACCCCACGCCTTTTTTGTCGGCGTAGGGGGTTCCCTTTTAAATCCATACCAGATCTAAGGGCCTGGTAAGCCCCGCGACAGGGCTTGCAAGGTGTCAATCTCGCCGATAAAAGCGGCCAGATTGACTTTCTTTTCTAGTCCCGTCGTACCGGAGTCACGTTAAAAATGAACGGATTTGACCTAGTCTGCTGGAAAGTCCATCCGTTCAGAAAGTCCGTCGGAAGTCCGCTGGAAGTCCGTCGGGAAGACTGTCAGACCTAGTTTCCCAGAAAGTCCGGTCGTGTGTACGCTGCATAAGAGGCCTAATGGCATTAATAAATGACATATGGCCTATATCAATCTGTCAGTTAAAGTTTCATTTTAGAACATATAGATAAATTGTATGATAGTATATAACCCAGTTATTGGAAATTGAATTTTTTTCCTCACACATCCATAATTTGTTTACATTCATCAGAATATCTATATAAGACCCATGTGTTCCTGATTTTATGATGTAGGTTTAGACGGCCATATACAATAGCCATAGTTTCTTCCATAGCATGAACATTGTTAATCTCGGATAGCCACTCTTTCAGAATAGGAATATGTGTAGTTTTTCATGCTCTGGGGATTAGGACTTTTGCTGCATTCAGCATATGTCTAGTCAGGGAATTTTTGTAGCGTTGTAAAGGTTGTGTAGTGATGTTTAATAGACAGGAAGCTGAGTCAAGGTCAATGTTTGTCTCTGTAATCTTCTTTGTCAAGTCACAAGCCTTTTTCCAGAAATCTGAGATCAGGGGACAAATGTGAAGTATAGTTCCAATGTCTGCTTTGCATCTCCAGCAGGAGTTAGAGGATTGTGGGTACCATGAGTGTATTTTGTCTGGAGTAGCATACAATTGAGTGAGACTGTATGAAGTCTCTTGTAGTTTGGTGCTAATTGAACATTTGTGAGCTAGAATGCAAGCTTTTTCCCAATGGGAATCTGTAAAGCTTCTATCTAGGGTTTTTTCCCATTTAGTTTTGAAGTTAACACTATGTTTGCTCGCATGTGCTTGTAACCAAGAGTATGCTAATGAGGTTGTTTTCTTTATCATTGTTGCATTCAGACATATGGTTTCTAATTGTATGGGTGTCATGGAGAAAAGGTGTTTAGATTTCTGTTTGCTCAGAAAGCTGCAAAGTGGTAAGTATGTCCATTGGGGGAGAATCTGAACTTTGCATGAGTTCTGTAAGCTTTCCTTGGATTAGACTGCTCCTGCCTGCATACAGTGTGAAAATAGTATTGGGGAGCCCTCAGTAGTAGTGGGGAACCCTTTGCATTGTAGGCCTGGACTGAATTCTGGGTTATCTGTAATCCTGGTGAGGGGGGCAGGGGTTGAAGCTACATCATGAATGTGTGCGGTCAAATGGAAGATTTGCAATTGTTGTGCCTATGAAGGGGTGTCTTTTAATAGACAATGAGTATGGAGATTTTTGTATCCATGGTAGGAATCTAAGACGGAGTGAAGACGACGCATTTTCAAAAAAAATCCAATCTTTGTTTTCGGAATGGCAGTGCCAGTCTATTATCCTTGTGATATGTGTGGCATAATAATATTTCTTAAAATCAGGTAGGGCCATACCGCCTAATCTTTGGGTATGTTATTATGTTGAAGTTTAGTCCTGGCTTTTTGTGGGCCCATACAAATCGTCTCTGTAAGTTTTGGAGATGTCTGAAAAAGGTGGACAGTAATTTGATTGTTAAAGCATGCATACAGTACAAAAGTCTGCTCTCTCAAACCATGAAAAGCCTCCTGTGTGCCATTTTTTAGGGTCTGATGAGATGTTTGTAAGTAGAGGGGAGAAATTTTGGTTAAAAAGTTCTTTAGGGCCCAATGTAAGCCAAATTCCTAGGTATTTCAGCGCTTTAGCTTCCCATTTGAATGGACAGTTTTTTTGGACTGAATGAAGTTTGTTGCTTGGTAGAGAGATTTTTAAGGCCTCTGATTTGTTATAATTTATTTTTAGATTTGAGATATATCTGAATGTTCTGAAGTTTTTAAGTAGATTATGGATGGAGATGTGAGGCTGTGTCAAAAAGAATATTGCACTGTACAGACGACCGGTTTTCCTGTCAGAAAAAACTCTGAAGGTTTTTTCGACGGAGTTCCGATGGAATTCCGCTGAAACTGTCTTGCGTACACACGATCACACCAAAGTCTGACCGCCAAGAACGCGGTACAATGCGTACGACGGGACTAGAAAAAGGAAGTTCAATACCCAGTGCGCCACCCTTTGGGCTCCTTCTGCTAATCTCGTGTTAGCAGAAGTTTGGTGAGAGATGATTCGTGCTTTTCAGACTCCTGCTTTTCAGATCGTTTTACTGCTGTTCAGTTTGTGCTTGTGGGTTTGTATCTGGTTGTCAGTGCGTGCAGTCAGTTCGTATCTGTTTTTCAGTGTGTTCTTGTCCGCTCGTTGCTGATTTTCAGCTCGCTCTTCACAGGCCTTGCTGTTCTTCAGTGCGTTCTGTTAAGTTCGTTCTGACCAGCTGACCATTTTAAACCATGTTGCGGGTACGTACTCGTCGTAAAGTTCGTGTTGTGTGGGGGTTTGATTGGGGTTTATACTTTGACCCAAGCCCAGTCCATGAACAGGGTGAGGAGGAGTTCATGGACCAAGAATTGGTTACTCCAGCGTAACCAATTCTCTCATATGCCTCTGCTGTGAGAGATCCAGGAGAATAATCCTGATGATTTCAGAAACTTTCTCCGGATGACGGACTCCATTTTTCACCATCTGTTGGCTTTGCTCACCCCTTATATTTTGAAGTAGGACGCCTGCATGCAGCAAGCCATCACTCTGGAGCAGAGGCTAGTCGCCTTCTTGCGGTACTTGGCAACTGGGAGAAGTCTACAGGACCTCAAGTTCTCTACAGGCATCTCCCCCAGGCTCTGGGGATCATTATTCCAGAGACCTGTTCTGCCATCATTTAGGTGTTGCAGAAGGACTATATTAGGGTAAGTTTTATCCTTTAAGATCACATTCTATGTATTTAATGTTTGCTAATGTATTGTATTTATTTCATCATTCCCTAATTACCATGATTGGAATATGCTGTGAATGTCCCCTTTATCCTCATGCATGCTTGAATCCTTTAATGCTTTTTTTTTGCCATACATGCATATTTGCCTTCACTAACCTCCCCAGCATGCTATCCTGGGCCCATATACACCTATAGCCTAGTCACTTAACAATGTATTTTGTCAGCTCCATTGTAGTGCTTTACCCAAAACACCCCCTAAAATTTGTACAAATGTTATATGTGTCCTTAAATTCAGGCAGAGTGCCAGAGGCTTTTTTTGGCTCCCAAAGTCAACTTAACCCCCCCCCCCTAAAATTTTTACAATGGACCATCAGAGGGGGTGAGGAATCTGATAAGTGGAGCTTATATTTTTGTCTTTAAATACTCCTTAAAAAAATGTTATACTGATGTCGGCCAAGAATGTTTTTTTTAATCTGCTTGCAATGTATTGTGCAAAAGTACTTATATTTTTTTTGTGTTTTGACTCCACAGTTTCCTTCAACGCCACAGGAATGGCAGACTGTGGCCTCCCATTTTGTCGACGGTTGGGACTTTCCCAGCTGTGGAGGGGCTGTAGATGGGAAGCACGTCCATCAGAGGGGGTGAGGAGACTCATAAGTGGACCTTATATTTTTGTCTTTAAATACTCCTTAAAAAAAATCTTATACTGATGTCGGCCAAGAATGTTTTTGTTTAATCTGCTTGCAATGTTATGTGCAAAAGTACTTATATTTTTTTTTCTGTTTTGACTCCACAGTTTCCTTCAACGCCACAGGAATGGCAGACTGTGGCCTCCCATTTTGCCGATGGTTGGGACTTTCCCAACTGTGGAGAGGCTGTAGATGAGAAGCACATCCACATCGTGCCACCACCCCATTCTGGGTCTTACTATTGTAACTATAAGGGGTTTAATAGTATAGTGTTAATGGCGGTGGTGTCGGCACAATATGAGTTCCTCTATGTGGACATAGGGAAAAATGGCCGGATGTCAGATGGAGGAGTCTTCGCCCAGACAGAGTTTTACCAACGTCTCCAGACTGGTGGCCTGGCATTGCCACCTGATGCGGAGAATGTTGAAGGACTCCCATTCGTCTTTATTGCTGATGAAGCATTTGGTCTGGGCGAACACCTGATGAGGCCATTCCCCAAAAGGACCCTCACCCCTGAGAGGAGGGTTTTTAACTACCAGCTGGCCAGAGTGAGAAGAGTTGTTGAGAATACCTTCGGGATAATGGCCAGCAGGTTCTGCCTGTTTCTGACAGCAATCCATATGGCGGACTACAAAATCAACCATATCATCCTATCCTGCTGCATATTGCACAATTTTTTAAGGAAAAATGCCCAAAATTATATTGCCCCAGTTGGGCCTGAGGCCGGACTTCCGGTTAATCCCCTGACGGGCCTGGATACTGGCTGTACTGGCTTGGCCCCCTAAGAGCCAGCGAAGTTCGGCAGAAATATGTAAATTATTTTATGGGTAGGGGGGCCATTGCTATGCCTCTAAAAAATGTTTTAATTAAAAAAAAATATCTGATAAAATCTGGAATTTTCTTTATTGCTTGTGTTTCTTTTTGGCTGTCTCCTAGGTTCTCCTAGTGCACTTGTAGTGCCTAGTAGATTTTACTTTGGTAAATAAGCACCATTGTCACTGTAAACACAAAATTACTTTAAAAAACTGGTATTGACCAGTTAAAGAAGAAGCCACACATTGTTGATTAGCAAAGTTTTTACTGTGTGCACATTCACACAGTGCATTCTAAAATTTTTGGGTAAAATAATTTTTGATATTTCTTTCAATTTTTTTACATTTTTTTTTGTTCTAAATAGGCATGTTTAATAACAGAACATACAAAACTCTGGAACTTACAAAGTTCAAAGCAGAAAAACAGAAAGCAATATCAGACATTATAGTATGTCCAAAATGTGTGGATATTGCCTTCATCAGATAGGGTGATGTCACCCTTGTAAAAGCCAAATTTTGAAGATGCAGACAATTTGGGAGTCAAAATGGGTATTTCCCTCCTGATCCCATGCCTAATGTCAATATGTGCTATCTGCCATTAGGGATGAGCCGAACACCCCCCTATTCGGTTCGCACCAGAACATGCGAACAGGCAAAAAATTAGTTTGAACACGCGAACACCGTTAAAGTCTATGGGACTCGAACATGAATAATCAAATGTGCTAATTTTAAAGGCTTATATGCAAGTTATTGTCATAAAAAGTGTTTGGGGACCTGGGTCCTGTCCCAGGGGACAAGGATCAATGCAAAAAAAGTTTAAAAAACGTCCGTTTTTCGGGAGCAGTGATTTTAATAATGCTTAAAGTGAAACAATAAAAGTGTAATATTCCTTTAAATTTCGTACCTGGGGGGTGTCTATACCCTTCAGGATTTCTCCCATAGACTTTTAAAGGGTGTTCCGTGGCTTTCAATTTGCCGCGAACTCCCCAAATTGTTCACTGTTCGGCGAACTTGCGAACAGCCAATGTTCTAGTCGAACATGAGTTTGTATTGAACTCAAAGCTCATCCCTATCTGCCATCATGAGGGATCAATGGACATGTTTTAGGGGTGCAACCCCTTCCTCTCACCTACTTCATTTGGGAGAAAGGGGTTGCTCCCACGAAACACATACATTGATATCCCCTGATGGCAGATAGCACATGTTGACACACTGTGTGCATCTTCAAAATTTGGCTTTTACTAATTACAAAAAATAGTGTTTTTATAACAGCAACAATTTTTAAAATGGTTGCATTTTGAAGATCTTTTAAATTCTCCCCAACACATCAATCATGTTGTTCATTTGTCGTTCAAGAAAATTTTGTTTATTTCTTATGATGTTGATTTCACAATTCCATGTCATGATGTCCTGGATTAGGCGCTGTGCACTTGCACTTGTGAAATGTTGAGCTTGCTCTTCCACAACCAGCAAATCACCTAAAATTTTTTAGAAAAACATGTATTATAAATATGCAGGCATACATATATTAAATGAAGCTGGGGTGTCAGACACTCACCTGTTGTGGTGACAAGTTCGCCCACTTCCTCCACCTCTCCTTCCTCCAGATCCTCGGAGTGTGGTGTTTTTCGGAGTTCCCCTTCTTTGTCAGGTGGGGGGTTCCTAGAGTCCTCTGTTGAGTGGTGTCCTCCGAATCTTTGGTCCCCTATGAGAATGAAACAAAAGGTATACTTTAGCACACAGATATTTAGGCATTACCAAATGTATTTAACCGGTTCCCGACGGGTGCACGCCGATGTACGTCGGCAGAGTGGCACGGCTGGGCAAACGGGCGTACCTGTATGTCCATTTGAATTCCCCGCCGTGCCATTGCGTGTGCGCTGCCGGCGGCGCGCGCACGCCGGCCAGGAGCTTCGTGAGTCGGGTCGCGGGTCCCGCGGACTCGATCGCCGCGGGGATACCCGCGATCGCCTCACGGAGAGGACGAACGGGGAGATGCCGTTGTAAACAGCATCTCCCTGTTCTGCCTAGTGAAAGTGTCACTCGATCTCTGCTCCCTGTCATCGGAGCAGAGATCAGTGACGTCACACATACAGCCCATCCCCTTACAGTTAGTAATCACTCCCTAGGACACACTTAACCCCTCCCTGCCCTCTAGTGGTTAACCCCTTCACTGCCAGTGCCATTTACACAGTAATCATTGCATTTTTAATTGCACTGATCGCTGTATAAATGACAATGGTCCCAAAAATGTGTCAAAAATGTCCGACATGTCCGCCATAACGTCGCAGTCACAATAAAAATCACTGATCGCCGCCATTACTAGTAAAAAAAAAAATTATTGATAAAAATGCCATAAAACTATCCCCTATTTAGTAAACGCTATAACATTTGCGCAAACCAATTATTAAACGCTTATTGTGATTTTTTTTACCAAAAATATGTAGAAGAATATGATCGGCCTAAACTGAGGAAAAAAAATGTTTTTTTATATATTTTTGGGGGATATTTATTATAGCAAAATGTAAAAAATAATGCGTTTTTTTCAAAATTGTCGCTCTTTTTTTGTTTATAGCGCAAAAAATAAAAATCGCAGAGGTGATCAAATTCCACCAAAAGAAAGCTCTATTTGTGGGAAAAAAAGGACGTCAATTTTGTTTGGAAGCCACGTCGCACGACCGCGCAATTGGCAGTTAAAGCGACGCAGTGCCGAATCGCAAAAAACGCTCTGGTCAGGAAGGGGGTAAAATCTTCCGGGGCTGAAGTGGTTAACCTGTATCTGCCCAAAACATCATATTTAATGACCGAACGATGTTTACTACGAGCGATTGCTGTGGCGACTAACCTGAAACTTGCCATTTTAAAATGTGTTATGCCGCGTACACACGGTCTGACTTTTCGGCTACAAAAGTCCGACGGACGCCGACGGACCAAGTCCGGCGGACAATCCGATCGTGTGTGGGCTTCCCCGGACTTTCAGCTGACTTTTCCAGCCGCAAATCTGACGGAATTTAGATTTGGAACATGCTTCAAATCTTTACGTCGTAACTCCGCCGGACCCAGAAATCCGCTCGCCTGTATTTTGTCGGACAAAAAAACGATGCATGCTCAGAAGCAAAAACTAAACGGAAGCACTCGGTCTAGTAAAACTAGTGTTCATATTGTAGGTAGCACATTCCTCACGCTGCAAATTCTGTGATTTTTGAATGCAGCGCATTTAATGTCTTCTTTAATAATGCTATAAGAACGAAGATGTTTTGCTGTTCCTATTCACACAGAGTTCTCCCAAACTGATTTCTAGATTCTTTTTCTCTTTGATCTCATGAATGATATAGTATTTTTTTTAAAAGCCATATCTCCATACTAATACTAATTTTTACACCTTTTTTTGGGGGGAAGGGTCATCTTTTATTTTAGATTTTATCCAGATTTTTTTTATGATTATTGTCGAAATTATTTTATCTTTATCTAAATTTTTTTTGTTTTTGGGTTTTTAAAATTAACAAAAAGAACCTTTTTTTTTTGGTGTTTTTGCAACCTCAAGGAGATTGTTGTCCTTTGTTAGTTTGACATTGTCTCTTAATCAATGATGTTAATAAAAGCACATAAAGTCTTTTCATAAACTAACTGTGGTACTACAACAGCCTGCTTCTTCTGTCAGACCAGACTGAACCCAGGTCATCACTTTCTTCTCTTCCCTGCAGCCTTCCCTCCACGCTGCCCTGCACCCTTCCCTGCAGCCTTCACTGCAGCCTTCCTTGGAGGCTGTGGCTCTGGTGGTTGAGTTGTGGCAGGAGGAGAAGGAGGAGGAGGAGGGGGGCTGCCTCATTTATTTGTGTGTTGGCAGTTAGCTCGCTGTTCAGCCCCTTGTGTATCATATCATTCAAACAGTTTTTCACAAATGAGACATTGGCCCCAGTCCATTTGAAGCAGCCTGCTGGCTAAATAGCATCCATAGGTCTCTTCAGCTTCGGGGGGGCTCTTCAAAAAATTGGTGGCCTCTCGCATGAGGCGCAGGGATGCCTCCTGTGTTACCGTCCCCTTCCTGGCCCTTTTTGTAGGAAGGTGGAGGGGACCCACTTGGGATTGGGTCAGGCTCCTACTGGTCCCAGCCACCTCCTGCCTGACATTGGGTCCGGCCTCCTCCAGGATGACACTGGGTCCTGCCTCCTCCTGGATGACACTGGGTCCTGCCTCCTCCTGGATGACACTGGGTCCGGCCTCCTCCTGGCTGTCCCTGGGCCCGGCCTCCTCCTGCCTGCAACTTTCCCCACTTTCCTCCTGGCTGACCTCATCCTGTGTATAAAAAAGGGACATAGTTTTAGTTGTTTTTTTTGGTTCATCAATGACACACAATTTGCTTCTCATGACTTGCAAATTCAATGTTAATACATCTATTAATAAAGGAGTCTAGAAATCAGACACCATAATTTTTAAAGCAGGTGACAAACATATTTGGCCACTACTGTCAATTATATATATATATATCAATTATATGTATACATCATTTTTAGGAGAAAATTATTTTAATCAATTTTTAACATCTAGTTAACATCATTAATATTAGGACAGTAAATATTTTTGAAGTTAATTTACCTGACTCCAGATGGTTACATCCGGTTCTTCCAGGATGGAAGACCCAGCTTGGTCCTCATCAGCCTCTGCTGGGGTGGAGGGAAGGGTGCATGGAAGAGTGCATGGAAGGTTGGAGGGAAGGGTGGAGGGAAGGGATCTCAGGGAATTCTGGATCTTGTTATGCTCCCTCTTATACATGTTCCTAAAGATCACAATTTTCGATAACAAAATCGTTTGACCTCCCACAGATTTCTCATCTCTCTGTATTGATCGATAAAAGCTGACAGAAATTCAGACTCTTTAAATTTTGCATTCATAATTTCTGTATAAGATAAAGACACAAGACAAAAAACACTTATGCCCCGTACACACGGTCGGATTTTCCGATGGACAATGTCCGATCGGAGCGTGTTGTCGGAAATTCCGACCGTGTGTGGGCGCCATCGGACATTTTCCATCGGATTTTCCGACACACAAAGTTGGACAGCATCAGATAAAATTTTCCGACAACAAAATCCGATCGCGTCAATTCAGACCGTGTGTGGCCTGTTCCGACGCACAAAGTGCCACGCATGCTCAGAAGAAATTCCGACACGGGACAGCTCGTTCTGGTAAACTTAGCGTTCGCAATGGATACAGCACTTTCGTCACGCTGCAATGTTAAAAATGGTTTAATACAGCGCACTCTCTTCTTCTTTAGAATGTGACACACACTTCTCACAAAGTTTGATTTGTGTTTTTTTAGTGGGATTCCCTCAATATATTGTTATTAGTTGTCACATCTGACAGTTTTATATTTTTTTGGATTTTTTTTTTGGTTTTTAAGCCTTTTTTTTTCTTTAATGTTTGGATTTTTTCCAAGGCTGATCTTTGTTCAATGTTATTTTTATTTTTACTCCAGAATATTTTTGTGTGTGTTTTGTGTGGCAAGTTACCCCAACACCATTGATATCTTTTATTATTTAATCTCCATGAGATTTTTTGTTGTTGGTGTCCCTTGTTCATTTCACATTGTATATTAGAAATGTACCTGAATCCTCACAAACAAACCATCATTTTTGAAGTAAAACACATAGGAGAGTATAATTCAAAACAAAAATTCCTTTATTAAGGGATCAGAACCAAACAAAGAGGAAGGCAACACTGGATCAACATGAGAAATTAGTGAAGCCTGGGACCCCCACGGCAGACATCAATTCTTAAACCTCAAAATTGGTGGCCTGAGGAGTCCATATATAAGGGAGGGCAGTCTGGTCCGGGATTCACAGAGACTTGGATAGCAGCAGATGACATCAGTGTCCCCAGGCTGTGGTACCACAAGAGGCTGCATCTTTTGGCCGACCAGACTGGATCCAGGGTCCTCACTGTCTGGTCTTCCTTTCCCACTTCCTTCCCGGCTGTGGCTGTGCAGTAGGAGATGTGGCAGGAGGAGGAGTAGGACCTGGAGGAGGACTGGGAGGACCTGGAGGAGGACTGGGAGGACCTGGAGGAGGACTGGGAGGACCTGGAGGAGAGGGAGGAGGAGGAGGAGGACCATCCCAAAGCTGTGTGTGAGGTGTAAGTTGGCCCCTCACACCTTTCTCCAGAGCCTCTGATATGAGGGCCTGACACATGGCTTGTTGGCCCTCCTCCATCCTCTGCATTTTATAGGCAATGAATGCCGCAAGGTTCTCCTGCATGGTGTGGGGTGCTCCCAGGACCTCTGTAGCCCTCCAAAAAAATCTGATAGCAGCCTCCTCTAGGCTACTCCTCCTGCTGCCACTTTCTGTTTTCAGGGTGGGTGGAGGGACCTGCAGATCAGCCACCTCCTGGCTGAGACTTCTCTGTGTATGAAAAAGGGACATGGTTTTAGTTTTTGCATCATCAATCACAATCATAAATTAGTACTCCCAACTAACATCTAGTTAACATCATTGATTGGACAAGCAGAAATATTTAGAGGAATGCTATACCTGGCTCAATCTGGGCTCCTCCACATATGGCCTGGAAGGCCCAGGTTGGGCATCAGAAGCCTCAGCCGGGGGGGAAGGAAGCGTGGAAGGAAGACTTGAGAGGGATGGCCTGGGTTCATTCTGGCCTGCCAGAAAGTGCAGCCTGTCGTAGTACAACATCCTGGGGACATAGATGTCATCTGCTGCTCCGGATCTCTGTGAATCCAGGACCTTCTTGCGCTCCCTCAGATATGTGCTCCTCAGGCAACCAATTAAGATCTTTAAATAAGTGATGTCTGCCATGGGGATCACCTGCTTCACAATTTCACACAATTGCTCCAGTGCTGCCTTCCTCTTTGCTTGGTTTTTGAAATGGGGGTGGGTAATCTCCCACAGACAGGGCAGCTCCCTTAGCATATCAATGAATAGTGACATGAAGTCAGTATCTCTCATTAAAATATCCATGTTCACTGCAAGACACAACACAAGACAAAGCCTAATGTCAGACCAAACTCTCCTAATCTTGTTACAATATAGGCCTCAATCTAGAAGCAGTATAGGCCCAAGTTTGTCTCTTACCTTCGTTCTTACGATCGGCGCGTCCAATGCTCCTTCCTCCGCTCACAGATCGTACGTAATACGCACGCGTGTTACGCTTTATACACACTGCGCATGTGTGTAACTCCGCCCGCCCCTGACGTTCTTTCTATTCTATTCCCCTCCCCTTTTCGTTCAGCGCAGTGGGGGAAGAGCATGATGGTGGAGTCACACCAGGTGCGTGCTAATTGTAGCAACGAGGAGGAGGAGGAAAGCCCGGATCCAGGCACGTCCCGATCCAGAAGGAGACGTTTTAAGGCCACAAATATGTCGTTTGGGGAGATGTTGGAGATGGTCGACATCATGAGGAAGTCCGACTATGATGGAAAATATGAGCCTTACCCCAACCCGAACATCCGAAAGGCCAAGATCATGGTGAAAGTGGTCAGGAGTCTCGAGCGGAATTTCGGGGTCCGAAGATCAAAAGATCAGCTCAGGAAGCGGTGGTCGGACCTGAAGTTGAGAGAGCCGGAGCAGTACCGAAAGATCCGGAGAGTGCTGCAAAAAAGTAAGTAGTTGTGCTGTGTTCCTATTCTTTCTGGCTTTATTCCGTTCGTTCTGCTCCATATGCTTTTATTAATTGTAACGTTTAAAAAGGTCAAATTGACTGTTCATGGGCCCATTATTCGTTCGTATCAAACATTTTTCGTTCGGCCTCTAGAACACCATTGTTTAGGCCATATGCATTTTCCCACATTTTTTTGGGGCCTACTTGGATGCCAAATATTTGTTTGTGTAGATGGGTTTGTTACTAGAATGAAATGCAAACTAGATTGTGTGTAAGGAGAGGACACTGAGCAGCTGTTTTCACATCTGGACACTGGAGCACTAGTGTGGGACACAAGAACACCATTTTTATTAGGGGGGCACACAGGTGCTCCAGTGTATACTATAGGGGGGGTTACATGTGTGAAGCTTGTACCAAACAGGTAAAGTATTGCAGCTTGACAAAGGACAATAAAAAAAAGACATCTTTGAACTCGGCTAAAATAGACAATTGTACCCCACTTCCAAGCAATGTTTCCTATTTCTATAGTTCTGCCATCAAATATCTGTGTGCTAAGTATACCATTTTTGTTTTACATAGGGGAGAAAAGATTTGGACACTCCTCATCCCAGGAGAACACAGACCCCCCCCCTCTGGAAGAAGGGGAACTACCCCAAACCCAAGATGCTGAGCAGGAGGAAGAAGAAGATGTGGTGGAGATTGGCACCACAAGAGGTGAGTGTCTGCGACCACAGACTCAGGTAAAAGAGATGGCTGGTGGCAGATTTTTGAGACCTTTTTTTTTGTTCTTTATCTCTTTTTAGGTGATCGTGATGTGAGGGAGAGAGAACGCTTTACTTCTGAAAGTGCCCAGATCCTGATAGGGGAGATCATGGGATGTAATCTCCAATTGCAAAACATTCAGCAACAAATACGTGATGTTATTACAAAAAATAATAACATCATTGATGTTTTGGGGCGAATTTAAACCCCACAAAATGACCGGTTTTATGTAATTGCAATTTTTACAAGGTTTTGAAAAGCCAAATTTGGAGGATGCACACAGTGTGCCAACATGTGCTATCTGCCATCACGGGAGATCAATGGACGCGTTTTGGGGGTGCAACCCCTTCCTCAATTTGTGTTTTACACAGGCCTGTTTTATCTGAAATGGATATTTTGATTTTCCATAATGCTACTGCAAACATTTTAGACAACAAACATGTTGGTTTGTTTTAAAAACCTTTGGTAAATGCGCATGTGATTGTGCAGGTATAAAAAAGTGCCTTACTCAAGAATGTGTGGATTATTGTCTCAACACTACAACACTTTTGGGGTGATGTAATTGTTGTTTTATGCACAAATGGGGGTTATTTCCTAAGGGCAAATACACTTTGCACTACAAGTGCAGGTTCAGTGCAGTTGCAAGTGCACTTGTAGTGAAATGTGTTTTTGCATTTAGGAAGTACCAGCCAACAGTGCTTTGTATAAGGTTACACAATCACGACATTTTCTGAACTCAACACATTTCTGTCAGGGTCAGCTAAAACAAACACAAGCAGTAAATGTCCACCAAGAATTGCTTTTGGTTGTTTTTTATTTGAAAAAGGTGTCACAGATTGTCTGGCATATTGATAGCCCCCCTACCCGCAAAGAACTCCAGGTATCGTAACCGGACATCACGGGCATTCAGGGAGGGCAAGACAGGACGGCCGCTTTCAAGTGCCGTCATTGTGGAAGTATTTGGGATTCCGGCCTCAGGCCCAACTGAGCCAGCATAGTTGGCTGAATGTTTTCTTAAAAAATTATGGAGAACACAGCACGCCAGTATAATATGGTTCAGTTTATACTCCGCCATATGGATGGGTGTCAGAAATAGTCGGAACCGGCTGGCCAGGATTCCAAATGTGTTCTCCACCACTCTTCGGGCTCTGGCCAGCCGGTAATTAAAAACCCTCTGTTCCGGGGTGAGGGTCCTCATCGGGAATGGCCGCATCAGGTGGTCCCCCAGCGCAAATGCTTCATCAGCAACGAACACAAATGGGAGACCTTCAACATTGTCCTCTGGAGGTGGCAAGTCCAAACTGCCATTCTGGAGACGCCTGTAGAACTCCGTCTGGGCGATGACTCCACCATCGGACATCCGGCCATTCTTCCCCACGTCCACATACAAGAAGTCGTAATTAGCCGACACCACCGCCAACATCACTATACTATTAAACCCCTTGTAGTTATAATAGTACGACCCCGAGTTGGGTGGTGGGACGATGTGGACGTGTTTCCCATCAATTGCCCCTCCGCAGTTAGGAAAGTCCCACCGCTGGGCAAAGTGGGAGGCCACAGTCTGCCATTCCTGTGGCGTGGAAGGAAACTGTTGAGGAAAAAACAATAAACATTACTATTTTTTCACAGAAACCTGGCAAGCAGATTAGACACAAACATTATGGGTCAACCTCCAGATAGCATTTATTAAGGGGAATTTAACAACAACAAAGTATAAGGTACACCTATCATATTCCCCCTCCCCCCTCTCATGGGCCATTTCTAACATTATAGGGGGGGGGGACTCTTGGACAGGTAACCCTCTTCACTTCATTGAGAGATGAATGCCTAAATACAGGGTATTACTTGGAACAGCCCCTCCTTAGTTACACTATTGGCAGCCCACTGGACAGGTAAGAAGTGTCATAATACAAAGATATAAATACACACTGTACACATTTGAGCACATTTGGACATTCTGCTATTACCTATCAAGATCATAATAGGATACAAGAACTTTAAACAGTACCATTGGAAAGTATTCAGGCAGGCCCTTGCACTACATGCTTTGGGGAATTCATCCATAAATCTGAGCACTAAAGAGGTGGGTATAGTGTGTATGGGTTTGGCAAAGTCAGCAGATAGATGATTGAGGATAGAGAATTGAGATCAGCTGACTTAGCAGTTGGGGGGAGGGAGGGTTACCAAAAATTTGGGGACACCACAAAAAAAAGCCTCTGGCCCTCTGCCTGAATTTAAATCCAAAATAACATTTCCAAACATTTTAGGGGGTGTTTTGGGGTAAAGCACTACTATGGAGCTGATAAAATACATTGTTAAGTGACTACATGAGGTGAATATAGGGCAGGGGACACCATGCTGGAGAGGTTATTGAAGGGCAAATATGTATGAAGGACATAAAATAATAATTACATAAAAATCCAGCATGCATGAGAACAAAGGGGACATTCACAGCATAATACATTAATGGTAATTAGGGAATGAGGAAAGAAATACAATACATTATCAAACATTCAATACAATAAAATGTGATATAAAAGGATAAAAATCTTACCTTCATATACTCCTTCTGTAGGACCCCAACACCAAGCCCCCGCACAGCACGAACTCTACGAGGAGTACGCATACGAAACATGGCTATAAAACGGTCGGCTGCTCAGAACGAAGTAACAGAACGCACTGAAGAACAGCAAGGCCTGTGAAGAGCGACCTGAAAACCAGTAACGAACGAACAAGAATACAGTGACTAAAGTCACGCGGAACTTGCTTGCACGCACTGAAGAGCAGATACAGACCCACAAGCACAAACTGAATGGCAGAAAACGTTCTGAAAGCCACGAGTCTGAAAAAGCGCGAATCGTCTCTCACCAAACTTTTACTAACACGAGATTAGCAAAAGGAGCCCAAAGGGTGCTGCGCTTGGTTCTGAACCGGCCTTTTCTAGTCTCGTCGTACGTGCTTGACGTCACCGCGTTCTTGGCGATCGGAAATTCCGACAACTTTGTGCGACCGTGTGTAGGCAAAACAAGTTTGAGCCAACATCCGTCGGAAAAAATCCGAGGATTTTGTTGTCGGAATGTCCGATCAATGTCCGACCGTGTGTACGGGGCATTACGTTTCTGCTAAACCCTCATCATCTTATCCCAACATAGGCCTCATCAATCTGTCAAGCCATATAGGCTGCTTGCTACAAAGTTTTTACTTACTAAATTTCTAAATTTTAAATTACCTTCGTTTTCTAGCGTCCCGGTCCACTATCATCTACGCACAGAACATACATACGACACAATACGTAATAAAGTTTTGTACACTGTGCATGCGTAAAACTCCGCCTGCTTTGTCCGCTCCTGACGTTCTTTTTCTTTACGCATATTCTCAGCCCCTTGTCTTTACGCACAGAACGTACGTACGACACATGCGTAATACCTCTCTTTATACACTGCGCATGTGTGAAACTCCGCCTGCGTCGCCCGCCCCTGACGTTCTATTTTGACGAATATTATCCGCCCATTCTTTCTACGGTGCGTAGTGGGATGAACAATGGCCGAGACACATCAGGTGTGTACTACCTCAGGTAGCGACGAAAGCTCGGAGGCCGGAACATCCAGATCTGGGAAGCAGAGATTTAAAGCGTGGGTCCACCCACACCGCCAAAAAAAAAAAATATTAAAACCCAGCAGCTACAAATACTGCAGCTGCTGACTTTTAATACATGGCCACTTACCTGTCCCAGGGTCCAGCGATGTCGGCAGGGGACACCGAGAACCCGCTCGGTTCTCGGCAGCTGCCGCCGCCATCCTAGGTGAGGGAATCAGGAAGTGAAGTGTTGCGGCTTCACTTCCCGGTTCCCTACTGCGCATGCGCGAGTCGCGCTGCGCGTCCCAACTCTCTCCTTGGAGCTGTGTGTTCCCAGCAGACAGCGCGGTGGGGACGGGAAGTGGCGTAGACTCCCATGGGAGTCTATGCCGGAAGTGGGTGCAAATACCTGTCTTAGACAGGTATCTGCACCCCCCCCCCGAAAGGTGCCAAATGTGACACCGGAGGGGGGGAGGGTTCCGAAAAGCGGAAGTTCCATTTTTGTGTGGAACTCCGCTTTAAGGCCTCCAATATGTCCTTTAAAGAGATGGTGGAAATGGTGGAAATTCTGAGAAAAAATGACTATGATGGGAAGTATGGACCGTACACCTGGCCTAATTTTAAAAAAGCCAAAATGTGGTGGTGAAGACATTACATCTTTCTTTTGGGGTACAGCGCTCAAAAGATCAGATTAGGAAAAGATGGTCTGACCTCAAACTCCGGGAGCCGGATCAGTACAGACGTATCCGTAAAGTGCTGAAAAAAAGTAAGTACTTTGTATATTGCTCCATGTGCTTTTCCTTAATGTAGAAGTTTATATCTTTTGAAACGATCTTAATAAACCTTGTTACATATATACAGACCTATATCTTATCTATATCTATATATATATCTATATTTTATCTCTCGCTCTCACTCTATATATATATAGAGATATATATCTATATCTCTATATATATAGAGATATATATATCTATATATAGATATATAGATATATATATCTATATAGATATGTATATATATCTATCTATATATATATATATATATATATAGATATATATATATCTATATATATATATATATATATATATATAGATATATATATATATAGATATACCGTATTTATCGGCGTATAACACGCACTTTTTTCCCCTTAAAATCAGGGGAAAGTCGCAGGTGCGTGTTATACGCCGATCCCCGCCGATCCCGATCTGTCTAAATGTCAAAATCGCGGTCCGCGATTTGAAAATGGCGCCGCCGGAGCCGAAGTACACAGAGCCGGTCCTCGGCTCTTTCCGGCGGCTCTCGTTTACTTTCGGCTCCACTCATAGTCCCGAGCGGAGCTATCCGAACCTACTCCCTGGAAGCAGGGACAGGGGATACCAGGCTGCACTGGGGGAAGGCTGCACTGGGGGAAGGCTGCACTGGGGAAGGCTGCACTGACAAGGCTGCACTGGGGAAGGCTGCACTGGGGAAGGCTGCACTGACAAGGCTGCACTGACAAGGCTGCACTGGGGAAGGCTGCACTGACAAGGCTGCACTGGGGAAGGCTGCACTGACAAGGCTGCACTGACAAGGCTGCACTGACATGGCTGCAATGAAGGGCATTTAAAGGTAAGTTTTTTTCCCTTCAACTTCCCTCCTAAAAGTTTTTTTTCCTTAAAATTCCCTCCTAAATTGGGGTGCGTGTTATACGCCGGTGCGTGTTATACGCCGATAAATACGGTATATATATGTTTATATATATATATATATTTATATATCTAGATATATGATCCCCAGAGCTTGGGGGGAGATGCCTGTCGAGAACTTAAGGTCCTGCAGGCTTCTCCCTATCGCCAAGTACCGCAACGTGATGACTAGCCTCTGCTCTGGAGTGATGGCTTGCCTCATGCAGGTATCCTGCCTGCTGATATAAGGGGTGAGCAAAGCCACCAAATGGTCAAAAACGGGGTCCATCATCCAGGGAAAGTTCCTGAAATCCTCAGGATTATTCTCATGGAACTCACGGAGCAATGGCATGTGACAGAACTGGTCACGCTGGAGCAACCAATTCTTCGTCCATGAACTCCTCCTCGCCCTGTTCATGGACTGGTCTTGGGCTGAAGAATGAACTACAGCACCAAGCACATACAATGCACGAGCTCTACAACGCGTACGTACAGGTAACATGGCTTCAAAACGGTCGGCTGGTCAGCACTTAACAGAACGCACTGAAGAACAGCAAGGCCTGTGAAGAGCGACCTGAAAATCAGCAACGAGCGGACAATAAAACACAGACTGCTCAATGCCAACTGACCAAACGCACTGAAAAGCAGATACAAACCTCACAAGCACAGACTGAACAACAGTTAAAACGAACTGAAAAATACGAGTCTCACAAGCACAAATCGTCTCTCACCAAACTTCTACTAACACGAGATAAACACGAGATTAGCAGAAGGAGCCCAAAGGGTGTCGTACGGGCTATTGAACTTCCGTTTTATAGTCTTGTTGGACTTGGTGTACGTCACAGTGTACTAGGCTGTTGGACTTTTGTGTGTTCGTATGTAGGCAAATCCGTTCATTAGAAAATCCGCTGCAAGTCCGCCAAAAGTCCGTCGAAAGTCTGTCGGACGGGCCGTCGGACTTTTGTAGCCGAAAAGTCAGACCGTGTGTACGCGGCATTACAGTAAATGAAATCACATGGCGCAGCATGCAAGTAATAATATTAATAATAATAATAATAGCACACGACAATTACTTACTTTTTCTAAGCACTTTCTTGATCCTTCTATACTGATCCCGCTCCCTCAGTTTCAGGTCTGACCAGCGTTTCCTTATTTGCTCCTTTGATCGTCGTACCCCAAAATTTCTGTGCAGACTCTTCACAACTTTCATCATGATTTTGGCCTTTCTTACATTTGTGTTTATGTACAGTCCATTCTTCTCATCATAGTCCGTCGTCCTCAAGATGTCCACCATCTCCACCATCTCACCAAAGAACATATTAGAGGCCTTAAATCTTCGTCTCCAGGATCAGGACGTTTCTGCCTCCGGGCTTTCCTCCTCCTCGTTACTGGAATTACTAACACACACCTGCTGTGTCTCCGCCATGTCGCTCCTACTGCGCGCCGAAGAGAAGGGGTGGGGAATACACTAGAAAAATGTCAGGGGCGGGTGACGCATGCGCACTGTATATAAAGTGTGCTGAGGAAGGAGGACGAACGTTCTAATGAAAATAAATTCTTAACTTTGTTACATCAATGGCCTATACTGCTTCAAGATTGAGGCCTATATTGGGATAATATTATGAGAGTTTAGGCTGACATTAGTGTTTATGTCTTGTGTATTGTCTTACAGAAAATATGAATCACTTTAAGGACCCAGAATTTATGGGCAGTTTCATTGACAAGTACAGGGAGAATTTGTGGGAGGTAAAACACAGCTTATATTATAATAAACAATAATAAACAAGCTAGGGGGTCAACGCTGGAGAAACTTCTAGAATTTGTAAAGTCTCGGGTCCCCGATGCAATCATCCAGTTCATGGAAAAGAAAACTGGGATCTTGAGGAACATGTATAAGAAGGAGCATAATAAGATCCAGAAATCACTGAGATCAGGAGCAGCAGCAACGCAAGTGTATGTACCCAGGCTGTGGTACTTCAACAAACTGCGTTTTCTGGACAACCAGACTGAAGTCAGGGAATCACTTTCTACCCTTCCCTGCAGCCTTCCCTCCACCCATTCCTCAACCCCAGCAGAGGCTGACAAGGAACAACCTGGGCCTTCCATCCTGGAAGAAGTGGATGGGCCCAGCTGGAGCCAGGTATATTATTTTTAGAAATATTTATTGTCCTATAATTAATTATGTTAACTAGGTGTTATAATTGATAACAAATTAATGATTTAAAAAAAAGTCATGTATACATATAAATAGACAGTAGTGGCCAAAAATGTTTGAAACAAGAATGAAAAATGCTGAGGTCAGAATGATAGTCTTTTCTATTTATTAACATTCAATTTGCAAGTCATGAGTTGAAAATTGTGTGTGATGTACCAAAAACTAAAACTATGTCCCTTTTTTTATACACAGGATGAGCTCAGTCAGGAGGAGGGTCTGGAAAGTGGCAGCCAGGAGGAGGCCGTGCCCAGTGGCAGCCAGGAGGAGTCCATGCCCATTGTCAGCCAGGATGAGGGCAGCCCAGTAGGAGCCACACACAATCTCAGGTGCCTCCCCTCCCCCTTACAAAAAGGCCCAGGAAGGAGACAATGACGGAGGAGGCAGCACTAGGTCTCATTAGGGAAGCAAGCAATGTCCTCAGGAGCCACCCCGATGAGAGGCCTATGGCTGCTATTTAGCCACTAGATTGCTTAAATTGGAGGAGGGCCAACACCTCCTCTGTAAGGGAATTATTGGTGAGGCCCTAAAGAAGGGGTTGAGGGGCCAGCTGACCTCCTCCTCCTGCCACAAGTCCACCACCAGAGCCACAACCTCCAAGGAAGGCTGCAGGGAAGGCTGCAGGGAAGAATGGAGGGAAGGCTGCAGTGAAGAGAGTAAAGTGATGACCTGGCTTCAGTCTGGTCTGACAGAAGACGCAGGCTGGTGTAGTACCACAGCCTGGGAAGATATATGTCATCTGCTGCTGGTCCTAATCTCTGGGATTCCTGGACCAGATTGTGCTCCAAATTATATGGACTCCTCAAGCTACCAATTTTCTTTTCCACATACTTGATGTGTGCCCTGGGGGCCAAAAGGCTTCAAAAAATCCAAAAGTTTCTCCAGCATTGCCTCCCTCTTTATTTTGTTACCCAGAATAAATGGAGTTTTTTTTTTCTGAAAATACTTGCCTATGTGTTTTTATTCAAATAGGACAGTTTGTTTGTGAGTAGGCAGGTACATTTCTAAAAGACAATGTCAAATTAACAAGGGACCTCCTTAAGGTTAATAAAAAATTCAAGATAATAATGTTATTGTGGTAACTTGACACCTACAAAAAAATTATATATGGAGATCACTATAAAATAATTTTTCAATAATCCAAAAAAAAGAGATCTTGAAATAAAAAAAAATAAAAGATGACTATAAAAAGTAATTGTTAACATTATTATGGAGATCAGGCTTTTAAAAAATACAATACTATTCATAAGATCAGGAGAAATAATCAAGAAATAAGTTTGTGAGAACTCTGTGTGAATATCAGCAGCAAAACAACTTCATTCTTCGAGCATTATAAAGAACAAAAGAATGTGCTGCATTAAAAGATCACAGAATTTGCTGCGTGAGGAATGTGCTAGCTCCATTATGAATGCTAGTTTTACCACAACGATCGCTTCTGTCTCGTACTTGCTTCAGAGCATGCGCCCTTTTTGGTACGTTGGAACAGCATACAGACGAGCGGTTTTCCTGATAGGAATTGGTTCCATCGGAAATATTTAGAACATGTTCTCTTTCTAGGTCCGTCAGAATTTTTGGACGGAAAAAGTCCAATGAGGCATACACACGATCAGAATATACAATGAAAAGCTCCCGTCAGACTTTTTCTGTCGGACATTATGCTCGTGTGTACAGGGCATAAAAGATCATCCGCATAAGCTGCTGTCTTAAATTCTCTGTCCACTATTTTAAAACCATGAATGGAGGTGTTTTGGTTGACTAATCTGATGAAAGGCTCTAGAGAGATGGTGAACGGTAATGGGGAGAGGGGGCATCCCTGCCTAGTACCATTTTTAATCTTGATGGGATTGGAAAGAGTACCATTAATTTATATTTTCCCGTCGGGGAGGTGTATAGAGTGTGGATCCAGGATAGCATATTTTTTTGACCAACATACTCGCAGGTAGCGAACTTATAATCCCACGCTACTCGATCGAAGGCCTTCTCTGTCGGTAGACAGGAGAAGGCCCTCGATCTTGCTTAAGTGTGTATTGTGGATCAGGTTGAGAGCTTTGGTAATATTGTCTCTAGCCTCTCTCCCTGGCATGAAGCCCACTTGTTCAGGACCTATTATATTCATTAAGAGGGGTCTAAGACGAGTAGTGATTATTTTTGCAAGAGGTTTTAAACCAACATTAAGTAAAGAAATTGGTCTATAGCTTGAGCATTCCTTTGGAACTTTATTTGCTTTAGGGATCACAGTAATATGTGCTTGTAAAAAGGACTCTGATATTTTTTGTTGGTTATTTAAAGAGTTGACATTTTCAAGGAGAGGAGTTTTTATAATTTCAGTAAATAATTTTTATTACTGGGAAGTCAGGCCATCTGGGCCAGGACTTTTCCCTGGTTTGAGTTCTTTGATGGCCTGTATAAGTTCAGATTCTTGTACTGGTAATTCTAATTTGTCTATTTACTCTGAGATTAGAGTTGGGAGGGCACTGCTATCTTGTCTGTCGAGTGTTTTAGTGTATTTTATCCCGTATGTATGCAATTTATATTTTCTAATATTTTAGTGTCCTTTAGGGCTCTGGCCAAATATTTCCCACTCTTGTTCCCATGTTCATAATAAAGTAGTTTTTTGAGAAATAACAATAAACATCTCATCTTGTTCTCTAAAATATTTTGTAAATCTTTTCTCGCTTCTAGTAGTTCAGAGGCTGTCTATCACGTACCTGGTAGAAGACCCTGAATGGACGAGCAAGGCCTCCCTTACCACTCTGACTTAGGGCCCCTGATAGAGCAAACAGAAGGAACCAAAATACAGAGTCGCACGAATGCCAGAAAGTCTTTGGTGGCAGCAGGGCAGCTGGTTCCGGTCGTGCTGGAGAGACACAGGGAAGCTTCCGCAGAAGACTAGCAGATGGCAGCAGGTGCAGATGACAATGACAAGTAGCAGGGTCAGATAGGCAGGGTCATACACGGCAGATTAAATCGGGTACTAGGTGCAGACAGGATTGTAGTCAGGAACAAGCCGGGTCAAACCAGATCAGCAGTGCAGGTGCCAGGGAGAAAGCAGAAGATTAGTCACAGGACAAGCCAGGGTCGGTACAGGCAGAGTTCAAGGGAAGGTTACAAGACAAGCCAGGAACCAGGATACAGGTTCACAGGGTGCTGGATATTCAGAAGCTGAAGACAAGGCAACAACAGGCAAGGTACTAACTGGACCTAAATAGACTGTTTGGCGCCAAAATGGGTGCGTGCTAGTGCGCGCGCTGACGCACACGGGTGCGCGCAGGTGCCGATCGTGCACGGGGATGCGCGACGGCTACTGTTTGCGCTCCTGTTCGCGCATGCGCACATCTATGTGCCAAAGCCCGGTTTCTGTGTGCAACAGGAATATGTCTTCTTCAGTGCCTTAGACATCTTCGAGGCTGTCTGCTGATGGGTGTATCCTGACATTGCCCCCCTCCAATGGGCAGCCTCCAGATGCCCAACTGAGCTATTCTCTCCGGGTGGTTTTGACAGAATGCTTGGACAAGCCTGTTGGCATGAATATTGCCCTCTGGTTCCCATGAATTTTCCTCAGGTCTGTACCCTTTCCATTTGACCAAGTACTGGACCTGATTCTGTCTCTTCCTGCAATCCATGATCACCTCGACCTCGTACTCCTCTTCCCCATCTACCATTACAGATGCAGGAGGACTACTACTCCGTTCGGGAAATGGATCTGGACCAGCAGGCTTCAGTAGAGCTATATGGAAAACTGGGTGAATTCAGAAGGAATCCAGAAGTACCAACTCATAAGCCACATTATTGATCCTTTTCTTCACCCTGTAGGGTCCCACAAACCTAGGGCCCAGTTTTCTAGATGGGCAGGCTAACTTCAGATTAGTCGTAGCTAGCCAGACTTGATCACCAAGTTCCAAGATCAACTCTCCCCGCTTCTTCTTGTCAAAGGATCTTTTTAGTCTTCCTGGGCCTTGGTCATGGTCTTCTGTAACAACTGATTGTTGTATCTGAAAAAATGTATCGTGTCCTGAACTGCCGGCACAGGGCATTCTGGGGCGGAGGTAGTCAAAAATGAAGGGTGGAACCCATAGTTGGCGAAGAATTGGGCTTGTTTGATGCCAGAATGCTCTGAATTATTATACGCAAACTCCGCCAGAGGTAATAGTGCTACCCAGTCATCCTGCGAGAAGGAAGAAAAACAGCGTAAGTATGGTTCTAAGGTCTGGTTGGTCCTTTCGGTTTGACCATTGGTCTGTGGGTGGTAAGCTGAGGAAAAGGACAGTTTGATTTTCAAGGATTTACACAAGGCTCTCCAAAATCTGGACGTGAACTGTACCCCGCAATCCGACACGATATTGGCAGGAAGTCCATGCAGTCTCACAATCTCTTTAATGAAGACCTGCGCTGTCTCAGAAGCTGACGGAGTACCCTTCATGGGTAGGAAATGCGCCATCTTCGACAACCGATCTATGACTACAAAGATGGTAGAGTGACCTTCGGAAGGAGGGAGCTTAATGATAAAATCCATTGAAATCATTTGCCAGGGTCTATCTGGAACTGGTAAGGGTCTCAACAATCCCCAGGATTTTGTCTGGCTAGATTTATTTCTGGCGCAGGTAGGGCAGGTTCCAATGTACTTCTTGCAGTCTTCTTTTAAACAAGGCCACCAAAAGGTACGCTGTAAAAGTTAAGCTGTCTTGTGGACTCCAAAGTGTCCTGCAAGGGCATGGTCATGGCAGAGACCCAAGACGGAGACTCGTAAGCCTTCAGGCACAAAGATTTTGTTGTTGTGCCATAAAAGGCCATCTTTAGCTTGTAGCGTCATCCCAGACATCAATAGTGACTTGACTAATCTGTGACAACAAATCTTCCTGTAATAAAAGGAAACTTCTGGGAGGAAGAATGGTGTCTGGAGAAGCTGGTTCTTCTGTCGTGCCAAACATTCGAGACAGAGCATCTGGCTTAATGTTCTTAGATCCTGGCCTGTAGGTAATATGAAAAACGAATCTCGTAAAAAGGAGTGTCCACCTGGCCTGCCGGGGTTTCAAGCGCTTTGCTACTCGCAGATACTCTAAGTTCTGATGGTCGGTGTAGATCAGGATCGGATGAGCTGCACCTTCCAGCAGGTATCTCCACTCTTCGAGAGCAGCTTTAATTGCCAGAAGCTCACTGTCTCCCACGTCATAGTTCTTCTCTGCTGGGGACAACTTGCGAGAAAAGAATGCCACAGGATGCAGTAGGGACTTGGCCCCTTGGCGTTGAGACAGAACTGCTCCTACTGCCGTCTCTGAGGCGTCTACCTCTAGGATGAACGGCAGAGCAGGGTCTGGATGCCATAGTATAGGTGCAGCTGTGAAAAGACCCTTCAGGGTTTCAAATGGGGTTGGCGCCTCGGAAGACCAATGGAATCGTTGAGATTGTCTTGTCAGTTGAGTTATGGGAGAAATTATTGCAGAAAACCCTTTGAAAAACTTTCTATAGAAGTTTGTAAATCCTACGAACCGTTGCACCCCTTTCTTGTCCGTAGGAGCCAGCCAATCCAAGATGGCCGAGACCTTCTGGGGATCCATCTTAATGCCACCTGTGGAAAGGACAAAGCCCAGGAACTGGATGCTTTGGCATTCAAATTCGCACTTTTCTACTTTTGCAAACAAGTTTCATCATCTGAGTCCATACACAGCAACGGGGATGGATGACAGAACGGTCTGGAGAAGCAATGTTGCTAGCAGTAGAGAGAGGGAAACTCGATTTTTCAGATGGATACAGGGATTATGTGCCTGGAGCCATGGCATACCCAAAATGATAGGGAACAGAGGTGAAGCTATGGCATCCAGGCGTAACAGTTCTCTGTGGTCACCAGAAATGGTAGCAAGTAACAGGACAGTCTCTTGGTTAACAGGACCGGATTTAATATGTGACCCGTCTGCCAGGTAGATAGAGAGTCCATGAGCTTTGGGCTGCAGGGGAAATTTATGTTGAAGAGCAAAAGTCAAATCAATGAAGCAACTGCAAGCCGCTGAATCTACAATAGCAGGTACTTGGATCACTCTCTCTGAAAGTTGTAGTAAAATCTTTACGGCCAGGTGAGAAGACTTGGGAGGATGACTGGCTGGCAGGGAAGAAAGTCAGGCATTTTTGAATCTTGGCAGGACAGGATCTCACATAATGACCATCCTTCCCACAGTACAGACACAAGTGGTTCTGACGGCGGTACAGGCGTTCCTCTGGAGAGAGGGAGGGATGGAACCTGCCGGGTTAAGCTGGACTAGATGGACCAGGCTCTTGTGGTAACAATCCTAGAGGCTGGAATTGTCCAGCTGACCTCTCGGCACTGCGTTCTCTCAGGCGTCTGTCAATTTGAATTATCAGGTCGATGAGTACTTCTAAGGATTCAGGTACTCCAACACGAGCCAGCTCATCCTTTAGGGGTTCGGATAATCCTAGTCGAAATTGGTAACGGAGAGCAGCACTGTTCCTTTCGACATCTGTGCTCCAGCGTCTAAAGTCCGTTACATAGTCCTCAGCAGCTCGGTGGCCTTGCTGGAGCGCATGCAGAGCAGATTCGGCCATGGCAGTTCGCAGAGGGTCCTCGTAGATTTGAGCCATGGTTGCAAAGAAAGAGGTCAGGCTTGACAGACAAGGTTCTGAAAAGTCCTGAACTTGCCACGGTTGCCAGAAAACATCTCTGGAATAGGAACCCGGGGTTTGGGTGACTGCATTATTAAAGAAGGTGTCGGAGAAAATTCATGAATCCGTTCTTCAAGCTGGCTGTAGCTTACTTGCAGACTCTTGACTGTTTGGGTAAATGCAGTGAGGTGATGACACAGCTGCTCTACCGGGGAGGTTGCTCATTCAGGCTCAGTCATGGCTGCCTTGTACTATCACGTACCTGGTAGAAGAGCCTGAATGGATGAGCAAGGCCTCCCTTACCACTCTGACTTAGGGCCCCTGATAGAGCAAACAGAAGGCACCAAAGTACAGAGTCGCACGAGTGCCAGAAAGTCTTTGGTGGCAGCAGGGCGGCTGGTTCCGGTCGTGCTGGAGAGACACAGGGAAGCTTCCGCAGGAGACTAGCAGATGGCAGCAGGTGCAGATGACAAAGACAAGTAGCAGGGTCAGACAGGCAGGGTCATACACGGCTGATCAAATCGGGTACTAGGTGCAGGCAGGATCGTAGTCAGGAACAAGCCGGGTCAAACCAGATCAGCAGTGCAGGTGCCAGGGAGAAAGCAGAAGATTAGTCACAGGACAAGCCGGGGTTGGTACAGGCAGAGTACAAGGGAAGGTTACAAGACAAGCCAGGAATCAGGATACAGGTTCACAGGGTGCTGGATACTCAGAAGCTGAAGACAAGGCAGCACCAGGCCAGGTATTAACTGGACCTAAATAGACTGTTTGGCGCCAATGTGGGTGCGCGCTAGTGCGTGCGCTGATGCACACGGGTGCGCGCAGGTGCCGATTGTGCACGGGGATGCGCGACGGCTACTGTTTGCGCTCCTGTTCGTACATGCTCACATCTATGTGCCAAAGCCCGGTTTCTGTGTGCAACAGGAATATGTCTTGTTCTGTGCCTTAGACATCTTCGAGGCTGTCTGCTGATGGGTGTATCCTGACACTGTCGCTACTGAGAGTGTTTGTTTATGTTGTGATTCTAAATGGGAAATAGTCGCAGAGAGGGCTGAAATTTTTTGCTCAGATTCCTTTTTAAGGCGGGCACCCCATTTAATGAATTCCCCTATTACCACACATTTGTGTGCCTCCCAAGTTATCATAAGGGAAGTCTACTTATTACTGTTTAGTGCAAAGCATGTTTTGATAGAATTTGTGATCTGTTTAATTACATCTGGTTTCAAAAGGAGGGAGGGGTTTAGTCTCCAGTTACATGTTTTATTTCAGTTGTCAGGCTGTGAGAGCTTGATGGCGATAGGGCAATGGTTAGAGACCGATTGAAACCCTATTTTGGCTTTCGTTTAATTGAGTCCCTTTGTGTTATGAATATGTAGTCTATTTTTGAGTACTTATCATTTGGTATCGAGTAGTTTGTATAATCTTTCTCTGAGGGATTTAGAAGTCTCCAGGTGTCCATTAACATCATAGAATTTAGCATAGATTTAATGCATTTAAGAGTTTTGTATATGATTGAGGTTTGACCATTAGAGGTGTCTTGGAGCGGGTTCAGTGGAATGAAGTCTCCACCCAGCATTACCATACTGGCTGAGAAACATTTCAATTCATCTCTCACCCTCTGGCAAAAAGTAATGTGTGCTTTATTGGGAAAATACACGTTTTCAAGGGTTGTTAGTTGTCCATCCAGAGTGCCACCACTTAACAACCGGCCCATAGCCAAATGACGGCTACAGGGCGGTTGTTTTACTCTGGGAGGGCGTCCAGGGACGTCCTCCCAGAATTCTGCTCTCGCGCGCCCCCTAGGGCGCGCACTCGAGAGCATCCGTGACCGCCGGGTCCAGAGGACCCGGCGCATCACAGATCCCGGTAAATGGCCGCTGATCGCGGCCGTTTACCATGTGATCGCTCTGTCAAATGACGGAGCGATCACATGTCAACAAACCGGCGTCATCTGATGACGCCGGTTCCTCTCCTCCCCCTCTCCTCCCCTCTGTGTACCGATCCGTACACAGTGACCGGAGAGGCGGATGGATGGATGGCTGCAGCGTTGTGGGCTGCATCTGTAGTGCCCACAGCGCTGCACAGAGACATCCAGCCATCCATCCATCCATGCTCAGCCATCCCTCACTACTCTGCATGCTGTGCAATACTCTGCAATTCCCTCTGCAATGCCCCACAATACTCTGCAATACCCTGGAATACCCCACAGTACTCTGCAATACCCCTGCAATACTCTGCCATACCCCACAATACTCTGCCATACCCCACAATACTCTGCAATACCCCTGCAATACTCTGGAATACCCCACAATACTCTGCAATACTCTGCCATACCCTGCAATACCCCGCAATACTCTGCCATACCCTGCAATACTCTGCCATACCCTGCAATACCCCGCAATACCCTGGAATACCCCGCAATACTCTGCCATACCCCAAAATACCCCGTTATACTCTGCCATACCCCAAAATACCCCGCAATACTCTGCCATACCCTGCAATACTCTGCCATACCCTGCAATACCCCGCAGTACTCTGCCATACCCTGCAATACCCCGCAATACTCTGCCATACCCCGCAATACTCTGCCATACCCCAAAATACCCCGCAATACTCTGCCATACCCCGCAATACTCTGCCATACCCCAAAATACCCCGCAATACTCTGCCATACCCCGCAATACTCTGCCATACCCTGAAATACCCCGCAATACTCTGCCATACCCCGCAATACTCTGCCATACCCCGCAATACTCTGCCATACCCTGCAATACTCTGCCATACCCAGCCATACTCTGCCATACCCTGCAATACTCTGCCATACCCTGCAATACCCCGCAATACTCTGCCATACCCTGCAATACCCCGCAATACTCTGCCATACCCTGAAATACCCCGCAATACTCTGCCATACCCTGCAATACCCCGCAATACTCTGCCATACCCTGCAATACCCCGCAATACCCCGCAATACTCTGCCATACCCTGCAATACCCCGAAATACCCTGAAATATCCCGCAATACCCAGCCATACTCTGCAATACTCAGTGATACCCAGCCATACTCTGCCATACTCTGCCATACTCTGCCATACCCAGCCATGCTCTGCAATACCCCACAAAAATCTGCAATACTCTGCCATAACCCGCAATACTCTGCCATACCCAGCCATACTCTGCAATACCCCGCAATACCCAGCCATACTCTGCAATACTCGGTGATACCCAGCCATACTCTGCCATACCCAGCCATACTCGGCGATACTCTGCAATACTTGGTGATACCCAGCCATACTCTGCCATACCCAGTCATACTTGGCGATACTCTGCAATACCCAGCCATGCTCAGCCATACCCAGCCATGCTCAGCCATACCCAGCCATGCTCAGCCATACCCAGTCTCTGTATGTGGCCAGGCTGTGGAAGTCTCACACATGTGGTATCCCCGTACTCAGGAGGAGCAGGAGAATCTATTTCGGGGTGTCATTTTTGGTATGTACATGCTATGTGTTAGAAATATTGTATAAATGGACAACTTTGTGTTAAAAAAAAAGCATTTTAACCACTTCCCGCCTTCCGTCATACAACGTCCTTGACTTTGTGTGGGGATATCTGAATGATGGGTACAGCTACAGGCATCATTCAGATATCATCTTTTTCAGCCGGCGATTCCCTACACCATAAGAATGATCATAGCGGCTGTTACACTGCTTGATCATTCTTACAGGAGGCGAGAGGGGACCCCCCCCCCCTCACGCCGCCCTCCGGTGCTTCTACCGACTCACCGCTACGATCAAAGCCAGGATCTTTTTTTTTTTTTTTTTTTATTTCAGGAACAGCCTAGAGGTGAGATGTGGGGTCTTATTGACCCCATATCTCACTGTAAAGAGGACCTGTCATGCCATATTCCTATTACAAGGGATGTTTACATTCCTTGTAATAGGAATAAAAGTGATCAAAAAATTTTTTTTTTTGGAAAAAAGTGTCAAACTAAAATAAATAAAGTAAAATGAACAATAAAAAAAAATAAAAAATTTTTAAAGCGCCCCTGTCTATGTGCTCGCATGCAGAAGCGAACGCATACGTAAGTCCCGCCCACATATGAAAAAGGTGTTCAAACCACACATGTGAGGTATCGCTGCGATCGGTAGAGCGAGAGCAATAATTTTGGCCCTAGACCTCCTCTGTAACTCAAAATTTGTAACCTGTAAAAAATTTTAAAGCGTCGCCTATGGGGATTTTTAAGTGGCGAAGTTTGGCGCCATTCCACAAGCGTGTGCAATTTTGAAAGGTGACATGTTAGGTATCTATTAACTCGGCGTAACTTCATCTTTCATATTATGCAAAAACATTGGGCTAACCTTACTGTTTTGTTTTTTTTTTAAGCAAAAAACAGTTTTTTTTCCAAAAAAAACGCGTTCGAAAAATTGCTGCGCAAATATCGTGCGAGATAAAAAGCTGCAATGACCGCTATTGTATTCTCTAGGGTCTTTGCTAAAAAAACATATATAATGTTTTGGGGTTCTATGTAATTTTCTAGCAAATAGATGATGATTTTTACATGTAGGAGAGAAATGTCAGAATTGGCCTGGGTGTTCCAGAACACCTGAAGGTGCTCCCCTGCATGTTGGGCCTCTGTATGTGGCCACGTTGTGTAAAAGTCTCACACATGTGGTATCGCCATACTCGAGACTAATAGTAGAATGTGTTTTGGGGTGTAATTTGTGGTATGCATATGCTGTGTGTGAGAAATAACCTGCTAATATGACAATTTTGTGAAAAAAAAAAAAGAAAAAAAAAAAAACTTGATTTTGCAAAGAATTGTGGGAAAAAATGACAACTTCAAAAAACTCATCATGCATCTTTCTAAATACCTTGGAATGTCTTCTTTCCCAAAAGGGGTCATTTGGGGGGTATTTGTACTTTTCTGGCATGTTAGGGTCTCAAGAAATGAGGTAGGCCGTCAGTACTTCAGGTGTGATCAATTTTCAGATATTGGTACCATAGCTTGTGGACGCTATAACTTTCACAAAGACCAAATAATATACACTAATTTGGGTTATTTTTACCAAAGATATGTAGCGGTATAAATTTTGGCCAAAATATATGAAGAAAAATTACTAATTTTCAAAATTTTATAACAGAAACGAAGAAAAATGTATTTTTTTACAGATTTTTCGGTCTTTTTTCTTTTATAGCGCAAAAAATAAAGAACCCAGCGGTGATTAAATACCACCAAAAGAAAGCTCTATTTGTGTGAAAAAAAGGACAAAAAATTCATATAGATACAGTGTTGCATGACTGAGTAATTGTCATTCAAAATGTGAGAGCACCAAAAGCTGAAAATTGGTCTGGTTATTAAGGGGGTTTAAGTGCCCAGTGGTCAAGTGGTTAAAAAGAGGTACGTCCGGATCAGCAAGTTGTTCCGTGACTGAGAAATTGGAATTTTTGCTAAGCAAAATTGAGACACCTTTTGTCTTCCCGTTAAATGCAAAAAAATGCCTTTGTAAAATAGTTATTAAGTAATTTCTGGGTTTTGCCCTTTTTGAAATGAGTTTCCTGCAAGAATACTATTTTCTGTTTTGGCTTTAGAGAGTTCCCTTAATAAGGAGGTCCTCTTTTCGGGGATGTTTAGGCCTTTAGTGAAATTAATGTGGGGTGTTTTCCAAGTTTGGAGTAGGCCATGCTGAGAAAAAAAGGGGGGAGGGTTGTGAAGGAAGATAAAGTGTATGAGATGAAAGAATAGGTGTGGGAAAAGGAGTGGTTAGTAGTGAGATTATGATACAAAGCCTATACAAGTATAGACCGTAGTCTAATACTAATGGAAAGTTTGTGTCTGTAGACTAGTTGGATACTTTACGTCAATTCTCTAGTTTTGTCTTTCTGTAAGAGTCTACAAAGTTTTGTGGGGTAGTGGGAGAATTGCCATTAACTGAGTTATTATAAGAGAGCTTGTCCTCTATTAGTTTTATAACTATCAGAGAGAGAAACTCGAAGGATGGTGATTGAGATTCTGAGAACTGCTAAAGGTATAACCTTAGCTCCACGGCAACAAATATGATTATTACATATTAAAAGAAAGACTTAACTGTAAAACGGTCAAATAAACTACTGTTGTGTTGATAAGGATCTGTCTGCTAAATATTCGCAAATTTAACAACAACAGAACAGCAAATCAGTATATTCCCTGTGAAACAATGTCATCAGCTAGAACAAACCTTATTAGGTTATGTAATTGAGTGGTATACCGTATTTATCGGCGTATAACACGCACCGGCGTATAACACGCACCCCAATTTAGGAGGGAATTTTAAGGAGAAAAAAAACTTTTAGGAGGGAAGTTGAAGGAAAAAAAACTTACATTTAAATGCCCATCATTGCAGCCTTATCAGTGCAGCCTTGACCCAGTGCAGCCATGTCAGTGCAGCCATGTCAGTGCAGCCTTGTCAGTGCAGCCTTCCCCAGTGAAGCCATGTCAGTGCAGCCATGTCAGTGCAGCCTTGTCAGTGCAGCCTTCCCCAGTGCAGCCTTGTCAGTGCAGCCTTCCCCAGTGCAGCCTTGTCAGTGCAGCCTTCCCCAGTGCAGCCTTATCAGTGCAGCCTTCCCCAGTGCAGCCTTGTCAGTGCAGCCTTACCCAGTGCAGCCTTGTCAGTGCAGCCATGTCAGTGCAGCCTTGTCAGTGCAGCCTTCCCCAGTGCAGCCTTGTCAGTGCAGCCTTGCCCAGTGCAGCCTTGTCAGTGCAGCCTTCCCCAGTGCAGCCTTGTCAGTGCAGCCTTCCCCAGTGCAGCCTTGTCCGTGCAGCTTTCCCCAGTGCAGCCTTGTCAGTGCAGCCTTCCCCAGTGCAGCCTTGCATCCTGTGATCCCGGACCCCTGCCATCCTGTCCTTCAAAATCGCCGACCGCGATTTGAAAATGGCACCGCCGGCACCGAAAGACACAGAGCCGGTCCTCGGCTCTTCTCGGCGGCTCTCGTTCACTTTCGGCTCCACTCGTAGTCCCGCCCGGGATGGGCGTGACTATGAGCGGAGCTATCCGAACCTAGCCGAGCTCGAGTGAAGACGAAAGTGGCCGAGAAGAGCCGAGGACCGGCTCTGTGTATTTCGGCGCCGGCGGAGCCATTTTCAAATCGTGGTCGGCGATTTTGAAGATCTGGCTGCTCCAGATCGCAGGGGATCGGCGTATAACACGCACCCGCGACTTTCCCCTGATTTTAAGGGGAAAAAAGTGCGTGTTATACGCCGATAAATACGGTAACTTGTTCTTCTACAGTATATAACAATTAACTCTTAAAATATGATATTAGAGGTATAATAAACAATATAGGAAGTCCCCTTTTAGTTGTGTATAAAGCAGTATAGTTCTGTGTTAGATTTTAACACATCACTGAGAAGCTGAGGATGAAGTTGGTATTGATGAGCATCAGAGGGTCTTTTCGGGTAGCCAGCTATATGTAGCTGGTCAGGTTGAAAGAGATCAGAGATCTCGTCCTATTTCATAGCAACTCCCTGGGATAACATCATAAGGGTGAGTCAATAGTGTAGAGAGGTGTTGTTGGCACGGGTCTAGAGTTTATCTCTTGTTCAATGGGTATTCCTCATTTTTGTGAAGACAAGATCCAGGTGATTCTTATGGTCAGGAATGGGAGGAAGTCTTGGGGCAGGTGATCCTTGAGATTGCTCTTAGGCATTAGTATATTTATAATGTATGCTCAAAAGCATGTAAAAGGCACTGGTGGATATGTGGGATGGAGAGTTTTCCTTCATAGTGGGGCTATAGCTATGTAAAGAGTCATAAACAGTATGACTCTTACAGAGTCCGATGGCCGTTTGCAGTGTGATTTTAGGAGACGTTCATCAGCTCAGTAGTGTGTTGACAGCCAGACCCCATCTACGGACGATCCACCATCTAGTATCAGATGCCTACTATGCATTGCATGGTATGAGTCCATGTAGTCAAAGAGTAAGGTGAAACAGGAAACACAACGTTAAGACTTCCATATATTGCATATAGCAATTTGTAAGAACATAAGGGTAAATGCAGGTAAATATAGACTGAATTTACTAATTTCACTTTAAGAAGAGGCTCACTGCCTCAGTTAGGTTAGGATCGACCACAAGTAACGATGCTCAGGTGTTATCATTAGATCTGGGTGATCTTGAGCTGAGGGTGTTGGTAAGATGGCTTTGGTTGTGGTATTTTTGGTATTTGCCTATCTTATGTGGAGTGCTTATTGGACATGTATTCGGTGACACTGATGTTCCATTTTTATGCGATGGTAGCTTCTGGTATGCGATGGTAGAAATCCTGGTACCAATCAGGCAACTCTACCTGTGGAATGATCAGGTTTTCACAGAAATCATGAAGATCATGAGGTAGCCTCAGATAATGTTGTTTGCCACTAGAAGTAACATGTAGGGCAAAGGGAAATTTCCATCTATAAGACAGGCCATTTTCCCTTAGAGCCTCCAGCAGAGGGCAAAGAGCTCTCCTGTTGTTAAGCATGATGGGAGAGAGATCTTGAAAAAGTTTAATTGGGCTTTCATTATTATCAATCAGGTCATTCTGTCTTGCCTTATTTAGGATTTCTCCCTTTAGAGTAAAGCTGGATAGACGACAGATTATATCTCAGGGAGGAGCATTATCGGGACCTTTAGGTCTTAGGGCTCTATGAGCTCTTTCAAAGTTAATTGGGATGTCAGTGTCTCTTTCTAGCATGCTGTTGAAGATTTTTTGTAGTGCTGGTTTAATCCGCTCCTGTGAGATATTCTCAGGCAGACCCCTGATCCGCACATTGTTCCTCCTTCCCCTGTTATCTAAATCTTCTAAATGTCTGTTCATGCTGATAAGGTGGTTTGAGTGTGTCTCAGGGATTGATTCCAGTCTGATAATAGCTTTGTCTGTCTTTTTACCTGCCTTGTCTTGAGATGCCATATGTTCAGACATGCACCTAAGTTCTGCTTTCAGTTCAGTTATGGCTGAGGTTACTGATTTTTTTATATCAGCGGCGATCTCTGTCATGACAGCTAGTGTAAGATGTGAGTCTGTGTGCTGTGGGTCTCTTACCCATTCATCTGATGCAGCTATCGACCCCTCCTTGCTGTCTTCCTCATGGCGGGACATCGCCATCTTGTCTTCCAGGGAGCTCTTCCGAGAAGCAGAGCGCAGAGAAAATATCTCCGGTATATACTGGTTGTTTGCTGTGTTGGTTGATCGCTTTTGCTTGAGTTGAGGAGTTCCTTTGGTATGTTTGCCAATCGTTTGTGCGGAAAGAATGTTATGCAGTTATACAGTGCTTGTGAATATTGAAATATTTCAGTGAGTTCAAGAACTCAGAGATGAAAATACAGTTCCCTTTTAGCTTTCTAGTTCAAAGCACAAATACAGCAGCACCATAGATAATCTTCTGATTTGGGCAGAATATGAGTGTAAGGGAATTCCTGTGAGCAGACTCACTTGGAGACATGTGCATGGTATCGCACACAGAACTGTGATCAGGCATGTACATGCTATAGGCAATGCACAGCCATGTGCAGGGATGTGCAAGGGCGACCACAATCATTTCTAGCACCAGGTGGCCTATTTAAAGGATACCTTGGTCCAGTATCAGAGATGACTAGATTTCATCTGTATACTGATCTTTGTTTGTGTCCTGTGTATGATTTCTGTTGCTGACCCAGCTTGCCTCTGACCTTATCCTGGATTTTGCCAATACTTCTGCTCACTCATTCCTGACTAATTAGAATCTTCAGGGCCCCAGTGCAAGAATCCATGTAGGGCCCCCCTGACCTCAGACAATGTAGGAGAAGCAGTTTACCTACTTCCCTGCTCCATCAGTTCCGGGGCCCTTGCCACAGGTTCCAGGGCCCTTTCCATCCAACCCTGGGCCCTTTTTAGCAACCCTGGGCCATTCCCACTGATCCCAGAGCCCTTTACTTCCACTGTGGACCCCTTTATTAAGGACCCTTTCACATGTTCTGCAGTGGCGGGAAGGCTAGGGCCCAGTCACAACCTTTGCGATCCTGGTATTTCTGCCACTGCCCCAGGTAATGACTGATCATCCACCATCCACTATTCTAGTAATGACACATTCTCCCCCATGCTAGCATGACAGATTCTCCAGCCCAGCCCCACCCTCCCCACTGGTCTTGCTCAAACCTACACAATAACATCTGGGACCACTGGAGCACACAGCCCCACAGAGGCCCCTCAGGTGGGGTGTGAAGGTTTTTTTGTATTTTTTTGTATTTTTCTGTCATTGTCAGCAGCTGTGGAGAGGGGTGAGGTGGTGTGTGTCTATTCCTGGCTATCAGTGTTGTGGGGTAAGTGGGGTTAGGGGAGGGGACATCCCAAGGTGGGAGGTACAGACAGTCCCAGATAGGTGACATGGACCCAAGCAATGTTGTACCTCACCAATTACAGTGGTCACGGCTTCTGGGCAGGGCTCTTTTCCTCCTTCTCCTCCCTTGCTCAACCCTGTGATAGATCAGTGTCCATCCAGGTTTCAGATCAAACACTTCCCTGTCCCATGCTGCCCTCATCCCATCCTCCTCTCTGGCTCTCTGCTCTGCTCAGGACTCACAAAAGGGGCGCCAAAAGCTTCTCATTTAAATTTGTTAATGTCCAGGGAAGGGAAGATCTCCTGGCTGCTGATATAATACCCTATCCTCAGATTCCACTTGCCCTTTAACATGGACAGGGGTGCTGCATGGGCCCCCTAGAGTATAGGCAGGGTTACAATATGGCAGAAAGGGGGCCCGCTGCAGAACATGATGTTCTGCAGCAGGTCCCCTTCCTGCCATCCTGGGCCCACCACAGTGGCAGAACACCAGGGCCTGATTGCAAATGCGACCTTTGTGACCTGGTAGTTCCACCACTGGCTCCATTTATGACTCAGATCCTGCCTATGCATCTGTACTTCGCTATCCACCCACTAACCTCAAATACCCCTGTGACCATGCTCCTGTTTTTAATTTGGTTCTACATTACTGTCTGGCCTGGCTGTCATCTGTGTCTGCTCAAAACACCGTTGTGTGTTCCTGCCAAAATCTCACTGGGAGCTCTGAAAAGTAGTAGACCATGGGCAACGTTATTACTTGGTTTGAGTACATACAGCAGCCAGGCTAGGATCTGTGCGGTGGTAGTACTACCACCTAATAACAGATCACCATGTGGCTTCTGTTTGTAAACAATCAGGGCTGTGGACACTGCATGATATAATAATGAGTCAATATCATCAGGAGGTGGGTCATTATGGTGGTGTTGAAACATCATCAAGCACTGGGGAAACATTGTGAGGTGATTCATTGTGATATAAAATCTAAATTACTGGATGAGATAATTGATATTGTATTTACTTTCAAAATCAGGACTCTGTAATAGTTCCAGTGTTTTTATTTAATTTTTACATTTTTCAGAATGAGTAAGAAGGGGTAATCATGTACCCCCTGCTCATATGAGAAGATAACTGGGGGACACTAATATAAAATAAGCTTCCAGATTCCAATAATTACATACCAGCAATAACTCCTACTTCCCTTTTAGGGAACAAAGTGTGGAAATGAGGCCCTTGTCTCTTTAAAGCCCCTCCATCTTTTCAAGGTTCCTCCCGATGTATAAAGCATGCAGTCTGGTATGGTTATGGAGGCAGGGTGCACTCTCAATATCCTTCCTTTCTACTTTTCTTGGCCAAAAAGACAGTATGACTGGAAAAGAGGCTGCTTTTACTTTTAAACCCCACTGTGTTTTTTAAGGGACGTATTTTAATAAAAGAGGAAAAACCTGCTTTGGGTTCCCTCCAAAATTCAAACCAAGACATTATTTAGACATGCTGTCTTGGTGGCAAAGAAAGAGAGATTAGTGAGTGTGTGACCCCCCCACACACACACACACACCTCCTAATCCAGGCCAAGCCACATGAATTGATTATGGTCCCTTGCAATGGAAGTAGCAAAGTATTGTTCTCTTGCAAGGGACCTTGTCTGCTGATGGGAAAATTGCCTCATCCCCACATTCTGTTTTCCAGAAAGCATGTGGAAGTTTGTAAGGGGGACTTACTGGAATCTGAAATCCATCTCCAGAATAAGGGATCAATGATAACCAGCCCTAGAAGAATGCTCATCCCTTCTTATTCCTTCCCTAATAAATGTATTATATTTAAAATGTAAATAGTATAAGTGTCAATAATATCATCCAGTAATGTAGATAGCACTGATTATGATGACACGCCACTAAAACAACCCACCGCCTGAAGATGTTGCCACACTGCCACAACGTCCCTCCACCTGATGATCTTGCCCTGCCGCATTACCTCCACAAAATGACATATCCCCAGTCAGCTTCTATTAGTAAACAAACAATCTGGGACACTATGTATTGATGAGTGAAAAGGCCTTAATTTGGTTCTCAGGAGCAGTGGCGGCCCATCCATAGGAGTGCGGGGGTGGCACCCCCCCCAAGCTAGTTACAAAAAAGGCCCTTAAGAAAAAAAAAAGGTTCTTTAAGTGCACTGTGTTCGGGCACCAGACACAGTGCGCTACGGGAAGCCCGATGTCCATGCAATCACATGATTGCAGAGGAGACGCTTCATTTGCCTTTTTTTGCTGCCTTGTGGCGCAATGCAATGCGCTGTAACACTCCTTCATTCTTGTTGATGTGTTTTTTGATTGGTACTGCCATAAGACATGGGTGGTGCTTTCCCTCAGAGCCTCAACGTCACTTCTGGTTTCACGAGTGCCTCAGAGGGATGGAACGCAAGACCTGTGCAGGCCAGGAGGAGTCGGCGGATGGCCAGTAAGCATCCACGGCCATTGGCCGGGGCATATATGCTGCTGCTGGACAAAGTCAGTTGGTTATTGCTTATGCGCTGCATCAGTGGGGAGCACTAGGGACAGTTATAATGGGCACAGCATGTGTACATGCCTGGCCAGAAACTCAGCACAGTGATGATGGTGGGAAGTGAACCCCTCATAATGGGTACAGTGAGGCTGTATTTGATGACACAGTTGCTGCATTTGATGGCACAGTGGCTGCAATTGATAAGCACAGTTGCTGCATTTGATGGGCACAGTGGCTAGAATTGATGGGCTACAAAAAGAAAAGAAGGAAGAGAGGGCGCACCGACCTAGTGCATTACCACTGATAGCGTTTATTAAAAAAGGTAAAATAGCAAATGAATACCCACAAACGAGCATGAATGACAAGCATGAACATTAGCTGCAGGTGCGCAGTGACAGACATCAGAAAGAAACTGGGACCGGACATCAGGTGGATACGGCAATGGCTGATGTGTTTCGGGGGAGAACCCCTTTCCTCAGAGCCTAAGCGGGTGGTGACTGCTCGCAAGTAGGAGCTCCTCTATATATGTGTGCATGCCTGTGGCTATACATCTCAATCGCCCCCAGCACCAGCCCACAATGGCCACTCCCACTTGTACAGGAAGCACAGCCCTCCAAGATGAAAAAGCCCTCCCTGGTGTCACTGTATCGCTACAATAACACCATGGCGATAATTCCCCACACATCCAAAAAAGAATATGTATATACACACTAATCCATCAATAATATATTAATAAGTGCGGTTAGTATGCCATATCTAGTGTACAAGAATGGACTTCTTATGCAGGCCAGCGGAAGTAATCTAACAGGAGCAATGTTTTGGCCATATCATATGTGCAAATATATATATAGACGGAGGTGGCCAGGCAATAATACCATCTGTGCCAGCCCCGCAGTTATCGCATATTGGGGGATGTGGTGGAGACAGCACATACCAGGAGAAGCATCAGGGGACCCTCAGGAGCCATCGGTCGCCGGTGGAACGCATGCCGCCTTGATGACCAGGAAATGCGGGTACGTTTGCGCTCCACCAGCGAGTTCCGGCTAACCTGGACCTCACCTCCCCCGCGCATGAGCGGTGGACCCGGCCCCGAAGTGCGGGTGGATATGCGTTCCACACACTACCTCCGATCACTAAGGCCCAAGCGCTCACTATGGGCGGTGATGTATGGATGCGCGTGCATCCCCACTAGGCAGGCACATTCGGGATAATGAATATAAGAGACTAGTCACCCCCTGGACGAGCTAGGTCTGATTGTGTTAAATACACAATCAGGGGGGGGGGGAAGGAGGAGGGAGGGGAGGGCCAGAGGGGAGAGGCTGCTGCTGGAAGTCAACAAGGACGCACAAAAAGCACAAACACACTACACAGACAAAGTCAGCCTCATAGGAATGGTCGTTAGAAGGTCCCCAGTATAATATGGGTAATACAATTAAATACCAATTGCATAGATACAAACGTTGTAATCCAGTTGAATATAAAAATATAAATAAAATATACATATAAAAGTTATATATGAAAAAAATATGTAAATAGATATACTAAAATAAATATATCTATATTTATATATTGCATTCCATCATATAGTGAATCTTAATACAGACCTCATCTAGAGAATCTACATATGTGTATATGTATATATACATACACACACCCTCTCAAAGAATTATTATACATGAGGGGAGTGATCTAATCTTACCTAATCCAACATTGGAAATATAAAAAAAATTTTTTTGAATAGAATTAAAAATAATAAAAATACAAAGTAAAAAGTAAGAACAGGACACAATGATTATTGTTAATAAATAATATCATAGAAATTCATTATCAATAGGGAGGTGAACACAACATGTGCACAAATAAGTACACTCATGTCGACCCATTCTCGTTTTCATATAAAGGAATGTATACAAAGTAGACGTATGTCATATACCAATGAGGCTATAACGGAAAATAAGACACCTAGAGTAGGTGTTAGATACCTAGCATGGGACTTACTAACGCCGTGTACCCACTGATTTCTGGTAAGTCGCAAAGAATATAAACTGTACCCAATGTAGAAGACACATATACTTTTGCAAATACACATAAAAAATATATAAAACCACATGGAAAAATCATGCAAAAGTAACCCCTATACTGAATATACTGAACGACTAACTATGTCCTAAAAGAAGGGGGGACCCCAGCAAAGCAGGTGGAGACCCTCCCAATCTAGGGATGGATATTCTATATCTCCCATGGCCGTAGATGGTGTGTGTAATGGAAATAGCTATATATGGGGGGGGGACTAAACATCACAAAAGACATGAAGACATTGCATTAATCAATGTACCTAGATATCGTCAAGGGACCAAGATAAGGGGGGAAGTGGCGGGTTAGCAGGGATAGCACATATCGCTGGAGATATTTCCCCAAACCCTGGGCCCACTTTATTTAACTGTGCCCAACACACCCATCACCATCACCCTACACCCTCTGGCAGTAGTCGCAATCTACACAATCTAGTCTCCATTCCTCTTCTTGCCAACACCAGCCTCACTCTCTCCTGCGCCCTCTGGAACGCCCGCTCTGTCTGCAACAAACTCACTGCTGTTCATGACCTCTTTGTCACTAATTCCTTTAATCTACTTGCTCTCACAGAAACCTGGCTCCACGAATATGACACCCCTTCTCCTGCTTCCCTCTCCCAGGGTGGCCTTCACTGGACTCACTCCCCCAGGCCTAATGGACGCAAGGGAGGTGGAGTGGGATTCCTCCTATCCCCCCAGAGCACCTTCCAGGTTATTCACCCTTCTCCCTCTTTTTCACTCTCATCATTCGAAGCCCACTGTATACGTCTATTCTCTCCCACTTCCCTAAGAATTGCTGTGATCTACCGGCCCCCTGGACCATTATCGACTTTCCTTGATGAGTTTTCTGCCTGGCTACCCTACTTTCTCTCTTCAGAAATTCCCACAATCCTTCTCGGTGATTTCAATATCCCTGCTAATAAAAACATTCCTGCTACTTCTAAACTTCTTAGTCTAACCTCTTCATTTGACCTGAAGCAATGGGTACAGGCTTCTACTCACTCTGATGGCAACACCCTTGACCTTGTATTCTCCTACCTATGCACTCCATGCAACTTCTCAAACAATCCTTTTCCTCTCTCCGACCACCACCTTATTAGTTTCTCTCTCCCCCTGTCTTCCACCACCTTTCCCTCCAATCGCCTAACCGTCACCCGTAGAAACTTTCGCAACTTCAACTCCTCTCTCCTCTACTCTGCTACCGACCACCTCTATGACAAAATCTCCCCCCTGTCCTGCCCCAACCAAGACATATCCATCTACAATAAATCTCTGTCCTCCACCCTGGACAAGCTCGCTCCCCTCACTACACGCAGAATCAGGCCTCGACCCCTACAACCCTGGCAAACAGATGACACTAAAATTCTCAAAAAACGTAGTCGCGCTCTTGAGCGTCTGTGGCACAAGACTAAGTCTCTCAAAGACTTCAACCAATACAAATCTGCCCTCCAAAAATACTATTCTTTCCTCCACACTGCCAAGCAAACCTATTTTACAACTCTTATTAATACCTTCTCATCCAATCCCCGTAAACTCTTCTCTACCTTCAACTCTCTACTTTGTCCTCCACCGCCTCCCCCCACTGATTTACTCACTGCCCAGGAAATCGCTAATCACTTCAAAAACAAGATTGATACAATCCGTGATGAAATCTCCACTCTACAGGTATCTCCCCCAGCTAAGACCCCATGTCAACAGATACAACTGACACTACCTCTATTCAAATCTACTACTCCAGACGAAGTTGCTAAACTCCTTTCTATCGCCCACCTAACTACCTGTCCCCTGGACCCTGTTCCCTCTCAAATGCTACGGTCACCCTCTGACCCCATCCTACACTCTCTAACCCACATCTTCAATCTCTCCCTCACCTCTGGCGTCTTCCCCGATGCTCTAAAACATGCACTGGTCACTCCCATACTCAAAAAACCATCCTTGGACCCTACCAATCTTAACAACCTACGCCCTATCTCCTTGCTCCCCTTTTCCTCTAAACTCCTTGAACGCCTGGTTTACAACCAACTGAGTGACCACCTCATTAAAAACAACCTTCTTGATCCCCTTCAATCTGGATTTCGCCCTCAACACTCCACAGAAACTGCTCTTTTAAAACTCACAAATGACCTACTAACTGCAAAAACCAACGGACACTATTCTGTACTCCTACTTCTGGATCTTTCAGCTGCCTTTGACACGGTTGACCACCCCCTCCTCCTCAAAAAACTTCACTCCATCGGTCTCCGTGACTGTGCTCTTCAGTGGCTCTCATCCTACCTATCCCAACGCACCTTCAGTGTCACTTACAATTCTACTTCCTCCACTCCTCTTCCCTTCTCTGTCGGGGTCCCCCAAGGTTCTGTTCTTGGACCTCTTTTATTTTCAATCTACACCTCTTCCCTGGGTCAGCTGATAGCCTCTCATGGCTTTCAATATCATTTCTATGCTGATGATGACACACAAATCTATCTCTCCACCCCGCAACTCACTCCATCAGTCTCTTCACACATCACTAACTTACTAACCGACATATCTGTATGGATGTCACACCACTTCCTCAAACTCAACTTGTCCAAAACTGAGCTTATAATATTTCCTCCCCCACGTGCCACTTCCCCTGACTTCTCTGTCAAGAGCAATGGCAAAACCATCCACCCGTCCACACATGTCAGGGTGCTAGGTGTTATCCTAGATTCTGAACTCTCCTTTCAGCCCCACATCCAATCACTTTCCAAAGCTTGCCGCCTCAACCTCCGCAACATCTCTAAACTATGTCCCTTTCTAACCAATGAAACCACAAAGCTCCTGATTCACTCCCTGGTTATCTCTCGCCTTGACTACTGCAACTCACTCCTCGTTGGCTTACCTTTAAATAGACTATCCCCCCTTCAGTCCATCATGAATGCTGCTGCCAGACTCATCCACCTTACAAACCAATCAGTGTCTGCTACCCCTCTCTGCCAATCCCTCCATTGGCTGCCACTCGCCCAACGAATTAAATTCAAAATACTAACAATAAGTTACAAAGCCTCCTCTTCAGAGAGGCCTATCCTGCCTCCATCTAACAACTGCATTATTTTCTCCATTAGCTCATCCCCCACAGCTATTACCCTTTTGTATAACTTGACCCTCCCTCCTAGATTGTAAGCTCTAACGAGCAGGGCCCTATGATTCCTCCTGTATTGAATTGTATTGTACTTGTACTGTCTGCCCTAATGTTGTTGTAAAGTGCTGCGTAAACTGTCGGCACTATATAAATCCTGTATAATAATAATAATAATAATAGGACACTGTGTAATTCAATTTCTTCGTTCAGGTCTTTTGGGGCCAAAGTCCCCAAGGTGAAAATCCAATAAGCCTCTCTGGTACACAGTAGCTGGTACTTTTTACCACTGTCAAGATCATTGGGCATAGCTTCTAGGCCGAACACCCTAAGGCCATCTATACTACTGTCATGAGCCTCTAGAAAGTGCCTTGGTATAGAATATTTATCTTAGTCAGGATGTTACTTCTATGTTCGTTTATTCTAATTCTCATAGGTCTAGAGGTCCGGCCGATGTACAGACGGCCATATGGACAAAGGAGACCATAAACCACATAGGCGGTCCCGCAGTTAATAAATAGTTTCATCTTGTGGATCTTGCCATCTGCTCCTACTATGTCTTTTTTTCTGTGACACATGTAGGTACAATTTCCGCAGTTTGAGCTCCCACATCTATAACTGCCTTTCTGGTCAAAAATTGTTGTCCAAGGACTATTGAGTCCTCTGTTTTTGATCTTTTTCACCCTACTTGGGGCAATTAGGCTCCTCAGATCTTTAGGTCTTCTGAAAACCAGATTAGGGTGTGAAGGAAGGCTTGTCTTTAGAACTGGATCTGATTCTAGAATCTTCCAATTCTTCTTGAAGATTTTATGGATTAAGGAAGCCTTATTGTTGAACCCCGTGCAAAAACGTACTTGTAGTTGTGGTTGTTGTTGTGATGCATCTTCGTGAGGTCTCAACCTTCTTACGCCTTCACCACCAACATTATCATACAACCTAAGATATTTCTTGAAGGCTTCCTCGATGTGTTCATCCTTATACCCCTTTTCCTTAAATTTGGTCTTTAAAACAAGGCTTTGTTCCTCATAATCCTGTTTCAGGGTGCACGTCCGCCTAAGTCTGCAAAACTGGCCATATGGGACATTACGGATCCATCTGGGATGGTGATGACTGTGGGCATGGAGGTAAGAATTTCCAGCACTTGGCTTAAAATGGGTTTTAGAATAAATACCTCCGAGCTCGTCTACTCGCAATTCAAGATCTAAAAAGATCAGGGACTGATCGTTCACCACATGTGAACGAAATACCAAAAGGGTTCTTTGCACAGTGTGCTAGAAACCCATCTAGATCTTCATTAGTGCCGCTCCAAATAATAAGAACATCATCGATGTATCGAGCGTATAATACTAAGCTCCTTCCAAAAGGGTTATTGGCCCAGATGTAATTAAGTTCCCAATAGCCCATGAATAGGTTCGCGTAGCTGGGAGCGAACCTGGCACCCATAGCAGTACCCTTCACCTTCACCTGCCTATAACAGCTATCCATGAACATAAAATAGTTATGAGTCAATGTGAACTCAATGCACTCGTAGAGGAAATGTGCTTGTGCAGGGTTGAAGAGATGTGCCTCCGCCAGGTAATACTCAATGGCTCTTAAGCCAAATTTATGTTGGATGGATGTATACAAGGATGATATATCCAAAGACAACCATCTATAACCTTTCTCCATGTATAGGTGCTCAGTATCTCTAAGGCATGGCTGGAATCCTTGATGAATGATGGCAAATTTGTTACCAACCCCTGGAGAAAATGGTCAATATAACTACCAAGGTTACTAGTCAGGCTGTCCATTCCCGCAATGATTGGTCTACCAGGAGGCTTCTCCATATCCTTGTGTATCTTGGGGATTACTTAGAAGAGGACTAAATTATGCTCCAGAGAACCCCCCAAATCTGTTTGAACTCTTCATCGACCTCAATAAATGTATACGGAACCTCACTGTCAAGCGTCATTTTAGGCTGAAGGAACTTAATGGAATAACTGAGGATCACCCTGAGACGACTATTCTGCCTGCCTCTATGGAGTCCTTAGACGAAGGAATACTTCAGATCTTGGAAGAACTCTATATAGAGGGAAGCCATGAGTGCACGTATGAGATTCCTTCCTCGATCCTTGAGGGAGAGATCATCAACACCAACTTTAGACCAAGATCGAGCTTCTATCTGCATTGGAATAAGGGTAATTTTATACCCACCTTTTACGAGGTAGTAATGGAGGAGTTTAGGAAGATTTGTGGTGGAAAAACTCGGAAACACAATAAAGGCCATGAAGCCTGTTTGGATGGCCCACTCAATAGCCTGAGAAATAATTCCGATATTATAATCAGAAAAGCAGACAAGGGTGGAGGCTTGGTTATACAAGATAGAGATCAATATTTAGAAGAAGCATCTAGATTGATCAGTGACCTCGATACATATGAAAGGCTCACCTGGGACCCAACGGCCAACTACAACATGGAGCTCAAAGAGCTTCTCGATAGAGCACTAGCCAATCAAGTTATTACCAAGAGTGAGCACCTATTCCTGTATTCAAAACATCCAGTGGTCCCATACTTCTACCATATCCCCAAGATGCACAAGGATATGGAGAAGCCTCCTGGTAGACCAATCATTGCGGGAATGGACAGCCTGACTAGTAACCTTGGTAGTTATATTGACTGTTTTCTCCAGGGGTTGGTAACAAATTTGCCATCATTCATCAAGGATTCCTGCCATGCCTTAGAGATACTGAGCACCTATACATGGGAGAAAGGTTATAGATGGTTGTCTTTGGATGTAGCATCCTTGTATACATCCATCCAACATAAATTTGGCTTAAGAGCCATTGAGTATTACCTGGCGGAGGCACATCTCTTCAACCCTGCACAAGCACATTTCCTCTACGAGTGCATTAAGTTCACGTTGACTCATAACTGTTTTATGTTCATGGATAGCTGTTATAGGCAGGTGAAGGGTACTGCTATGGGTGCCAGGTTCGCTCCCAGCTACGAGAACCTATTAATGGGCTATTGGGAACTTAATTACATCTGGGCCAATAACTCTTTTGGAAGGAACTTGGTATTATACGCTTGATACATCGATGATGTTCTTATTATTTGGAGCGGCACTGATGAAGAGCTAGATGGGTTTCTAGCACACTGTGCAAAGAACCCTTTTGGTATTTCGTTCACACATGTGGTGAACGATCAGTCCAATCTTTTTAGATCTTGAATTGCGAGTAGACGAGCTCGGAGGTATTTATTCTAAAACCCATTTTAAGTCAAGTGCTGGCAATTCTTACCTCCATACTCGCAGTGATCACCATCCCAGATGGATCCGTAATGTCCCATATGGCCAGTTTTGCAGACTTAGGCAGACGTGCACCCCGAAACAGGATTATGAGGAACAAAGCCTTGTTTTAAAGACCAAATTTAAGGAAAAGGGGTATAAGGATGAACACATCGAGGAAGCCTTCAAGAAATATCTTGAGTTGTATGATAATGTTGGTGGTGAAGGCGTAAGAAGGTTGAGACCTCACAAAGATGCATCACAACAACAACCACAACTACAAGTACGTTTTTGCACGAGGTTCAACAATAAGGCTCCCTTAATCCATAAAATCTTCAAGAAGAATTGGAAGATTCTATAATCGGATCCAGTTCTGAAGACAAGCCTTCCTTCACACCCTAATCTGGTTTTCAGAAGACCTAAAGATCTGAGGAGCCTAATTGCCCCAAGTAGGGTGAAAAAGATCAAAAACCGAGGACTCAATAGCCCTTGGACAACAATTTTTGACCAAAAAGGCAGTTATAGATGTGGGAGCTCAAACTGCAGAAATTGTACCTACATGTGTCACAGAAAAAAAGACATAGTAGGAGCAGATGGCAAGATCCACAAGATAAAACAATTTATTAACTGCGGGACCGCCTATGTGGTTTATGGTCTCCTTTGTCCATGTGGCCGTCTGTACATCGGCTGGACCTCTAGACCTATGAGAACTAGAATGAACGAACATAGAAGTAACATCCTGACTAAGAAAGATAAATATTCTATACCAAGGCACTTTCTAGAGGCTCATGACAGTAGTATAGATGGCCTTAGGGTGTTCGGCCTAGAAGCTATGCCCAATGATCTTGACAGTGGTAAAAAGTACCAGCTACTGTGTACCAGAGAGACTTATTGGATTTTCACCTTGGGGACTTTGGCCCCAAAAGGCCTGAATGAAGAAATTGAATTACACAGTGTCCTATGATATGTGCTATCCCTGCTAGCTCGCCACTTCTCCCCTTATCTTGGTCCCTCACGATATCTAGGTACATTGATTAATGCAATGTCTTCATGTCGTTTGTGATGTTTAGTCCCCCCCCCCCATATATAGCTATTTCCATTACACACACCATCTACGGCCATGGGAGATATAGAATATCCATCCCTAGATTGGGAGGGTCCCCACCTGTTTTGCTGGGGTCCCCCCCTCTTTTAGGACATAGTTAGTCATTCAGTATATTCAGTATAGGGGTTTCTTTTGCATGATTTATCCATGTGGTTTTATATATTTTTTATGTGTATTTGCAAAAGTATATGTGTCTTCTACATTGGGTACAGTTTATATTCTTTGCGACTTACCAGAAATCAGCGGGTACATGGCGTTAGAAAGTCCCATGCTAGGAATCTAGGTGTCTTATTTTCCGTTATAGCCTCATTGGTATATGACATACGTCTAGTTTGTATACATTCCTTTATATGAAAATGAGAATGGGTCGACATGAGTGTACTTATTTGTGCACATGTTGTGTTCACCTCCCTATTGATAATGAATTTCTATGATATTATTTATTAACAATAATCATTGTGTCCTGTTCTTACTTTTTACTTTGTATTTTTATTATTTTTAATTCTATTCAAAAAATTTTTTTTTATATTTCCAATGTTGGATTAAGTAAGATTAGATCACTCCCCTCATGTATAATAATTCTTTGAGAGGGTGTGTGTATGTATATATACATATACACATATGTAGATTCTCTAGATGAGGTCTGTATTAAGATTCACTATATGATGGGATGCAATATATAGATATAGATATATTTATTTTAGTATATCTATTTACATATATTTTTTTATATATAACTTTTATATGTATTTTTTATTTATATTTTTATATTCAACTGGATTACAATGATTGTATCTATGCAATTTGTATTTAATTGTATTACCCATATTATACTGGGGACTTTCTAACGACCATCCCTATGAGGCTGACTTTCTCTGTGTAGTGTGTTTGTGCTTTCTGTGCGTCCTTGTTGACTTCCAGCATCAGCCTCCCCCTCTGGCCCTCCCCTCCCTCCTCCCCCCCGATTGTGTATTTAACACAATCAGACCTAGCTCATCCAGGGGGTGACTAGTCTCTTATATTCATTATCCCGAATGTTCCTGCCTAGTGTGTATGCGCGCGCATCCATACATCACCGCTCATAGTGAGCGCTTGGGCCTTAGTGATCAGAGGTAGTGTGTGGAACGCATATCCACCCGCACTTCCGGGCCGGGTCCACCGCGCATGCGCGGGGGAGGTGACGTCCAGGTTAGCCGGAACTCGCTGGTGGAGCGCAAACGTACCCGCACTTCCTGGTCATCAAGGCGGCGTGCGTTCCACCGGCGACCGATGGCTCCTGAGGGTCCCCCGATGCTTCTCCTGGTATGTGCTGTCTCCACCACATCCCCCAATATGCGATAACTGCGGGGCTGGCACAGATGGTATTATTGCCTGGCCACCTCCGTCTATATATATATTTGCACATATGATATGGCCAAAACATTGCTCCTGTTAGATTACTTCCACTGGCCTGCATAAGAAGTCCATTCTTGTACACTAGATATGGCCTACTAACCGCACTTATTGATATATTATTGATGGATTAGTGTGTATATACATATTCTTTTTTGGATGTGTGGGGAATTATCGCCATGGTGGTATTGTAGCGATACAGTGACACCAGGGAGGGCTCTCTTCCTTCTTTTCTTTTTGTAGCCTTTGAATACCCAATATTCTGAAGAGGGCTGCAAGACGACAGATACCACTGAAGCATTTTGGCCTTATCACACATTGAGAATTTAGATATCCGAGTGCAGGAGAGAATCTTTTTTCAGTTACAATTGATGGGCACAGTGGCTGCAATTGATGGCACAGTGGCTGGAATTGATGGGCACAGTGGCTGCATTTGATGGCACAGTGGCTGCAAATAATGAGCACTGTGGCTGCAATTGATGGGCACAGTGGCTGCAATTGATGGGCACAGTGGTTGCATTTGATGGGCACAGTGGCTGCATTTGATGGGCACAGTGGTTGCAATTGATGGGGGAGTGGCTGAATTTGATGAGCACAGTGGCTGCAATTGATGGGCACAGTGGCTGCATTTGATGGCACAGTGGCTGCAATTGATGGGCACAGTGGCTGCATTTCATGGCACAGTGGCGGCATTTTATGGACATAGTGGCTGCATTTCATGGCACAGTGGCTGCATATGATGGGGCATAGTATTTGCAATTGATGGAACAGTGGCTGCATTTGATTGGCACAGTGGCTGCAATTGATGGGCACAGTGGCTGCATTTGATGGGCAGAGTGGCAGCATTTGATGGCACAGTGGTTGCAAATAATGGGCACCGTGGCTGCAATTGATGGGCACAGTGGCTGCAATTGATGGTCACAGTGGCTGCATTTGATGGGCACAGTGGCTGCAATTGATGGGCACAGTGGCTGCAATTGATGGGCACAGTGGCTGCAATTGATGGCACACTGGCTGCATTTGATGGCACAGTGGCTGCAACTGATAAACACAGTGGCTGCATTTCATGGCACAGTGGTTGCATTTTATGGGCATAGTGGCTGCATTTCATGGCACAGTGGCTGCATACGATGGGGCACAGTGGTTGCAATTGATGGCACAGTGGCTGCATTTGATGGGCACCAGGGCTGCATTTGATGGCACAGTGACTGCATATGATGGGGCACAGTGGCTGCAATTGATGGCACAGTGGCTGCATTTGATGGGCACATTGGCTGCATTTGATGGGCACATTGGCTGCATTTGATGATTTTTTTTTTTAGTATTTTTCAGAATTTTTCAGTTTGTTTGTTTGAGTACCAGACGCCACTGCTCAGGAGTATTCACAAACCCAGACTGGAATGCCAAACATAATGCCAAAACCCTAAAATCTATCAAAACCAACATTTTTGGGGCCTTTTCTCAGGACTAATATTTATTTATTAGAGGTACTTATTGCTATCAATTTCAGCACTTTTACATAAATATCAGTCCCTGTCCTCAAGGAGCTTACAATCTAGGGCCTCAAACTCACATTCTTACATATACATACTAGGGAAAATTAAGACAGGAGCCAACTAACCTAAGGGGGGGCATTAAAACCAGTGGCGTAGTGTGGGGAGTGCAGGGGGTGCTGTGGCCCTGGGCGCGACATTTAGGGGGGCGCCAGTATGTGTCACTGACTGCCTCCTCCTAATTTCTAATTCCTGTGTCCCTGGGCTCCGGCCGCCATGTTAAGTGTCCGGCGCCCTGTGATTGGGCGTATGGGGGTCATGTGAGGCGTAGGGCTGGCCTGTCCTCGATCGCTCCTGAAGTCCCGCCTCCGCACATGACCCCCCACACGCCCAATCACAGGGCGCTGGACACTGAACATGGCAGCAGGCAGAGCGCAGGGGAGAGAAGAATGTGAGCCGCCGCTGTCTTCTCCTCCTCCTCCGGATCGATGCAGGCCAGGATAAGAAGGTGAGTGAGACTCCCTCGTGAGAGTCTTGTTACTGGCCTGGGGGGGGGGAGAGAGAGACTGTAGGCAGTGTAATATAGTGGTCATTATAGTGTAGTTTAGTATGGAGGTCAGTGTAGTGTAGTGGTCAGTATGGGGGGCAGTGTAGTGGACAGTGTGGTATGGTGGTCAGTATAGTTTAGTATAGTGGACAGTATAGTGGTTAGTGTAGTGTAGTATAGTATAGTGGTTAGCATAGTGGTCAGTATAGTGTAGTTTAGTATGGAGGTCAGTGTAGTGTAGTATAGTGGTTTGTATGGTGGTTAGTGTAGTGGACAGTATAGTGGTCAGTATAGTGTAGTGGACAGTGTAGTGTAGTATGGTGGTCAGTGTAGTGTAGTATAGTGGTCAGTATAGTATAGTGGTCAGTATAATGTAGTATAGTGGTCAGTATAGTATAGTGGTCAATGTAGTGTAGTATGGTGGTCAGTATAGTGGACAGTGTAGTATAGTGGACAGTGTAGTATAGTGGACAGTGTAGTGTAGTATGGTGGACAGTGTAGTATAGTGGTCAGTGTAGTGTAGTATGGTGGTCAGTATAGTGTAGTATAGTGGTCAGTATAGTGGTTAGTGTAGTATAGTATAGTGGTCAGTATAGTATAGTGGTCAGTATAGTGTAGTTTAGTATGGAGGTCAGTGTAGTGTAGTGGACAGTATAGTATAGTGGACAGTGTAGTATGGTGGTCAGTATAGTGTAGTATGGTGGACATTGTAATGTAGTATAGTGGACAGTGTAGTATGGTGGTCAGTATAGTGTAGTATAGTGGACAGTGTAGTATAGTGGTCAGTGTAGTGTAGTATAGTGGACAGTGTAGTATGGTGGTCAGTATAGTATAGTATAGTGGACAGTGTAGTGTAGTGGTCAGTGTAATGGACAGTATAGTATAGTGAACAGTGTAGTATAGTGGACAGTGTAGTGTAGTATAGTGGTCAGTGTAGTGTAATATAGTGGTCAGTGTAGTATAGTGGTCAGTGTAGTATAGTGGACAGTGTAGTGTAGTGGTCAGTGTAGTGTAGTATAGTGGACAGTGTAATATGGTGGTCAGTATAGTGTAGTATAGTGGACAGTGTAGTGTAGTGGTCAGTGTAGTGTAGTATAGTGGACAGTGTAGTATGGTGGTCAGTGTAGTGTAGTATAGTGGACAGTGTAGTGTAGTGGTCAGTGTAGTGTAGTATAGTGGTCAGTGTAGTATAGTGGTCAGTGTAGTGTAGTATAGTGGTCAGTGTAGTATAGTGGACAGTGTAGTATAGTGGTCAGTGTAGTTTAGTATAGTGGACAGTGTAGTATGGTGGTCAGTGTAGTGTAGTATAGTGGTCAGTGTAGTATGGTGGTCAGTATAGTGTAGTATAGTGGTCAGTGTAGTATAGTGGACAGTGTAGTGTAGTATAGTGGTCAATGTAGTGTAGTATAGTGGACAGTGTAGTATGGTGGTCAGTATAGTGTAGTATAGTGGTCAGTGTAGTATAGTGGTCAGTGTAGTGTAGTATAGTGGTCAGTATAGTGGACAGTGTAGTGTAGTATAGTGGACAGTGTAGTATGGTGGTCAGTATAATGTAATATATGATGGTCAGTGTAGTATAGTGGACAGTGTAGTGGTCAGTGTAGTGGACAGTGTAGTGGTCAGTGTAATATAGTGGACAGTATAGTATAGTGGTCAGTATAGTGGTCATGTAGTATAGTGGACAGTGTAGTGGACAATATAGTGTAGTGGACAGTGTAGTTCTCAGTGTAATGGTCAGTATAGGAATCAGGTTGGTCAGTACTATTGTATTTGAAGGGACTCAGGGATAGCTAAAAGTCCGCAGGTTAGGGGGCGCCTTGCCCCGGGTGCTGACAACCCATGCTACGCCACTGATTAAAACTGGTACTGGAGATTTTAGTCAACTAAAATATGGCTAAAACTAAAACAATTCAGATGACTAAAATATGACTAAAACTGAAATGGCATTTTAGTCAAAAGACTATGAATAAAACTAAATCAAAATTTGACGTCAAAATAACACTGCACTACCATATAAGAATATATAGGGGAATCTATTAAGCTATGTTGGTAATATATTCAGGTAATATGTGCAATGGCATTACAGAGTTCACAGTTTTATTTTCGCACTTCTGTTTGTAAAAAAAACAAAATTTTTGTTTGTTTATGATACTTGGTTTTATTTATAAAGACATTATATATCACAATGGCTAAATCTGATCACGATGTCAATAGGAAGAGCCGTTGATCGGCTCTTCCTCACTCGCGTCTGACAGATGCGAGTAGAGGAGAGCCGATCGGCGGCTCTCCTGGCAGGGGGGGTCTGCGCTGATTGTTTATTAGCACAGCCCCCCCTCAGATCACCACACTGGACCACCAGGGATCGCCACTAGGACCACCAGGGAAGCGGGCAACATGTGGATGGCCAGGTATGTAACCCATGGCCATCCACATGTGCCCAGTGCGCCCAGTCAATGCCCAATCTGTGCCAATCAGTGCCCACAAATGGGCACTGATTGGCACCATTATATAGAACTGATGCCCAGCAATGCCACCCTTAGGGGCATCAGTGCCATCAGTCAGTGTCATCAGTGCCACCCACCAGTGTCCATCGCTGCCACCTGTCAGTGCTCATCCGTGCCCATCAGTGCCCACCTATCAGTGCCCATCTGTGTCAACTATCAGTGCCACCCATAACTACCCATCAATGCCACCTACGAGTGCCCATCAATGCCACCTACGAGTGCCCATTGGTGTCACCTATGAGTGCCCATCAGTGCCGCATACCAGTGCCACCTATCAGTGCCCATCAGTGCCGCCTATCAGTGCCCATCATCAGTGCCCGTCAGTGCCACCTCATCAGTGCCACCTCATTGGTGCCACCTCATTGGTGCCCATCAGTGCCGCCGTATCAGTGCCTGTCAGTGCAGCCATATCAGTGCCCATCACTGAAGAAGAAAACTTACTTATTTACAAAAAATTTTAACAGAAACAAAGAAAAACTTGTTTTTTTTCAAAATTTTCAGTCGCATGTTTCAACATGGTGAAGATGAGATGGATGTTTACCTGCAAATGTTTGAGCGGCAATGCGGTCTCCAAGGTGTCAATAAAGCAGATTGGATCACGCTCCTGGTCAGCCGTCTCACAGGAAGGGCTGCAGAGGTGTACAATAATGTCCCTGATGAGATCAGCCAGGACTATGACCGGGTAAAAGAAAGACTATTGGCTCGCTTCGGCATTACTCCAGAGGCACACCGTTTGAGGTTTCGCAACCTCCACCGAAAGGAGAGAGAGCCGTACACAGAATGGGCTCATCAAATGACCCGAGCAGCGGAGAGTTGGATGACCGGGTGCCAAGCTGTTACCATGGCAGATGCTCTCCAGCTAATCCTCCTGGAACAATTCTACGATCATACCCCACATGAGGTTAGAGACTGGGTAAAGGATCGGTGGCCAGTCACAGTAGATGAAGCTGCCACCCTAGCTGACCAATACGTGGATTCAAGGCGGACTGTACAACCAGAGCCTAAGACCCCATCTCGGCCTGTCCCCAACATTCCACGGAGCGCTGCCCCTCCACCCCAGCCGTCGATCCCCGGCCCCACTCAGCTACCATCTTCACAAGGAAAAGGGGACCTCTGCTACAGATGCAACCAAGCAGGGCATGTTAGGAGGTATTGTTCTCAGAATGTTTCCCAGGACGCGCGGAACAACAGGCCTCTTGGACCTGCCCGGGCTGCTGCACACTGTCTGGAGAGAGATGATGTGACTTACCAAAGCGAGGAGAATATTGGAATTCTACATGAGGCAGACCCTGTGCAAGCTGCCACTACAGATAATCGTTTGCACCATCGACAAGCCGTGTGGATTAATGGTCGGGCTGCCCAGGGACTGCGGGACACGGGAGCTACTATTACCCTGATACAGTCCCGAATGATAAACCCGGCAGAGCAGACGGGACGGTCTGTGGCTGTGCGGGTGGCCGGGGGAAATGTTATGCGGGTCCCCACTGCCAGGGTTCACCTTGATTGGGGTTCGGGGGCCAAAGAAGTGGAAGTGGGAATAATGCAGAACTCACCTGCAGAGGTTTTGTTGGGCAACGATTTGGGACGTTTCAATTCAGCCTTCTCCCTGGATGTATCCCCGGAAGCCTATCCTGTTACCACCCACCGGCAAGCCCAGATGGAGGTGCGCTCCCTCGAGGACGGGACCCAGGTAAGACCTGTCACCCCTGACCTAGACTGTACTACCCCAACTATCCCTACCCCGACTTGGGCTTCTCCCCAAGAATTTGCTCAGGCAACTCGTAGCGACCCTTCCTTAGATAGCTATAGGGAAAGAGCAGGATTGGACCCTGGGGGGTTGGAGAGGGAGCGAATAGAGTGGGTCCAGGGATTACTCTATCGAGTTACTGAGGGAAAGACAGCCTCCCATCCACCCAAGCAGCAGCTGGTTGTGCCTCAGAAATATCGTCATGACCTGCTGCGCATTGGGCATGACATACCCTTAGCCGGACACCTGGGGATGTCCTGGACCCTCCACCGTCTGACTCAGTCGTTTTTTTGGCCAAGGATTACAGGGGATGTCCGACAGTATTGCCGGACCTGTGACACATGCCAGCGGGTGGGTAAGCATGGGGGCCCGCTGAAAGCTCCCCTACACCCTTTACCGATCATTGATGAACCCTTTAGCCGCGTTGCCATAGACCTGGTTGGACCATTGCCCAGACCTAGTCCTTCTGGGAAGAGATATATCCTTACTGTGGTGGATTATGCCACCCGGTACCCGGAGACCATTCCCCTGGTAAATATCCATGCAGAAACTGTGGCTGATGCTTTGCTCTGGACCTTTGCCAGTGTGGGTTTCCCTCGGGAAATCATCTCTGACCAGGGGACCCAGTTCACTGCTGAGCTCACTCAGCAGTTATGGAGGCTCTGTGGGATAAAGCCCCTACAGAGCTCTCCCTATCACCCCCAGACCAACGGACTGTGTGAGAGGTTCAATGGAACACTGAAACAGCTGCTTAGGACATTTGCAACCTCTCACAGGGATTGGGAGAGATATCTGCCACACCTTCCCTTCGCTTATCGGGAGGTGCCGCAGGAATCTACTGGGTTCTCCCCACTTGAGTTACTGTATGGGAGGCGGGTGAGGGGGCCCCTAGATCTAGTCAGAGCCCACTTGGAAGGGGGAATTGATCCCCAAGGGTCCTCTATCATAGCATACGTTCTTGAGTTTAGGGGCAGACTGAAGGAGCTCACGGACACTGTCCAGGAGAACCTTCGGGCTGCCCAAAGGCAGCAGAAAGGATGGTGCGATCTTACTGCTCGGAACCGCACTCTGGAGGTTGGGCAGAAGGTTCTTGCCCTCAGGCCAACCAAGCAGGACAAGTTACAGGCCACTTGGCAGGGACCTTACCGGGTTGTGGCAAAGCTCTGTGACACAACCTACCTAGTGGCCAAATGTTCGAATGAAAGAGTCCGACGGACCTTTCATGTGAACATGTTGAAAGCATACTGGGAAAGATCAGGAGAGGTAGCCGCTATATGTGCTTCAGCTGTGGAAGATTCTGACAATCTTCCCCTGCTGGTGCTCCCGGAGCTAAATAGAATTACTGCAGGGATAGAGATGATAAAGCTTGACGACCAGCTAGGGCCGACGCAGAGAGAACAAGCTAGACAGGTCCTTAGTCAGAGAAGGGAAATGTTCTCCACAGTCCCCGGGTACACTACTATGGCAGTGCACCGTGTGGAGACCCCGGGACAACTACCGCTAAGACAGGCGGCTTACCGGATACCTGACGCAGTGAGAGAGGGGATGCATCATGAGATTAAGGAGATGCTTGAATTAGGAGTCATTGAGCCATCCAGCAGCCCCTGGGCTTCTCTGGTGATCCTTGTACCGAAGCGGGATGGCACAACTCGCTTCTGTGTAGACTACCGCAGATTAAATGAGTGCACCACCACTGATGCTTACCCTATGCCCCAGGTGGATGATCTGTTAGATTGCATTGCTCTGGGAAAATTCCTGACAACCCTTGACCTATGCAAAGGATATTGGCAAATTCCTCTGGATGCGGAATCTATTCCGAAATCGGCGTTCATTACCCCATTTGGCTTATACCAGTCTAAAGTAATGCCATTTGGGATGAAGAATGCACCGGCGACTTTCCAGAGGATGGTAGACCAACTCCTTGATGGCCTCCAGGACTATGCTTGTGCATATCTGGACGACATTGCGATCTACAGTGATACCTGGGAGGACCATCTGGTTCACCTGGGTGTCATGTTAGACCGCATCAAGGCTGCAGGACTAATCCTTAAGCCAGAGAAATGCAGCATAGGGATGTCCGAGGTACAGTACCTTGAACATCGAGTAGGCAGTGGACAACAACGACCTGAGCCTGCTAAGATTGAGGCAGTTGCCAAGTGGCTGACCCCCCCGTACTAAAACCTAGGTCCTGGCGTTCCTCGGCACAGCTGGGTACTATAGGAAATTTGTCCCGCAATATAGTTCCATCGCTAAGCCCCTGACAGACCTGACTAAGAAGCACCTTCCCCGACAGGTACTGTGGTCCCCCGAGTGTGAAGCTGCCTTTCAATGATTAAAGAATGCACTAACTTCAGCTCCTGTTCTAGCTGCCCATGACCCAACCAAACGTTTTTGTGTCCACACAGATGCCTCTACATTCGGGCTGGGGGCAGTACTGAGCCAAGTAGGACCTGATGGCGGTGAGCACCCAATGGCCTACATCAGTCGGAAGCTGCTACCCAGGGAAGTCGGTTATGCAGCCGTGGAGAAGGAGTGTTTGGCGCTGGTGTGGGCTCTCAAGAAATTCCAACCTTATCTCTACGGACGATCTTTTACGGTGCTCACCGACCACAATCCATTAATCTGCCTTAATCAGGTCTCTGGGGATAATGGACGTTTGTTATGATGGAGCTTGGCACTGCAGCCCTACAATTTTACCATACAGTATCGGCCAGGAAAGCAGAATGGGAACGCTGATGGACTTTCCCGGCAAACTGAACTATAAAACTCTCCCGGACAGCCCCAAGCTGACCCGTGGTGGATCTAGTTGGGTCTGCCGGACTATGGGACGGGGGGGCACTGTCGCGGACACTGGCTGCAAGGACCTTTTTCTGTCCACATTCACCCTGTTATTTGGTATTTCTATATTAATCTTTTATTTTTTTGGACTTGCCCAAAGACTATTCTTAGTTGTTTATTCTGAACAATATATGATTCTTGAAAGAGCTGATCACATTAACCTGCAGAGATGAACTGTCTGGTCACCAGGTCTGCCTTAAGTGTTGTGTTAATTAACATGTTAATTATATTATTGTCTTTTAAGTTTTTGCTAGAGGGGAGGGGGGGAGTATCCATGAGTCAGCCCTACCTCGTTATCTAACCCCTTGTGTTAAATGTGTATAAAAAGGCTATATTCTGCCAAATAAAGCAGTCAAGATTCTACAAGCTATTATCGACTAGACTTGTATTTAATGCAGCTATAATATTATATCTCTCTGATGGTCATACTGGAGGAAGCGGTGTTATTGACGGAGGCACTCAGTGGAGTGTGGGATAGGATCCGTCACATTAGATTTTTACTCCAGGAATATATAATGAGTTTGGCAATTCTAGAGAAATGCTTAAATAATGCATTACAATTTAACTAAATCCATTTGATTTTAGTCAACTACTAGAGTACTGGAGACTTTAGTCTACTAAAATACAACTAAAACTAAAAAATATCAGATGACTAAAATATGACTAAACCTAAAATGGCATTTTAGTCAAAAGACTAAAATTAAATCAAAATTTGACATAAAAAATAACACTGCTGATGACGCTGTTGCTGCTAGGTGAAAGTGCTGACCACTTAGCCAGTGAGCTGCCCCAATTTTCAAGCTTTTAGTAAAAAAGTATATAAGTAACTAGGCACTGCCATATAAATAAAAAATACTGTTTAGCAGAGAGCATGTCTTTTAATGTGGGTTAAAGGGCTATATTACCAAAATGCAATTCATTTAAACAACATATTTGTCGGATGCCTTAACCCTACACCTGTAGTGGTGCATCTGTGCATCTGACTTCCATTTGTAAACAAAAAGATTGAGGGATCCACAATGATATCATTGACCATTTATAGTCATGACCTTACGTGGTCAATGACATCAGCCAGCTAGTTAATATTCAGTAATAGTATATGAAGTTGTCATATGTGATGAAAGTATGATGGGAGAGAATTTTCATGGTGCAGTTGTCATGTCCTCAGGTCATTGGGATGTTGCACTTTGTGATTGACACTGGATATACAGTACATCGCTGGATCATGTAATCGATGCTTGATTTACATCAGGGGACATTTTTTTTTAATAAAAGACTTTGCCATGGTGTGTCTGTGTTTATTTACTTTGTATTTTTTTACTATTCGCATATGGGGGAAGTATCTGGAGCCCCCTTTATTGTAAAACAAATGGCATGTAGTCCCCCCAAAATCCAAACATGCAGCTTGGCTGACCAGCAAAGGGAGCATCAGCAAGAGTGCAGCCACCCCTTTCTGAACCATACCAAGTCACATGTCCACAACATTGGGAGGGAATTTGGAAGCCAATTTTGAATATCTGATATCCAACCTCTTATATGAACAGAAGGACATAGTACTTATTGATAATGATTCACAAAAAAATGAAAAATAAATACATAAACACACAGAAACTGTGACAAAGTCCTTTCTTAAAATTAAAAAAAATCAAATAAATATTGATCTCTAAAGTAAATCCAATGTAATATTTGGTTAATTACATCAGCCAGAATTTAGGGGTGGTCATATTACCACTACTAAATGACTTACTATAAGCTTCAGAAGCCAGAGGTGTATGTGAGCAAGAAAACTGGTCAAAACTGGTAATTAAGTTTGCCAGCTTGGTGAACTGTAAAAAGCTTTAGTTCAGGTCAAATGAATGGACAACCTGAAGCTCATCCTTAATGCTGGGTGACTTCATTGAACAAACATGTGCAGGGTTAGCAGAATTCCAGCTGGGTTCATCAAACATCTTGCAAACTGAATTCAGTGGGCTTAGGAATGCTGTTGCTGTACTATTCCCATATGCTAACCCTAACTCCTCCTGGCATGATAATGTTACCTCAAAGTCAGCTATATGCTTTGTGTCATGAGACTTCATCAAAAGCATTATGCATCAAGCTCCTGCTGAAGTCTTGCGACATAACACATAGAGACTAGTTTGAGTTGACTCCATCATGCCAGGAGGAGCCAAAGCACATATCTGATATTAGCATAGTAGCAGTATTTCTGAGCCAAATGGATTGTATTAACCAAGCCTAAAGCTTGTTTGATCTTTATTTACTCAGAAAGACCATCTGAGAAGGTGAGCATCTTTTTAAAGAAATGGTAGAACCAAAGCACTGATTACAGTTGGAATAGCATGGAAGGAGATATATAATATCGAGTAATCACTGCTGTACCTATACAACAACCTAAACAACCCCATAACAGGATATTACAACCTCCATGCTTTATTGTAGGAATGGTGTTATTTGGATAGTGGGCTGTATTGGATTTCTGCCAGACATATGGTTCAGTGTTGAAGCAAAATAATTAAATTGTAGTCTCATCTGACCACTCTAAATGCACCTTGAAGATTCTGAGGCCGCATGGAAAAAGCTGTTATTGTTAGATGTGACTAAAATTTAATTTGTTAACCTCAACACCAAACCATATATCTGTCGGAAATCCAATACAGATCTCCAGCCAAATAACACTATTCCTACAGTAAAACATGGAGGTGGTATCATTATGTTTTTGAGGGTGTTTCTCTGTAGCAGGGACTGGAGCAATTTTCAGGATGGAATGATAAATTGATGGGGCAAAATACCATCAAATTCTTCAGGAAAGTCTGCTGCCGTCTGCCAGAAAGTTGTCAATGGGAAAAAGGTTTACCTTTCAACATGACAATGACCCAAAACACACAGCAAAAATGACCAAACAGTGGTTGAAGGAGAAAAAGGTGAATGTCCTTGCATGGCTTATTCAGAGCCCAGACTTAAACCCCATTACTCAAATGGTCACTCTCAAATTTAACTGAACTTGAGCAGTTCTGCAAAAAAGAGTGGGCAAATATTGCAAAGTCTAGATGTGCAAAGTTAGTAGAGATATATCCCAACAGACTAACCACTTCAAGGCCGGCCAACGCATATATACTGTGGCAGGGCCACTCTATTGCGCGAAACATAACTGTGCATTGTTTCATGCACTAAATACTTTGGGCACGCGTGAGTGCCCGCTGCACGAAGGGGGAGCCAAAATAAAAACTGCAGAGGTGATCAAATACCACCAAAAGAAAGCTCTATTTGTGGGAAAAAAAAAAGGAAGTCAATCCTGTTTGAGAACAGTGGAGTAAGCCCGTGCAATTGTCAGTTAAAATAACGCAGTGCCGTTTCACAAAAAATGGCCTGGTCATTAAAGGGGTAAAACCTTCCGGGGCTGAAGTGGCTAAAGGTTGTAATTAAAGCAAAAGGTGGTCCAACAAAATACTGACATAAAGGGAGGTGATCCTTTTTCCAACTCAGTAATTCTGATTCAAATTATTTTTTTCTGACATGTTGGTGTTATATATTTCACTTGGATGTTATAAGTTGGAGTAAATACAGCTCGGTAAAACAGCCTTTCAGGCTGCAAAGCAACAAAATGTGATTATTTTAAAGGGGGTGATTATTTTCTATACACGCTGTAAGCACTTCATTTATCTGCTTATTTATTGGTTCAAGAAAAGAGAAGCATTTGTTCATTGCACTGAGGATATAAAGATTGCAATACCTGTGAAATATATTGTTGCACAGATGCTGCTTTACACTGTGAAAGTATTGTTGCATTTTTTGAAGGTTACACGGTGGAAACACTGGTATATCTTGATATATATTTAGGCAGATTATTTATTTATATGGTTGTTAGACTGAAAAAAGTGTTAAATTATGTTTACATTACAAAACACTGTTACTATTATTGAGATTTACACTGAGGAAACACTGGCATGCGGTGAAATATTTTAGGTAGAACATGTGTTTATCTATTAAAGTGGTTGTAAACCCAAGAAAAAAAAGAAAAAAAAAATCCTGCAAAACAAAGGCATAATGAGCTAGTATGCATTGCATACTAGCTCATTTTAAATTACTTACCTGAGATCGAAACCCCCACAACCATTCTCATACACTGCTCCAGCGGCCGACATCACTCCCGGAGTTACTTCCAGGTATCGTGGGCTCTGGTGCTGTGACTGGCCAGAGCCGCGATTACGTCACTCCTACGCATGCGCACGGGAGCTGTCAGTAACAGCACACTCACTGAAGCAACGGCACGTACATGCCATTGCTTCAGTTTGCTTCAGTGCGCATGTGCCAATTACATTGGCACATGCAAATACAGGGGATAGCTCCTAAACCCTTCAGGTTTAGGAGATATCCAGGGTAGCTACAGGTAAGCCTTATTATATGCTTACCTGTAGCAAAAATTGTGTTGTAAGGGTTTACAACCACTTTAAGTTCTGCACAAAATATAGTCATTTTAAAATCAGGTAATGTTTATAACATGGATGTGCTAGCTTATTAGTATTATATAGACATCTTAGAAGGGAAACACAAAAGTATTTTATGATTTACCCTGTCTTTTCAATAATTTTCAAAAGATACCTTTTTTCCATGTAATACCTACTGTATATTGTGCTTCAATCTTTGCTTCTAATCTAATAAATTTACTGTATCATATTAGCTGAATTAATTCAAGTATCTGTTCACTATTAGGAGGCATGCTCTCTTCCAAATTACATTTAAGGTTTGGAATTGTAGTGGGAGGATGGCTGGGGAATCAAGGTAAATGTCAGAAGTATTTAATGAAACCTTTAAGATTGAAGCGCACTTTTTAGTGTCATGTGTGTCAGCTGTTAAACCTCTATGGGAATGTATAAAGAGAATATAGATTGAATAATGTTTAAATTATTGCTTATACACCAATATGAAGAGGTACCCATAAATTCTAAAATCAATAAGAAGTGTAATGTGTCAGCATCATCACAGCTTTGCAATACTCTTAAATGTTAATCTATAGATATTATTTTTCATAAACTGTATTGAACACTAAATGAGAAAATAATTGAAGAAATGTATTACATGTTAGAAGAAAATATAAAGTACTGTATATCTGACATTGGAAGCCTAATACTTACCATAAGAAGGTGCATTGATAAACTAGCACCCTAAGAGAATGTGCCCTGTGCTTTCTGAATCAAGGTAAACATTACAAAAGCAGTATGTATAGAACATATATGTATATATGTATAAAAAATGTATACATCTTAAAAAATATTGGTACGCATCCTTTTTTATGGAAAGACCATCTATTTTCTATAAACTGCCTTACAATTTTATGTTGCTGTTCCTCATCTCTGCTTTATAACTGAAATCCTATAGAGCTAATCTGTTACAAAGTTAAAGTGATATTAAACTTTTATTTTAAAAAATGCTATACTTACCTGCTCTGTGCAATGGTTTTGCAGAGAGCAGCCCCAATCCTTGTTTTTTAGGCTCTCCTGCTACTGTTCCTGGCTCCTTCACCTTTTGGGTACCCTCATAGCAGACGGTTTGCTAAGGGGGGCACTTGTGTATGCTCTATCCTGAGACCTCTTTTCTCCAACCCCCACTCCATCATCATAGGATTTGATTTACAGCAGCAGGAGCCAATGGCTCCCACCGCTATCAATCTGCCCTGTGGGGAGGGAGAGAGCAGTGAGAGCCACTGCTTTTGTGCACAGTGCTGGATCGAGATTGGGCTCAGGTAAGTATAAGAGGGCTGGGGGGGATCCTGCAGCACAGAAGGTTCTTTAACTTAATGTAGATAATGCATTAAGGTGAAAAACCTTAATACCACGTACACACGATCAGAATTTTCGTTGGAAAAACTCGATGGAATTCCGCTCAAGCTTGGCTTGCATATACACAGTCACACAAAAGTTCTCTGAACTTTCGACCGTCAAGAACGCAGTGACATACAACACGTCCGCACTAGAAAAGGGAAGTTCCATACGAAGTGCGCCACCCTTTGGGCTCCTTCTGATAATCTCATGTTTATCTCATGTTAGTAGAGGTTTGGTGAGAGACGTTTCGCGCTTTTCAGCTCTGTGCTTTTCAGATCGTTACTGCTCTTCAGTTTGTGCTTGTGGGTTCGTATCTGTTCTTCAGTGCGTGTAGTCAGTTCGCTTCTGGGTTTCAGCATATTATTATAGTACGTATTTGTTTTCCAGTGCTTTCTTGTCCGCTAGTTTCTGATTTTCAGCTTGCTCTTCTCAGGCCATTCTGTTTTTCAGTGCTTTCTGTTAGTTTGTTCTGACCAGCCGACCCTTTTGAAGCCATGTTGCGGTTACTTACTCGTCCTAGAGTTTGTGCTGTGCGGGGGCATAGTGTTGGGGTTCTTGCTTTGACCCAAGCCCAGTCCATTAACAGGGTGGAGAGGAGTTCTTTTACCAAGAATTGGTTGCTCCAGCGTGACCAATTCTGTCATATGCCTTTGTTGTGGGAGATCCAGGAGAATAATCCTAATGATTTCAGGAAATTTCTCTGGATGACGGACCCCATTTTTCACCTGTTGCCTTTGCTGTCCCCTTACTGTATATTACGAAGCAGGACACCTGCATGAGGCAAGCCATCACTCCTGAACAAAGGCTAGTCACCACGTTGCGGTACTTGGCGACAGGGAGAAGTCTGCAGGATCTCTCAAGTTCTAAACAGGCATCTCCCCCTAGGCTCTGGGGTTTATTATTCCAGAGACCTGTTCTGCCATTATACAGGTCCTGCAGAAGGACTATATTAAGGTAAGATTTCTCCTTTAACATCACATTATATGTATTTATTGTTTGCTAATGTATTGTATTTCTTTCATCATTCCCTAATTACCATGATTGTAATATGCTGTGAGTGCCCCCTTTGTCCTCATGCATGCTGTAAGTTCTGAATGCTCCTTTTTTGTCCTTCATGCATAATTGCCTTCACTAACCTCCCCAGCATGCTATCCTGGGCCCATACACACCTAGCCTAGTCACTTAACAATGTATTTTGTCAGCTCCGTAGTAGTGCTTTACCCTAAACACCCCCTAAAATGTGTACAAATGTTATTGTTGTCCTTAAATTCAGGCAGAGTGCCATAATCTTTTTTTTTGGGGTCCCAAACCCATCTAGAACTCCCCCCCGCTGCTTGTGTAAATATTGGAGGCAGGATCTTTTCCGGGTGGGTTACCTACCCTGGATTTAATGATGAGAGTCTGGGAAGCAGCAAATAAAATACTGGGGTATAGGGGACTCACAGATTATAGCCCTCTATGGGAAAACAATAGGCTGGGGGAATTACAGAAGATGGGGACAATTAAGGAATGGGAAAGACAAGAAATAAAATACATCACCCAACTTTATCAAGGTAGTACTTTAAAATGTTTTCAGGAACTGAGCAAACAATACGCAATCCCGAACAAATTGTTTTTCAGATATCTACAAGTTAGGCATGCATTGAAAGAGCAATTTAGAGTGAGGATAATAGAATAGAGCAAGATTCCACTACTTCTGCAAGTCATCAATGCAAAAACATCAAAAGGTCTAATAGCAAAAAGCTACCCGAGTATATATAAGGGGAGTTTGGGATCAATAAATGCTGTGTCACATAGGAAAAAATGGGAGAAAGATGTTGGGAGCATATCGGAACTTCAGTGGGAAAGAATTCTGGAATTAGCCCCATTGGTTTCACTGTCCCGATCTCAGAAGATGTCACATCTATTTCTACTGTATAAAGTTTACTATACTCCGCACAGACTTTTTCTGTTTGGCCGAAGACCAGACGATACCTGCCCCAGGTGTGGAAAAATAGAGGGGGATTTGATCCACATGTTCTGGAGATGCCCAAAGTTGTTCCGCTATTGGAGGGAGATAGTGGAAATTATAGAACAAATATTTGAAGTCTCTATAGAGATGGAAGCCATGGTATGCGTGCTGGGATGGTTAGAGGGAGAAGGTAAACCAGGAAATATACAACTCGCAGTCCTAAGATGTTTGTTCCAGGCACAGAAACTCATTGCTCAGAGATGGCAATCCTCCGTTCCACCATCTAGCAGAGAGTGGGAACAAGGTATGAATATGGTGATCTTAAAGGAAAAGACACCATACATCAGACAAGGCGTGTTTAAGAAATTTGAAAAAAATCTGGAAACTCTGTGGGGAGAAAAAGAGAATGAATATTATTAGTTAAAGAGATGTGAGAAAGAGTAGGAAAAATTATATGCAGAAGGAGAAAGGAAAAGAAAAGGGTAAGACAATGATGAATGGTGACCCAAGGAGAGGCAGGTGCTGGGCGTAGGGTGAAAGATAGCTGTGAAAGTGTGTTTGTGTAGGGCTGGCGGAGTATGATTTTTTGGGAAGGAAGTGATAGGTATGAGTTTAAGGAAGATGGTTGAGTGAGGGGACTCCCTCCCTTCCTCCCCTTTGAATTTATAGATACCGGATAGCTTTCTTCTCCTGTTTTATATTAAGGAGGGAAGAGTGGAGTGGGAGAGTAATATGGATTTGGGGAAATGTATGATGATTTGTATAATGTAAAATGTATAATGTATAATGTAAAAATGCTTTAAAAAAAAATATTGAATTAAAAAAAGAACCCCCCCAAATTTTTTTACAATGGGTCATCAGAGGGGTGAGGAATCTGATAAGTGTACCCTATCTTTGTGTCTTTAAATACTCCTTAAAAATAAATGTTATACTGATGTTGGCCGAGAATGTTTGTGTCTAATGTGCTTGCAATGTTATGTGCAAAAGTAGTAATTTTATTTTTTCTGGTTTGACTCCACAGTTTCCTTCAATACCACAGAAATGGCAGACTGTGGCCTCCCAGTTTGCTAAGCATTGGGACTTTCCCAACTGCAGAGGGGCAATCAGTGGGAAACATGTCCACATCGTCCCACCATCCCACTCGGGGTCATACTATTTTAACTATAAGGGGTTTCATAGTATCATGTTGATGGCAGTGGTGTTGACGACATATGAGTTTTTATATGTGGACGTGGGGAAGAATGGCCGGATGTCGGATGGTGGAGTCTTGGTGGAGTCTTTGCCAAGACCGAGTTCTACCTACGTCTCCAGAGTGGTGGCTTGGGATCGCCACCTGCTGAAGAGAACATGGAAGGACTCCCATTTGTGTTTGTCGCAGATGAAGCATTTGGTCTGGGTGAAAATCTGATGAGGCCATTGCCCCAGAGGACCCTCACCCCGGATCAGAGGGTTTTTAATTACCGGCTGGCCAGAGCCAGAAGAGTGGTGGAGAATGCATTTGGTATAATGGCTAGCTGGTTCTGCCTATTCTTTACGGCAATCAACATGGCGGAGTATAAACTGAATCACATAGTGCTAGCATGCTGTATTCTACATAATTATTTAAGGAGAAATCCTCCAAATTATGTGGCCTGAGGCCGCAATTCAGGACATAATTACAATGACGGCCCTGGAAGCAGGGCATCCTGGATTGCCCCCCCAAAGCGCCCGTGATGTGTGGCAAAAGTATCTGGACTATTTTACGGGTAGGGGGGCCATTGTTATGCCAGCAAATTTTTGATTCTTTTATCAAATAAAAAAATATTTTGATCTGAAATCATCTTGAATTTGATTTACTGCTTGTGTTTCTTTTAGTTGTCTCCTAGGTTCTCCTAGTGCACTTGTAGTGCCAAGTGGATTTTGCTTTATTAAATAACCCCCATTGTCACTGTAAACACCAACTTAATACAAAAACTGGTATTGATCATTGAAAGAAGAAGCCACACATTGTTGAGTATAAAAACTTTTACTCCGTACACATTCACATGTGCATTGTAAAACATTTTTCCACCAAAAACACATCTTTGTTTAATTAAGTTTGACATTTTTAGTTTTATATTTTGCTTTAACAGGCATAAACCATAACATACACAACTCTGCAACTTACAAAGTTCAACATACAAAAAGTGAAGGCAATATCAGACATAAGTATGTCAAAACTGTGTTGATCTTGCCTTCATCAGATGGGGTGATGTCAAAATGGGGATTTCCCTCCTGATCCCATGCCTAATGTCACTATTAGCTCCCATCAGGGGGGATCAAAGGACGTGTTTGGGGGTGCAACCCCTTCCTCTCACCTACTTGAGTTGCGAGGAAGTGGTTGCACCCATAAAACGCGCACATTGATATCTCATGATGGCAGATAGCACATGTTGACTCACTGTATGCATCTTCAAAATTTGGCTTTTGAAATGTATTAAAACTTTAGAAAATGTCTCTAAAAAATTCTAAAATGGTGTCATTTTGTTGTCATTTAGATTCTCCCTAATACATCAATCATGTTCTTCATTTTTTGTTCAACATAATTTTTTGCTTTATAATGTCTAAATCCCGACTACACACCATTATGTCCTGGATTAGCATTTGTGCACTTTCACTTGTGAAATTATATTCTTCTTCCACAACATGCACATCACATAAAAACAAAAAAACACACCATGTATTATAAATATGCAGGTATACATCTATTACCTGAAAATTATCTGTGGTCTCAGACACTCACCTGTTGTGGTCACTATTTCAACCACATCATCCACCTCTCCTTCCTCCACATCCTCAGGTTGTGGTGTGCTGAGTTCCCCTTATTTAGGAGGTGGGGGGTTCCTGGCGTCCTCAGACATCCCAAGTCTTTTCTCCCCTATGAGAATTAAACAAAAGGTATACTTAGCACACAGATATTTGAGGCCAGAAATAGGAATATGAAACATTGCTTGTAAGTGTGGTACAATTGTCTGTTTTGGTAGAGTTCCAAACTGAATACATGATTTTTTCCCTTGCCAAAGCTGAAATAATTACCTTTTTTGGACAATATTCACACATGGAGACACCCCTAGTATCCCCTGGAGCATCTGTGTGGGACACCCTAAAAAGTTTGTTCTGGTGTCCCACACTAGTGCTCCTAAGTCCAGATGTGTAAACAGCTGCTGAGTGTCCTCTCCTTACATTACACTGAATCAAGTTTGCATTTCATTCTAGTTACAAACACATCTAGACAACAATGTACTAAATGTATTTTAATACAAATAGGCATGACCAAATGTAGTTAACCCTGTATCTGTAAAAAATATTGTATTATTAGTGGATGAACATACAATGTTTACTACGACCGATTACTGTGCCCACGAGCCTGAAAGTTGCCATTTAAAACTGTACAACAGTAAAGAAAAGCACATGGAGCTGCATGCAAGTAATAATAATAAAGGAACACAGGACAAATACTTACTTTTTAGGAGCACTTTCTTGATCCTTCTGTACTGATCCTGCTCCCTCTATTTCAGATCTAACCAGCATTTCCTCAATTGCTTCTTGGATCGCCGTACCCCAAAATTCCTGTGCAGACTTCTCACAACTTTAGACATGATCTTGGCCTTTCTCACATTTGAGTTTAGGTAAGGTCCATACTTCCCATCATAGTCGGCCCTCTTCAAGATGTCCACCATCTCCACCATCTCTCCAAAGGACAAGTTTGAGGCCTTATATCTCTCTGGGATCAGGACGTTTCTGGCTCCAGGCTTTCCTCGTCGTTACTGGAATTACACGCCACTGCGCCGAAAGAGAAGGGGCAGGGAATATTCTAGAAAGAACATCTGGAGCGGGCGACGCGGGTGGAGTTTCACGCTTGCGCAGTGTATATAAAGCGTAATGCCCATGCGTTGGTCGTACGATCTGTGAGTGGAGGAAGTGCCGATAGTGAGAACAAAGGTAACATTTTAACTTGGGGCATCAGTGGCCTATACTGCTTCTAGATTGAGGCCTATATTGTGATAAGATTATGAGAGTTTATCCCGATATTAGTATTTTTCTCTTGTTTTTTGTCTTGCAGAAATAATGAATCCATTCAAAAAGCCTGAGTTTATGAGCCAGTTTATTGATAGGTACAGGGAGCTGCCCAGTTTGTGGCAAGTCAAACATAACTTATATCATAACAGATCAGCTAGGAAGGCAGCGCTGGAGAAACTGCTGGAATTTGTGAAGATGGAGGTCTCCAACGCAGACAGCGATTTTTTGGACAGGAAAATTGGTAGCTTGAGGAGCACATACAAGAAGGAGCGTAATAAGGTCCTGGCATCCCAGAGGACAGGAGCAGCAGCAGATGATCTGTATGTACCCAGTCAGTGGTACTACAACAAAATGCGTTTTCTGGAAGACCAGACTGAAGTGAGGTCATCATTTTCCACACTTCCTTCCCCCCAAGCTGAGGCTTCCGACGTCCAACCTGGGCCTTCCATCCAGGAAGACGTGGAGGAGCCCAGCTTGAGGCAGGTATAGTATTTTTCTACATATTTCTCGTCCTAAAATTAATGATGTTAACTAGATGTTATTATTGATAAGAAATTAATGATTGAACAAAAAGTGTTTTAAATATCAATAGACAGTAGTGACCAAAAATGATTGGGACAAGAATAAAAAATGCTGGGGTCAGAATGATAGTCTTTTCTTTTTTTTTCTTCTCAAAAGGTTTTTATTGTTTTCACATAAGTAAGGTTACAAACCGGTTGTGAACATACATATTTCACATAAACAGTTTGAACATAAACAGAGAAAACAAGCAGTCAGGCATACAGTAGTACATTGTTCACACATGTAACTGTAATAATATTGAGTAACTTTAACCGATAGTATGTTTATATTCCGTTAGAGGCTTATTGAGACTGAATGTCAGTAAGGGTTCCCGTGTTAGATTCGTCTCATGGGAAAATCCTTACTTGGGGGTTTAGTAGGAGTGGATCGAGTTATCCATCTATGTATTACCCCGGAGGTATCATCATTTGTCTCTCCTCTCAATATTATGATGCTGCGACGTTCAGTCTAAGTTTGCTCAGGATAGGATATAAGTGTGTTGTGTTGTCAGTGGCATTCTGTTTAGGTCATTAATCTTAGGTTATGTATTAACTTCTGGGGAATGGTGGGTGGGTGGGAAGTGGAGAATGTGTGGGGAGGGTGAGTATGACTCGGGTGTATCCGAGGATGGGGGAACTGATGACATTAATTTATGAAAGTGGAGAGTATGATAAAGGAGGTGAGAGGTTATGGGGTCGAAGAAAGATATCAGAATGATTAAGATTTGGGGAGTATTCAGTGACATGAAGGTAGCTGTGCGCCTCTCTTGCCTCCCTCCTCAGAAGGGGGCTCGCATTAGATCCATACCAGCTGATCAATGTCTTGGGTATCTATCGAGCCTATTCACATAGTCATTTGGGATTGTGGGAGAAAAGGTAGTAGAGTTGTGCGTTTATTTACACTGTGGAATGGTAGGACAGTGTATGTCAAATCTTTACTAGTTTGGAGAGAAAAGGAGGTGTCTTTTCTATTTATTAACATTCAATTTGCAACAGTCATGAGCTGAAAATTGATTGATTAAGCAAAAACTAAAACTATGTCCTTTTTTCATACACAGGAAAGCCTCAGCCTGGATGAGTGTCTGGAATGTGGCAGCCAGGATGTGGCAGGGGGAAGTGGCAGCCAGGAGGTGGCCAGGCCCAGTGGACTGACCCAATCCCAGGTCCCTCCCCTCCGCCTTCCACCCAAAAGGCCCAGGAAGGGGAGGAACGTGGAGGAGGCAGCACTTGCCCTCTTTCGGGATGCACATGTGACCCTGAGAGACCCCCCCAGCATTCAAGAGGGCTATGGCTGCATAGTAGCAGCGAAAATGCAGGAAATGGAGGAGGGCCAATGCCTCATCTGTGAGAACATCATTTTCCTGAACCTGAATAAGAGTTTGAGTGGAATATTTTTTGTAAGAGACCGAGTACTAGTTATTACAAAGTGACTACAATGTGTTATTATGATCCACCATTACTTTCCTGCTGTTTGGTGATTAAAGATATATTAAATCTTCTTGAGATCCAACTTTTCATATAAGACACCTGTTCATCACATGATTGGATCTTTACATTAGTTTAATGGCAATTTTACATATGCTTCCATTTGAGTGATTTGTTGGTTTAAATTGAACACTACAATGTATTGAAGATCCCGAAGGCACATTGCAAGATACGCTGTGGCTTGTGAAGGCTCTGAACATCACTGCAGTGCTGACATACTGTATGTATTCATATTTAAGTTAATTCAGAAAAAGGATTGTGAATAAATAAAGTCTAGGAATGGGACTTTGAAGGCACAATAGTATTAAACTACAAAAAAGTAAATTTAATAGGGGTAATTTATTAGAAAAATATAAAAAGACAATGGACAAACATAAGTGTTTAAAAACAAATCAGGCTAGATATAAACCCTAATGATAATACACCGTATGGATCCTATCCTGCAAGCTTATGTAGCATTTGGTGAGATTATAAATGTATAAACATATCACTTAGTCCAGATAGGTGAGAAATACTTCCCCTGAGCATTGAACAGTAGACAGTCACATGGTTATAACAAACAGGGTGCTGTGGGTTTAGTGATCCATGGTGAGATGTTCTCTAGTTGCTCTACATGTTTCGCGTTACACAGAACGCTTCCTCAGGAGCTAGAGATTCTAAGTTAAAATACATAAAAGAAACAACAACAAAGACAGAAAATCAAAAACATGAATATGCTAAGCACAGTATACATATAAGTATCAATATTGAAGATATAACCACTGCCAGGTGTAATGACTCATGGGACAGGCCCTATAAAAGATTATGGTCTCCAACCGACACACGGTAAAACCTGATGGTCGGGGTCAGCAAAAATAGGGGAAGCAGAAAATACATACTGAATTGAGGGATTTTGAATGATCTATATGTATATATATTTTTTAGAGAAGTTAAAATAGTGGGACCAAGGGCAAAAAGGAAGGAAAAAAAGGGGGGGGGGGAGAGGAAGGGGGAAGGGGGAGGGGAAAGAAGGAAAAAGGAGGGGGGGGAAGGGATAAAGGGAGGAAGGAACAGAAAAAAGAAAAGGGGGAAGGGGGGAGGGGAGGGAAGAAAAAAAAAAGAGGAAGAGGAAGTTTATATAAAATATAGGGAAACGTAGTTCACTTACCAATTGGGTATGGTAAGGCTGCATAAAACTGCCAGTAGTAATTATATACAGATGATCGCAATTCGATCACAAGTAAAAAGTGTCTGAAATGAATTGGAAACAGCAGTCAGCCACAACCTGGAACCTCTCAGAAAAATGTAACATCAGGTATCCATGAGAGGGAAAGCAAGGGCTTTATCATTGTAATGCTGGTATATGGGAAAAGAAAAAGGGAAATAAACAATCACATTGATATTGCCAGGTGTTGCAGTCAGAAAGGCTGCAAACATAAAAGTGCTTTGCTTGTAGATCAGAGAGCATAAATGAGAATAAAATAGCCTTACCCTCAAGTAGTTGAAAGGAAACACAGGGATGCGCCATCTGATCTAGCAGAGACCGGTGCTGTGACCGCATAAAAGCAGGCAACACTGCGGCCCTATATATGGTGACTCCAGACGGAAACGAATGGCTCCGAAGAGCGTAGCGTGTTCCGGCCCCGCTGAGGGCTACCGCGCATGCGCCACACCACGTCGCCCTCACGTAGGAACGACGCAGCGCTGGAGGAATTCCGCGCATGCGCCGAAGGGTAGCGTGAGGGGGGACGGGACCAGGCGAATAACGCAAGCAGGTACTTTAGCACTAGGTCCTTCATCTGATGCTTAATTCAGAAAAAGATCAATATGTGCTCCTGCAATGCTCACATGTGGAGGATAGGTTTGATAACACAATCCATTCCTACAAAATGCCATAGTCTGTAGTCAGTAAAAATGGCTTAAAAAATTTGACTCAGTATGAAATCATAAAGCTGGTATAGTTTGTCTTAGCTCTACTGCTAATATTCTTAAAAATGTCTGGTGATGCTTTTAACTAGGCAACACATGTTTTATTGTAAAATTAGCACCAGATTTCTTTTTATGGGTCATCAAAACAAAATCTATTGCAGTGGACTTTAATACATGTCCCTCAGTGCATGGCCAGTAAAAAATATGGCAATAAGTTAGTAAGCGGGATCATTTTGAAATATTTCATACCGTCCTTGCATGTCAGTGGATTGCTCATTTCCACTCATAAAAAAATGAGGAGAAATGAGTCACTGGATTACATTGGATCATAATTTGTCCAAAATAGAATAATTTGCTAGCTTGCAATTGAGAAAGTAGTAGTTAAAAGTTGGTTCTAACTATAGTGCATATTAGAACAAAAAAATTAATGCACAACATGCAATTTATTGTTCAGACAATGCAATTCACCATCATGTAAGAAAATTGTGCACAATTCCCCGCCCAAGGCTCTTTGAATACCAATGACTTTTAATATGGCTAGGTATACATTTTAAATGTGTTTTTCCCCCCAGTTTGTAAAGTATATATTTTTAGTTTATTTGCTGGTAAAAATGCAAGTTGAAAAGCACAGAATGGGATGAACATGTGCAGAGAAAATAATATATACCACTTTCCTGGTATCTGAAACGATATAACATTGAAATGCAAGGAAGCTAAAGCAAGGAAAGCCATTTGATGGAAATAAGCATGCATTAAATTTTATATTCAAGGGAAACCAACAAGATAAGATGTGTGAGTGATGTTGAAGAAGCATGTAATCAAAATTAGACTGACATCCACATTTTAAATTAAATATAATGTTGAACACAAATCATCCAGGCTAGGAAAGAGAAAGTAAAATGCATGGATCTAATGTCCAGATGCTACATTCAGAATGCTACATTTAGAATATGAACCAGTAAATTTTGCCTGAATTTATTAAATGCAAATATAGGTTGAAGATTCTAACATCACCACTTACCAGAACTGACAATGTTATGCAGGTATAACACAAAGCTTTTTAAATGACTTACGCAGGTTCCAAATCACAATTTACACTACTTAGATATTGATATTGCATGTGAAGTTAGTGAAAACTGATAATATTAAAATGAAATCTATAGTCATTTTAATTTTTTTTTTTAAATATGTAGTTTGTCTGTTCAGTATGTACAAGTGTAATGGAATGTGATTATGAGCGTTATTGTGAAATGCCTATTTCTAATATAATCGCATAGATATAAGTGCTTATTTTCTTATAACCAGCTATTAGCCTTAATCATGCTCAAATTAGATGTCTGCCAGCTTCTCCTTTCATGTGAAACAGAACTGCAAGAGTTAAAGTACAAAGAACAAAGTTAAGAAGATTGCACCTATTTTTCAGGCCTATGAGGCTACACTCAAGACAAACAGGAACTGAAAATAAGACATAATTAGCTATAATAGTCTGCTATCTCCTTATACAGATATAACCCAGCAAAGCTTACATTTTGTCACCATAATGAATATGTATAATTTGCGGTTTGTACACGCTTGTTTTATTCGATATTTGATTTGATAGCGAAACATCCGGCTCTCAATATATCATTTTTGAGCCCAGGAAATAAACGTCAGAAGTACCAAACTTACTGAATGTGTCTGTGTCAGTGATTGTGATTAAATGTGCACATTTTCACATCGAAGGTTAATTTGGCCAGGGGGACAGAAACAAGAGTACCGAGCGGTTCTGTTCGGTCCAAAACACAAGGGGCGAGCTAAGTGTGCACTTAAATATATATATATTTCTGCCTTTTAGTAGTGCTGCACAACGATGATGCAAATCTACTGTATCTGTCTGCTAGAGCTGACTTAACCACTTCAGCCCCGGAAAGATTTACCCCCTTCCTGACCAGAGCACTTTTTACAATTTGGCACTGCGTCGCTTTAACTGCTAATTGCGCGGTCATGCAATGCTGTACCCAAACGAAATTTGCGTCCTTTTCTTCCCACAAATAGAGCTTTCTTTTGATGGTATTTGATCACCTCTGCCGTTTTTATTTTTTGCGCTATACACGGAAAAAGACAGAAAATTTTGAAAAAAAATGATATTTTCTACTTTTTATTCTACAAAAAAAATCCAATAAACTCAATTTTAGTCATACATTTAGGCCAAAATGTATTCAGCCACATGTCTTTGGTAAAAAAAAATGTCAATAAGTGTATATTTATTGGTTTGCGCAAAAGTTATAGCGCCTACAAACTAGGGTACATTTTCTGGAATTTACACAGCCTTTAATTTATGACTGCCTATGTCGTTTCTTGAGGTGCTAAAATGGCAGGGCAGTACAAAACCCCCACAAATGACCCCATTTTGGAAAGTAGACAACCCAAGGAAATTGCTGAGAGGCATGTTGAGCCCATTGAATATTCATTTTTTTTGTCCCAAGTGATTGAATAATGACAAAAAAAAAATTACAAAAAGTTGTCACTAAATGATATATTGCTCACACAGGCCATGGGCATATGTGGAATTGCACCCCAAAATACATTTAGCTGCTTCTCCTGAGTATGGGGATACCACATGTGTGGGACTTTTCGGGAGCCTAGCCGCGTACGGGGCCCCGAAAACCAATCACCGCTTTCAGGATTTCTAAGGGTGTAAGTTTTTGATTTCACTCTTCACTGCCTATCACAGTTTCGGAGGCCATGGAATGCCCAGGTGGCACAAACCCCCCCAAATGACCCCATTTTGGAAAGTAGACACCCCAAGCTATTTGCTGAGAGGCATGGTGAGTATTTTGCAGCTCTCATTTGTTTTTGAAAATGAAGAAAGACAAGAAAAAAATTTTTTTTTTTCTTTTTTCAATTTTTAAAACTTTGTGACAAAAAGTGAGGTCTGCAAAATACTCACTATACCACTCAGCAAATAGCTTGGGGTGTCTACTTTCCAAAATGGGGTCATTTGGGGTTTTTTTTTGCCACCTGGGCATTCCATGGCCTCCGAAACTGTGATAGGCAGTGAAGAGTGAAATCAAAAATTTACGTCCTTAGAAAGCCTGAAGGTGGTGCTTGGTTTTTGGGGTCCCGTGCGCGGCTAGGCTCCCAAAAAGTCCCATACATGTGGTATCCCCATACTCAGTAGAAGCAACAGAATGTATTTTGGGGTGTAATTTCACAAATTCCCATGGCATGTTTGAGCAATATATCATTTAGTGACAACTTTGTGCAAAAAAAAAAAAAAAAATTGTCTCTTTCCCGCAACTTGTGTCACAATATAAAATATTCCATGGACTCAACATGCCTCTCAGCAAATAGCTTGGGGTGTCTACTTTCCAAAATGGGGTCATTTGGGGGGGTTTGAACTGTCCTGGCATTTTATGCACAACATTTAGAAGCTTATGTCACACATCACCCACTCTTCTAACCACTTGAAGACAAAGCCCTTTCTGACACTTTTTGATTACATGAAAAAATTATTTTTTTTTGCAAGAAAATTACTTTGAACCCCCACACATTATATATTTTTTTAAAGCAAATGCCCTACAGATTAAAATGGTGGGTGTTTCTTTTTTTTTCACACAGTATTTGCGCAGCGATATTTCTAATGCATCTTTTGGGGAAAAAACACACTTTTTTAAATTTTAATGCACTAAAACGCACTATATTGCCCAAATGTTTGATGAAATAAAAAAGATGATCTTAGGCTTACATGGATACCAAACATGACATGCTTTAAAATTGCGCACAAACATGCAGTGGCAACAAACTAAATACATTTTTAAAAGCCTTTAAAAGCCTTTACAGGTTACCACTTTAGATTTACAGAGGAGGTCTACTGCTAAACTTACTGCCCTCGATCTGACCTTCATGGTGATACCTCACATGCATGGTGCAATTGCTGTTTACATTTGACGCCAGACCGACGCTTGCATTCGCCTTAGCGCGAGAGCAGGGGGGACAGGAGTGCTTTTTTTTTTTTTTCTTTATTATTTTTTTGCTTTTTTATCTTATTTTTAAACTATTCCTTTAATTTTTGTTTTTTTTTAAATCATTTTTATTGTTATCAAATATCCCCTATGATAGCAATAGGTAGTGACAGGTACTCTTTTTTGAAAAAATTGGGGTCTATTAGACCCTAGATTTCTCCCCTGCCCTCAAAGCATCTGACCACACCAAGATTGGTGTGATGAAATGCTTTCCCAATTTTCCAATGGCGCTGTTTACATCCGACAAAATCTAGTCATAAAATGCTCGTAGCTTCCCGTTTCTTAGGCCATAGAGATGTTTGGAGTCACTCTGGTCTCTGATCAGCTCTATAGTCAGCTGGCTGAATCACCGGCTGCATTCTCAGGTTCCCTGTTGAGACAGGAGAGCCAGAGAAAAACACGGAAGACGGTGGGGGGGCATTCCCTCCCACTGCTTGTAAAAGCAGTCTAGAGGCTAATTAGCCACTAGGATTGCTTTTACATGAAAGCCGACCGCTGGCTGAAAAGAATGATACCAAGATGATACCTAAACCTGCAGGCACCATTCTGGTATAACCACTCAAAGTCGTGAATGGCGTACCTGAAGACAAAAAAATGGTTAACAATAATGCACAGTAAACGGTAAAGTATAAAAAATTGCATACCGGGGGCGTGGCTTAGCAATGGCCGAGTGAGGAAGCATTTCTGGAGAGCTCCTGGTATGGCCCCTCTCTAACCTGTAATCTGACGGTAATTACACAGAGGATACAAGGCATGATATCGTCCAAAAGGTACAGGACATGTTCATCAACCTGCGGCTCCAGACACCTTGCCCCCCAGAGCGGTATCAAGCGCCATTTCAAGGACTCTCAGTCGGTCTCACCAGGCGCCATAGCGACGGCTCCACGTGTGAACCCTAGGACAGAGGAGGCCGCGCTGAACTCACCAACCGATCCCGCCACCCCTACAGGCCGGGATTTTTCTTTAACGACACCAGCGGTACCTCGAAAGGAAATGGCAGGTTCGTCCCAAAGCCTAGGTGGCATCCCGGAGGATCTCCGGAGTATATTACAGGCCCTCCCCACTAAAGCTGACATTGAGGCCTTGCCCTCGCGGTCGGACATGGAGTCCCTAATCCTGCGAGTTGAAGAGGCACATACACGAGACATTCAGGGATTGAGAACGGGGATCCAAGACCTTACAGAAAGAGTGGACAACGGTGACCTGACAATCTCATCACTTACGCAGCGGGTCCTAGCCCTGGAACGATCGCAGGAGACAAGGGCCTCTCAGGCCACCGACATGCAGCTACATAGGGAAGATTTGGAAGACCGCAGCCGCCGTAACAACTTGCGGCTGCGGGGCATTCCAGAAGCCACAGGGTCGGAGGATTTGGCGGCTTCGGTCACAGCTATCTTCCACAAAGTTCTGGGGACCGTCCCACCCCAATTAGAGTTAGACCGGGTACACAGAACTCTAGGACCCAGGTCACCTGATCCCGATAGGCCAAGGGACGTACTCTGCAGGATTCACAGATATACGCTGAAAGAACTAATCCTCCGCAAAGCCTGGGAACAGGGCGAGGTAGAGTTTGATTGAGCCATAATCAAAATACTTCTTGATCTATCGAGAGCCATGCTGCAGCGGAGAGCATTATTGAGACCGGCACTAGAACTGGCAAAACAGGGATGCACGTACCGCTGGGGATATCCCTTGGCAGTAACATTCCGAAATAGTGTTTCCTAGTTTACCTTGCGCACGCCTGCGGAGCTGCCAGCCTTCTTCGAATATCTCGACACAGAGCCGATTCAAGTTCCGAACTGGCTAGCCTTTATCCCCAGGATGTAGAACCAGTCGGGACCCAATATCCAAAGAAATCATCAACCTCCCCACCAGCAGAGATCCCGTAGGAGAGCCCGCACAGTGTCTGCTAAAGACTCCCAGGAAGTGTGACTTTGAAGTGCATCCACAGATCAGGCGGTGGTATAAGTTTATTTTCATTTTTGCTTTTATTTTTTCTGGCTTATCCCTACCCCTGCTCTACTGTCTGTATCCCACATGCCAATACTAGCCACTCTGGGAATATATAGAACTCCAAGGACTGCCTAGAAGATGTTGACTGGGCTACACAGCGGTACGGTCTCCCCTTCCCCCCTCTCTTGCACACTGCAACTCCGGAGCGTGTTCTGCTCCTCCTGCAAGTGAAAGTAATGTCACTAGAACAAGGGTTTGTCCCTTTTGTGAGCTCCTCGGTCGCTGCACATGAACAGGGAAAGGTGGATGAGGAGACGTTGTGGGGTAAACAGACACCTCCAGCATGAATTGCCTTTCACCCTCAAACACGGTACGAGACACCGGAAACATGGAGGTAAGAAGGTAAATCGTGTCACATACAGCAGCAGAGCACTCTAGTGGCTAGCAAACCCACCAGCGCCTCAGGCATGGATGAACTTAACCAAGAGCTGGGGCATAACACACCGGAAGCAGAGGATTTAACATTATACCCGGGAACGCAGACAGGTGGTTACATGTACCTATCTCTGACTCTGGGGTGACCTAGGCATTCCTCTTAGAAAGTGCTGGTGGGTGATGGAGGGAGGGGGGATTTTATATTATTTCATTGGTTCCCATTGGGCTTAGATGTAGCACAGAACACAAGTACGGGAGAGGTATGGGTGTCTCAAACACAAAGGCCTGGATGGGAAGCATGCCCCTGTCTTATGTGGTATTTGTGTGGGAGGGGGAGGGAGGGTGCTCACAGACAGATGGGTGATAACGAGACAGGAGGGAGATCCTGTGGTTTCCCTACAAATCTCAAGCCCTTATGTGGGCTCCTTCCTCCCCTCCCCCTTCTTTCTCTTCCTCCGGAATGAGTGACACATTCGCAGATAGCATCAAACAGTGGGTCCACAAGTTTAAAATTATGGTTGTTACATAAGCAGGGATGGAGATTTTTCTGTTGTTACTGTACCTTTTCCTGATCTGAGCACCAAGGATTAGAGATAATTGTTCTACGCACTTGATATTTTATTATATGTTTGTTCCATTTCATACCGTTCAAACAAATTTGTACCTTGTTTACTTAACAACCTGATTTTTTGCCTTAGAATACCTGACACTAAACCCGTCTTAGCACTTACTGACTCACATATAGACATAAACAGGGATGGAGAGGGGCAGCAGGTAAACTCCTTGTTGGTTATTGCTATACACAACCCCAATTAGGACAGCGCTCAGTTACCAGATTTGTCCTGGTGAGCGTTACTGCACTATTGTGCATTTCTAATAGTACAGCTATTTGTACTTGATTAGTACATCTAAGACTCTAGTCTTTTCTTATCTTCAGCTACCCTTTCTACTTCACAACTTTCCCCCCCTACCCTATCCCTTGCCTCTTAACCATACCCACCCCCTCCCCTACTAAACCAGAGAAGCATGGAGGCGGTGAATATATTCTCCTTAAACACAAATGGCTTAAATGTGCCGGAAAAGAGGCATATGCTGCTACAGGATCTAAAACGTAATAGAGCAGACCTGGCCCTACTCCAGGAGACATATTTTAAAAGTGGTAATCTCCCTATACTGAAAAACAAATATTTCCCAACGGCGTACCACTCCACCAATGGGTCTACTAAGACCCGTGGAGTGTCCATACTCTTTGCCAGCAAAGTTCCCTGGAAATGTACAGACACAATATCAGACCCAGAGGGAAGATATCTGTTTCTTAGAGGTGAAATCGGGGGTGTTAAGGTAACCCTCGCAAACATTTATGCTCCTAACAATCATCAAGATTTATTACTAAGACCCTAATGCCCCGTACACACGGTCGGACTTTGTTCGGACATTCCGACAACAAAATCCTAGGATTTTTTCAGACGGATGTTGGCTCAAACTTGTTTTGTCTACACACGGTCGCACAAAGTTGTCGGAATTTCCGATCGCCAACCACGCGGTCACATACACCACGTACGACGAGACTAGAAAAGGCCTGTTCAGAACCAAGCGCGGCACCCTTTGGGCTCCTTTTGCTAATCTCGTGTTAGTAAAAGTTTGGTGAGAGACGATTCGTGCTTTTTCAGACTCGTGGCTTTCAGATCGTTTTCTGCCGTTCAGTTTGTGCTTGTGGGTTTATATCTGCTCTTCAGTGCGTGCAAGCAAGTTCCGCGTGACTTTAATTAGTCATTGTATTCTTGTTCGTTCATTACTGTTTTTCAGGTCGCTCTTCACAGGCCTTGCTGTTCTTCAGTGCATTCTGTTACTTCGTTCTGAGCAGCCGACCGTTTCCTAGCCATGTTGCATATGCGTACTCCTCGTAGAGTTCGTGCTGTGTGGGGGCTTGGTGTTGGGGTCCTGATCTTGACACAAGTCCAGTCCATGAACAGGGTGTTGAGGAGTTCATGGACCAAGAATTGGTTGCTTCAGCGTGACCAGTTCTCTCATATGCCTTTGCTCCGTGAGATCCGTGAGAATAAACCTGATGAATTCAGGAACTTTCTCAGGATGACGGACCCGGTGTTTCACCATCCGTTGGCTTCGCTGACCCCTTATATTAGCAGGCAGGATACCTGCATGAGGCAAGCCATCACTCTGGAGCAGAGGTTGGTCGCTACCCTGCGGTATTTGGCGACAGGGAGAAGTCTGCAGGACTTGAAGTTCTCAACAGGCATCTCCCCCCAGGCTCTGGGGATCATTATCCCAGAGACCTGTTCTGCCATCATCCAGGTCCTGCAGAAGGAGTATATGAAGGTAAGATTTTTATCCTTTAATATCACATTTTATTGTATTGAATGTTTGCTAATATATTGTATTTCTTTCCTCATTCCCTAATCACCATAATTGGAATATGCTGTGAATGTCCCCTTTGTCCTCATGCATGCTGGATTTTTATGTAATTATTATTTTAGGTCCTTCATACATATTTGCCCTTCAATAACCTCCCCAGCATGGTGTCTCTTGGCCCTATATTAACCTCATGTAGTCACTTAACAATGTGTTTTTTCTGCTCCATAGTAGTGCTTTACCCCAAACACCCCCTAAAATGTTTAATAGCAGAATGTCCAAATGTCCTCAAATGTGTACAGTGTGTATTTATATCTTTGTATTATGACACTTCTTACCTGTCCAGTGGGCTGCCAATAGTGTAACTAAGGAGGGGCTGTTCCAAGTAATACCCATTATTTAGGCATTCATCTCTCAATGAAGTGAAGAGGGTTACCTGTCCAAGATTTCCACACACCCCCTATAATGTTAGAAATGGCCCATGAGAGGGGGGGGGATATGATAGGTGTACCTTATACTTTGGCGTTGTTAAATTCCCCTTAATAAATGCTATCTGGAGGTTGACCCAGAATGTTTGTGTCTAATCTGCTTGCCATGTTTCTGATCAAAAATAGTAATGTTTATTGTTTTTTCCTCAACAGTTTCCTTCCACGCCACAGGAATGGCAGACTGTGGCCTCCCACTTTGCCGAGTGGTGGGACTTTCCTAACTGCGGAGGGGCAATTGATGGGAAACACGTCCACATCGTCCCACCACCCAACTCGGGGTCATACTATTTCAACTATAAGGGGTTCAATAGTATAGTGATGTTGGCGGTGGTGTCGGCTACTTACGACTTCCTGTATGTGGACGTGGGGAAGAATGGCCGGATGTCCGATGGTGGAGTCATCGCCCAGACAGAGTTTTACAGGCATCTCCAGAATGGCAGCTTGGACTTGCCAGCTCCAGAGGACAATGTGGAAGGACTCCCATTCGTGTTCGTTGCTGATGAAGCGTTTGCGCTGGGGGACCACCTGATGCGGCCATTCCCAATGAGGACCCTCACCCCAGAACAGAGGGTTTTTAATTACCGGCTGGCCAGAGCCCGAAGAGTGGTGGAGAACACATTTGGAATCCTGGCCAGCCGGTTCCGCCTATTTCTGACACCCATCCATATGGCGGAGTATAAACTGAACCATATTATACTTGCGTGCTATGTTCTCCATAACTTTTTAAGGAAACATTCGGCCAACTATGCTGGCTCAGTTGGGCCTGAGGCCGGAACGATACATCAAACCACACTGACGGCGCTTGAAAGCGGCCGTCCTGGCTTGCCCTCCCTGAGTGCCCGTGATGTCCGGTTACGCTACCTGGAGTTCTTTGCGGGTAGGGGGGCCATCAATATGCCAGCAAATATGTGAAGGCTTTTTATAATAAAAAACAAAAAGAAATTCTTTGTGGACATTTACTGCTTGTGTTTGTTTTAGCTGACCCTGACAGAAATGTTTTGAGTGCAGAAAATGGCGTGATTGTGTAACTTTATACAAAGCACTGTTGGCTGTTATTTACTAAATGCAAAAAAACATTTCACTACAAGTGCACTTGCAACTGCACTGAACCTGCACTTGTAGTGCAAAGTGGTTTTGCCCTTAGGAAATAACCCCCATTTTTGCTGAAAACAGCAATTACATCACCCTAAAAGTGTTGTAGTGTTGAGACAATAATCCACACATTCTTGATTAACCAACTTTTTTATACCTGCACAATCACATGTGCATTTACCAAAGGTTTTTAAAACAAACCAACATGTTTGTTGTATAACAATTTTTGGGGTGGCATTATCAAAAATAGAAATGTCCATTTACGATAAAACAGGCCTGTGTTAAACCAACAAGAAAGACAAAAAACATGAACTTACAAAGTTCACATTAGGTAAAACCTGAAGGCAATAGTATTTAGGCAATCAGTATTTAGGAACTGTGTTTGATATTGCCTTCAGATGGGGGGAAATCACCCCTGGAAAAGCCAAATTTGGAAGATGCACACCAATTTACGAATGTCAACATGTGCTAGCTGCCATCATGGGGGATCAAGGGATGTGTTTTGGGGGAGCAAGCCCTTCCTCACCGCTACTTTATAATTGAGGAAGGGGTTGCACCCCAAAAAAGCATCCATTGATCTCCCATGATGGCAGATAGCACATGTTGGCACACTGTGTGCATCCTCCAAATTTGGCTTTTCAAAACATTGCAAAAAGATTTAAAACATTGGACCACAATAAAACAAGTGATTTTGTGGGGTTTTAAATTCGCCCCAAAACATCAATGATGTTATTATTTTTTTGAATCACATCATTTATTTTTTTCTGGATGTTTTGCAATTTGACATTACACCCCATGATCTCCCCGATCGGGATCTGGGCACTTTCAGATGTGAAAGGATCTCGATCCCTCACATCACGATCACCTAAAAAGAGAGAAACCAAAAAAAAACAGGTATCAAAAATCTGCCACCATCCATCTCTTTTACCTGAGCCTGTGGTCGCACACACTCACCTGTTGTGGTGCCAATTTCCACCACATCTTCTTCTTCCTCCTGCTCTTCTTGGGTTGGGGGTATTTCACCTTCTTCCATAGGTGGGGGGTCTGTGGTCTCCTCGGATGAGGGGTCTTCCGAGTCTTTTCTCCCCCATGTAAAACAAAAATGGTATAATTAGCACACAGATATTTGATGGCAGAACTAGAAATAGGAAACATTGCTTGGAAGTGGGGTACAATTGTCTATTTTAGCCGAGTTCAAAGATGTATTTTTTTTATTGGCCTTTGTCAAGCTGCAATACTTTACCTGTTTAGTACAAGCTTCACAGATGGAGACCCCCCTATAGTATACACTGGAGCACCTGTGTGGCCCCCTAATAAAAATTGTGTTCTTGTGTCCCACACTAGTGCTCCAGTGTCCAGATGTGAAAACAGCTGCTCAGTGTCCTCTCCTTACACAGAATCTAGTTTGCATTTCATTCTAGTAACAAACCCATCTAGACAAACAAATATTTGGCATCCAAGTAGGCCCTAAAAAATGTGGGAAAGTGCATATGGCCTCAACAATGGTGTTTTAGAGGCCGAAAGAAAAATGTTTGATATGAACGAATAATGGGCCATGAACGAATAAAGTTGCCCTTTTAAACTGTACAATTAAGAAAAGCATATGGAGCAGCACGAACGGAATAAAGACAGAAAGAATAGGAACACAGCACAACTACTTACTTTTTTGCAGCACTCTCCGGAACTTTGGGTACTGCTCTGGCTCTCTTAATTTCAGGTCCGACCAGCGCTTCCTGAGCTGATCTTTTGATCGGCGTACCCCGAAATTCCTCTCCAGACTTTTGACCACTTTTGCCATGATCTTGGCCTTTCTGATATTGGGGTTGGGGTAAGGCCCATACTTTCCGTCATAGTCGGCCTTCTTCATGATGTCGACCATCTCCAACATCTCCCCAAAGGACATATTTGTGGCCTTAAAACGTCTCCTTCTGGATCGGGACGTGTCCGGATCCGGGCTTTCCTCCTCCTCCTCCTCGTTCCTGTAATTATCACACACCTGCTGTGACTCCGCCATGTGCTCTTCCCCCACTGCGCCGAACGAAAAGGGGCGGGGAATAGAATATAAAGAACATCAGGGGCGGGCGGAGTTACACGCATGCGCAGTGTATATAAAGCGTAACACGCGTGCGTATTACGTGCAATCTGTGAGCGGAGGAAGGAGCATTGGCCGCGCCGATCGTAAGAACGAAGGTAAGAGACAAACTTGTGCCTATTCTGCTTCTACATTGAGGCCTATATTGTAACAAGATTAGGAGAGTTTTATCTGACATTAGGCTTTGTCTTGTGTTATGTCTTGCAGTGAACATGGATATGCTACTGAAAGACAATGACTTCATGTCAGTATTCCTAGATATGTTAAGGGATCTGCCATGTCTGTGGGAGGTTAACCACCCACATTACAAGAACCAAGCAAAGAGGAAGGCAGCACTGAAGCAATTGTGTGAAATTGTGAAGCAGATGATCCCCATGGCAGACATCACCTATTTAAAGATCTTAATTGGTGGCCTGAGGAGTACATATTTAAGGGAGCGCAAGAAAGTCCTGGATTCACAGAGATCCGGAGCAGCAGATGACATCTATGTCCCCAGGATGTTGTACTACGACAGGCTGCATTTTCTAGCAGGCCAGACTGAACCCAGGCCATCCCTCTCCAGTCTTCCTTCCACGCTTCCTTCCCCCCCGGCTGAGGCTTCTGACGCCCAACCTGGGCCTTCCAGGCCGCATGTGGAGGAGCCCAGATTGAGCCAGGTATAGCATTCCTCTAAATATTTCTGCTTGTCCAATCAATGATGTTAACTAGATGTTAGTTGGGAGTACTAATTTAGGATTGTGATTGAGGAAGCAAAAACTAAAACCATGTCCCTTTTTCATACACAGGGAAGTCTCAGCCAGGAGGTGGCCGGGCCGAGCCGGCTGGCTGATCTGCAGGTCCCTCCACCCCCCCAGGAAAGAGAAAGTGGCAGGAGGAGGAGTGCCCTAGAGGAGGCTGCCAGAGGACTCTTTTGGAGGGCTACAGAGGTCCTGGGAGCACCACACACTATGGAGGAGGACATTGCTGCCAACAAGTCATGTGTGAGTCGCTCATATTGGAGGCTCTTAACAAAGGTATGAGGGGCCAAATTAAAGCTCAGACACACCTTTACAATGTTCCTCCTCCTGCAGGTCCTCCTCCTCCTCCTCCTTCTCCTCCAGGTCCTCCCAGTCCTCCTCCTCCTCCAGGTCCTACTCCTCCTCCTGCCACATCTCCAACAGCACAGCCCGGAAGGAAGCGTGGAAGGAAGACCAGAAAGTGAGGACCCTGGATCCAGTCTGGTTGGCCAAAAAATGCAGCCTCTTGTGGTACCACAGCCTGAGGACACACATGTCATCTGCTGCTATCTGGATCTCTGCGAATTCTGGACCAGACTGCCCTCCCTTACATATGGACTCCTCAGGCCACCAATTTTGATTCAAGAATTGATGTCTGCCGTGGGGGTCCCAGGCTTCGCTAATTTCTCATGTTGATCCAGTGTTTCCTTCCTCTTTGTTTGGTTCTGATCCCTTAATAAAGGATTTTTGTTTTGAATTATACTCTCCTATGTGTTTTACTTCAAAAAGGACAGTTTGTTTGTGAGGATTCAGGTACATTTCAAATATACAATGCGAAATGAACAAGGGACACCAACAACAAACAATCTCCTTGAGAATAAATAATACAAGATATCAATGTTGTTGGGGTAACTTGACACACAAAACACACACAAAAATATTCTGGAGTAAAAATAAAAATAACATTGAACAACACTGCCCTGAAATACCTTGGAACTTACATTCCTCCTAAATTTTCCCAAATATTTGCCCGTAACTTCCCCCCATTAATGTCCACGGTCCGATCACTACTTAAAAATTGGAACACAGGGCTACACTCCTGGTTTGGTAGGTGCAACATCCTTAAGATGTGCATACTGCCAAAATTCCTATACCTCATGCAGGCCCTCCCGATCCAAATACCTGCCCGCTATTTTGACCAGACAAATGCTCTATTCCTGGACTTTATATGGGCACATAAGAGACCTAGGATTAACAGGCGACAGCTCACATTACCCAAACTATACGGTGGACTGGCAGTACCAGATCTTCGCAAATACCAACAAGCAATCCACTTGACCAGACTCATTGACTCGAATCGACATAACACCACCAAGCTATGGACCCAATTGGAACAAGCCCAGAGTGCTATTCCTCTGGACAGGGCCCCCTGGTGCCATGACTTATTACCCCGGAATATGAAGAACCACCCACTGATAGGAGTAACCACACGATCCTGTTCATCTCTGTTTGCTAGACTACATCTTACATCCCTCAGCTCCCCAATACGGCTGATTTTGGGAACCCCAGAATTCAGCCCAGGATGCACGGATCCAGTGTTCCGTTCATTATGCAAGGCAGGGTACTCACAAGCATCCCACTTTATAACAAATGGACGATGGCCCTCCCCAGCAGAGCTAATGAGTACAGAGGGACCGTTCCATCTAGACTTCTGGAGAGCTTTACAGCTTAACTACTTTTTCAAGACATTACCACCTCCTGGAAACTTTGCCCGGGCCTTGACTACTTATGAATCACATTGCTCAGGAGAAGGAGCTCTATCTCACGCACTGTCAGCCACCTACCTACTATTGATTACACCAATAGAGAGTTACCAAATGCCCACCCTCAGGACATGGGAAAGAGATATGCAGTGTAACTTTACACCACGGCAAAAACAAAACATAGTCTATTTTACATTCAAGTCCTCCATATGCACAAAAATGCAAGAAACTAATTATAAGTTAGTAACCAGATGGTATAACACCCCAGACAAACTGCAGAGGTTTTTCCCATCTTCTTCGGGTACGTGTTGGAGATGTGGGGAGGAGAGGGGCACGATTCTCCATGTATTTTGGACCTGTAAGCTCTTGGAGCAGTTCTGGAAGTCCATACAGCAGACAATACAGAAATTTACGGAACGTCCCATTGTGGCGGACCCCAGCCTCTTCTTACTACATGCGTCTACCATGTCCAGAAAGAAGTATAAAAAATCCCTGATCCGGCATCTTTTGGATGCGGCCGAAGCTTGTATCCCTCTTCTGTGGAAGACTACCAGACCCCAACTGTGGGTATGTGGTTAAAAAAAGTAGAAGACATCAGGAAGATGGAGGATCTTATCCTCACGGCCCGTAACCAAACTGAACAGTATTCTAAAACCTGGTCGCAATGGGTTATATTTATATTCTCCACTGAGGGCCAAAACCTACTAGCTAACCCGTGAAATGAAATTGACAGTGGAAGCCTATGGGCAGCAGCCACTCTCCCAAAATATAGGTACCGAGTAACAGATGGTCGCCGCCTCCGTGCTTCCTCCCCCGGTCCCCTCCCCCCACCCATGTACCACACTCCTGCCCCCCCACCCTTCGTACTATCACTTTTCTGTCTTCTTTCTTCTTTATTTTCTTCATCTATTCTTTTCTATAATTGATATTTTGGAAAAAGGAAAATAGTTGGTAGGAAAGAGGCAAACAGATAAATTTGAGTTCCAACGCAGGATTGAATCTATTGTACAGACTGTAATAACATGTATATGAGCCTGTAATAAGAAACCATGTTGTCATGCCCTCAGTCATGTTGATGTAAGAGGCTGCGTCCTCAAATCTGGTTTATGTTTATGATGATACCGTGGGCCTGTAACCTTTCCTGCTTTTGAATAAACTTATATTTGAAAAAAAAATAAAAATTGCATACCTGAAAAGCAAACATGATAAAATATAATAACAATAAAACATTGCAGAATAGAATACAGTAAAAAAGAGCAGAACAATAGAGGGAATAGAGAGAGAGAGAACAATAAAACAACAACTATTTTTTTTATTTTATAATTTAGTTTGTGTTTTTTTTTTTACACTTTTTTTTGTAACTGTAACTTTTGTAACTGTAACCGGTTCCAGGTTCGGGTCTCTCAAAATGCGATGGCATCTTGGGAGACCCTGTGAAAGTGTGCCTAGTCTGTGCAATGCTGTACCCTACGCCAGTGTTTCTCAACTCCAGACCTCAAGGCGCCCCAACAGGTCATGTTTTCAGGCTTACCATTATTTTGCACAGGTGATTTGATCAGTTTCACTGCCTTAGTAATTACCATAGCTGTTTCATCTGAGGGAAATCCTGAAAACATGACCTGTTGGGGCGCCTTGAGGACTGGAGTTGAGAAACACTGCCCTACGCTAATACTTAACTAGTGAATGGTAGGATTCAAAACATTCACCAATGCAAAGACCAGGATTGTCAGGACAGGAGGGACAATAATAGTGGGTGTCACGCCTATATCCGCGCTTGCTGCAGACATGACATCTTTTTTGAGGGGGTTTGTTGGGTAGGGGTACTCGGGAGGACATAAAGAAAATGCCTCTCATGCAGCTGACTGCATTTGGTTGGGGATGTGAATGGGGGAAGTACGGGTGCTGCAGAAGTGGTGGGTTCCCAATTAGGATTGGCGAATGCAGCAGGAAGGGCATTATGGGCACGACGGGCCTGTGTTTGTCTTTTTAGTGGCAGTGGGACACTACTTGTGCTTGCCACCTCACCAGCTTGAACTGCACTTATGGGACTCGCCACGTCACTAAGTGTTACTGCAGTGCTGGTTTGACTACGACCGGTGTGTACTAGGCCGCTGGTGCTTGCCAGTTCACCAAAACGCGACCAAAAAAACTGTTAGCGATCGCAGGGATCAGGCCTGACTCTGCGAAAGCTGCAGTTATGCATTTAGTGTTTTGTAAGTGACAGTGATCGATCAATACTGCACTTGGGTGGGCTGGGCTGGGCTGGGCGGAGGGGCAAAACGCAGGTGCTATCAGGTATCTGGGCTGATCCCGCTAACATTGCGTTTTTGGGAACCCTAAACTGATGGGGACGCCAGTATAGATCTGATCGGATCAGATATTGATCCGTTCAGATACTATACCACTAAGGGAGGTGTACGCTGCGTGCGTGGGTGTTAGCGGTACTGGCACTAACCTGATGCTGCCTGGGGCAGGTGCTTGCCAGTTCACCAAAACGCTTAAAAAAAAACTGTTAGCGATCGCAGGGATCAGGCCTGACTCTGCGAATGCTGCAGTTATGCGTTTAGTGTTTTGTAAGTGTCAGTGATCGATCGATACTGCACTTGGGTGGGCTGGGCTGGGCCGGGCGGAGGGGCAAAATGCAGGTGCTAGCAGGTATCTGGGCTGATCCCGCTAACACTGCATTTTTGGGAACCCTAAACTGCTGGGGACGACAGTATAGATCTGATCGGATCAGATATTGATCCGTTCAGATACTATACCACTAAGGGAGGCGTATGCTGCGTGCGTGGGTGTTAGCGGTACTGATGCTAATCTGACGCTGCCTGGGGCTGGTGCTTGCCAGTTCACCAAAACGCTACCAAGAAAACTGTTAGCGATCGCAGGGATCAGGCCTGACTCTGCGAACGCTGTAGTTATGTGTTTAGTGTTTTGTAAGTTACAGTGATTGATCGATACTGCACTTGGGTGGGCTGGGCTGGGCCGGGCGGAGGGGCAAAACGCAGGTGCTAGCAGGTATCTGGGCTACCACTAAGGAAGGCGTATGCTGCGTGCGTGGGTGTTAGCGGTACTGGCACTAATCTGACGCCGCCGGGGCGACGCATATCACCGCTGTCGCTATAAACCGCTGACGGCGAACCTCAATATTTACGTCCCTAACTAGCGTCACCAGTGACACTAATACAGCGATCAGAAAAATGATCGCTTAGTGACACTGGCGACAGGGGGTGATCAAGGGGTTAAAACTTTATTAGGGGGGTTAGGGGGGTAACCCAGACCTACAGGGGGCTAACACTAACTGCCCTAACACTTCTAACTGTCACAAACTGACACCATGCAGTAATCAGAAAAAAAAAAAAAACACTGCTTGGTGTCAGTGTGACAGGGGGGGAGGGGTGAATGCGGGGTGATCGGGGGGCATTCGGGGGGATCGGGGGTGTAAAGTGTGCCTGGCATGTTCTACTCTGTGTGTGTGTTGGTGCACTCACATGTCTTCTCTCCTCGGCGCCAGAACGGAAACCGCCGAGCCGAGGAGAGATGACATCACATCCTCTGCCTCTGTGTACTACACAGAGGCAGGGGATGATTGTCATTGGCTGGGAGCGATCGCGAGGGGGGGCCACGATCGGATGGCCCCCCCCTCATCTCTGAACACTTCCAGCCACAAGCCGACCACCGCTGGCACTGGGGGGGTCCGATCGCGGGAAGGCAATCACGTACCAGGTACGTGATTTTGCCTGCCCGTGCCATTCTGTTCACGTATATATAGGCGTTAGGCGGTCGGCAAGTGGTTAAAACAAAAGACTCATGTAGCTAACTGTTGCCCAGCATTATGCTACTCACACCCTTTAATACACTTATGCCGCATACACACAAGCGGACTTTTCAGCGTCTTTCCGACGGACTTTCGACGTACTTTTGACGGACTTCCGATGGACTTTTGAACAAACGGACTTGCCTAAACATGATCACACCACCGCCTAGTATGCGGTGATGTACACCAGGTCCATCTAGACTATAAAAAGGAAGTGTATTAGCTTGTGCACCACCCGTTGGGCCCCTTCTGCTAATTTTGTGTTTATCTCGTGTTAGTAGAAGTTTGGTGAGAGACGATTCGCGCTTTTTCAGACTCATGTTTTTCAGATCATTTAACTGCTGTTTAGTTTGTGCTTGTGAGGTTTATATCTGCTCTTCAGTGCGTGTAGTCAGTTTGCATTGATTTATCAGTGTGTTCTTGTCCGCTCGTTGCTGATTTTCAGCTCACTCTTCACAGGCCTTGCTGTTCTTCAGTGCGTTCTGTTAAGTGCGTTCTGACCAGCCGACCATTTTGAAGCCATGTTGCGTGTATCATCGTAGAGCTCATGCATTGTATGTGCTTGGTGCTGTAGTTCATTCTTCAGCCCAAGCCCAGTCCATGAACAGGGCGAGGAGGAGTTCATGGACAAAGAATTGTTTGCTCCAGCGTGACCAATTCTCTCACATGCCTTTGCTCCGTGAGATCCGTGAGAATAATCCTGAGGATTTCAGGAACTTTCTGACGGACCCCGTTTTTCACTGTTTGTTGGCTTTGTTGACCCCTTATATCAGCAAGCAGGATGTCTGCATGAGGCAAGCCATAACTCCGGAGCAGTGGCTAGTTGCCATGTTGCAGTACTTGGCGATGGGGAGATGCCTGCAGGCTCTGGGGATCATTATCCCAGAGACCTGTTCTGCCATCATCCAGGTCCTGTAGAAGGACTATATTAAGGTAAGATTTGTATCCTTTAACATCACATTTTATTGTATTTAATGCTTGCTAATGTAATGTATTTCTTTACTCAAACACTAATTACCATTAATGCAATATGCTGTGAATGTCCCCTTTGTCCTCATGCATGCTGTAATTTTTAATGCTCTTTTTGGTCCTGCATGCATATTTGCCTTCACTAAACTCCCCAGCATGCTATGCTGGGCCCATATCCACCTAGTCTAGTCACTTAACAATGTATTTTTTCAGCTCCATTGTAGTTCTTTACCCCAAAATGTATCCAAATGGTCTGTGTGTCCTTAAATTGCTTTAAAACCCCCCTAAAATGTATCCAAATCATCTGTGTGTCCTTAAATTGCTTTAAAATCCCCCCTCCTAAAATGTATTCAAATTGTCTGTGTGTTCTTAAATTGCTTTAAAATCCCCCCCCCCTAAAATTTATCCAAATGGTCTGTGTGTCCTTAAATTGATTTAAACCCCCCCCCTAAAATTTATCCAAATGGTCTGTGTGTGTCCTTAAATTGCTTTAACCCCCCCCCTAAAATGTATCCAAATGGTCTGTGTGTCCTTAAATTGCTTTATAATCCTCCCCCCCAAAAAAATTATCAATGGGCCATCAGTGTGGTGAGGAATATGATAAGTGGGCCTTATATTTTAGTCTTAAAATAATACTTAAAAGTAATGTTATACTGATGCTGGGCAAGAATGTTTTTTGTGTAACGTGCTTGCAATGTTATGTGCAAAATACTTATATTTTCTTTTTCTTGTTTGACTCCCCAGTTTCCTTCAACGCCACAGGAATGGCAGACTGTGGCATCCCATTTTGCCACCCGTTGGTACTTTCCCAACTGTGGAGGGGCTATAGATGGGAAACACGTCCACATCGTGTCACCACCCCATTAGGGGTCATACTATTTTAATTATAAGGGGTTTAATAGTATTGTTTTAATGGCGGTGGTGTCAGCACAATATCAATTTATGTATGTGGACGTGGGGAAGAATGGCCGGATGTCGGATGGAGGAGTCTTCGCCCAGACGGAGTTCTACCAGCGTCTCCAGAGTGGTGGCCTAGGATTGCCACCTGATGCAGATAACGTGGAAGGACTCCCCTTTGTCTTCATTGCAGATGAAGCCTTCAGTCTGGGCGAGCACCTGATGAGGCCATTCCCCCAAAGGACCCTCACCCTGGAGAGGAGGGTTTTTAACTACCGGCTGGCCAGAGTGAGTGGAGAATGCCTTCAGGATAATGGCCAGCCGGTTCCGCCTGTTTCAGACAGCCATCCACATGGCAGACTACAAACTTAATCACATTGTCCTAGCATGCTGCATCCCGCACAATTATTTACACAAACATTCAAGCAATTATCTTGCATCTGTTGAGCCTGAGGCCGATTTTAAAGAGAATCCTCTGATGGGCCTGGATACTGGCCATACTGGCTTGGCCCCCCAAAGCACCCGTCAAGTTCGGGATAAATATGTTGACTTTTTTATGGGTGGGGGGCATTGCAATGCCAGACAATCTTTAATTTTTCATAATAAAAAATAATGATCAGATAAAATCTAGAAATATATTTATTGCTTGCCTTTCTTTTTGGCTGTCTCCTAGGTTCTCCTAGTGCACTTGTAATGCCAGGTGTATTTTCCTTTAGTAAATAAGCCCCGTTGTCACTGTAAACACCAAATAACTTACAAAACTGTTATTGAGCATTGAAAGAAGAAGCCACACATTTTGTTGATTAAAATATAATTTTTATTACGCCACTCTCTTTGCCAAATTGGCCCCCTACAGATCTTCCCCCCTGGTAATGTGTGGTGACTTTAATGAAGTAATTGACCCTACACTCGATACCTCCAATCCCACGAGAAATAGGCCCTCATCAATATCAAATATTCTCAAAAAAGAAGTCCTTTATGACATATGGAGGTGCATACACGATGAGGAGAGAGACTACACCTACTTTTCCCCACCACATCAATCTTATTCCCGTATCGATCTATTTATTACAGATAAACACCTACTACAGGCTATCCCTACCTCCACCATAGGCACTATATCATGGTCTGACCATGCTCCAGTCACAATCAAAATAGCATCCCCCTCCCAAACCACTAGACACACGGTCTGGAGACTAAATACCTCCCTTCTCAACAACCCCTCCTTTGAGTCTTAAATACAATCAGAGATCGATAACTATTTCCACCAAAATGTAAATTCTGTAACTGACTGTGCTATTGTTTGGAATGCTCATAAAGCTTGTCTACGGGGTCTTTTCATTAAACTTGGAGCCCAGGCTAAAAAACAACACTCCTCTATAACAGAGTCCCTCCTGAAACAAATTCGATCTCTTGAAACAATAAACAAGAAAGCCCCCACTAACACTACCTCCTCAGAACTCAAAAAACTGAGATCCCAACTCAGTAATCACCTGCACAAAAATTTTGATTACTTTATCAAACGACTACAACTTCAGATATATTCATCAGCCAATAAGTCAGGAGCATTTATGGCCAAACTATTCAAAAAACAACTTTCTAATAAAAAAATTTCATTTATCACAAATCCCCACGGCAAACGCCTGACCAACCCACTAGACATTGCCAACGAATTTGGCAATTTCTACACCAAACTTTATAACCTTACAAAAACAGACCCCCATCTCACACCCACCCAAGATGATATAAAGAAATTCTTATCCTCTATCTCCCTCCCCTCGATCTCCCCAGAGCAACTAGACTCTCTCACGACTCCCTTTTCACAGACTGAAATTCAAAAAGTGATAAACAACCTACCCCTACATAAAGCACCAGGACCTGACGGACTACCCAACGAATATTATAAACGTTTTGCTCAACCCTTAGTCCCCCACCTAAGTGCCATGTACAATCAATTTGCTACAACAGGCACAATCCCTAGGGAATCTCTCAATGCCCTAGTGGTCACCATCCCCAAACCGGGGAAACCCCCAGACAATCCAGCCAACTACAGACCAATCTCACTCCTCAACACAGACACCAAAATCTATGCTAAACTGTTAGCACAACGCCTTTCCACCATCATCCCCCAGATTATTCATCCTGACCAAGTAGGATTTGTACCCGGCAGACAAGCCTCAGATGGTACTAGACGTTTCATTGATCTTATCCAATGGACGGAGCACACTCGAACGCCTTCTCTCTTCCTATCTTTGGACGCAGAGAAGGCGTTCAATAGGGTATACTGGCCATATATGGAGGCAGTACTCCAAAAATTTGGTCTCTCGGGCACCTTTCTCTCTGCCATACTAGGCCTATACACTCAGCCATCTGCACGCATTTGGACGTCAGGAGTTGTCTCCAACCCATTCCAAATCACTAATGGCACGAGACAGGGGTGCCCCCTGTCCCCCCTAATTTTTGCCATGATTATGGAGCCCCTAGCACAAATTATTAGATCTGACCCCTCGATTACAGGAATAACAATTGGACAGACCGATCATAAAATCAGTCTGTACGCAGATGACGTGATTATTGCCTTAACTAATCCACTGTCGTCTCTCCCAGCAGTCCAATTAATCCTTGACAAGTTCAGCGCAGTGTCAATGTACAAACTAAATCATAGTAAATCCCTAATGTTTAACCTAGGCCTTGATTCTCAAACTCTAAATACCATTACCACTAGCTCCCCCTTTGCTTGGGCCTCCAACTCCTCTCTCCCATACTTGGGTATCCAATTAACTTTCCCAAGCCGAATGCTACTAAGAATTAATTTTGAAGACCTTGTGGACAAGCTTACTCAACTAGCAAAAGATCTAGGTAGGGTTCCAGCCTCATGGGCTGGTAGGATAGCTCAGACAAAAATGTATTTACTTCCCCATGTCCTATATTTTTTCCGTACACTGCCTCTTCCTCTAGCGCAAAATCAAATAAAAAAAATCCAAGGGATCATCAATGGATTCATTTGGCAACAGAAGAGACCTAGAATAAAAAAAGCTATACTTACAACCCCAGTTCAACATGGAGGACTGGGCGCCCCAGATATTCAAGCCTACCACCGAGCAACTATCCTAGACCAACTGAAAACATGGTGGTCAGACAAACACCACACTACCTGGAAACAAATTGAATCCAACCTACTACCCACGGATACCAAAAACTTCCTAGCCGCAATGTGGCTCAACCCCCACCCCAAAAGATACCCTCTTGATACTATCACATCCTCCATAAGAATTTGGACCTCAGTACTGCAACTCAAAGGAGGGATGTCAAAGGACACTCTGACAGCAATACCCACTGAGGCATTACACCTCATCTCCCCGGACTTACCTCTCTCAGAATGGACAAAAGCCGGCATCTCCCACCTAGGTATGCTCTTTTCATCATCAACTATGTTTTCATTTGAGCAATTAATGCAAAAATACGGATTACCCAAACACACGTTTTTTCTCTATCTAAGGATCAGATCTAGCTTATCAAAAATTTCCTGGACAACTGCAGATGATATCTCACTCCCAATACTCAAATTTGATAACATAACTATACCCAAGACCAAAGGAATCTCTTTTATGTACAAGCTACTCACTAAACCAACTACTAACCATCTGGCTTCTTCCGTACAGTACTGGTCCTCTCTATCGGACCAACTACCCTCAGAAACACAATGGCCAAAAGCCCTCACACTGCCCCTACGCCTGTCGCATTGCATTAACCACTGGGAAGCAGCACAAAAGCTTTTTCATAAATGGTACTTCACCCCAGAAAGGCTGGCGAAAATATACCCGAACACCTCCCCAAATTGTTGGAGGGGCTGTGCTCAAATCGGATCTCTTTCACATATATGGTGGGAATGCCACCTAATCAAGCATTTCTGGAGACAGGTACGCAATCTAATTGAAGCTTTATGTGGTACACCCCAATTTCTGTCCCCGCTTGACCTACTCCTAGGTCTCTCGATCCCAACAATGCCCACCCATCGACAAACAATGGTCACACACATTCTCATTGCCGCAAGACTAACAATAGCAAAAAAATGGAAATCAGCCGACCCACCAATACTTAAAGATGCTATCAACCTACTCAACCAACACTTTCAGATGGAATTCTCTTTTGCCAAAGCCAACATGTCCATTGAGCGCTTCAATAGAAACTGGCACCCATGGATTTTGGACTCTAGGAGTACACCACTCTTGTAATAGCCCAACCCCTAGCCCACCTAGCTTTTACATCAGCCCCTACTATCTTATTACGATATCACGGGCTCTTATTAAAACACGTAATATAGGGTACAATGTCATACCATGATTTATACTACATAGAGATGTTCCCCCCAATCAGTAATTAACCTACTAGTACTATAACCCTTTATACTACCATAGTTGTCTGTAGTATGCTTGTTTACTTATAACTCACCAATTGTTTCTTTTGTTTGCTTTAGATCAAGCAAAATTACACTTAAATAAGTTCTTTTCTCATTGCCCTTTGTATAAATGCTAAGATGCCAGGGTATGCCCAATTGGCGATGTTTCTGTATTTTTCCTCTCTCTTTGAAAAACACAACAAAAATCTTAAATTTAAAAAAAAAAATATATAATTTTTAATCTGTGCACAATCACATGTGCGTTTAGGATTTTTTTTTATTTTTAAAATATATATATATATTTTTTAAAACAATATATTTTTTTTGGTTTAAAAAAATATAAATATATATATATATATATATATATATATATATATATATATATATATATATATATATTTTTTTTTTATTTTTTATTTTTTCTAAAACCAAAAAAATATATATTGTTTTAAAAAATATATATATATATATTTACAAACAGGCATCATTGGGTTTTATTTATTTATATTTTTATGTTTTTTACAAATAGGCCTCTATTTTTTTTTAATCATAAACAGGCCTCATTTTTTTTGTTTTGTTTTTTTACAAACAGGCCTCTATTTTTGGGGGGGTTTTAACAAACAACAAACAGACCTAAAATTGTTAAAAGTCAAAAGCCCAGAATGGGGTCAGCAAAAAAGGAAATGAAGTACATAATCGATTTTTTGGGGAAAAAGGGATTAGATTCTCCCCAAAACATCGATCATGTTCTTCATTTCCTGCTGCATATTGTCCAGCCAATTACGCATGATGTCAGTGGTATTGCGCATGGCATTAATATCCCCATTCCAGGCCATGATCTGCCCAATTAATCTTTGGGTACTGTCTGTGGTAAATGGTTCCCCTTCTTCCACAACCAGCACATCACCTAAAATTGAGGAAAAAAAATGTCTTTAGAAATGTGCAAGCATACATAGATTACCAGAAGCAGGGGTGTCAGAAACTCACCTGGTGGGGTGCACATGTTACCCACTTCCTCCACCTCTCCTTCGTCAACATCCTCGGGGGGGGCGCTGGTGCTTGGAACTGGTTCCACCGCTTCCCCTTCCACAACCAGAACATCACCTAAAACTGATGAAAAAAGATGCATTTAGAAATATGCAGGCATTCATAGATTACCAGAAGCTGGGGTGTCAGACACTCACCTGGTGGGGTGCCCATGTCACCCACTTCCTCCACCGCTCCTTCCTCCACATCCTCGGTGGGGCTTAGGCTGATTTCCCAATCTGGCAGGCGAGGTCGGGGGTCCCTGGGATCAGGTTGTCTGAGTCTTTTCTCCCCTACGAGAATGAAACAAAAGGTATACTTAGCACACAGATATTTGAGTCCAGGAATAGGAATATGAAACATTGTATTGAAGTGGTGTACAATTGTCTGTTTGGGCAGAGATCCAAGCTGAAGAGATGATTAAAATTCCCTTTGATACAAGTCGGAATACTTACCTTTATTGGACAGATTTCACAGATAGAGACACCCCAACAAGTATCCACTGGAGCACCCGTGTGGGTTACCCTAAAAAATGTATTCTGGTGTCCCACACTAGTGCTCCTGAGTCCAGATGTGTAAACAGCTGCTGAGTGTCCTCTCCTTACATTCCACTGAATGAAATTTGCTATTCATTCTAGTTTCAAAGACATCTAGACAACAATGTCCTAAACTATCTTTTAATAAGACAAATTTCCAAGACCAAAATGTTGTTTAAACCCTGTATCAACTAAATACATTGTATATACCTGCAAATGATGTTTCCAATGAACGAATAACGATTAAAACTGTACAGTAAAGAAAAGAACATGGAGCAGCATGCAAGTTAATAATCAGAATAGGAAATACACGACAAGTACTTACTTTTTTTAAGAACTTTCTTAATTCGTCTGTACTGATCTGGCTCCCTCAATTTAAAGTCAGACCATCTTTTCCTCAGCTGGTCTTTAGAGCGTCATACCCCAAAATTATGATGCTGGGTATTCACCACTTTGGACATTATTTTTGCCATTCGTAAATTAGGCTGGGCATATGGTCCATGCTTCCCATCGTAATATTTTCTCTGTAAAATTGCTACCATCTCCACCATCTCTTCAAAGGCCATATTGGAGGCCTTAAATCTCCTCTTCCCGGATCGGGACATTTCGGGCTCCGGGCTTTCCTCGTCACTGGATTAATTAGTACACACCTGCTGGGTCTCCACCATTGTCAACTCCTACTGTGCACCATAGAGAGAAGGGGCAGAGAATATTTGTGAAAAAGAACATCAGGAGTGTATATAAAGCTAACCCGCATGTGCCATACGTACGTTCTGTGCATAGAGAAAGGGGCGGGGAATATTCTTGAAAAAGAACGTCAGGGGCAGGCGACGCAGGCAGAATTTCACGCATGCGCAGTGTATATAAGGCTAACCCGCATGTGCCATACGTACGTTCTGTGCGCGGATCAAAGTGAAGTTTGCAGAGTGAAGTTATGAGCATCCGAAACAAAGGTACATTTTCTTTACTTTGTGGCGGCCTATACTGCTTTTAAAGAGTGATACTTATGTTTGGGATAAGATTATATGAGTTTAGGCTGACATTAGTGTTTTTGTCTTGTGTATTGTCTTACAGTAAAAATGAATAACAAGTTTAAGGACCCTGAATTTCTGGTACCATTTATTGAGAAGTACAGGGAGATGAGGAATCTGTGGGAGGTCAAACACCCTCAATATTACATTAAACCAGTAAGGAAGTCAATGCTGGAGAGACTTCTGGCATTTGTGCAGACTTTCATCCCAAAAGCAAACGTGGAGATTTTGGAAAAGAAAATTGGGATCTTGCGAAATATGTATAGGAGGGAGCATAACAAGATCCAGACTTCCCTGAGATCAGGAGCATCAGCAGATGATGTGTATGTACCCAGGATGTGGTGCTTCAAGAAACTACGTTTTCTTGATGACCAGACTAAAGCCAGGGAATCACTTTTGACTCTTTCCTCCACACTTCCCTCCACCCTTCCCTGCACCCTTCCCTCCACCCCAGCGGAGGCTGATGAGGACCAACCTGGGACTTCCATCCTGAAAGAACCGGATGTGACCATCTGGAGCCCGGTATATTATTTTTAGACATATTTAGTGTCCTAATATTAATGATGTTAACTAGATGTTCTAATTGATTACCTATTAAGGATTTTATCCAAAAAACGATGTCTACATATCAATTGACAGTAGTGGCCAAAAATGTTTGTCACCAGCTTGAAAAAATGCTGGTGTCAGAATGATACTCTTTTATATGTATTAACATTGAATTTGCAAGTCATGAGCTGAAAATTGTGTGTCATTGATGAACCAAAAACTAAAACTATGCCCCTTTTTTATACACAGGATGAGCTCAGCCAGGAGGAAGGTGTAGAAAGTGGCAGGCAGGAGGAGGCTGGGCCCAGTGACAGCCAGGAGGAGGCAGGGGTTAGTGTCAGCCAGGAGGTGGCCGGGCCCAGTAGGAGCCTCACACAATCTCAGGTGCCCCGCCCCTCCGCCTTCATACAAAAAGGCCCAGAAAGGCGACGGTGACAGAGGAGGCATCAATGCGCCTCATGAGACAAGCTACAAATTTCCTCACGAGCCCCAGAAGCTGAAGAGGCCTATGGCTCCTATATAGCCAGCACGTTGCTTGAAATGGAGAAGGGCCAATGCCTCCTGTGTGAAAAACTTTTTCTGACATCCTTCACGAGGGACTGAAGGGCAAGTTAACTGTCAACACCCAAATAAATGAGCAAGCCCCTCCTCCTCCTCCTGCCACAAGTCAACCACCAGAGCCATAGCCTCCAAGGAAGGCTGCAGGGCAGCGTGGAGGGAAGGCTGCAGGGTGGGGTGCAGGGCAGGATGGAGGGAAGGCTGCAACGAAGAGAAGAAAGTGATGACCTGGCTTCAATCTGGTCTGACAGAAGACGAAGGCTGGTGTAGTACCACAGCCTGGGGACATATATGTCATCTGCTGCTGCTCTTGATCTATGGGATTCCTGGACCAGATTGTGCTCCCTATTATATGGACTCCTCAAGATCCCAATTTTCTTTTCCACAGACTTGATGTGTGCCCCGGGGCCAAAAGGCTTCACAAATTCCAAAAGTTTCTCCAGTGTTGACTTCATCTTTATTTTGTTAACCAGAATAAATGGATATTTTATTTTCAGAAAATACTTGCCTATGTGTTTTTATTAAAATACATTTTTAAAAGACAATGTCAAATTAACAAGGGACAACAACCTCCTTGAGGTTCCAAAAAAATAAAAAATATCTAATGTTCTTGTGGTAACTTTACACTAAAAATAAAAAAAATTAAGATTCTTGTGGTAACTTTACAACAACAAAAAAAATATGTATATATATGGAGATCACTATAAAATAATTTTGTAACAATCCTAAAAAAAGATCTTGATGAAATAAAAAATAATAAAAGATGACTCCAAAAAACAAATGTATAAACATTAGTATGGAGATCGGGCTTTTAAAAAATACAATATCATTCATGAGATCAAAGAGAAATAATCCAGAAATCAGTTTGTGAGAACTCTATGTGAATATGAGCAGCAAAACAACTTTGTTCTTCTAGCATTATAAAGAAGACAATTGATGCGCTGCATTCAACGATCACAGAATTTGCAGCGTGAGGAATGTGCTAGCTACAATACGAACACTAGTTTTACCAGACCGAGTGCTTCCATCTCGTACTTGCTTCTGAGCATGCGTCATTTTTTTTGTCCATCGGACTATCATACACACGAGCGGATTTCTCTATAGGAACTGGGTCCGGCAGATTTATGGCAGAAAGATTTAAAGCATGTTCCAAATCTAAAGTCTGTCAGACTTTCGACAGAAAAAGTCAGTTGAAGGTCCGATGAAGCCCACACATGTTCGGATTGTCTGCCAGATTTGGTCCGTCGGACCAGTCCGGTCGAAATGTCCAGTCGTCTGTACGTGGCATTAGTGTATATACTTCCACCATATACTATGTGGATATACTTCTCCCTCACTTGGGGGAGGAAACTCTACATGCTTTAGGGGGAGCAGTTATCAGACTCGCCTGGAAGGGTTGAACATCTGCAGAAAGAAAAGAAGCTGGAAAAATAAGCTCAATGGTGGTATTTCATGGGCTGCCACAATGGTAATTATAGATTGGCTTTATAACAGACCTGTTTTTTTTCTTTGTTTTGTTTTTTTATTAATGAACTTCTGGTGACGGGGTAAATTTAACGTTACTATAAACTAACTTTCTATTTCAATTTACACAGTCACTTTCAAAAGTGTAAGCATTAAAATTATTCTTTAGTGAAATATGGGATTATGGAGGTATTCTCTAAAGTTAGACAAGAGTTAGGGGCCACACTTTGCAGAACTTCCTTGGCAAGATACACACTGGAAGTCTTCAGCTTCATTGTAAGAAGAAAGAGGTTACCTCCAAGGCATGCCTGCTCTCAATCTGTTTATTGCTATATACAGTCAGGTCCATAAATATTGGGACATCGACACAATTTTAATCTTTTTGGCTCTATACACCACCACAATGGATTTGAAATGAAACGAACAAGATGTGCTTTAACTGCAGCTTTAGACTTTCAGCTTTAATTTGAGGGTATTTACATCCAAATCAAGTGAACGGTGTAGGAATTACAACAGTTTGTATATGTGCCTCCCACTTTTTAAGTACTTCAGCCCCGGAAGGATTTACCCCCTTCCTGACCGGAGGACTTTTTACAATTTGGCACTGCGTCGCTTTAACTGCTAATTGCGCTGTCATGCAATGCTGTACCCAAACAAATTTTGCGTCCTTTTCTTCCCACAAATAGAGCTTTCTTTTGATGGTATTTGATCACCTCTGCCGTTTTTATTTTTTGCACTATAAACGGAAAAAGACCGAACATTTTGAGAAAAAAATGATATTTTCTACTTTTTGTTATAAAAAATATCCAATAAACTCAATTTTAGTCATACATTTAGGCCAAAATATATTCGACCACATGTCTTTGGTAAAAAAAATGTCAATAAGCGTATATTTATTGGTTTGCGCAAAAGTTATAATGTCTATAAACTAGGGTACATTTTCTGGAATTTACACAGCTTTTAGTTTATGACTGCCTATGTAATTTCTTGAGGTGCTAAAATGGCAGGGCAGTACAAAACCCCCCAAAATGACCCCATTTTGGAAAGTAGACACCCCAAGGAAATTGCTGAGAGGCATGTTGAGCCCATTGAATATTATTTTTTTTGTCCCAAATGATTGAATAATGACAAAAAAAATTACAAAAAGTTGTCACTAAATGATATATTGCTCACACAGGCCATGGGCATATGTGGAATTGCACCCCAAAATACATTTAGCTGCTTCTCCTGAGTATGGGGATTCCACATGTGTGGGAATTTTTGGGAGCCCAGCCGTGTACGGGGCCCCGAAAACCAAGCACCGCCTTCAGGATTTCTAAGGGCGTAAATTTTTGATTTCACTCCTCACTACCTATCACAGTTTTGAAGGCCATAAAATGCCAAGATGGCACAAAACCCCCCCCAAATGACCCCATTTTGGAAAGTAGACACCCCAAGCTATTTGCTGAGAGGCCTGTTGAGTCCATGGAATATTTTATATTTTGACACAAGTTGCGGGAAAGTGACAATATTTTTTGTACAAAGTTGTGAGTAAATGATATATTGCTCAAACATGCAATGGGCATATGTGGAATTACACCCCAAAATACATTCTGCTGATTCTCCTGAGTATGGGGATACCACATGTGTGGGACTTTTTGGGATCCTAGCCACGTACGGGGCCCCGAAACCAAGCACCGCCTTCAGGATTTCTAAGGCCGTAAATTTTTGCTTTCACTCCTCACTACCTATAACAGTTTTGAAGGCCATAAAATGCCAAGATGGCACAAACCCCCCAAATGACCCCATTTTGGAAAGTAGACACCCCAAGCTATTTGTTGAGAGGCATGTTGAGTCCATGGAATATTTTATATTTTGCCACAAGTTGCAGGAAAATGACAAACTTTTTTTTTTGCACAAAGTTGTCACTAAATGATATATTGCTCACACAGGCCATGGGCATATTTGGAATTGCACCCCAAAATACATTCTGCTGATTCTCCTGAGTACGGGGATACCACATGTGTGGGACTTTATGGGAGACTAGCCGCGTACGGGGCCCCGAAAACCAAGCACCGCCTTCAGGATTTCTAAGGGCGTAAATTTTTTATTTCACTCCACATTACCTATTACAGTTTTGAAGGCCATAAAATGCCAAGATGGCACAAAACCCCTCCAAATGACCCCATTTTGGAAAGTAGACACCCCAAGCTATTTGCTGAGAGGCATGTTGAGTCCATGGAATATTTTATATTTTGCCACAAGTTGCAGGAAAATGACAAACTTTTTTTTTTTGCACAAAGTTGTCACTAAATGATATATTGCTCACACAGGCCATGGGCATATGTGGAATTGCACCCCAAAATACATTCTGCTGATTCTCCTGAGTACGGGGATACCACATGTGTGGGACTTTTTGGGAGCCTAGCCGCGTACGGGGCCCCGAAAAGCAAGCACCGCCTTCAGGATTTCTAAGGGCGTAAATTTTTGATTTCACTCCTCACTACCTATCACAGTTTTGAAGGCCATAAAATGCCAAGATGGCACAACCCCCCCCCCCCAACTGACCCCATTTTGGAAAGTAGACACCACAAGCTATTTTCTGAGAGGCATGTTGAGTCCATGGAATATTTTATATTTTGCCACAAGTTGCAGGAAAATGACAAACTTTTTTTTTTTTTTTTTGCACAAAGTTGTCACTAAATGATATATTGCTCACACAGGCCATGGGCATATGTTGAAATGCACCCCAAAATACATTCTGCTGATTCTCCTGAGTATGGGGATACCACATGTGTGGGACTTTTTGGGAGCCTAGCCGCGTACGTTGCCCCGAAAACCAAGCACCGCCTTCAGGATTTCTAAGGGCGTACATTTTTGATTTCACTCCTCACTACCTATCACAGTTTTGAAGGCCATAAAATGCCAAAATGGCACAAACCCCCCCAAATGACCCCATTTTGGAAAGTAGACACCCCAAGCTATTTGCTGAGAGGCATGTTGAGTCCATGGAATATTTTATATTTTGACACAAGTTGCGGGAAAGTGACAATTTTTTTTTGTACAAAGTTGTCACTAAATGATATATTGCTCAAACATGCAATAGGCATATGTGGAATTACATCCCAAAATACATTCTGCTGCTTCTCCTGAGTACGGGGATACCACATGTGTGGGACTTTTTTGGAGCCTAGCCACGTACGGGGCCCCGAAACCAAGCACCGCCTTCAGGATTTCTAAGGCCGTAAATTTTTGCTTTCACTCCTCACTACCTATAACAGTTTTGAAGGCCATAAAATGCCAAGATGGCACAAACCCCCCAAATGACCCCATTTTGGAAAGTAGACACCCCAAGCTATTTGTTGAGAGGCATGTTGAGTCCATGGAATATTTTATATTTTGCCACAAGTTGCAGGAAAATGACAAACTTTTTTTTTTGCACAAAGTTGTCACTAAATGATATATTGCTCACACAGGCCATGGGCATATTTGGAATTGCACCCCAAAATACATTCTGCTGATTCTCCTGAGTATGGGGATACCAAATGTGTGGGACTTTATGGGAGCCTAGCCGCGTACGGGGCCCCGAAAACCAAGCAACGCCTTCAGGATTTCTAAGGGCGTAAATTTTTGATTTTACTCCACATTACCTATTACAGTTTTGAAGGCCATAAAATGCCAAGATGGCACAAAACCCCCCCCAAATGACCCCATTTTGGAAAGTAGATACCCCAAGCTATTTGCTGAGAGGCATGTTGAGTCCATGGAATATTTTATATTTTGCCGCAAGTTGCAGGAAAATGACAAACTTTTTTTTTTTTTGTACAAAGTTGTCACTAAATGATATATTGCTCAAACATGCAATGGGCATATGTGGAATTACATCCAAAAATACATTCTGCTGCTTCTCCTGAGTACGGGGATACCACATGTGTGGGACTTCTTTGGAGCCTAGCCACGTACGGGGCCCCGAAACCAAGCACCGCCTTCAGGATTTCTAAGGCCGTAAATTTTTGCTTTCACTCCTCACTACCTATCACAGTTTTGAAGGCCCTAAAATGCCAAGATGGCACAACCCCCCCCAAATGACCCCATTTTGGAAAGTAGACACCCCAAGCTATTTGCTGAGAGGCATGTTGAGTCCATGGAATATTTTATATTTTGCCACAAGTTGCAGGAAAATGACAAACTTTTTTTTTTTTTGCACAAAGTTGTCACTAAATGATATATTGCTCACACAGGCCATGGGCATATGTTGAAATGCACCCCAAAATACATTCTGCTGATTCTCCTAAGTATGGGGATACCACATGTGTGGGACTTTTTGGGAGCCTAGCCGCATACGTTGCCCCGAAAACCAAGCACCGCCTTCAGGATTTCTAAGGGCGTACATTTTTGATTTCACTCCTCACTACCTATCACAGTTTTGAAGGCCATAAAATGCCAAAATGGCACAAACCCCCCCAAATGACCCCATTTTGGAAAGTAGACACCCCAAGCTATTTGCTGAGAGGCATGTTGAGTCCATGGAATATTTTATATTTTGACACAAGTTGCGGGAAAGTGACAATTTTTTTTTGTACAAAGTTGTCACTAAATGATATATTGCTCAAACATGCAATGGGCATATGTGGAATTACATCCCAAAATACATTCTGCTGCTTCTCCTGAGTACGGGGATACCACATGTGTGGGACTTCTTTGGAGCCTAGCCACGTACGGGGCCCCGAAACCAAGCACCGCCTTCAGGATTTCTAAGGCCGTAAATTTTTGCTTTCACTCCTCACTACCTATCAAAGTTTTGAAGGCCCTAAAATGCCAAGATGGCACAACCCCCCCAAATGACCCCATTTTGGAAAGTAGACACCCCAAACTATTTGCTGAGAGGCATGTTGAGTCCATGGAATATTTTATATTTTGCCACAAGTTGCAGGAAAATGACAAACTTTTTTTTTTTTTGCACAAAGTTGTCACTAAATGATATATTGCTCACACAGGCCATGGGCATATGTTGAAATGCACCCCAAAATACATTCTGCTGATTCTCCTAAGTATGGGGATACCACATGTGTGGGACTTTTTGGGAGCCTAGCCGCGTACGGGCCCCCCGAAAACCAAGCACCGCCTTCAGGATTTCTAAGGGCGTAAATTTTTGATTTCACTCCTCACTACCTATCACAGTTTTGAAGGCCATAAAATGCCAAGATGGCACAAACCCCCCAAATGACCCCATTTTGGAAAGTAGACACCCCAAGCTATTTGCTGAGAGGCCTGTTGAGTCCATGGAATATTTTATATTTTGACACAAGTTGCGGGAAAGTGACAATTTTTTTTGTACAAAGTTGTGAGTAAATGATATATTGCTCAAACATGCAATGGGCATATGTGGAATTACACCCCAAAATACATTCTGCTGCTTCTCCTGAGTATGGGGATACCACATGTGTGGGACTTTTTGGGAGCCTAGCTGCATACGGGGCCCTGAAAACCAATCACCGCCTTCAGGATTTCTAAGGGCGTAAATTTTTGATTCACTCCTCACTACCTATCACAGTTTCAAAGGCCATAAAATGCCAGGATAGCACAAACCCCCCCAAATGACCCCATTTTGGAAAGTAGATACCCCAAGCTATTTGTTGAGAGGCATGGTGAGTATTTTGCAGCTCTCATTTGTTTTTGAAAATGAAGAAAGACAAGAAAAAATTTTTTTTTTCTTTTTTCAATTTTCAAAACTTTGTGACAAAAAGCAAGATCTGCAAAATACTCACTATACCTCTCAGCAAATAGCTTGGGGTGTCTACTTTCTAAAATAGGGTCATTTGGGGGGGTTTTGTGCTACCTGGGCATTCCATGGCCTCCGAAACTGTGATAGGCAGTGAAGAGTGAAATCAAAAATGTACGCCCTTAGAAAGCCTGAAGGCGGTGCTTGGTTTCCGGGGTCCCGTACGCGGCTAGGCTCCCAAAAAGTCTCACACATTTGGTATCCCCATACTCAGGAGAAGCAAAAGAATGTATTTCGGGGTGTAATTTCACATATTCCCATTGCATGTTTGAGCAATATATCATTTAGTGACAACTTTGTGCAAAAAAAAAAAAATTGTCTTTTTTCCGCAACTTGTGTCACAATATAAAATATTCCATGGACTCTACATGCCTCTCAGCAAATAGCTTGGGGTGTCTACTTTCCAAAATGGGGTCATTTGGGGTGGTTTTGAACTGTCCTGGCATTCTATGCACAACATTTAGAAGCTTATGTCACACATCACCCACTCTTCTAACCACTTGAAGACAAAGCCCTTTCTGACACTTTTTGTTTACATGAAATAATAATTTTTTTTTGCAAGAAAATTACTTTGAACCCCCAAACATTATATATTTTTTTAAAGCAAATGCCCTGCAGATTAAAATGGTGGGCGATTTTTCAAACGCATTTTTTGGGGGAAAAAACACACTTTTTTATATTTTAATGCACTAAAGCACACTATATTGCCCAAATGTTTGATGAAATAAAAAAGATGGATACCAAACATGACATGCTTTAAAATTGCAGTGGCAACAAACTAAATACATTTTTAAAAGCCTTTAAAAGCCTTTACAGGTTACCACTTTAGATTTACAGAGGAGGTCTACTGCTTAAATTACTGCCCTCGATGAGACCTTCGCGGTGATACCTCACATGCATTGTGCAATTGCTGTTTACATTTGAAGCCAGACCGACGCTTGCGTTCGCCTTTGCGCGAGAGCAGGGGGGACAGGGGTGCTTTTTTTTTTTTTTTTTCTTTATTATTTTTTTGCTTTTTTATCTTATTTTTAAACTGTTCCTTTCATTTTTTTTAATCATTTTTATTGTTATTTCAGGGAATGTAAATATCCCCTATGATAGCAATAGGTAGTGACAGGTACTCTTTTTTGAAAAAACTGGGGTCTATTAGACCCTAGATCTCTCCTCTGCCCTCAAATCATCTGACCACACCAAGATCGGTGTGATAAAATGCTTTCCCAATTTCCCAATGGCAGTGTTTACGGTTTTTAAGGCCATAGAGATGTTTGAAGCCACTCTGGTCTCTGATCAGCTCTATGGTCAGCTGGCTGAATCACCGGCTGCATTCTCAGGTTCCCTGTTGGGACAGGAGAGCCAGAGAAAAACATGGAAGACAGTTGGGGGGGATTCCCTCCCACTGCTTGTAAAAGCAGTCTAGAGGCTAATTAGCTGCTAGGATTGCTTTTGCATGAAAGCCAGCCTCTGGCTGAAAAGAATGATACCAAGATGATACCTAAACCTGCAGGAATCATTCTGGTATAACCACTCAAAGTACAGCAACATATCAGTACGTTGCTGGTCCTTGTTGGGCATATATTGTAAACTTTTTTTCATGCAGCCTGTGGGCTGAAGGAAAAAAGAGATGGATCGGTGGGTATGCCCACCATTAGAATACCTCCCTTTATCCACCCACTTCTAATGATGGGCATACATGCACCGTATATATATGCCAAAGCATGGGTGCATCCTCCCACAAAAGGCAGGAGCAAATCGCTCCTCCACCCACTGCTGCCCCCACGCTTCGGCATATATGCTGAAGTATGTAACTGTGGTGGTGAAATTACCTCCGACAGCGCTGGAGTCACGGCTTTATATATCGTGGGAGCAAACGCTGTTGCTGTCAAGATAAATAAATCCACTCTGCAGCTGAATGGCGTACCTGAAAACAAAAAAAATGGTTACCAACAAAACACAGTAAACAGTAAAGTATAAAAAAATTGCATATCTTAAAAGCAAACATGGTAAAACATAATAACAATAAAACATTGCAGAATAGAATACAGTAAAAAAGAGCAGAACAATAGAGAGAGAATAGAGAGAGAGAGAACAATAAAACAACAACTATTTTTGTTTTTTATTTTATATATATTTTTATTTTTTTTTATTTTTATTTATTTTTTTTGCACTTTTTTTAGTAACTTTAACTTTTGTAACTTGTACCAGGTTTGGGTCTCTCAAAATGCGATGGCATCTTGGGAGACCCTGTGAAAGTGTGTCCTAGTCTGTGCAATGCTTTAACTTACGCATATGCCCCGTACACACGGTCAGACTTTGTTCGGACATTCCGACAACAAAATCCTAGGATTTTTTCCGACGGATGTTGGCTCAAACTTGTCTTGCATACACACGGTCACACAAAGTTGTCGGAAAATCCGATCGTTCTAAACGCGGTAACGTAAAACACGTACTTCGGGACTATAAACGGGGCAGTGGCCAATAGCTTTCATCTCTTTATTTATTCTGAGCATGCGTGGCCCTTTGTCCGTCGGATTTGTGTACACACGATCGGGATTTCTGACAACGGATTTTGTTGTCGGAAAACTTTATATCCTGCTCTCAAACTTTGTGTGTCGGAAAATCTGATGGAAAATGTGTGATGGAGCCCACACACGGTCGGAATTTCCGACAACAAGGTCCTATCACACATTTTCCGTCTGAAAATCCGACCGTGTGTATGGGGCATAAAACTCAACTAGTGTATGGTAGCGTTCAAAACATTCACCAATGCATAGACCAGGATTGTCAGGACAGGAGGGACAATAATACTGGGTGTCACGCCTATATCCACGCTTGCTGCAGACAGGACATCTTCTTTGGGGGGCTCGTTGGGTAGGGGTACTCGGGAGGACATAAGAAAAATGCCTCTCATGCAGCCGACTTACTGCATTTGGTTGGGGAAGGTGAGGTGGAGCACCGTCTGGAAACAGAAGGGCTCTGACAAACTCTTCCTGGAATTTAAGGAAGGATCCAGTCCATCCTGAAGCTCTGTATAGCACATAAGCGTTCAGCAAAGCCAATTGAAATAAATAAACAGACCCTTTTTTGCACCAGCATCTGGCCTTATGGGCAACTAGGTATGGCGCTAACAACTGGTCGTTGAGTTCCACCCCTCCCATATTTTGGTTATATTTGTGGACACAGAGGGGTTTCTCCACAACACCAGTCGCCATAGTAATTTGGACCGTCGTGTCTGCATAAAGGGAGGTAAGAATGAAAACATTCTTATTATCCCTCTACTTCATAGCGAGCAAGTTATTACACTGCAAGCAGGCTCTCTCCCCCAGTCTAAGATGGGAATCTACAAGCCGCTGGGGAAATCCCCAGCGATTAGGTCGCACGGTGCCACATGCTCCAATCTGTTGATCAAAAAGGTGACTAAAAAGTGGCATGCTTGTCCATGTACAAGTGGTACCCCTTTCTGAATAAGGGTGACACCAAGTCCCACAGAATCTTGCCAGCGCTTCCTATGTAGTCAGGGCAGTTTGTCGGCTCTACGTGACTATCTTTATCCTCGTAAACCATAAAACTACATGTATAGCCTGTGGCCCTGTCACAGAGCTTATACATCTTTACCCCGTATCTGACACGCTTGCTGGGAAGGTACTGTTTGAATGATAAGCGGCCAGAAAATTTAATCAGGGACTCATCAACGCAGACAACTTGATGGGGAGTAAACAAGTCTGCAAAATGCTGGTTGAAGTGGTTTACGAGGACGGGTCTCCACGAGGACGACAGAGTTCATTGTTGTTGAAGTGCATGAACCGCAAAATCTGCTCGTATCGTGCCCTGGTCATGGAGGCAGAGAACAAGGGCATAAGGTGAATTGGGTCAGTGGACCAATATGACCGCAACTCACTCTTTTTGGTTATGCCCATGTTGAGGGAAAGGCCCAGAAAGATCTTAAATTCGGAGACTGTAATTGGTCTCCAATCTCTGGCAAGGGAGGACTGGGGAATACTGGCGATGTGTTGACCAGCGTATAAATTGCTTTGGTCCACAATAGATCTATAGAGATCTTCGGTGAAAAACAACGAATAAAAATCCAGTGGCGTAAAATCAACTGTTTCCACCTGAATTCCGGGTTGGCCAGTGAATGGGGGAAGTATGGGTGCTGCAGAAGTGGTGGGTTCCCAATTCGGATTGGCGAATGCAGCAGGAAGGGCACTATGGGCATGACGGGCCTGTGTTCATCTTCTTGGTGGCAGTGGGACACTACTAGTGCTTGCCACCTCGCCAGCTTGAACTGCACTTATGGGACTCGCCACATCACCACGTGATACTGCAGTGCTGGATGTACGACCAGGGTGTACTAGGCCGCTGGTGCTTGCCAGTTCACCAGAAGGAATAGTGGCGCTAGTACTTCTCTGCTAAATACAAGGGACCTGTGATTCTTGCACTTCAAGGACAGAAGAAGAAGATTGGGGTCTGGTACGCCTGACCTTGGCAGGGACCGCAACTCCGTCGTCAGAGCTATCTGTCATGGAGCCGCTGTCCTCTACAGGATCGTATTCTAAGCCTGAATCTGACAGATGAGTGACTTCCTCTTCACTATCTATCATGCTCAGAAACATGTAGGCCTCTTCACTAGTGTACCTTCGATTTGCCATTTTGGGCTCTAAATTTAGGGGTACACTAGTGAGACTCACAGGCAAAAAAGCTCCTGACTGTTAGTGACTGATTCAAAACGCTACCAAAAAACTGTTAGAGATCGCAGGGATCAGGCCTGACTCTGCGAACGCTGAAGTTATGTGGGCTTAGTGTTTTGTAAGTGTCAGTGATCGATCGATACTGCACTTGGGTGGGCTGGGCAGGGCTGGGCCGAGGGGAAAAACGTAGGTGCTAGCAGGTATCTGGGCTGATCCTGCTAACACTGTGTTTATGGGTACCCTAAACTGCTGGGGACGCTAGTATAGATCTGATCGGATCAGATATCCGTTCAGATACTATACCACTAAGGGAGGTGTATGCTGCGTGCGTGGGTGTTAGCGGTACTGGCGCTAACCAGAGGCTGCCTGGGGTGATGCAGACCTTATCTGACCCTAAAAACGTAACTTATATCACCGCCGGGCAATTAGGGGGTTAAACCTTTATTAGGTAATAAACGGCGGGTGCCCTAAAACTATAATAAACTATAAAAAACAAACTAACTAACCAGCGTCACCTGTAACACTTATACGGTGATCGCTGGTGAAAGGGTTAATTAGGGGGCAATCAGGGGGTTAAAACCTTTAGTAGGTAGTATATGGGGGTCCCTGTCGCTATAAAACGCTGTCGGCGAACCTATATACTTACCTCCCTAACTAGCGTCACCTGTGTCACTAATACAGCGATCAGAAAAACGATCGCTTAGTGACACTGGTCACGGGGGGTGATCAAGGGGTTAACCTTTATTAGGGGGGTTAGGGGGGTACCCTAGACCTAAAGGGGGGTACCCCAGACCTAAAGGAGGCTAACCCTAACTGCCCTACCACTTATAACTGTCACAAACTGACACCAATGCAAAAAAAAACGCTGGTGTCACTGTGACAGGGGGTACAGGGGTGTGATCGGGGGGTGATCGGGGGGTGACTGGGGGGTTAAAAGTGTGCCTGCATGTTGTACTGTAAGTGTAGTGTTGTGCAAACTCACATTGATGTCTTCTCTCCTCAGCGCCGGAACGAAAAGACCGGTTCGAGGAGAGATGACATCACTTCCTCTGCCTCTGTTTACATTACAGAGGCAGAGGAATGATCTAATTGGCTGGGAGCGTTCGCGAGGGAGTGGCCACGAATGGATGGCCTCCCCCTCACCTCTGACCGCCCGGGAACAAATGCTGTCCGCCTCTGGCACCGGGGGGGTCCGATTGGACCCCCCGCCCGCGGGAAGCAGATCACGTACAGGTACGTGATTCTTCCTGCCCGTGCCATTCTGCTGATGTATATTGTCGTGAGGCGGTCAGCAAGTGGTTAAGGGACCAAAAGTAATGGGACAATTGGCTGCTCAGCTGTTCCATGGCCAGGTGTGTGTTATTCCCTCATTATCCCATTTACAAGGAGCAGATAAAAGGTCCAGAGTTCATTTCAAGTGTTCTATTTGCATTTGGAATCTGTTGCTGTCAACTCTCAATATGAGATCCAAAGAGCTACCACTATCAGTGAAGCAAGCCATCATTAGGCTGAAAAAACAAAACAAACCCATCAGAGAGATAGCAAAAACATTAGGTGTGGCCAAATTAACTGTTTGTTACATCCTTAAAAAGAAAGAACGCACGAGTGAGCTCAGCAACACCAAAGGACCCGGAAGACCGAAGAATTCTTTCCCTGGTGAAGAAAACACCCTTCACAACAGTTGGCCAGATCAAAAACACATTCCAGGAGGTAGGTGTATGTGTGTCAAAGTCAACAATCAAGAGAAGACTTCACCAGATTGAATACAGAGGGTTCACCACAAGATATAAACCATTGGTGAGCCTTAAAAACAGGAAGGCCAGATTAGAGTTTGCCAAACAACATCTAAAAAAGCCTTCACAGTTCTGGAACAACATTCTATGGACAGATGAGACCAAGATTAACTTGTAACAGAGTGATGGGAAGAGAAGATTATGGAGAAGGAAAGGAACTGCTCATGATCCAAAGCATACCACCTCATCGGTGAAGCATGGTGGTGATAGTGTATGTCTGCCAATTGAACTGGTTCTCTTGTATTTATTGATGATGTGACTGCTGACAAAAGCAGCAGGATGATTTCTGAAGTGTTTTGGGCAATATTATCTGCTCATATTCAGCAAAATGCTTCAGAACTCATTGAACCACGCTTCACAGTGCAGATGGACAATGGCCCGAAGCATACTGCAAAAGCAACCAAAGAGTTTTATAAGGGAAAGAAGTGGAATGTTATGCAATGGCTAAGTCAATCACTTGACCTGAATCCGATTGAGCATGCATTTCACTTGCTGATAACAAAACTGAAGGGAAAATGCCCCAAGAACAAGCAGGAACTGAAGACAGTTGCAGTAGAGGCCTGGCAGAGCATCATCAGGGATGAAACCCAGCATCTAGTGATGTCTATGCGTTCCAGACTTCAGACTGTAATTGACTGCATAGGATTTGCAACCAAGTATTAAAAAGTGAAAGTTTGATGGATGATTGTTAATCTGTCCCATTACTTTTGGTCCCTTAAAAAGTGGGAGGCACATATACAAACTGTTGTAATTCCTACACTGTTCACCTGATTTGGATGTAAATGCCATCAAATTAAAGCTGAAAGTCTGCAGTTAAAGCACATCTTGTTTGTTTCATTTCAAATCTATTGTGGTGATGTATAGAGCCAAAAAGATTAGAATAGTGTCGATGTCACAACATTTATGGACCTGACTGTATGTCACAGGAAAGTAGCTGTTACACTAGAGTTAGGGATTACACTTTGCAGAGGAGGAGTGGTGTGAAAGTGTAGCTTCACTTGTTTTTATGTATGTATGCAACTAAAAGATACTGCATTTAATGGAATTGTCGAAACAGTTAAATGATATCTATAGCCACAACATGCACTTTATAATATAGCAATACAAACATACAAACAACTTTTTTTTTGACAATCCAATATAAAGTAAGTTTACATGAAAAATCTCCTTTCTTCATGAAACCTACATCTCAAATAATCTTTTGAGGGTTGGTCATCCAAGGCCCCTATTCAAGGGAATACCAGTGGGTCAGTAATTAAGAACTAGAAAAAAAAAAAGTACTTTACCTGATAATGTTCAAGGGGAGATTTTTAGAGGGGGTATAAACATAAATGGAGTCCAAAGTCGATATGAAGGCTAAGAAAATAGTAGAGAGGACCTGTTATATGGCTGGCATTGAGTCCAGGACAACAAGACACATCTTTGCATACACTACTTCTTCCTAGGATGTATTAAGAATATGTCAAAAGCATTGGTATATTTTGACTGACAATGAACAGCTAGAAACCTGCATTTATATATCACAGGACCTGGTCCTTAAAGGCCTTACTTGTACACAGTTCCATACAGACAAATGAAAAATGGCACAGGTGAGGTTACAAATTAGTGAATGGAAATGTGGGAATTGTCTACTGCCCTTTTTAATAGGGTAGTATTTTGACCCTTTCCACAGGACTGAACCTCAGGTGTTTTTGGAATGTAACTTGTGACACCACAGATGTACTGTATATCATGATCTGTGAGTGTGGGTCTTTCTATGTTGGGAAGACCTGCTGCATGGTCAGAAAAATATTTCATGACCACTTCTATGATATGCAAACATATAATCTGATGTTCCAAGTGGCTAGACATTTTGTCTTGAAACATGATGGTAAAAACGATGGACTGAAGATCTGGTTGGTGGAGAAAGCCGCTTATGATTTGCAAAATTAAGAATATAATAAAAGATTCTACTATTGGGCATCTAAGTGGACAGTGGCTAGGTGGTTATCAGTGCTAGGATTTTCTGTTTGAATCACAACAATGGCACTACCTGCATGGAGTTTGCATGTTCTCCTTGTGCCTGTGTGAGTTACCTCTGGGTACTTTGGTTTCCTCCCACCCCCCAAAGACATGCTGATAGGTAAATTGGCCCTAGTATGGCCCTAGTATGTGGGATTGTAACCTTAGATTGAAGCTCCTTGAGGGCAGTATGTATAAATTTTGAAATATATATACATTTGCGTTGGTTTAAACTCCTTGACGTGTTACATTATTTTGCACAGGTGATATGATCAGTTTCACTGCCTTCGTAATTACCATAGCCGTTTCATCTGAGGGAAATCCTAAAAACATGACCTATTGGGGCGCCTTGAGGACTGGAGTTGAGAAACACTGGAATAACCATTTCACTTACAGAGCCATTTAAGGAAATGCCAGTATTCTGAGAGAGTGCCACCGTCACCACCACATCTATACAATTACTACAGCCTTACTATTTACAGTTGGGTGAAAAAGTATTTACCAGAGTAAATACAAAATGCAGTTTTTAAATGATGGTTTAATTTATTAAGGCAAAAAAGCTGTCCAAATCTGCCTGTCTTTATGTGAAAAAGTAATTGCCCCCTAAAACTAATAACTGGTTGTGCCACCCTTGCAATTAAGTGTGTGCAATAACTGGCAATGAGTCTTTCACATTGCTGTGGAGCAATTTTGTCCCACTCTTCTTTTCAGAATTGTTTTAATTCAGCCACATTGGAGGGTTTTCCAGCATGAACGGCCTGTGTAAGGTCATGATACAGCATCTCAATTGGATTTAGGTTCAGCTTTGACTAGGCCACTCCAAAACCTACATTTTGCTTTGTTTGAACCATTTGGAGGTGGACTTGCTGTTGTGTTTCCGATCATTGTCCTGCTGCATAACCCAAGTGCACTTGAGCTTGAGGTCATGAACTGATGGCCAGACATTCTCCTTTAGGATTTTCTGGTAGAGCTCAGAATTCATGGTTTCATCGATTATGGTAAGTCGTCCAGGTCCTGAAGCTGCAAAGCAGCCACAGACCATCAGGCTACCACCACCATGTTTGACTGTTGGTATGATGTTCTTGTTATGAAATGCTGTATTAGTTTTATGCCAGATGTAACGGGACGCACACCTTCCAAAAAGTTACATTTTTGTCTCATCTGTCCACAGAATATTTGCCTAAAAGTCTTGGAGATAATCAAGATGTTTTTTGGTAAATGTGAGATGAGCTTTTGTGTTCTTTTTGGTCAGCAGTGGCTTTGGCCTTGGAACTCTCCCACAGATGCCATTTTCACCATATCTTTCTTATTGTTGAATCATGAACACTGATCTTACCTGAGGCAAGTGAGGCCTGTAGTTCTTTAGTTCTTTTATGACCTCCTGGATGAGTCGTCATCATGCTCTTGGAGTAATTTTTGTAGGCCGGCCACTCCTGGGAAGGTTCACCACTGTTCCAAGTTATCTCAATTTGTGGATAATGGCTCTTACCATGGTTCACTGGGGTTCCAAAGCCTTAGAAATGGCTTTGAAACCCTTCCTAGACCGATACATGCTTGTTTCTAATCTGTTCTTGATTTTTTTTGGATTGTGGCATGATGTGTGGCTTTTTGTGATCTGTTAGCGTGCTTCACTTTGTCAGACAGCTTCTATTTATGTGATTTCTTGATTTAACAGGTCTGGCAGTAATCAGGCTTGGGTGTGGCAAGTGAAATTTAACTCAGATTTCCAAAAAATTGTGGTTAATCACAGTTCATTTATGATTCAGCATGGGAGGGGGCAATTACTTTTTCACATAGGGCCAGGCAGGTTTGCACAGCTTTTTTCCCTTAATAAATTAAATAATAATTAAAAAACTGCATCTAGGATTTACTTGGGTTATCTTTGCGTAATATTAAAATGTGTTTGATGGGGGGGCGTGTCCGGCTGGCGAAGAAGATGGCCGCATAGCTGAAAGCTCCTGCTGCCTCACGCTATAGCAACACCAGAGCGACATTCAGGAGAAGTTCCCTGAGCCCTGAATCCACCTCAGATCCGACGGCCACTCAAGGCAGTTATGAATAAATGGCGGAAAAACAACAAGCTACCCCAGGGCCTCACAGACTTTTATCCCGTGGTGACACCGCAAGATAATCAAGATGGCACCGGCGCCTGCTCCAACGGAGGGACCCGCTCTCATCCCGGCCACAAAACTGCGGTGAGTCATGCCCCTATTGCTCTGGGGGAGATGGGAGAGTTCTCACCCCCCTCTACCCCCACTATGCGTAGCCCAGCTAAAACCAGGCAGCGCAGGGAGGGAGATGAGTTCTCCCCTGGGCTGCAGCATGGCACCACACAGCTCTCCTCACAGGGCACACACGCAGAGCCCTTGATGGACATGTTCCCAGCCACGGACCAGGCCATATCAGAGAGCACGATGAAAAATATGCTTTTGTCCTTCAGAAGAACCCTCTTTAATGATTTCTCTGCTATGTTTACTTCTTTAAATAATACTGTTCAAACTCACACTGATCAAATCCAGCACCTAGAATCTAAAATGGCGAATCTTTATACTGCTCACAATGACCTTGTTGATGCATATACTGATCAGGACTCTGAGGTGCAGCACCTTCAAAACAAATTAGCAGATTTAGAAGACCGCTCGAGGTGGAACAATATTAAGTTCAGAGGGATTCCTGAATCAATACCACCGAATAAACTTACCAATTTTGTTCAATGCCTCATGAAATCCCTCGTACCGTCTCTGACTGATATTGAGTTATGCGTCGGCAGGGCCCACCGCATACCCAAACCAAAATTTCTTCCTGACACAGCACCCAGAGATACCCTGGCGCGCATTCACTACTACCACAGGAAAGAATGAGTCATGGCGGCAGCCAAACAAAATTCAGCTGTCCCAGAGGACTTTACTGGTATCTCCCTCTATACTGATATATCGCAACAGACCACATTGAACAGAAAGAATCTTAATCCACTCACAAAGATTTTATGCAACAATAGCGTAGTATATCGCTGGGGATTCCCCACAAAGTTACTCGTCACTTTGATTGGCAAACTATTCCCTGTACACAGTGTGGAAAAAGGCATACTACTCTTCAAACAAGGGAAATTGCTTCCTCCCATAGGGGTGCGCACAGGGTGTGCCAGGTGTGCCTGGGCACACTCTAATCACCCTGTGTGATGCAGATTCCCCTATTAAAACCCCTGATATTTCACCAAAGCCCCTTAACGGGGGTCCTAAAGAATTTGGAAAGAAAAATGTAAAAAATAATATAACTATAGACACCATTTACTGTCCTACTGACACCATCCACTGCTCTACTGACATTGTCAGTATATATACACATGTGTTTTGAGCTTTGAGGTGCACACCCTAATGCAATAGGCTGTGCATACCTATGCTCCCTCCAGATGCACAACCTTCTGTTCAATCCACCCCGGAACGTCTGGACACAGACTGGACCTAATCCGTTCTCCATAATCAGCAATGAGCCTCTCCCTATCATTAATACCGCTTAGTAGCGTGAGACAGGAAGACCAAATGTTTAGTTTGTCCTCCTCTCCCAGTACCTAGTGCATCGCACTATTGGTCTACTTACCCCCAAATTACCACAGCAGTCCAAGCTGCCCATTGTACCTGTGTTTAACAGATGTTTTTTTTTACACATGTTGCTTTTGTTCCTTTTTTCCTTTTCTTTTTTTTCTGTGTTTTCTCGCACAATCTACCCACCTAGTCACCATCTATGATGCTTCCCCAACTACATATGGACATGGATTTCTGACTGCACTGCTTACGTGCATTGCTGATAATAAGGACTTGCTGCCCTGCGAGACGACTGTGAACTACTCCACTACTGTTACCACAAGCAGATCTACTTTCTGGATTCCCAAGTTTCAGTCGCACAGGTACTTTAATTGTCACCTTCAGTATAACAGTGTATTCTTGTACTGCATTGTCTCAGCAAGTAACCAACTACTGTCATGCCTCTGAAGTTTATGTCTATAAACGCAAAGGGACTCAATAGCCTCTTTGAGCGCGCTGCGCTACTAAAGGACATCCGTTCCCTTAAAGTGGAAATCATTTTTGCCCAAGAAACCCACTTTGCAGCCCACAAATGTCCTCAATTGAACTTCCAAAACTACTCCCACTTGTATACATCTAACGACCCCAAAAAAGCATGTGGAGTTTTCATCGCTATCAGGGATTCAGTTTTGTTTCGCCACATCCGCACTATTCAAGATCCCCAAGGCAGGTATATAATTCTTATCTGCGAACTAAACCAAGCAACCTTTGCGCTTGTCAACCTGTATGCCCCTAATACTAAACAACGGAAATTCCTTGCCCCCTTGCTTGCCACTATCTCAGAAGTAGTCCAAGGTACCCTCATCATGGGTGGAGATTTCAACACTGTCTTAGATCCCTCTATGGACTCTACTACCCAGGCCAGGAGACCTATACATTCTATCATCCCCCTGCTCAAGAAGTATGAACTGTATGACATATGAAGGTGTTTTCATGTCTCCGAAAAGGACTATACGTTCTTATCAGCTGCACATTCTTCTTATTCCCGCATTTACTTTTTCTTTACAGGTAAAAGATACCTCCAAAATGTTCTGAGCTCAGATATTGGCACAATATCTTGGTTGGACCACGCCCCTATTACTTTAGAATTTGATGACAAACTCCATAACTCACCTCCTCCACTCTGGAGACTAAACACGTCCCTTTTGGAGAACAAGCTACTGTGCCAAACGATCGTGCAAGAACATCAGAATTTCTTTCACTACAATGACACTCCTGATGTCAATAGCTTCACAGTGTGGAATGCATACAAAGCATATATGAGAGGGGTACTGATCAAATTAGCTTCAATTGTTAAAAAACAGGGGATGAAGCAGATTGCAGACTTGCTCAATTCCATAACTTTAAAAGAACGAGATAACAAACTTAAACCAGACCCCCAGCTTACACAAAACATTCTCCGGGACAGACAGCAGTTGAGGAATCTACTTCTTTACAAGCATGTAAACCATCTTAAATTCCTCAAAGCCAATTATTATGGTCTACACAATAGGGCGGGAGCTTGGTTGGCAAGGAAAGTTAAAGCAAAACAGATCAAACAAAGAATAGCTGCCCTTACCCACCCACTTAATCACAACACCGTTATTAATCCTAAAGATATAGCCAATACCTTTGCGGACTACTATCAGTCCCTATATGACCTTTGTAAAGATGTATCTACCCCTCAACCGTCACCAGCGCTTATTAATGCATTTTTATGTAAAGTACAACTCCCTACCCTTAGTAGGGATCAACTTGACTCTATATTCCAACCATTTACAACACGAGAAATCTTTTTAGCCATCCACAAACTACCCAACTGTAAGTCTCTGGGTGATGATGGTTTCTCAAATGAGTACTACAAACACTTTTCCAAGGAAACTGCCCCATATCTACAATCAGTCTTCAATCTTGCTTCGTCCTCCGGAACCTTTCCACTTGAAATGTTGAGAGCAGTGATAGTGACATTACCAAAAGCTAACAAGGACCCTACTAACCCTACCCACTATAGGCCCATATCCAGTGCTGGGACAAGGCCATTTGGTGCCCAGGGCGAAGATGGCAAACTGTGCCCCCCCGTTTTTAAGAAAGAATCAATGTAGTTTCAAAAAAGATATTACTATATAACTATATATACTATATAACTATAAAAAAATAAAGATTTATTAAAAAAATTACATGACAAAAAAATGTCTTCTAGTATAAAAAAAGCACTTCTCCCTTCATGTGCTAAGTGGCACAGCAAAGATGTGAGAATCTTCTTGAACTATGGACTACTTTGTTTAACCACTTGCCTACAGGGCATTTAAACCCCCCTCCTGCCGAGACCAATTTTCAGCTTTCAGCGCTGTCACACTTTGAATGACAATTACTCAGTCATGCAATACTCTACCCAAATGAATTTTTTGTCCTTTTTTTCATACAAATAAAGCTTTCTTTTGGTGGTATTTGATCACCTCTGGGTTTTTTATTTTTTGTGCTATAAATGAAAAAAGACCGAACATTTTGAAAAAACACATTTTTCTTTGTTTCTGTGATAAAATTTTGCAAATTAGTAATTTTTCTTCATAAATTTTGGCCACAATTTATAATGCTACATTTCTTTGGTAAAAATAACCCAAATTAGTGGATATTATTTGGTCCGTGTGAAAGTTAGAGAGTGTACAAGCTATGGTGCAAATCATAAAAAAATGATCACACTTGATGCACTGGTGGCCTATCTCATTTCTTGTGACCCGAACAAGCCAGAAAAGTACAAACACCCCCCAAATGACCCCTTTTTTGAAAGTAGACATTCCAAGGTATTTAGTAAGAGGCATGGTGAGGTTTTTGATGTTGTCATTTTTTCACACAATTCTTTGCAACATGAAGATTTTTTTTTCCCCACAAAATTGTCATTGTAATAGGTTATTTCTCTCACATGGCATGTATATACCACAAATGACACCCCAAAATACATTCTGCTACTCCTCCTGAGTATTACAATACCACATGTGTAGGCCATTTTCAAAGCCTAGCCACATAGAGAGGCCCAATATGCAGGGAGCACCATCAGGTGTTCTAGGAGCATAAATTACACATCTAACTTGTTGACTACCTATTATACTTTTGAAGGCCCTGGAGCACCAGGACAATGACACGTGACACTGAAATGGCACTGATGACAGATAGCACTGATACGTGGCACTGATGTGGCACTAATGACAGATGGCACTGATGTGGCACTGATGATGTGGCACTGACACTGATGTGGCACTGATGACAGATGGCACTAATATGTGGCACTGATGACAGATGGCACTAATACATGGCACTAATATGTGGCACTGATGACATGTGACGCTGATGACAGATGGCACTAATATGTGGCACTGATGACAGATGGCACTAATACATGGCACTAATATGTGGCACTGATGACATGTGACACTGATGACAGATGGCACTAATATGTGGCACTGACACGCGGCACTGATGACAGATGGCACTGATGACAGATGGCACTGATACGTGGCACTGATGACACGTGGCACTGATGACAGATGGCACTAATACGTGGCACTGATGACAGATGGCACTAATACATGGCACTAATATGTGGCACTGATGACACGTGACACTGATGACAGATGGCACTAATATGTGGCACTGACACGTGGCACTGATGACAGATGGCACTGATGACAGATGGCACTGATGACACGTGGCACTGATGACACGTGGCACTGATGACAGATGGCACTAAAACTTGGCACTGATGACAGATGGCACTGATACATGGCACTGATGACAGATGGCACGTAACACTGACAGGTGGCACTGATGACAGATGGCACTATGTGGCACTGATGACAGATGGCACTATGTGGCACTGATGACAGATGGCACTGATGACAGATGGCACTATGTGGCACTGATGACAGATGGCACTGATGACAGATGGCACTGATCACAGATGGCACTATGTGGCACTGATGACAGATGGCAGTGGGGACAGATGGCAGTGGGGACAGATGGCACTGGGGACAGATAGCAGGGACATGACAGTGGGGATAGATGGCAGGGACAGATGGCAGGGACAGATGGCAATGGGGACACTTTTTTTGATTTTTTTTTTTTTTTACTTACCGCCGCAGCGGTTCGCTCTCCCTCCTCACACGCTGTCTCTGTGTGAGGAGGGAGAGCCTCAGAACACCGGCGATGAGAGATGATCTCATATGTTTACATATGAGGTCGTCTCTCATTGGCACCGCCGATCGCGCTAAAAATAGCCGCTATGATTGGCCGTTTTCAGCGATCTGTGACTGGCTGTGTCTGAGGGACACGGCCAGCACAGAACTTCCCCGATGCGTGCCCGCAGGAGCGCGCATCGCGGAAGTAAACAACAGGATGTCCAGGGACAGCGGCCCGGCAGATAGCGTCCGCGCTGCAGCCGTCTTTCGGCTATAGCGCGGGCGTGAAGTGGTTAATCAGATATAATCCTGGTTGATCTGTTATTTAGTTATTATAGTCTATATAATTGCTGTGTCTGGTAGGGAGACAACATCATGGCTTCTGATGAGAGGGCTGTATATGTGGCTGCTGCTGTGAATGTGTATAATTTGTTAGTCCTTTACTGTACTGTACATTCCGTCACAGCCCCTGAACACTTTGCACTTTTGTTGCCTAAATGTCTTCTTTTAGATTTGTTCTGATTAATAGCTGTATCAGCACAAAACACTTCATACTTTGGGTATTTTAATGCAGTCTCAGGTTGTATATGGTATTCTTCATCTGTATTTACAGAAATTAAACGTTTTGTTCCTAAATTGCTGACATTAACAGATGCACATAAAGTGGAGAGGCGTAATATGTGAACTGAACAGCAAGTCTGTCATGTTAAAAAAAAAAAAAGAGTACCTATGGGCCGGACCGTAGCACACTGTCTGTCACACTGGCTGCAATCTAAATCTTCTAGCTGCTTAGCTTTCTTCCAGCTAGCCAGGCAGGCGACAGCAGCTCCTCGGCTCCTCTAGGTCACAGCGCGCCGAGTCCGAGCTCCTCTGAGTCCTCTCACCTTGCCTCCGGCCATGAGTGACGTCACGCCACTGGTAGGGACTACGAGACTCCTCCGTGGGGGGGGTAAACAGTGAATCTGAGGGAAGGGAGGATCCAAGAGCGCACATACTCGGCACATACAATATGTACAGTGGCGCTGGGCGCTGACATATGGGAATAAGTGACTTGTACACACTGGTGGGCGGCCGTGGCAGAACTTCACCTGCAGGCTGCACACCCCTCCTATAGTAAATGGTACCGCCCAGGGCACGTGCCCCTTTCACCCCTGCCTTGTACCAGCCCTGCCCATATCCCTGCTCAACACAGATGTAAAATTGTTTGCCAAACTCTTAGCAATTAGACTACAGAAAATTCTACTACACCTCATCCACCCAGATCAGGTGGGCTTTGTACCCAGATGTCAAGCCCCGGATGGCACTTGATGCCTTATTAACCTGATTTCACAGGCTGGATCCTCTCAAACGCCTTCTCTGCTTCTCTCCTTGGATGCAGAGAAGGCATTCGACAGGGTCCACTGGGGATACCTTAAGACGGTACTTAATACCTTTGGAATAACGAGATGGATACAAACAGCCCTCTCATCCCTTTACTCCACTCCCTCGGCTATTGTACTTACTTCTGGAATTACCTCCAAACCGATACACATAAACAATGGGACAAGGCAAGGATGCCCCTTATCGCCAATAATCTTTACACTTCTCATGGAACCATTGGCAGAGAATATTAGATCCCATCATAATATCACAGGCCTCTCTATAGTTGGTAAAGAGCATAAAATAAGCCTATTCGCTGACGATGTCATGCTTATGCTCTCCAATCCCAAGACATCCTTGACCGAGACACAAAAACTATTACACAAATTTAGTGCCGTGTCATACTATAAATCGAATGCTACCAAGTCCAAATACTAGGTATCAATGTCCCTGTTCCTATGCAATCCTCCTTAACCAAAGAATTCCCTTTATTTGGTCTCCTCACTCTTTACCTTTCTTGGGCACTCAACTGACCCAATGCACCTCACAACTTTATAGATATAACTTTAAGCCCTTTTTGGAATCTTTACCCCAACAACTGTCCCTCCTACACACCCAAGATCTGTCAACAGCAGGGAAAATAGCAGCAAAAAAAAATGATAATTGTTCCTAAACTCCTCTACTTATTCCGCACAATAATAATCCCCCTACCACGCACCTTCCTTTCCTCAGTACAAACAATTTTCAACCAGTACATTTGGAACCTCAAACCACCTAGGTGTTCTCTCACCATTATGTTAAAACATAGAAAGCATGGCGGAATGGGAGCCCCTAATGTAACAGTATACTACAAAGCATGTGTCATAGATCAGCTTAAATATTGGTGGACTCCTTTCACACATAAATCGTGGTCACTCATGGAGGCCAGCAGTACCCAGCACAGAGACCTCAAGTCAACCCTCATTGCCATTAAATTAGGAGCCCCTGTCCCTACCTCTTCTACTGCTACAGTACAGACATCCACTAAATTGTGGTCCGAGCTCCTACTTCCTTCTCAACTAATGGATCACTCTGTAAAATATCTACCCCGATCTCAGTCCTCCAACATTTCATACCTTGCCTTGACTTGAAACTTTGGAAATCGAATAGCCCTAACCTTTTGAAAGATCTATATCATGACACATCCCTTCACAATTTTGATTATTTGGCCTCTCGATTCCATCTCCCTCCCTCTGCACATTTTCCTTATTTACAAATTCGATCCTTTCTGAAGAAACACCCCCTGCCTTTTTTCTTAGAACTACCAGCCTCAATTAATACATTCCTCCAGAACCCTACTATCCCGATTAAAGAAAGATCACTATTCTACAATATTTATAATGCCCAAGACTCCTTCTCCAAAACAACTACTATTGTTAAATGGGAAAAAGTCCTGGGTAAGACCTTTACAGATAACTACTGGAAATTAGCATTCTCCACTACCTACTCATCTTCCAGATGTGTAACTCACTGGGAACATTTTCAAAAAGTAGTACACTCCTGGTACCTCACCCCCTACAAACTTTCTAAGTATTACCCTGATCACACAGCCCTATGCTGGAGGAAATGCGGAGACAAAGGTACACTGTACCATATCCTATGGTCATGTAAATCCATGCAATCCTTCTGGAACAAGACCGTCTCCATGATATCAGACATATGTGATCGACATATAGATCCCAACCCTGAACTTGGTTTACTACACCTAACAATACACAAATTCTCACCTAAGATATGAGTAGTGATTACACAACTTTTGTTAGCAGCAAAAATAACTATCACAAGGTTGTGGAACACAGTTGAATCTCCATCTCCCACTGATGTCATATTCACTCTAAACCACCAATGTGAGATGGAGAAACTGTTAGCAATCACAGATCTCAAGATCAAACCATTTAGAGCTAAATGGGACAGCTGGCTATCTAACCCAAGATGTACAGTTTTAAGAATGATAAATTGCTCACCATGAACCAGCAACCCAGTCCATGCATTTATATATAGCTTTCATTCTTATATATAATGACTAACAGGGTGACTACCCCCCCCCCCACCTCCTACCTACCAGCTTGTAAGGGCACCTTCCTACCCACATGAATACCCGGTGTATGCACCTGAGGACGTTTATAGTGACAATATAACCAGGGGTAATTTGTTATGCTGACTCTTCCACCAACCGGTGCATCTTGTTTCCTACACTTACTATATCTATCCCTATTCCTTTATGTTTCTTTCTTTCCTCTCTCCTCTTTTTGTTTGTCTCTACAACACTCTACTAGCTACATAGGAAGTGATAACACAGACTGGTGGTATGTTGTCTCCCCTCTCAGTTTGATCCCATAAGGGTGTCCGGGAGGGAGTGGACAACACCATTTACCTTGCATTTTAGCAATTTAAATTTTTCTATTGTTTTTTTTTTTTTGTTTGTTTTCTTTTTTTCCCTCTCCCTTTCTTTTTCTCTTGCTAATTTATCGTTTTTTCTTAGAGTAAACAGTAGACGACACGGGGGGGGGGGGGAGGGGGGGTGTCATAGATGGAAGCACGAACCAATGATGCGATTACACGGATTATGAATGTTTTAAGTATTGTTCTGAAAGATTGGAAGAGGGCAGCGGGAAGGGGGGAGGGGGGTAAGAGTGTGGTAGCAAGACACAACGCATCTTATTCTTTCACGAGAGGGGAGTTGTCTTCAGAATGGTTGGGAGGGGGGAAAAACCAGGTCACAAGTGCAGCCCCCAGGGCTAGCCTAACTAGGCAGGAGGGGGGGTCACGAACTAGGGTGGAGGGGGGGGGAATGAATACAGTGGGAGGGGGGGCGGGCGGGGGGTTTGTAGTGAGACATAGGGTTGGGCAAAGGGGCGCTTGTAAATCACACATAGTTAGGAGGGGGGGCCTATAAAGGCAATGCATACTGGTACACGTGTTTTTGAATTTGCAATTAAGGGATGCAGAGCGGGGATGGAGAGATCCCTGGATACGGGGGTTCTATGTCCCTCCCCACTCTCCTTTCTTTTTTCTTGGTTAGCACAATCACAGAGTTGGCAAGTTTTGTACTCACGAATTCACAAAGGCATTGGTTCTCTTTTTTTTTATTTTTGGTATTTTTTTTCTTTATCCTAGCTAGATGTCTTTAAAAACGTTAAAAATAGGTTCCTGGAATATTAGGGGTATGAGCGACCCGGCCAAAGGGGCAGCAGTGTTCTTGGCGATGGAGGCTTATGGCGTCGAACTGGCTTGTCTGCAGGAAACTCACCTCACCAACGATACCAAATTATACGCTCGGAATTACAAATTTCAAGAACAGTATCATTCTGTCTACACCTCATACTCAAGAGGGGTGAGCATATTGGTGGGTAGGGGTATTTCATTTTCCTGCAGGGAAGCCAGGATAGACGCGCTGGGTCGCTACGTATTCCTGAGCTGCGTTGTGGAAAATAGACCACTAGTGCTAGCAAATATCTATGTTCCGCCTCCGTTTAAAACAGAGACCATATTGGATCTGTTGGAGTTTGTGGATAACAAGGCTGATGTAGCTATAATTTTGGTGGGGGACTTCAATACTGTTCTGGATAACAAAATGGACCAATTTCCACCACTGAATCGCGCAGAGAGATTATCAGAGGGACGCTTAGGTCAACTCCTGAGAGAGGTTGGGTGGTGCGACCTATGGAGATCTCACAACCCAAACAGTATTCCTGTTACTCAGGGACACACTCCACTCTCTCGCGCTTAGACATGGCATTAGGTAACTGCGTGGACCTGCAATTAGTAGGGAACATAGAGTATAAGCAGTGGGGAATTTCAGATCACTCTCCTTGACTTTGACCTTGAATCTAAACACTAGAATTGGCCGGAAAAGGTGGACAATAAAACCGCTCTGGTTGGACCTGATAAGTTGCCCAGAAGAAGTAACCTCCAAATTAAAAGAATTTGTAACATTTAACTCAGGTACAGCACCTGCGGGTGTAGTGTGGGATGCCCTAAAAGCGTTTCTTAGGGGACTACTACACCAACAGGTCGCCAAAATAAAGAAAAAGTCAAGGGAATGGGAGGCGAGGGCTAGCAGGGAAGCTATGGAATCAGAGGCGCAATATGTGGCGGATCCAACTCCTGTAAGGCAGGCGATTTGGCTCAATCGACAACAAGAGTATAGAGAGGTAATTCATAGAAGAGCAGAGAATAAAAGACTTTTCCAGAAACAAAATTATTTTGGTGAAGGGGAGAAAGTAGGCCGGACGCTTGCACTTATAACGAAGTCTAATCTATCCCCATCGGCCATTTTCTCGATTAGGACACTGGCTGGAGAGATCACTTCCGATCCCGCCGCGGTCCTAGAGACTTTCTCTGCGTTCTATAGAGATCTGTATAGGTCGCGCCGTGGGTTGGACCGGTGTAGTATGAACAGGTTTATAGAGGGGGTGGATCTGCCCGTTTTATCGGAAGGGGATAGGAGTGCGATGGAGTCCCCCCTGACCTTAGAGGAGCTGCAAGGGGCTGTCATGGAGATGTCAGTCCAGAAATCTCCCGGCCCGGACGGTTTGCCATTGGAGATTTACAGAAAGTATGGGGAAGTGCTGCTCCCGGAGCTCTTAAGGGTACTGGAGCAGTCGTTCAAGGACGGGCGGCTGCCTTTATCAATGTCAGAGGCTGATATAATAATGATTCCAAAAAAGGGAAAGATCAACTGGAAGTCACCTCATATAGACCGATATCATTGTTGTGCTCAGATGCCAAAATTGTCGCAAGGGTGCTCGCATCCAGATTGAACAAATGCATCGCAAACCTGGTACACCCAGACCAATCAGGGTTGTCCTTGGACACCGCCAAGGCTTTTGATAGCCTAGAGTGGGAATACCTTTGGTGGGTACTTGAGAGGTTTGGATTTGGCCCTGTATTTATTGGCTGGTTAAAGATCCTCTACAGAAATCCCAGGGCAAGACTTAAGTTAAACAATGATTACTCGGAAAGTTTCTCCCTCGAAAGAGGGACGAGACAGGGGTGCCCCTTGTCTCCCTTGTTGTATGTCTTGGCCATGGAGCCACTGGCGGGAGCAGTGAGATCATCACCTGAACTGCAGGGATTCCTTAGAAAAGGGGGGGAGGAGCGAATAGCGCTTTTTGCGGACGACGTCCTATTTTTCCTTGGGGACACGACTTCCTCACTGGAGAAGGTCATGTACCTAGTGGAGGACTTTGGAAAGTTCTCAGGGTTAACCATCAACTGGGGGAAATCGTCGCTCCTGCCGGTCGATCCATTGGCCAACCCGATTCCGACCAGCTTGCCCCAACTGAAAGTCACGGAGAAAATGAAGTATCTCGGCGTTGTGCTATCCAGGGACCCCAGCGCGTTCATTGAGGACAACCTGGCCCCCCTCCTGTTAAAATTTAAAAAGAAATGTGATATTTGGAGTAGACACCCCCTGTCTGTGGCGGGTCGGGCCAATTTGATTAAAATGGTTTGGTTACCCCAGCTGCTATACTTGCTCCATAACTTCCCAGTTTGGATTGGAGAGAAGTGGTTCCAAAAAATTCAATCTCTTTTTGGGAAACTAATATGGAAAAAAGGGCAGGCCAGGATAGGCCTACAAAAACTGCAGTGTCCTACCACGGAGGGGGGACTGGGTGTTCCCCACCCTTTTACCTACTTCCTGGCAGCCCAGCTACAACAACTGGGCGGATGCGCCATTGATGGAGGGGGAAGTAGGAATGCCCAAATCATTTTGCAGGGTTGCCCACATAGCTCACTGGTGGAAGCACTGGAGGCAGAGTCACTACAACGAGAGATCCCGACTCTTAAAATGACCACTAGGGTTTGGCAGACAACCAAGCGAATAATGGGATAAAAAGGAACTTCAGAACATTCACCAATCTGGAACAACAAGAACCTACAGGAATTACTATCTGTTGATAGCAACAGGCTGTGGGAAAGGTGCGGGATAAGCCGGCTGATACAGTTATATGAGGGGGATATCTTGAAATCTTTCGAGGAATTGAAGTATGAGTATGGGATGCCAAATCGTGCATTCTATACCTACCTACAGATTAGACATGCCTTGAGCAAGCAGTTTGATAGGCAACCCCCCATATGGTGTAGGATTCCGCTGCTAAACACTATAATTAAATCAGAGACCTCCAAGGGGCTAATCTCAGAGATATACACCCAATTAATAAAGCGAATAAATATGCAGGTAGGCCTCCCTGGGGGTAGGGTCAGATGGGCAGCCGATGTGGGGGAGATAACGGACGCTGAGTGGAAAAGGATTCTGGAATTTGGAACCGAGGTGTCGGTCTCGCCTTCACAAATGGCCTCCCATCTGATGCTGCTACACAGATCTTATTATACTCCAAAAAAGCTTTTTATGTTTGGCCGCAGAGTTAATGATGAGTGCCCTAGATGTAGAAGAACAGGTGATTTAATCCACATGATATGGCGGTGCCCAAAACTAGTCAGGTACTGGTCCGAGATTTTAAAGAAAATAAATATAACGTTCAAAACTAACTTAGCGCTTGATTCTAAGACTTGTGTGCTCGGTCATGTCGACAATGGGCTGAGGGACAGGAGTACAGCGGTGGCTGTAGCTAGATGTCTGTTCCAAGCTAGGAAATTAATAGCGCAGCTCTGGCAATCAAGAACTCCCCCGACCTCGGAAGATTGGATTAGAATAGTCAACTCCACAGTGTGGAGTGAAAGGACGTTCTATACTAGGGCTGGCAATTATAACAAGTTTGTGAGATTGTGGAATCCGTGGGTCCAAGCAATGCCGTGTCCGCAAGCAGTGCTACTCGTACGCTGAGAGTGTTCATGTCTTTAGTAATGGGGCATAGCCATACTAGGTCCAATCAGAGATAAGAGAGAACAATGCACAGATCTGTCGTTGCCCATCAGGTGTGCCTGGGCACTATGGGGGGTTAATAAGGGAGCGTCACAGGGGGGTGGGGGGAAGGTTCAATCAAGAGAAAAGAAAAAAAAAAAATATAAATATGTATAATGGTATTGTTAGGAAATGCGGCCAACAGGCCCCGGGGTATAAGTTGCATGATATGGGTCCCGTAGTCTGGGACTACTGTTATCACCTACATATTGTAATGCAAATTGTAATACGCCACTTTAAGAGGAAAAAAAAAAAAAAAGGGGAATAACTATGGAACGCCACAATGATGTGACTAGATAAGAGACGTATATGAGCACTAATCTGAAAGTAGTCTCTGGATAAAGTTGACTGATGTGGCAAAAAAAAAAAAAAAAAAAAATTTTTCTATCGTTCACTCTATTGCTGCCGGGATCTGTCATTTGTATTCAACTGAATGTTTCAACGTACTCTGTAAACTGTTTGGCAGATAATGTTCACATATGTTTTGTGTGTTTCTTTTTGTTTGTTTTTTTGTTTGTTTCTATGAAAAATTAAATAAAAAAACCATTGTAATTAAAATGTGTGAGAAATATGCAAAAAAATACAAAAATCAGGAAGGGACAAATACTTTTCCCCAGCACTGTATATATAACATGTTTAGCATAAGCTTTTTGATATATTTATAAATATTTTAGGATGAATTTATATATTTTTTGATGATTATCTTGGAAGTTTTTGGGGGGTTTAATAGATATACCTTTGTTTTTAATCTATGTCCCGTGTCTTTATAATTTCTTCATCTGCAATAAAATATATTGGTTAAATAGTAGTAGTAGTATTACCACTTAGAAGAGGCAGATGCTGAATATTCTTTTGTTTTTAGTAGCAGTAATAGTTAGTAAGAGGCAAATACTGTGTATTATTTTGTTTTTCTCTTTTTTTTTTATATTCTAAATAAATGTATGTTTGGACTTCTGTGAAAGCCCTATGAAAGTAGATATTTTTACAGTAGTAGTGTATTGAAAGTTTCTACAATGGGCTCTGAATTTGTTAGTATGTTTGGCCAATTTTGTAAGGTGTGCGGCTTTGAAGTCTATTCCCAAATGTGGTTGCTGTTAGGGATTACACTTTGCAGAGGAGCATTGGTGTGAAAGCGTGGCTTCACACACATTTACAAATGCATGCAACTAAAAAATGCAGTACTTCATTTTAAGGTGAAAAATGTAACAGTAGTTAAGGAAGGATATTTGCCACTGTGCACTGGACAATCTTACATTTTAATGCAAGCCAAAAGTTGCAAGAAAACATTTAATGAATTTCCCTAAAATGTAATCTTCAACAAATTCAAACAGAAAAATGCAATTCCTTTAATAAATTTACTTAAAGACACATATATTTGTTTAAATCCTCATCAAACTCATTACAAAAATGTGCTGGCCCATTGCTTTTCTGAGCTCCTTTGCTTACACAAGTTTTGCCATAGTTGTTTAACCACTTAACAACCGGCCCATAGCCGAATGACGGCTACAGGGTGGTCCGATAACTCTGGGAGGGCGTACTATAACGTCTTCCCAGAATCTTGCTCCCGTGTGCCCCCTGGGGTGCGCACATGGAGGCATCCGTGCATCACGGATCACGATAAATGGCCACTGACAGCGGCCATTTACCACGTGATCGCGCCATCAAATGATGGCGCGATCACATGTAAACAAACCAGTGTAATATCCAGTTCCTCTCTCCCCTCTCCATCCAGTGTGAGCATAGAGGGGAGAGATCGGATGCAGCAGCGCTGCGGGTTGGATGTGTAGTGCCCACAGTGCTGCTCTGTTACAATTGCAGCACTCATCCTAGCCATCCATCCATCCATGCTCAGCCACCCCTCTATTACTCAGCCATCAATACTCATCCATCCATGCTCAACCATCAATACTCATCCATCCCTCCATCCATACTCATCCATCCCGCCATCTATACTCATCTATCCCGCCATCCATACTCGGCCATTCCACCATCCATACTCAACCATCAATACTCATCCATCCATGCACAGCCACTCCTCTATTACTCAGCCATCAATACTCATCCATCCATGCTCAGCCATCAATACTCATCCATCCCTCCAGCCATACTCATCCATCCCACCATCCATACTCATCTATCCCGCCATCAATACTCATCCATCCCTCCATCCATACTCATCCATCCCTCCATCCATACTCAGCCATCCCTCCATCCATACTAATCCATCCCGCCATCCATACTCAGCAAATCCCTCTATCCATACTCAACCATCCCGCTATCCATACTCAGCCATCCATACTCATCCATCCCTCCATCCATACTCATCTATCCTGCCATCCATACATCCATTCATGCTCAGCCATCCCTCTGTCATACTTATCCACCCATCTATGCTCAGCCATCCATACTCAGCAATACCCATCTATCCATGCTCAGCCATCCCATCCACCCCCAGCCATACTCAGCCGTACCCAGCCGTACCCAGCCATACTCAGCCATACTCAGCGGTAATCAGCCTCTGTATGTGGCCAGGCTGTGGAAAAGTCTCACACATGTGGTATCTCTGTACTCAGGAGGAGTAGGAGAATCTATTGTGGGGTTTAATTTTTGGTATGTACATGCTTTTTGATAGAAATATGGTATGAATGGACAACTTTACATTTTCTCCTGCACGCAAGCTCGCGGGGACAGGAGGGGCACTTTAATTATTTTTTTTATTATTGCTTATTTTATTTACTTTTTTTTATTTTCCCACTTTCCCTTTAAAAAAATGTTTTGATCACTTTTATTTCTATTACAAGGAATGTAAACATCCCTTGTAATGGGAATAGTGCGTGATCGGTCCTCTTTATGGAGAAATGTGGGGTCTATTAGACCTCACATTTCTCCTCCAGGCTGGAAAGCATCAGATAAAAAAAAATTAACAATCTGATGCTTTCTAGCTGAGATCTCGGCTTTGTTTACTTCCGGTGGCCCGGGCATGATGTCGTAACGTTGAACTTCCGAGAGTCTTAGAGATTGCCGGGTAGCATCTGTCTATCGATTTTCTCTATGATTTCCTTCCAGCACTGGTGGATTCCTTCTCTGGGTCCCCAATCGCATGGAAGAGCCTGGAGAAGCACCGGAAGGTGACGGGAGGGGGGATGTCCCCTCCTGTCGCCGGTAAGAACGATCAAGCAGCTGAACTGCCATGACAATAGGCAACAAGAGATGGAGCAATAAAGATGATCTGCCAGTGTACTATGCCTGTATATGTAGAGGTGGGGGTGTTGTATGATTCAATTGGGGGCTGTGTGTATATAAGTGGGAATAGAAGGGTGCTGTGTGTGTACAGGTGTTGGAGAGCTGTACAAGTGGAGGGGGGAACTTTGTGTGTATAGATGGTGGGAGGCTGTATATGAACAAGTATGGAGGGGTAGAACTACGTGTATACAGGTATAACAATTCTAAATGTACAGGTGGGGGAGCTATGTGTACAGATGGGTAGCATCTGTGTGTGGGGGGGGGGGATGCTGAGTGCATACAGGTGTGAGAACTCTGAATTCACAGATGGGGGAGCTGTGTGTATATAGGTGTATGTGGGAGCGTAAGTTGTGTTTGTACATGTGGGGGGGCTATATGTACAGATGGAGAAGATCAGCATGTGTGGGGGTGATTGGAATTGCTGTGTATGTACAGGTGTGAGAGCTCTGAATATACAGATGGGGGAACTGTGTGAAAACAGGTTTGGAGGGTAAGCAGTAGGGATGAGCTTCGAGTTCGAGTCGAACTCATGTTCTACTCGAACATTGGCTGTTCGCAAGTTCGCCGAACAGCGAACAATTTGGGGTGTTCGCGGCAAATTCGAATGCCGCGGAACACCCTTTAAAAGTCTATGGGAGAAATCAAAAGTGCTAATTTTAAAGGCTTATATGCAAGTTATTGTCATAAAAAGTGTTTGGGGACCCGGGTCCTGCCCCAGGGGACATGGATCAATGCAAAAAAAAGTTTTAAAAACGGACGTTTTTTCAGGAGCAGTGATTTTATTAATGCTTAAAGTCAAACAATAAAAGTGTAATATCCCTTTAAATTTCGTACCTGGGGGGTGTCTATAGTATGCCTGTAAAGGGGCGCATGTTTCCTGTGTTTAGAACAGTCTGACAGCAAAATGACATTTGGAAGGAAAAAACTCATTTAAAACTACCCGCGGCTATTGCATTGCCGACAATACACATAGAAGTTCATTGATAAAAATGGCATGGGAATTCCCCACAGGGCAACCCCGAACCAAAATAAAAAAAAAAAATGATGTGGGGGTCCCCCTAAATTCCATACAAGGCCCTTCGGGTCTGGTATGGATATTAAGGGGAACCCCAGCCAAAATTTAAAAAAAAAATTGATGTGGGGTTCCCCCTAAATTCCATACCAGACCCTTCAGGTCTGGTATGGATTTTAAGGGGAACCCCGCGCCAAAAAAAAAAAAAAAAAACGGCGTGGGGTCCCCCTAAAAATCCATACCAGACCCTTATCCGAGCACGCAACCTGGCAGGCCGCAGGAAAAGAGGGGGGGACGAGAGTGCGCCCCCCCCCTCCTGAACCGTACCAGGCCACATGCCCTCAACATTGGGAGGGTGCTTTGGGGTAGCCCCCCAAAACACCTTGTCCCCATGTTGATGAAGACAAGGGCCTCATCCCCACAACCGTGGCCGGTGGTTGTGGGGGTCTGCGGGCGGGGGGCTTATCGGAATCTGGAAGCCCCCTTTAACAAGGGGACCCCCAGATCCCGGCCCCCCCCCTGTGTGAAATGGTAAGGGGGTACTTACCCCTACCATTTCACTAAAAAACTGTCAAAAATGTTAAAAATGACAAGAGACAGTTTTTGACAATTCCTTTATTTAAATGCTTCTTCTTTCTTCCTTCATCTTCTTCTTCTTCTGGTTCTTCTGGCTCTTCTGGTTCTTCCTCCGGCGTTCTCGTCCAGCATCTCCTCCGCGGCGTCTTCTATCTTCTTCTCCTCGGGCCGCTCCGCACCCATGGCATGAGGGGGGAGGCTCCCGCTCTTCTCTTCATCTTCTTCTTCATCTTCATCTTCTTCTTCATCTTCTTCTTCTTCTTCTTCTTCTTCTCTTCTTCATCTCTTCTTCCTTCTTCATTTCTTCTCCGGGCCGCTCCGCAGCCATGCTGGCATGGTGGGAGGCTCCCGCTGTGTGACGGCGTCTCTTCGTCTGACGGTTCTTAAATAACGGGGGGCGGGGCCATCCGGTGACCCCGCCCCCCTCTGACGCACGGTGAATTGACGGGACTTCCCTGTGACGTCACGGGGAATGCCACAGGGAAGTCCCGTCATGTCCCATGCGTCAGAGGGGGGCGGGGTCACCGGGTGGCCCCGCCCCCCGTTATTTAAGAACCGTCAGACGAAGAGACGCCGTCACACAGCGGGAGCCTCCCTCCATGCATGGATGCGGAGCGGCCCGCAGAAGAAATGAAGAAGGAAGAAGAGATGAAGAAGAGAAGAAGAAGAAGAAGAAGATGAAGAAGAAGATGAAGATGAAGAAGAAGATGAAGAGAAGAGCGGGAGCCTCCCCCCCATGCCATGGGTGCGGAGCGGCCCGAGGAGAAGAAGATAGAAGACGCCGCGGAGGAGATGCTGGACGAGAACGCCGGAGGAAGAACCAGAAGAGCCAGAAGAACCAGAAGAAGAAGAAGATGAAGGAAGAAAGAAGAAGCATTTAAATAAAGGAATTGTCAAAAACTGTCTCTTGTCATTTTTAACATTTTTGACAGTTTTTTAGTGAAATGGTAGGGGTAAGTACCCCCTTACCATTTCACACAGGGGGGGGCCGGGATCTGGGGGTCCCCTTGTTAAAGGGGGCTTCCAGATTCCGATAAGCCCCCCCGCCCGCAGACCCCCACAACCACCGGCCAGGGTTGTGGGGATGAGGCCCTTGTCTTCATCAACATGGGGACAAGGTGCTTTGGGGGGCTACCCCAAAGCACCCTCCCAATGTTGAGGGCATGTGGCCTGGTATGGTTCAGGAGGGGGGGGGGGCCGCACTCTCGTCCCCCCCTCTTTTCCTGCGGCCTGCCAGGTTGCGTGCTCGGATAAGGGTCTAGTATGGATTTTTAGGGGGACCCCACGCCGTTTTTTTTTTTTTTTTTTGGGCGCGGGGTTCCCCTTAAAATCCATACCAGACCTAAAGGGTCTGGTATGGAATTTAGGGGGAACCCCACGTCAATTTTTTTTTTAATTTTGGCTGGGGTTCCCCTTAATATCCATACCAGACCTGAAGGGCCTTGTATGGAATTTAGGGGGACTCCCACATCATTTTTTTTTTTTAATTTTGGTTCGGGGTTGCCCTGTGGGGAATTCCCATGCCGTTTTTATCAATGAACTTCTATGTGTATTGTCGGCAATGCAATAGCCGCGGTAGTTTTAAATTAGTTTTTTCCTTCAAAATGTCATTTTGCTGTCAGACTGTTCTAAACACGGGAAACATGCGCCCCTTTACAGGCATACTATAGACACCCCCCAGGTATGAAATTTAAAGGGATATTACACTTTTATTGTTTGACTTTAAGCATTATTAAAATCACTGCTCCTGAAAAAACGGCCGTTTTTAAAACTTTTTTTTGCATTGATCCATGTCCCCTGGGGCAGGACCCAGGTCCCCAAACACTTTTATTGACAATAACTTGCATATTAGCCTTTAAAATTAGCACTTTTGATTATTCATGTTCGTGTCCCATAGACTTTAACGGTGTTCGCGTGTTCGAACAAATTTTTTTCCTGTTCGCATGTTCTGGTGCGAACCGAACAGGGGGGTGTTCGGCTCATCCCTAGTAAGCAGTTTAACTATAGATTGGTGGAAGCTATGCGTACAGATAGGGAGGAAGTGTGGGTGTCCAGGCACGGATAGAAAGGGCTGTATGTTGTACAGGTGGTGGTTCTTTGTGTACACATGGTTAGAAATTTGCTGTCTGGGAGGGGAACTCAGGTAGGCTGTAGAAGGCTGTATGATTTTTAAGAGTGGGGTTACTTAGCCTGCTGAGCACTGCAGACCAAGTGCCCTGGGTGAAATATAGATGGATGTTCTGTATTGGGGAGTAAGAATTTAAATGCAAGACTATAGTTTTGACTTGGAGTAGGAGGGGAAGGGGTGGCAGAAAGAGCAATGTTGGATGCCCAGGGGCAAGCATCCAGCCTCCAAAAAAGTCTAACCAGGTATTATTCACAGTCAGCCTTCAGAGGCAATGAACACACAGAAGTTAGCTCCCACAACATTACTGCACAATTCCAGGTCCACGTGAAACCTGATTGGCTGCACAAATGATGCTAAGACAAGCATTGTGGTAGTTAGGATTTTGATCCCAGCTGCAAGTGATATTTGGACACTCACATCACAGAAATGAAAGAGTCGCCCTGGAAACTGAATGACCTTGCCCAAGCACTGATAAGGATTGAAAGCTTAGCTATACCAAAATGCTTGCTTTTTGTCTATATAAGCCTTTCTATTATTGATTTACTTATGTAATTTAGGTTATTGCTTTCACGCAACTTCTGTTACACATTTAGATTGATTGTGCCTCCACGAGAGCAAGCTGTCCAGACTTTGAAGTAGCAAAACAGTTCAAAGTCAAGATTCTCATCTCAGAAGCATTATGAAATATTTAGGTGAAATTTTTCAAATGTATGTTGTGCAGCAATGCTTACGTTTCAATAGTGTTGTTTTCCTCGGTGAAGCCCTTCTAAGAATACAGTACTTGTTAGATGCTTTGTCCTACAGAGAATATTTAATAACAGAGAATATGATAAGTTCATGAGATTTATGCAGAAGCTTACTCTAGGGTCCCCTTTCCACTCATTGTGCGTGTTGTTTTTTTTTTTAAATACTGTATCATTGTCTATTTTTATGATGTGGATGAGGATTATGCCATTTTTTATGGCTGAAATCTAACATATTAATAGTTGGCCTACATTAAAGTGATACTAAAGTCTTGTTTTTTTTTGTGTAATGGTTTTGCACAGAGCAGCCCATATCCTTTTCTTCTTGGATCCCTCTTTGGCACTCCTGGCCCCTCCCTCCTGTTGAGTGTCCCCACAGCAAGCAGCTTGCTATGGGGGCCCCCAAGCTGAGCGGCCGCTCTGTGTGTCAATTCAGACAGAGAGTTGTGGCCCGGCCACATCCCTTTCTCTCCTCATTGGCTCACTGACTTTGATTGACAGCAGCGGGAGCCAATGCCGCTTCACTGCTGTCTCAGCCAATGAGGAGGGAGAGCCCCGGATAGCCGAGTCTCTCATGCAACATTGCTGGATTGAGAGGGGGCTCAGGTACATATTAGGGGGGTTGAGGAGGGCTGCTGCACACAGAATGTATTAAGATAAAAAACCTTCTGCCTTTGCAACCACTTTAAATACTGTTACACTTATTTATAATGCTAATAAAGTGCAGAAATTCAAAAGTGTTTTGAAAATGATGTAAAAGAAACTTATGCCAGTAAAAATTAGTAAAAAGTATTTTACACCTAAAGTGGTAGTAAATCGCCAGCGATGACAGGGCTACCATCTTCACCCATCTTCCTTCCGGGTTCGTGGACTCCGGCTGTGTGAACCGCCCTTTACGGCGTAGGACTCTGAAGGAACGGCCCGGGTGACTGTTCCTTCAGGGCACCTCTCACAGAAACATGCACTCCGCGAGGAACACTGTTGTGGGGAGTGCGCGTTTCCGCGAGAGATGCCGTTATACCGTAGTAGCGAGCGGGATGCTGTGAAACTACTTACCCCTTTTAAAAACTTCAGAAGTGTGCTCTTCTGGCCGCTCTTAGCTAGTCCCCGTTCTTCAAGTGCCGCTCTTAAATCAATTACCCGAAGGCTGTCCAGCGGCCTCCCATCCAGCATCACGTCTTCCAGTTCTGCCATTTTAGAAGTGTTCAGTCATTGCAAAACCTAGCAGAAACAAGGACCTCCGGCTGAGGGGCGCTATATGACCGAGTTCGGTTGATCCCGCTGCTCGATGTCAGCCTTGGGCACTTCCGCCTCCCCGTTCGGGTCCACTCAGAGATTCTCCTTTTTTCCCCCTCCATCCTGTTACCTCACGTTCGTTCAGACGTGAGGTTACACCCATACCAGCCTCACTTTTGTGGTGCAAGCAACCATCCAATGATCCGAATGCTGACCATAAACCCAGAGGTGGTTTAAAAGCGTGATTTGACCGAGCTTAGGTGCAAGATCATATGCTCTAAGGTGAGCGCATACACCAAAGGGGGAGCACAAGAGTGTACATGAGCATACTGTTATATCATCTGCAATGAGAACCAGAAGAATTGATTAATTAGGAATGGACTTTATGTTGCGTTGCTTTTTAGACACATTAATGCATGATAGTTTTTGCACAAGAGCACTTTAAAACATGGTTCACTTTATTCTATATTGATCATTTTATGTTGATGCACTTTATTTATATATAGACTTGTACAAGATTACAGGTTATCACTGGAATTACTGCATAGGGTTGCAATTTTTCATTGCATATGATTGCAACACATGTATATAGAGTTGTGTATGGGTACACAGGTTATCACTGGGAGTATGGCATATGATTGAAATTTTTAATTGCATATTATTGCAGTATATGTATATTTATTAATTATATGATTGTAATATCTTATTATTATTTAGTTTTAGTCAACATTATCATTATTTAATACGATAACCACACACATTTGGATAGCGCAGCATTTATTGATTTATTTATTTGCTTTGAAATCTTTGCCTCGGAGAGACCTTACTACTGTGACATGTCTTCCACAACCCTTTTTCTTGTGTTCGCTCACTTTACATTTTGTAAATTGATAAAAAGAAACAATTAAATCATATATTTTTGAGAGCATTCTTACTTTACAGCATTTTATTACACCTGCCTAAAATGTTTGTACAGTACTGTATGTCACCAGTAGGGATGGGCAATTGGTTTGTTCGACCGTTTGTTCGCCCCCCCCCCACCGAACTAACCACAATACATTGCAGCGCTGACGAGTGCATTGCAGGCCCAGATTGGCTGAAGCAGTGAAAGCTTCAGCCAATCAGGGCACAGAGCACTGTCAGAGTCATTATTGGACACCGTCATCATGACTTTATCCAATCATGGCTCATTCTCCCACAGTATAAAAGTATTCTTTAATAAAAGATAGAACAGGGCTCTGTTCAGTACTATCAGTTAGTTAGTATGCTATACTGCTGTGCTATTTTGCTTCAATTGTCAGTGTAGAATATTAGTTTAGTGTCAGTCTAGGGATAGTGTTAGTGTAGTGAGGAGGACCATCATTCAGCTTTGAATAGTGTGAAGCTAGAGTATGGACAGCTCAGATAGTTTCACTGTAGTGTAGTGAGACTGTATCATTCATAAATACATTAGTGTGGAGTAGGGACAGCTCATATAGTTTCCGTGTAGTGTAATGAGACCGTGTCATTAATCTTGACATTAGCGTATAGCTAGAGTAGGGACAGTTCAGATAGTATCAGTGTAGTGACGGTTGAACACCGTATATTTGATACTTCCAGTTTAACACCATTTACTTCTTTGTGCATTACTGCCAGTTTAATGCCATTTACTTCTGTGTGCATTACTGCCAGTTTAATGTAATTTACTCCTGTGTGCGTTACTGCCAGTTTAACGCCATATCGTTTGGGGGCGTTACTGCCAGTTTAACGCCATATAGTTTTGTGCATTACTGCCAGTTTAACGCCATATAGTTCCATGTGCGTTACTGTCAGTTTAACGCCATATTGTTTTGTGTGCATTACTGCCAGTTTAACGCCATATTGTTTTGCGTGCGTTACTGCCAGTTTAACGTCATATAGTTTTGCATGCGTTACTGCCAGTTTAATGCCATATAGTTTTGCGTGCGTTACTGCCAGTTTAACACCATATAGTTCTGTGGGCATTACTGCCAGTTTAACGCCATTTAGTTTTGTGCGTTACTGCCAGTTTAACGCCATATAGTTCTGTGTGTGTTACTGCCAGTTTAACGCCATATAGTTCTGTGCGTTACTGCCAGTTTAACACCACATAGTTCTGTGTGCGTTATTGCCAGTTTAACGCCATATAGTTTTGCATGCATTACTGTCAGTTTAACGCCATATAGTTCTGTGCGTCACTGTACGTTTGGCGCATTATATTGCAGTATATTATAGTGTATCCTTGGAGCGTGTCTGTGTAGTGTGAGTACTCAAATTAAACTGCACCAAACACCTCTTTACATTATTAAAGTACATCAATGTACAGATTTCAACTTCTTCTTTACATTTGCTTATAAGCACTGCCCCCTCCCTCCCAATAAACTCTAAGAGGACAACAAGGAAAGGCAGACATGTTCTTGGCACTGTAAGAGGGCCAGCAACAAATGTGTCCACAGGCAAAGGTGGACGTGGTGGTCAGTCCTCAGGCAGGGCACCATTTCCTCTGTTTAGTGAGTTTGCCCATGCTATCCAGCCACAGAATGCAGAGGAGGTGGTGGACTGGCTTACTAGATCTTCCTCATCCTCCATCAAGCAAGTTGAGACAAGTGTGCAGTCATCTGCAGCTACCAGAGTGGATAAACCTGCCTCCTTGTCCACATCTATTCCTGCCATAGCCCCAACGTCAGCCATTGAGGAGTCAGATGAGTTATTTGACCACAGCATCTGCCACTTGCTCCATGATGATGCCCAGCCATTACTGGATTCAGATGTTGGTTCTGAGGTTTAGGATGACAGGAACATGAGCCTAGAGAAAGGGAGGAACACTGGTAGACAAATTGGCATTCATGTTCCCCAAGCCACAGTGTATTGTCAAGTTGTCTCCAGTAGTAATGATGAAGATGGAGGAGATGATGATGATGAGGTCACTGATGCGACTTGGGTGCCAGATAGAGCAGAGGAGGAAATGGAAGGTGAGGCGGCACAACTCCAAGGATGCTGACATCAAGAAAGAGTAGAGAGCAGCCACCCTATTCCATCACATTCTGCAGCTGTTATTTCCCGGCTCCCCAAAGCTCAGCTGTCTGGCCTTTTTCAGCAGTTACTATCTGCAAACTGTATCTCAGGCACATCAAACGTGGCAAAAACACCAACCATTTGGATACCACATGCCTGACAACAACATTTAACATCCAATCACTCAGCCCGTTGGCAAGAGCACCTGAAAGCCACACAAAAGGGGCACAAATCTGTCCCTCCTCCTCCTTACCTACTTCAGTTTGCCCCTGCGATACCGAGTCATTACCTTTCAGCAGCCTCCACTGACAGGGATGATGGTATAGCACAGAGTGTCCTAGCAGCACATCTGCCAGCAGCAAACCACCAGCTGTAGACTGTACCTGGCAAATTTCTCTGCCCCATCTGCTGCAGCATAAAAAAAATACAGCCCCTGCCACCCACATGCCCAGCGTCTGAATGCAAGCTTGTCAAATCTGTTGGCACCTCCATGCCCTCCTCTGCAGAATTGTCCTATGGGCATCAGGTACCCGCTAAGCATTCAAAGGGCTACTCCCAGAGCCAGGCTAAAATGTGCCATGCAGTGCTTCAGCTGGTGTGTTTAGGGGACAGGAACCACACCGGAGCAGAGATTCTTGAAGCTCTGCGGGGACAGGCCCAGAGGTGGTTCACACCACGCCAGCTGGAGCCAGGTATGGTGGTGTCCGATAATGGCTCAATGGCTCAAATCTCCTATCTGCCCTTAGACAGGGAAAGTTGACACATGCGCCATGCATGGCACATGTCCTCAATTTGGTGGTGCAGCATTTCCTAAGTACGTACCCAGGGTTGCAAGATGTACTAAAACAGGCCAGAAGAGTCTGTAGCCATTTCAGGCGGTCATACACAGCCAGTGTTCGGTTGGCTGGAATTCAGCGGGAATTCCACCTGCCCATAAACCGCCTGATTTGTGACATGCCCACCAGGTGGAACTCAACTTTTGGAATACTGCAGCGGCTATACATGCAGCAGAGGGCCGTCAATGAGTATCTGTGCCAGTACAGCACGACGACAGGCTCAAGCCACCTCAGCTTTTTTTCCCCACGCTAATGGCTGATCATTAAGGATGCATGCACTGTATTGTCACCATTTGAGAAGGCCACAAAGATAGTGAGCAGTGACAGTGCATGCATCAGTGACACAATCCCTGTTGTGTTCCTGCTGGAGAAGACTGCATGGCATTATGGACAGGGCACTGGAGGCAGAGCAACAGGAGGAAGAGGAGGACATCCTTTCCTCTCAATGCCCACTTTATCCAGACACCATCATTCCTATGTCACAGAACACACAGGAGGAGAGAGAGAAGGAGGATGTGGAGGAGGATTCTGGCACTTTCATAGGCTTCGAAGAAGAGGAAGACATGCGTCAATCTGTAAGCGATGGCTTTCCAACCTCAGGACCCTTGGAAGTAGTACGTGGCTGGGAGGAGGAAGTTCCAGATGCTGTCATTCCATAGCTGAACTCACCAACCAGTCTGCCAACTGACCAAATTAACCTGTCCAACAGTCTGCGTTAAAAACAGGGCTTTAGCTAGCATGCATTTGCAAACGCATGCCTAAGCTGCAAGGCCTCTTCACGGCACCCTGTGTATGCTTGCAGTCCTAACGCTACTGAATTTATAAGCGTGTCCACAAGGGAATCACATGCATTAAATGGATAGATGAGTGGCAGGTAGGCCTGGAGGCAGCCCAATACCCCTTAAAGGAACAGGAGCACACTGGACACCCAGCAAGAGCACAATGGCAGCAAAGGTGTACAGTGTGTCCACAAATATACACCAGTAACAAACAAATGGCCCCTGCCCCCACCTATAACTGGCCTTCACAGCAAGGAGCACATGCTCAGACTTAAAGATTGCTGTTCACAAGCACAAACCTTCCAACTTGAAAGAGCTGGAGCAATTTTGCAAGGAGGAATGGGCAAAAGACCCAGTGGTAAGATGTGGCAAGCTCATAGAGACTTAGCCAAAGCAAATTGTAGCTGTGATAGCCGCAAAAGGTGACTCTACAAAGTATTGATTTTAGGGGGATGGATAGTTATGCACATTGACTATTTCTGTTATTTTCTCCTATTTGTTGTTTGCTTCACAATAAAAAAATCTTCAAAGTTGTGGGCATGTTCTGTAAATTAAATGATGCAAATCCTCAAAGAATCCATTTTAATTCCAGGTTGTGAGGCAACAAAACACGAAAAATGCCAAGGGGGGGGGGATACTTTTGCAAAGCACTGTACTGTAACCATGTGTTTATGCTTGAGAAAGTATACAAACTTACTCCCTATTACATGGAATACTTCACCCTTACCACAAATACACCTTTAAAAAAATATCAGGCAGGGAATAAGCAAAATCTTTTTTATTTTCAAGACCAGGCTACCTCTCATCCCCCCTATAAATATTTAAATATCAGTTATTTTTTCATTCTGTATTTCTTTTTATAAATCACTAGGACATATCACAAACCAATAAGAATAACCACAAGGTTTTACAGTTAACAAAAAATACAAACAAATCTTAGCTTGTTTTTAAAGAAACAGTTTAAAACGCATTACGCAGTTAAACCCAGAGGAGTAGTTGCCTTAAGGCGCTGTATCCACTGAGTTTCATGCTGTAGAACTCGTCTGTCAAAATCCTCTCCCCTTGAATCCTCATATACTCGGTGTAGCACCAGCATTTTTGTAATGGATACATCATAATTATGGATTAAACCCAGGGCTGTGTTTTGGCCTAGGCCGACAAGGCCTAGGCCTGGGGCTGCACTTTGTGGGGGGCGGCAAAAAAGCTGCCCCCCCGCATGAGAGAAAGCCCCCCACCCGTTTTTCTGATTCCCGGCTTCTGTGGCCACCTCCCGCACACATGCCGCCCACGGCAGCCGGCTTGCTGTAGCGGCGCAGCCGTGTATGGGCATGCTTGGCAGAGGGTGAAGGGGCATGTGACTCATGCCCCCATAAGCGGCCAGTGACTGGCGGAGGTGGAGCCTTATGCTCCGCCTACCCTCCTCCTCCGCACTTCTTTCCTTCAGTGAATCTTCTCCTCAGGACCGGGGCGGGGTCTGGCTGTGACATCCAGAGGAGGAGGAGGAGAGAGAGAGGAGCATGAGGGAAACAGGACAGCAGGTAAAATTATTGAATAAATGATATCAGTGTTATGGACACAGTGGCAGCATTTGATGGGCACAGTGGCGGTATTTGATACCCCATGTCCTGCAAACTGAAAATTGACTGACTGCTTACATATATACTTGGTAATCTGCGTTTATACTCCATGTCCTGCAAACTGAAAATTGACTGACTGCTTACATATATACTTGGTAATCTGCGGTAATACCCCATGTCCTGCAAACTGAAAATTGACTGACTGCTTACATATATACTTGGTAATCTGTGTTTATACCCCATGTCCTGCAAACTGAAAATTGACTGACTGCTTACATATATACTTGGTAATCTGCATTTATACCCCATGTCCTGCAAACTGAAAATTGACTGACTGCTTACATATATACTTGGTAATCTGTGTTTATACCCCATGTCCTGCAAACTGAAAATTGACTGACTGCTTACATATATACTTGGTAAATCTGTTTGTCACCGCTGTTTCAACTCCATCTGTAGCCATGTTCACATTATTTCAATGTTTATTTAGCTATTAAGTCTTACCTAAATTATGGGCTCCCTTATCTTTACAATTTTGGCCTCTTGGTTGTCCTGCAATTTGATTGTGATGTGAAAGCTTTGCTCTATCAGCTGTGTGCCTTTATATCACCTCCTAATTGATTAATTGCCAGATTCCATCCACACTCAACACAGTATATAACAAGGCTTTCTTAACGGGGGAGCACATACAGGGGGCTGCACATACAGGGGTTCTTCCAAAGAAGTGGGGTTCTTTAAATAAGTGGCACTTCTGCTCTTGCACTACAGCGATTTGCAAAAGCAAACTACAAAAGACTGCAGGTGACCCTAGTTTCAAATTATCTCTCCTTCCTCTCTGAAACATGCACTCTTTACCTATCCTACTTTTCACAATTGCTGCCTCTCTCCTCAAACTCTCTTTTCTTCACCCCTCTGCTCCACCCCACAATCTGTACAAATCACCCTCACTTCTCCCCTCCCCCTATTACTGCACTCATCACCTCTTTCTAACTCTAAGCCCACTTGCTAACAACCCCCCCAGGACACTGAAGCATGTCCCCTCATACAAATCACATTCTCATACTACCTCCCTTACTCTTCTGCTTCTCCTAATCGCTGGAGATATTTCCCCAAACCCTGGACCTCCCTTATTTAACTGTACCCAACACACCCATCACCATCACCCTACACCATCTGACAGTAGACGCAATCTAGTCTCCATTCCTCTTATTTCCAACACCAGCCTCCCTCTCTCCTGCGCCCTCTGGAACGCCCGCTCTGTCTGCAACAAATTCACTGCTGTTCACTAATTCCTTTAAGCTACTTGCTCTCACCGAAACCTGGCTCCACGAATCTGACACCCCTTCTCCTGCTTCCCTATCCCAGGGTGGCCTTCACTGGACTCACTCCCCTAAGCCTAATGGACGCAAAGGAGGTGGAGTGGGATTCCTCCTATCCCCCCAGAACACCTTCCAGGTTATTCACTCTCCTCCCTCTTTTTCTCTCTCTTCATTCGAAGCCCACTGTATACATCTATTCTCTCCTACTTCCCTAAGAATTGCTGTGATCTACCGGCCCCCTGAACCATTATCGACTTTCCTTGATGAGTTCTCTGCCTGGCTACCCTACTTTCTCTCTTTGGAAATTCCCACAATCCTTCTCGGTGATTTCAACATCCCTGCTAATACAAACACCCCTGCTACTTCTAAACTTCCTACGTCTAACCTCTTCAATTGACCTGAAGCAATGGGTACAAGCTTCTACTCACTCAGATGGCAACACCCTTGACCTTGTATTCTCCTACCTATGCACTCCATGCAACTTCTCAAACAATCTTTTTCCTCTCTCCGACCATCACCTTATTAGTTTCTCTCTCCCCTTGTCTTCCACCACCTATTCCTCCAATCGCCTAACCATCACCCATAGAAACTTTCGCAACTTCAACTCCTCTCTCCTCTATTCTGCTACTGACCACCTCTATGACAAAATCTCTCCCCTGTCCTGCCCCAACCAAGCCACGTCCATCTATGACAAATCCCTGTCCTCCACCCTGGACAAGCTCGTACCCCTCACTACACGCAGAATCAGGCCTCGACCCCTACAACCCTGGCAAACAGATGACACTAAAATTCTCAAAAAACGTAGTTGCGCTCTTGAGCATCTGTGGCACAAGACTAAGTCTCTCAAAGACTTCAACCAATACAAATCTGCCCTCCAAAAATACTATTCTTTCCTCCACACTGCCAAGCAAACCTATTTTACAACTCTTATTAACACCTTTTCATCCAGTCCCCGTAAACTCTTCTCTACCTTCAACTCTCTACTTTGTCCTCCACCGCCTCCACCCACTGACTTACTCACTGCCCAGGAGATCGCTAATCACTTCAAAAACAAGATTGATACAATCCGTGATGAAATCTCCACTCTACAGGTATCTCCCCTAGCTAAGACCCCATGTCAACAGGTACAACTGACACTCCCCTATTCAAATATGCTACTACAGACGAAGTTGCTAAACTTCTTTCTATCGCCCACCTAACCACCTGTCCCCTGGATCCTATTCCCTCTCAAATGCTGCGGTCGCCCTCTGACCCCATCCTACACTCTCTAACCCACATCTTCAATCTCTCCCTCACCTTTGGCATCTTCCCCAATGCTCTAAAACATGCACTGGTCACTCCCATACTTAAAAAGCAGTCCTTGGACCCTACCAATCTTAACAACCTACGCCCTATCTCCTTGCTTCCCTTTTCCTCTAAACTACTTGAGCGCCTGGTTTAAAAACCAACTGAGTGACCACCTCATTAAAAACAACCTTCTTGATCCCCTTCAATCTGGATTTCGCCCTCAACACTCCACCGAAACGGCTCTTTTAAAACTCACAAATGACCTACTAACTGCAAAAACCAACGGACACTATTCTGTACTCCTACTTCTGGATCTTTCAGCTGCCTTTGACACGGTTGACCACCCCCTCCACCTCAAAAAACTTTACTCCCTCGGTCTTCATGACGTGCTCTTCAGTGGCTCTCATCCTACCTATCCCAATGCACATTCAGTGTCACTTACAATTCTACTTCCTCCACTCCTCTTCCCTTCTCTGTTGGGGTCCCCCAAGGTTCTGTTCTTGGACCTCTTTTATTTTCAATCTACACCTCTTCCCTGGGTCAGCTGATAGCCTCTCATGGCTTTCAATATAATTTCTATGCTGACGACACACAAATCTATCTCTCCACCCCTCAACTCACTTCATTAGTCTCCTTACGCATCACTAACTTACTAACCGACATATCTGTATGGACGTCACACCACTTCCTCAAACTCAACTTGTCCAAAACCAAGCTTATAATATTTCCTCCCCCACGTGCCTCTTCCCCTGACTTCTCTGTCAAGACAATGGCAAAACCATCCACCCGTCCCCACATGTCAGGGTGCTAGGTGTTATCCTGGACTCTGAACTCTCCTTTTGGCCCCACATGCAATCACTTTCCAAAGCTTGCCGCCTCAACTTCCGCAACATCTCTAAACTTCGTCCTTTTCTAACCAATGAAACCACAAAACTCCTGATTCACTCCCTGTTATCTCTCGCCTCGACTACTGCAACTCCCTCCTCATTGGCTTACCTTTAAATAGACTATCCCCTCTTCAGTCCATCATGAATGCTGCTGCTAGACTCATCCACCTTACAAACCGCTCAGTGTCTGCTATCCCTCTCTGCCAATCCCTCCACTGGCTACCACTCACCCAACGAATTAAATTCAAAGTACTAACAATAAGTTACAAAGCCATCCACAACTCTGCCCCCAGCTACATCACTAGCCTAGTCTCAAAATACCAACCTAATCGCCACCTCCGTTCCTCCCAAAACCTTCTGCTCTCTAGCTCCCTCATCACCTCCTCCCATATCCGCCTCCAGGACTTCTCCCGAGCTTCGCCCATCCTCTAGAATTCACTACCCCAATCTGTCAGACTGTCTCCAAATTTATCCACCTTTAGGCGATCCCTGAAAACTTTCCTCTTCAGAGAAGCCTATCCTGCCTCCATCTAACAACTGCACTATTTTCTCCATTAGCTCATCCCCCACAGCTATTACCCTTTTGTATAACTTGACCCTCCCTCCTAGATTGTAAGCTCTAACGAGCAGGGCCCTCTGATTCCTCCTGTATTGAATTGTATTGTACTTGTATTGTCTGCCCTAATGTTGTAAAGTGCTGCGTAAACTGTTGGCGCTATATAAATCCTGTATAATCATAATAATAATATTTGATGGGCACAGTGGCGGTTTTTGATGGGCACAGTAGCAGAATTTGATGGGTACAGTGGTGGCATTTGATTGCACAATGGCTATATTTGATAGGCACAGTGGCTGCGTTTGATGGCACAGTGGCTGCGTTTGATTGCACATTGACTGCGTTTGATGGCACAGTAGCTACAATTGATGGGCACAGTGGCATTTGATGGGCACAGTAGCAGCATTTGATGGGCACAGTGGCTGCATTTGATGGGCACAGTGGCTGCATTTGATAGGCACAGTAGCTGCATTTGAGGGCCCATTGACTCTGTTTGAGGGCACAGTGGCTGTGTTTGATGGGGCACAGTGGCTGTGTTTGATGGGGCACAGTAGCTGCGTTTGATGGGGCACAGTGGCTGCTTTTAAGGGCACAGTGGCTGCATTTGATGGGCACAGTGGCTGCATTTGAGGGCGCATTGGCTCTGTTTGAGGGCACAGTGGCTGTGTTTGATGGGGCACAGTGGTTGCGTTTGATGGGGCACAATGGCTGCATTTGATAGGGCACAGTGGCTGCATTTGATAGGGCCCAGTGGCTACAATTGATGGGCATAGCGGCTGCGTTTGATAGGGCACAGTGGCTGCATTTGATGGGGTATGGTGGCTACAACTGATGGGCATGGTGGCTGCAATTGATGGGCACCATGGCTACAATTGATGGGCACAGTGGCTGCAATTGATGGACACAGTGGCTGCAATTGATGGGCACAGTGGCTGCAATTGATGGGCACAGTGGCTGCAATTGATGGGCACAGTGGCTACAATTGATGGGCACAGTGGTTGTATTTGATGGGCACAGTGGCTGCAATTGATGGACACAGTGGCTGCAATTGATGGGCACAGTGGCTAAAATTGATGGGCACAGTGGCTGTATTTGATGGGCACAGTGGCAGCATTTGATGGGCATAGTGGCTGCATTTGATGGGCACAGTGGCTGCATTTAAGGGCACAGTGGCTGTGTTTGATGGGGCACAGTGGCTGCATTTGATGGGGCACAGTGGCTGTGTTTGATTGGCACAATGGCTGCATTTGATGGCACAGTGGCTGCATTTGATACCACAGAAGCAGCATTTTATGGGCACAGTGAGGCTGTAATTGATGTCTTTTTTTCAGAATGTTTTAGCTTGTTTGCACTCCCCCAAAAATTTTGAGCACCAGCCACCACTGGCATGTGCAAAGTGCTCCATGCATGCTAAAATCAATGCAAACCCATTAAACAGTCCACATTTAGTGAAAGTGCATTAATATGCAGATCATAATATTGCAATAAAGTGCTCCATCAATGCTGAAATCAATGCAAACTCATTAAAAAGGAGTCCCCCCCCCCCCCCCGTGAAAGCATTAAAACTCAGCAGCTACAAATACTGTAGTTGCTGACATTTAATATTAGGACACTTACCTCTCCAGGGATCCCACAATGTCGACACCTCAGTCGATTTTTGGATTGTCTCTCGGGTTTTGCCACCATCATTCATGGTAAGGGAAACCGTCCAGTTCCCTACTGCACATGTGCGAAGCACGTTGCACTTTCTGAATGGTCCAGTGGAGGAAGGAGGAGGGGGGCTGAACTTCAGAGGGGGCAGCACAGTCTCCTAGAAGTGGGGAAGGGTACTTGTCAAAAACAGGTACCCGTTCCCCCCTCCCCCCTGAAAGGTGCCAAATGAGCCTAAAGAGAAAGGGTGTGGTTTACAAATGATAGGGTGGGTCTTAAACAGGAATGGGTGTGGCCTCAGCAGGAAGGGGTGTGTCATATTTAAATTAGGGGGGTGCATGAGTTTAGTCAGGCCTAGGGCAGCACAAAACCTAATTACACCACTAATTAAAACTACATGTCGACCAATTATATATACACTTTAATGACATCCCAGTCATTAAATAAACTTTAATGACATCCCAGTCTTAGTCCGTAGAGTTCAAATTATTAGTAAGCCCTCTCTTTGCAGCTAAAACAATTTCAATTCTTCTTGGAATGCTGTCCACAAGGTTTAGGAGTGTCTCTATGAGAATGTTTGACCATTCTTCCAGAAGTGCATTTGTTAGGTCAGGCACTGATGTTGGATGAGAAGGCCTGGCTCACAGTCTCAACTCTAATTCATCCCAAAGGTGTTATATTGGGTTGAGGTCAGAACTCTGTGCAGGCCAGTCAATTTCCTCCACCCTGAACTCACTCATCCATGTCTTTATGGACCTTGCTTTGTGTACTGGTGCACAATCATTTGGTGGAGGGGAAATTATGGTGTGGGGCTGTTTTTTAGTGGTTGTGCTTGACCATTTAGTTTCAGTGAAGGGAACTCTTAAGGCATCAGCATACCAAGACATTTTGGACAATTTCATGCTCCCAACTTTGTGGGAAGAGTTTGGGGATGGCCCCTTCCTGTTCCAGTATTACTGCTCATCAGTTCCCAAAGCAAGACCCATAAAGACACGGATGAGCAAGTTAGGGGTGGAGGAACTTGACCTCAACCCGATAGAACATCTTTGGGATTAATTAGAGTGGAGACTGTGAGCCGGGTCTTCTCATCCACATCAGGGCCTGAGCTCACAATTGCGCTTCTGGAAGAATGGTCAAACATTCCCATAGACACATTTTTAAACCTTGTGAACAGCCTTCCCAGAAGAGTTGTTATAACTGCAAAGGGTGGGCCAGTTTAATATTGAACCCTACGGACTAAGACTGGGATGCCATTAAGGTTCAGGTGCGTGTAAAGGCAGGTGTCCCAATACCTTTGGTAATATAGTGTATATAGTCAGGAAGTGGATGTGTAAGGAAGGGGAAGTGGTAAATAACTGAAACACAGTTTGAAGTGTACTATAAGAAAAACAACATAAAAGGCAGTAGAGTTATATCTGTTCAGTATACACTAGAAAAATTAGGAAAATATCTTACTGGTTGGAATTCATATTTTAAACCCAAGCAGTATGCAAATAGCACAATTTGTTCAATACGGACATTCACTATACGTACTTGGTGATTTTTCAGGTTTTTAGGAATGTGTGTAGTTTTTGTTTGGAGTATTACATTCATTCCAAAATTGAATGTTAAAAGCAAATAAACTTTTCAACAACATCTGCACAGTCATCAAATGTACAAAGAATTTTTGTACAAACGTTAATTAAAAAATGTACTACTATACAACTGGCTTAAAGCGGAGTTCCCCCCAAAAGTGGAACTTCCGCTTTAAGGACTCCTGACCCGCTGACATGCCACATTTGGCATGTAATTTTTTTTTAGGGGGGGCGGGTAAATAGTTTTGACAGGTAGCCAGCTCCCACTTCCGCTCATGGCACAACGGCGCAGAGCAGAAGCTCTCCTCTCCCCATCCCTCCCTCCCTTTTTCTAAAAAACTTCACAGGTCCCAGAAGATTGCCGGCCATTCAGAACGAGCAGCGCAACTCACGCATGCGCAGTGCGCACCCAGCTATGAAGCCAAAAGCTGTCACAGCCATATGCCCACATTTGCAATGCTGGCCCCGTGGAGAGGAGAAGGAGAGAGGCGAGGCTTCGGGCGGCTGCATCTCTGGACCATGGGACAAGTGGGTATCTATTTATTAAAAGTCAGCAGCTACACTTTTTGTAGCTGCTGATTTTTAATAAACACAGAAATTGGTGGAACTCCGCTTTAACTACATTAACCAGATGTAGTGACTGTGGGACCCAATCTCCTAAATTGCATGAAAGTCAAAAGGGGTGGGGATTGTGCTTCTTAGACCCAAACTAAAGTGTACATGATCCCTGTAAAGTTAATATTCATTTTAAAAAAGTAAGGTGAAGCTATGCTCTTTCAATTCTGAGGTAAAATCCTGTTTTTTTCGTTTATTTCCCTTGCACGCGATTCGCTATTCAAAGAGTACCTAGCATCACCTTGTTCACCGCAATAAAAAAAAAATTCAGTTTGCACAGTGAACATTCTCTACTCCTCTCATAAATCAACCCCATTAGTTTTAGTGTCATAATTTGCATTATAATTATACTTTTTACATATATATATTCTGAAATTCAAACATATTATATTTAACTAGAGCCAATATTTTGAGAATGAAAACTCAAATACAGAAGATCAACTATGTGTCCTTCAGTAATGTCAAACTTGACAAGTTGAAAATACTTACACTCTAGAAATAAGAAATATATTAATAACAGTATATTAGGTCTACCTCTGTCACATACCCATTACGTTTTCTATTCCCTGTACTACCTTAGGAAAATGTGTCTCTTCAATTTTTTTTGGAGGGAAAATATGAAAATATTTGTCTGGTTTGCTATGCTGCATTAATGCAAAAAACAATCTAATTTAGAGAGATCTATTTGTGTTTGTAAAGAGCAAAATCTAAGCAAGCAGGCTGCATTATGAATTTTAATTTATGATTTGAAGTACTTATTCTACATGTTCTGTATTAATATGCTCAGTAAATAACTTGTGTTATACTCAAGCTAGTTTAACTACCCCACAACACACTTGTATTTTAACTGAAATATATGTAAACACACATAAATTGAATGATTTCAAACCTCAGAGATTTACGTAGTTTAGAAAATAAATGACCTACAAAATCCAACTGCAGGGTTAGTAATCAAATCTATAACATCACATTTCGAAAAGGAATCACAGGATTGCATACTAAATGCCTACCATTATTCTCCAAGCTCCCAAAGAGAATATGACATTGCTGTGCAAAAACATTTAAATTGTAGTTTGTGTCCTGTGCTCTCAGCCCTTCAAATTGTTTAAGACTTTAAAATTTAATCAAGGGATTTCTTAATGGAGGCTGAGGACGAGCAACATCAGAAATACATTTGACAAAAGGGTAACAAATTTCTACTTAATTATTTACAATGGCCCTACACCACTACTTAGAGACACAAAAGTAGTCAAGCACTTTAGCAGCACATCTTACAGTCAGGGAGGACAAGGACATAAATTCGTCCTCAGATCATGCAAACACTTCTGGAGATTGCATCTTGTTGATCTTGATGAAAGTACAAGACAAGCATCTGATGTATTATGGCAGTAATTTATGGACACAGGTCAGCAGGAGTTGAATGGCTGCAGGGTGAACTGTATGAGAGTGTATATTATTTCACTGCAACTTATATCAACACTTGAAATGTATTTTACTGTGCCTTCTGGTTAAGCATTTGTTATTGTGAGGTTTTGATTTCTGTAGACAGTGCTATTTTAGACAAAAAAAAACACTATTATGATATATTAAAAGTAAAATAAAAAATGTAAAAGGAAAACAAACACGTACCATAAAATATAAACGCAATTACCATTTGAAGACTTTAAAAAGTCAAAAGGGTTTGGTTATTGTTTTTTTAAGCAATGTAAATTATAGCAAACACCAGAAAAACAATTGTAAGTGTATTTTGGTAAAAACACAAGAAACAGAAGACAGAGGGCATGAAACAAAAAATGATCGCCTTTGGCAGCACTTGACTAATGCACACACACTAGAGAGATAGATAGATAGATAGATAGATAGATAGATAGATAGATAGATAGATAGATAGATAGATAGATAGATAGATAGATAGATAGATAGATAGATAGATAGATAGATAGATAGATAGATAGATAGATAGATAGATAGATAGATAGATATTGTACAGGATGCCAGGAAGGGGTCGTGGAAGGCAGGAATATATCACCATTGTTTCGGTTGTTGTCCCTGCAACAGGGATGACAAAAGTCAGTTGGAGTATTAAGAGATTCTTACCCATACATGGTCAAGGGTTCTTGGGTGATTTAGAAAAGAGGAATAACTCACTTACAGTTTTCCTAAGCATGTTAAGTCCTCACGTAAGACCAGGAATCTGGAGACTCAGAGAGATTTTGGGTGGAAAAGAGCCCCCAACCCTGGGTACTGTGGTCCTGAAAGGGTTAACCCACCTGTGAGAGAGGGCTTTATAGGGCAGGAAGCAGTCAGCATGTGTCCCAGAGGTTTGTTGTGGAGCAGGACATGCTTGTGAGAAGTTGTTATGTACTGGGTGGGCTACTGAGATGCTGTTGAACTGTCATGACCTTTTCTTTGGACCCCTGCAGCAGGTGGGATGTTTAAACTCTGTTATGGGACAAGGTTTATACTGATGGTGAGCCAACGTTTTGTTTTACACCTGAGGATGAGGGACTGTTTTGTTTACATGCTAAAAGGAAGCAGTTTTTGCTGACCTTTTGAAAAATAAACAGTTTTTGCTTTTACCAACACAGCCTATCTGGTAAACCAGACTCCCCAAATTTCACAAAATATATAGTATCTTAAATCCAATGGTCTTTCGGCTAATAAAATTACATCATGGGTCTTTCTTCTTCTTGTCTAGCAGCATTGGTGGGTGGTCATTACTCCCCCACAGAATGGTGCTTATCTAATAACAAGCGAGTGATGTTCTTTTCATCAATACTGTGAGCCCAGGCTGGCATGATGATGTACCTCTTGTCTCACAGAAAGTGTGTTGAATGATTTTAAGCATTATTCAGCTTAGAAGAAAAACCTCACTGGAGCAGTGAGTTTTCAGAGGACAGTGAAGAGGAGAATACTATTGTAGTACAAGCTTTACAGCTGCTGGGAAATGCATTTTTAATTATAGGAAAAAGGGGGAATTTAGCCTTAAAGTTGAGCTTTAGTAATTTTTGCTAAGTTTATTATACAGGTAAAACCTTGATATGGGTATTACATTTTTTTGCAAACTAAATAGAATGCCTAGCATTGCATGCTCAAATGTTGACTAATGCTGTCTGTCTGAAGGTCCTTCTCAGTACATATCAACTTGCAGACAGTGAGAGTTTTCACCTGTCGTCTGGCTAATTTTGATTTGCCAAAAGAAAAAAAAAAGCAAAGTGTATGTTAACTTAGCTTAGTAAATAAGGTGAACCTGTGTTCATAGTGAAACCCCAATGTGCAAGGGAAATACAAAAATAAAAAGTTTTTTTTTGCCCATGAGTTTATAAATGAAGTGTGACCATTCTGTATACTGAGTGAAACGTCTCAACTCAAAAATAAAGATATATAGTAACTCTACTCTACAGTATGCTGCTCCTGCAAAAAAAGGTTCCTGCACAAGACATCACTTGCAGCTTATGATAAATTGTATTGATAACAGATGCTTAGAAGTCATATATCATACTAAATTTAATTAAGGGGTAAGGGTGATATTCAATGCATTTCTCAAACTTTTATAAATGCTTTGTCTGGAGATGAGGTGAATATATCTAAAAAATACCATATCGAAACACAGACATAAATAAATATTTGCAATGAACGTCAAACACAAAACTGTTACCACTTACAAACTTACATACATTGCAATATTTGGATCCACCCAAAGCAAACCCTTGATCAATAAAAGAGAAAGAGAGGGGATCAAATGGGGGTCCAGAGCTGGCAGAATTGGCCAACGTTTAGACTAAAACAATATGTTATGCTAAGTAAAAATCTCACCATAGTATTACTGAAGTGAACTCTATGGTAGAAACCTGTGTCACAGATCAGATTGTATCATATTACAACTCTTTAATAGAAATGTTGAAATAAAAATAGTCATAATAAAATAAATAGATCCATAAGAAATAGTAGGGGCGTGGTTTGCCTTGAGAGAAGATGGCTGCTTAAACCCTCGGCTCCCGCTCACCACAGTCTTTTCTTCAGCTAAAACTGGGGACCTACGAATTTTTTCACTACCCACTATGGGAACTTCCTCCCGCGGAAGCTCGCAGTCACGATCCCGCTCCCCGAGGGAACCTACCGGCCGCACAAACCACACTATACCGGAGATCTTCCGCACCCAGAGGCCTAGCAGGACGACTCCCTTTCCCGCCTCGTCTCCCTCTCAGGAACTGACAGGAATTCTCCTAACTCCGACCGATCCTCTCACACCACAGATGGAGAACGACAGCACATCTCTCCGCCAACCGAGTCTGAGGGATCTCCAGGCTGTGGCGACGGACATTAAAGACACTCTGTTTTCGGCCATCTCGGACCTGCGCCATGAATTACAGGCTATTTCAGGGAGAATGCAACGCGTTGAAGAAGACGTAGCACTACAAGGCTCAGCTACGAAAGCAATCCACCACAAAGTGAACTCCCATACCATGCAGCTTAGAGATCTTCAGCGTCACGTTGAAGATCTCGACAATCGCGGTCGCAGGCACAATCTTAGAGTGAGAGGCCTACCTGAAACCGTGGAACAAGATCAACTCCCTCAAGTGGTCACGGGCCTCTTCAATCAACTCCTCGATAGGCCCCGTCCCACTCCGGTGGATATGGAACGCATTCACAGAGCGCTCCGTCCCAGAGGCAGAGACGTAGACCCCCCACGAGATGTCATCTGCTATGTCAATGATTATCTACTCAAAGAAGACATCCTCAAAAAAACACGAGATAAACCGCAGATGGAATATGAGGGCAGCCATATACACATCTATCAAGATCTCTCAGCGATCACACTACGACATCGCAGAGACCTACGGCCTCTTCTAGATGTTCTGCGGAACAATGGAATCCGCTACCGATGGAAGTTCCCGTTCGCCCTCTCTGCCTCCCACCAAGGCCGCTCGGCCTTACTAAGAGTTCCAGAAGACCTCGATGGATTCTGTCGCACCCTGGACATCCCGCTTGTGTCAGTTCCACACTGGTATGAGGAATTCAACGTTCTACCCCACGCCCGCCACCCTACAGCAGAAGAACCGATGGATGCTCACAATACCAGCTTCCGCAGACGCAGATCGCCCACTCCCATCGGCCGATATTCTCCAGAGGGACCCCGCCGTCCACCTCCAAGCCCCATGTCAGCGCCTCTGCCTCGCAGAGCTCGCCGGGACCGTTAAAATGCCTTCATACTCCTGAATTCCTTACCTGATAACACCGCCGACGGCCTATGAGACTCTTCTACCACCTTCTCCTTTCTACAGAGGCCTGGACCTGTCTCGACTACCTCTCCCACACTCAACAGCCTAATCCGGTGGAAACACCGCCTCCTCCACTCTCTTCTACAATATCGACCGAGACCCAATCTTCATACCTTCAAAATCCTCTATCACTACGCAATGTCTGCCTCTGACGATCACCCCAGCAAACGGCTACGGACACACTCCGCTTCTGTTCCCGGTTGTTCCCCCTCTTGACGAAACATCGGACCAGACCAGCCAAACATTATTCGATGCAGTCATCGTTATGCCCGACCACCGGCTCCACTCCCCTGGAAAAATTTATCTGCTTTCTTCACAGATCTCTGCCTACACTAATGATTCACATCGGCACCGGAACCCGCAGAACAAGTACCACCGGACTCAATACATACGGACCCTATATTCCTGGTGAATATTTTGAAGGGTAACATGTTCACTGTTCAGGATTATTGTTTATTGTTAACAGTTTTAAGATTTAAATGATTACTGCCTCCCATTCCGGGAAGACACGGTCGTGATGCACCACACACTGACAACACATCTGAGCCATATCTTTTACACAATCCTCATGCTAATCTATTCTCCCTACACGACCTAAGCCCTTGAGCCACAATTCACTTCCTACGGTATGACCCTCTACTGCCATCTAGACCGTTAAAATGCCTTCATACTCCTGACTTCCTTACCTGACAACACCGCTGACGGCCTATGAGACTCTTCTACCACCTTCTCCTTTCTACAGAGGCCTGGACCTGTCTCGACTACCTCTCCTACACTCAACAGTTTACCCCGGTGGAAACACCGCCTCTTCCACTCTATTCTACAATATCGACCGAGACCCGATCTTCATACCTTCAAAAACCTCTATCACTACACAATGACTGCCTCTGTCGATCACCCCAGCAAACGGCTACAGACACATTCCACTTCTGCTCCCTGCTGTTCCCCCTCTTGACGAAACATCGGACCAGACCAGCTAAACATTATTCGATGCAATCATCGTTATGCCCGACCTCCGGTTCCACTCCCCTGGAAAACTTCACCGGCTTTTTTCACAGATTTCTGCCTACACTGATGATTCACATAGGCACCGGCACCTACAGAACAAGTACCACCGGACTCAATACATACGGACCCTGTATTCCTGGTGACAATTTTGTAGGGTAACATATTCAATGTTCAGGATTATTGTTTATTGTTAACAGTTTTAAGATTTAAGTGATTACTGCCTCCCATTCCGGGAAGACACGGTCGTGCTGCACCACACACTGACAACACATCTGAGCCATATCTTTTACACAATCCTCATGCTTACCTATTCTCCCTACACGACCTAAGCCCATAAGCCACAATACACTTCTTACAGTATGGCCCTCTACTGCCATCTACTGACTCTGAATCAGTGATACCTGAGACTCACTAAGCCTTACACCCTCATGTAAACTCATACTTCAATACAGCAGAGATCAACAATGCTTAAACTTTACATATCCAACGCTCACCCTTGCACTGCATACACCAGGGTACAATGCCTACCGATATTATAAATATAATTATTGCAACTCAATACTCACCTATATATTTACACCTATGACACTTCAGGGAAGTGACCCCCCATGACTCTGCTATTTATATCCGGTTTGACCACATATATTTGATGAACGATGTGAGTGTTCTCTGCCTCCTGTATAGGGCAGACACTGCTACGTAGAAACACACACTGACAACACTCGCACTGTAAATTCCTTCCACAGTCCCAAGATCTAACCCACTTCTCTCAAACTGAGGGAATTTTCGAACTTCAGCTCTCCTCTGCCACCTACTGGCTTTGAGCATGCTAGCTCTACACTCCTGCACAATATATCCTCTCATCCATCTTCACACATCGAAACTGACAGACCTAACAATTCTTAAATCTACATCACCACTGCTGTTGCTAAACTACAAAAACACTGGAGGAATATACTTACTCTCATACTCATCACTACTCATTCTTCCCCCACGACTCTACAAATACAATAAATTCGTGCTCTGACCCGCTGCAATATAGTATTTACATGAGTTAACTACACACATTTATACCCACCACACACAAAACACGTTCTATTAACTTTCTACAACTAACCACTTTATATGAACACTACTTTATTTCTATGACTGATCGGTATCACGCATGTTTTGTTAACCTGTTTGCTTAGCCTTGAGCTTACTATACTGAATAGACCATTACTCTGATAAATATGGTTTATATACTTCTATAACACTGTTTATTAAGGTCTCTCCTGGTTTGTGCCTTCCCACCTCACTGATCTGACCCTGCCAGCAACCATTACCCGAATACTCACCTCCCTCCACTCGTTCTACGGTATAGCCAAGAGCTATTACTCAAATAACTTTCTTGCCATTCCAAATAGTCGACCATCCTATCACCCATTCAACTTCACTCTGCCAAGTTCCCCGACTGGAACATCACAAACCTTTTCCCCAGGCTCCACCATATAAATGTCATAAGACTGTTGGTGGGCCGGACCCCACGAACGAATTCTTCCTCCTCCTACTGTAGCACTTCTCTCAATTGTTAGACCAACCCCCGCACAGTGGTTACACTTATCTTATCTAGCACATCCTCTAACCGAAACTTCACGCACCACTGATCCTATCCGGTTAGTAAATTTTTGTGATCCTGGTCACGGCCTTAAGTGATCGAGATCACATTTATTACCGGCATTGTTAACCCCCTCCTACCCCTGTTCCCCTACTCACCCTACCCACAAGAACACACCCTTCAAATCAACTAACCACCCCCACCAAAGCAGCGCTTACTATCATCCTAACTACAGTCACACATCTATACAATGATGAATTCGCCCAGCATCAAACACAGCACTAAACTAAAACTGATCTCACTGAATGTAAAAGGCCTCAACACGCCAGAGAAACGTTCCAAGCTACTCCTCACAATGCACCGCAACAAAGCAGATATAATTTTCCTTCAAGAAACCCACTTTCGATCCAATTCTACGCCGAAACTACAAAATTACAGATACCCCACGGTATTCCATGCTACCAACTCGCTACACAAAACAAAAGGTGTCTCAATACTCATTGCTAAATCCTGCCCCATTCAAATCACAGACTCTTTACTAGATGTGGAAGGCAGATACATATTTCTCAAAGGAGTCCTTTACAACAGAACGTTCACATTAGCTAATATATACGCCCCTAACCGTGGTCAAGTACCTTTCTTTAGAAAAATTACAAATGCACTCACGACATTCCAAGAAGGAACCCTCATCCTGGGTGGAGACTTCAATGTTCCACTTAACCCTACCCAAGATACATCTACCGGCTTCTCCTCACTCCCTTACTCGGCCCTTAAAACGATTAAATCATTACTCAATCAGCTATTACTACATGACTCCTGGCGCACCCTGAACCCTAACGTTAAAGACTTCACATTTTATTCTGCTCCCCATGACAGATATTCAAGGATAGACTACATCTTTTTAACGCAAAAAGACTTATCCCTAATCCATCACACTTCCATTGATCCCATGCTTATTTCCGACCATCACCCCACCTCTTTAACGCTTAAAATCCCAAACACGATACCCCGCTCGCAAACATGGAAATTGGATCCATCATTACTGACTGACCCCACCATCAAGGATGAGGTCGAATCTAATCTCAAACATTTTTTTCAAGAAAATGTTTCGAATGACACGTCCCCACTTATCATCTGGGAAACGCACAAATGTGTAATCAGAGGAAACCTAATCGCGGCGGCGGCTAAACGTAATCGCATACGGAAAAAACAATATATAGACCTCACCAACAAAATTCACAGGCTAGAATCCGCTCACAAACGATCCCAAGCCCTCTCCACTATGACTGAACTGATTCAAGCTAGGAAAGATCTACTGGATATCTTAGACCACCAAATTCGACGCAAATACATTCTCTCCAAAAAAACGTTTTATGAATATGGCGACAAAGCCAGTAAAATGCTGGCTCGAGCTTTACAAGAGACTAAAGCTCGCACAACAATTCACTCCATCACTGACCCAACAGGCTGTAAACTCACCAAAACCCCAGACATTGCCAAACAGTTTGTCCATTATTATAGTAAATTATATAACCTCCACCCATCTGATTCCGCCCTTGACAAACAAAAACGAACAGAAATGATAGCAGATTTTTTGCGACAATACGGCCCTACCCCTATCTCGCTCTCCGTAGCCCAAGATCTGGCCTCACCTCTCACAAGAGAAGAAATAGACCTAGCCTTGAAACAACTAAAATCGGGTAAAAGCCCCGGCCCTGATGGCCTGACAGTCGGATACTATAAAACTTTCTCAGAAACACTCTCCCCCTTCTTCCTAAAAGCTTTCAATTCTTTCGCAACCCCTACGACACCGCCTCGCGACCTCCTAACTGCCCACATAACAGTAATTCCGAAACCAGACAAAGACCCCTCCCTTGTTACCAACTACAGACCCATCTCGCTTCTTAATGTAGACTTAAAATGGTATGCGAAAACCTTAGCGAATCGTATATTACCATTGTTGCCCCAACTTGTAGACTTGGACCAAGTCGGCTTTGTCCCAGGAAGGGAAGCGAGAGATAACACTCTAAAAGCTCTCAATATACACCACTGGCTTACATCTAGCCGTTCAAGCGGATTTATGCTCTCCCTTGACGCGGAGAAGGCGTTTGACAGAGTGGCCTGGGACTACATGTTAGAAACGCTACGGATGATAGGTCTTCCTCCAACGATGCTCAATTTCATATCGGCCCTTTACTCTAACCCTACTGCAAAGGTCCATGTAAACAATCACCTGTCAGACGCCTTCTCCGTGTCCAATGGAACCCGCCAGGGATGCCCGCTCTCCCCTCTAATTTTTGTTCTTACCCTAGAACCCTTCCTAAGACGCCTGAGAGCCAACCAAGACATTAAGGGAATTACCATCAAACACCGCACGTACAAAGTAGCCGCCTTCGCGGACGACATACTCCTCTTCCTTACTGACCCCCTCACGACAATACCTAACCTCCTTGCAGACTTCAAAAATTTTCATACCCTTTCTAACCTCCAAATAAACTACTCAAAATCGACAGCCCTGAACATCACCCTCACCCCAGAAATTTGTCAACAATGCCAGATTAATTTCCCGTTCTCGTGGAACAATAAAGCAATCCCATATCTAGGTATTCTCTTACCAACCTCCTTGAATAACTTATACACCCTTAACCATGCAGCAATTTTACAAAAAATACAATTGGACCTTAAAAAATGGTCCACAGGACTATTTTCCTGGTTTGGTAGAGCCGCAATAATCAAAATGAACATTTTGCCCAGACTACTATATATTTTGCAAACCATCCCCATTAAACTCCCGAAAACTTTTTTCTTACTCTACCAACAGGCCTGTACGTCGTTCATTTGGGCCAAACAACGCCCGAGACTAAGCTACCTGAGACTAACCGCCCCTAAACTTCTTGGGGGCATAGGTCTTCCTGATTTACGTAAATACCAACAAGCATGCCATCTTACGAGAATTGTAGACTGGAACGTACACCCCACACTTAAAGATTGGATCCACATAGAGCAATCATTCTCTGACCTTCCATTGTCTCACCTCCCCTGGATCACTAACTCCAATATCCCCCCTGACTGCAAACTCCACCCATTAATCGAACCCACACTGACCTCCTTCCACACCACCTGCAACCTCCATAAACTCTCTTCACTTCATGGCCCTTTAACCCCACTGAGGATGAACCCAGATTTCTCACCTGGGATGCACCCCACCTTTTTAGCTGAACATTGGCCCCACCCAACTGTAAGAGCAGAACACTTCTTTGAAGGAAATCAACTCTTATCCCAAACAGCACTTGCATCAAAACTGAATGTGAGATCCTTCCCATTCTGGACTTACATCCAACTGAGAAACTTCTTTAACAAACCCAAACCCAGACCAGACTGGTCCAGACAGACCACCACATTTGAGCACCTATGCTCCAGTGGGGAACCACAAAAACACCTGATATCCCAGACGTATGCACTCCTATTCACCTCCCGCACACCTACAAAACACTGGACCACCAGACAATGGGAACAAGACCTCTCGTTGCCCCTTACTGATGCAGACTGGGAGAAAATATATACCTTGATCCACAAAGGATCCATTAATGTGCAAATACAGGAAAACGCCTTTAAAATACTTTCAAGATGGTACAGGACACCGCTGACACTGCATCATATTGACTCGTCAATTACCCAAACGTGTTGGAGGTGTAAAACTGAGATTGGTTCGTTCTTACATATATGGTGGTCCTGCACAAAAATTCAACCCTTCTGGAAAGAAGTACATAAAAAAATCAACCAAATAACAACGTACACGTTAGACTTCCATCCTGCATCATTCCTACTTCATCACTCCAAATTGCCACTATCAACATATCTACGCTCTCTGGCCATGCACATGGTGAATGCCGCTAAACTATGTGTCCCCCTCAAATGGCGCTCGACAGACCCACCTTCCATTGCAGAATGGTTTACACGCATACAAAAAACGATGGTCATGGAGGACCTCATACACCAAGCCAAAGAAACACAACCTAAGTTCATCAAAACATGGACATGCTGGATACACTTTACCACCACTGATGAATACAAACAATACTTCACATAACAACTGTGTAGACATTACAACGTTGCTTAGAAGAAACGTACTCTCCTCACCCCGGAAACACTTTACCCCTCGCATCTTCTGTCCACACACCCTCAAACTCATGACAACACCTACGTACGCAATACCCTCTGCTGTTACTACTCATTTTAACCCACAAGTTGCCACTCTCCCAACCCATCTCCTACTGATCCTCTTTACAAGCACATACCTACGTCTACAATAAAAACCGAACCTCAGACACTGCCTAACTTCCAAACAAACATTAACGGATGCATTTTATGATTAGATAATTCATGCTCCCACCCCCACCCCCACCCACCCTTAAGCAACCATCACCCTTGACAACGTATAAAACGAGAGTACTAAGATTTAGAAACCATAGACAATCTGTATAGACTCATTACAGCTTTACGGAATATTTACTCTACTAACTGTTCTATTCCTACAATTTATATGCCATACCTCCATTTTGTATTTTTTTATTCGCCAGAAAAGCGGCTGCGTCCGCAACAACATACTGTATTTGATTTGAATTATCCCTGTGTTGTGCTCCCCTTGGTATGTATCTTTCCTTGTCATTTTTGTTACAAAAACCCAATAAAAATATTATAACAAAAAAAAAAAAAAAAAAAAAGAAATAGTATGCCTTCCTATTAAGTAAATAAAATTGATGTAATGAAGTTATAAAGTACTTATAGGCTTCATGTTCACAGTTTAAAGAAGGCCTTACCATCCATATTCAGGCATATTTCTCCGCCTAAGAGACACTGGTGCAACATACAGCACACCACTGGCAACCTGTCAAAATCAATGACAGGTTGAAGCACACAGTGGCTGTACATATGTATTTACCCATCCGAGTAGTACTTGTTAACAGGAACTTATGTGCTGCACCAAACACAGGAACCTTCCAGGGCATCTTGCAGAGAAACATCAGCATAGCATTCTGCTGCTGCCACCACAAATCACAGTAGAGATTGATGATGCTTTTGATATATGGTCTGCAGTGTTTGCTGATCATAGGACTTCATTCAGAGTTTGGAACCTTCTTTCAACTGTCTTTAGAGTTTCCCAATTTCCTTTTGGCAAACTATAAGTGAGCTGTCATGTTAGTTTAGTCTTTCTTTTTTTTGTTCTCCCATAAAACTGCATATGGTTGAGCACCCTGGTAAACTGTCATTGTAAACAGTCTAGACAATCTCCACCACAAAAGCTTGTAACTTTTTCAGAGATTTGATAGATCTCTTGGTGGTCTCCCTCACTAGTCTTCTTTTGCGTGGTTAATAACAACCGGTGGACAACCAGTGCTTGTTCAGTTTATAGCTGTGCATACTCCTACCATTTCTTAATAACTGAATTAACTGTACTCCATTGAGTCTTGTATGCATCTCATGACTAGGAATGAGCTTCGTGTTCTAGTTGAACGCATGTTCGACTCGAACATCGTGTGTTTGGTCATTCGCCGAATTACGAATGTTATGGGCAGTTTGCGCCAAATTCGAGTGGCGCGTCATGGCCCATAATTCACTGCGGCATCGCAGTGCATTGCTGGCTGATGATTGGCCAATCATGCACCATGACCCTCATGCTTGGCCAATCACAGCGCCGCCTGCACAGAGAGCTGTAATTGGCCAAAGCCAGGGAGGCTTTAGCAAATTATGGCTCAGGGGGTTTAGTACACGCCCCACACTATATAAAGCCGCCTGCGTGGCAGCCTTGTGTAGTGTGTTGCGGTGGAGAGAGTTGTATAGACAGATAGACAGTGTCATTTGATTTAAGTTAGATAGAGTAGGCAGGTCGAGTCAGTTAGCTGCACTTACAGTGTATTGTGTATATATATATACATCCCAGGTGTTGTGTATATATATATATATATATATATATATATATATATATATATATATATATATATAAACACTGTATTCAGTTTAGCTAGATCCGTTCCTGTTATTCTTTTCCTAATATACTGACAGGCAGGCAGGTGTTTTTACAGTATTTCCAGTTAGTGTACTGTGAAACCCTGCACAGTTGCACCTACAATATAGCTACCTGAAGCCAAGTGCTTGTGTGCTTCTTCTAATCCTATTAATAGCACAGGCAGGTTCTTGAAGTATTTACAGTTAGTGTACTGTGTAACCCTGCACAGTTGCACCTACAGTATAGCTACCTGAAGCCAGGTGCTTGTGTGCTTCGTCTGATCCTATTAATAGCACAGGCAGGCTCTGAAGTATTTCCAGTTAGTGTACTGTGTACCCTGCACAGTTGCACCTATAGTATAGCTACCTGAAGCCAAGTGCTTGTGTGCTTCTTGTGATCCTATTAATAGCACAGGCAGGCTCTTGAAGTATTTACAGTTAGTGTACTGTGTAACCCTGCACAGCTGCACCTACAGTATAGCTACCCGAAGACAAGTGCAGGTGTTCTCATACTAATAATACTACAGGCAGGCCACCACACCTCCAAAATGCTACTACTGGTGATTTTGACACACCTCTCTCCTCCACCCCCTCCTCTTCTTCTTCCTCCATGGCCTCTTCCTGTGCTTTGTCCTCGGAACCAGCGGTGCTCTGTAGGCGTTCAAGGGGCTACGCAAGTACGCAGGCCAAAAGATGCCATGCGGTGCTTGAGCTGGTGTGCTTGGGGGACAGGAGCCACACTGGGGCAGAGATTCTGTCAGCTCTGCAGGGGCATGTTCAGAGGTGGTTAACGCCACACCAGCTTAAGCCAGGAATGGTGGTTTGCGACAATGGCACCAACCTCCTCTCTGCCCTCCGACAGGGACAACTGACCCATGTGCCCTGTTTTTCTCACGTCCTTAACTTGGTGGTGCAGCGGTTCTTGGGCAGGTCCCTACTTTCAAACATCCAACTTACAAACGACTCCTACTTGCAAACGGAAGGAGACAACAGGAAGTGAGATAAAATCATCTCTAGGAAGGGAAATTCTCTCATGTAAGAGTTAATATGGGAAAAACGTTGCTCCTTTCCACTGATGCTTTATCATCAATCCTTGTTTCACTAAAAACTCCAAATTTTCAAAAAACATTTGTCATTGGGACAGAAAGTGAGGTGACATCTTCTGAAGAGGAGCGCAGACAGCAAAACAAATGTCACGGGGTGATAACCCTTCCCTATGTTTTCCAAAAAGCTTAAAATAGATTTTTTGGCTGGAGCTAAACAATTTAAAAATGTACCAGTTCAAAATTAAAAACAGATTCTACTTAACAACAAACCTACAGTCCCTGTCTTGTTTGCACCGCCTGTATACTGCTGTTCAAAGAGCCTGGGGCCCCACACCTTGCCTTTTTTAATTTGGGTGTCTCACTGATTTTCATCCATATTACCAGGACCCGACATTACATTAAAGTCGTAAGCAGTTTTAAATGACTTTTATTCCTTTAAAAATGTCATTTTGTGCAGGGACAGTTCTAAACACAGGAAACATGCGCCACTTTACAGGCATACTATAGACACCCCCCAGGTATGATATTTAAAGGAATATTTCACTTTTTTTTCACTTTAAGCATTATTAAAACCACTGCTCCCAAAAAAACGGCCGTTTTAAAAACTTTTTTTTGCATTGATACATGTCCCTTGGGGCATGACCCAGGTCCCAAAACCCTTTTTAGGACAGTACCATGCAAATTAGCCTTTAAAATTAGCACTTTTGATTTTGAACGTTCGAGTCCCATAGACTTCAATGGGGTTCTAATGTTCATGCAAAGTTTTGGTCCATTCGCAGGTTCTAGTGCGAACCGAACCGGGGGTGTTCGGCTCATCCCTACTGATGGAGTTATTGCAAACAAATTTTCAAAGGCTTTTTTTTTATAGTGATATCTAGAATAATATTATTATGCTTTTTTTTTCTTTTTTTTTTTTTTTTTTGGGGCAAGTTACCACAACACCATTATCCCATAGTTTTTAATATCAAAGATACAACTATGTTGGTGTCCTTTGCCAATTTTACATTGTATTTTATTAACCACTTCAGCCCCGGAAGGTTTTACCCCCTTCCTGACCAGAGCACTTTTTACAATTCGGCACTGCGTCGCTTTAACTGCTAATTGCGCGGTCATGCAATGCTGTACCCAAACAAAATTTGCGTCCTTTTCTTCTCACAAATAGAGCTTTCTTTTGATGGTATTTGATCACCTCTGCCGTTTTTATTTTTTGCGCTATACACGGAAAAAGACCGAAAATTTTGAAAAAAAATGATATTTTCTACTTTTTGTTCTAAAAAAATCCAATAAACTCAATTTTAGTCATACATTTAGGCCAAAATGTATTCGGCCACATGTCTTTGGTAAAAAAAATGTCAATAAGTGTATATTTATTGGTTTGCGCAAAAGTTATAGCGTCTACAAACTAGGGTACATTTTCTGGAATTTACACAGCCTTTAATTTATGACTGCCTATGTCGTTTCTTGAGGTGCTAAAATGGCAGGGCAGTACAAAACCCCCACAAATGACCCCATTTTGGAAAGTAGACACCCCAAGGAATTTGCTGAGAGGCATGTTGAGCCCATTGAATATTCATTTTTTTTGTCCCAAGTGATTGAATAATGACAAAAAAAAAAAAAATTACAAAAAGTTGTCACTAAATGATATATTGCTCACACAGGCCATGGGCATATGTGGAATTGCACCCCAAAATACATTTAGCTGCTTCTCCTGAGTATGGGGATACCACATGTGTGGGACTTTTTGGGAGCCTAGCCGCGTACGGGGCCCCGAAAACCAATCACTGCCATCAGGATTTCTAAGGGCGTACATTTTTGATTTTACTCCTCACTACCTATTACAGTTTTGAAGGCCATAAAATGCCCAGATGACATAAACCCCCCCCCAAATGACCCCATTTTGGAAAGTAGACACCCCAAGCTATTTGCTTTGAGGCATGTTGAGTCCATGGAATGTTTTATATTTTGACACAAGTTGCGGGAACGTGACAATTTTTTTTTTTTTTTGCACAAAGTTGTCACTAAATGATATATTGCTCACACAGGCCATGGGCATATGTGGAATTGCACCCCAAAATACATTTAGCTGCTTCTCCTGAGTATGGGGATACCACATGTGTGGGACTTTTTGGGAGCCTAGCCGCGTACGGGGCCCCGAAAACCAATCACTGCCTTCAGGATTTCTAAGGGCGTACATTTTTGATTTTACTCCTCACTGCCTATCACAGTTTCGGAGGCCATGGAATGCCCAGGTGGCACAAACCCCCCCCAAATGACCCCATTTTGGAAAGTAGACACCCCAAGCTATTTGCTGAGAGGCATGGTGAGTATTTTGCAGCTCTCATTTGTTTTTGAAAATAAAGAAAGACGAGAAAAAAAAATTTTTTTTTTCTTTTTTCAATTTTCAAAACTTTGTGACAAAAAGTGAGGTCTGCAGAATACTCACTATACCTCTCATCAAATAGCTTGGGGTGTCTACTTTCCAAAATGGGGTCATTTTGGGGGGTTTTTTGCCACCTGGGCATTCCATGGCCTCCGAAACTGTGATAGGCAGTGAAGAGTGAAATCAAAAATTTACGGCCTTAGAAAGCCTGAAGGCGGTGCTTGGTTTTCGGGGTCCCGTACGCGGCTAGGCTCCCAAAAAGTCTTACACATGTGGTATTCCCGTACTCAGGAGAAGCAACAGAATGTATTTTGGTGTGTAATTTCACATATTCCCATGGCATGTTTGAGCAATATATCATTTAGTGACAACTTTGCGCAAAAAAAAATAAAAAAAATAAAAAATTGTCTCTTTCCCGCAACTTGTGTCACAATATAAAATATTCAATGGACTCAACATGACTCTCAGCAAATAGCTTGGGGTGTCTACTTTCCAAAATGGGGTCATTTGGGGGGGTTTTGAACTGTCCTGGCATTTTATGCACAACATCTAGAAGCTTATGTCACACATCACCCACTCTTCTAACCACTTGAAGACAAAGCCCTTTCTGACACTTATTGTTTACATAAAAAATAATTTTTTTTTGCAAGAAAATTACTTTGAACCCCCAAACATTATATCTTTTTTTAAAGCAAATGCCCTACAGATTAAAATGCTGGGTGTTTCATTTTTTTTTTTTCACACAGTATTTGCGCAGCGATTTTTCAAACGCATTTTTTGGGGAAAAAACACACTTTTTTACATTTTAATGCACTAAAACACACTATATTGCCCAAATGTTTGATGAAATAAAAAAGATGATCTTAGGCCGAGTACATGGATACCAAACATGACATGCTTTAAAATTGCGCACAAACGTGCAGTGGTGACAAACTAAATACATTTTTAAAAGCCTTTAAAAGCCTTTACAGGTTACCACTTTAGATTTGCAGAGGAGGTCTACTGCTAAACTTACTGCCCTCGATCTGACCTTCGCGGCGATACCTCACATGCATGGTACAATTGCTGTTTACATTTGACGCCAGACCGACGCTTGCGTTCGCCTTAGCGCGAGAGCAGGGGGGACAGGGGTGCTTTTTTTTTTTTTTTTTTTTTTCTTTATTATTATTATTTTTTTATCTTATTTTTAAAACTGTTCCTTTCATTTTTTTTTTTTTAAATCATTCTTATTGTTATCTCAGGGAATGTAAATATCCCCTATCATAGCAATAGGTAGTGACAGGTACTCTTTTGGGGTCTATTAGACCCTAGATTTCTCCTCTGCCCTCAAAGCATCTGACCACACCAAGATCGGTGTGATAAAATGCTTTCCCAATTTCCCAATGGCGCTGTTTACATCCGGCGAAATCTAAGTCATAAAATGCTAGTAGCTTCCGGTTTCTTAGGCCATAGAGATGTTTGGAGCCACTCTGGTCTCTGATCAGCTCTATGGTCAGCTGGCTGAATCACCGGCTGCATTTTCAGGTTCCCTGTTGAGACAGGAGAGCCAGAGAAAAACACGGAAGACGTTGGGGGGGGGGCATTCCCTCCCACTGCTTGTAAAAGCAGTCTAGAGGCTAATTAGCTGCTAGGATTGCTTTTACATGAAAGCCGACCGCTGGCTGAAAGATGATACCTAAACCTGCAGGCATCATTCTGGAATAACCACTCAAAGTCGTGAATGGCGTACCTGAAGACAAAAAAAATGGTTAACAATAAAGCACAGTAAATGGTAAGGTATAAAAAATTGCATACCTGAAAAACAAACATGATAAAACATAATAACAATAAAACATTGCAGAAAAGAATACAGTAAAAAAGAGCAGGACAATAGAGAGAGAGAGAACAATAAAACGCCAACTATTTTTTTTTTTTTTATATTTTTGTATGTGTTTTTTTTTTTTTTTTACACTTTTTTTTGTAACTAACTTTTATAACTGTAACCGGTTCCAGGTTCGGGTCTCTCAAAATGCGATGGCATCTTGGGAGACCCTGTGAAAGTGTGCCCAGTCTGTGCAGTGCTGTACCCTACGCTAATACACAACTAGTGAATGGTAGCGTTCAAAACATTCACCAATGTAAAGACCAGGATTGTCAGGACAGGAGGGACAATAATAGCGGGTGTCATGCCTATATCCGCGCTTGCTGTAGACACGACATCTTTTTTGGGGGGGTTCGCTGGGTAGGGGTACTCGGGAGGACATAAAGAAAATGCCTCTCATGCAGCCGACTGCATTTGGTTGGGGATGTGAATGGGGGAAGTATGGGCGCTGCAGAAGCGGTGGGTTCCCAATTAGGATTGGCGAATGCAGCAGGAAGGGCACTATGGGCACGACAGGCCTGTGTTTGTCTTTTTGGTGGCAGCGGGACACTATTGTGCTTGCCACCTCACCAGCTTGAACTGCACTTATGGGACTCGCCACGTCACCAAGTGTTACTGCAGTGCTGGTTTGACTATGACCGGGGTGTACTAGGCCGCTGGTGCTTGCCAGTTCACCAAAACACTACAAAAAAAACTGTTAGCGATCGCAGGGATCAGGCCTGACTCTGCGAACGCTGCAGTTATGCGTTTAGTGTTTTGTAAGTGACAGTGATCGATCGATACTGCACTTGGGTGGGCTGGGCTGGGCCGGGCGGAGGGGCAAAACACAGGTGCTAGTAGGTATCTGGGCTGATCCCGCTAACACTGCGTTTGTGGGAACCCTAAACTGCTGGGGACGCTAGTATAGATCTGATCAGATCAGATATTGATCCGATCAGATACTATACCACTAAAGGAGGCGTATGCTGCGTGCGTGGGTGTTAGCGGTACTGGCGCTAATCTGACGCTGCCTGGGGCTGGTGCTTGCCAGTTCACCAAAACGCTACCAAAAAAACTGTTAGCGATCGCAGGGATCAGGCCTGAATCTGCGAACGCTGCAGTTATGCGTTTAGTGTTTTGTAAGTGACAGTGATCGATCGATACTGCACTTGGGTGGGCTGGGCTGGGCCGGGCGGAGGGGAAAAACGCAGGTGCTAGCAGGTATCTGGGCTGATCCCGCTAACACTGCGTTTTTGGGAACCCTAAACTGCTGGGGACGCTAGTATAGATCTGATCGGATCAGATATTGATCCGTTCAGATACTATACCACTAAGGGAGGTGTACGGTGCGTGCGTGGGTGTTAGCGGTACTGGCGCTAACCTGACGCTGCCTGGGGCTGGTGCTTGCCAGTTCACCAAAACGCTACCAAAAAAACTGTTAGCGATCGCAGGGATCAGGCCTCACTCTGCGAACGCTGCAGTTATGCGTTTAGTGTTTTGTAAGTGACAGTGAACGATCGATACTGCACTTGGGTGGGCTGGGCCGGGCCGGGCAGAGGGGCAAAACGCAGGTGCTAGCAGGTATCTGGGCTGATCCCGCTAACACTGCGTTTTCGGGAACCCTAAACTGCTGGGGACGTTAGTATAGATCTGATTGGATCAGATATTGATCCGTACAGATACTATACAACTAAGGGAGGCGTATGCTGCGTGCGTGGGTGTTAGCGGTACTGGCGCTAATCTGACGCTGCCTGGGGCGACGCATATCACCGCTGGGCGATCAGGGGGCTAAACCTTTATTCGGTAATAAGCGGCGGGTGCCCTGACACTATAAAAAATAAACAAACTAACCAGCGTCACCCGTAACGGTTATACGGTGATCAGTGGTGAAAGGGTTAACTAGGGGGCAATCAAGGGGTTAAAACATTTATTAGATAGTATATGGGGGTCCCTGTCGCTATAAAACGCTGACGGCGAACCTAAATATTTACGTCCCTAACTAGCGTCACCAGCGACACTAATACAGCGATCAGAAAAATGATCGCTTAGCGACACTGGTGACAGGGGGTGATCAAGGGGTTAAAACTTTATTAGGGGGGGTTAGGGGGGTACCCTAGACCTAAAGGGGGGTAATACTCACTGCCCTAACACTGTAACTGTCACAAACTGACACTATGCAGTAATCAGAAAAAAAAAAAAAAATACTGCTGGTGTCAGTTTGTGACAGGGGGGGGTGATTGGGGGGGGATCGGGGGCGATCGGGGGGGATCAGGGGTGTAAAGTATGCCTGGCATGTTCTACTGTGTGTGTTTGTGTTGTGTGCACTCACTTGTCTTCTCTCCTCGGCGCTGGGACGGAAACTGCCAGACTGAGGAGAGATGACATCACATCCTCTGCCTGTGTGAAACTACACACAGGCAGAGGAGGATTCCCATTGGCTGGGAGCGATTGCGAGGGGGGGGCCACGATCGGATGGTCTCCCCCTCACCTCCCGACGCTCCCAGTCAAATGCCGACCGCCGCTGGCACCGGGGGGGGGTCCGATCGGACCCCCCGCCCGCGGGAGGCAGATCACGTACGGGTACGTGATTCTGCCTGCCCGTGCCATTCTGCCGCAGTATATCTGCGTTAGGCGGTCGGCAAGTGGTTAAATGTAACTGCCTACTCCCAAACTGTCATTTGAAGTAAAACACATAGCCAAGTATTATTCTCCACAATTTTTTTTATTGTGCATTAAAAAAAAAAAAAAATAAAATTAGACATGCTATCTGCCAATAGCATTTAACCAAAAAGTGAATTCTATGCATCCAAAAATATAGAAAATATACCAAATCAAATAATTATTCAACCAAAAAAAATGTCAAAGTAATAACTCCAAGGCCAATAATAAATAACAGGTTATCACCTCCGATTCCGCAACATGTTTGGTTGACGAACGGCTGTTCAGACACAAACTGAAAAACGCGAAAAGAAAAGCATGAATCAACACTCACCAAACTTCTACTAACACGAAATTAGCAGAAGGATCCCAAAGGGTGGCACTAAAGAGCTGAAAAAACACATAGTATGTCTAGTACGTCACTGCGTTCGTAATTGTTGGCCAACATTTGTGTGACCGTGTGTATGCAAGACAAGTTTGAGCCAACACCCTTTGGAGAAAATTCCACGGTTTTGTTGTCGGAAAGTCTTATCTAGGCATAAGAAAGAGGGAGAATACCCCACAAATCTTGTTTTGTTTAATATCTCGTAATTATAGTGAAAAAAAATAGGATGAACTATTAAAAACCAGTAAATTTAATGGAGAGGATATATTGAGCTGGAAAATTTGTTTGTGTTTACCAAGCATTGTTTCTCTCTAATCATTGTTTTGAGTTTGCTTTATGGAGAGTACATATATGTTTTATTGTAAAGACTCTGAAAGTGTGTGGTCTTTGTTGATCTGTCAAAAAAGGTTCAACAAGTTTTTGGTTTTTAGTTTTGTGTCCACTGAAGGCATTGTATTTCTGTAGGACATTGAAACTGAGGTACAAGAGAATTGGTAGTTTTATTGCTTTTTTTGGCGGCTGTTTTTGGTGGGAATTTACAAGCAGTAATATTCTCATTGTTGTCAGAGTAAAATTCCACTTTAAAGTACCAAACTGTGGAAGTTTGGTTACTGACTCTAATATCTGATAACAATTCTAGAGTGTAAAATAAGGCACATTTATTATTCTGTATTATACCTTGAAATTTTGTTAAGGATAAACCCTACCAATAATTTGATAAGCTGGATTTGTGGCAGATTTTTTTTTGTGTTAAACAGAAGTGGGTGTAGTAGTTATTGGTCTAAACACGGCTGTGTTTACCTTTCTATTGTCTACCTAGATGGTTTACCCCTAATCTTCCTCGTGTGTTTATCGCAGCACTATTGTTTTTTGTGTGTATACTGTTAATACAGTATCTCCAGCTCTATTGTTCAACACATCTCCTCTATCTTCTTTTTCTTGGGTGTAGACTCTATTCTGTGAAGTTACTAGTGTTATTTTAATGTTTGTGTCTCCACTCTTGTGCATATTCTAAGTGGTTAACTACTGTGTCAGAAGTCTGTTCTGTGGTGTATTGTTGTATCGTTACTAAACTTGTACATCATAGAGAAATTGATGGCCAGGATTGCTAAAGTTAAAAATAGCTCTGAAATAATATAAGCAATACAGGAATCTAAAAGCCCATAACAGCAGGCACAAGAGTATGTAAATGTAAAGCTTACCGAGAAAAAATACAGCAAACATGAGGTTAAAGCCTCATACACATGATAGGACTTTGTACAAACTTTCCCTTTCCCTTGTACAAAGGGCGTTGGCCATAAGTTTGTCTTGCATACAGACAACAGGACTTTTCCAGCCGAATTTCAGCAAATCACGTGGTTTTTCAGCTCTTTACCACCACCCTTTGGTCAACTTCTGTATTGTTGTCTGATATTGTGTCAATCTCGCCACTTTTATTGGCGAGATTGACACCTTGCGAGCCGGGTTCACAATGGTGCGAGGATCTGACTTGGATCCCTGCCAATGCCAGGCACTGTGTTTGGTATGAATCTTGAGGGGGAACTCCACGCCAAATTTTAAATGAAAAAATGTCATTGGTTCCCCTCCAGGGGCATACCAGGCCCTTAGATCTGGTATGGATTTTAAGGGAAACCCCCTACGCCGAAAAAACAGCATGGGGGGTCCCCCAAAATCCATACCAGACCCTTATCCGAGCATGCAGCCGGGCAAGGAAAAGGGGTGGGGGTGAGCGAGCGCCCCCCCTCCTGAGCCATACCAGGCCGCATGCCCTCAACATGGGGGGTGGGTGCCATGTTGATGAGGACAAGGACCTCTTCCCGCCAACCCTGGCCATTGGTTGTCGGGGTCTGTGGGTGAGGGGCTTTAATAAGGTGGCCCCCAGATCCCGGCCCCCTGCCCTATGTGAATGAGTATAGGGTACATCGTACCCCTACCCATTCACCTAGGGAAAAAAGACAGTACACAGGTTTTTAAGGTAATTTATTAGGCAGCTCTGGGGGTCTTCTGACTTCGGGGGGTCTTCTTCTGACTCCGGGGTCTTCTTCTGACTTCAGGGGTCTTCTTCCGACTCTGGGGGTCTCTCCGGCATCTTCTCCCGGTGTCTGGATCTTCTGCCGGCTTCTCCGCTATCTTCTGCCGCTCTTTTGCTAGCGGTGGCCCGGACATCTGGATCGTCTTCTTTCCTCTTCTCTTCCAGCCCCCTTATGACCTCACAGTCCCAGCATGCCCCGGGACTGTGATGTCATAGGGGGCGGGGTCACCGCCTATATAAGTCACAGCGGAGCGCTCAGAGAGCATTCCAGCTGGAAAGAGCATCGTGTCAACATTTCTGGAAGAGAAGAGGGAAGAAGATCTCTGAAGACTGGCCTCCTCTGCTAACAAAAGAGCGGCAAAAGAGCAGAAGATAGTTGAGGAGCCCAGCAGAAGGAAGAAGGCACCAGAGAAGAACCAGAGAATGTGGAGACGACACCGGAGAGAGGGAGAAGAGGCCCGAGAGATCCCCAAAGTCGGCAGAAGACCCCTGGAGTCGGAAGACCCCCGGAGCTGCCTAATAAATTACTTTAAAAACCTGTGTACTGTGTTTTTTTCTTGACACTTTTTTCCCTAGGTGAAAAGGTAGTTGTACGATGTACCCCATACTCATTCACAAAGGGTGAGGGGTCGGGATCTGGGGGCCCCCTTATTAAAGGGGGCTCCCGAATTCCGATAAGCCCCCGCCCGCAGACCCGACAACCAATGGCCAGGGTTGTCGGGAAGAGGCCCTTGTCCTCATCAACATGGGGACAAGGTGCTTTGTGGTGGGGGGCCACAGGGCACCCCCTCCCCCAAAGCACCCACCCCCCATGTTGAGGGCATGCGGCCTGGTACGGCTCAGGAGGGGGTGCTCGCTCGTCCTCACCCCCTTTTCCTGACCGGCCGGGCTGCGTGCTCGGATAAGGGTCTGGTATAGATTGGGGGGACCCCCATGCCGTTTTTTTGGCGTAGGGGGTTCCCCTTAAAAGTCCATACCAGGCCTAAGGGCCTGGTATGCCCCCAGAGGGGAATTCCCTCTTGCGCTCGCCGCAATAGGAAAATGTGTTTTTCCTATTGCAGCCAGCGCGAGATGTATAGTACCCTGTCGCTGAGAACCAGTGCAATGGGATTGCACTGGAAACATTCTCGCGACCACGTACTGTAGTTTGTACAAAAGTCCGATGTTTTGTGTACACACAATCGGACTTTGCTCCATCGTACTTTTGTTGCCGGAAAGTTTGTCCGTTCGCACAAACAAAAATAGTCCGATGGAAACAGAAAAAGTTTGTCCGATGGAGCGTACACACGGTCGGATGTTGCTCCAAAACAGCTAATTTGCATGTTTGTTGTCAAAAAGTCCAATTGTGTGTACGGGCCTTAAGACTGCACTAGTTGTTGCTGCTTGCTGGTTGGCTAACAATTAGGAACAGTTATTGTTGCAAAACATATGTCTCAAGGAGGATCTGGAAACATAGCCAAAGTTGGGGGGCGTGGTTTGCATGCGCTCGATAATGGCCGCGATTAAGCCCGAGCTCCGAACCGTGGACCGGACACATTCTGCACTACAGTGCCCGCATCGCTCCCTCTCAGCCCGGATTCTCCCTCCTGACACCCTGGAGGTGACGATGACCTCCCGTAAAGGAAGGAGAATCACCACCCGGAGAAGCTCACAGCCTTTTTCCTCAGGCCGCCGCCTGAGGAAAAAGGTGAGCAGGCCCAAGATGGCTCCGGTGAGCACACTCATAGCTCTCCCTTAGCCTCCTACACCGACCTGCCAGATGCAGACCCGGATCACCTCACAGGAGGACAGACATCCCCACTCACGACAACAACCTCTCCCAGCAGCCCTACCTCAGGCAGCCCAGTGAAAGCAAGGATGAGGATGGATTCCCCTCATCATCCGGCTCCAGCGGTGAGTACAGACATCCTCCCACTGCACAATGACACTGCTCTGCAATCATCCATTGCCTCATTCCCCACCTCTGAGCAGCCTGTACTAGACTCCACAATGAAGGACATGCTCCTTTCTCTCCAAGCCTCCCTCATGTCTAACCTCTTCTCCCTCATCCGCACATTCTCTGCAGACATACAGCAAATGGGGGATAGAGTACAGTATATAGAACACAAAATGGAGGAATGCACTACCACGGTCAATGACCTGGTTGACACATACGAGAACTCCAAAGAAGACAGACACTCTATGGATGAAAGCAAAATTAGTGGATTTAGAGGATCGCTCAAGACGCAATAACGTAAAATTGCGTGGGGTTCCAGAATCAATTCCCCCGCAGAGCCTACAAATTTTGCCCACAATCTTTTTTCCACCATGCTGCCTGGCTTATCACCGATAGAAATGACTATAGACCGCATCCACCACATCCCCAAACCCCAACACCTAGCTGACACTATCCCCAGGGATGTTCTCATGAAAATCCATTTCTTCCCAGTGAAGGAACAACTGCTATTTAAAGCGAGACAACTTCCCAATCTCCCATCTCCTTTTGAGGGACTGCAGATATACACTGATCTATCACAGTACACTCTCCAGATGAGAAGACAATTAAAAACCGTAAATAACGAGTCTGCTCGTCACCTATAAAGGTACACCTCTCACAATCTCAAACCTCAACAAGGGCATGAAGTTGCTCCACACCTGGGGAATCATAACTGACCAACCTCAAGATACTCCCCGCCTACAAACAACCAACAGGCAATCACTGAATGTCCGCTTCCATTCCAAGGAGATCGACCCCACATTCAAATGATGTTCTCAATGGCACCACCAAACATCGCCTTTTATCCGGTCCAATGCATAGCTCATGCACTACTGCTCAAAAACTTTACCCCCTCGTATACTTTAGCAGCTTAACCTTCAGTCAGCTGCCCAGTTGTTTTTCCTTATTTCAATTGTTCTCTTTTTTTTCTTTGTTTCCTTTTGTTAAATACTACATTCATACAGACCTACTTAGCCTGTCTGGTAGTATATTGCAATAACTAACCATTTAACTTATCTAATTTTGTTGGTCCGGTTGATTGAGAACACCCTTTCTATAGACACCTCATCCCAATGAAGACAAATATATCAAAAAAGGAGGGAATAAGGGGATTTTTGCGGTGTCAGGTATAGAAATTCATAATAGACTTACTAAAAGTAAAACATAATTTTTATTAACAAGACATGATTAAAAATAAGAGACATACATATTATACTGTTGCTAAGCAGTATAAGGTTTTAAACATTTTGGTGGTCAAAACTTATGTGTAAGTAGGTAATAGATCACAGCAGGAGATATTGCACACTAGCCCGACATGTTTCGCTATTTATAGCTTCCTATTTTACTGAGACCACTAAATAAATAAAGAAAGACAGAGTTGTAACAACAATATTATAAGATAATACATTCAAAATATGCATATAGAGTGTTGATTTAATTATGAACCCAGTTGCCTAAATAGATTGGTCACTTACCCTACACACTATTTGCACCCAGAAACCACCTGGCCGGGTCCCCGACTGGGCCCCAAAGTAACCGAATCCAAGGGGGTCAGTATGGCATAAACATAGAGGGATGATAGGGGGACACTGGGGAACACAAATCACCATAGGATTACATTGTTGAATGAATGACTTGATGTAGGAGAACGAGGGGAGAGGGATGGGGGGAGGAAGGGGGGGGGGAGAGCAAACGTCTCCTGATAAGGAGTACATATATACTTACATTAAATTCACTAGTGATTTAAATTAAAATGCTGGTCCATATGGGAGATGATATTGAGATGGATTTGATCAGGATCTGTGTAGGCTTATACGCAAACACAGACTAGGAAATGATAAAGAGGGGGGGGGTATTTTATTATGTTATAGGATTATTTTATTATGTTATAGAGCAGAGAGTGAAGCTCAAGAGTCATTAGTAATATATAAGCATAATCAGAAGGGTAGGAGCAAAGGTGAAGATGGGCAAACTCTCCTTACCTAAAGATCATAAGGCAGGAGAAGTTTTTGTGCTCCAAGTCTGTGCACTGAAAAGGATGTCTGTGTCATGAGTAGTAATGTGAACACCCAGCCATGGTGAGGTCGGATATGGAGCTAAAACCTCCACATAGAGGAAAATTAGTACAAGATTTAAGAGTGCATAGGGATAGATCTGGGGATGATGAGTTAATTAAAACCACGTCTTACCTCACAGCAGTGGCCACATAGCGAGTGTCTCCCTCCGGCTCAGGCTGATCTGACAGCCTGGTTAGCCTGTTTAAATCATCCCTCCGATGAGCCGGCGTGTGACGTCACCGGCTCGAGGCGGATGTGAGGACGCCTGTGCGCATGCGCGCCGGCAGACCTCATACCTCTATACTACAATGACCATGAAGCCCCGCGGCGAAGGGGAGGGTCCAGGCACCCCCAGCTATGTCGGGAGTGCCCTGGAATACTCCATCCAATCGCCGCAGCGCCTGGGCTTGCAGAGATGGTGATGAGGGGGATAAAATCCTGGATGGCCAGGCCATCACGGGGTTTTATAGGGGGCTGCCAGGCGATGCCAAGCGTGAAGATGGGCCTGCTAAAGGATGGATAGTGCAAGCCCTGGGCGTCCGTATGGTCTGCCAGAAAGGGACGCCCAAGGGCGGCATGTCTGGGGACACAAGGCGGGGACCCGCACCAAAAGGACAAGAAGAAGGTGAATAAGGGCGCTAGCAAATAGATGGATGAAATGGGGCTAGACCACAAAGGGCTCCAATTGGGTAAAGTGTACCATATAGGCAACAGAGTTCATTTACAACATTTCAAACACCAAATAACAATTCAAATAAAAAATTTCAAAACCAAAATGTGTTATTTTTCAAGGGGAAAGCAAATGATAGATAAATATTAATTGATAAATAATAATAAATGTCCAAAAGACAAAAGGAAAAGGAAAAGAAAAAGATATAAAAAAAATAAAAAAAATAAAAAAAATATATAAAGACAGGCATATGATAAGATATCAATATTGATGGATTATCCACGGGAATGGGGAAGGGGAAGGAAAGGGAGATAGAAAGATTGGGGATGATTATGGAGAAGGGAATGGGGATGGGGGGGACGAGAAGGGTGACATGGGTTCCTAGTGGGAAGGGGAAAGATCCCAATTGGGATATGGGAGGGATAGCACATGAGAACCCGAACTGGTGGGAAAGAGGGGAAATCTGCATATTGGGAGACTACAGAAAAGATTTGAAGCTCAAATTTTCATTAAAGCCAGGAAAACGTGTGGCTTTTAGCCATTTAACTTAGTTCCAGGTACCAAACCCTACAGAATTACCTCATCAGCTACTTTGCATCTACAACCTACAGAACCCCTTGACTACCAGGATTCTACAAATATCTGAAACCCAATGAAAAATACAAGAACCCCCTGACGGGGCTTTAAAGCAGCCAATGAGATGCAGTATAATAGTTGAAAAAATTCCAATTTTATTAGTACAGAAAATATGAATAGTATATTAAAAAAGACATTGGGAATGAGTATTGACTATTAGAGTCAAGGCATGAACTGGATATGGCATACAGTAGCAACGGACAATTCATACAATTAAAACCAATGCAATGCACAATGTGCCAAAGGGCAACCAATGTTTTTACAAGTGTTGAATCCTTAAAGATAAGAACAGACAATGCCTATAAATAAGGGCAATATACAATACGGTATATGTGGAGCAATGGAAACTGTATGTGTGAATCCTGACGCGTTTCGACCCTTCCCGGGTCTTCTTCAGAGCATGAGTGTCCACTGCAAAAGGTCAACATGTATCAGTGGTAGCACAGACTCAACAGCACAAACCCATACATGTATACCAAATACTGTAGCTGTCCAGGTTGCATAATTACCTATTGTAGGATTTTTAGCGTTATAGAGTCAGTTCTAATATTGTGGAGTATTTAGAATAGTGCGATTTCTCCTCTAGTCCCCCGTCTTCCCCGTGTCGCACAAGCTCCCAAGCGAGCGGTTGGTGGTGGACCAGGTGTATCTTACGAGGGATCACGTCTACCAACCCCCCATATGTAGGAGAGGGAAGGGAGGGAGGGACAGCAGGCAACCAAAACTGCACCCGAATGGGTTCACGTTGGTGCTAAAAATGAAAAAATGTAATAATGAGCAAGGGGTCAGTAGGTTCGTCCACATAGATTGGGGAAGATTCCCCAATTTTGGAGTTCTATAAAATTGGTAAATTTGTGAATACATGGGTGTGCAGAAGGGCTTTGCAGAAAGAAGAAGAAAAAAAAAAAGAAGGAGAGAAGAGGGAGAAGAGAAGGAGATGTGAGGAAAAAAGTGAGTGTGAGACAAAAGTAGATAAAGAAGGGCAAATGCCCTGCTGCCAATCAATACCCATGCACGCTGGGGGTGTATAAAATAGACACTAGGGTAAATGTGCCAACCAACCGCCAGTGCGAGAAAAAAAGGGTGAAACAAAGGGGAGGGAGAGGGGACGGGGGGAGGGGGAGACAGAGGGGGGGAGGAAGGGAAGGGGAGAGGGAAAGAGGGGGAGAAAGGGATAAAGGACTAGCAAGAGGAATGGGTAAGGGAAAGGGGGGAGGGGGGGAGGGGGGAGGAAGGGGAGAGGGGGAAAAGGGGAGAGGGGGAGGGAAAAAGGAAGGGGGGGAAAGAAAGAAATGAAAAAGGGGAGGAAGGGAAGGGGGAAAGAAAGGGGGGGTGATGGCAGGGGGAGGAAAATCACTGGGGGGAGGGGGGAGAGGGGGTAGGGATGCGGGGGGGTAATGTGCAAGTGAGTGGGAGTGGTGAAAAATTAGTGGTGAAAGTGTGAAAGGGGGATGGAGACAGTGGGGGGGGGGGGGGGGGTTTGGGGGTGGTGGTGGGGGGTGGTTGAGGATGAGTTGGAAGTGAGTGACAGGAAAAAGAAGGGAATGTGAGGGCTGAAGTGAAGAAAAACCAACCATAAACCGCACAACCTACAAAACGTGAAAACGTGCAAAAAGCAAACAAACAGTGTCAAAGTGTCAAAGAGATCCTGGACGCCGCTGGCAGGGCGAGAAGAGCCCAACTCCAGGTGTGGCCACCTAGTGGGCGCATATAGGAGACGCAGGGCCCGAGCAGTATGTTAGGTATGTGTGGTGTGAGTCAGCTGCCGGCTGGCCATAAACACATCGTGCTCTACATAGCATCATTTGCCTGAACATGGTTAAATAATTGTAATAACATTGTCCTCTTCCAGCTGCATAGTCAAATAACATATTTAACAGGAAAAAAGAAGAAAAAATTACATAATACCAGGTGTCAAATATTATTACATATAAAGAACTCCGAAACTGTTTTTAGGCTAGATTTATCTCAAGAATATTTTGAAACATATGGTTTATTTTGATGGATATCATAACATACGCCGGGATATACACCTCATATATTCCAGAGTAATGGCAAAAGTAGTATCAATGTTAACGGCTGTGTGTGGGGAAAACCAGGCAGTAGTATAATGTTGTTACATGAAATGTATTCTGGAAAGCTCTAAATTCTTAGCATAGGGAAAGGGGGGAGGGGGGGAGAAGAAAATATATGGTGTTAAATCTTCTCGTGTTAAAACAGAGTGTTATAGCAAAGGTTTTTTTCGTTTTTTTCTTTTTATCTCTTATGGTATTTGAATATCCACCCTAGCCAATAATAGATTGCAATTTCTGATTCAGGATGAGTAAATTCACAGGGGCGGATTGGGCTAACTTAATGACACAGTATGAGAACTCCTTTGAACAGGGTGATCAAAAAACCCTGTCTATTACATCACTATTTCAAAAGCTGACTAAAATACTCGAGAGAAAATCTGCCCTCTTTTGGCACGTCAAGAGTTTTGGCAGATACCTCGAGGAACAAATTAACCCCCATGGACTACGTGTCCAAATATTCCCAAATGTTGATTTGATAAGTGATGAGTGTAAGGCCGAATGGGAGGCCAATCTGAAATCGTGCTCCAGGGAGATGATGTCGATCCTGTCCAGGGAGTACGGTAGGCAGATTGCCCTCCTAGATGGCGCTATTAGTAAATTGGAACAAACATTGAGTCAATACACCCAACACCCCCTGTTCGCTGAATCTCAAACTTGTTTGGAAGAAAAACTTTCTATCTTCAACAAAAACATCCTGCATAATAAGGAAACGCAATTCTGGAGAGACAAACATGCCTTCTCGGAGGGATATGCCTACAGATGGAGAAACCAAGTGTCCCCATCAAATAATCAATCATGCCAGGAACTAAAAAACAAAAAGAACACTCAAATTTCGAAACCTCGGAGATCCTCCGATCCCGAATTCGAACGAAAAAATTCTTCCCAACGCAATCAAACACGTAGTAAAGTACAACAGAAAAGAGATTGCAGTTTCAGGAATTCCCCTGAACACGACTCTAAAAAGCATGCGATGGATGTTGCTTCTACACAAGTAGATTCCTATGATGCCCAACCCGGTTGCACTGCAACAATAAACTGCACTGCAGAGGCGGGCAAGGTAACATCCCCCGAATCAAACACTAACATTCCATCCACACAGGAATCTTCTAAACATCCTACTCCCTCTGTTGGCTCCAATAAAGTAGCTTCACAAAAAGCTTTAAACTCATTTCGGGGACCCGCGTCCCCACAAACTAACAAAACAGGCAAGGGTCTAGACCCCTTCGTGGTGCGGATACATCAAGCCACCTAAGCGTGGTTAATCTATCTTCCACCAACTTGCTACCTAGTGAGATACAACTCTTATCCCGTGGATTAACTTTTTGCCCTGAGCAACACTTCGACGTCTTTGAAACAGTCACTGATCTACAACTCTTTGCACGTAGGTTATTATTAAAATACCTGCATGCAAAGGATGACTCAGAAGGTGACGCTGTGGATGGGTCTTTTCTTAGCATGAGGGAATGTAGGGCCTTACGAGACTTAACTCTCCTCTACCAAGAAAATAACACAGTGGATTTAATAGATCAAATCGATCTGGACGCCTTACTGCAGGAGGTGGACAGATCGACTCCAAATCCCCTAACAATGTTTAAAAAGGCCTCTACTACATTCCCCTCTTCTAGCATCAACCCCAATGTAGCAGTATTCTTAAGGCAAACAATTCATGACATATGAAAACTATCACAAATTCAATCTAAACCGGCCAATCTTTCTGATGATGAAAATCTGGCCCTTCAACGCCTTATAAAAAACTCCGAAATTGTGATAAAACCCTCAGACAAAGGGGGTAACGTGGTCGTCATGAACAATGACGACTATGTTTCAATGTGTTTGGACCTATTAAAGAACAAAGAATGGTACAAAGTCATCTCAGCCCTTAACATCAACCAATATAATTCTATCTTCTACAATATGATCGATCGTGCATTCTATAGAGGGGAAATCACCAAGAACATCTATGAATTTGTTAGGACTCCACATCCGAAGGTAGCTACGTTCTATAGTCTACCTAAGGTACATAAAAATCTGACAAAACCCACAGGCCGCCCCATCGTCTCCGGCAATGGAGCCATATCTGAAAACCTTAGCCGTGTTATAGATGCAAACTTGCAACCTCTTGTTCTGTCCCCGCCCTCCTTTGTCAAGGACACAATACAATTTCTACAACTCATTACAGATTTGAAGATACCCGAGAATGCCATTTTGTTGACCATCGACGTCGAGGCGCTGTACAGCAGCATTCCCCATTCCAAGGGCTTGGCCGCTGTGCAAAGAGCCTTGCAACAGCATTCCCAATATGATCCGGCATTGGTCAGGTTCATTTTGAATGGGTTACACTATATACTGCATCACAACCATTTTTGTTTCAACAACTCCCACTACCTCCAGGTGCAGAGTGTGGCTATGGGGACCTGTTGTGCCCCCTCCAACGCCAACCTGTACCTGGGGGAGTGGGAGAGGTCTCTCCTGGATGGCGGGGACCTTGTCGAGTACACCAGCCATATAACCAAATGGCTGAGGTATATCGACGACATCTTCGTCATCTGGGAGGGACCCGAGATCAAACTGTTGGAATTTTTCAACAAGATCAATGTGAACGATCGCAATTTGAGGTTCACGATGACCCATAACCCCCACAGCGTCACCTTTCTAGATGTCTCCATTTCGGTCACTGCCGAAGGACACCTCTCCAGCACTTTGTTTCGGAAGACAACTGCTGGGAATACGGTCCTTCATTCTGAGAGTTTTCATCCGATCCCATTGAAAAACTCGATCCCCTATGGACAGTATTTGCGCCTTCGGCGCAACTGTTCAAATGACGTTTTGTTCAAAAAAGAAGCGGAGGGGCTCCAAAATCGATTGCTAGGGGCTATAGTAGATCGTGCCTCAAAAAAGCCTACAATCAACCTATAGGACACTCTAGATCCCAGCTACTTTTTAAATCCAAACCCTCCCAAAGTTTTGGATGTAATCCCACCCGGATCATCATGCGTTACTCCCGACAACATCAGGCTATTAAAAAAATTATAGAGCGCCATTGGAATATTCTCACAGATGACCCCAAATTGTGTGGATTTATTCAAGAAAAACCTACCATAACATACAAAAGAGCCATGTCACTACGTGACAAGCTCGTCCGGAGTGAGTACACCAATGATACTAAGAGATCAATACACAGTTCCACAGTGGGTTCTTTCCCCTGTGGACATTGCTCACATTGCTCATTCATTAAAAAATATAAAATCTTTGTCCTACCTAATGGAAGCACATTCACACCCACACAGTTTGTGAATTGCCGCACTCGCGGAATAGTATATCTGATGGAGTGTGAGTGTGGTGCGTACTATGTGGGGAAAACCAGGCAGGAATTCTGGAAACGCATTTCCCAACACATCTACAGTATGGAGGTGGGGAATCCATACCTCCCCATTGGGAGGCACATAATTTTCACACACAACTACAGAGTCCCCAGGGTCACCTTTGTGGCCCTGTACAAAATTAGGATCCCCACCAGAGGTGGCGACTGGAACAAGTCTCTGCTGCAGAAAGAGCAGAGATGGATATTCCAGTTACAGGCCACCTCTCCACCAGGCCTTAATGAATCAATTTCGTTTGCCCCTTTCTTGCAGGGGTTTTCATCTGGGAAGACACAATAACCTAGGGGTAAGGATCCTATACCCCATATTTGCTATAACACTCTGTTTTAACACGAGAAGATTTAACACCATATATTTTCTTCTCCCCCCTCCCCTCCCCCCCTTTCCCTATGCTAAGAATTTAGAGCTTTCCAGAATACATTTCATGTAACAACATTATACTACTGCCTGGTTTTCCCCACACACAGCCATTAACATTGATACTACTTTTGCCATTACTCTGGAATATATGAGGTGTATATCCCGGCGTATGTTATGATATCCATCAAAATAAACCATATGTTTCAAAATATTCTTGAGATAAATCTAGCCTAAAAACAGTTTCGGAGTTCTTTATATGTAATAATATTTGACACATGGTATTATGTAATTTTTTCTTCTTTTTTCCTGTTAAATATGTTATTTGACTATGCAGCTGGAAGAGGACAATGTTATTACAATTATTTAACCATGTTAAGGCAAATGATGCTATGCAGAGCACGATGTGTTTATGGCCAGCCGGCAGCTGACTCACACCACACATACCTAACATGTAGTATCCTGTTGAGAAGTAGTGTGGACTGTCTATGTTGCACTTTACCATCACTAACCACACAGCACCAATTCATGGCTGTGTAGCGCTGTAGCGCTGTGAGAGAGGAGACGCTCGGGCCCTGCATCTCCTATATGCGCCCACTAGGTTGCCACACCTGGAGTTGGGCTCTTCTCGCCCTGCCAGCGGCGTCCCGGATCTCTTCCAGACGCCGCACTCACGCGCGCACGCCCTAGTGCGTGTGCGTGTGACGTGACGGCACCTGCGCAGCTGCGGCAGAGGAGACGGGGATGCCCGAAGGCATTGTCCTTTCCGGAACGCCGGGGGGGTCACATCGGAGCACACATCTGTGCTGCTCGTCTCCCCTAATTGGGGGGGGAGGAGGGAGGGAGGCAACACCTACCTGCACCTGATGGGAGTTGGGAAATCAACACTCCCTATAAACATAGGAAGTACTAGGGGAACCTCATTGAACCTTTTTCAACTTGGAGATGCCAGTCCACACACTCACTGACTGAATACATTGGTAAGTACACCTGGAATGATTGCTATGCTTTCATCATTCCAGCAACTCAGTTTTTTCCTGTAATCATTGCTTGTTCCATCATGATTCCTTATATATACCTCAATCCTTTCAGAATGAGGAATATACCAACCTTCCTATCCAGCTCCTGTTTGATTGGGTAACTAGTTCCACCACCACCCTTACACTTTGACACTGTTTGTTTGCTTTTTGCACGTTTTCACGTTTTGTAGGTTGTGCGATTTATGGTTGGTTTTTCTTCACTTCAGCCCTCACATTCCCTTCTTTTTCCTGTCACACACTTCCAACTCATCCTCAAACAACCCCCCCCCCACCCCCACTGTCTCCATCCCCCTTTCACACTTTCACCGCTAATTTTTCACCACTCCCCACTCACTTGCACATTACCCCCCGCATCCCTACCCCCTCTCCCCCCTCCCCCCCCAGTGATTTTCCTCCCCCTGCCATCACCCCCCCTTTCTTTCCCCCTTCCCCCCTCCCCTTTTTCATTTCTTTCTTCCCCCCTTCCTTTTTCCCTCCCCCTCTCCCCTTTTCCCCCTCTCCCCTTTTCCCCCTCTCCCCCTTTCCCTCCCCTCCCCCCCTCCCCCCTTTCCCTTACCCATTCCTCTTGCTAGTCCTTTATCCCTTTCTCCCCCTCTTTCCCTCTCCCCTTCCCTCCCCCCCCCCCCCTCTGTCTCCCCCTCCCCCTGTCCCCTCTCCCTCCCCCTTTGTTTCACCCTTTTTTTCTCTCACTGGCGGTTGGTTGGCACATTTACCCTAGTGTCTATTTTATACACCCCCAGCGTGCATGGGTATTGATTGGCAGCAGTGCATTTGCCCTTCTTTATCTACTTTTGTCTCACACTCACTTTTTTCCTCACATCTCCTTCTCTTCTCCCTCTTCTCTCCTTCTTTTTTTTTTTTTTTTTTCTTCTTCTTCTTTCTGCAAAGCCCTTCTGCACACCCATGTATTCACAAATTTACCAATTTTATAGAACTCCAAAATTGGGGAATCTTCCCCAATCTATGTGGACGAACCTACTGACCCCTTGCTCATTATTACATTTTTTCATTTTTAGCACCAACGTGAACCCATTCGGGTGCAGTTTTGGTTGCCTGCTGTCCCTCCCTCCCTTCCCTCTCCTACATATGGGGGGTTGGTAGACGTGATCCCTCGTAAGATACACCTGGTCCACCACCAACCGCTCACTTGGGAGCTTGTGCGACACGGGGAAGACGGGGGAGCAGAGGAGAAATTGCACTATTCTAAATACTCCACAATATTAGAACTGACTCTATAACGGTAAAAATCCTACAATAGGTAATTATGCAACCTGGACAGCTACAGTATTTGGTATACATGTATGGGTTTGTGCTGTTGAGTCTGTGCTACCACTGATACATGTTGACCTTTTTGCAGTGGACACTCATGCTCTGAAGAAGACCCGGGAAGGGTCGAAACGCGTCAGCATTCACACATACAGTTTCCATTGCTCCACATATACCGTATTGTATATTGCCCTTATTTATAGGCATTGTCTGTTCTTATCTTTAAGGATTCAACACTTGTAAAAACATTGGTTGCCCTTTGGCACATTGTGCATTGCATTGGTTTTAATTGTATGAATTGTCCGTTGCTACTGTATGCCATATCCAGTTCATGCCTCGACTCTAATAGTCAATACTCATTCCCAATGTCTTTTTTAATATACTATTCATATTTTCTGTACTAATAAAATTGGAATTTTTTCAACTATTATACTGCATCTCATTGGCTGCTTTAAAGCCTCGTCAGGGGGTTCTTGTATTTTTCATTTACTTTATGGGGTGCGCGGCCTACCCGTCTACACTCATGTGAGTGTCTTTTGTTGCTTATTCCAAATATCTGAAACCCATTACGCTCAAGACCACTAACTGTAAGTTCTCATTTACACTTTACACTCTCTATTGCTCAAACAATGTCCCTCACAGTCCTATCCCTAAATGCCAGAGGCCTGAACCATACGGCCAAAAAAGCCTCGCTATGGAAAATAGCATTAGCCCACAACAGTGATGTGCTCTGTGTACAGGAGACGCACTTCTCATCAGATAGACCTCCAACATGCCAGCACAGACACTTCCCACTTCGTATAAGGCAAACTTCACAAAAAAACGAGGAGTAATGGTCGCTATTAGGGACATGGTGTCATTCCAACTGCACCAAAGCATTCTTGATCCAAATGGTCGATATATAGTCCTTATTTGCTCTATCAACACAACCAGATATACCTTGCTCCCTATGCTCCCAACCAATGTCAAATATCTTTCCTCTCCAAGACTCTAAAAAAAATAAAACTGATCCAACAAGGTAACTTGCTCCTATGCGGACACTTCAACCTAGCTCCTGACCAACACATGGATACCATATCCACCTCCAAAAGGACCACCCCTTCGTTGAACTCTTTCATCCATGAACATGACCTGTACGATGCGTGGCGATGCAGCCACACCTCGGAACAAGACTACACAAACCCCTCACCAAGACATAACTCATATTCCCTCATAGATCTATTCTTAATGGACAAATGGTTACTCCAAAATGTACAATCATCGCACAGCCAGACCACCACCTGGTCTGACCACGCACCAATCAGCATCACCCTCCATGGGAAAAAGTCACAGCCTAATACATTTATTTGGCACACTAATAACTACCTCCTGCAACATCCTTCCTATACTAAAATTATATCAAACCATCTTGAAGAGTTCTCCAAAAACACAGGCTGTGTGGAGGACCAGATGGTGGTGTGGAATACGCACAAAGCATATGTCAGAGGTGTGCTTATTCAACTAGGCTCCCGAGCCAAGAAGGAGAGGACGCAGCATTTTTAGATGCCATCATGGCAGACATTAAAAATATTAATGATCAAAACAAAGCCAACCCAACCCCACATCTGACCTCCAAACTATTTAACCTATGCCAAGGTTCCCTGCTTTTACAAACCTTTGAGAAATCCTAATGCAAGCTAAAAGCTAATACATATAACACGGGTAACAAAGCAGGGAAAGCAATGGCTAGACTAATCAAAGGTCGAAGGGCAAAATCAAAAATCCAGTACTTTTTCCGCCCAACAACAAACGAAAAATTAATTAACCCTCAAGCAATAGCCGACGCATTCAGCGTGTACTATAGCACTCTTTACAACATCCAAGAGGATAAAAATACACACCAACCCTCCCAAGAGGAGATAGACTCCTTTCTCACTCACATCTCTCTCCCCAAGCTGAACGATAGTCAGCTAGTATGCCTTAATAAACCCTTCCACATAGAAGAAATTAGGAACACTATTGAGGCTCTGCCAAACTGCAAATCCCCTGGCCCAGATGGACTAATGGGGGAATACTATAAATCCTTTTCTCACATATTGACCCCCCACATGACTTCTCTATTCAACAACACTGCCTCCTCTTCATCATTTCCTTCCAAAATGCTAAATGCCACTGTAAACACAATACCTAAACCAGGAAAATAGTTGACCCCAAAAAATTTCAGACCAATAGTGCTCCTTAACCTAGACATCAAAATTTATGCCAAACTCATAGCCAACAGATTAGTAGATATCCTCCCATCCCTGATTCACAATGACCAAACTGGCTTTACAAAAGGCTGATAATCTTCAGACGCCACAAGATGGTTAATTAACATTATCCACATGGCTGAAACCACAGGAACGCCTTCTCTGCTCCTATCTTTGGATGCAGAGAAGGCATTCAACAGAGTCCAATGGAAATATCTACACTTAGTACTAAACACATTTGGTTTTCAAGGCACAATCCTCAAAGCAATAATGGCACTTTGTACTTCCCCTTCTGCCCGAGTCTTTACCTCAGACATCATGTCAACTCCCTTTACAATCACAAATGGCACAAGACAGGGATGCCCCCTCTCCCCTAATTTTTTATCTCGTGATGGAGCCGCTGGCTGAACATATTAGGATTAATCACAAAATTTCTGGACTTACTATTAATTCCCAGGAGCATAAGATCAGCTTATTTGCTGATGATGTAATCCTAATTCTGACAGACTTGACTTCTTCCCTCTCTGAGGTTCAAAGTACTATATCCCGTTTCAGCAAACTATCTTAGTATAAGGTCAACAAAACAAAATCTTCTATATTGGGGATAAAAATGGATGGCATAGTAAGCAATCTACTTCAACAAATATTCCCATACACCTGGGAGGAACACAGTATACTATATTTAGGCACCCACCTGACTAAATCAGTTAAAAATCTCTTTCAAGCCAACTACATACCCTTCCACACCAAACTACAAAACGATCTGGCCCTCTTAGCCAAATACAAGTTCTCCTGGACAGGGAGACTAGCAGCGTTCAAAATGATGCACCTTCCCCAGCTACTCTACCTATTTAGGACACTCCCTATCCCAATCCCTTCCAGATATTTCAAAACCCTACAGGCCACTCTGACCACCTTCATATGGTAAGGGAAAAAAACCCAGATGTGCACACTGCAAAATAATAAAGCATCAATCGTCAGGAGGAATGGGATACATTGATTTCCACGACTACTACCTAGCCACCGTTCTAACCCAGCTTAAAGAATGGTTTCTGCCCTTTCCCCATATGCTCTGGGGTCAAATTGGATCCTCTTTCACCACAAAAAAATCCCTATTGGTATGGTTACACGGAATTCAATTAGGATACCCTACCCCTTCCTATATTTCCCCGACCACGGCAGCATCAATTAAAGCCTGGTGGTCATTAAATAACCTAAGCCCCAACCTCATAAAAGTGAATATCCCAATAACATCCCTAGAGTATCTAAAAGACAACTCCTCATTCACCAATTGGCATACAGCAGGCATCCACCACATAGATGATCTTTACATAGCCGACACCCCCAAATCCTTTCCACAACTCCAAACCGAGTTTCACATTGCAAAGATTTCTATCTCTACACTTGCACTATCCACTGTATATCTCGTCTACCCAAATCACCGTCTAATATCCCCCATCGAGCATGGAACTATTACAACTCACTTCCATCATCTAGGAAACGTATATCACTTTTCTACAACCTACTTCAACAGAAAACTGACTTCATAAAAAATGATGCAATCAATCGTTGGGAAACAGATCTGAGACATAACTTTTCAACCTTTCAATGGACACAGGTATGTAGAGCAACATAGGCCACACGTTGCTCCAAATTATGGGAACTCTCCCAAAAACTATTACTCAGATGGTACTTAACACCAGACAGACTTTTTCACTTCAAAGGGTGCCCCTCCAATAAATGCTGGAGGAACTGTGATCAAAAGGGAGACATACTTCACATATTCTGGGGATGCCCCAAACTTAAGCCTTTTTGGCATGCAATTATGACCCTACTATCCACAATAGCTCAAACCCAAATTACCATCACTCCAGGTTTAGCACTACTAAATCTAGGCATAGAATCCCTCCCACACACCACACAGCACATAACCATACACCTGCTCTTAGCTGCAAGACTCACCATAGCTAGACATTGGAAAACACCCACACCTCCCGCCTTACTAGAGACCATAGAATTGACTACCACTCACCACTCCTATAAACTCATGATGGCGGCCAGCAGTAGGAAACTAAAAGAAACAAAATAAATGGTATCTGTGGGAATCCTGGAACCTAGACAACAATTAACCAACCTACAGAACCGGTTTGTTCAAAAGTTTTCTTTGTTCAAAAGTTTACTGATTTTAAATTTATGGCTTTTAGCCGTGAGAATTACGATCCTTCCTGAAGCTTTGTTTCCCCTCTTTTCCATGTATACTTTTCCTATTGTTATCAGATAAGGCAAAACGTATGCAATAAAACCAAACTGTAATGGGATGCAACTTTTTCTCCAGAGACACGGCAAGTTCCCTGAGGGGGTGTCCGGGAGTGGGAACCGACTTCCCCCTTGACTAAAGCCTTACATCAGCTATAACTCCAAAGGTCTATAAAGGTTATTTTTCTGTCTGATTATTTTACCCATATATCTTTGATGTATATCTACACATAACCAATGTATCTTGCCTATTGCAACTTAATGTACGATGAACAATATACACATATTTTTTTATATGTTTATAAAACTAATAAAAATTATTGAAGAGAAAACATAGCCAAGTTCAGTAACCGATATGGATAGTCAACCAAGCCAGAATTCAGGGATCAATGTAGTGGAACAGCAAGCAGGTTCTGGTGACAGAAGAGATGTCAGCGAAGCCAGTCTTTAAACAGGAACACAGGAGATGTTTCTTGTGATGTTGACCAAGGTGAAGGTAGAGATCCTCTGGACTCAACGGCTTAAGAAGGGAGGACTGACGAACAGGATATCATCAACAGCTGAGTAACTGTGGAGAGAGATGGGAGCTGGCAATTAGCCAACAGCTGAGTGGCCAGCTCAGAGAAGGAAGGGCTGAGCCCAGCCCTGACAATATCAGTACTCTAAAACTTTCAATGGTATATTTGAATATTATTCATCAGCAACCAACAATAGACAACCAAAACGAGCAGGTAGAGGTTGAGCAGCTGGCAAATGGGCTGAAGGAGGCATAGAGTAAATGTAAACAATTGTCTACATCTTCCAGCCCAGGACAGCTTGTGCAATCTCCACATACCATAGATTGTAATGCAATGGGTTTGAGTATTTCTAGAAGCAACAGGAAATTATCTCCATCTCATTGAAAGGTGGGAGCTCTTTTGAAAGTGCCCCTATATCTCGTATGAAGACAGAAAAAGTGGTTAATCTGGTTTTAGCCATTAAATATTCTCAGCCTAAAACCACACTGGTTGTTAAGAGACTCTTTAATACTTTACAAAAGATAAAATGCTACACCTGTGGATTATTCGGTCACATTGCACAATTTTGTTTGTCTTCTGGTGAAAATATATTGAAACAAAGTCAATATACCACAAAGAGGCTTGACGTAGAAGTGTACTCACTACGCTGGGGAGCAGGGCCTAGAGGTAATACATATGAAAATAATAGATCATACATCCCTTCCTCAATTATTAAGGCTGAGAATGAGACTTTAATGTATAAGAAACAGGAATAGAATGAGTTTGTGGAAGGATTCCAACCCTTCAAAAGAAACGTTATTGAATCCTTGAATTGGTAAAATGGAGGGAGTAACTTGCCCATCGGGAACCAAACTGGTAGAGTAAAACCAGGGATGAAATACAAGATATAAGTTATGTTTTAGAGGTTTATGGCATTTTAGTTTCACTAAATCAAAGTGGGAATATCATTGACCATTTACCAATGTACATGTGAGAATGTTGTATTGTTTGCTTTAAATAGGATACATAAACAAAAGGATAGAGTAATAACTTTTGTCTACAAGTTATCTTTTTCAGGTTAAGTGAGTTCCTGACAGTGTATTTATATATAAAGCAGGTGTATGTAGACAGCTGTACATATGCATAAATATATATGCCTAACAGAAGGTAAAGTATAATAGACTATGTACTCATGCTTTTTATTTATTTTTTGTTTCTGTTTGTAATGAGCTCAGTACTTGTACCAGTTTACATTTTTATATATTTTTTATAAGTAAATTTATTCTTGAATAATGAACCTGTGCACAGATATGAGATCCTGATCCCTATAACTCTGAGAGAGTATAGATATGTGGGTGTGTCTTTACATTTTGACTGTACTTACTGTTGCTGGACTCATTACCTCTTCTGGAAGGTGGGTACAAGCATCCACAACTAGTGTAGTCATTGGAAACCTCTCAGAGAGATAGAGTGAGGTGTTGTTAATGGTTTTTGAGTTTTGTATTTTAGGATCAATACACAAACATTGGGATTTTTTTTTACCAAAGACATATAGCAGAATACACTTTGGCCTACATTTGAAATGTGATTTTATTGGATATGTTTTATAACAGAAAGAAGAAATTTTTTTTTTTTTCGCAATTTTCAGTCTTTTTTCGTTTATATAATAAAAAACAAAAAATCTAGTGGTAATTAAATACCACCAAAAGAAAGCTCTATTTGTGTGAGAAAAATTACATACATTTCATTTGGTTACAGTGTTGCAGTGTTGCATGACAATGCAATTGCCCGTTAAAAGTGCACAGTGTTGAATAGAAAGAAATGGCCTGGTCTTGAAGGGGGCAAAACCTTCCTGGAGCTGAGCTGGTTAAAGAGAGCATATACTTTTTGTTTTTTTCATTCCAACTAGTTCCACATTGTAGAGATCCATTTTCACTTCTGTACTGAATAATAATAATTTTGTTGGTTAGTGTCGAAAATTAAATTAAATCTGCTGTGATTGAATGTACACACACAAGTACCAACACACATGAGCACAAATATAATTGGGCAAAAGAGTTGAAGAGTCTAGTGCCCATCAACAAAATACACCAATGCTCAACAAGGGATACTTTTTTGGGATCAGGGAAACCTCTTAAAGCACCTCATTAAATGTATAATTTCATGCAGGCTAATATTAATATAATTATGACAGGGGGCTTACATGCTTGCTGCCTCCTCACAATGGGCATACCAGTTTGCAACCATTTGCCAGATTGGCATTATCTAAGGGCAGGGTCCACACAATTACTATTATAACTAAAAGTGTAAAAAATATCTCTATAAGTTGTGAGTAAAAGATGTGGTAAAAACACAGGTTTAGTTTTATCTATATGCAACCATTGGCTTTTCATCTTAACACACTGTGCATTATAACATACATTGATGTGCTTGCAGTGAACTTATCACATTGCTCTGGATGCCTAGGAAATGCTTCTCATGCTAACAAACCTAAGTAACATAGATTATTCAGAACTCCAGATCAATGTTTGCATACAAGTCTTTATTAATAGCCGCAGTTAAAAACAAACATCTTAACATTTACAAGTCCAAAAGTGGACAGCATGTATGATATGACATTTCCTTGCACCCCACCCATTTCCATCCTAGAAAAGAAAACTGTCAAAGAAATCAATTAATTCAACCAATAATCATACCTGCAAAAGTGATGCCATCAACAGATTTAAAACACACATAAACCTGTACTGGAAGCTCAAAGTTTGTCAAGAGTAAATTTAATTAAAAGGCTTGTAATATTGCTTAAGATTTAACATGGGTTGGCACTGTTTTTCAGAGGCATTGCAATGTGATTTGACTTGCAGGGGTCATTTTAGGTCAATATATACAAAACTGCATCATCAAGTATAGATTTAAAGTGCATTGTAAGATAATGCTTATGTTAGAATGCACCCTATTGACATGTATAGATTTTAAAAAAACTGTGACAGTTTTTGCAGTTCAAATCACATTTATTTAATAAAAACATTTTTTTTCATTCAGTTTACCACAGTTTTTAGCAGGCCTTTTACCTTTTAAGGTAGTCTCCATTTTGAACAGGTTTTATTAGATTTGTGCTTTAAATACATCAGATTTCTATCATATTTGTGCTATATCTTTTTTTGCCTATATTCAGCACTCATTTTATATTAGTGATCAGTGACAATATGTGGGAACTGTACATGTTAATAAAAAGTATAATCATTCTAAAATAGGGATATCATCTATAAAAATTTGTACAAATATACTATTACATATCAAGTGTCATTCCAAATCATCCATACCTTTTCTGAGCAGCTGAAGAGTAGTCGATCAATTTACTGCACAGCACTGTATGTCACCTTCAGTTGATATTACCTTAGAATGTCTTGCAATCCTTTCCGCATTTATTTTCTTTGATTCAATCATATTGGTGTGCAGTGACTTTTTGTGTCATCTGATGTTGGTTTATTATATTGTTCAGTGAAATTTTGCAATGTGAAAGATGTACCTTTCTTCTTCACTTGTCATGCTCAGCATAGTGAGAAATGTTAGCTATTCTTTCATCTGATGACTATGGCACTGTGTGGTATTTACATTCATAAAATGATTGCTAATTTAAAGATATTGTAACAGTAGCACCGTCTCTTTAATAATGTCTTTGCTTTATAAATATCTGTATGTTAGATTATTCTTTTAACTTGAATTATCCACGTGATGCAGTTTTATTGCTATGCTGACCCACCTAAAAAGTATCACTTGGGAGATCTGACATATGGGCTTTTGAGTAAATACAATATGGTTAACATTTAGCTTTTAGAGCAAAAAATGCTTGAAAAAAAACACCTTAGCAGATGTTTTCAAGCAGTAGATCTATCTCTTTGCAGCATAACTTTGACAGTGTTGGAAGACAGTTACTGAATCATTGAAGTATCCTTGACTTGATGTCGTAAAAATCAGATGCAATTCAAGCTTTAATGCTGACTTACTTTATAATCTTCATATATAATTTATTTATGGTACACTGCCACAGCTAAATCATTTAAGAATAAAATTTAATTGCACTAGAAACTTCTTTCTGGTGTTGACTTTAGTATAGTACAAAATCTTACATCTAAAAAGTACATCCAAGAATATTTTTTTTCTCATTTTTAATTTCTAAATGGCTTAAGCCAATTAGTAGTTATAATATAAAAAAAATGATTTTGTTTCTAAGAACTGAAAACACAGGATACTTAGATAAGCTCTCAAAACACTAAGACCTGAAAAAAATATACTCATATAGGTTGTTTTCTTGAGCTCTTTGGTGGTTAAGGAGGCTGTGGGGGGAAATTAATTTTTAGGTGCCTCAACACATCAAAAACATTTGTAGCTACGACAGTAAGGAATCATTGCTTACATTATGATAATAGTTTTAGAGTTATTCTGGTTAAAGTGGCTGTAAAATAACAAACACGTCTATACTTACCTGCTCTGTGCAGGTTTTGCACAGAGCAGCCCCAATCCTCCTCTTCTGAGCCCCCCCTGCTGGCACTCTAGGCCACTCCTCTTCAGTGGGTGCCCCCATGGAAAGCTGATTTTCATGGGGGCTCCCATGCATGTTCACTCCTGTGTCCTGCTTCTGCGTCCAATGACACAGATAGCAGGACTCAGTCCCACCCACTGCTCCTGTGTCACAGCATTTGAATGACAGCAGAGGGAGGAAATGGCTCCTGCTGCTATCAAGCTGGCCAATGAGGAGGGAGAAAGCAGTGGGAGCCACTGCTGTCATGCACATCACTGGATCAAAGTGGGTTCAGGTAGGAAAAAGGGGGGGCTGCAGCTCAGAAGATTTTTCACCTTAATGCATAGAATACATTAAGGTGAAAAACCTTAGGGCTTTAGAACCACTTTAAAGTAGAACCATAGGCAAAACTTTATTTTGTTTTCATTTTGGATAAAGTGAGCAGTAGACCCCTGTCAGTGTTCTTTTTGCCATCTTTGACCCATTGGGAGGATTTATCTTCACGACCTATCCCATAGCTAAAACAGGAAGTGAAAGGAAACCCCTGCAAACTAAGAGAATCCCTTGGGGTCCCCCACGTCGCCAGGACTAGTGTCTCCCATTGGAAGATTTACCCTCTATTACTCTTCTGGGGACAACCCAAAATTTTTAATTTTGTTATACTTTCACTTTCAATGATATTGGTAAACAGGAAAAATAGAGAGGGACAGCACAGACAGTAATAAAAAAAAACTGAAAGGTGTTCTAATCCACCTCCACTCTATCTAAAACTAAAAAAAGTTTTGTGTTTAGTTATACTTAAAGGGCGGTTGGCAGGTTAAGGTAATATTATGCTTGTGCAGAAGTGGGCATAGTTTGCCAGCAGAGCACGATGGCCACTTGATATCTGCTGCTCTTCTCTGCCTGGGGACTGTATGTGACATCTAAGCTCTCACAACCGCTTCTCCTGGTTCCCATTCAGCAATACAAGCACAGGAGTAGGGGCAGTGTCCTGAAAGAAAAAAAAACCCAGGGGCCCTGCAAGTTTACCAAGTTCTTCACAGCATTGGGCATGGGCTCTTAAAATGGCTGTGGTCTGGGACATAGTTCACAGCGCCAAACCTAAATTTCTTCCATCCTCAATTCCTAGACGCATCCTAGCGAGAGTACATTTCTTTCATGTTAAGGATCAAATACTCTCAGCTACAGACTCACAGCCTGTAGGAGACCCCATCTCCTGATCTTGGGACTGGTGATACTGACTGCTGCTGCCTGACATGTGGAGGAAGCTGGAAAAAGTGCCAGTGCCCCAAGAGGTTATCCTGAGTGAGGCAAGCTGTTCTGGGACGCTGTCCAGTAAACCTTCAGTGTGGATACGCTGAGCCAGGGACTGTCGGATCCATCCATCTTGGAGATCGGGAGACACCCAGAGGACGTGGCTAAGCATCGGGCATCTACTTACCTCATGCGAGCGATGATCTCCTAGAATTTAGAGATCATCGGGAATTGATAAGAGGCAAATTTAATCTTCATATGGATAGATGTAATATGTTATCACTGGGAATGGTGTACAGCACATTCAGTTGGTAGAATACCAATGAAATTATTTTTAACACACATGGACACTTGTTTTTGAACTTTTTTAATATTAATCACATGTTGAGACACTATGTTTGTATTAATTCTTCAATAAGAGTTTTTTACAAAAGAGACAGCGTAACCTTTTATATTTTCACGTGTTTTTCATTATCTCCTTGTATACAAGGAGTGGTAAAAGTGCAGCAGTCTTTACCTATATTAAGCGCAATATTTTTTTACACATATTTTTAAATACTCTCAGCTGCTTGATCCTGGGCACCCTAACAGATTCCTACTATCATGTCTTACTTTTTGCTGATATCTCAGCATTTACAGCCCAAAAACATTCCTGTTTGATAACTGTCATTGTCATGTACCTTTTTCAATAAAAAGAGTTAAAAAAAAACATTCCTTTTGCATCACTTCTCTGAGAACAAAATATCACTTACACATGGAGACATAGTTACATGCTTACATAGTTAATTTGGTTGAAAAAATACACAGGTCCACAAGTTCAACCATTAAAAGGGATAAAAAATGACTATCCAATATACACAATCCCATACCCACATTTGGTCCAGACGAAGGCAAAAAAATAAAACAGCAAAACACCAGCTGGGAAAATAATTCATTCCTGATCCCCAAGACGCAATCAGATATTCTCTGGATCAACTTTACCTATAAATATTAGTATCCAGTTATTCTTTGTGTATCTATGAAAGAATTCAGGCCTTTTTTAAAACAATCATGAGCTGGACAGAACCAGCTCTTGAGGTAATCTATTCCACATTTCACAGCTCTTACTGTGAAGAAGCCTTTCCTGCCCAGACCAATTTTCAGCTTGCAGTACACTTTGAATGACAATTACTCCGTCATGCAACACTGTATCCATATAAAATTTGAGTCCTTTTTCTTCACACAAATAGAGCTTTCTTTTGCTGGTATTTATTCACCATTTTTTTCATTTTGCTTTTTGTTTTTTGCGCTATAAATAAAAAAAGACCAAAAATTTGGTAAAAAAACACATTTTTCTTGTTTTTTTTTTAACATTTTGCAAATTAGTAATGCTTCTTCATAAATGTTGTCCAAAATGTATACTGTTACATATATTTGGTAAAAAAAAACAAAAAACAATTCAGTGTATATCATTTGGTCTCTGCGAAAGTTTTACAGGCTACAAGCTATGGTGCCAATCATTGAAAGTTGATCACACCTAAACACACCTGATGTACTCATGGCCTATTTCATTCCTTGAGACACAAACAAGCCAGGACAGTACAAATACCCCAAATGACCCCGTTTTGGAAAGGAGACATCCCAAGGTTTTTTAAGTTGTAATTTTTTCCCATAATTCTTTGCCAAATTAAGATTTTTTTTCACAAAATTGTCATATTAACAGGTTATTTCTCTCACTTGGCATATGCATACTTGCAACTTCAAACCCAAACACATTCTGCTACTCCTCCTGTGTATGGCAATACCACATGTGTTAGACTTTTTCACAGCCTAGCCACATAGTGAGGCACAACATGCAGGGAGCACCTTCAGGTGTTCTAGGGACATAGATTACACATCTAATTTCCCGACAACCTATCACACTATTGAAGGCCTTAGAGCACCAGGACAATGGAAACATCTACAAAATGACCCCATTATGGAAATCAAACATCCCAACGTATATTCTACGAGTCATAATGAGTCTTTTGAACCTGCCATTTTTTCCACAATGTGGAAAGAAAATGAAAACGCTTTTTTTTACACAAAGTTGTCCATTTATAAGTTATTTCTAAAACATAGCATGTACATGGCAAAAATTACACCCCAAAATACTTTCTGCTCTTGTCCTGAGTATGGTGATACCACATGCCTGAGATCTTTACACAGCCTAGCCGCATACAGAGGCCCAACATCCAAGTAGCACTTTTTAGGCATTCTAGGGATATAAATTACACATCTAATTTCCTGATGACCTATCATTTTTGAAGGCCATTTATATTTCTAACACATAGCATGTAGATACCAATAATTACACCCCAAAATACATTCTGTTGAGCAAAGCGTAAACAAAAGACTAGCTGTGGTTTTAGTAGTGCAGTTGTCCACAGAGGAGAGCATTGGTCCAGGCAGCAGCCAGGGACATGCTCAGCGACAACGAACGTAATTGTTCAGGCAGCAGGAAGGAATATTGTCTATAGCCAGTACAGGTAGCAGGCAGAGATATTGTCAGCAAAGCCAAAGGAAATGTCCAGGCAGAGACATGGTCACCACAACCAAAATATTGGTCCTGGTACAGTTACCCGCAAACACTCATTATTGTACCGCTCTCCAGCCCTAAAAAAAATTGCCTCTTGCCACTAGACATGTGCATTTGATTTAGTCTGTATGCATTTTCGTCTGAATTTTGGGTATTTTCGTTATCGTTTTAACAAACGTTAACGAACGTGCAGAATCTGAAAACCGAAAGATCCGACATAAACAAATGCATTTTCCTGGACCTCCCCATGTCAGCCTACTATGGGTCAGCTCCGCCCTCTCTGACCCCTCCAGGACCACCTCTTTTCTAGCCCATAAAAGGACGGCTGTCTGCCCACACCAGTGTTCATTTTTCATCCTCGCTCCGGACGCCTTTTAAAGTTTATTTTTATTTATTTTTATTTTTTTTCTCTTCTCCATCCACCCATCCATCCTGTCAGGTTCAGCCTCTCCTGATTCAGAAGACCCCCCCATATAGGCTGTAAATCTCCTGAGGTGGGTTCCCGTGGTGCTGGGATTGTATGGTACAGTATAAATGACTGTGTATTACTGGCAAAGGTCACTGGCAGTATAAATGACTGTATATACCTTCGTTAGGCAGGTGCTGGCACTCTCTCCTTCCATGTTTTTGTGTGTTCAGGCAGTGGTTTGGCTCGCTGTGACTTGTAGTTCACTACCTCCACATGTACTCTTTTCAGGGTTGAGCAGGTGAGGTCAGAGGTAGCCTCCTCTTTGGGTTTCCCAGCAAACACCAGAATGCTCACTGCTGATTTGCAGCAGCCTCTGTCCTCTAGGCTGATCTCAGTCTCCAGCTGGTCAATCTGCTATTCTGCTCTGCTCTGGTAAGCCTCCTTCCAGGTCTCATTACTTTCTGCTGTGTTACTTGTCTGTCAGAGTATTTTTATTATCCTGTACCTTCTAGGACTGGGGAATTTTGCCTGCCTGTCTAGCTGCCTTAAGCACTGAAGATTTGGATGGAGAAGTTTATTTTGATTGTATTTATTTATTTATTTTTGTTTTGAAGAGAAAAAAAATTGTTTATTTATTTTTTAAAAGAGAGCACATCCTCTGTGTTTTACAGAGAGAAGGGCCCACTGCGAGATAAACTCCCGCAAAGAGGTTCCAAATCAGCATTCCAGCCTCAAAAGAGTAAAGAAGGGACTAGACATGACAAATCGCAGAGTCGCATGCAGCTGGATAGATGCCTGTTGTCACAGCATTCCAGATCTCCCTCGCTCTTACCTCACTTTAGTCGCTCGGACCCAAGCCAAGAGAGGTCAAGACATCAGATGGCTCAGGACGATGCTGCAAAAGCACGCCAGGTTAAATCCTACATTAAGCATGAAGTCAAGGAAGGGTTAAAGAGTGTTTCAAGGAATCCTGCTCATCCTGCTGTATCTTTACCATCTGCAGATTCAGATCATGTGTTTTCAGTGCGTTTTAACTCTGAAGTCGATAGCGATTCGGATCCATCTGAGGCTGAGATGGTCCCAGAATTGCATACGTTTGATTTCTGCACGAGCCTTATGGTTGAAGCATTGGTCGGCCGATAAGGCTTCTCAGCACAGTCTGTGTTCGGTTCCATTTGATGGGATGCTATGCTTTGAGAAGACTTAGAATCAGCAATTCAGTGGGTTTCCGGCGTCAGATCTGGCCAAATCCCGCAGAAGAGAAAAAGACACAGCAGCCCTTTTGGTTTAACAAGAGATCCAAAGAAGGATTCAGAGAGGCCAAGGCTTACAGACAGTTTTTCAGACAGTAGAGGGAAGCTGGTTCAACCTTCCAGAAACCTTCCAAGCCCAGGGCCAACCAAGCTTCTGGGGCTGTGTTTCCACTGCTGCGTCCCCAGAGTCGCGGGATTTACATTGCGACTTTGCTCTGCGATTTGTGATGCAATGTCATTCGACCTGTGAAAACCATATGAGAACAAATCGCACAGATGTCGGAACAAAGTAGTGCAAAAACCTTTTTTGGAGTCGCTGCGACCTACGTCATACCAATTAGAACGGGGACCATTGAAATACATGGGTTTTGACTTGTCATGCGACTTTGCATGTGTCAGGTCGCACAACAACTCGCAGTAGTGGAGACAGAGCCTAAGGCTCCAGATAAGTCCTTCTGAAGCTGTATCCGCTTAACCCTCTCAAGTAGGAACAAGACTAGTCCAATTCAGGGGGGGTTTGGGCGGACAAATGACATGATGCCTGGATTGTAGCTGTCATTCGATCACGTTATCGTCTCGAGTTCAGAACAAAGCCCCCTCAGACCTTGTTCATAGAAACTGGACCTCCTACGGATTTGGAAAGGAGGCAATGTTTGCAAGGATATATAGGGGAGCTGTTGGCAGCAAGGGCCATCCTTCCGGTTCCAAGGCACGAATTGGGTCAAAGAGTATGTTCCCCCTCTGTTTTTGGTCCCAGAGGCTTCAGGGGGTTTCGGACCAGTTTTTGACCTCAAAGTCCTGAATTCTTACATGAAGGTTCCACCATTCAAAATGGAGTCATTGGAAACGATTGTTTCGGTTGTGGAGTCAGGAGACGAGGGATGGTTTCCATCGATCTGGCAGATGCGTATCTTCATGTCTCCATAGACGCATCTCACAGTCACTTTCTCAGGCCTTCCGTGGAAGGCTCTCATTTTCATGTTTATTCTCTCCCATTCGGTCTCTGCACGACTCTGAGAATATTTTTAAAGCTACTGTCTGCTGTCATTGCGACTCTCAGGGTAAAGGGAGTGCAAATATTTAATTATCTAGATGACATGCTACTTCTGGGTCCATCAAATGAGCTCCTTCTAGTTCATATGAATTCACCTGCAAAACACTAACTCGTTTCGGTTGGTTGATCAACTTTCGGAAGAGCCAGATGCATCTGACCCAGGTCTTGGAACTTCCAAATGTTGGAGTATTTAGGAGTACAATTAAACACGGATCGGGGTCGTGTTTCTCTTCCTCGGAGGAAGGTCCAGGAGATCCAGTCTCAGACAAAGCAGTGATGGCCAGGCCTTCTATGATGCTGAAGGAATCCATGCAGTATCTGGAAATTTTATCAGCCACAGTTCCAGTAGTACCGTGGGTCAGGTGGTGCAGAAGGAGGTTTCAATGCAACTTTCTTCTTCAGTGAGATCATCTGCCAATTCCGATAATCTGGTCCCTGATTGGTGGTCAGTAGCTCGCAATCTTTCCTGCGGAGTTCCGTTGAAGGCCTCAGAACCAATAGTGGTGTCGACCAATGCCAGTCTGGCAGGTTGCAGGGCCCACTGCCTGGGACAGCAGGTTCAAGGCCAATTGTACCTTTGTGGGACGAAGCGTTCAAATTTCCTGGAATTGGATGCTCTCAAACGCGCTCTTAGCGTTCCAACCTATGTTGCGAGGTCGAGCTGTCAAGATTCTTTTGGACAACAAAACTACGGTGGCTTATGTGTCTCATCAGGGGGGCACAAGAAATCACCCTCTCCTTCAGGTGGCATGTCAATCTTCCTCTGCACAGAGAAGAGTCTCGGCTCTCTTACAGCATCTTAACTCCCAGGGCCTGGCAATGTTTTAGCAGATCGCTTAAGTCGAGGTTTTGGGGATCACAACAAATGGGGCCTCAACCCCAAGTACCTACACAAGATCTTCAGGGTCTGTGGGATGCCTTCGATAGATCTTATGGCATTGGAGAATTGTCAACTGCCTTTCTTCTTCTCCCGGACCTTGCATCCACAGCCATTGGGTCAGGGTGCTCTGTCCAGGTCTTGGAACTTCCCCTTGGTGTATGTGTTCCCGCCACTTGGCTGTCAAAATCCTGCTGAAGATTCAGTGAGAAAGGGTCACAGCAATAGTAGTCCTACCTTACTGGCTCAGGGAGCTGTGGTTCCCTCTGGCTTGGAGGATAAAGTTGGGCTCACCAATTCCTCTGCCTCTTTGATAAAATCTCCTTCTGCAGAGTGGGGCCTGACACCTGAACCGCAGTAGGATAAAGTTAATGACATTATTACAGGATCGTCAGAACGAATGTAACCTATCACCGGATCTGGAATACTACGGAAAGGGGTTGGTGATGAGTGGAGCAGGTTAGACCTGGTCTCTGCGGTTTCAACCTACCTGAAATGGACTAAAAGCTTTGGCAAACAAGCTCAGCTGTAGGTTTTCCCAATGGGGCCTAAAAAGGCCAGCAACATCCAGAGTTGTGTCTTCCTGGTTTGTCAAAACCATGCATATTGCATACAAAACGCTGGGCCTTCCTCCTCCTTTAGAGATCAAAGCACATTCGACAAGGGGTATGGCAGCATCCTGGGCATACGCGAAGGTCGCCCCTGAGGTAGTTTTCAGAGCAGCAAGCTGGAGCATGCCCAACACCTTTTTATTAGGCATTACAAGCTTAATATGGCTTGTCCGCCTGAGGAAACATTTGGCTCAACAGTTATTATGGTGGCTGTTGCCCATTAAAAAATTTTAGTAGCATTGCATTGAGGGTTTGGCTTATTTTTTATTTTTTGTCTTCCCTCCCTTCTTAATATTGCTTGATACATCCCATAGTAGGCTGACATGGGGAGGTCCAGGAATAAGGAAAATTGTTATCCATACTTAGAGGAATTTTCCTTTCCTGGATCCTCCCTATGTCAGCCAGAGGATTTCCACCCAGTTTATACATCGCGAGGCGGGGTTTTTTTGAACACTGGTGTGGGCAGCAGCCGCCCTTTTATGGGCTAGAAAAGAGGTGGTCCTGGAGGGGTCAGAGAGGTCGGAGCTGGCCCATAGTAGGCTGACATGGGGAGGATCCAAGAAAGGAAAATTACGGTAAGTATGGATAACAGTTTTCCTTAATTTTCGTTTTCGCTGCAACAACAGTTCAATATAGATAGCAGATTCGACATGACGCTGACAATAGTGATCTGTGTCCATCAAACCTGTGGTCGAATGTGCCTAACCTTAACTCTATTAGTCCAAGATTATTCTACATAGAGAGAAAAGATTTGACATAGAGAAAAAAGATTGGACATTATAGAGACAATAGCAAAAAAGGTTGAATGTGCCTAATCTAACTCTATTAGTCCGAGATTATTTGACATAGAGAGAAAAGATTCAACATGAAGATTCAACAAAGCAGTCGCCGCGAGCGGACATTTATGGTCAAATGCTCCACTCATAGGCTATAGAAGAATTCTAATGTTGGTTGACTAGTAATTAATAAATATAATTATTACTAGTGTCATACAACATTAGAATTCTACTATAGCTTGTAGGTGGAACATTCGACCGGAAATGTACGATTGCGGCGTTGTACAGTTTAGCTGCTCCGTCGAATCTTCTTAAAACATTCGACAGACACCATAAGCCTTCAATGACAGATTCAACCTTAATTATTTTGGATTTTCGGATGAATGCATTTTTTAATGAAATAAAATAAATAAAAACGAATTTTGGGAGTAACTAAATTTATTTTTTGGACGAAAACGAAATTCCAAAAAGAAATATTTCAGTGTGCACATGTCTACTTGCTACAGCTAAATATTTCCATAGTAGAGGTAGCAGGCAAAGGTGTGGTCAGTTCATGTGGCGGGCAGAATCATGGTGGCAGTGAGTCAGCAGCAGGCAGAAATATCAGGCTTAGGGCCTCGATCAGGTAAGACCTGGGTGCAGGGGTAGAGGCTTCTCCCACCCAAATCTCTTTGAATCCTCTGGTCTCCAGATCCTATTCCAGGAAATTACAAAACTCAGAGAAAACAAAAAAAAAGCGTTTACTCCATCCCAAAAAATTATTATGGAGCCCCTCACAAAAGTGAGACCCCTGTGCACTACAGTAGCAGAGCAACAGATTAGTCCAAATGGAAGGCAGAAACATAGTCGATAAACAGGCCAGGGTCAGTTCAAGTGGAAGGCAGAAACATGGTGGATCAACAATTCAGACAGCAGGCAGAGGCATATTCAATAAACAGGCCAGGGTCAGTCCCTGTAGAAGGCAGTGGTATCGTTATTTGAGGAAGCAGGCAAATGGTCAGCACAGATGTTGAAAATGGGCAAATGGTTAAAAACTTGGGCTAATATTTTAGGGATGTGTGAAAATGCCAGAAGCATTCTCCAAATGCCTAGGCTGGGTTGGGAGGGACACTGGGGACATTGATAGCTGGTATCTCTTCTAACTCCTCCTTTGCTGCATACGGGACATGTTTTTTGGCATCTTTGACCTGATTCTGATGATGGAATTCTCTCTGGGAAATGGCGTTCATGAAGTCTGCTATCAGCATCAGAGGTTTTCTGGGGAGATCTTTGCTGGTAGATAAGTGATGTGTCTATTTCTTCTATGAATTTTGGGAAGGGGGTGGGTCTTTCTCTGGATTTGGTGTAGGTGACATAAGCATTGTATATGGCACAATGAATAAGATAAATGGCAACTTTCTTATACCAGAAACAGTATCCACAGAATAATCCACCCCCATGTAAAGATTATAATCTTGGACGCATGCAGGCTTTTGAATGGGACTGTGTCTTCTGGGAATCTCCACAGAAGTGTCATTATGGATGGTGGACAGCATGTATACATCCCTCTTATCTTATCCCTCTTCTCTTTCCACTTCACAGCCAGCATTTTGTCATTTCTCCCTTTGTAGCCTTGTGTTAGCTAAAGATTGTGGGAAGCTGGTACTGTTTTTTCTGGAGGTACCGCAGGCCAAGGTTTTTGCACGGTGTAGGTGTTGGAAAAGGGGCTGGCTGGTGTGAAAGTTATCCAGATAGAAGTAATAACCTTTTTGGAGAAGTGGGTATGCCATGTCTCATACGATTTTTCAGTTGTACAGATGTAGGTTGGGCACTCGGAGGCTGAAGCCGGGAATCTCTTCCATCGTATATGCGGAATGCATGCAATTATCCTGTGGCTCTTTCACAAAGCTTGTAGATTTTGACTCCATATCTAGCCCTTTTGCTTAAAATGTATTGTTTGATTCCTAGCTAGCCAGTGAAGTGTACAAGGGACTCATCCACACATATAATTTGATCAGGGACCTAAACCTAAGTGGGTGAATTTTGTATAATTTGTCATAGTTGGGGATCTCGGAAAGGGTACTGGATATTGTCACTGAAGTGAAGCGCAATGATCATCTCATATTGGGACCTGGGCATTACAGAGAAATAAATGGGCATGTGGTGGACCAGTAGTCATGTTTTTCATTTATTTTGTAAGCCCCATGTTAAGGGTGAGGCCCATAAAGAATTTGAACTCCTCCAATGTCAGACGTCTCTACTCATATGGACGGGTGTAGGCTGAACTGGGGTCGCTCTCAATATACTGTTGGGCAAATAGTTTTTATTGAACCAGCTGATGTCACCCGACATTCGGTCCATGTGTGCGGGGCTTAAGGGTGCCAACACTGAACCTTGGTCACACCACTAACAACCCTAGACCATTTATCAAATGAATAATTAACTGCTACTCTCCAAATACGGTCTTTTAGCCAGTTTTCTATCCATTTACAAACTGATTTTTCCAGGTCTGTAGACTTAACCTTACGCACTAGCCATATGTGGGGAACTGTGTAAAATGTTTTTGCAAAATCCAAATATACTGCATCCACAGCCACTCCTTTGTCTAAGGGGGTACTTATCTCCTCATAAAAATAAATCCAATTTCTCTGACAACTTCTGTCTTTCGTGAATCCATGAATCCATGCTGTCTTTTACTATATTTTATATACTATATATAATATATAGTATATAATATATGTTTTTCCAGCAAAAAATCATGTATGTGGTCTTTTATTAAACTCTCCATTATCTTCCCAACTAGATGCTAAATGAATAGGTCTGTAGTTACTTGGTAAAGACCCTTAAAGAGTAAAGACTCATTAAAGAGTCCCTAAAAATTAGAAATAATGGCTTTGAAATGACAGAGCTCAATTCTTTAAAGTGTAACTCCACTTTTGTTACGAAAAAAACTTTCCCCCTGGGTGATCTATTGCATTTCAAGGATTATAACAACCTTTGTTGCAGATTCCTACCTTTTGTTATTCTGAAGAAATCCATGTGTGTTTGTCTGTGCCTCTGTGCTGAGTAGGTCTAATGGGAGTGGTTTCCTAATTATCAGTCAGCTGTGGCAACTACAGAGCACTGATGAGGAGAGCTGCTGGGCCTGCATCCCTTTAGAAGTGTTCCTATTGAAAGTGTCTCACCAAAAACAACTTTTTTGTTGCAGGGGATGCCTGAAATCTGACTTGTATCTTAGGCAGACTTCTGGGAAAATTGGTGAGCCCATCACACAAGCAGGAAATGATGTTTCAAGGGAATGAGGGAGTGGTCCGTACACATTCTGTGTACAGAACAACTCCATGTAGCCATATTACATTGCATTTACTATGGACTAGGAAGTGCTGGGAGCCACCAGCACAGTCGTGCCCTGAAGTGACACCCTTACACGCCGCAGCTGGTCCTCCCTGTAGACCGGATTAACCCGTCACTGTGTCCACACCACGCTGACCTCCCTTTACCTATACTGTGAGTGTGTATATTATTTGCTGCCATTAAATCATTTAAATACTGCACTCAGATGGTGCTGCTCTCTCCCTGTGTTTTTCATATCTGCAGAGTTTCATTCTAGCTCTTCCCTGAGCCTGCAGCCATCTACAGCTCACAGTTCATCTTAGAGACTGTTCATCAGAGACTCTCAGAGACACTCAGTTTTTCTCTTACTGTTCATAGGATATACCCACTCCTCCTAAAGTTATAGTGTGTCATTTTTGTTTTGCTGTTTACTGCACTGTAGTATATACTATGCACTGCACTATATACTCTGCACTGTAGTATATACTATGCACTTAACGATATACACTGCACTGTGGTATATACAATGCACTGCGTTATATACACTATATATACACTACACTGACTGCACTGAATTATGTATTATACACTGCTTGCACTGTAATATACAGTGGGGACGGAAAGTATTCAGACCCCCTTAAAATTTTCACTCTTTGTTATATTGCAGCCATTTAAGTTCATTTTTTTTCCTCATTAATGTACACACAGCACCCCATATTGACAGAAAAACAAAGAATTGTTCACATTTTTGCAGATTTATTAAAAAAGAAAAACTGAAATATCACATGGTCCTAAGTATTCAGACCTTTTGCTCAGTATTTAGTAGAAGCACCCTTTTGATCTAATACAGCCATGAAAGATGCACCAAGTTTTTGTCACCTGGATTTGGGGATCCTCTGCCATTCCTCCTTGCAGATCCTCTCCAGTTCTGTCAGGTTGGATGGTAAACGTTGGTGGACAGCCATTTTTAGGTCTCTCCAGAGATGCTCAATTGGGTTTAAGTCAGTGCTCTGGCTGGGCCATTCAAGAACAGTCACGAAGTTATTGTGAAGCCACTCCTTCGTTATTTTAGCTGTGTGCTTAGGTCATTGTCTTGTTGGAAGGTAAACCTTCAGCCCAGTCTGAGGTCCTGAGCACTCTGGAGAAGGTTTTCGTCCAGGATATCCCTGTACTTTGCCACATTCATCTACCCCTCGATTGCAACCAGTCGTCCTGTCCCTGCAGCTGAAAACCACCCCCTCAGCATGATGCTGCCACCACCATGCTTCACTGTTGGGACTGTATTGGACAGGTGATGAGCAGGGCCTGGTTTTCTCCACACATACCTCTTAAAATTAAGGCCAACAAGTTCTATCTTGGTCTCATCAGACCAGAGAATCTTATTTCTCACCATCTTGGAGTCCTTCAGGTTTTTTTTTTAGCAAACTCCATGCGGGCTTTCATGTGTCTTGCACTGAGGAGAGACTTCCGTCAGGGCCACTCTGCCATAAGGCCCCGACTGGTGGAGGGCTGCAGTGATGGTTGACTTTCTACAACTTTCTCTCATCTCCCGACTGCATCTCTGGAGCTCAGCCACAGTGATCTTTGAGTTCTTCTTTACCTCTCTCACCAAGGCTCTTCTCCCTCGATAGCTCAGTTTGGCCGGGTGGCCAGCTCTAAGAAGGGTTCTGGTCATCTCAAACGTCTTCCATTTAAGGGTTATGGAGGCCACTGTGCTCCTAGGAACTTTAAGTGCAGCAGAAATTTTTTTGTAACCTTGGCCAGATCTGTGCCTTGCCACAATTCTGTCTCTGAGCTCTTGAAGCAGTTCCTTTGACCTCATGATTCTCATTTGCTCTGACATGCACTGTGAGCTGTAAGGTCTTATATAGACAGGTGTGTGGCTTTCCTAATCAAGTCCAATCAGTATAATCAAACACAGCTGGACTCAAATGAAGGTGTAGAACCATCTCAAGGAAGATCAGAAGAAATGGACAGCACCTGAGTTAAATATGAGAGTGTCACAGCAAAGGGTCTGAATACTTAGGACCATGTGATATTTCAGTTTTTCTTTTTTAATAAATCTTCAAAAATGTCAACAATTCTGTGTTTTTCTGTCAATATGGGGTGCTGTGTGTACATTAATGAGGAAAAAAAAATAACTTAAATTATTTCAGCATATTGCTGCAATATAACAAAGAGTGAAAAATTTAAGGGGGTCTGAATACTTTCCGTTCCCACTGTATATATACTACACTGACTGCACTGTAATATATATTATACACTGACTGCACTGTAATATATATTCACACTGACTGCACTGTAATTTATATACTACACTGACTGCACTGTAATATATATTCTACACTGAATACACTGTAATATATATTCACACTGCCTGCACTCTATATATAATACTACACACTCTATCCACTAACTAACCTGCCTGCGCTATCTCCACTCCAACACACTACATACGGCTAACATGTAAGCAGTCTTATATAGTGTGGGGCATGGACTTGAACATCGGGACCATCCCTACTAGTGATGTGCAACCAAGAAAGGGTGCAGTTAATATTAATATTATCAGCTCACTTGTTTGGTCTTGTCCATACCTTCTTACTTTTTATCCACCATTGATTAAACACTCAGAGCTTGTGCAACATTTTTGTCTTGTACCTTGCTTTTCCCTTCCCCTCTTTCTCATTTGTACTTCCCACTTTTGCTCTTTCAGGCTCTTTTTCTTTAGGGCCACTTTTGTGTACCCCAGCACCGGCCCCCTATCAGCTCCTGGACACCCCTACCCTGTTGTGATCCACTTGCACTACAATACATATATAAGTTTATATATTTTTTTTTATGCAGGTGATCTATGTCTCAATCATAGCCTTTCTCTTTTTTTTAATTTCCCATTTTTTTACAAGTTTACTTCATCCGATATCTATATTGTTTAATTATGACATGGTTTTTCCACAGATACACGAAGTAAACTTTTACTATGGCTGAATCCTGATGAAGTGGATGCTGTTCCACGAAATGCGTAGAGATTACTGTCTGAATGTGCACCAATTCAATTAAAATTTTTGATATTGTATATATGGCAATCATGTGTCATGTGCATACTGTGTTTGTTTTTTTCTTTCAATAGATGTTTATTGATTTTAACAAATGTATACAAAGTACAGATGTGGCATATTAAACTTCTCCGGGCGGAAGTCCTCCGAAGTGATATAAAAACATACAAACAATATAAGAGAGTAAATGAAAGATTATACAACTGAAATAAAAAGTATGGGTGGGTTGTCTTTATGTTTTTCCTGAGAATGTAGACACAACAGCAAGATAATGGCTGGGCCCCTAGAGTAGTGGGGATCCACCCACCCCCAGCACCCCTGTCGGGATCAAGCTGTGCCGGGGATAGAGTCCCCCCACCCTCTCCAGGTGCCCGCTTCCATTGTGTCAAGACAGCTGGGTAGTGATCACTGGGCCATAACGGAAAGCCCATCATCCTTCCCTTTTCAACTATAATTTGAAAATCGTACACTGTAAACCGGTTTGTATGAAGAGAATAAAGGAAGAGAAATAAAGAAGAGAGAGGGGATGAAGAGGGGGAGAGCAGGTGATGGGCTGTGGGTTGAGGGAGCAGAGTACCAACGAAAGTGCCTTTGGATGTTGTGCTATATCATGATACCAGGAAAAAGAGAAGTTCCCAAATAGTTAGCCCATGGTTCCCAGATCTTCCAAAATTTACCATTGGAATTTGTTAATATGCTGGATAGCTTTTCTTGTGTCATAATCCACGATATTTTCCTTTTAACTGCTTGTATGGATGGTTTAGGTTTTTTCCATGCTTTAGCGATTGTGATTTTAGCCCCAAGTAGAATAAAGTGGATTAAGGAGAGCGTGGCTTTGGGAAGATGTGGTATGTGTGCATTGAGGATGGCAACTTCAGGAGATCTAGGGATCTGGCAACCCGTTACCTTATTGATCATGTTAAAGATCAATCTCCAAAACGTGCGGATCTTGGGGCATTCCCACCATACGTGAGCCATAGAGCCCAGTAACTTACATCTTCTGAAGCATAGGGGATCTGCCGATGGAAAGATGGCTGCCAGCCTAGTGGGGGTGAGAAACCATCTAGTTAAAATTTTTATGTTAGCTTCCATCAAAGAGACATTTTGGATCCCCCTATAAGATTTATCGAATGCCTCTTGCCAGGTCTCTAGATCCCACTTGTAATTAAAGTCAGCCTCCCAGGCCAACATGGAAGAGGTTTTTCTGACAAGGTGAGTGAGGGCAGAATAGATCACCGATAAACCTCCCCTCTGCTCCACGGCCCCTCCACACCACATCTCATATACCGTAAATTTGAGGGGCAGAGGTATATCTTGCCATATTTTGTTTAGGAAGTGGGAAATTTGTCGGAAGCTAAACTGTTCTGATTCTGGGAGCTCTAAGTTGTTAACACAATAACTTAGGGTAATGGGGCCACTAGAGGTAAAGTAATGACCTATCCGATATAGCCCCTTGTCCAACTACCATCTAAAGTCTGTGATGTCTAATCTAAGGCGGGAAATCAGGGTTGTGGAAGAGGTGTGCGAGGGGGCGTCCAGAGGAGACCAATGAAGGGTTTTTTCTAAGATTGTCCCAGAGGGTGTAAGAGTGTGAGAGGACTGGAGATAATATGGGCGGTCTGGTGTTCTGAGGGCACCAAAGGAGATAATTTAATGTGTAGCCTGGGATAGCCTGTCTTTCGATTTTTACCCAATCTGATTTTTCATATCTGGAGTAAAGTATGGAAAGTTGGGTCAGTCTGGCCGCAATAAAGTATTTGTATAAGTCGGGAAGGCCCAGCCCGCCCCTGCGTTTATGTATAAAGAGGGTGCTCAGGGGAACGCGATACCCTGAGTTTTCCCATGTGAATTTCAATATTCTACTTTGCAGTGAGCACAGATGTTCTCTCTTGATGGGGATGGGGAGGGATCGGAAGAAGTAGAGAATTCTTGGGAGTAAAGTCATTTTAATTGAATTGATCCTACCTAACCAAGAAAGTCCGTGTTTGGACCAAAGTTTGGGATCTGCCTCTAATTTCTTGTAAAGTGGGGGGTAGTTGTATGTGTATAAGGTTTCTATTTTAGCCGTCAGCGAAATTCCTAAGTAACGAATCGTATAGTCGTGCCAATCAAATTTAAAAGATTGTTTCAGTGAGATACCGTCTGTGGAGTAAGAGAGATGTTAAGGGCTTGTGATGTAGAGTAATTGACTCTGAGTCCCGAGATTCTAGCGAAGTTTTCTAATGTGTGATAGAGGTTGGGGAGAGAGGTGAGGGGGGAAGTCAAGAACAATAGGATGTCGTCGGCAAAAAGACCGCATTTGTGCGTCTGATCTCCACAGATGACTCCTTTAATGTCAGGGTTCTGACGTATCGCAATCGGTAGGGTTTTAATCGCTATTGCAAAAATTAGTGGGGATAGTGGGCACCCCTGTCTCGTCCCTCTGGCGATGTCTATAGGTTTGGAGTAGCGTCCTTGTAACCTAATGAGAGCCTTTGGTTGTGAATAAAGGGCCTGTAAGATACCCATTAATCTGTCCCCAAAGCCCCAGCGCTCCAATAGGGAAAAGATGTAGGGCCAGGATACAGTGTCAAAGGCCTTCTGTAGGTCCAATGACAGAATGAATCCCTTTTGTTTTCTCCCCCTCTCCTAGTTCGATTGCAGGATTGATATCAGGTCTATTGCCCGTCTGATTTGGTCGGTGCCTTGTCTACCTGGAATGAAGCCCACTTGGTCTTTTATGTATGTATTGGCTTATGAAAGAAGCCAATTGGTTTGCTAATATTTTGGTGAGAATTTTAAGGTCATTATTAATGAGGGATATTGGGCGATAATTGCTGATGTCTTCATGGTTTTTCTCTGGTTTGGGGATGACTGTGATATAAGCCATATTGAGGTGAATATCTAGGGGGTCATCTTTGCTTTTAGAGTTAAAGAATTTGGTCAGGTGTGGCGTTAGGGTGTCAGTGAATGTTTTGTAGTAGAGTGTAGATAGGCCATTTGGGCCTGGGGCTGTCCCCATTTTGAGGTTCTTAATGACCTCCCTAACCTCCTCCTCTGTGATGGGAGAGTCCATCATGTCTTTGTGGGCATCTTTTAGGGAGGGGTTGGATATACCCGCTAGGTACCGTGAGATTGAATCTGCGTGGGTCTGCGTGTCTGGACTGTATAATTTCATGTAGAATCCTCGGAAGGCTTCAAGAATTCTGACTGGATTGGACGTGGGGGGGGTTGACCCCCCTATCTTGATTTTGGGCATATTGTGGATTCTAAGCCAAGGTTAGAGTTTAGTCGCCAATAGTGGGCCCATTTTTTTTGCTTGGGTGTAGAATTTATGTCCGTTCCATCTGATCGATTTGTCTGCTTTCGCCGTGAGGGCGAGGATTAGGTCTAATCTAGCTTTATCTATTTGGTTTATGGACACCTTGGATGTGTAGTGTAGTGTAGTGTACACTTTTTGTGTAGTGCTTGTAATACAGCAAAATCCTGCTCTAGTCGTGTTATATCAGCCCTCCTTTCTTTTTTGACTCGGGTAGAGATCTGAATGAGCTTTCCCCTGATGAAGGCTTTGTGTGCTGCCCAGAGCATTTCTGCTGAGGTACCTTTAATGCTGTTTAGTGTAAAATACTCTTTAAGGGCTTTTCTCAGTTCTATTACTCTGATAGGGTCAGAGAGCAAGGACTCATTCAGTCTCCATTGTCTGTTTGACCCTCCCGGGACCCCTGCCAGGATAGAAATAATCACTTATGAGTGGTCGGATAGTGCTGTCCTTAATACGGGCTGTGAGTACAGCTGGGAGAAGGGTGGAAGGCGTAAGGATATGGTCTATCCGTGCGTAAGTATTGTGGGGGTGGGAGTAATGGGTGTAGTCCCTCTTGGAGGGGTTTAGTTCTCTCCATGTATCATTCAGACCGTATGCATATAGAGTTTTTGCTATTTGGAGGCTCTCTTTTGAAGGGCGAATCAGTTGGGATTTAGGGGGCTTGGACTTGTCTAGACCTTGATCGAAGGCCACATTCGAGTCTCCCCCGAATATGATTGTTCCCTTCAGTTTCGGTGTGAGAGTGCACAATAGGGTGTTGAAAAATTTGGATTGTCCTCTGTTGGGTGTGTAATATGATACTGGGGAGATAAGTTGGTCCCCAAGCGTGCCTTTCACTAGGATAAATATCCCTTCCGGGTCAACATAGTCCGAAAATTACAGGATTTCGAGAATAAGATCGCTACACCCTTAGTTTTGTTATCTGCGCTGGCTAGATAGAATTGCGGGTAATGTGAGTAAAGGAACTTGGGGCTATATCGGGCAGGGAAATGTGTTTCTTGTAACATAAGTATGTCTAGTTTTGGTGATTTATAGTAATTTAGTAGTTTTCTCCTCTTAATCGGGGAGTTAAGGCCTTGAACGTTGTGGGAGGCTATGAGGATTTTGGTGTCTGGAACCTTAGCCACGGAGCAAAAGGGAGAAACAACTGCATGATCCACCCCCACTCACCTTAAGCAGTGTGGAGGCCGAGTTGGTTTCGGAGGTGACTCCCTTGGGATTGAGGGAAGTCTCAGAGCTCAGGTCTTGGTTGTCGATGTGGTGGTCTGCAAAAGATAATGGAATTAGGCACTTTGTCAGGAAATAGGGGTAGAGGGGGAGGAAGGAAGGGGGGCAGAGAAGAATAGAAAAAAGAAGCTCTCCTAAGTAAGATAACCGGACTACAGGGGGGGAGATGCCCCCCGTAGGCCTTGAGTGGTACAAATGTGGAGTCTGCCCCAAGTTGGCGCAGACTACCCAGCCCTCGGAGACCATCGGGTGTCCAAGGGTTGGGTGGAGGCACAGGTGTTCCATTCTGAAACAGGACGCCCAAATATATTAAATAACTTGCTAGTTAAAGATGGGGATATGCACAGCCATCTGGAGATTTGGCTAGAGAGAAGTTCCATTCCTTAACCGACTCCCTAAGGGACCCCCCGCAGAAGGAGCAGGGAGGAGCTCCGCAGGGCCCGTTCAGCATATGTCGACCCTGGGTGTTGGTACAATGGAATACTTTTCAATCCTCCAGTCTCCCGCTGCAGGGTATCCATCTGGGTAACATAGAGGCGGATCCTTCTGAAGTCTGTGGGTGCTAATCCTACTTGGGGTGCGGAGAGTTCCATATTGTTCCACACTTTTTGAACTAAAGTGGGAGAGTTAATAACCAGGAGTTGAAAACAGGAGTTTAAACAGAAGTCTTCAAATCTGTAAGTAACATCTTAAACTTCCCTTAAGTAATTGTATTGTAACTGGGAAATGAGTGCTAGCAGGGTTGAAGGTTTTGCTCAGTGCACAGTGTGCCACATGTATGCAAAATTGGTGCAACAGCTCCAGGATGGATACCGCTGTGACAGATGTGAGCAGGTTGCCCTTCTGGAAGCTCGCATTAGAGATCTGGAGGAGCAAGTTGCAACACTGGGCAGAAAGGACAACCTTGAAGGGGGTCCTCTGCTCGCTGAGCAGGTGGTCAGTAGGGTTGATGTGGAGGGTGGAGGGGCAAGTCAGGAATATCAGATAGGAAGATGGGTTAATGTAGTTAGAGGGAGTGGAAGGGGCTCGCAGAATAGGAAGGCCAGTCCTGTGTTTGTGCATCAAAACAAATTTGCCAAGTTGGGTGAAGATGTGGAGGTGGCAAACACAGAGGTGGCAGCCCTAGATGTCACTGCTATCCCTAACAGCCGGGAGAGCAGCCCATCTAGTAAAGGTGGTGAGGGGAGTGCAGGTAGGCCTAGACAGTTGGTGGTTATAGGGGATTCTATAATAGGGATGAGCCGAACACCCCCCGGTTCGGTTCGCACCAGAACCCGCGAACGGACCGCAAGTTCGCACGAACGTTAGAACCCCATTGACGTCTATGGGACTCGAACGTTCGAAATCAAAAGTGCTCATTTTAAAGGCTAATTTGCATGGTATTGTCCTAAAAAGGGTTTGGGGACCCGGGTCCTACCCCAGGGGACATGTATCAATGCAAAAAAAACTTTTAAAAACGGCCGTTTTTTCGGGAGCAGTGATTTTAATGATGCTTAAAGTAAAAAAAAAAAAGTGAAATATTCCTTTAAATATCGTACCTGGGGGGTGTCTATAGTATGCCTGTAAAGTGACGCATGTTTCCCATGTTTAGAACAGTCCCTGCACCAAATGTCATTTTTAAAGGAAAAAATCTCATTTAAAACTGCTTGCGGGTTTAATGTCATGTCGGGTCATGGCAATATGGATGAAAATCAGTGAGACAAACGGCATGGGTACCCCCCAGTCCATTACCAGGCCCTTTGGGTCTTGTATGGATATTAAGGGGAACCCCGCACCCAAATTAAAATAAGGAAAGGTCCCTATATACTCTGAACAGCAGTATTCAGGCGGTGCAAACAAGACAGGGACTGTAGGTTTGTTGTTAAGTAGAATCTGTTTGTAATTTTGAACATTTTTAATGTGTTTAGCTCCAGCCAAAAAATCTTTTCTAAGCTTTTTGGAAAACATAGGGAAGGGTTATCACCCCTGTGACATTTGTTTTGCGTCTTTCCTCCTCTTCAGAAGATTTCACCTCACTTTTTTGTCCCAATGAAAAATGTTTTTTGAAAATTTGGGTTTTTTTGTGGAACAAGGATTGGAAAGCATCAGTGGAAAGGAGAAATTGTTTTCCCATATTAACTCTTACAGGAGAGAATTTCCCTTCCTTAGGGGTAGATTTCATCTCACTTCCTGTTGTCTCCTTCCGTTTGCAAGTAGGAGTCGTTTGTAAGTTAGATGTTTGAAAGTAGGGTCCTGCCCTATATACTCAGCAGAAATTTGGGCCTTAGGTGTTGCTGTGGCCAAAACACTGTAAGCCCTCACAGGGCCCTGCTGTGAAATATTAGATCAAGAATTGTAATTACATGCCCCTGTTGAACAGGAGCTGAAAAATTAGGCCTTAGGCACTGGTGCTGGTGCCACAACACTGCAACCCCTCACAGACACTCTAGTTGAAACGCAGGAACAAGCCCTGCTGCAAAGTATTGCATCAAAAATTGTAATTACACGCCCCTGTTAGACAGGGGCTGAAAAATTGGGTCTTAGGCACTGGTGCTGGTGCCACAACACTGCAACCCCTCACAGACACTCTAGTTGGAATGCAGGAACGAGCCCTGCTGCAAAGTATTACATCAAAAATTGTAATTACACGCCCCTGTTAAACAGGGGCTGAAAAATTGTGCCTTAGGCACTGGTGGTGGCGCCCAGAACCAAAAATGTTCTTACAAGCTATCAGCGTGATGATTGAGGAGGAAGAGGATAATTACTCAGGGATAGTCACTCAGCATCAGCATAGGCAGTCTTTGAAGGGATCTGAGATTTCAAAAAAAATTATTCGGTTACATCTGCATCAGGTGCTTGGTAGCTGGTGGTGATCCAAGACTGATTCATTTTTATGAAGGTCAGCCGATCGACCGAGTCGGTGGACAGACGCACCCTGTGATCGGTTACCACGCCTCCAGCAGCACTGAATGTGCGTTCCGAAAGAACGCTGGATGCAGGACAGGCCAGTAGCTCAATTGCATACTGTGCAAGCTCTGGCCAGTGATCCATCCTCAAGACCCAGTAACCCAGAGGATTTTCGGTGGGAAAGGTGTCCAAGTCTGATCTTGCCCCTAGGTATTCCTGCACCATGTAAAACAGACGCTGGCGATGGTTGCTGGAACCGATCATACCTTGGGGCTGCGGACCAAAAAAATTGTCTGAACGCATCGGTCAGACGGCCACCTTCTCCACCGCTCCTTCTTTGACTGACCGAAGCCTCAGCAACACGTTGTCCAGAAACAGGAGTTTGTAACCTTCCAGTCTCTGGGAACGCGTTGCACAGACCTTTCTGCAAGGCCTCCCGAAGATGTTTCATCCTCTGCTCCCTCTGCGATGGCAAGATAAGGTCCGCAACCTTACCCTTGTAACATGGATCAAGGAGGGTTGCCAGCCAGTATTGGTCCTTCTCCTTGATACCACGAATACGAGGATCCTTACGCAGGCTTTGCAGGATCAGGGAGGCCATGCAGCGTAGGTTTGCTGAGGCATTCGGTCCGGAGTCCTCTGGGTCACTAAGGACAACAACGTCCGCAGCCACCTCCTCCCAGCCACGTACAAGTCCATGTGTTCCTTGGGACTGATCCCTTAAAGACTGCTGATGCTGAGTGCCAGGCTCCACCTCCATACTGACACAATCTTCCTCCTCCTCCTCCTCCTCCTCCTCGTCCTCTTCCTGTGTGATCGGCGGGCACGCAGGAACACTGTCTGGATAAAGGGGGCCTTGAGAGCTAAGGAAGTCCTCCTCTTCCTGCCTCTGTTCTGCCTCAAGTGCCCTGTCCATTATTCCACGCAGCGTGTGCTCCAACAGGTGGACAAGGGGGACAGTGTCACTGATGCATGCACTGTCAGTGCTCACCATCCTCGTGGCCTCCTCGAATGGTGACAGGACAGTGCATGCATCCCTGATCATGGCCCACTGGCGTGGGGAAAAAAAACCAAGGTCCCCTGACCCTGTCCTGGTGCCATAGTCGCACAGGTACTCATTGATGGCCCTCTGCTGCGTGTGCAGCCGCTGCAGCATGGCCAACGTCGAGTTCCACCTGGTGGGCATGTCACAGATTAGGCGGTTCTTGGGCAGGTTAAACTCCTTTTGGAGGTCCGTCAGCCGAGCACTGGCATTATATGACCGGCGGAAATGCACAGAGACTTTCCTGGCCTGCCTCAGGACATCCTGTAAGCCCGGGTACCTGCCCAAGAACCGCTGCACCACCAAGTTAAGGACGTGAGCCAAACAGGGCACATGGGTCAGTTGTCCCTGTCGGAGGGCAGAGAGGAGGTTGGTGCCATTGTCGCAAACCACCATTCCTGCCTTAAGTTGGCGTGGCGTCAACCACCTCTGAACCTGCCCCTGCAGAGCTGACAGAACCTCTGCCCCAGTGTGGCTCCTGTCCCCCAAGCACACCAGCTCAAGCACCGCATGGCATCTTTTGGCCTGCGTACTTGCGTAGCCCCTTGAACGCCTACGGAGCACCGCTGGTTCCGAGGAAGAGGCCATGGAGGAAGAAGAAGAGGAGGGGGTGGAGGAGAGAGGTGTGTCACAATCAGCATTTTGGAGGCGTGGTGGCGGAACAACCTCCAACACTACTGCACCTTGTCCTGCATCCTTCCCAGCTGCCAGCAGAGTCACCCAATGCGCCGTGAAACTTAAGTAATGTCCCTGTCCATGCCTGCTGGACCATGAGTCAGCGGTAATATGCACCTTACCGCTGACCGCCCTGTCCAGCGAGGCATGGACATTGCCTTCCACATGCCGGTAGAGAGCCGGAATCGCCTTCCGTGAGAAAAAGTGGCGTTTGGGTACCTGCCACTGAGGAACCGCACATTCCACAAACTCACGGAAGGGGGCAGAGTCTACCAACTGAAAAGGCAGCAGTTGAAGTGCTAGCAATTTTGCCAAGCTAGCATTCAACCGCTGGGCATGTGGATGGCTGGGAGCAAACTTCTTTCGGCGGTGCAGCAGCTGGGGCAGGGAAATTTGCCTGGTACAATCTGACGTCGGTGTACCAAAAGCAGATTGCCCACAAGTACTTGGCTGTGACACACCCAATTCTACACCTTCATTCCTCTCACTGCAGGTCTCAGAGAGGACTGAAGGTCTAGTGGGGTTGGAAATCTCAGCTGATGAGGAGCAAGGAGAGATCGTCTTTGTTCTTTGGTGTGGGTCTTTTAGATACGCTTGCCAACGAACTGCATGGCAGGTCAACATATGTCTGGTCAAGCATGTGGTACCCAAGCGGGAGATGTTTTGGCCACGCGAGATACGCTTGAGACATATGTTGCAAATAGCAGCGGTGCGATCTGATGCACTCGTCTCAAAAAAGGCCCACACCAAAGAACTTTTTGAATAACGCGCAGAGACTGCAGCGCCCTGCACATGTGGAGCTTTGGGGTGTGATGCAGTCAATGTGCTGCCCTTAGGCTGGCCCCTGGAGGGCATCCTGCCTAGTTGGTGATGTGCCACCTCCTCCTCCTCCTCCTCCTCCTCCTCTCTCCTATCAGGCACCCACGTTGAGTCAGTGACCTCATCATCCCCTCCCTCCTCATCACTGGAGCAAACCTGGCAGTATGCTGCAGCAGGGGGAGCATGACTGCCAGATTGCTGTCCTTCTTGGGCACCCCCTCTGTCCGTGCTCATGTTACTGCTTTCATTGAGCTCAGTATCATCATCAGAGCCTTCCAAACGCTGGGCATCCTCCTGGAGCATGTACCCAACACTGTGGTCAAACAGTTCGAGGGAATCCTCATGAGGACATGGTGGAGCTAGGGAAGGAGTCACTGATGACATTGAGCTGAGGGAAGAGGCCGCTGCTTTGCCAGACAAAGCACCCTGGGCATGGGTGAGAGAGGATGAGGACGGCTTGGTCATCCACTCGACCAAGTCTTCCGCATGTTGCGGCTCAACACGGCCAGCTGCCGAAAAAAAGGCCAAGCGTGTCCCATGGCCACGTGCTGATGAGGATGCACCGTCTCCACGACCAGCACTAGACACAGAGCCTGCTTGCCCTCTCTTATTGGCTTGTGACTGTCTGCCTCTCCTTCTTGGCCTTCCAGACATACTAATGGCCTGTAGCTGCACTAAGCTGGGATAGAACACCTGTAATTTTCTTAAGGTAGCTTTATATACTGTAACCAGACAAGCCTGCCTGTCAGTAGGAAGATAACAGGAACGGATCTAGCTGAACACTGTGAGCAGGACGTACTGCACTAAATGTATATAGCAGGAACGGATCTAGCTGAGCACTGTGAGCAGGACGCACTGCACTGAATGTAAATAGCAGGAACGGATCTAGCTGAACACTGTGAGCAGGACGCACTGCACTAAATGTAAATACCAGGAACGGATCTAGCTGAACACTGTGAGCAGGACGCACTGCACTGAATGTAAATAGCAAGAACGGATCTAGCTGAACACTGTGAGCAGGACGCACTGTACTAAATGTAAATAGTCTAGCTGCCTGACCGTGGTACTAATAGGATCAAAAAGAACACCTGTAATTTTCTTAAGGTAGCTTTATATACTGTAACCAGACAAGCCTGCCTGTCAGTAGGAAGATAACAGGAACGGATCTAGCTGAACACTGTGAGCAGGACGTACTGCACTAAATGTATATAGCGGGAACGGATCTAGCTGAACACTGTGAGCAGGACGCACTGCACTGAATGTAAATAGCAGGAACGGATCTAGCTGAACACTGTGAGCAGGACGCACTGCACTAAATGTAAATACCAGGAACGGATCTAGCTGAACACTGTGAGCAGGACGCACTGCACTGAATGTAAATAGCAAGAACGGATCTAGCTGAACACTGTGAGCAGGACGCACTGTACTAAATGTAAATAGTCTAGCTGCCTGACCGTGGTACTAATAGGATCAAAAAGAACACCTGTAATTTTCTTAAGGTAGCTTTATATACTGTAACCAGACAAGCCTGCCTGTCAGTAGGAAGATAACAGGAACGGATCTAGCTGAACACTGTGAGCAGGACACACTGTACTAAATGTAAATAGTCTAGCTGCCTGACCGTGGTACTAATAGGATCAAAAAGAACACCTGTAATTTTCTTCAGGTAGCTTTATATACTGTAACCAGACAAGCCTGCCTGTCAGTAGGAAGATAACAGGAACGGATCTAGCTGAACACTGTGAGCAGGACGTACTGCACTAAATGTATATAGCAGGAACGGATCTAGCTGAACACTGTGAGCAGGACGCACTGCACTGAATGTAAATAGCAGGAACGGATCTAGCTGAACACTGTGAGCAGGACGCACTGCACTAAATGTAAATACCAGGAACGGATCTAGCTGAACACTGTGAGCAGGACGCACTGCACTGAATGTAAATAGCAGGAACGGATCTAGCTGAACACTGTGAGCAGGACGCACTGCACTGAATGTAAATAGCAGGAACGGATCTAGCTGAACACTGTGAGCAGGACGCACTGCACTGAATGTAAATAGCAGGAACGGATGTAGCTGAACACTGTGAGCAGGACGCACTGCACTAAATGTAAATACCAGGAACGGATCTAGCTGAACACTGTGAGCAGGACGCACTGCACTAAATGTAAATACCAGGAACGGATCTAGCTGAACACTGTGAGCAGGACGCACTGCACTGAATGTAAATAGCAGGAACGGATCTAGCTGAACACTGTGAGCAGGACGCACTGCACTGAATGTAAATAGCAGGAACGGATGTAGCTGAACACTGTGAGCACAACGCACTGCACTAAATGTAAATACCAGGAACGGATCTAGCTGAACACTGTGAGCAGGACGCACTGCACTGAATGTAAATAGCAGGAACGGATCTAGCTGAACACTGTGAGCAGGACGCACTGCACTGAATGTAAATAGCAGGAACGGATCTAGCTGAACACTGTGAGCAGGACGCACTGCACTAAATGTAAATAGCAGGAACGGATCTAGCTGAACACTGTGAGCAGGACGCACTGCACTGAATGTAAATAGCAGGAACGGATCTAGCTGAACACTGTGAGCAGGACGCACTGCACTGAATGTAAATACCAGGAACGGATCTAGCTGAACACTGTGAGCAGGACGCACTGCACTAAATGTAAATACCAGGAACGGATCTAGCTGAACACTGTGAGCAGGACGCACTGCACTGAATGTAAATAGCAGGAACGGATCTAGCTGAACACTGTGAGCAGGACGCACTGCACTAAATGTAAATACCAGGAACGGATCTAGCTGAACACTGTGAGCAGGACGCACTGCACTGAATGTAAATAGCAGGAACGGATCTAGCTGAACACTGTGAGCAGGACACACTGCACTAAATGTAAATAGTCTAGATAGAAGATAACAGGAACGGATCTAGCTAAACTGAATACAGTGTATATATATATATGCAACACCTGGGATGCATATATATACACAATACACTGTAAGTGCAGCTAACTGACTGACTGTTCTGCCTAATCTATCTAACTCAAATCAAATGACACTGTCTCTCTCTCTCTCTATCTCTCAGCACACCGGAACACACACTACACAGGGCCGCCGTGCAGGCGGCCTTATATAGTGTGGGGTGTGTACTAAATCCCCTGAGCCATAATTGGCCAAAGCCACCCTGGCTTTGGCCAATTACAGCTCTCTCTACTGACGGCGCTGTGATTGGCCAAGCATGCGGGTCATAGTGCATGCTTGGCCAATCATCAGCCAGCAATGCACTGCGATGCCGCAGTGAATTATGGGCCGTGACGCGCCACACGAATTTGGCGCGAACGGCCCATATCGTTCGCAATTCGGCGAACGACCGAACAGCCGATGTTCGAGTCGAACATGGGTTCGACTCGAACACGAAGCTCATCCCTATTCTATAATCAGAAGGACTGATAGAATAATTTGTCGCCAGGATCGCCTCAACCGAATGGTTTGCTGTCTCCCTCGGCATGTGGTGGACCGGGTGGATAAATTACTGGGAGGGGCTGGGCATGACCCAGCTGTCTTGGTCCACGTTGGAACCAATGACAGTATACATGGAAGGTGGAGGCTCCTTAAGAATCAATTTAAAGAACTAGGCTGTGAGTTGAAGGGAAGGACCTCCAAGGTGATATTCTCTGAAATATTGCCTGTGCCATGCGCAACACAGGAAAGGCAGTGGGTGATTAGAGAGCTGAATGCATGGCTCAAGACCTGGTGTAGGGAGGAGGGATTTGGGTTTCTAGAGCACTGGGCTGACTTTTCATTGGGGTGCAACCTATATGCTAAAGACGGTTTGCACTTGAATGGAAGGGGGTCTGCTGTGCTGGGGGAGAGGTTTATAGGAAGGCTGGAGGAGTATTTAAACTAGGATTGAGGGGGGAGGGTGAACTAGAATTACATCAAGAAGACAGGTCAGTTAGGGGTCAGACATTAATGGAGGGTGGAATGGGGACAGATGGGGGGAGGGTTATGGCAGGTGTCAAGAAATTTCCCATGTTGCAAACAGCCATTGGAAACTGTAGTGCCATTTGTACTACTAAAAAATATATGAAAAACACCAGACCAAAATGTAATAATGCATTAAAGTGTTTGTTCACCAATGCCAGAAGTCTGCCAAGCAAAATAGGTGAGTTGGAAGCTCTGGTGCATGAAGTGAACTATGATGTAATCGGTATTGCTGAAACTTGGCTTCAATCCTCACATGACTGGGCTATTAATATTCCTGGCTATGCACTCTTTCGGAGAGACAGGGTAAAAAGGAAAGGTGGCGGGGTCTGTCTCTATGTGAGAAGTGATCTCAAAGCAAGTGTGAAAGAGGACCTGATTGATGGAGAGTGTGATGAGTCTGAAGCATTATGGGTGGAACTGCATATAGATGGGCGTAGTTCAAAGTTAATCATTGGAGTTTGTTATAGACCACCCAATGTTAACGAGGAGGTGGAGACTCAGCTCCTTGCACAGATGGAAAGGGCTGCAAGGGCTGGGACAGTGATAATAATGGGAGATTTTAACTACCCAGAAATTGACTGGAGTAATGGCACTGCTGGGACAGGTAAAGGGCAAAAATTTATAAACCTAGTACAGGACAATTTTATGGTCCAGTTTATTGAGGCCCCAACTAGGAATGAAGCTCTGTTGGACCTGGTAATCTCAAACCATGCAGAGCTTATTACTAATGTGCAGATAAAGGAACACCTGGGTAGCAGTGACCATAACATGATTTCATTTGATGTTAGCTGTAAACAAGAAATACATAAGGGAAAGATAAAAACACTTAACTTCAAGAGAGCAAATTTTCCAAGGATGAGGGCTGCTCTCGAGGACTTAGACTGGGAGGGAATATTGGCAGCGATAAACACAGAACAGAAATGGGAATTCTTCAAAAAGATTGTTTGGGACCTCACTGCAAAGTATATTGCCATGGGCAATAAGTTTAAAAGGCTAAAAAGAAAACCTATGTGGCTCACGGTCAAAGTTAGAAAAGCTATAAACAATAAGAAAAGAGCTTTTAAAAAATATAAAAATGAAGGAACACTAGTGTCATTTAAATGCTACAAAGAATTTAACAGAATATGTAAAAAGGAAATCAAGGGTGCAAAAATTCAAAATGAACGACAGATCGCAAAAAATAGTAGGACAAACCCCAAAAAATTCTTCAAATATATTAATAGTAAAAAGGTCAGGTCTGAGCATGTAGGCCCTTTACAAAATAATCTAGAGTGGGTGACTGGGGACAAGGAGAAGGCTAATTTATTAAATACTTTCTTCAGCTCTGTGTATACAAAAGAGCATGGGGAAGTTCATGTCCATAATGGGGGTGGTATTGACACAGCCCCCAATGATCCACAATGGCTCAAAAGGGATATGGTCCAGAAATATTTAGACAGAATAAAGGTGGATAAAGCACCTGGACCTGATGGCATCCACCCACGGATCCTAAAAGAATTGAGCTCTGTAATTTCAAAGCCATTGTATCTAATTTTTAGGGACTCATTAATGACGGGAATAGTACCGCTGGATTGGCGCAGGGCGAACGTGGTGCCTATATTTAAAAAGGGATCAAAGTCTTTACCAAGTAACTATAGACCTGTTAGTTTAACTTATATAGTCGGGAAGATACTGGAGCGTTTAATAAAAGACCACATAGACGAGTTCTTGCTGGAAAAAAACATTTTAAGCAACAGACAGCATGGGTTCATGAAAGACAGAAGTTGTCAGACAAACCTGATTTCTTTTTATGAAGAGGTAAGTAAAACCTTGGACAGAGGGGTGGCTGTGGACGTGGTTTATTTGGATTTTGCAAAAGCGTTTGATACAGTTCCGCACACACGGCTCATGTGTAATTAAAGTCTACAGGCTTGGAAATATCAGTTTGTAAATGGATAGAAAACTGGCTAAAAGACAGAATTCAGAGAGTAGTGGTTAATGATTCTTACTCTGAATGGTCTAAGGTTATCAGTGGTGTACCCCAAGGTTCAGTGCTGGGACCCTTACTCTTTAATATCTTTATAAATGATATTGGGTCTGGGATCAAAAGTAACATTTCTGTCTTTGCAGATGACACCAAGCTATGCAGTGGAATAACGTCCTTACAGGATGTCTCCAATTTACAAGCCGACCTCAATGCACTGTCTAATTGGGCGACTATGTGGCAGATGAGGTTTAATGTTGAGAAATGTAAAGTTATGCACTTGGGGGCTAAGAATATGCATGCATCATACATGCTAGGGGGAGTACAACTGGGGGAATCTGTAGTGGAGAAGGATCTGGGGGTTTTGGTAGATCATAAGCTCAATAATAGCATGCAATGCCAAGCTGCGGTTTCCAAAGCGAGCAAAGTTCTTTCTTGTATTAAGAGAGGTATGGACTCCAGAGAGAGAGATATCATTTTTCCCCTGTTCAAATCATTAGTAAGACCTCATCTGGAATATGCAGTTCAGTTTTGGACACCAGTTCTCAAAAAGGATATCGGGGAACTGGAGAAAGTGCAGAGAAGGGCAACCAAACTGATAAGAGGCATGGGGGAGCTCAGCTATGAGGAAAGATTAGAGGAACTGAATTTGTTCACTCTTGAGAAGAGGAGAATAAGGGGGGATATGATCAACATGTTTAAATATATAAGGGGTCCATATAGTGAACTTGGTGTTGAGTTATTCACTTTACGGTCAACACAGAGGACAAGGGGGCACTCTTTACGACTGGAGGAAAAGAGATTTCATCTCCAAATACGGAAAGGTTTCTTCACAGTAAGAGCTGTGAAAATGTGGAATAGACTCCCTCCAGAGGTGGTTCTGGCCAGCTCAGTAGATTGCTTTAAGAAAGGCCTGGATACTTTCCTAAATGTACATAATATAACTGGGTACTGACATTTATAGGTAAAGTTGATCCAGGGAAAATCCGATTGCCTCTCTGGGATCAGGAAGGAATTTTTTCCCCTGCTGTAGCAAATTGGAGCATGCACTGCTGGGATTTTTTTGCCTTCCTCTCGATCAACTGTGGGTATAGTATTGGGTATATTGGATTGTACGGGTTTTTTTTTTTTTTGTTTGTTTTTTTATGGTTGGACTGGATGGACTTGTGTCTTTTTTCAACCTGACTAACTATGTAACTATATTGAGTGAACCGGTTTTACCCGGTGAGTCTCGGAAGTCCTGAAGTCATCCCTGGGCTGTTCTGGAAACTTGAACAGGAAACAACAACTTTTAAATTGAATAAATTAATGGTGAGAGTTCCACAGAAATCCCGTGACCAGGGCTGAGGATAGCCCATAACAGTATGGTCACAAGACCCCCAGATCGAATTTTAGGACCAGAAAAAGAGAGGGTCAATCTTTGAGGGAGCTTGCTTCAGGAGGGTCCGTTGTCCTTGGCCTTCTTTGCTTTACCTTTGGTCCATAGGGGGGACTGCGGGCTGGTAGGTACAGGTCTTTTGTTGGAGCCAGAGCCAGTGTTGGAAGTGTCCATATCGGATTCTTGAGAAATGAGCTTCAGGTGAAGGAGCAGTCTTTCACCTTCCGGTAGGGTGGAAAAAGCGTATTGTCTCCCTTGTTCAGTGAATTTGACTGCAAAGGGGAAGGCACCTGTATTTGATATCCTTCTGGGTTAAAGCATGCAGCAATGGTTTTAAAGCTCTTCTCTTCTCTTCTGTATCGTGGATGGGGAGAGATCTGCAAAGATCTGTACTTGGTGGCCCTGACATAACACAGAAGGCGCAGATCTAGCACGTTTCATTACTTCCTCTTTTACAGAGTAGTGATGGGGTTTCGCGATGATGTCCCTTGGGGTGCCATCCTTCCTGGGGGGTCCGAGGGCTCTGTGGGCTCTGTCAATTTCAAGGCGGTGGGGAGGGATATTGGGGATCAGGGTTTTGATTAAGTCCTGCACTGCCTCTGGTGCATCTGTAATGGTCTCCAGGAGACCTCGGATTCTAATATTGTACCGCCTGGATCTGTTCTCCCGGTCATGGATACGAGACATGGCCAGATCCAGTTGCTCCTGTACTGTGTGAATGTGCTTGGAGTTTTGGTTCATCCCTGCTATGGTTTCCTCCATTTTGTTTTCGATCATGTCAATTCTATTGCCCAGATTGTGGAAATCCACTTTTAAATCCCCTGTGATTTTTGCGGCCGTTTAAGCCAGGCCTTTGTCTAAAAGTTCTGAGAATCTGTGAAAGAGATCCTCCATTTGGTGATCTGGGTCTTTGGTCTAGTTGTGGTAAAAATGACAGCCTGCTTGTGGGACCGCAATAGGCCCCAGGGGCGATAGAGGGAAGTCCGTCATTGATCGTTCGATGAGGGACGCAGTGGATGCAGGGGATGGTGTGTCAGACATCAAGAATTCTGTGTGCATCCCTGGGGTGAGGTATTGAGGGATGAGGGGAGGCTCTGACCTGAAATTCGCTTGTCCCTCCATGCAGGGCTCTTGTGTCTGAGGAGATGCTGCGGTGGCCATCTTGGATTTTTCTGCTGTTCCCGCCGTCTCTAATTGCGGCCAAAGGTTTCGTTTTGCCACTGTACCGGGCATTTGAGGAATGTGCCCGGGTGTGTGGGGGACACTCCGCTGTATTGTGTAGGACCCTGGGACCGCTGTGCTGGGTGCTATGGGCGTCGCTGCTGTGGTCTGTAACGGAGCTCTTGGCTCAGGCGGCCATCTTACGAGCTCCGCGCATGTTTGTTTTTTATGACACATAGTTACATATAGTTACATAGTAGGCGGGCTTGAAAAAAAGACACAAGTCCATCAAGTCCAACCTATGTGTGATTATGTGTCAGTATTACATTGTATATCCCTGTATGTTGCGGTCATTTAGGTGCTTATCTAATAGTTTCTTGAAGGTATCGATGCTCCCCGCTGTGACCACCGCCTGTGGAAGGAATTCCACATCCTTGCCACTCTTACAGTAAAGAACCCTCTATGTAGTTTAAGGTTAAACCTCTTTTCTTCTAATTTTAATGAGTGGCCACGAGTCTTGTTAAACTCTCTTCTGCGAAAAAGTTTTATTCCTATTGTGGGGTCACCAGTACGGTATTTGTATATTGAAATCATATTCCCTCTCAAGCGTCTCTTCTCCAGAGAGAATAAGTTCAGTGCTCGCAACCTTTCCTCATAACTAAGATCCTCCAGACCCTTTATTAGCTTTGTTGCCCTTCTTTGTACTCGCTCCATTTCCAGTACATCCTTCCTGAGGACTGGTGCCCAGAACTGGACAGCATACTCTAGGTGCGGCCGGACCAGAGTCTTGTAGAGTGGGAGAATTATCGTTTTATCTCTGGATTTGATCCCCTTTTTAATGCATGCCTATATTCTGTTTGCTTTGTTAGCAGCAGCTTGGCATTGCATGCCATTGCTGAGCCTATCATCTACCAGGACCCCCAGGTCCTTTTCCATCCTAGATTCCCCCAGAGGTTCTCCCCCCAGTGTATAGATCGCATTCATATTTTTGCCACCCAACACATGTTAGTGTCTATCTTGTCTGATTTTAACCCTTATATACCCTCACTTTATTTTGGCACAGCTCTTTAAAGTCCCATGGGCACAATCCTCTTTTTTTGGTTTTAACTGTAAAAAAGCTATAGAAAGCTGAGAACCTCATTGTGGGTATGTATCAATGCAAAAAAAATAGTAAAACAATAAGATACAGCTGGGAGTGGGTCTTTTCAAACAATCTCAGGGGGAACATTGTAAATAGCTACATCCTTTAAATAACATGCTTGCCTTGGCGTGGGTGCTTTAAAGCTAAAGTCCAGGTTTACTTTAAATAGGTTGTTTGGGCCAAGTTGGCTCTCATGGCTCATGAGAGCCAAAATTTACTATTTCCTTCACTAACATGTGCACTCGCTCAGTGCGCTGTATAAACTGTATGTAGCCTTAGCAACATACAATATACAGCACTTTGTTCTGAGTATGAGATGAGACTTTCATATCAAGAACAAAATAGTATCTGCGAATCACAGGAAGCTTTGTATTCTATCAATGAATACAAAAGCATTTGACTATTAGAGTTAATAGGCTAAGAATGTTCGACCAGCAGGGGGGAATATATAAAGGAGACTGTGTGCAGTCTATTGAGAATCTTGTGCAAATGGGTATTTATTTATTATTATTATTATTATTATTGCTATTACCACTGTTAAATGTGACAGCTGCCTCCTGGTTGTTAGGGAGCCAGCACCCACCCGACTCCTAACAACCAGTAACTTATCCCTGTCCAGTACTTCTAACTCTCAGTCAGGGATTCCCAACTAACAAGTGTTAGGTGCCCCATGGAAAAAAGAACAAAAAAAAATGTAGGTCACCCAAGTTCCATACCAAACCCTCTGAGTCTGATAAGGGTATTAAGGGTAGACCTGGTCCAAAAAAACAAGAAAAAGAAAGCATGAGTTCCCCCCAAAATCTATACAAAATTTTTATCGAAGCATGCAGCCTGGAAGGTCAGCAAAGAGGAGTGAAATGTGTGCACGTCACCCCTCCCTGAGCTATACCAAGCCCTATGCCCTCAACATGGCTGGGTACCTTGCTACGGGGCCCCCCTGGCAAAGCACCTTGTCCTAAAGTTAATGAGGACAAGGGCCTTGGGTGTGTTTATTTCTGTGAATAAGTAGAATTCCTATGTACCCCTTGCTCATTCACACGGGGGCCTGTATCTGGGCCCTCTTATTATTAAAGGGGATTCCAGATTCTGATAAGAACTCCATAATCTCTGGGCCAAGGGAAGAGGACCTTTTCCACACCAACATGGGGACAAGGTGCTTTTCCAAGCCCCTCCTGTAAGGTACCTCCCCATGTTTAACTCACTCCATCAGTCTCCTCACGCATCACTAACTTACTAACCGACATATCTGTATGGATGTCACACCACTTCCTCAAACTCAACTTGTCCAAAACCGAGCTTATAATATTTCCTCCCCCACGTGCCTCTTCCCCTGACTTCTCTGTCAAGAGCATTGGCAAAACCGTCCACCCGTCCCCACATGTCAGAGTGCTAGGTGTTATCCTGGACTCTGAACTCTCCCTTTAGCCCCACATCCAATCACTTTCCAAAGCTTGCCGCCTCAACCTCCGCAACATCTCTAAACTACGTCCTTTTCTAACCAATGAAACCACAAAGCTCCTGATTCACTCCCTGGTTATCTCTCGCCTCGACTACTGCAACTCCCTCCTCATTGGCTTACCTTTAAATAGACTATCCCCCCTTCAGTCCATCATGAATGCTGCTGCCAGACTCATCCACCTTACAAACCACTCAGTGTCTGCTACCCCTCTCTGCCAATCCCTCCACTGGCTACCACTCACCCAACGAATTAAATTCAAAATACTAACAATAAGTTACAAAGCCATCCACAACTCTGCCCCCAGCTACATCACTAGTCTAGTCTCAAAATACCAACCTAATCGCCACCTCCGTTCCTCCCAAGACCTTCTGCTCTCTAGCTCCCTCATCACCTCCTCCCATATCCGCCTCCAGGACTTCTCCCGAGCCTCGCCCATCCTCTGGAATTCGCTACCCCAATCTGTCAGACTGTCTCCAAATTTATCCACCTTTAGAAGATCCCTGAAAACTTTCCTCTTCAGAGAAGCCTATCCTGCCTCCATCTAACAACTGCACTATTTTCTCCATTAGCTCATCCCCCACAGCTATTACCCTTTTGTATAACTTGACCCTCCCTCCTAGATTGTAAGCGCTAACGAGCAGGGCCCTCTGATTCCTCCTGTGTTGAATTGTATTGTACATGTATTGTCTGCCCTAATGTTGTAAAGCGCTGCGTAAACTGTCGGCGCTATATAAATCCTGTATAATAATAATTATAATAATAATGTTTAGGGCATGTGGCCTGGTATGGTTCAGGGAGAGGGGCTTGTCTCCCCTCCTTTTCCTGGCCATCCAGGCTGCATGCTTTAATAAGGGTCTGGTATGGAATTTGGGGGAACTCTATATGGCTTTTTTTGTTTGTTTTTTTACTGGGTCTTTAGTAAAATCCATACCAAACCTTAAAGGCCTGGTATGAATTTTGGGGTGGACTTCACTTTTTTTTACAGCAGAGTGGTGAAAAGTCACTGGTTGTTAAGCAGGTGCTGGCTCCCTAGCAACCAGCGGGGAGATGCCACATTTAATAATACCACTCCTAAATGCTTCAATTAATGCTGCAGCTGGAGGTTTGTTCAGCTGGCAAAACACCCATTTGTTCAGCTGTTCACACAAGATTTTAGATGGGCAACACAGTGCAGAAGTCTCCCTCATATTATGTTCCCTGCTGGTCCAATGTTCTTAGCCGATTAACTCTCATGGTCGAATGTTCTTAAGCTATTTTTATCTTAGGATCAAAGTTTAGGGTTTGATACATTTGTCTATAGAGGTTAAATGAAATCTAGTTTTACATCATAATGAGATATCTCTGATGTAAGCTATTGGGGATAAGAAATTAAGTAATTTCATATTAGGCATGGATAGCCATACCAGGAGGCTAGAAAGGACTGGTTTAATTCAAAGCCTCTCAATGTCTGTACATCTGTTAGGGCAGAGAGCTGACCAGTAGGGATGAGCTTCGTGTTAGAATTAAACGCATGTTCGACTAGAACATCGCGTGTTCAGTCGTTCGCCGAATTACGAACGATATGGGCCGTTCGCGCCAAATTCGAGTGGCGCGTCACAGCCCATAATTCAGTGTGGCATCAGTGTGGACTTTGTTTTCTCAAAAGTTGGACGGACTTAGATTTGAAACATGTTTTCAATCAATCCGTCAAAATCGAGTCCGGTCGAAAAGTCCGCTCGTCTGTATGCTAGTTCGACGGACAAAAAGCCACGCTAGGGCAGCTATTGGCTACTGGCTATGAACTTCCTTGTTTTAGTTCGGTCTTACGTGATCACGTACGAATTCGACGGACTTTGGAGGATTGTGTGTAGGCAAGTCCGTTCATTCAGAAAGTCCGTCGTAAAGTCCGTCAAAGTCCGCCGGGCAAAGTCTGCCGTAAAGTCCGCTCGTGTGTACGCGACATTAGATAGAGTAGGCAGGCGAGTCAGTTAGCTGCACTTAGAGTGTATTGTGTGTGTGTGTGTGTGTGTGTGTATATGTATGTATATATATATATATATATATATATATATATATATATATATATATATATATATGTATGTGTGTATATATATATATATATATATATATATATATACATATACATCCTAGGTGTTATATATACTGTATTCAGTTTAGCTAGATCCGTTCCTGTTATTCTCTTCCTACTACTGACAGGTAGGGCGGTGTTTTTACAGTATTTACAGCTACCTGAAGAAAATTGCTGGTGTTCTTATGATCCTATTAGCTACAGTATTTACAGTTAGTATAGTGCATCCTCTGCACAGTGTGCACCTAAATCTACCTGAAGAAAATTAGTGGTGTTCTTCTGATCCTATTAGTACAGTACCACAGGCAGCTGCAGAATTTACAAGTTAGTGTAGTGCGTCCTCTGCACAGTGTGCACCTAAATCTACCTTTAGAAAATTAGTGGTGTTCTTCTGATCCTATTAGTACAGTACCACAGGCAGCTGTAGTATTTACAAGTTAGTGTAGTACGTCCTCTGCACAGTGTGCACCTAAGGCTACCTGAAGAAAATTAGGGGTGTTATTCTGATCCTATTAGTACAGTACTGCAGGCAGCTACAGTATTTACAGTTAATGTACTGTGTCTTCTGCACAGTGTGCACCTAAAGCTACCTGAAGAAAATTAGTGGTGTTCTTCTGATCCTATTAGTACAGTACTGCAGGCAGCTGCAGTATTTACAAGTTAGTGTAGTGCGTCCTCTGCACAGTGTGCACAGGCAGGCAGTTGTTTTTTGGCAGCTGGCCACTTTGAGCCGCAACATGCGGAAGACTTGGTACAGTGGGTGACAAAGCCGTCCTCATCCTCCTCATCCTCTCTCACCCAGGATCAGGGTACTTTGTCTGGCAAAGCAGCTGCCAACGCAGCCTCTTCCCTCGGCTTAATGGTATCAGTCACTCCTTCCCTAGCCCCACCATGTTCTCCTGAGGAGTCCCCCGAACTGTTTGACCACAGTGTTTGGGTACATGCTCCAGGAGAATGCCCAGCATTTTGAAAGCTCCAATGATGGTACCCAGCTAGAGGAAGGCAGTAACATGAGCCCAGAGAGAGGGAGTGCCCAAAAAGTAAACCAATCTGGCAGTCATGTTCCCCTAGCTGCAGCATACTGCCAGCTTTGCTCCAGTGATGAGGAGGGAGGGGATGATGAGGTCACTGACTCTACGTGGGTGCCTGATAGGAGAGAGGAGGAGGCACATCACCAATGAGGCAGAATGCCCTCCAGGGGCCAGCTTAAGGGCAGCACACCGACTGCATCACACCGCAGAGCTCCGCATGTGTCCTGTCACCATTTGAGGAGGCCACGAGGATGGTGAGCAGTGACAGTGCATGCATCAGTGACACTGTCCCCCTTGCCCACCTGTTGGAGCACACGCTGCATGGAATAATGGATAGGGCACTTGAGGCAGAACAGAGGCAGGAAGAGGAGGACTTCCTTAGCTCTCAAGGCCCCCTTTATCTCAGACAGTATCAGTGACAGTGCCTGCTGATCACACAGGAAGAGGACGAGGATGAGGAGGAAGAGGAGGATTGTGTCAGCATGGAGGTGGAGCCTGGCACTTAGCATCAGCAGCAGTCTTTAAGGGATCATTTACAGTCCCAAGAAACCCATGGACTTGTACGTGGCTAGGAGGAGGTGGCTGCGGATCATGTCATCCTTAGTGACCCAGAGAACTTCGGACCGAATGCCTCAGCAAACCTACACTGCATGGCCTCCCTGATCCTGCAAAGCCTGCGGAAGGATCCTCGTATTCGTGGTATCAAGGAGAGGGATCAATACTGGCTGGCAACCCTCCTTGATCCACGTTACAAGGGAAAGGTTGCAGACCTTATCTTTCCGTCGCAGAGGGAGCAGAGGATGAAACATCTTCGGGAGGCCTTGCAGAAAGGTCTGTGCAACGCGCTCCCAGAGACTGGGAGGTTACAAACTTCTGTTCCTGGACAACGTGTTGCTGAGGCTGTCGACCGATGCGTTCAGACAATTTTTTAGTCCGCAGCCCCAAGGTATGATCTGTTCCAGCAACCATTGCCAGCGTCTGTTTTACATGGTGCAGGAATACCTAGGGGCAAGATCTGACTTGGACACCTTTCCCACCGAAAATCCTCTGGGTTCCTGGGTCTTGAGGATGGATCACTGGCCAGAGCTTGCACAGTATGCAATTGAGCTACTGGCCTGTCCTGCATCCAGAGTTCTTTCGGAATGCACATTCAGTGCTGCTGGAGGTTTTGTAACTGATCACAGGGTGCGCCTGTCCACCGACCCGGTCAATCGACTGACCTTCATAAAAATGAATCGGTCTTGGATCACCACCAGATACCAAGCACCTGATGCTGATGTAACCGAATAATTTTTTTTTGAAATGTCAGATCCCTTCAAGACTGACTATGCTGATGCTGAGTGAGTATCCTGTTATGCTGAGTGACTATCCTCTTTCTCCTCAATGATCATGCTGATAGCTTGTAAGAATATTTTTTGTTCTGGGCGCCGCCACCAGTGCCTAAGGCCCAATTTTTTAGCCCCTGTTTAACAGGGGCGTGTAATTACAATTTTTGATGCAATATTTTGCAGGAGGGCTCATTCCTGTGCTCCAACTAGAGTATCTGTGAGGGGTTGCAGTGTTGTGGCACCAGTGCCTAAGGCCCAATTTTTCTGCCCCTGTTCAACAGGGACATGTAACTACAATTCTTAAACTAATATTTCACAACAGGGTCCGTTTCTGCGCCCACCAAGAGTAACTGTGAGGACTTACAGTGTTGTGGCACCAGCACCACCACCACCAAAGGCCCAATTTTTCTGACCCTGTTCAACAGCGGCATGTAATTACAATTCTTGATCTAATATTTCACAACAGAGCCCATTCCTGCGCCCACCAAGAGTAACTGTGAGGACTTACAGTGTTGTGGCAACACAAACACCTAAGGCCCCAATTTCTGCAGAGTATATAGGGCAGGCCCCTACTTTCAAACATCCTACTTCCAAACGACTCCTACTTGCAAACGGAAGGAGACAACAGGAAGTGAGATGAAATCTACCCCTAGGAAGGGAAATTATCTTGTGTAAGACAAATATATCAAGAAAGGAGGGGATAGGGGGATTTTTACAGTGTCAGGTATAGAAATACACAATAGACTTACTGTAAGTAGAACATAATTTTTATTAACAAAACATGATTAAAAGAGAAGATAGACAAAGCATACTGTTGCTAAGCAGTATGAGGTTATAAACATTTGGTGGTCAAACTCATGTATAGGTAAGTAATGGATCGCAGCAGGAGATATTGCACACTAGCCCAACATGTTTCGCTACTTTAGCTTCCTCAGGGGATGTGCAAGCGATTTATTTTACTGAGACCACCTGTACAATATTTGCACCCATAAACCATGTGGCCGGGCTTGAGCCGGAGGGGGACATTCGTTATGTGACCACTTTTGTGAGTTTGCCTTTAAGTCTACATAGATCCTGATTAAAACCATCTTAACATCATCTTTCATATGGATCAGTAGTTCACTTAAACCATTAGATAATTCAATTGTCCCCCTATCATCCCTCTATGGTCTTGCCATATTGACCCCCTTGGATTGGGTCACTTTGGGGCCTAGTCAGGGACCCGGCCAGGTGGTTTATGGGTGCAAATATTGTAAAGGTGGTCTCAGTAAAATAAATCGCTTGCACATCCCCTGAGGAAGCTAAAGTAGCGAAACATGTCGGGCTAGTGTGCAATATCTCCTGCTGCGATCCATTACTTACCTATACATGAGTTTGACCACCAAATGTTTATAACCTCATACTGCTTAGCAACAGTATGCTTTGTCTATCTTCTCTTTTAATCATGTTTTGTTAATAAAAATTATGTTTTACTTACAGTAAGTCTATTGTGCATTTCTATACCTGACACCGTAAAAATCCCCCTATCCCCTCCTTTCTTGATATATTTGTTTTTATTGGGATGAGGTGTCTATAGAAAGGGAGTTCTCAACCAACCGGACCAATAAAATTAGATATCTTGTGTAAGAGTTAATATGGGAAAAATGTGTCTCCTCTCCACTGATGCTTTATCACCAATCCTTGTTTCACTAAAAAACCCAAATTGTCAAAAAACATTTGTCATTGGGACAGAAAGTGAGGTAAAATCTTCTGAAGAGGTGCACAGACAGCAAAACAAATGTCACAGGGGTGATAAGCCTTCCCTATGTTTTCCAAAAAGCTTAAAATAGATTTTTTGGCTGAAGCTACACGTATCAGTTCAAAAATACAAACAGATTCTACTTAACAACAAACCTACAGTCCCTGTCTTGTTTGCACCGCCTGTATACTGCTGTATACTGCTGTCCAGAGGGCCTGGGGCCCCACGCTTTTCCTTTTTTTAATTTGGGTGCGGGGTTCCCCTTAATATCCAAACAAGACCCAAAGGGCCTGGTAATGGACTGGGGGGGTACTCATGCCGTTTGTCTCACTGATTTTCATCCATATTACCGGGACCGGACAATAAATTAAAGCCTTAAGCAGTTTTAAATGACTTTTATTACTTTAAAAATGACATTTTGTGCAGGAACTGTTCTAAGCACAGGAAACACGTGCCACTTTACAGGCATACTATAGACACCCCCAGGTACGAAATTTAAAGGAATATTTCACCTTTTTTCTTTTCACTTTAAGCATCATTAAAATGACTGCTCCCAAAAAAACAGCCCTTTTTAAAACTTTTTTTGCATTGATACATGTCCCCTGGGGCAGGACCCGGGTCCCCAAACCCTTTTTAGGACAATACCATGCAAATTAGCCTTTAAAATTAGCACTTTTGATTTTGAATATTCAAGTCCCTTAGACTTCAATGGGGTTCTAATGTTCGTGCGAATTTTCGGTCCGTTCGCAGGTGCTGGTGCGAACCGAACCAAGGAGGGGGATTCGGCTCATCCCTACTGACCAGCAGGTTAAGTGGTATAAGTGAGCTGTTAGGTAGTATTTTATGATATCTAGGAAGCAAAGCCCCCCTGGATATTTTGAAGCTAGGAGAACTTGTCTAGCTATCCTGTGTCTGTCACTACTCCAAGTGAAGTTTAGCAGAACTTGTTGTAAAGCTTTGATGTTCATTAGAGGGATTTTGATTGTTGTAGTTTCATACTTATGCCGCGTACACACAGTCGGACTTTCTGTCCTACTTGGTCCGGCACACTTTCTGACTTTGTCCGCCAGGTGTGCCGGACTTTAAAACGGACGGATTTGCCCACACACGACCGGACTTTGCGGCGGGCAAAGTCCGCCCATTTTTCCGACGGACTTTCGCCGGATTTACGGCAGACTTTCAGAATGAACGGACTTGCCCACATACGGACAAGTCCGTTCATTTTGAACGTGACTCAGGTGCGACAGGACTAGAAAAGGATGTCAATCTTGCCGCTTTTATCGCCGAGATTGACACCTTGCGAGCCCCGTCGCGGGGCATACCAGGCCCTTAGGTCTGGTATGGATTATAAAGGGGAACCCCCTACGCCGAAAAAACGGCGTGGGGTCCCCCCTAAAATCCATACCAGACCCCGATCCAAGCACGCAACCTGGCCGGTCAGGAAAGGGGGTGGGGACGAGCGAGCGCCCCCCCTCCTGAACTGTACCAGGCCGCATGCCCTCAACATGCCCTCAACAAGGGCCTCTTCCCGACAACCCTGGCCGTTGGTTGTCGGGGTCTGTGGGCGGGGGGCTTATCGTAATCCGGGAGCCCCCTATAATAAGAGGGCCCCCGGATCCCGGCCCCCCACCCTATGTGAATGAGTATGGGGTACCCTCAACATGCCCTCAACAAGGGCCTCTTCCCGACAACCCTGGCCGTTGGTTGTCGGGGTCTGCGGGCGGGGGGCTTATCATAATCCGGGAGCCCCCTATAATAAGAGGGCCCCCAGATCCCGGCCCCCCACCCTATGTGAATGAGTATGGGGTACATGGTACCCCTACCCATTCACCTAGGGAAAAAGTGTAAATAATAAAACACTACACAGGTTTTTAAAATATTTTATTAAACAGCTCCGGGGGGATCTTCCTGCGACTTCGGATGTCTTCTTCCAACTTCGGGGGTCCCTCGGGTTCATCTTCTCCCGGCGTCCGGTTGGTTCTTCCTTGCTCTCTTCTCCCGGTGTTCCAGTTCTTCGGCCGGCTCCTCCGCTGTTTTCAGGTAGCTCTCTTGCCAGCGGAGGTCCGGACTTCTGGGCTTCTTGTCTTCTCTTCTCTTCTCTTCTCTTCTCTTCTCTTCTCTTCTCTTCTCTTCTCCAGATGTTGACACGACGCTCTCTCCGGCTGGACTGCTCTCTGAGGGCTGCGTTGTGACTTATATAGGCGGAGACCCCACCCCCTTATGATGTCACAGTCCCTGGGCATGCTGTGACTGTGACGTTTTAGGGGCATGGTCAACATCACCCAGTGACCAGGCCCCCTAAAACGTCACAGTCCCAGCATGCCCAGGGACTGTGACATCATAAGGGGGCGGGGTCTCCGCCTATATAAGTCACAACGCAGCCCTCAGAGAGCAGTCCAGCCGGAGAGAGTGTCGTGTCAACATCTGGAGAAGAGAAGACAAGAAGCCCAGAAGTCCGGACCTCTGCTGGCAAGAGAGCTACCTGAAGACAGCGGAGGAGCCGGCCGAAGAACTGGAACACCGGGAGAAGAGAGCAAAGAAGAACCAACCGGACGCTGGGAGAAGATGAACCGGAGGGACCCCCGAAGCCGGAAGAAGACCCCCGAAGTCGGAGGAAGATCCCCCCCCGGAGCTGTTTAATAAAATATTTTATAGTTTTATTATTTACACTTTTTCCCTAGGTGAATGGGTAGGGGTACCATGTACCCCATACTCATTCACATAGGGTGGGGGGCCGGGATCTGGGAGCCCTCTTATAATAGGGGGCTCCCGGATTCCGATAAGCACCCCGCCCACAGACCCCGACAACCAACGGCCAGGGTTGTCGGGAAGAGGCCCTTGTCCTCATCAACATGGGGACAAGGTGCTTTGGGGTGGTGGGGCCCCGCAGGGTGCCCCCTCCCCCAAAGCACCCACCCCCCATGTTGAGGGCATGCGGCCTGGTACAGTTCAGGAGGGGGGGCGCTCGCTCGTCCCCACCCCCTTTCCTGACCGGCCAGGCTGCGTGCTCGGATCGGGGTCTGGTATGGATTTTAGGGGGGACCCCACGCCGTTTTTTCGGCGTAGGGGGTTCCCCTTTATAATCTATACCAGACCTAAGGGCCTGGTATGCCCCGCGACGGGGCTCGCAAGGTGTCAATCTCGGCGATAAAAGCGGCAAGATTGACATCCTTTTCTAGTCCTGTCACACCTGAGTCACGTTCAAAATGAACAGACTTGTCCGTATGTGGGCAAGTCCGTTCATTCTGAAAGTCTGCCGTAAATCCGGCGAAAGTCCGTCGGAAAAATGGGCGGACTTTGCCCGCCGCAAAGTCCGGTCGTGTGTGGGCAAATCCATCCGTTTTAAAGTCCGGCACACCTGGCGGACAAAGTCAGAAAGTGTGCCGGACCGTAGGGGGTTCCCCTTTATAATCCATACCAGACCTAAGGGCCTGGTATTCCCCATGCTCGCCGCAATAGGAAAATTTGTTTTTCCTATTGCAGCAAGCGCGAAATGCAATACACTGCCCTCGTATCGTATCTGGTCCGTTGGACCAGCATACAGACGAGCGGACTTTCCGCCCGAAACTGAGTCCAACGGAAAGATTTGAAAACAGGTTTCAAATCTAGGTCCGGCGGGCTTTTGGGCAAAAGTCAGCCGGAAAAGTCCGCCGGCGCCTACACACGGGCGGATTGTCCGGCACACTCTGGTCCGACCGTGTGTACGCGGCATAATAGTTTGGATAGTTTATCTATCCACAATAATTGGAGTTTTTTCTTTTTATACAAGCAGTTTTTAACAGTTTTCTAATCATAATTAAAAGAGTTTTGCAAATCAAATGCCTTTTAACCGCTTGCCGACCAGCACACGCCGATGTACATCAGTAGAATGGCATTGGCAGGTAAAAGGGCGTACAGGTATGTCCTCTTTAAGAAGCGGTGTCGTGAGCGTGTGTGCACTGCCAGAGATGCGAGTGCCCGCCGCAGTCTCCATGACCGTGTCCGCGGGTCCCGCGGACTCGATGTCCGCCAGGTGCCCGCGATCATGTCATGGAGAGGAAGAAAGGGGAGATGCTTATGTAAACATAGCATTCCCCATTCTGCCTAGTGACAGGACAGTGATCTACTGTTCTCTGTGATCGAGAGCAGTGATCACTGTCCTGTGTGTTCAAGCCACTCCCCCTCACAGTTAGAATCACTCCCTAGGACACCCTTAACCCCTTCATTGCCCCCTAGTGGTTAACCCCTTCACTGCCAGTGTCATTTACACAGGAATCAATGCATTTGTATAGCATTGATTGTTGTATAAATGACAATGGTCCCAAAAATGTGTAAAAAATGTCCGATATGTCCGCCAAAATGTCGCAGTCCTGATAAAAATCACAGATCACTGCCATTACTAATAAAAAACAATTAAAAATAAAAATGTCATTAAACTATCCCCTATTTTGTAGACGCTATAAATTTTGCACAAACCAATCAATATTCGCTTATTGCAATTTTTTTATCAAAAATATGTAAAAGAATACATATCGGCCTAAACTGAGGGAAAAAATCATTTTTTTAATGTATTTTTGGGGGATATTTATTAGCAAAAACTAAAAAATACTGCGTTTCTTTTCAAAATTGTCGCTCTTTTTTGTTTATAGCGCAAAAAAAACTGCAGAGACGATAAAATACCACCAAAAGAAAGCTCTATTTGTGGGAAAAAAAGGATTTCAATTTTTTTGGGTGCAACGTCACACAACTGTGCAATTGTCAGTTAAAGCGACGCATTGTCGAATCACAAAAAGTGCTCTGGTCAGGAAGGGGTTAAAATCTTCTGGGGCTGAAGTGGTTAAAGCATAAAGCTGGCCATACACACTAAATTTCAACTGGTTTAGTGTGTGGTGTCCGTGCATCCTAAGCTCAGCCCTACATCTTTTGCTATACATGACATTATCAGGGACGTATACAATGAAACATGTAGGGCTGAGCTTAGGATGCACGAATGCCATCTTGGTTATGAAGGTTTGTATAGAGCAGGATTCTTATTTGGTATGCAAGCGCTCTTTTTTTTGTAATACCATGTGGGTGTTTTTATTCATTTTTAAATAAAATTGGCTATATTTTACTACACTATTGGAGGTGTTTGATTTCTGTGCTTTATGTCCATACACTTGGCACGATGTACGTGAAAAGTGGAGGAGATCTTGTTTGGAAAGCTGGGCTGATTGTTTGGCTTGACCTGGGTGGATGACTTCCTTACCCATTATACACAGTGGAAGACCCTCGTAGCTTGAGGGTCAACATTATCTGGTAAGCTGCAGAATGTTTTAATGTGAGTGCACAGCACTGGATGTAATTTTCCTGGTTGAAGTCAAACTTTCTTTTTTAATTCTACATGAATAGTTCTTTTTTTCTTATGAAATCTGAAGACACATTTTGCTGGATTCTTCTTCTCAAAAATTGAATGTTTGCACTTAATTGGAATACGATGTTTAACCTTCTATGGTCAGGGTGGGTAATGCACATTTGTTTTCCACATACTTTTTTTGTATATTGTGAGAATATTACAATTTATTTATTTATGTATGTTAATGTTGCAGATATCATTAGATTAAGTGTATCACAATTTTTTGCACTGTTTACTTGTATACATTTTTATACAGGTTTACATTTGCGCTAAACCTTTATACACTTTGATTAACTCTGCCTTTTAAGGTCCTTATAACAAAAACAATACAGTGACCGATCGATGCCCTAAACACAAATACAGGCTTAAATAAAAAATGTCTCTGGGACAGGAACTCGAAGAAAGTGGGAGGAGATATGTTGTAATGACAATATAACTTCTCTACTGTATGTACTCTTTATAAAGAAGACCGATTTAAAATTCTCTGTTATAGGTATTATACTCCTGAGGTTCTTCACACAATCAATCCAGTGATTCTGTACACCTGATGAAGACACAATACCCATATATGTAGCCAAAAACACATATACTGAAAAATACCCCAAAGTACAAAGTACATTAATCAACCTAAATATGCTCCTAGAACCAATCCAATTTCTACTAGCCATACCTATAGCTAATATGCCTAAACACTCCATTAAATGAACAAATTACATCTTGACTGATGTGATGCATGCTTAATAGTGTTGAATGGAGATATCAAACTAAACATCTTAATCAGACATATAAAAATACATTTAGGACATTCATAATGTGGATTGTATTACAGAGTGGTTAAAGACTTCTTAGACAACACATAGCAAAAACTGTTCCCCAAGCAAATTTATGTACATTTTTTGTTTATTTAAAATCTTGCAAACAAACAGCTTGTTATTAAAACATATTTACAAACATACAAAAAATTAATAAAAAAACATAAATAAACAAAAACAAATAATCTTACATCAGCAGATAACAGGAAACTCTTAAGGGAATTTACAGTTTGTAGACATCCTCCTAGCCCTCTTCGTTGTAATAGCCCTTATCTCCAATTACCACTACTACCCTATATTTACCCATTCATATGTTTGCGGGGGCAAGGACCTCTGACGTTTACTTTAGCTTGATCATCAGTCCTGTAATACCTGTTGATACTAGTGGTGGACTTATTAGTGAAAATCCTCAAAACATCCAAGAGTACTTTACTACCACTACCATCTTTAAAATGTATAATTTTGCCAATTATCTATGCTTATATGATGATGAAAAATAGATGATTTTCCTTGTTGTAACAACTATATTCCATAACCATAACCAATAACCATAACCAATGTTGTAATCATTTCTTACTTCTATGCTTCCTGAATGCAGTATATTACACTGTTATACTCTGCCATCTGTACTCTACATGTAGAATTAAAAAATAAAAGCATTAAAAGATCAGATTGTTGCTTATCATTTTAACCACTTGCCAACTATGCTATAGCTCAATGATGGCTATAGCGCAGTCGTCCTGTCCTGGGAAGACATCTATTGATGTCCTCCCAGAACTGTGCCTGCTGCAGCATGCACCTTCGCAAACAGCTGATCACAGATCGGGGTAAAGGGTCAATCACAGCGACCTTTTACCACCTGATCGGCTGTGTCCAATCACTGCTATTCACAATGTAAACACATTTGCTGGTTATCGTCATTCCTTTCCTGATGCTATAGTAAAAATCAAGAGTAAAGATAGGATGGGGTGGGACTTTGTGTGTAGCTTTGTAGGGTCTAAACAAGAGTATATACCACTGATTTAAAAGAAACGTGTTTAAACTTTATTTTTCATATATTTAAAAGCATATAACAGTTACACAGATAGAGTTACAGTTAGTTGGGTCCAGGGCGTGCTGATCCTGGTACGTGGATCAAGGAAGTGTGACCTACGTGTTTCACAGGAACCCCGCTTCGTCAGGGCCTTGAAATAGCACAAAAATACTGGAGGTATTGCAGTAACCTGAAAGTACAATATTGACAGAGTTATAAATAATTTTTAACAAATGTTAACATTTTACTTAGATATAAAAAACATATAAAAAAGTTTTCAAAGCATTGACAATAGGGGTTTGTGAGAATATTCACAATTACCCATTTTAAAGTTAATACAACAATTCATTTTTTAATTTAACATTATTTTTAATTAATTTAACATTATGTACAGACTATTTGATATCCAGTGGTGTCTCATAAATAAGCCAAAAAAAAGAAAATATCATACAGAAAGTGCAGCGCTGGACATGTGAAGTGAATGGTGAAATTTGCTAAACCAGTTAATAAAGTAGTGAAGATGAATCAAAATCAATATATGAAATAGTTACCTATATGTATAGATTAAAAATATTTTTAAACGTGAACATATAAAAACAGTGAAAAAAAGTTCCTGTAAATGAAAACTTTTGAAGGTACATAAAAGTCCAAAGCAATATAGTTGATGCGATATAGGTTTCAGGGGTACATCTTCAATAATCAATGTTGCCCACCACCGAATAGATGAAAAAAAGGCTTACCAGAAAGCCTGTGACCGCCCTTATTCAGGGGGGTCAAAACAGGCTTAGCAGATATGGGGGGACCGCCACAGGGATACTCCAGGGGACACCGATGGACCGGTGCAGCAGGACTCCTTGCCAGATAACGAACCAGCCGACAACCACTGTGGATGTTCTCCCGAATCCTGTCCTCTCATGGGGCAAACTTGAAATATCCACGGATCCAGTGCAAAAAGATGTAGTTTATAGTGCCAAAAAGAGACAAAGAAAAAATGCTCCGCTGGTGCAGATAACTTTTGGGTTTCTTTATTGGCAAATTGCGGTATCGGGCATTAAAAAGCAAAGAAAATGAAGTAAAAACGAGCAAGATAAGAAACGACACTAATCGCATGCGCGATTTTTAAACAAACGGCGGTAGTGTCGTTTCTATCTTGCTCGTTTTTACTTCATTTTCTTTGCTTTTTAATGCCCGATACCGCAATTTGCCAATAAAGAAACCCAAAGTTATCTGCACCAGCAGAGCATTTTTTCTTTGTCTCTTTTTGGCACTATAAACTACATCTTTTTTGCACTGGATCCGTGGATATTTCAAGTTTGCCCCATGAGAGGACAGGATTTGGGAGAACATCCACAGTGGTTGTCGGCTGGTTCGTTATCTGGCAAGGAGTCCTGCTGCACCGGTCCATCGGTGTCCCCTGGAGTATCCCTGTGGCGGTCCCCCCATATCTGCTAAGCCTGTTTTGACCCCCCTGAATAAAGGCGGTCACAGGCTTTCTGGTAAGCCTTTTTTTCATCTATTCGGTGGTGGGCAACATTGATTATTGAAGATGTACCCCTGAAACCTATATCGCATCAACTATATTGCTTTGGACTTTTATGTACCTTCAAAAGTTTTCCTTTACAGGAACTTTTTTTCACTGTTTTTATATGTTCACGTTTAAAAATATTTTTAATCTATACATATAGGTCACTATTTCATATATTGATTTTGATTCATCTTCACTACTTTATTAACTGGTTTAGCAAATTTCACCATTCACTTCACATGTCCAGCGCTGCACTTTCTGTATGATATTTTGTTTTTTGTGCCCTTATATCGGGGTTACAGTGCACAGCAGCAGGAATTTTTTCAATTTTTTCATCTTCATCACATGTTTTATGCACCTAGCGCAATTTCTTTTTGTTTAACTTAAGCCAAAAAAAAAGGGCTCAAAGCCTTTTCAAATTATAGGATTACAAGATGAAAAAACATTTTACAATTGTTAATTGGTTTACCTTTAAAACTGTGAAACTTATAAGATTGACACCCTGGTCAAGTGGAAGAAAGGCCTGGGGAGCCGGAGGGGATAACCTCCCTATGCTCACCGGTGCAGGCAGGGTAGACTCCTGAATGCATATGATAATAGTATCAATATTCATGCTGATGGTCTATTTATAAACATAAGTTTGCAGGCCAAAGATTTTAATTAGAGGTCACACCTGATGTTATAAAGGAAATCTTGATCTAGTTACAGAGATTCCAGTGTAAGGAATGCACATATTATAGATAAAAGGAATATTGGGTAACCATATGTATATGGTGCATCAATTTATCTTTGGACCCACAATCATGTATATATAGAGTAGTCTCAATATGATCTGACAAGGAGAGTGGAAAAAGGAAAAGAAAGAGCATTATATTTAAAATAAAGCCAGCAACTAAATAGGGAATGTTTTAAAATCCAACAAATGGATTCTTACCCGTTTCACTTGGTAGGCCTGTCCCCTTCCAGTGTTCCCAGACAAGAGGGGGAAAAAGTACAGCTGAGTGGAGGTCCACACAAAGAAGGGTATATATATATATATATATGTGTCTGGGAGTCTGCTATGATTGCCGGGGGAGAAAATGGGGGAGGGATCCCTGAGGCCGCCCTGCGTTGCCCGGATAGTGGATCCAGATAGGTTCCATGGGATACGAAGGGACGGGGGAGGGCACCTTTCCTGATGCTGTCACAGCATGAGGAGAGGAGAGCCAGTAACTGGCAAGTGTGAAAGTGTGCCGCCTCATCAGTGCCCATCAGTGCTGCCTATCAGTGCCCATCAGTGCAACCTCATCAGTGCTCATCAGTGAAGGAGAAAGATTACCTGTCCGCAAAACTTTATAACAGAAACTAAGTAAAACTTTTTTTTTCAAAATTTTTGGTCTTTTTTTCGTTTGTTTAGCAAAAAATAAAAAACCCAGTGGCGATTAAATACCACCAAAAGAAAGCTCTATTTGTGTAAAAAAGAAACAAAATTCATATACAAGTACATTGTTGTCATTCAAAGTTTGACAGCACTGAAAGCTGAAAATTGGCCTGGGCAGGAAGGGAGTAAAAGTGCCCAGTAGGCAAGCGATTAGGGAATTGCTCTATGTTTTAAAGACATTGGGATTGATTTACTAAAGGGAAAAAGAAAGATGACTTTGCAAGGAAAGGAGCAGTTTGCAAGGGAATGTGACCTAGAGCGTAATGAATTTGATGTTGTTGCACTTTGCAAAGAATACTCAATCATAGGCAAGGAAAAAATATATTTTTGCTTGATTAGACAATGGAAGTCTTTAGGTCTTCACGTCATTCATTAAGCTCTGGGGAAAATCTCTTTGCAAAATGAACAGCCTATTTGTCTTTCAATCCTATCCCCCGCCCCCCACACACACACCACCACCACAACCACCAGTTGTTCAGCAAGAAAGCTTTGTGCAGTTGTCAGTGCTTTCTCACTCCCTTTTGATTTCATTAAGGGCTTCCTTTCACTAGATTCTGAACCTAATAAATGGAACTTTGTGAACTATGAATATATATACAGTGGGGACGGAAAGTATTCAGACCCCCTTAAATTTTTCACTCTTTGTTATATTGCAGCCATTTGCTAAAATCATTTAAGTTCATTTTTTTCCACATTAATGTACACACAGCATCCCATATTGACAGAAAAACACAGAATTGTTGACATTTTTGCAGATTTATTAAACAAGAAAAACTGAAATATCACATGGTCCTAAGCATTCAGACCCTTTGCTCAGTATTTAGTAGAAGCACCCTTTTGATCTAATACAGCCATGCGTCTTTTTCACACCTGGATTTGGGGATTATCTGCCATTCCTCCTTGCAGATCCTCTCCAGTTCTGTCAGATTGGATGGTAAATGTTGGTGGACAGCCGATTTTAGGTCTCTCCAGAGATGCTCAATTGGGTTTAAGTCAGGGCTCTGTCTGGGCCATTTCAGAACAGTCACGGAGTTGTTGTGAAGCCACTCCTTCGTTATTTTAGCTGTGTGCTTAGGGTTATTGTCTTGTTGGAAGGTAAACCTTAAACCTTTAAACTTAAATGATTTTAGCAAATGGCTGCAATATAACAAAGAGTGAAAAATTTAAGGGGGTCTGAACACTTTCCGTCCCCACTGTATATATATTTTTTTTCTTGCCTAGTAATTAGTAAAACTCCAAAAAGCTAACTACTTAAAGAAACCCTCTCAAGAGCCATTTAAATTATTTAATTGTTAATTACTTTACTTACCTTTATAGAACAAATGGTTAATTTCCTCATGGGTACATCTGAGGGAAGATAAAAGAGGCTACCGGGTTTTAAATAATATTGTCACACTCACTCCCCGCTCCAGTGCCTGGTCTCTGTGCTTCCTCAAAGCTCTGTGCTTCTGTAAAGGGCTAGCATATATGCTGCTCAGAATTCCATCAAAAGCTGTCAAGCTCTAGTGTTCTTTGAGATTGACTCCAATGTTTTGCAGTGCTCCTGTGATCCTCAGCAATTTTGCCTTGAGCAATTTTCATGTTTTCTGTGCACTTCTATGATTTCCTGTGATCCTGTGCATTTTCTGATTCCAGGTATCCTGTGTCCTCTCTGTTCACCTCCATGTCTCCTTGTGCATCCAATGACCCTTTTATCCTGTGTTTCTGCATTCACAAAACCTTGATTCTACAAAATACTCTCACTACTGTGTTCCTTGCATGCCAGTGCTGCATGAGTCCCTCACTCCTGTGTTCCCAGTACCCCAGTACTGCAAAAGATTCATATTCCTCTCTTGCCCTTCTTCCTAGATTGTAAGTTCTAATGAGCAGGGCCACCCGATTCCTCCTGTATTTAATTATATGGTAACTGTACTGTCTGCCCGCATGTTGTAAACCACTGAACAAACTGTTGGTGCTATATAAGTCCTGTATAATAATAATAAATAATAGTAATGATGTGTTCTTAACATCCCAGTGCTACCAGAGACTCTCACCTCGGTGTTCCTTTGACCCCAACACCCCTGTTCTCCCAGAGAATCTAATTTATGTTCCTGTGATACCAGTACTCTCAAAGATTCTTACTGTATACCTATGTCTTTTTGAGCGAACCAGAAAATTCAACTTGGGAGCTATCCTGCAGCAAAGCTTATCACTCCTTGTGATGTGCTCTTATGAAAATCAAGTGGCTTCTTGCACCTCAACCCTTCTCAGCTGAATGTGCAAACACTTAGGGTCCTGTTCATCCCTAGTGCTTGGAGTAACCCTCCTCTTCTGTACCCAGTGTCACCCCTTGATCATCAGCCTTTGCTGACACTTCATGCTCCTGCCTCCAGCATCCTTTAATGACCCTTGGGGAACCAACACCTTTCTGTGTCTCCTCTAAGCTAAGATGTACTTACTAAATGCACAAATCAAGCAGCTCCTAACTGTCTGAAAGCTGAAGAATAAAGAGTTTCTCACGGTTATTATACTGTGTATCCCTGTACTACAGCAAAAATTAATCCAATAGTGCTGTTGTGTTACAAACTTACCTTTTGTATACCCCTATAGATAGCACTGTATAAGTATTTACAAATTGCTAATGTCCTTTGGCAGGCCCAAAACCCATCTGGGTAATCACACAGGTAAAAAAGCCCTCCCTGAAAATCACAGCTGGCAATCAGGGCACTTAGTAAACGTGTCTCCCTAGGATCCCAATTCATGTTGCTGTTTAAAATTTCATATTAGGTGTAATATTTTTTTATATGGTGACTAGGACTGTATTTAAATAAACAACCAATGCAGAAATAGTTATCAGGTCAAACATATTAAATTATTTTCAACAAAAAAACATTTTTCAAATTTAAAGTAGGCAAACCTATTTTGATGTCATTGAGTTTTGATATTTAGAAACAGAAAAAAATAATTATTATGCTGAAAGCTAAACCATTATTTTGTTTTTTTATTTATGTTGGAGCTTATTGTTCACAGCAGTCTAACTAGTTCTTAGCGTGGCCTTGCAATGTCCTCTAATACAACTTTTGATACAAACAAGCTATTAGATTTTTTTTTAATGTATTTGTTTTTTATTTAAGTTTTCTCAATTTAAAATGTATTGTCATGCCAGTCTCCAGTTAGACTGGAAATGTGTAATGTGTGCCCTTGTCCTTTCATTTCTTTGCATATGCATCTCATATGAATTTTTTTCTCAAATCAAGAAAAAAGAATCATCATAACTTTCTCTGCAAAAAGATACCGATTATTAATATTAGGCAACACTGCCAAAATCTTGATATTTTGGATTTAAGGTAGTAGTAAAGCATTAAAAATCATTATGTTAATGCATGATTTTCACTTTGTAAAAGTCTGTTTTGGAGTTTTAAATGAATAGCACATACTGTATATGCAGGTGATGTTTAATAATGCAATACCTTACATAACTCCTAAATATTTAAGTCTACACTTTTTTACTTTAGTTTTCTTTTGGGGTTTTGTGATTTTTAAACACATAGGGATTCATTGATTAAGAAAAATGGGTAAGTAGTGATGGTTGCACTGCATTTAGTTATGCCCAATTAAGCCAATTAAGACTTCAACTAGGCGAACATGTGAAAGAAAAAGCACGCTAATGCCAGTGAACATGCCTTTGTAAATATCAAATCAACATATACGTGAATTAGAAAGTGACAATTGCTACCAAGTTTATTATATGGATCTGCCCTGCAGTCATGATCACAGGAATGTGAATAAAACATTTTTATGTGAGATGTGCTCTACCTCGTGTATATTCCAGTGAGTGTTCCTAGTTTGTTTTTTTCTTTTGCTAATGAATGCAGTTATGAATGCGTATTACGGAGTCTGCTATTCTGTAAAGTTACATGTATTGAACATTTATAGTTACATATCTGTTATATGTTTGGTTTTAACTCATGTGAATTTTGTTTTGTTTTTTATGAGACTATAAAGCAGTTATTATTTATGTTCATTCTTTAATCATACTACACTATTATGCAGGTCTCAGCATACTTAGCACAATGGCTTGGTGGTGTGCACTGATGTCTATAAAGCACTCAGATTATGAGTTAAATTCCCAGCCAACCTACCACCTACCTAACGTAGCTGTGTTGCCTTTTCCTGTGCACAAACAAATTAAAAACATAAAAATGTAAACCAAGGCTGCTTTCGCATTGGGACGAGCAGGCGTTGATGGTAAGGCGGTGCTATTCGGCCACTAGCAGCAGAATAAAGGGTTAAATGTGCCACTTTGCAGGCACTTTGGCAGCGGTGCCCATTCATTTCAATGGTCAGGACTGCTCCTTCAACACCTCAAATATGCTGCTTGCAGGACTTTTTTTAATGTCCTGCCAGCGCAGCGCCCCAGTGTGAAAGCACTATGGCTTTCACACTGGGACTGCAGGGGAGGCGTTTTTCAGGCGCTTTACAGGCACTATTTTTAGCCCAATGGAGTGACTGCATGTATTCAACTGAAACAACTGTAAGTTTAAAATGCAATGACTTATATACCTTGTCATGGTTTATATATTTGTATGATTATTGACTTACTGTATAGAAAGATTGATATCTTACCTACCCCTGAGGAAGGAGTATCTATAACAGACTCTGAAATGCGTTGGGTGAAGGATATCACACGCGTACCATCATTTGCATCAGTTGTACCACCAGTTGTCATTGTAATATACAGTCCATGTTACCTGTTTTTAATTATGTACTATTAATAAATATATATTTTACTCTATTATGATGTTATATCTATTCAAGTGTCGGTAAAGTCCAAATCCCAAGGGGAATTGTTTTTTCTGCTTCTAAATTAGGATGTTGGTACTATGAACCAATCACTGGAATTCTCCATCTATTTTTAGCCCAAAAGCACCTGAAAAATGCCTCAGTGTAAAAGGGGTCTAACACCCTGCACATTAACTAATGTGTGATTTTTGAAATTCCACACCATATTATTATTGAATACTTACATACTATTGCATGCATTTGAAGAGTTAATATTATGTAATCAACCAAACTGATCAGGCTGTAGCTATCAGGCATTCACCTATTTCATGCATATTCTCCTGAGTACAACACAAGCTTTCAGTAGGTGATACTATCTGTGTGGGATTTGAACCCATGGCCTAAGCCTTCCAAAGTAGGAGTGCAGATCACTATCCTACTGAGCTGAGCACTACTGCACATAGAAAATACATTTACTAATGCTTGATTCTTTTAATTCTATACAATAATGTTTTGCATTTGAGGCATTATTATTATAGAAACAACCATGCTAATGCCGATGTGGCATTGGCTATTAGGCATTTGCATATTTTCAGCATATGCTGCTGATTAAAATGTAAGCTTTAAGGAGGTGATACCCTCTGTGGGGTTTGAACCCATGGCCACAGTTGTTCAAGGCAGAAATGCACACCACTAGGCTACTGAGATGATTACAATCACACTTAGAAGTAGTGTTTGATTCTTTTAATTCTAGACAAGAATGTTTTGCAATTGAGGCATAACTATTATGGAAACAACTGTGCCCATGCTGATGTGGCATTGGCTATTAGGCATTCACCTACTGCAGGGAAAAAAAGTTTTAGCGAACATGCGAACGCTATTAAAGTCAAGGGACATGAAAATGAAAAATCCAAAGTCCTCATTTTAAAGGCTTCTGTGCAAGTTATTGTCATAAAAAGTGTATGGGGATCCGAGTACTGTCCTAGGGGACATCAATGCAAAAAAAAATAAAAATTTTTAAAACAATCGTTTTAATAGGAGCAGCGATTTTAATGATGCCCTAAGTCAAACAATAAAAATGAAATATTCCTTTAAATATTGTGCCTGGGGGGTCCCCTTAGTCTGCCTGTAAAGTGGCACATCTGTGCAATATATAGAACATGCTGCAGCAATAATTACATTTCTAAAGGAAAAAATGTCATTTAAACTTGCTCACAGCTATAATGTATTGCTGGCTCCCGGTAATACAGATGAAAAAAAAAAAGAAAAAAAAAAAGATGCAGGGTTCACCCCCTAGTCCATACCAGGCCCTTCGGATTTGGTATGGATTTTAAGTAGAACTCCACACCAAAATGTAAAAAAGAATTAATGTGGCGCCCCCCCCCAAAATCCATACCAGATCCTTATCCGAGCATGCAGTCTAGCAGGTCAGGATAGAAGGGGACGAGTGAGCGCCCCCGAACCATACCAGGTCACATACCCTCAACATGGGGGGCTGGGTGACATGTTGATGGGGACAAGGGCCTCTTCCTGACAACCCTGGGCTGTGGTTGTCGGGGTCTGTGGGTGGCGTCGGGTACATCGCATTCCTACCCATTCACCAAAAAAGTGTCAAAATGTAAAAACCACAAGAGACAGGTTTTTTGACAATTCTTTTATTAAAAAAGAAAATAAAAGTATCCTGCGATGCACATCCACCGTCCATCACGCCGCCCAACAGACCCAGAAAATAGAAAAAATGAACAAAGCTCTGCCTCGATAAGAGGTCTCCCTGCTTGTTAAAGGGGCTTCCAGATTCCGATAAGCCCCCCACCCCACAGACCCCCACAACCACAGCCCAGGGCTGTCAGGAAGAAGCTCTGTGGTGGGGGGCACAGAGCCCCTCTGCCCCAAAGCACCCCCCCATGTTGAGGGCATGTGGCCTGTTATGGGTCAGGTAGGGCGCTCACTCGTCACTCCCATCCTGACCTGCCAGGCTGCATGCTCAGATAAGGGTCTGGTATGGATTTTGGGGGGCCACACCATTTTTATTTTTTATTTGGTGCTTAGAGAGAATTCACATTTAGTTGACATATTTCACGGTTTACCTAATCCACAAAAGAATTAATAGAGCCCTGAAATTCAGCATTGGAGCAGGGATTTTTTTTTCTTCCCCCTCCCCCATTGCACTTTCTACTCAAGGACTTGCGTGTGTGCACAACCAAATAATTTTGTATGCAACTAGATTTAATACAGATTTAGAGGGGTATGGATAGTTTGCACTTATATTAAATATGTATTTATAATCTGCAAAAGTCAAACATAAAGCAAAAAATAATCAACTTTTTATTTCAACATTAGTATAAACATTTGGTACATTAATTTACTTGGGCAAAAAAAAAAATAAAAGGCATGGAAATGATGCTCCAGCATATGACAATACAGTTAGAAGGGCCCTGCTCAAAAGAACTTACAAGCTACAAGGGTAGGACACTAAAAAAGTACACACATTAAAAATCACATTAGAAAAGCAGGGATACAAATCAAGCTAATAACAACCACGACAAACCTTTTTGTTGATCAGAACTCCTCGCCCCAAACCCCTAAAAAGTTAATTGCAGGATTATCATAAGTAATCACCCTCCTGTTCGGTTGGCAGCAGAACATGTGAACAAAACATTTGTTAAATCTATGGGACAAGAACATGAAAAATCAAAAGTGCTAATTTTAAAGGCTTATATGCAAGTTATATGCAAATTATTGTCATAAAAAGTGTTTGGGGACTTGGTTCCTGCCCCAGGGGACATGTATCAATGCAAACATTTTTTAGAAAACGGCCGTTTTTACAGGAGCAGTGATTTTTTTAATGCTTAAAGTGAAACAATAAAAATGCAATATTCCTTTAAATATTGTGCTTGGGGAGTGTCTATAGTATGCCTGTAAAGTGGTGCATTTTTCCTGTGTTTAGAACAGTACCACAGCAAAATGACATTTCTAAAGGAAAAATTGTAATTCAAAACTGATTGCGGCTGTAATGAATTGTCAGGTCTCACAGCTCTTTTTTTCAATTATCTGTATCTATATTGCCGAGACCCGACAATTCATTACAGCCACGATCAGTTTTAAATTACAATTTTTCCTTTAGAAATGCCATTTTGCTTTGGTACTGTTCTAAACATGGGAAAAATGCGCCACTTTACAGGCATACTATAGACACCCCCAGGCATGATATTTAAAGGAATATTTTGCCATGAACACCCCAAATTGTTCGCTATTAGGCGAACAGGCGAACAACCGATGTTCGAGTCGAACTTACGTTTGACTCGAACATTGGGCTCATCCCTAATCATAAGCAAAAACAGACAAAATGAATACAAAATCCAAAAAGGCAGCGCACAAACAAAATCAACACACAAACACACACACTTATGTTTGGAATTAGCAGGAACCTTCCTTTTCATCTGATATGACTGATTTCTGATTGGGACTCTAAAACAAAGTCAATACTGCAGCTGCAGGAACAGATTCACAGGACTCAATCACTGTGTTTAAAATGTCCATTCGGTGAAAAATTTATTATTACATGTTATTTTATACATAGATAAGAAAGGGGTGGTGTGAGATATTATTAAAAGCTAACAAATAGAAATATATTATTAAAAACTAGCGAATAGAACAATTGCAAAAGTAAAACCTTGAAAAGGGAGGGGGGAGTAGAGAGCGTTTAGTAGGAGAAGTGTCTGTGTGTTAGGTGAAGGTTACAGAACACATTTCAACAGTGAGAACAAAATGGATTCTCTTGTGCTTAAATGAACAGTACAATGAATGTCCATGTCATTTCCCCCCTTTTGTTTATTTGACACCATTCTTCTCCGCGTTACGTTCAGCCGATTGCTGGTAACTCCTGTTACATTGGCGCAGAGAGACGGCGTCCTGTTCAGCTCTCTCCTAGCTTTCTCACAATAATGGGTTCATCAGCCTGGTGGTACATTTGTTGGTACAGCGGGTAGTCACACAGAGGCATAGCCTGATGAGGAAGTAAATAACAAACATGAGAAATAGGAACATCACAATGTAAGCGCCTAGTTTCTGTAACCATGTTGCTATTCCATATAAAAAATCACCAAAACCTCCTAAACCCTGAAAGGGGTTCCATCCATCTTTAGCAATATCTCTGGCCTTATTCTGTAGTTCTCTTATCTTAGCAAGATGCCCTTTAATAATGTCCTCATTATCAGAAATGTATATACAACAGTCAGTGTGAAATATCTTACACATCCCACCTTGAGCTGCAGTGAGATAATTTAGCGTTAATCTGTGCTCTAATACTACTTTTTTAAGCTGAGCCATTTCTTCATTTAATAAACCTATATCAGTGGTAGTAAGGTTAATAATCTCATCTACAATTCTAGTGTAATTATTTAGTCTTTTCATTGCTTCAATTCCCCATCCTGTCCAGGAAGGGAACCAGGACCATGCCATGTCACCTTCAGTGAACAGCTCTCTTTTGAACACTAAAGGGTATTCTGGACTTTGATCTGGTCGCACTGTATCTTTGCGAACAGCCAAAGCAGGTACTAACTTCCCAATGTAACATGTACCTGTAACATTAGTAGGAAGCCAGGCGTAAGCTTTATTTCCACATATATAATATAACCCTCTACGTATGGACGGTATGCCTGCTCCTAAAAATTTGGAAGCAATAACATGGAATCTCAGGAAACCGATATTTTCACATATTGGAAACTGTGAGCAATTTGTACTATAAAGGGTTCTATTTAGTTCTGGATCTGGGATATAATAATATTGACCATAGTTTCCTCCATAAACTGTAATTTTTGCTCCGCTGCAATCTGAATTGCCCAACCGTGTACATTTAGTGTTAAACGGGCATGTAATGTTTAAACAAATCTGTGGAGTGTTTATCTGTTTCGAAACCATCAAAGTTACTGATCTGTGCTCATTAGCTGTGGAGAGATGTATGAGCCATTTATTCTGGTCCTGTTTAGATCAGTGAAATTGAGAGGCATTGCTATCATAGGTATTGTTCCTGTTTGGGGATGTAAGTGAGGACACACCCAGCAGTTACTAGCGTTGCTATGGGTTGCATACAATTTTAACATTTGGATAAAAGGGTTATTTTTCCATGTCTCAGTTCTCACAAACAACAAAAAGAAAAGAAACATTATCATCTTTTTTTCAAAGGATATCATCACTTCAGGATTTTCTTGCAATGACTGGTGTGAATCCAGGTGGGCTTTCCTTCCAACTTGACAGCAGAACCGGTTGTCAAAAGCACCAAATGTGGTCCGTCAAATTTTGGTTCTAGTGGCTTTCTGACGTGTCGCTTGACCACCACCCAGTCACCTGGTTGGATTCTGTGAATACCTGAAACAGAATCTGGGTCGGGGATAGATTTATAAACACCTTCATGTATTTTATTCAATGTTCTTTGCAAAATTTGAACATATTCTAACAGATTAGAGTGAGAAGCCTGCAACTGTTGGGGAAAATATAGCCCTGTTTTGGGTGGCCCTCCAAATAAAATCTCATAGGGGGACAGCCCATGTGGTTGTTTAGGGGTAGTTCGTACAGAATATAGGGCTAATGGCAAAGCTTCCACCCATCCTTTTCCTGTATCTGCTTTAATTTTTGCACATCTGTTTTTCAAAATTCCATTAAGTCTCTCAACTTTACCACTACTTTGTGGATGATAAGGTGTATGGAAAGCTTGCTGTATGTGAAGTGCTTCCATTACCTCTTTCATTACTTCCCCAGTAAAATGGGTTCCTCTGTCACTCTCAATAGTTTCAGGAACTCCATATCTACAAACTATTTCATTCAAAATTTTCTTTGCTGTTGTTTTTGCATTTGCTTTGGCTACTGGCCAGCTCTCGGGCCAACCTGAGAACATGTCAACACACACTAAAGCAAACTCATAGGTGCCTATTCTGGGCATCTGAATGTAGTCTATTTGAATTCTTTGGAAAGGGAAATCTGGCTTTGGAGAATGCCTTTGGGGAACATGAACAGGCCTCCCTGCATTGTACAGAGCACAAGTGAGACATGAAGCACAAAACCTGGCTGCAAATGCACTAAATCCAGGTGCTATCCAATAGCAGTCAGTAAGTGCCACCATCGCGCCCTTAGCAAGATGACTGACGCCATGTGCCAGCTGTGCTAAAACTGGGTACAAACTCCTGGGTAGACACCACCTGTTGTCAGCGCTCCACAGGCCCTGCTGATTTTGGGTAGCATTACATTTGATCCACTTATCCTTCTCTTCATCAGGGGCCTGGTTCTGCAACTGAATTAGAGTTTCTACATCCCACTGCTCTTGATGAGGGGAATCTGTCCCCGCTACCTGGGCGACCCCTACAGTGGGTGTGACTCCAAATGCCATAAGGGCAGCATCCTTTGCCGCTTGGTCCGCTAAAGCATTTCCTCTGGCTGTCATGTCACTTCCCCTTGCATGCCCTTTTACCTTCAAGATGGCAACTTCTGCTGGTTTCTGAAAGGCCTCAAATAGCCGCTCTATGAGTTTTGCATGTCTCACTGGCTTCCCTGCACTAGTCAGAAAGTTCAGTGCTTTCCAGATAGGCCCAAAATCGTGGGCTATTCCAAATGCATATCTGCTGTCAGTGTAAACATTTCCCCTTTGATTCTCTAGGAGATGACATGCTTTGACTACAGCATACAACTCCACTTCCTGTGCTGACATCTGGGATTTCAATGCTTCCTGATGTAAAATGGTGTCTGTAGTGGTTACAGCAAACCCTGTGTGTGGCTGACCATCATCAGTGTAAAATCTGGAACCATCTACGAATAAGTGTGTGTCACAATCTGCTAAGGGCTCATCTTTTGCTGGTGTGACAGAGGCCCTTTCTACCTCCATAAGAGCCATACAATCATGAGAAAAACTCTCAGGTTCTACATCAGTACCGTTTGTTGCATCTTCCTCATCAATTATAGGAAGAAGAGTAGCTGGATTTAAAGTAACACATTGTTTGATTGTTAAATTCGATGGAGCAAAAAGAGCAGACTGGTACTTGTCAAATCTACTGGCAGACACATGTCTAGTATTTACTTGATTCATGATTTCCTGCACTGCATGTGGCACATACAGGATCAGAGCAGAATCTAGTACAAGCTCCGTTACTTTGTCTAGCAGCAAAATGCAGGCTGCTATGGCTCGCATACAACTGGGGGAGCCTTTGATGACAGGGTCTAATGAGGCTGATACATACATCACAGGCCTCTGTTTGTCTCCATGTAGCTGGGTGAGTACACCTGCAGCAAATCCATTGACTTCATGACAGAACAACGAGAAAGTCTTAGTATAGTCAGGAAGTCCAATGGTGGGAGCTTCAGACAAAATTTTAATAAGCTCCTTCATCTGCAATTCATTGTCCCATGTGAGTTTGAAAGGGTTTCTAGTGGTAGCCTCATATAGAGGAGCCATAAGTTCTGATGCATTTGGAATCCAGTCCCTACAATATCCCACTAACCCCAGGAAGGCACGTAGTTGCTGGACATTGCTTGGCTTTTCAAAGTTTTCCATGTGAAATGCAGTGACCCAGGAAGATCACTTTCTCTTGGCAGTATTGTAGCTTATCTTTGCTAACTTTGTTGTTACTGTTATAGAGAAACAGGAGAAGGCTTCCTGTTTCTCTGCTACAAATGTCCTTTGTATCAGAACAAATAAGCAAATCGTCTATGTACTGAAGCAAAACAGTGTTTGGGTGTGAGGGGGACCATTGGTCCAATACTTGCTTTAACGCAGTATTATATTTAGAGGGGCTACTCACACAGCCTTGGGGCAATCTTGTCCATGCTAACTTTTGGGCATCATGAGTAAATGAAAAAAGGTGCCAGCAATCTGGATGCAGGGGCACCAAAAAGAAAGCATTTGCAAGATCAATCACTGTAAAGCAGGTGCTGGAGGCAGGTATTCCACTTAGTAAAGTGCGGGGGTTGGGCACGAACGGGGTATCTGCCTCAATTATATTGTTAATGGCTCTCAAATCATGCACCATGCGATATGTCACCTGCCCACCCTTCTTGTCTGGCTTCTTTGCAATTGGGAACAGGGGTGTATTGACCTGGGACTTAATTGGTACAACAACCCCTGCTGCTTTCAGTTGAGTGATTTGATCCTTTATCCCCTCAGTCTGAGCAATACTCAGTGGGTACTGTTTAATCTGTGGGAGATGGGCTCCTGGTTTAATTTTTATCATGACTGGGGTGCAATCCAGCAGACCTACATCATATTTGCTGGTGGCCCATAATTCAGCGGGAATCACTTTCAATTCTGGTGGAAATGACAGAGTGGAGTCTTGGATTAAAAATACTCCACAGGCAGAATTTAAAACTTCTCCTGATAGACTACTGACCACTTGGACTCCTGTAGGAGTGTAATCTATGTTTGCTAAAATTTGGTTCAAAATGTCAGCTCCCAAAAGATTGGTAGGAACTGTGTCTGAAACTAACACTTTAGTGACAATTTCTGTTTGCTGTCCTAGCCTGAGTTTAAGTGGCTTGGACTCAACCAAATCAGTAGAGGTCCCGGTTAGGCCAACACCAGAGATAACATTTGTAGATAATAATCCTGGAGGTAAGTCCTCTATATTAAAAACACTTCGGCTTGCACCAGTATCAATTAAACAAGTTAATTCTGTTTCTCCTCCAGGATAGGGGAGTTCTTGTAAAAATACTTTTACTCTGGCCTCGGGACCATTGTCTCCCCTATTTAACATGATTGATACTGGCATGCCATTTTCCTATGCCTGATCCACTGCTTTTGGCAGAGAACTGGGATCAGCATGAGGTGCCTCTAAGCTCTTTTCTAGTCTACGGTCAGGAAGATGGCAGAATTTGGCTATGTGTCCTTCCCCATCACAATTGTAGCATATAATTGGTCCCCGATTGCCATGATTTCTGAAATTGCCTTTGCCTCTTCCTCTTCCTTTTCCTCTCTGCTTCCCCATGTACATTACCTTGGGTTTGCTGTCTTTTTGGTTAATCCTGTTTTCTATGGACAACAGGATAGGCAGGACGTCTCGAATAGACATATTGCCTGCCTCAGGCCTTGCTGTGAACAACTTTTCTTTCAACTGGGGTATTAAACCATCAAGAAACCTTTGTTTCACCAGTTGTGTAGATGGACTTGCAGTTTCTCCAGCCTTCTCTTCCTCTATTTTAATGCCTGCTTCCTCAGCCATATCACTTAACCGCCTCCAATAAGCCCCTGCTGCTTCCTCTTTCCCTTGCTTAGCATTCATAAATTCAGCATGTCTGGTTTGTCCATATATTTGGGGCAATTTTTCCTTCAATTTCTCACAAACCTCCCGTCCACTAACCATTTTACCTAGATTTTTGACGTCTACACCACATTCTTTAAGTATATAGCCAGACATGTTGCTTCCCACTGCTTTAATAAGAAGCTGATGAATGTCAGTAGCAGAAGCCTCACATGTTTCCTGTGCAGCACTAAGTTTGTTTGCAAACCCAATTGGATTCTTTCTAGGATCTCCCAATCCCGCTAATATGGCTCTCATATCTTGGGGACTAAAAGGTACATGCCATTTAATTTGAGACTTACTGTCAACAGCATCACCTTCAAAAACTAATTGGGTTCTGACAGGATAAACTGCAACAGATTTCTCTATGCCAGGGGCAGAAGGGCTGGTATCTCCCTTCCTTCTCTCTTCATCTTGCTGCCACAATTTGGAAATTATGGTTTGCTCTGGAAGTTCAGACTCTATCTCTCTTTCTCTGGCCAAAGCCTTAAGTTCAGAGAGATCTAGGTTTGCATATGTGCCTTTTGATTTATGCCAATCATCTGTTTCTAGGATACGAGCCAAATCCCTCTTTGTAGGTTGATATGGGGCTGTTAAACCTCTGCTCTCTACTATATTGCATAGCTCATCTTTTGTGTGTTCCATGTAATCTAATTCTTTTGCTTTTGTGCGTGGACCCCTTAAAGCCAAACTGGCAGCCACATAAGGTGGGGGGTCCTCCTCTACAGAGTCTTCTGGCCAAACGTAGTAAATTTGGGCAGTACTTTTATTAAATATCTCCGTCAAGCCAGTTTGATTTGCTACTTTAGCTTCTGTCTCCCATGTGCAAGCTATTCTCCACGTTCCTTCACTGCACAGTAGTGGGCCATAATCGTGCAGAAAAGTTTGCCATACTTTTAAATCAAAAGTCCGTTCAGATTTTAAAGGTTTAGCTGTTCCCTTTGTCCATTCTACCCATTTATCTAGGGGCTCAGTATAGGCAGAACCATACCTTCGGTTCATATATTCTCTAGCGCTCATCTTGCGCTGGGCATTTTCTGAAAGCCTCTCTCCCTTCATTCCCTTAATTAATTTAATGCCCATAATGACTGGCCAGTCTTCTCTCTTCTCTACTTGTGCCTATACCCTCTTGCCTCTAAAACAAATAGTACAGCAAATCTGCAGATTTACAAGAATAGTCTCCACTTATCTACGTGGATAGAAGGGGTTTATGACAATAGACAAAACACTCATTAAGAGACCCTCCTCGTCTCTTCTCTTCTCTGTGAGTTTTATCTGACCCTACCATGCGCCTCTGACCCAGGTCGCCCACAGGGAGTCAACGCAGGGAACTGCAGAGGATTTTCCCTATCCACACACAGTCCAACCCGTGAAGGGGGACACAAACACATTCACACACACACGTTACCCAACCAGAAAGGTCCGAGAGTGGTCTGGTTTCCTTGAGAACCGACAGATAGGATACATAGGAAAAGGCAGAAATATAGCAAGCTTAAGGGCAGCTTACCTAGCCGGCATTTGAGGTCTGCGTTTCCCGATGATCCCGATCGAAGCGCGGTTACTTCTAGAGACTCTGCCAAACTCCTGTTATGGCTCGCCAAGACTGATATGACTGATTTCTGATTGGGACTCTAAAACAAAGTTAATACTGCAGCTGCAGGAACAGATTCACAGGACTCAATCACTGTGTTTAGAATGTCCGTTCGGTGAAAAATTTATTATTACATGTTATTTTATACATAGATAAGAAAGGGGTGGTGTGAGATATTATTAAAAGCTAACAAATAGAAATATATTATTAAAAACTAGCGAATAGAACAATTGCAAAAGTAAAACCTTGAAAAGGGAGGGGGGAGTAGAGAGCGTTTAGTAGGAGAAGTGTCTGTGTGTTAGGTGAAGGTTACAGAACACATTTCAACAGTGAGAACAAAATGGATTCTCTTGTGCTTAAATGAACAGTACAATGAATGTCCATGTCACATCTAAACCATTACATAAACTAGTTTAACATTAGCAGTTGTAAGTCTAGCATGTGAGATTTAGAAGTAACTAGAACAAGATAAGGGTCTGCTGTGGCTCCCAAACAACACATAAACAGACTGGACAAAGACACCATTTGGAAACCATACCCACAAAAAATACACTTTTGAGGGCCTTAATGCAAAACTATACCAGCAAACACAGAAAGCAATTATCAAACCACAGCCTAAATGGGGTGTGGGTTGGGCATTATGCACACTCCCCCAAAAACAAAACAAAAACATATCTATTTGTAAACCAATATAACCACTGCAAACAAAGATTCTGTCCTCTTCTCAGGATAGACAACCACCACAACTGCAGGCCTTTATATAACCTAGCTAGGATTGCTAATATACCTACACCCTGCCAGTAAAGAACACACTCACCAGTGTAATTGATTCTGTCACTTCATGTATGCCTCAAGTGCTCACACCTGTTCATCAGGAACACATACTCTTTACAAATCAAAAAATGCATCAGCATATATATATATATATATATATATATATATATATATATATATATATATATGTGCAGGGTAAACCTAAAAATAACAAATGTTCAAGGCTCTGGCCATGATCAGTGATACCAAAAATCTAAAAATTAAACTTGTACATTGTTGGACATGTGGAGGGTACAAAACAGGAAATGACAACTTTGTGAAGGCTGCTTCACACAAATTGTTGACAAAGCACATTCATCATTCATCATTAGCATACAGCATTAAAATATGTGTGCAGGATCACACCAGACTTATACATCCATATTTACCCCAAAACACACAGTTATAGATTTGGTGCAAACCCACACTCGCTTGATTTGTAATGTAATTTCTTGAGTTTCCATTATGTGAAACCCATCAAAAATGTAATCACTGTTGGAAAAAAAAATTTTCAAACCACAACAGCGGAAGAACATACAAAACTCTAACCAGGTAGCAGGTATCAACTCCAGTGCTGCTAAGCAGATGTGCTAACCAGTTAGCCACTAGGGATGAGCCGAACACCCCCCGGTTCGGTTCGCACCAGAACCCGCGAACGGACCGCAAGTTCGCACGAACGTTAGAACCCCATTGACGTCTATGGGACTCGAACGTTCGAAATCAAAAGTGCTCATTTTAAAGGCTAATTTGCATGGTATTGTCCTAAAAAGGGTTTGGGGACCCGGGTCCTACCCCAGGGGACATGTATCAATGCAAAAAAAACTTTTAAAAACGGCCGTTTTTTCGGGAGCAGTGATTTTAATGATGCTTAAAGTAAAAAAAAAAAAGTGAAATATTCCTTTAAATATCGTACCTGGGGGGTGTCTATAGTATGCCTGTAAAGTGACGCGTGTTTCCCATGTTTAGAACAGTCCCTGCACCAAATGTCATTTTTAAAGGAAAAAATCTCATTTAAAACTGCTTGCGGGTTTAATGTCGTGTCGGGTCATGGCAATATGGATGAAAATCAGTGAGACAAACGGCATGGGTACCCCCCAGTCCATTACCAGGCCCTTTGGGTCTTGTATGGATATTAAGGGGAACCCCGCACCCAAATTAAAATAAGGAAAGGTCCCTATATACTCTGAACAGCAGTATTCAGGCGGTGCAAACAAGACAGGGACTGTAGGTTTGTTGTTAAGTAGAATCTGTTTGTAATTTTGAACATTTTTAATGTGTTTAGCTCCAGCCAAAAAATCTTTTCTAAGCTTTTTGGAAAACATAGGGAAGGGTTATCACCCCTGTGACATTTGTTTTGCGTCTTTCCTCCTCTTCAGAAGATTTCACCTCACTTTTTTGTCCCAATGAAAAATGTTTTTGGAAAATTTGGGTTTTTTTGTGGAACAAGGATTGGAAAGCATCAGTGGAAAGGAGAAATTGTTTTCCCATATTAACTCTTACAGGAGAGAATTTCCCTTCCTTAGGGGTAGATTTCATCTCACTTCCTGTTGTCTCCTTCCGTTTGCAAGTAGGAGTCGTTTGTAAGTTAGATGTTTGAAAGTAGGGTCCTGCCCTATATACTCAGCAGAAATTTGGGCCTTAGGTGTTGCTGTGGCCAAAACACTGTAAGCCCTCACAGGGCCCTGCTGTGAAATATTAGATCAAGAATTGTAATTACATGCCCCTGTTGAACAGGAGCTGAAAAATTAGGCCTTAGGCACTGGTGCTGGTGCCACAACACTGCAACCCCTCACAGACACTCTAGTTGGAACGCAGGAACGAGCCCTGCTGCAAAGTATTGCATCAAAAATTGTAATTACACGCCCCTGTTAGACAGGGGCAGAAAAATTGGGTCTTAGGCACTGGTGCTGGTGCCACAACACTGCAACCCCTCACAGACACTCTAGTTGAAACGCAGGAACAAGCCCTGCTGCAAAGTATTGCATCAAAAATTGTAATTACACGCCCCTGTTAGACAGGGGCTGAAAAATTGGGTCTTAGGCACTGGTGCTGGTGCCACAACACTGCAACCCCTCACAGACACTCTAGTTGGAATGCAGGAACGAGCCCTGCTGCAAAGTATTACATCAAAAATTGTAATTACACGCCCCTGTTAAACAGGGGCTGAAAAATTGTGCCTTAGGCACTGGTGGTGGCGCCCAGAACCAAAAATGTTCTTACAAGCTATCAGCGTGATGATTGAGGAGGAAGAGGATAATTACTCAGGGATAGTCACTCAGCATCAGCATAGGCAGTCTTTGAAGGGATCTGAGATTTCAAAAAAAATTATTCGGTTACATCTGCATCAGGTGCTTGGTAGCTGGTGGTGATCCAAGACTGATTCATTTTTATGAAGGTCAGCCGATCGACCGAGTCGGTGGACAGACGCACCCTGTGATCGGTTACCACGCCTCCAGCAGCACTGAATGTGCGTTCCGAAAGAACGCTGGATGCAGGACAGGCCAGTAGCTCAATTGCATACTGTGCAAGCTCTGGCCAGTGATCCATCCTCAAGACCCAGTAACCCAGAGGATTTTCGGTGGGAAAGGTGTCCAAGTCTGATCTTGCCCCTAGGTATTCCTGCACCATGTAAAACAGACGCTGGCGATGGTTGCTGGAACCGATCATACCTTGGGGCTGCGGACCAAAAAATTGTCTGAACGCATCGGTCAGACGGCCACCTTCTCCACCGCTCCTTCTTTGACTGACCGAAGCCTCAGCAACACGTTGTCCAGAAACAGGAGTTTGTAACCTCCCAGTCTCTGGGAACGCGTTGCACAGACCTTTCTGCAAGGCCTCCCGAAGATGTTTCATCCTCTGCTCCCTCTGCGATGGCAAGATAAGGTCCGCAACCTTACCCTTGTAACGTGGATCAAGGAGGGTTGCCAGCCAGTATTGGTCCTTCTCCTTGATACCACGAATACGAGGATCCTTACGCAGGCTTTGCAGGATCAGGGAGGCCATGCAGCGTAGGTTTGCTGAGGCATTCGGTCCGGAGTCCTCTGGGTCACTAAGGACAACAACGTCCGCAGCCACCTCCTCCCAGCCACGTACAAGTCCATGTGTTCCTTGGGACTGATCCCTTAAAGACTGCTGATGCTGAGTGCCAGGCTCCACCTCCATACTGACACAATCTTCCTCCTCCTCCTCCTCCTCGTCCTCTTCCTGTGTGATCGGCGGGCACGCAGGAACACTGTCTGGATAAAGGGGGCCTTGAGAGCTAAGGAAGTCCTCCTCTTCCTGCCTCTGTTCTGCCTCAAGTGCCCTGTCCATTATTCCACGCAGCGTGTGCTCCAACAGGTGGACAAGGGGGACAGTGTCACTGATGCATGCACTGTCAGTGCTCACCATCCTCGTGGCCTCCTCGAATGGTGACAGGACAGTGCATGCATCCCTGATCATGGCCCACTGGCGTGGGGAAAAAAAACCAAGGTCCCCTGACCCTGTCCTGGTGCCATAGTCGCACAGGTACTCATTGATGGCCCTCTGCTGCGTGTGCAGCCGCTGCAGCATGGCCAACGTCGAGTTCCACCTGGTGGGCATGTCACAGATTAGGCGGTTCTTGGGCAGGTTAAACTCCTTTTGGAGGTCCGTCAGCCGAGCACTGGCATTATATGACCGGCGGAAATGCACAGAGACTTTCCTGGCCTGCCTCAGGACATCCTGTAAGCCCGGGTACCTGCCCAAGAACCGCTGCACCACCAAGTTAAGGACGTGAGCCAAACAGGGCACATGGGTCAGTTGTCCCTGTCGGAGGGCAGAGAGGAGGTTGGTGCCATTGTCGCAAACCACCATTCCTGCCTTAAGTTGGCGTGGCGTCAACCACCTCTGAACCTGCCCCTGCAGAGCTGACAGAACCTCTGCCCCAGTGTGGCTCCTGTCCCCCAAGCACACCAGCTCAAGCACCGCATGGCATCTTTTGGCCTGCGTACTTGCGTAGCCCCTTGAACGCCTACGGAGCACCGCTGGTTCCGAGGAAGAGGCCATGGAGGAAGAAGAAGAGGAGGGGGTGGAGGAGAGAGGTGTGTCACAATCAGCATTTTGGAGGCGTGGTGGCGGAACAACCTCCAACACTACTGCACCTTGTCCTGCATCCTTCCCAGCTGCCAGCAGAGTCACCCAATGCGCCGTGAAACTTAAGTAACGTCCCTGTCCATGCCTGCTGGACCATGAGTCAGCGGTAATATGCACCTTACCGCTGACCGCCCTGTCCAGCGAGGCATGGACATTGCCTTCCACATGCCGGTAGAGAGCCGGAATCGCCTTCCGTGAGAAAAAGTGGCGTTTGGGTACCTGCCACTGAGGAACCGCACATTCCACAAACTCACGGAAGGGGGCAGAGTCTACCAACTGAAAAGGCAGCAGTTGAAGTGCTAGCAATTTTGCCAAGCTAGCATTCAACCGCTGGGCATGTGGATGGCTGGGAGCAAACTTCTTTCGGCGGTGCAGCAGCTGGGGCAGGGAAATTTGCCTGGTACAATCTGACGTCGGTGTACCAAAAGCAGATTGCCCATAAGTACTTGGCTGTGACACACCTAATTCTACACCTTCATTCCTCTCACTGCAGGTCGCAGAGAGGACTGAAGGTCTAGTGGGGTTGGAAATCTCAGCTGATGAGGAGCAAGGAGAGATCGTCTTTGTTCTTTGGTGTGGGTCTTTTAGATACGCTTGCCAACGAACTGCATGGCAGGTCAACATATGTCTGGTCAAGCATGTGGTACCCAAGCGGGAGATGTTTTGGCCACGCGAGATACGCTTAAGACATATGTTGCAAATAGCAGCGGTGCGATCTGATGCACTCGTCTCAAAAAAGGCCCACACCAAAGAACTTTTTGAATAACGCGCAGAGACTGCAGCGCCCTGCACATGTGGAGCTTTGGGGTGTGATGCAGTCAATGTGCTGCCCTTAGGCTGGCCCCTGGAGGGCATCCTGCCTAGTTGGTGATGTGCCACCTCCTCCTCCTCCTCCTCCTCCTCCTCCTCTCTCCTATCAGGCACCCACGTTGAGTCAGTGACCTCATCATCCCCTCCCTCCTCATCACTGGAGCAAACCTGGCAGTATGCTGCAGCAGGGGGAGCATGACTGCCAGATTGCTGTCCTTCTTGGGCACCCCCTCTGTCCGTGCTCATGTTACTGCCTTCATTGAGCTCAGTATCATCATCAGAGCCTTCCAAACGCTGGGCATCCTCCTGGAGCATGTACCCAACACTGTGGTCAAACAGTTCGAGGGAATCCTCATGAGGACATGGTGGAGCTAGGGAAGGAGTCACTGATGACATTGAGCTGAGGGAAGAGGCCGCTGCTTTGCCAGACAAAGCACCCTGGGCATGGGTGAGAGAGGATGAGGAGGATGAGGACGGCTTGGTCATCCACTCGACCAAGTCTTCCGCATGTTGCGGCTCAACACGGCCAGCTGCCGAAAAAAAGGCCAAGCGTGTCCCATGGCCACGTGCTGATGAGGATGCACCGTCTCCACGACCAGCACTAGACACAGAGCCTGCTTGCCCTCTCTTATTGGCTTGTGACTGTCTGCCTCTCCTTCTTGGCCTTCCAGACATACTAATGGCCTGTAGCTGCAGTAAGCTGGGATAGAACACCTGTAATTTTCTTCAGGTAGCTTTATATACTGTAACCAGACAAGCCTGCCTGTCAGTAGGAAGATAACAGGAACGGATCTAGCTGAACACTGTGAGCAGGACGTACTGCACTAAATGTATATAGCAGGAACGGATCTAGCTGAACACTGTGAGCAGGACGCACTGCACTGAATGTAAATACCAGGAACGGATCTAGCTGAACACTGTGAGCAGGACGCACTGCACTGAATGTAAATAGCAAGAACGGATCTAGCTGAACACTGTGAGCAGGACGCACTGCACTGAATGTAAATAGTCTAGCTGCCTGACCGTGGTACTAATAGGATCAAAAAGAACACCTGTAATTTTCTTCAGGTAGCTTTATATACTGTAACCAGACAAGCCTGCCTGTCAGTAGGAAGATAACAGGAACGGATCTAGCTGAACACTGTGAGCAGGACGTACTGCACTAAATGTATATAGCAGGAACGGATCTAGCTGAACACTGTGAGCAGGACGCACTGCACTAAATGTAAATAGCAGGAACGGATCTAGCTGAACACTGTGAGCAGGACGCACTGCACTGAATGTAAATAGCAGGAACGGATCTAGCTGAACACTGTGAGCAGGACGCACTGCACTGAATGTAAATAGCAGGAACGGATCTAGCTGAACACTGTGAGCAGGACGCACTGCACTGAATGTAAATAGCAGGAACGGATCTAGCTGAACACTGTGAGCAGGACGCACTGCACTAAATGTAAATACCAGGAACGGATCTAGCTGAACACTGTGAGCAGGACGCACTGCACTGAATGTAAATAGCAGGAACGGATCTAGCTGAACACTGTGAGCAGGACGCACTGCACTAAATGTAAATACCAGGAACGGATCTAGCTGAACACTGTGAGCAGGACGCACTGCACTGAATGTAAATAGCAGGAACGGATCTAGCTGAACACTGTGAGCAGGACGCACTGCACTAAATGTAAATACCAGGAACGGATCTAGCTGAACACTGTGAGCAGGACGCACTGCACTGAATGTAAATAGCAGGAACGGATGTAGCTGAACACTGTGAGCAGGACGCACTGCACTAAATGTAAATACCAGGAACGGATCTAGCTGAACACTGTGAGCAGGACGCACTGCACTGAATGTAAATACCAGGAACGGATCTAGCTGAACACTGTGAGCAGGACGCACTGCACTGAATGTAAATAGTCTAGCTGCCTGACCGTGGTACTAATAGGATCAAAAAGAACACCTGTAATTTTCTTAAGGTAGCTTTATATACTGTAACCAGACAAGCCTGCCTGTCAGTAGGAAGATAACAGGAACGGATCTAGCTGAACACTGTGAGCAGGACACACTGTACTAAATGTAAATAGTCTAGCTGCCTGACCGTGGTACTAATAGGATCAAAAAGAACACCTGTAATTTTCTTCAGGTAGCTTTATATACTGTAACCAGACAAGCCTGCCTGTCAGTAGGAAGATAACAGGAACGGATCTAGCTGAACACTGTGAGCAGGACGTACTGCACTAAATGTATATAGCAGGAACGGATCTAGCTGAACACTGTGAGCAGGACGCACTGCACTGAATGTAAATAGCAGGAACGGATCTAGCTGAACACTGTGAGCAGGACGCACTGCACTGAATGTAAATAGCAGGAACGGATCTAGCTGAACACTGTGAGCAGGACGCACTGCACTGAATGTAAATAGCAGGAACGGATCTAGCTGAACACTGTGAGCAGGACGCACTGCACTGAATGTAAATAGCAGGAACGGATCTAGCTGAACACTGTGAGCAGGACGCACTGCACTGAATGTAAATAGCAGGAACGGATCTAGCTGAACACTGTGAGCAGGACGCACTGCACTGAATGTAAATAGCAGGAACGGATCTAGCTGAACACTGTGAGCAGGACACACTGCACTAAATGTAAATAGTCTAGATAGAAGATAACAGGAACGGATCTAGCTAAACTGAATACAGTGTATATATATATATGCAACACCTGGGATGCATATATATACACAATACACTGTAAGTGCAGCTAACTGACTGACTGTTCTGCCTAATCTATCTAACTCAAATCAAATGACACTGTCTCTCTCTCTCTCTATCTCTCAGCACACCGGAACACACACTACACAGGGCCGCCGTGCAGGCGGCCTTATATAGTGTGGGGTGTGTACTAAATCCCCTGAGCCATAATTGGCCAAAGCCACCCTGGCTTTGGCCAATTACAGCTCTCTCTACTGACGGCGCTGTGATTGGCCAAGCATGCGGGTCATAGTGCATGCTTGGCCAATCATCAGCCAGCAATGCACTGCGATGCCGCAGTGAATTATGGGCCGTGACGCGCCACACGAATTTGGCGCGAACGGCCCATATCGTTCGCAATTCGACGGACGGTCGAACAGCCGATGTTCGAGTCGAACATGGGTTCGACTCGAACACGAAGCTCATCCCTATTAGCCACTGCGCTGCCACATTGATGGATGCAGCATCTCTGTGGTGTCAAACAGCCCTAAGTCCCAGGGGTGTAAAAAGTTAATCAATGCAGATGTCCTGTGGAGAGCCAGAGAATCATTGAACAACCTGGTTCTGTGATATGCCATCTGTTTTGAGGGCTGGGTATGGCTGATTACTGTCAGCATGCTGCTAGACAACCATCTCTAATTTTGTTGCTTTTTGCTTTGTAAGAGGCTGCCATTAGTGCTGGTGGGGAAATCATAAGGCTGATTATTGTCCTTGCCCATGGAAAACATATGGCACAATTTACAATGGTGGTGGAACCCTCCTCCACATAAATACTACATTTATGCATAATTTGTGTAAGGACATGAGTTATGTTTAACAACATAGGTACAACAGACAACTTCTCTACAAGAAGTGGCATGTTTTGAATTTGAACCAACAACTCTAGCGCTGCTAAGTAGAAGTGCTAACCCGTTAGCCACTGTGCTGCCATATGGATGACGGGTGCATCTCTGTGGTGTCAAACAGTCAAAATCCCAGGGGTGCAATAAGTTAATCATTGCAGATGTACTGTGGAAGGCCAGAGAACCATTGAACAACCTGTTTCTGGCATATGCCATCTGTTTTGAAGGCTGTATGGCTGATTACTGTCAGCATGCTGAACCATTTCTGATTTTGGGGCTTTTTGCTTGGTAAGAGGCTGCAATGGGTGCTGAAATTCTTAAGGATGATTAATGTTCCTGCCCATGGAAAACATATGGCACAATTTGCAATGATGGTGGAACCCTCCTACACATAAATCCAAAAATACTGCATTTCTTTGGACATATACCTATAGGTTGTGGAATGACATTAGTCAGGAGTTATGCTTCTTGATTTATTCTGTGCTATTTGGTTGTTCTTGGTGTGTGAGTGTAGAATAGTGATGTTACACTCTGAATTTTGGGAATGACATTGTGATTTCTGATGTCAGTAAACATATCACATTTATTGGGGTCAAATTATGATAATTTGGAAATACTAAACAACACACCAAATTGTGACTCAGCACAAATTAAAATTGGCATCAGCAATGGTATTGTTTGTGGTTTGTCAAGACACCTGTGGGAGTTTTGGATTAGATTTGTGTGAGATGGAGAGCAAAAAGTGAGAGAGACAGAGAATATATATACATATATATATATATTCTATTTTTTTCTCTCTTCTTCACTCTGCTTCCTCTCTCTTTCTCTCTGCCTCTCCCCCCTCCCGCTATGGACCTGTCCTTTCCTTTCCCTGACCCCCTACTGTTCCCTCACCCCCTCCCTTTTTTTTCTCTTTTCTTTTCCTTTTTCTCTTCTTCCTAAATTAGGTTTGTGTGGTTTGGTTAGTTTTATATATTGTATATCATTAAAATTTATTGAGTAATATACATGAGTTGAGATACTATGTATAAGATTAAGAATGGAAGTACATGTATAATTGTCTACTTATTTTCTCTTGTTGTATGTTGTGTTGTTTGTAATGATAAAGCTTAATAAAAAAAATGATAAAAAAATATGAAGAAGAAGCAACATAAAAACCCAGCAAGGACAATTTATTTTAGAGAAATAAACAGTTCATCTCAAAGTTAAAATGTATTTTTTGTGGAAGTAACAATTGTACAATTATAAGCAATGGTTGAAACTTGCATTTGGCTAGCTTTTTTGTTGTTAAATTCATACATCCGTTGCATGCATAAAAAGAGAAAAGGCATAATGAATACAATGTTAATCATAGATGAATCAACAGTTAAGCTTCTACACCTATGCAGTGTCCCCTGCTCTGTCAACAAATATAATCAAATATAACATTTCTTTATAGTACATGTGTTTTTTTTTTACTATATGTGCTATTGAAAAAGCACATGACAAAAACTAAAAGCATGAAAGATTTATTTTTATTTTAATTCATTTCAGCGGCAAATGTTTATTTTTGTCTAGGACTGGATAGCACATCTGAAATAAGCTCCTTCAAATGTGTGGGTCTGCTGTAAGCATGTAAATAATTGAACTGCAGAATGTTACATAAGATTAGTTTAAACGCGTGCATAGCATAGCTCACATAGGCAAGCTTCAAGAATGCCTTTCCTTTTGCCAATGTTTTTACTGACAAATATAATCTATTCAGTCTATAAAAATAACTTAGCACAACAAAATCAGTAAACAAAAGCTTTCCTAATGTCTGTCCTCAGAGACTGGGCAGTGTCATTTTGCCTCTTATAAAACAAAGATATGTAAAGCCAGGCTGTTAATCACTGCTCACACATTAAAGACAACTCTGACTTTTCTGTGAGTCATGTGTCACAACTCTCCTTATATGTCAGCTCCCAGAGGGAGTGGTTAGAGAAAGAAACAAAAGAGGTATGAAAAAAACAAATCTAAGTCATCCATCAAGCCTGCCCCCCCTTTTTTTGTAACTTTTTATTGGAATATAAATCATAAATCTATATTTCTCCCAAGATTGTTTAAAGTCACCTATGATTGACTGACTCACTACATCTGCTGGAAGTCTATTCCAAGCATCAACTACGCTTTCAGTAAAATAATGCATTCTAAGGTTTGTTGTGTACTTCTAGTTTGAGGTCATGTCCCTATGTTCTTGATCTTAGCTTCTAATTGAAAATAATGCTCTCCTAAGCCTTATTCATGTATTTAAAACTTGTTATCACATCCCATTCCCTTCTTTCCTCAAGACTGTACATATTAGGTTCCTACAGTTTATCCTGATATATTTTATTCCTAAAATCTTTCTATGATTTTGTTGCCCATCTCTGGACTTGTTCTATCTTATGAATATCTTTTTTTTTAAGTGAGGTCTCCAAAACCGGACACAGCATGGGACAGGAGGCAGAACATATTTTAACATATTAACCCATATAAAATATATAACTCTGGACACAGTTGTTATTGTGTATTCAATTGGCTGCGACCCTTTATTATAGATATTCAAATTTTATTAGCAGCATAAATGTACTACTGATCTTTAAAAATTAAACCAACAGCATATTTAGCTTAGCTCTTACAAGCGCAAGCTTTTAAACATTACAAATTCAAACTCCCAAACGCCATGCTCATGCACAAGGAGCATGACACCCCATCTTGGCCATGGCCAACTCCACACAGGATTGCAAATTAAGGTTGAAGATGTCCAAAGCAATATCAGACAGGTGGACTTGGTCATGTCAGTAAAAATCGTTAACACCTCCTTCCAAATCCACATGTCTAAAAGATAATCCATTTAACGTAGGCATAAACTTAGCCATCGCACGGTTAATTTTCTTACAATTTTTTTACAATGCTTTAACACTGGGCTAAGCCAAAGCAATCGAGTTACGATTTACCAAAAAAAAACTAGGACGCAATCTGTAGGGATTGCATGAAGGCAAGTTAAATCATACTTAATACTTGAAATTATGTCCAAAGTTTTTCAGAAACCGATATCGTTGTCAACCAAATGAAAAACAATAACATTCGGAAGAGGCCATTGTAAATACAACATAGACAAAGATTTATGGAGATCAGTTCATTTCATGCCCCCATAGGCCATACCAATAGATACTAAATTGAGATGGAAGCAAACCCAAACAAGGACCATAACATCTGTATTCGGCTCTTCTGTGTGCCCAAAACACAAATGAATGTCCAACGATCCATACTACACATGAAGAGTCTGAAAATCAAATGTAAACATTAGGGCGTATAAAATATTTATAACAGTTGGCTTTCCACCCACCAATACCCTAGATGACTGATTCGAAAAGACCTAAAGTAGCTGCCTCAGTAGCAGCCCCAATCTGGAAGGAGTGCTAGGATATGGGAAGGTGGTCAATCTTCAAAAACACCAAACATTTCTTCAAAACAGAATTAAATTGATATATGGTTAATGGATAATAGCATGAACAAGAAATAGTTCATTAGCCAATGGGCGGGTAGAATGATCCAAATGTTTGTGAATGGTGATCAAACGACCATGTCCAAATTGATCAGTTTTACTTCTGCGCAGGAGTATACAAAGCACTTCTGATTGGAGCACCACATCAGAAAGCATTAGACCAGAATGCCCTTGTTTATTGATAGAAAGCAGCTCTGAGATCCTAAAAGCACCAAAAAAGCAAAGGCAAAAAGAAAGTCTGAACAATAATACTTCATAAGACAAAAAGCACACAGTCGTAGTTGGCAAACACAATTTCCGTAACAAATCTACAGAGATTGTAAGCGTGCTTTTCGATAACCTTTCAAGGCACACTGCACAGAAAAGAAACTAACGCATGAAGGTGCCCCAGGCAAACATAGAAAAAAAGACACTCCTGACAGGGTTTTCAAGATATGGGAATAAGAGTATTCACAGCTCATTAAATAATTCAAAAAAGACAGCACAAGCCTTTCCCCAAAACAATTATACAGGACTTCTTGATATTGCAAAAAGGAACACCATACATTTCACACAGCACTATATCCTGCCTACATGGAAAGAGCCAATGAGTTCTTAATGGAAAGCGTTACGTGTTTCATATCAGAGTCCATAAATAGGGAGGTTATGACAGGCCAATCTGATCTGGAACCAACATTCGAAATTTGTCCATCTGTAGACGAGTCTGCGATGCGATTGGATCTGAATATATGGCTGAAAGCTAAATTTGTTCCTGGAGTTACCAAACAAAAAGATTTGAAAAAACTAGATGATGCAGAGTAGAAAAAACAGGCAAAGCCCAAAAAACCAGAGAATTTTTTGGCAAAAACAACACCTTTATTATCCGAATGAAAAATAATTCTCTTATTTAGAAACTGATGGCCCCAAAGTTCTAGTGCTACAAGAACTGGTAAAATCTCCGGAAGTACTATATTAGTTGTAAAACCTTTCTGAAACCAAGATGTAGGCCATTCACTCGCAGACCAATGTACTTGCCAAAATGCCCCGTATCCACAAGCACCAGAGGCATCAGTAAAAAGATTTAGAGCAGATAGAAACACATAAAGGGAATTGCAACAAAGAGCAACCATTAAATTCTGACAAGAGTTCATTAAAGGCATAATAAACAAGGTGTAGAAAGTCCTATCCAAACGATCCTAGATAGTAGATAGCGTAGGTAGGTAGATAGCAAATAAATCTTAGTCCTTCACCGCACCACTGTGGTATTAATGCAAATGCGCGCTTACCAAACGGCAAGCTTAAGGAAGCTTGTGACCTTAACCCGGTCGGGGCCTTTCAGAAGGGACCATCAAGGGAAAAACAGATCACCTTCGCTTGGGATAAGCACGCTGTTCGGCAATTATCACTTAATGGAGAAATAACCCCTGGCTAGGGAGCCTCAGGAGAAGTATACCAAGGAAAGAAGGAGAGCGACATAGCGTGATCCTGCTTTCAATATTTATTAAAATCAAAATGAAATTACACTTACATTTGGAGGGTAAAAACAAGCACATAAGCCGGCCGGCTAAAAACGATCGCCCGTCCTACAGACGGTAATGCAGCATGTCAGCACGCCCTGGGCGTTTATTTTTAGGGGAATGTAAGGGAATCAGGACTTCTTTGACAATCCTTCTGGTGATGCACCCAGAGCTCTATTCACTTTACCCGCAGCTAGGACCCACTGCTCATTCTTGTAATCATTAGGCATGTGCATTCATTTTTGTCCAAATGCATTTTTGTCCGAATTTCAGGAATTTTTGTGTATGTTTTAACAAACGATAATGAATGCGCAGAATCCGAAATCCAAAAGATCCGAAATAAAAAATGCTTTATTTATTTTCATATCATTGCGACAACAGTTCAATATAGATAGAAGATACGACATGACAGTGACAAAGGCATGACATGACAGTGACAAAGGCAATCTGTGTCTATCGACCCTGCGGTTGAATGTGCCTAACCTAACTCTAACTCTATCTCACACAGTTAAGAGGGAGAATGAGAATCTGCTGCTGCTGAAAATGATTTGGTGTAACAAGTTGGCTACCTCTGAGGACTGCTTCTCTGTGACATCTTTTGACCAATTGGACTATCTTCCATCTTTATCTGGAGCCCAGATGTGGAGGTCCCATACTTTGGTGTTTACACCATACACCTTGTTGACTCACTGAGCATATGCCCATTTGAGTCCTCTTACTCCGGTAAGCCTCCTTACTAACTGGGGGTGGTTCTATTGTCCGTGTCTTCACTTCAACACTGATGGCACGTGGAATTCCACTTCTGGCTACATAATCTGTTTTCACTCTTTATACAAGGACTGTTATATTTATGGTTTAAAAATCTTTATATGATGGCAAATGGACTTTAGTTTGGGTGTGATTTTCACATCAATTTTCACAGTTTTTTTTGTGGTCATTGCACAGTATGTATTAGTTTATATATATATATATATATATATATATATGAATTTTTATTATCATGAATTTTTGAGCACTGCACAACATTTTATCTTTCACATTACCTAACTCTATTAGTCCAAGATTATTCGACATAGAGAGAAAATATTCAACATTATAGAGACATGAAGATTCGACAAAGCAGCTAAAAACATACAATTGCCACAAGCTAACATTTGCGGTCAAATGCTCTGCCCATAGGCTATAGAAGAATTCTAATGTTGTTTGACTAGTAATAATAATTATAATTACTAGTCAAACAACATTAGAACTTTACTATAGCTTGGGGGCGGAGCATTCGACCGGAAATGTACGATCACGGCCTCATACAGTTTAGCTGCTTCGTCGAATCTTCTTAGAACATCCGACAGACACCATAAGCCTTCAATTGACAGATTCAACCTTAATTAATTTGGATTTTCGAAAGAATACATTTTTTAACGAAACAAAATAAATAAGAACTGGTTTCGGGAGTAACTAAATAAATGTATTTTTTGGACAAAACCAAATTTCCGAAGCAAAGTGTGCACATGTCTAGTAATCATCTGAAATAAGCACCCCCAATTTTTCTCTTTCTAGTTTTGGCCAGCACTGTACTCCCAATATTGTACTCTTTCAAAGGTTTCTTTTCCCCCAAATACATTAATTACATTTTGAAATAATGAACTGCAGTTTACATTGCTTTGGCTAATCTTCCAGCAATGCCTAATGCTGATCCATGTTAGAAACAATTCCATGAATGTCAATATTTCACACCTTTGTGTCCCCAGCAATACAGCATACCTTGACCACCAAACCTTGAGTTGTATTACTTACAAATAGATTATATATAACCGGACCTATTACAGAGCCTTGTAGTACACCATTAGTGACTGCTCTCTGTTCTAATTAAACCCTGCTCATAACCACACTCTATTATCAATCCATTAGCCAACTACATATCCACTGAACCACCCAAGGGTTACGTCCTATCATGTGCAACTTTTTTATTGGATCATTATGTGGAACTTTGTCAAATGATTAGCTGAAAACAAGAAGGGCTATGTCCACAGCACCACTGGTCAAAAAACATTTGTGATACAGCTAAAAAAATAATCTGGCATTATCTGCTTTCAGAAAACCAATGCTGCTTTTCGCTCGGCAGGTTGTTTTTTTTTGTAAAATCATTGGTCCTTCTTTTTAGAAGTGATTGCATTTATTTTATCACTACAGATGTTAAACTCTGTTTCCGTTAGTTGCCAGTAGGGATGAACTGTTAGTTTGGATTGAATTTTGCATGTTCTGGAGTACAAAAACAGACAGAAACAGCTGAACTATCACTGTCAGCCAGGGACTCCCGGTTGACAGCATAATGTAAATAAAGGGGCAGGGATTAAATAAAAAAAGTGTAAGGATACTCCCATATTCATACCGGAGCCTTTATTTCTGGTATGGATTTTAAGGGGGAACCCCAAGCAAAGAAAAATAAAATGGCTGAAATGGCATGGAATTCCCCCAGTGATCCCTGTGTTGTAACTGGCCAAATATTGTAATTTGGCCAATGATGTCATCTGGGAGACTCAGCTCCTTTGTTTATTTTAGTAGAGGGGACCGGGAAATGTTTTTTAGTGTGAGTGAAGTAGCAGGATCTGGGAGTTTTTCACCAGGTCCACAGGTGCCAATCGTTGTGATTAAAGTGGATCTCCATCACTAGGCATGACCGATAATGGATTGACATTGGGGTTTTGTTTGTGCTGGAATATATTGCCTTAACCATCCCATCAGCTAAGTCCTTATAAAAATAAACCCTCACAGTTGCCTTACCTGCTGGAAACAGAAATATTCACTTTAATCTCTGACCCTATTTCTCTATTTAAATGCCCTTCTAAAAATTTCACAAATTTCATACTAGGACGCTCAGTGCCCTTGTGTGATGGATGTATACCACCATGTTTGTATAGCGCAATATCAGACCACTTGCTAGCAACACTCACATAACCAAAACCTCTCCGCTATAAGCATTATATACAGTATATTTAACAGTTTTTTCCAGACCTCTCCTCTGGTGAGGAGAAAAAGTTTCAATGGGGGAATTTGCTATGACTGAAGCAGCCAGAATATGAAGCAGCAGTGCATGACAATCAATCAACTTCTAGCTTTAATTTTTAATGCTCAACTGAAAAAGCTGTTAGAAGCTGATTGGCGCCTATGTACAGCTGCTCAAGTTTCTGTCTGCTCCAGTTTTAGTAAATTCCTTCCATGTATCGTTTTATATTTACAGAGGAGAAAAAGATACAGGATATGGTTCTAAAACTAGTGAATATTGTTCTTGGCTATCACAGTGATCATGTAATCCAAAGTCAGTTCACCTAAGTCAGTCCATCTAATCATTAGTCCTAGACCAGGAGCAGTCAGTTTCCACCATAACAGCATTGTGCATTGAAGAAAACTTACTTCCATGACAGCGCATACACAGTATGTGTTATCTTAATAGGAAGGGGTTAATCTAATCTATAATCTTAACTACCTCAGGTTTCACACCTGTTTACTGTTTACTCCTTATAAACCAGGACAATTTTTATATTTCTGCTATGGTCTTGTTTATTTGGCAACAACACCCCCATTAAATCATTCTCTGTAGCTATTACCTTTTGTGACACCACCCCCTCCCTTTAGAATGTAAGCTCTACGAGCAGGGCCCTCCTATACCTTTTGTATTGAACTGTACTGTAATTGTGTTGTCCCCCCTATACATTGTAAAGTGCTGCATAAACTGTTGGCGCTATATAAATCGTGAATAATAATAATAATAATAATTATTTGAAATAACAAAATGTTACATATGTATTCAATGCAATATTAAAGTTTTGATATTGATGTAAATAATCTAGTTCCCGGGCAGGCAGCTTCTATACCCCAAAGGATCTCCATGGTCTCCTTGGCTTGTAGTGTAACATAACAAAAATGGAAATTGAAGTGCCACTGCTAAGAGGTCCAGATACAACCTTATTCCAATAAAAGTCAGGGGGACAATTCAAAGGGTGCCAACGAATTTCAGGGGTCCCACTGTTCCTTTTTCCTGCCATTTTATCTTATAAGAATGGATCTTTGGCTCACATTGTTGCTACTGAACTAGCTACTGACAAGGCTTGTGTTTGTAATTACACTGAAAGAAGTAATGTTGCTTTTCATTTCACAGCTACTGTACATCTTATCAGTAATAACTTTATCAAACACTTACTCTGCATTCATTCTCTTCTTTCTACAGATAACATTAAAGGTGCAGCTCACTTCTAGTCCATTCACATTCTCAAGGTAACATACAGTTTTAACTGTATGTTTAGTACCTATGCTGTTCAGTGATTGTGATATTATTAAACTTACATTTACAGAAATCTTGATCTGATGCCCAGTACAGCTTTAGTGCTGAGGACTTAAAACTAAGGACTATTAAAAATAAATTTGATATGGATATTTTGATCTATGGGAAAGAAACAGAAAAGTAAAAAAAGACTAAAATTTGATCATAACCAAGAGATTTCTTCCAGGGCCCCAGAGGAAGTCAGGTGTGATAATACGCAATTGCAGAGCAATGTGCTTGCGTCATTGAGTCAACCTAAAGTGACTTTAAAACACTATTTATGCCAGCTGGGAGAGTTTTCTAATTGTGCAATTGATTTTAACCATGTAGGTGTATTTTTAAGGTTTATTAAGACAGTTTTAAGTTTTACACTATATGGTTCATTTATTCCCTTCATGTTTCTGTAATTATAGGTTTGGAGTGTAAAGAGAAGAAATACCAGTCTAGAGTCTTACAAGTACCGTAAGTGGAGTATTTGGAGGATCATATGTAAACCAACCTTCTTATCATTTCTCTAACCAGAAGGTCATCTATTTAGAGTATATGTACATCTGATCCGTTTTCGTGGCGGCTATTCTCAAGAGATGACGATCTTGATTCACTGCACACCCATCTGCTTGAAGGAAGGATTTGGCTGTTTTTAACTTGGAAGATTGGTTTCTCATGTGGATGTTTTCACATAAGGACTCCATTTATGATTTCACAATTTTGTTGTGTTTTACCAAATTTTTAGTTTTTATAGTTCAGCACTTTATCCACTAATGTTCTTAATGTGAGACCATTCAGAGAGCTAGTAGGATTTTACAGTACTGGAGAGTAAAAGGTTCAGAAATGGGCATATAAAAAAGTAAGCTTTTTATTTAATTTTTTTAAGATATGCTATGAAAAATGGAACATATAACAAATATAAGGTATCTGTTATCCCAACCTGGCTTTTTTACTTTCAAAGTATTTTATTTTTCAATGTGCAAGAATAACATCTTATTACAATGCGTTAAAACTGTACCTGGAGAAAGACTCTGTATATAATCTGCAAACGGTCAAATAACCAACGTACAAGGTAAAATACAATCACAACACTGGAAAGGACATTGGCAGGCTACAAAAAAGGTAAACTAGGCTGACTTACAGATAGGCAATTCAGGTGGTGAGGCTGCCGGAAAGGACAGGATCCTCTCTGCCCCTGGCACCCCTAACGGGATCACTCTGTGCCAGGCAAGGCAACCCCCCACCCCCCCACAGCACCACCCCAAGGGCTCAAGAACAGCCTAAGTTAAGAGGAATTCTGAACAGCACTGAAGGCAGTCTCGCCTGTCCTCTCCTATCTCATATCCTCAAGGGACATAAGGTAAATCATGGGTCATCTCCAGGTTTAATAGTATCAGGAGTGAGAAGAGAAGGGGAAAGGAAAGGTTTAGAGTGGAAAGAGAGAGGGGAGAGGGGTATATGCTTAATCTTGAACTGTTAAAAGGTGAAGATTTGGTGGAACACCAGGGATAAGAGAAATGCCCATGAAGAGAGCCCAGGGTTCCCAAATCTTTTTGAACATCTGGGTTGTATCTGTCAGGATACTAGATAGCTTTTCTTGGGTCATTATCCACAAAATTTTCTTCCTAGCTTCCATTATGGAAGTTTTTGGCTGCTTCCATGCTTTGGTGATTGTGAGCTTTGCTCCTATTAGGATAAAATGGATTAGCTTTTGTTTAGCCTTGGGGATTTGAGGTATGTGTGTGTTTAGAAGGGCCACAGATGGGGATCTGGGGACCATGCATTTGGTAACCTTGTAGATCATTTTAAATTTTTTTTCAGATCCTGAGCGAATTTTAGGGCACTCCACATGCGCTATCAATCCCAGAAGTTAGCATCCTCTGAAACATAGAGGATCTGCTGAGGGGTAAATGGATGCAAGTCTGGCGGGGGTCATGTAGCATCTGCTTAGGATCTTAAGGCTGGCTTCAATTAGGGATACATTTAGGATTCCCTTGAAAGAGTTAGAACATGCTGCCTGCCAGGTGTGCAGATCCCATCTGCTTTGGAGATCAGCCTCCCAAGCTTCCATATATGAGAATTTTTCAGTCGGGTGAGTGAGAGACGTGTTTATCACAGACAGGCGCCTCCCCTCTGCTCCATGGCTTGCTTCGCACCAAATTTCATAAGCTCTGAATTTGGATGGAAGCGGTTTGTACTTCCATACCCTGTGTAGGAAATGTGATATTTGTCCAAATCAGAACCTTTCGGAGTCGGGGAGCTCTAACTTGCTAACGCAGTGGCTAAGGGTGATAGAGCCCCTGGAGGTGAAGAAGTGACCTATACGGTATAGTCCCTTGTCCAACCACCACTTGAAGGCTTTAATATCTAAGCCTGGGGGAAAGTCTGGGTTGTGAAACAAGTGGGCAGGTGGATGTTCTGTGGAGACAAGAGCTGGTAGGTTTTGAAGACTGTCCTATAGAGCACAAGAGTGGGATAAGGTAGGGGCTAGTATGGAGGGTCGGTTTTTCTACGGGCACCAAAGGAGGTAGTCTAAGGTGAAGTGAGGAACTGCCTGTCTTTCAATTTTTACCGATTCTGGTTTTTCAAACCTGCAGTAGATTGTGGAGAGCTGTGCTAGTCTTGCTGCTAACACGTATTTGTGTAAATTCAGAAGTCCAAGGTCTCCTTTGCGTCTGTGGAGAAATAAAGTGTTTTGGGGGATTCGGTATCCAGAACTTCCCCAGGTAAATTTGAGTATTTTTCTCTGGAGTGATTTTAAGTGGTCTTTTCTGATAGGGATGGGGAGGGACTGGAAAAAGTAAAGGATTCTTTACTTGAATGACTGCTGTAGAAGAGATACTGTTGAGGGGGGAAGTGATACATTGAGGGCTTGAGATTTTTAGAAGCTGACTTGACGACCTGATATCCTGGAGAAATCATCCATAACTTGGCATTTATAGGTCTGGTCACCACATGATGCCCCTTTAATGTTTGTTTGTGTCGAATAGCAATTGCCAGGGTTTCTATGGCAATGGCAAATATGAGTGGGGAGAGTGGACAGCCTTTTCTGGTGCCTCTAGCTATGTTTATTGGTTTAGAGTAATAGCCCTGTAGTCAAATGTGTGCCTTTGGTTGTGAGTAGAGGGCTTGTGAAAGACCCATGAAGTGCTGCCCAAAGCCCCAGTTGTCCAGGAGAGAGAAAATGTAAGGTCAGGACACAGAGTCAAAGGCCTTCTGAAGATCTAGTGCAAGAAGTAGACCCAATTGTTTTGTCCCTCTCTCCCAGTTAGATTGCAGTATTGATACCACATCTATTGGTCGTCTTATTTGATCAGGGCCTTGTCTGCCCGGGATGAAATCTACCTGGTCTTTGTGTATGTAGGAATTGATGGAGGCGGTTGACCAGGATTTTGGTTAGAATTTTTAAGTCATTATTTATGAGGGAAATTGGGCAGTAATTGCCTACTTCTTCAGGATTTTTGTCTGGTTTAGGTATGACCATGATGTAGGCTGTGTTGAGTTGGATATCTAAGGGGTCACCTTGGGTTTTGGCGTTAAAAAACTTGTAATGTACGGAATAAGGGTACTTGCAAAGGCCTTATAATAGGGGGCGGAAATGCCATGTGGTCCCGACGTCAATCCCTTTTTGAGGCCCTTGATGACCTCCAGTACCTCTCCCTCTGTGAAGGCAGCTTCCAAAAGATTCTTGTGTGTAGTATTGAGGGAAGGTATGGGGAGGCCATCAAGGAACCAATAAGCAGAGTCTTTGTTGGGCTGTTTAGGGGGAGCTGTAGAGTTTACAGTAGAAATCCTGAAAGCATCAAGGATTTTGGTAGGGTTGGCTGTGGGAGGTTGTCCTGCTATTCGAATCTTGAGCAAAGTGTGGACCCTTATGCAGGGGGGATAATTTTGTGGCCAGCAGTGGTCCCATTTTATCTGTGTGTGCATAGAATTTGTTTCCACTCCAGCGGATGAATTTCTCCACCTTCGTTGTCAGGGCTAGGTTTAGATCCAGTCTGGCTTTGTCTATTTGGGTTACGGTGGCTTTGGAGGGATTCTGTTTGTGTTTAGCCCGCAGGGCTACGTAGTCCTTTTCTAGGCATGCTATGTCTGCCCTCTGTTCTTAATTTGGGTGGTGATCTGGATGATTTTGCCCCTGATAAAGGCTTTATGAGCGGCCCATAACGTTTCAGCAGTGGTTCCCTCCGTGTCATTGATCAAGAATTATTCCTGTAGCGCTATATTGATTACCTTGACTCCAATTGGATTGGAGAGAACAGATTGGTTCAATCTCCAGTGACCCCGTTTCCTGCTGAGGGCACTGGAGACGATAGATATGATCACTATTGAGTGGTCTGACAGGGCTGTGTCTCTAATGTGGGCTCTAAGTACTAGGGGGAGAAGTGATGTTGGTACTAGAATATGGTCTATCCTGGCATACGTATTGTGCAGGTGGGAGTAATGGGTGTAATCTCATTTGGAGGGGTTTAGTTCTCTCCAGGCATCTGCCATACCTTGGGCATGGATTAGTTTGGCAATTTTGTGGCTCTCCTTAGATGGATGGGTCAAATTGGTCCTTGGGGGGCTTGGATTTGTCTAAAGCCTGACCGAACGCTATGTTCGAGTCCCCTTCAAAAATGATCATGCCCTCCAGCATAGGGTGCAAGGTGTTCTTTAGGAGTTTGAAAAATGTGGCTTTTCCTCTATTGGGGGAGTAGTAGGAAACTAGTGAGTAAAGGTGCCCTTCAATTGTACTTTTAACTAGAAGAAATCTTCCCTCAGGGTCTGTGAAATCTGAGGGGGTGATTGCTTGTTGGTAGCCCACCTGTGAGCCCGGGGTGAAGTTTAGCGTCGCTGGGGTAAGCACTTGCATGTGATCTTGGAGACCATCTGTGTATGCAGCATGAGGCTGCCGCCATCTTGGAAACCCTGTGCGTGTCCGAGTACTCAAATTGCGGCCTGAGATCCCTTTTAACTGCAGCTCTGGACATAGGGAGGTGTTCGCGGGTGAGTGATGGTGCTGCTGTGTTAATTGCACTGTTCCAGGATTGCCATGCATGGTGCTATGGGCGCCGCTGTGCTGGGATGGTGTGGAGCTCTCGGATCAAGCGGCCATCTTCAGAGCCCCGCGCATGCGCCCTCCCAACCTGACTTTTTTGAAGTGAAAATACACTTTAAATTGCTGACCCCTCAAATTCATGAAACAATATTTCCTTACACAAGCATGACAATATACACATATGGGTATGGCTCCACCCCCTGTGCAGCAGCAGGACCAGTTATACTATAACTAAGACACCCTCCCCCCCTCAAGGTGGCATTCTCTTTTTTTCTCTCACTGCTCAGAAGGTTATGCTGTTGTTAAAAGAATTTTTGTTTTTGCCCTTGCCTTGCCAGATTAATCTGGTCAGCTGCACAGGTTTAGCCTCTCCTGTAGTGAAGTTCCTTCTGTACAGGCTGTAGACCTCCTAAATGAAGGAAGCCTCCTTTATATTCAGGATCCTAAGGTTGTAGGATGCTGGTCTTTAGGGACATCCATTGGACTTTCCACTAGCTATGAAGCTTTCAGGTGGTAAGGCTCACTACTTGGTGCACAAGACAATGGTACTCAGCTGCTGGTATACTGTCAAGAGTTGTGTGATGGGAGTCACTTTGGGCAGGGGGCTTGTGGAACCCAGAATCCCTTGGAAAGGTTGGGAAACCCTTTCTTCAGCTCCCCATGCACCTCTTATGTCTAAGTTACCCTGTGTCTATTAGGGGCACAGGGTGACTAAGAAAATGTGGCATGAATTAGTTAAAATGAAATAGTAATATTTATCCACCATATCTCCCAGGAAATATACAAAGACTATTCCTGGTTTATTTGATTCTGAACTATGTTAATTGAAAGAGCTGATCACATTGGCCTCAGTGCACGTAGTTCTGCGAGTGTTCTGCGAGTGTTCTGCAAGTGCACGTAGGTCTGCGAGTGTTCTGCGAGTGCACGTAGTTTTCTGAGTACCTGTGTATTGTCTCGTTGAGTACCTGTGTATTGCCTTGAGTATTAGTGTCAGGAAGATAGTTGTTAGGTAATTTGGACAGGGTATAATCCCCAATCTTTATTAAATTTAATACGTATGATGCCCGGCGGGTGTGGAGAGGAGACTCTTTGTACATCTTGCGGTATGTATGCGTTCCTTGATCATCCGATTGAGGGCAAATACTGTTGTGCAAAATGTAAGCACATTGTTTCCCTGGAAGCCCAGGTTCTGAATCTGGGGAAGCAACTGTCAGCACTGAGAAGTCCCTCAATACTAAAGGAGAACCAGGAACGTACACGGCAGGTGCCGGCAGGGGCCAGCACAGAGGCGGCTGGAGACAAAGAGGTGCAGGCACTAGCAAAGAGTAGATGGGTGACAGTCAGGAAGGGTAGAGGGGGAAGTTCCAGGGAGGCCGAACCAGGGCTGGAGCATCCCAATAAGTACGCTCCATTAAGTGACATTGGTGAAACCAGTCTGGGACCAGCACTGCTGGAGCTGAGGGACTCTCCTAGCTGCCAGGAGAAGAACTCCTCCAGTGGGAGTGGGGGGGCAGCGAAGGGAAATGAAAGACAGATTCTGGTGGTAGGGGACTCAATTCTTAGAAGGACAGAGAGGGCAATCTGTAACAAAGACCTAAAGTGCCGAACAGTGTGTTGTTTACTGGGTGCTCGGGTACGGCACATCATGGATCTGGTAGACAGATTACTCTGAGGAGCTGGGGAAGACCCAGCTCTCATGGTGCACGTTGGCACCAATGACAAAGTCAGAGGCAGATGTTGTGTCCTAAAGAACAATTTTAGGGACTTAGGAGCTAAATTGAGGAAAAGGACCTCCAAGGTAGTATTCTCAGGAATACTACCGGTACATCGAGCCACCCCAGAAAGGCAGAGGGAGATTAGGGAAGTAAACAAGTGGCTGAAGAGCTGGTGTAGTAAGGAGGGGTTTGGGTTCCTGAAGGACTGGGCCGACTTCTCAGTCGATAACCGGTACTGTAGAAGGGACAGACTGCACCTAAATGAGGAGGATGCAGATCAGCTGGGAATGAAGATGGCCAAAAAGTTAGAGGGGTTTTTAAACTAGGTGATGGGGGAAGGGTCCAGAGGTAGAGATAGTCAGCACGGAACATATCCCAGAGGGCAGTATTGGGGACATTAGTGGTAGGTTGACCAAAGCACAAAAACCCAAGGTAAGTATAGTAGCAAGTCCTAGTTACAATCTTGGGACACCCAATACAAGGACAATATGCGACCGGTCTAAACTATGTGGCATGTTCACCAATGCCAGGAGCAGGGCGGACAAGATGGGTGAACTAGAGATACTGTTGTTGCGAGGAGGATTTGGATTTTGTGGGAATTTCAGAGACCTGGTTCAACAGCTCTCATGATTGGCTGGCAAACATTCAAGGGTATTCCCTATACCGCAAGGATAGAGAGGGTAAAAAAGGGGAAGGGGTATGCCTATATATCAAGAATAATGTACAAGTGAATGTGAGAGATGACATCACTGAGGGAGCTAGGGAGGAGGTGGAATCCTTATGGGTAGAGCTCCAAAGGGATGGGGAAGGGGAAAATAATACTGTGAGTATGCTATAGGCCCCCTAACCTGAGGGAGGAAGTGGAGACAGATCTCCTATCACAATTTGGATTAGCAGCAAGGATGGGAAGTGTTATCATAATGGGGGATTTTAATTATCCAGGCATAGACTGGGCGGTGGGAACTGCGCATTCATTTAAGGCTCGCCAGTTCCTTAAGGTCTTGCAAGACAATTTCATGGGTCAGATGGTAGATGCATCAACTAGAAATAAAGCATTACTGGATCTATTGATTACCAACAATGCAGACCTGATCACGGATGTGGAAATACGGGGCAATTTAGGTAACAGCGATCACAGGTCAATTAGGTTCAGTATAAATCACACAAATAGGAAACATAAAGGGAATACAAAGACACTGAATTTTAAAAGAGCCAACTTCCCTAAACTACAAACCTTGCTAAAAGGCATAAATTGGGATAAAATATTAGGAACAAAGAACACAGAGGAGAGATGGGTGTGCTTTACGAGCATATTAAATAAGGGCATTAGCCAATACATCCCATTGGGTAATAAATTTAAAAGAGCGAACAAAAGTCCTGGATGGCTTAACTCCAATATAAAAATGCATATAAAAGCAAAGGAGAAGGCCTTCAAAAAATACAAGGTTAAGGGATCATCATCATCATTCAGACTTTATAAAGAATGCAACAAGAAATGTAAGGGTGCAATTAGGACGGCTAAGATAGAACATGAAAGACACATAGCGGAGGAGAGCAAAAAAAAATCCCAAGAAATGTACACAGTAAAAAAGGGAGGACAGACCATATTGGCCCCATAAAGAATGAGGAAGGACATCGGGTTACAAAGGATGGGGAGATGGCGAAGGTATTGAATTTATTCTTCTCCTCAGTTTTAACGAGGGAATCGGGGAGTTTCAGTAACCAAAACTGCAGTGTTTATCCTCATGACACATCATAGGAAGCACCTCCATGGTTAACAGAGGACAGAATTAAAATTAGACTTGAGAAACTTAACATTAATAAATCACCGGGACCAGATGGCTTGCATCTGAGGGTACTTAGGTAACTCAGTCAAGTGATTGCCAGACCGTTGTTCCTAATTTTTACAGACAGTCTACTGAATGGAATGGTACCAGCTGATTGGAGAAAAGCCAATGTAGCACCAATATTTAAAAAGGGCCCAAAACACATCCCTGGAAATTACAGACCAGTTAGCCTAACATCAATAGTATGTAAACTCTGGGAGTGGATGATAAGGGACTATATACAATATTTTAGTAATGAGAACGGTATCATTAGCAGTAATCAGCATGGATTCATGAAACATCGTTCTTGCCAAACCAATCTACTAACCTTCTATGAGGAGGTGAGTTGCCAGCTAGATAAAGGAAGGCCCGTAGACGTGATGTATCTGGATTTTGCAAAATTTTTTGACACAGTTCCCCATAAATGCTTTCTGTACAAAATAAGGTCCATTGGTATGGATCATAGGGTGAGTACATGGATTGAAAACTGGCTATAAGGGTGAGTTTAGAGGGTGGTGATAAATGGGGAGTACTCGGAATGGTCAGGGGTGGGTAATGGGGTCCCCCATGGTTCTGTGCTGGGACCAATCCTATTTAATTTGTTCATAAACGACTTGGAGAATGGGGTAAACAGTTCAATCTCTGTATTTGCAGACGATACTAAGCTAAGCAGGGCAATAACTTCTCCGCAGGATGTGGAAACCTTGCAAAAAAATCTGAACAAATTAATGGGGTGGACAACTACATGGCAAATGGCGCGAGTACAAAGAAGGGCAACAAAGCTAGTAAAGGATCTGGAGGATCTTAGTTATGAGGAAAGGTTGCGAGCACTGAACTTATTCTCTCTGGAGAAGAGACGCTTGAGAGGGGATATGATTTTAATATACAATTACCGTACTGGTGACCCCATAATAGGAATAAAACTTTTTCGCAGAAGAGAGTTTAACAAGACTCATGGCCACTCATTAAAATTAGAAGAAAAGAGGTTTAACCTTAAACTACATAGAGGGTTCTTTACTGTAAGAGCGGCAAGGATGTGGAATTCCCTTCCACAGGCGGTGGTCTCAGCGGGGAGCATCGATAGCTTCAAGAAACTATTAGATAAGCACCTGAATGACCGCAACATACAGGGATATACAATGTAATACTGACACATAATCACACATAGGTTGGACTTGATGGACTTGTGTCTTTTTTCAACCTCACCTACTGTGTAACTATGTGTAGCGGTCACCTACTGACAAGTAGGGGAGCTTTCTGTGTTTAAATGACAGAGTACAGTTTCAGGTAAATATAGGCAGGCTTGAATTGTGATTCCAGGCCTGGTTGTTTATTTTAGGAACTGGGAGGGTCAGTATAGTGCAGGGTGTGGCCACCTGTGCTTGGACCCAGAGATGCCTCCTTATGCTTTCAGTGGAAATGGTTTTGAAAGAGAGGTTGGACTTGGAATCTGAGTGGCATGCAGCTCATGTTTGGAGTTCTGGCCAATCATTAATTTGTTTGGCAGAAGGCGGGACTCCCATATACTTAATTGAAAGTCCGCGCTTAGGAAAATAACTATTTAAAAGGGCTGAAGCCTCCCCTTAATTAATTCCTAATTAGGAATCAATTGGAAGTATGTAATGAAAAGATGTGGGGAATTGGCGCTGCCCTATTGACAGTAAGTATTGTTTTAAGGGTCAAGAAAATAAATAAATAAATAAGTGGATAAATAAAAATAGTGACAACAATTGTGTATGTGAAACAAAAGGAATAGATGTGTGTTCCTTAAGTGAATGTCCCCCTATATATGCACCAAAAATAAATGAGATAGTTGATATAAAATCATACTAAGTGAATGTGCATATCTTCTGTGTTGTGTAAATAAATATTGCAGTAAATGGGTTAAGTTTACACTTGCTCCACTTATAATGGGGACCTTTGCATAAGCAATAAACAAAATTAGATAAAAAAATGATATTATTAATACATATATATATACACGGGGTCCGTGAAACAACACACTGTTTGGGTGCTCACGGTAATCATATGAGGTTACCACATATCCCCAATAAATATGGTGATTAAAGTGCACTGTGTATAAAGTGAACCAAAGTGCAAAAAAACTCTATATTGCAGTATATTAAATTTCCTCAAATTTCATATATAAAAAATAGCAATCCAAACAATTAACACTCATATTAGAGACAGCGGGTGTGAATACACCATCTGTAAAACAGTCCCTATAATGGAATAAAATGTCTATTATGTGGAGACAGGAACAATTGAGAACATCAGAATCGGTTGACGTGCATTAAAAAATGCTCAAGGGGTGATATGAGGTGACTTCCATGCAAGTAGAAGCTGGTGACTCCAAGTGCTCCCCCCCGGTGCTCCCCCACTCACCAGAATCCGTCACCCCCTAGAGGGTATTAGGCAGAAGAGTGGGTGTCTTTGGGTAGCTGCCTCTGATGGATGTCCCTCTTAGGCTTCACTGCACCATAAGTTTCTTCCATTTAGACCGATAATGTGGGTCCCCTTGTGCTGATCCAAGCCCGGGTACCTCCGCTATTATCCACCTCCGTGCTGCTAAATCCTCCTCTACTGCCACTTCCAACAACGTCTTCTCTCTACTTTCACCCTACTCACCTCTCACCCGGAACTTCCTGTCTGTACCTGACATCACTTCCTGTCACTACCTGACATCGGTAGGGACTCCCATATAAGCTGGAGTCACATGCTGGTTAAGGAGTTCCAGAGAGGGAGACATCATAGAGAGAGCCCCCCTGCGGGGGAACAAAGCGGAGCCCCCCCCCTATGGGGAAGGGGGGGACCAGGCCATGCGGAGGAGAGGAGTTAGTGACACCGCACAGCATGTAGTCAGTGCCACTGGACGCCCCCTGCGGTGAGGGGAGCATGCCAGACCGGAGAGGAGGGATGGAGTAGCCATTCGGAAGAAGTAGCATCTAAGTGGAAGAAGACTGGGCGATTGACTGTTTGTGAGTGGCACATGGACTGAGCAACTGAGTGAAGGCCCAGGGGGCGGTACTTTCAGAGGCTGAGGATGTTGGTACACAAGTCAGTGATGCAAGCGCTAATGGTCTGTGACTTCAAGGTCCAACATGCCCAGGGTTTCCAATCAGTCAGGCGGGAGGAATTATTCAGAGTAATCTCTTCTTTAGCTAAACTTGGAAGTACTGTACAAACGGGAAGTAGTGTTCAAAAGGCGGCGGTAGAGCTCCGAGCACAAATAGAGATACAGATTGTTTTAAAAGGGTCTACGGGTGAAGAGGTTATTCAGAGTGACTCTTTACTACAATAGCCTATGTATTCTCTAGTAAATCTACCAAAGTCTATATGCAAAGAGTTATTCAGAGTGGCTCTTTGCTATTCACCTTCATTGTTCTCAAAGACCAGACTACTCCAGTTTTCCCATGAAAAGTTATACAGAGTGACTTTTCATTATCCGCATTGTTCTAAGTCTTTGCATGAGAAGGCAAAGATTATGAAGCAGCAAAAGAGCATCTCAGAAAACCCTTTCTTCCTATCCCAGTTCATGTTATACAAATAAAGGCAAGAGAAAAAGTACAATATGGACTGTTTCTGTTTCTATGGGCTGCGATGTGATAAGGGGAGAATGTGATTTACGGATAGAACAACAAACTGCAGCTCCTACGGGGGTCGTGCTCTACATATGTAATATAGGAGATGGTCCGTCTGCTCCTAGGGGCTCCTGCTATTATGTGAAGGTGTCCTGTGTTTATGTTTATGATAATGTGTGATGTGTCTTCTGAACTAAAAGACGGCAAGTCTGCCCTGAAAGGTCATACCTTTGAGTCACCTAGGCTGTTTAAATGATTAGTTAATTAGCTATGTTAATAATGTTTCTGGTTGCAGTTTGCTAGGGTAATATGATCAGAAGGGGGGCGGGGAAATGTCCTCCTGGTGTATATATTTGTGTGAGTTTGTCCAATAAATGGTTCCATGTTCAAGCTGTGTAAATGAGCTAGTCTCGCCTGGTTTTTAGTTACAATATGTGGCTGTAATATCTGATATCTGATGTTCAGACTGGAGAAGGCTGTGTACTGACTGAAGCAATCAAGCGGAGTGCAACAGGGTTCTGTGACAAGTTGCCTGCTGGTATATCTTGTTTTGTCCTTCACTGCTAAAAGCAGGCATCACAAATGAGAATCCTTGATGTACTGGGCTTGTGGTTAGCTGGCTTTCCTGCCAAGATGCTATGCTAAGTTTGCATGTCAGATTCGGCAGTGGATATGGAGGCAAAGAAGGCAGATGCTTTGACTCTGATCAAACTGACTGTGAAGATCTTTAGTCAATAATTGTCAGGTAATAAGCCTACTCAAACAGCTACATCTGTTTAAAAGCTACCTCTGCCTCAGAAACAGTTGACTAAGGAGTCTTCATCAGATTGGCTGGTTGTGTCATCCTTGATAGTGTCATTATGGTTCCTGGCTTTTCTGGCAACATGCTTTCCTGGCAAGATGCTATGCCAATCTGAATGGCAGCAGTGGACAAGGAGGCAAATAAAGCGTGTATGACTCAAATGGAATGCTGATCAAATGGACTGAAGATCTCTAGTCCATAATTGTCAGGTACTAAGTAATTCAATTGGATGTAAACCTTCACATATACCCAGCGAAGTGAACAGCCTCAGATGATACACAGAGATGAAACAAATCCTCCTACATAAGTTTTACATGTATTCCTGCTGTCTTCAGCTTTATATACTGTTTAGAAAGTGCAGGTCCTGTTAGAATTTTCTTTTCCTGATTCACTTGTGGGTGTGGACTCTTGCCATACACTGTGAGACAGTAGATTGGAGGAAAGGCACACACCCCTTCCACATAGGCAGGGACTTGCAGAGCTGTGCTGTGAATAGACTAGCTCTCTGCTAATCTATTTATAGCACCCACCCTGACATAAAATTCAGGCTGGTTTTATCACAGATGTCGGTGAACTTGTCAGAAGTTATCATGCTGATAACCGAAGAACGGAGCAGGAGAAAGCCACGGGGCTCAAATTTCATGAATCGGGTTTACATTCACTTTAAACAAACAGCAACATCTACTTAAAGTCCACCTTTATCTCAGGAGCAGTTGGCCAAGGAGTCTTCATCAGACTAGTCAGATGTGTCATCCTGCCAATGGATGATGCAATATTTTTGCAGATGCCTTGAAACAGCAGAATGGAAATGGAAATGATGAAGGTCTATACTACCTTGGGTAGAGTTTATGTGGCCTGCGTTGCAGTTCACTTTAGTGGCCAAGGCTATTTGTATCTTGGAGTAAAAGGTGGAATGGAACTTTGTCCTATAACAAAGTCTTTGCAATCTTCAGTCCACGGATGAAGGTAAGATGGCCATGGATGTAATACGGCCACCATAGATGCAATATGCTGTTCCTCCAGAGCCATGTCATATTCTATTATGATCAGACAAGCCCTATGGCCTAAGCCACGGGCTGCAGACATCTCTTCTAAAGCCTCGTACACACGATCGGACTTTCCGTCAACAAATCCGTAGAATTTAGTTTAAAGGGTGTTGGCTCCAACTTGTCTTGCATACACACGGTCAAACAAATGTTGGTCAACAATTACGAATGTAGTGACGTACAAGATGTACAACGAGCTGATAAAAAGGAAGTTCAATAGTCGTGCACCACCCTTTGGGCTCCCTCTGCTAATCTCGTGTTTATCTTGTGTTAGTAGAAGTTTGGTGATTGACGATTCGTGCTTTTCAGCTTCATGCTTTTCAGTTTGTTTCTGCTTTTCAGGTTGTGCTTGTTGGTTCGTATGTGTTTTTCAGTGCATGCTTGTCAGGTTGTTTCTGTTTTTAAGTGCGTTCTATTTATAGTTTGCTTCTGATTTTCAGTGCGTGCTTGTCCAGTCGTTTCTGATTTTCAGGTCATGCTTGTCAGATCCTTTCTGATTTTCGGTGCATTCTGTCAGTTTGTTCTGAGCAGCCATTTGTTTACTAGCCATGTTGCATTCTCGTCGGAGAGATTGTGCTGTTGGTGGGCTTGGAGTTATTGCTTTGACTCAAGTCCAGTCCATGAACAGGGGGAGGAGGAGTTCTTGGACCAAGAATTGGTTGCTTAATCGTCACCAATTCTGTCATATGCCTTTTGCTGCGGGAGCTCCAGGAGAATAATCCTGATGATTTCAGGAATTATCTCCGAATGACATACCCTGTCTTTCACCTTCTATTGGCTTTGCTGTCCCCTTATATTACGAAGCAGGACACCTGCATGCAGCAAGCCATCTCTCCCGAGCAAAGGCTCGTCGGCCTCCTTGCGGTACTTGGCGACGGGGAGAAGTCTCCAGGACCTGAAGTTCACAAATGGGATTTCCCCCCAGGCTCTGGGAATCATTTTTCCAGAGACCTGTTCTGCCATAATTCAAGTCCTGCAAAATGACTATATTAGGGTAAGTTTTATCCTTTAACATCACATTCTATGTATTTAATGTTTGCTAATGTATTGTATTCATTTTTTCATTCCATAATTACCATGATTGTAAAATGCCATGAATGTCCTCTTTGTCCTCATGCATGCTGTAAGCTTTTAATGTTCCTTTTTTGTCCTTCATGCATATTTGCCTTCACTAACCTCCCCAGCATGCTTTCCTGGGCCCATACACACCTAGCCTACTAACTTAACAATGTATTTTGTCAGCTCCATTGTAGTTCTTACCCTAAACACCCCCTAAATGTGTCCAAATGTTATTGTTTTCCTTAAATTCAGGGTGCAAGAGGCTTTTTTTGGGGGGCCAAAACTCATTTTAAACTCTCCTCCAACCGCTAAGTCAACTGATACCAATACTCTATCTGCTGACTTTGCCAAACCCATATACACTATACCTACCTCTTTTCTGGTCATATTTATGGATGAATTTACCAAAGCATGTAGTGCAAGAACCTGCCTGAATACTTTCAAATGGTACTGTTTAAAGTTTTGTTCTCCTATTATCTTGATAGGTAATTGCAAAATGTAAAAATGTGCTTCAATTTGGACAGTGTGTATTCATATTTTTGGATTATGACACTTCTTACCCATCTAGTGGGCTACCAATAGTGTAAGTAAGGAGGGCTGGCCAAAGTAACACACATTATTTATGCATTCAGCTCTCATTGAAGTGGAGAGGGTTACCTGTCCAAAACATCCACCCACCCCCCCACCATAACATTTTTCCAATGGGCCACCAGAGGGGGTGAGGCATCTGATAACTTGACCTTATACTTTGTCTTTAAATACTCATTTCAATAAATATTATACTTATGTTGGCCAAGAATGTTTGTGTCTAATCTGCTTGCAATGTTATGTGCAAAAGTACTAATTATTTTTTTCTTGTTTGTGTCATGGCTGGGCTCAGCCCTGCCTTCTCTGAGCTGGCTGCTCAGCTATCAGCTAATTGCCAGCTCTTTTCTCTCCACAGTGATTCAGCTGTTGATGATCTGCTCGTCAGTCCTGGCTATTTAAAGCCGTCCAGCTCACTTCATCTCTGCCTTTGCCTTTGGTCACATCTCAGAGACTTTCTCCTGCATTCCTGTTGAAGACTTGCTCGGCTGACGTCCCTTCTGGCTCCTGATCCTGCTTGCTGTACTACTATGTTGATCTCTGGCTCTCTGACATTGGCATTGGCTGACTACCCGATCTGTTTAACTGAACTCTGGCTATGTATTGACTACGCTTACTCTGTTTACCTTTTTATTATTATTAAACAAGTGTGATTAACTGTACTTCTGTCTCGGTCTGATTCATGGTTTCTGACAGTAGGCGAAGGCCATGAATTCAGAAGATGCAATCAGTCCACTTTTTGGTAATATTTTTTCCAGATTGGATGACCAGGATCACCGCATGGATCAGTTTGTCTTGGCATTAAAAACGCTCCTGAGTCGCACGGCTCACCTGGAATCTTCCACTATGGCTGCTCCAGTACAACCTGTGTTGCAGGCCATCCCTGCTGCTGCTCCAGTCTCTGTGCAGGCACCCGCCTCGAGTATTACCTCTATAAGAGGCATGTCTGGTTCGGCTCCACTTCCCCAGCGATTTGGGGGCAATCCAGTTTAATGCAGAGGGTTTCTAAACCAGGTTGAGATATACTTTGAGATGCTGCCCCAGGCGTTTCCCACAGACAGAAGCAAAGTAGGTTTTGTGATATCTTTGCTTTCTGAGAGAGCCTTGGCCTGGGCAAACCCTCTATGGGAGAAGCAAAAACTCATGGTCCTGAGTTACCCAGAATTTGTGGCTTTCTTCAAAAGGGTATTTGAGGTTCCCGCATGCTCCACTTCTGCTGCCAAGAGCCTCATGTCCATCAAACAGAGTACGAGAACTGTTGCTGATTACGCCATTGAATTCCGTACTCTGGCAGCAGAGGTTGCTTGGAACAATGAGGCCCTCGTGGCTGCCTTCTCTCATGGTCTCTCGGATAACATCAAGGATGGGATAGCAGCCCGAGATATACCCACTCAGCTGGAGAGGTTAATCACATTTGCCATCCTCATTGACTCCAGACTCAGAGAAAGACTCTTTTAAGGAGCGCTGGCACAAGCCTCCTGAGGCTCCTGACAGGAGACCTCTACAGCCTGCCCATGTGACTCATGAGACTGTTCCAATGTCTATGGCCGTAGGGGCCCTTCACCATGAGATAATCCAATTCCAAGTTATTTCCTCACCTAAGTTTCCACTGGTTATTGGTTATCCTTGGTTACAGAGGCACAACCCTTCTTTTGATTGGCTCTGTGCTGAGGTTCTGTCCTGGTTGCCACAGTGCAGTGAGAGATGCTTCCAGAAGGTAGCCAAGGTCCTGTGCACCTCTTCACTCTCCTCCCTGACGGAGGAGTACCGCAATTTTAGCGATGTCTTTGACAAAGGTCAAGCCAGGACTTTGCCTCCACACCGGTTGTATGATTGCGCAATTGACCTTCAACCTGGTGCCATACCTCCTCGTGGCCGGGTTTACCCTTTGTCGGTCTTGGAGGATAAGGCCATGGAGGAGTATGTTGCAGATGCACTTTCTCGAGGTTTCATCCGCAAATCCTCGTCTCCTGCTGGTGCTGGTTTCTTTTTTGTGAAGATTTGTGAAGAGTGGTGAGCTGAGACCTGGTATCGATAATAGGGGTCTCAATCATTTCACGATTAGGAATGCCTATTCCGTTCCATTGATTACGGAGTTATTTGACCGCCTCAAGGGAGCAACGGTTTTCACGAAGCTTGATTTGAGAGGGGCATACAATCTCGTCAGGATTAAGGAGGGGACAAGTAGAAAACTGCGTTTAATACCAGATCAGGTCATTATGAGTATCTCGTAATGCCTTTTGGCCTTTGTAACGCTCCGGCAGTTTTCTTGGAGTTCATTAACGATGTCCTCCGAGATTTGTTGCAGTTATGTGTGGTGGTTTATCTCAACGATACCCTCATACTTTCCAAGTTTTCCCTGAGGAGCCACCACACAGATGTCTGTTGTGTGCTTCAGAGACTAATAGAGAACAATCTCTTGTAAATTGGAAAAGTGCGAATTCCATTGTGAACAGGTTAAATTCCTGGGCTATGTCATTTCCACTGCTGGTTTTTCGATGGACCCAGAGAAACTTTCAACTGTCCTACAGTGACCTCGACCCGTGGGTTTACGTCCTCTGCAGCATTTTCTTGGCTTTGTCAACTATTATTGGAAGTTTATTCGTAACTTCTCGTTTTTGGTCAAGCCCCTGACTGATATGACCAGGAAAGACGACAACCCACAGAGTTGGTCTCCAGAGTCCATTAAGGCCTTTCAGAGTCTCAAGGCTGCCTTTGTTTCTGCTCCTGTGTTAGCACACCCTGATCCTACATTGCCTTTTATTCTAGAAGTTGATGCCTCTGAGACTGGAGTTGGCGCCCTTCTGTCTCAACGTCCTAACTCTGAGTGCGCTATGCATCCGTGTGGCTACTTTTCCAAGAAATTGTCACTGGCAGAGTGCAATTAAGAGATTGGTAAAAGAGAGCTGTTGGCGATCATTTTAGCCCTGAAAGAATGGAGACATCTCCTTAAAGGTATCACTGTGCCGGTTCTCATTCTTACTGACCATAAGAATCTCACATTCTTGTCTGAGGGTGTGATGGGCTCTTTTCTTGTCGAGTTTTAATTACATTGTCTCATTCTTACCCGGTACTGAGAATGTAAGGGCTGATGCCTTGTCACGACAATTTTCTCCACTTCCAAGATAGAGTCGGTTCCGGTTCCTGTGATTCCTCCTGATCATATTCTGGCTACGGTTCGCACCAGTCTTACTTCTCCTTTGGGTGACAAAATTCCTGCTGCTCAGGTCAATGCTCCTCCTGAGAAACCTTGTGACCGCTGCTTTGTCCCCGAGAGTCTCTGTACTGCTGTGCTCCAGACTTACCATTCTCCCAAGGCTACTGGCCACCCTGGGAAGAATCAACTCTTTTGGGCCATTTCCCAACAACTCTGGTGGCCTAGTCTACGTACTGATGTAACCACCTTCTTTGCTGCCTGTTCCGTGTGTGCTCAGAGTAAGACTCCAAAACACCTTCTAGTGGGCCTCCTACAACCCATACCCAATGGAGAGAGGCCCTGGACCCACCTGTCTATGGATTTCATTGTGGAGTTACCCAACTCCCAGGGCAACACAGTTATCCTTATGGTGGTTGACCAGTTCTCAAAAATGTTGCATTGTATTCCACTCAAGAAGTTGCCTACTTCTAAGGAACTGGCTTCTATTTTTGCTCGGGAGATCTTCCGCTTACATGGGCTACCCAAGGTAATTGTCTCAGACAAGGGTAGTCAGTTTGTGTCCCGGTTCTGGTGAGCCTTTTGTGCACAGTTGGGTATTCAGCTTGCTTTCTCCTCTGCATATTACCTGCAGTCTAATGGGGCCACAGAATGAGCCAATCAGTCCTTGGATCAATTCCTACATTGCTATATTTCTGACCATCATAACAACTGGTCAGACCTTTTACCGTGGACGGAGTTTACTCAAAATAGTGCCTTGAATTCAGCTTCATGTTTGGCCCCATTTATGGTGAACTATGGTTTCCAACCTTCTGTGTTGCCTTCCTCGTTTGTTCCGCAGAGTATTCCTGCATTAGAGGAGCATCTGTGTGGCCTTCGTTCCACTTGGAGTTCAGGAGGCTTTGCGACATGCTAACATGAGGGACAGACTCCATGCTGACCGCAGACGCCTGCCTGCGCCTTCCTACCAGGTTGGCAACAGAGTCTGGCTGTCGTCTTGCAACCTCTAACCTCATGTTCCTTCTTTGAAGTTCGCACCTCGGTTTATTGGGCCTTTCTGTATCCTTTGCGGGATTAACCCAGTGGCTTACGCGTTGGACCTTCCTCCTAGTATGCGCATCTCTAATGTGTTTCATGTCTCCTTATTGAAACCTTTGGTCTGCGACCACTTTACCACCTCGGTGCCATGTCCTCACCCTATACAGGTTGAGAACCATGGAGAATATGAAGTACAATCCATTGTTGACTCCCGTAGGTTCCGTGGGCGCATACAATACCTGGTGCATTGGAAGGGGTACGGTTCGGAGGAACGCTCTTGGGTCTCATCCTCTGACGTGCATGCCCCTGTCCTCCTCCGTGATTTCCATAGAAGTTTTCCCCTCAAGCCTGGTGGTCCTCCGAGGGGTAGTTGAGGAGGGGGTACTGTCAGGGCTGGGCTCAGCCCTTCCTTTTCTGAGCTGGCCGTTCAGCTGTCGGCTAACTGCCTTTGCCATTGGTTACATCTCAGAGACTTTCTCCTGCGTTCCTGTTGAAAACTTGCTCGGCTGATGTCCCTTCTGGCTCCTGATCCTGCTTGCTGTACTACTACGTTTCTGACATTGGCATTGGCTGACTACCCGATCTGGTTACTGAACTCTGGCTATGTATTGACTATGCTTACTCTATTTACCTTTTTATTATCATTAAACAAGTGTAATTAACTGTACTTTTGTCTTGGTTTGATTCATGGTTTCTGACAGTTTGACTCCACAGTTTCCTTCCAATCCACAGGAATGGCAGACTGTGGCTTCCCAGTTTCTCCACCAGTGGGACTTTCCCAATTGTGGTGGTGCTATCAATAGGAAGTACATCAGGATTGTCCCACCACCCAACTCAGGGTAGTAGTACTATAATTACAAAGGGGTATAGTAGTATAGTGATGTTGACGGTGGTGACGGTCAATTATGAATTCATCTACCTGGACGTTGGGAAGAACGACCGTAAATCTGACGGAGGAGTGATTGCCGAGACTGAGTTTTACCGGCGTGTACAAAATAGCACTTTGGGGTTGCCACCTCCAAAGGAGAATGTTGAGGGCCTTTGCTCTGAGGGAACATCTGATTCCCCATGAGGAACATGACCCCAGAGCAGAGGGTTTTTAATTACCAGCTGGCACATGCCAGAAGAGTGGTTGAGAATGCCTTTGGCATAATGGCCAGCTGGTTCAGGCTCTCCCTTATGTCCATCAACCTGGCCAAATACAAATTTAACCACGTTGTGTTGAGCTGCTGCATTCTGCGCAACCACCTTCGCAAGAATGCAGCCAGCTATCTGGCCTAAGTTGCGACCGAGGCTGACTTTTCTTCAGAACCAGCAGCAATGACGGCGCTCAAACGTGGCCGTCCTGGCTTGCCCCCCAAAGCACCCACAAAGTCAGGCAAAGATATGTAGATTACTTATTGGGTAGGGGGGCAATTGATTTACAACAAAATTATGCGGATGTGGAATAACATTTTTTGTAAAAACTGAGTGCGCAGGCGCGGGACTTCCAATATGGCCGCGTAAGCCGGGAGCTCCGCTCTGCCCAGGCCAGCAAGCCTCTCTAGCCCTGGATTAGGGCCAGCAGGACGCCCACTGTTTGTGGGAACCGCTTGGGGATCTCCCCCAGAGCTGATACATGCCAGGCAGCTCTGTCTGCCGTGACCTGGGGCTGCAATTTTCAGCTGAGGATCCCTGGGCCGAATCCAAGATGGCGGTCGCATCTCAGTAGCGAGACACACACACAGGGGGACAAGCGGATCACAGGCAAGTGATTGCTCCAGCCACCCTAGCTTTCACCCCCCAGACCAATCCCCACAAAGCCCCCATGGTGACACCATCGCCGGCTTCCACAGAATCACTCATAGAGCGATCGATGGACAACTTCACGCTGTGCACATCACATCAATACACACTAGCACATCAATACGCCATGATTTCATTGGGAGGCCCGGATATAGATTTACACCTGAATGCAGGAGATTTGTTCCTCAAACTGTCTGAACTTTTGGAAAGGGGTCTGACAAACACTGCCAACAAAATTACTAATGATATCTGACTTTCAAAATCTGGGCTCCAGGATGGAAGCGATCAAGCACAAACTGGATATAACAGTGTCCAGGGCCAATCAGAACACTGATCACATTCATGTCATCCAACTGATCTTTCTCGACTGATCTTGCGCCCTCAATTTCAGGTCTGACCAGTGTTTCCTCAATTGATCCTTGTATCGTCGTACCCCAAAATTCCTGTGCAGACTTCTGACAACTTTAGCCATGATCTTGGCCTTTCTCACATTAGGTTTTCTGTACGGCCTATGATTCCAATCATAGTCTGTCTTCTTTAACATGTCCACCAATCTCCACCATCTCTTCAAAGGACATATTTGAGGGCTTATATCTCCTCCTGGATCTGGAACTGCCTTGCTCCGGGCTTTCCTCATTGCTGATAACAGCACACACCTGCCGTGTCTCCCCCATGTGCTCTCCCACTGCCCGGAAAAAGAAAAGGCGGGAAATACACTAGAAAAAAGGACAGGGGTGGAGTTTCACACATGCGCAAAGTATATAAAGCATAAAAGTATATAAAGCATAAAGTGATGTAACGGACATACATACGATCTGTGAGTGGAGGACGGAGGATTATTATTGCTGATCGTTCAAACGAAGGTACTATTGTAACTTGGGGCATCAGTGGTTAGTGGCCTATACTGCTTATAGATTGAGGCCTATATTGGGACAAAATTAGAAGAGTTTAGCCTGACATTAGGGTTTGTCTTGTGTTGTGTCTTGCAGATAAAATGGTTAATAAATTTACAGCCCCAGATTTCCTGCCAGACTTTATCGAAAAATACAGGGAGCTGCCAAGTCTCTGGCAAGTACAATGCAGGGATTATTCAAACCAGCTAAAGAGCCACATTCTACTATGGCAATTAGCACAGCCACTGATGACCAGGAGGTGTTTGGATGCGTCACAGCCAATAAATTAAAACAGATGGAGGAGGCCCAGCGCACTATATGGAAGGAGATAATTCTGCAGGCCCTAAACAAGGGGACAAGGGGCGAACTCACCTGTCAAACACACCTCCTGTGAGTTGGAACACGCTCCTCCACCACCTCCACCAACAACACAGCCACCCCACCCACCACAGCAGCATGGAAGGAAATCTGAAAGGAAGTGTTGAGAGTGATGGCCTGGGTTTGGTGTGGTCTGGCAAAAAACGCAGGCTGTTGGAAGACCACAGCCTCGGGACATATATGTCATCTGCTGCCGCTCCCGATCTCTTGGAGTCCTGGACCGTATTGTGCTCCCTATTAAATGGACTCCTCAGGTTACCAATTTTAACAGTCAAATAATTGATGTCTGCCCTGGGGTACAAAGGCTTCACCAATTCCAACTGTTTCTCCATCTTTGCCTTCCTCTTTATTCTGATATGACCTTGTGCTCCCTATTAAATTAAACATTTTTGTTTTCACAAATACTTGGCTATGTGTTTTACTTCAAAAAGGATAGTTTGTTTGTAAGTAGGCAGGTACATTTCAAAAATACAATGTCAAATTAACAAAGGACACCAACATAGTTGTATCTTTGAGGTTAAAAAAACAAGATAATATTGGTGTTGTGGTAACTTAACATACAAAACGAAAAAAAAAAATATTCTGGAGATCACTAGAAAGAAAACACAAAAAAAAGAAAAAAAAAAGATTCTGGCGATTACTAAAAAAAAAAACACAAAAAAAATTATTCTGGAGATCATTAAAAAAAAAAACACAAAAAAAATATTATTCTGGAGGTCACTAGAAAAAAAAGAAATACGTTTGTCAGAAATCTGTGAATATCAGCAGCAAAGCAGCTTCATTATTCTACCATTATAAAGAAGAAGAGAATGCGCTGCATTGAGAGATTTTAGAATTTGCCACATCACGAATGCGATATCTCCATTACGAACGCTAGTTTTACAAGACCGAGCGCGTCTGGCTCGTCCTTGATTCCGAGCATTAGTGTTTGTACTTTGGACTTTTGTCCGACGGACTTGTGTACACATGATCGGAAAGTCTGACAACAAACATTTCTTGACGGAAAATTTGAGAACATGCTACCCAACATTTGTTGGCAGGAAATTCCAACAACAAATGTCCAATGGAGCATACACACGGTCGGACTTACCGCCAACAAGCTCACATCCAACATTTCCTGTTGGAATATCCGATCGTCTGTACACGGCATAAGTCTAATTGGTGGCTGTTTGATTACAGGTTGGAATCAGTGGGATTAATCTCTTATGTTAGCCACCAATGCCCAACAGGTGGGCAAAATGGGAGGAAATTGAAGATTTGGAGACATTATAGACATGGAAGGGCTATAGAGGAGAATGGAAGACTGCATGATCATATTTTTCTTTGTTTTACATAAATCTATGTCTGCTTTCCCTAGGAACAGCAAAGGTATTTCAAGGGCCTCTGCACCCAAATTTGCCCAGTGGGTGATGGATTGCAGGAATTTTTCTTCTGTACTCCGATCTTCTTCATGCCCACCAAGATTATTTGGGATAATCAAAGCTCCAGGCTCTAAGCATGTTACCAAATGTTGTTAAAATATATAGCCATCTGTCCAGTTCCTTTTGGACATTTTATCTGTGTATGTGTGTATGCATTTGGTGTGTGTGTGTGTGTGTGTATATATATATAAAGTATGTATTGTACAGACAAAGAGTATGTGTTCACATACATACATTCTTGAACAGGCCAGTGACAAGTCCATTTACCACATCAAAAGGTGTTAATTTTATGTAAGGTCACATTGGTATTTGGGGAACAGATTTTTTATCTAATTGGGAATTTCAAAGGGGAAATTGTTATTGAATAAGGCAATAAGGCAGGGTCTGACCAAACCAGGTATATTACATATCAATAAATGATAACCTTGCGCCAAGAAATTAATATGTGAATTGATATAATAAAGCTGCTAACCCCCAATCTAGATATGAAATTCTAGTGTAAATTGAAAACAAGTGAAATGGGGGGTGCTAGACCAATAATTGGTAATTATGTTAATATAGATAACCATATCTATAAAAAACTCAGGTGTAACAGTGCCACTGTATCTCTTATAAAACTCTGGTGCATCTATAATACATACCAGTGTACAAATGGTGCATAAATCAAATCATTACATTTGCCAACATATATTCACTACATGTGCTGCAATATAAAAATTATGGAACCATTGAAAAAAAACTAAAAGTCCAATGTGCAAAACAGAAAATGTAACTGTGACAAAAGTGCTTCTCCACTGTAGAGATGAATCACCTTCACCGACTACGTTGTACACCCAAAGTGCTCTGTAATGGATGTCTGCTTACCAGAAGTTGTTGACCTTATTAATTAAAAGAAGGTCAGGTACAGCCTTTAGCAAGGATAGACTTGCTGCAATTAGGTGGTTGAGCCGTGCGGGAAGATTTTCCTCTACCCCATTGTGGGTACCTAAAAATATATGTAGGAAAGATACAAAATACTAGAATAATGTAATCCCATTTATTGAATGATTAAATAAATATAAAAGGCCAAATGGCTGCTTACATTAAAAGGTGCCTTCGTCCGACACTGAGGCTGTAGTACTCATCTGTGATAAAAAGCCCCGTTCAGTGTGTTGTAATCAGCGTGCACTCCACCGCCAGCCACAAACAACCAGAGGGACCGGAAATTGTGGACCAGATCACGTAACCAGGCACGTCTTGACGTACGTTTCGTATCACGTCCTAAGGAGATGTGTCTGGTTACTAAGAATGCATGTTTAAATAGTCAAGAAGCCTGACCAATTGGAATAAAGATAGTGTAGTTACTAGGCAGTTTAGATAATAAAAAGGGCCTACCCAATATAAATTGAGATTGTTTAGTTGCTAGGCAGTTTACCAACCTCAATGCCGATCTTAGGCAAATTAAAAAGACATACATCACATGCCAATACACTGGAGCTGGAGCTACAAAGTCCTACCTATACATACAAAATCTCTCCTCTGTCAATAGTATCAATCCATACAAACTGATACAATCAAAAATATGTCCTACCTAAATAAAATCCCAACATATGAAATAAAGAATAAAAAATATAAATAAAAATATGAAGTAAATAAAAATATTAAAAAATAATGAAAAAATAAATTAAAAACAACCAGTATATACCAATAGGAATTAGTTTATATATAGATATTAGTTATTATTCCCCCATGTGTGGGAATAATATGGGGGTCCCAAAGGATTAGATATTGATGATATTAATTTATGATACAGCCACTGGGTCTCATTTTGGGAAATGGCTTTCTTCAGATCTGTGCCTCTCCAATTTGGAGTAACCCTGTCTATACCATAAAACGTAAGAAGACGAGGGTCCCTATTGTGGCAAAGATGAAAATGTCTGGAGACACTGTGATTCAGAAAACCTTTGGCAATGTTTGTCACATGTTCATTAATGCGTACTCTTAATTCATGTGTAGTCCTCCCCACATATTGCAGGGAGCATGGGCACTCCAACACATAAGTCACATATGTGGAATAGCATGTTATGAAAGGTTTAATACTAAATTCCTAATGGGTGACATTAGATTGGAATTTGGTGACTTTTTTGTTTGTCATTTGGAGGTACGACAGTCCTTGCACCGAGTACAATAATGGAACCACGATCTATCAAGGAAAGTAGGAGGCTTTTTGGGGGGATCCAGTACATTGGGCGCAATGATGTGTCTTATACCTGGGGCCCTCCTATAGATAAATTTAGGCCTATTAGGTAATATATTTTGCAGATCCTTATCTTTTGTATGGGACAATATTTTTTGAAAACTTTCTCAATGTCTTTGTATTGTCTTTGGAAGCCTGAGACAAAAGCTAAACCCCCTCAAAGGAGGAGGGCTTATTTTTGACAATCAGTACAGTAATTCTTCTCTATTCATTTGAATAACCTGCTTTTTAGTTGTGATAAGGGACTGTTGTGAAAAACCCTTTTCCTGAAATCTATTGATTAATACCTCGGCTTGCATATGGAAATCTTTAAGATTATCACCGTTTCGCCGGACCCACATAAATTGGCCTTTGGGTACTCCCCCCAGCCATTGAGGGTGGTGACAACTGTGGATTGGTACGAACCCATTTCTGTCTGTCACCTTGAAATGGGTCTTTGTACCAATTCTATTCTTATTTTTTGTCAAAGTGAGATCCAAGAAGTTAATGGTTTCCAAACTGCTTTCCGCTGTAAATTTAAGGCCATATTTGTTAGTGTTCATACTTGTTAGAAACATTGCCAATTCTTCATGGGTGCCTCCCCACATAAGAATAATGTCATAAATGTATCTTTTATAGTATAATAATGATTTATTAGGTGTATTGTAAATAGATTCCCCTTCCCACTTGTTAAGCACTATGTTCGCCACGCTAGGGGCATACCTAGCCACCATCGCCACCCCCCTAATTTGGTTAAAATAAGTGCCTTGGGCCCAAAAATAGTTGTTACCCATAGCTTGTTGTAGTCCTTCAACCAAAAAATGAATTTGTGTTGTGCTCAGTCTGGATTCCTCCGTAAGAGCTAACTTAACTGCCACAAGAGCATCAGACTGTCTAACGTTGGTATAGAGTGATTCGATATCTAACGTGACTAATATAGTGTGCTCATCAACCTAAAAATTTTGAAGTGATTTGATAAGTTCACGGCTGTCTTTTAAATAAGATCTGCCCTTGATGACCAAAGGTTGGAGGTAGATGTCAAGATACAAAGTCCCAATTCCACTAATTATGGGCCAACCTGGTGGATTTGCTTTGTTTTTATGAATCTTAGGCACTATATATATAACTGGCATACGGGGAGCCTTTGGAATGAGATATTTGGCATCTTTACTGCCTAAAATGTTAATATTACTACCCTTATTTACCCAAGCTATCAATTCTGATTTGAGTTTGGTTGTGGGATCTGTCCTAAGGGGCTTGTATGTAGTTGTATCCCCTAATAATCTATGGATCTCCTTATTATAATTTTCTTTGGTAAGTATCACCACCCCCTCCCCCTTTGCCAGCTGGTCGGACTACAATGTGTTTATTGGATTCTAATCTTTTGATTCCCTCCCATATTGCTTGATTGTTCTTACTCTTTTTTATATTTAATGTTTTGATTTCATCCTGTATCATGTTCTTGAAAACCTCCTTATGGTGATGGGTGCCTTTATTAGGGTTGAAAACTGAATTATTTTTCAAGCCACTGTGTTGGTAAGTAGTTGCTGCCTCTAGATGCAAAACGCTTCCTAATATTTCATTTACCAATATATTTTTCAATAACTATGAATAATTAAAATTTATTAGCATTTTTATCTGGTGCAAATTTTAAACCTAGGGCCAATACTTCCAGTTCCTCCTCCAAGAAAATATGATCAGTTAGATTAAAAATACCTGCATTTAGTTGTCTCACTTTCTTTTTCTTTCTCCCCCTCCCTCTTCTGCCTCTTTTTCTAAAAATTCTCTGCGGTACAGTAGGGGGAATCCTGTAGGGTTCCTTCCACCCCCTCGATTCCCCTCCGTTGATGATAATTGTGGTTCAGCATGATTTAAAACCTGGGTCTAATAAACCTGGTAAAAAATATTTATGGTTGGGGAGAGGCATTAAAGGAGAATCATATCCCCATGAGAATTTCTTATGTAAGGCATCCCATATATCCAATGAGGATATTGTGAGTGCTGAAGTAGTTCTAGCAAGATTCCTGCAAGAACGGGGTATCCAGGGGACTACCGAAAGATCAACGCCACTCAAAAAATATTTGAGTTGTACCCACAGTTTCGAGTTAAAAGCATACTTTCAGTCAGCTAATCTGGACAAAACAACCGCTTGATAGTTTGCCTTAAAATTTGGAAGTGCCAGTCCCCCAGAGCATTTGGAGTGAAACAGTAGCTCTCTACATATTCTGGGATGACTATTCTTTCAAATAAAGAGAGAGATCATGGTTTGAAAAATAGTGAAGAATCCCACAGGAACACCCAATGGGAGCATTTGAAAAATAAAGAGGATGCGAGGTAGTATATTCATTTTAATGATGTTTACTTTTCCTAACCAGGTGTGTGATAAGCTGGACCATTTTCGTAGGTCATCCCTAATCCTGTTTAGAAAAGGGATATAATTATGTTGAAAAAGAGCGTGGGGATTAGAAGTGAGATAAATACCTAGGTATTTCATGCATTTTGGTCCCCATTTAAAGGGGAGGAGGGATTTCAAGGAAAGCGCCTCAGACTTGGAGAAATTAATGTTTAAGATTTCGGATTTGGAGAGATTTATTTTGAAGTTAGAGATTGATTGAAAGGTGGAAAATGCCGACATTAAATTAGGTAATGAGATGCATGGCTGCTGAATAAAAAACAGTATGTCGTCAGCATTAGCTGCATATTTGTGGGAGCTGTTGCCTATTTGTATGCCTTGGATATTAACATTGTTCCTAATTGTAGCTAGGAAGGGTTCTAAGGTAATAGCAAAAAGGAGGGGGGACAGGGGACAACCCTGCCTGGTACCATTATGTAGGATGAAAGGGTCACTCAATGTCCCATTAATTCGAATTTGTGCTGTGGGATTAGAATAAAGGGATGAAATACGATGGTACATCTTGGGTCCCAATCCAAAATGTCGCAAGGTTAAGATAGTCCCAGTCCACCCTATCAAAAGCTTTTTAAGCATCAGTGGAAAGGAGTAGGGTGGGCTGGGCACACCTCTAAACATATTGGATTAGGGAAATCGCCCAAAGGGAGTTATCCTTTGCTTCTCTATTTTGTATGAAACCTGATTGATCTGCGGAGATCCAACCGGGTAGGCAATTTGCCGTTACTTTGGCAAATAATTTAATATCTGTATTTATTAGTGAAATTGGCCTAAAACTGTTACAGAAGGTGGGGTCCTTATCGGGTTTAGGAATGACAGTGATGTGAGTTGAGAGGGATTCTGGACGTAAGCCCAAAGAGTGAGAAATTGAGTTTGCATAAGCTGTAAGACGGGGGAGCAAAATGTCGCTAAATGTTTTGTAGTATAAAATAATGAACCCATCCGGTCCGGGTGCTTTACCGGAGGGGGAAGATTTCAAAGCGGTCTGGAATTCCTCAACTGAGAAATCCGCTTCCATTTCCCTAAGGACGGACATGGGCAATTTAGGTAGGTTGGCTTCTTTCAAGTAGGAGAGCATGCGGCTTCATCTCTCTTTCTGAGGTAGAGAGGATAAATCATTTTTGACATTGTAAAGATCCGCATAGAACTCTCTAAAGGCTTTAGCAATGTCTGCAGTTGCATGGGCAAGCTCTCCTGTTGAAAGTTTGATTTTGGGAATAAATGACTGCGACTGTTTGGCTTTTAGTGATCTAGCCAGTAGTTTACTTGGTGTGTTCCCCCACTCGTAAAATTTCTGTGATAAACGCTGAAATTTCCTCTTAGTGTCTAAATTAAGAAGGGTTTTTAATTCCTCTCGCTTAAGTGTGAGGGATTGGAGGTGCTCAATATGTAGAGAGTGTTTGTGTTGCTTGTCAAGATCAGCTATTTGTTGTAGAACCTGTTTAATTTGTTGACCGTGTTCCCTTTTTCTCCTAGCACCTAGCTCAATGAGACGGCCCCTAATAGTAGCCTTATGAGCTTCCCACACAACGGAGGGAGAGGTGTCAGAAGGTTTGTTTTCTTCAAAGTATTGTGACAAATAGGAGGCCAGCATGGAAACCTCAGCTTCATTAGAAAGAAGGGAATCATTAAGTTTCCAGTTATTAGTGCGACGTGTTAAAAAAGACATGGTAAACTTCATTGATACAGGTGCGTGATCCGAAATAGATGTGGTGCGTATGTGGGTAGTTGGAAGAGAGGGAGATGAAAGTGATCTAGGAATATATTGTCTATTCTAGAATATGATTGGTGTGTTGTGGAGAAATGTGAGTAATCCCTCTCCTTGGGATGGAGTAGGCGCTACACATCCATTAATTGAAGGTCTAGGAGCCTCTTTTTGACATATTTCAGGCCTTTAAATGAAATATTAGAGCGGCCTTGGGACATGTCTATTGTTGGGTCTAGAGGCATATTAATGTCTCCCGCTAAGATAGTAAGACCCTTGGCAAAATGTGACAGTTTAGTTAGGATTTGTGAGAAAAAAGTAGGCTGATTTTGGTTTGGACAGTAGACATTTGCAAGAGTACACTGGGTGTTACCTATGAAGCCCCTAAGGAAGAGAAAGCGACCATGATCATCTGCTAACATATCAGATAAACAAAAGGATACACTTCTGCTAAACCCAATAACCACTCCCTTAGCTTTGTTGGTGTCTGATAAGCTGTAGTACCACTGCGGAAAGTGGGGCGAGGTAAATTTAACAGGTATTGTGTGGGTTAAATGCGTTTCTTGAAGAAAGGCAATGGAGCATGCAGCTTGCTTCAGTTCACGCAATATTTGGTGCCTTTTTGCGGCGACATTAAGACCTCTAACATTGTATGATGTAATCGTTAACGTAGCCATTGTTATAGTAAAGTGGGATCCTTTAGCTTACACTTCCATGCATGCCAACAGGGGGGAGGGAGAGGAGGGGGGGGGAAGAGGATAGGTTGGAAAGAGAAAAAAAGAAAAGGAGAAGAGAGTGAACATATATAGAAATCATATACACAAGTTAAAGAGCAAGTGGGAAACATATGAATAACACGCAGAAATCTGCAGTGGTCCCATTGGGGAAAGAGAGAATGAGCAGCCATCCAGATCCCTGAGCAGAGATTGAATAGAGCACCTTTTAGACCGCTCGCAGTCGCTAACCCCAGGAGGAGAGGGTGACAGGGTTACGCTGTGGGGGAAGGATATGGAGAGAAGCACACCCCGACAGCACACGGCCTGTGAAAAACAAATAACTTATAAGTATAAGTGAATAATTCGTTCCAGTAAAATAAGAAAATTATTTAAGCAAGAACAAAAACAACCTAAACAATATGGATCCTGCAAGGCAACACATGTTTAGACCAGACTGGTTCGGCAACGGAAAAACAAAAGAAAAAAGAAAAAACAGTGGTCAATTCAATGGCAGGACCGCTTCAGCCAAATATAGGCAGGCAATAGTGGAAAAAACTGTAGCCTAAACCTGACCTTGTAAAAGTAAACTGTAGGAGATTGGGTATCTACATTAGTAGAGTGGGCTTGGATGAAAAAATGCTCAAATCAACCATGCTTTTGTGCAGAGCCTGGGAGGGAGGTACGTCTTTTCTTTGAAGGGGTTTTTCTCCATAGTGGATCCACTGGATTCAAAAAATTGGGAATTGGGTCCTGCCAGCCGTGAAGCTCCATGGGAGGAAGATTAAGATCCTGCAAGAAGGTTGAAAGTTCCTCCGGAAACCTTAGTGTATGGGAGCGGCCACATTTTTTGTGGCAATCAGGCAGGCGGGGAAGCCCCATCTGTATGTGATCCCATCCGAACGAAGGTGCTTTAGGGCTCTACGGCGGTCCAAAGTGTCCTTGGAGAGGTCTGGGAATATAGTGATGATTGCCCCGTCAAAGTCTATGTTAGGCATGCTCCGCATCTTTGCCATGATGGCGTTTTTATCCTCAAAGTAATGCAAGCGACAGATGACGTCCTGGGGCTGGTCTGAGTTAGCATTACTGGATCTTAGAGCTCGATGCACACGGTCAAAGCGCAGCAGTTTGGTGACAGGGTTACCCAGGATGGTATTAAAAGTGCCACGTATTGATGGTTCGAGGTCGTTATCTCCGGTTGCTTCAGGCAGTCCTCTGACACGTATATTATTTCTACGGTTGCGGTTCTCGAGGTCCTCGAGTTTGTATAGAGAGGCACGATGGGCAAATGCTAGCTGAGTAACAGTTCTCTGCAGTTCTTTTATGGCTAAAGCATGTGAGTCCTGTCGTTGTTCCGTTTCCTCCACTCTGACCAGAATGTGTGACATATCAGTTCTCACAGCAGTTATTTCTTTCTTGATGGATTTTTCCAAGCTGTGAAACATGCCTGCGAGTTCTTTTTTAAGACCGCTCATCAGCGTAGTCATTTCGGACCCAGCAGGGGATCCTGGATCGTCCATAAGATCCAAACAGTATGAGGAGGCCGGAGAGCTCTGCCTCACAGAAGCAGCGTGAGAAGAGGGAGATGGGCTTGGTCTCGAGGTACTGATCTGGTCACCACGTGCATTAGCTAAATATTGTTGAATGTAGCCTGCAGAGACTGGAAGAGACAACGACCTCTTACCCAATCGTTTAGTAGGTGCCGAGCGGGGTTTAGGCATCTTGGCAGACATAACTGGAACTATAGGGCCAATAGCTGTATGGGGTACACCTCACTCACATCTGCTCAGTGCCATGCATACTTCATAAAACTGTCGCTATTTGTAAAAATCCTCAGACAGTTAATAATAGGCCACTTCATCAACTGTAAGAAAGAGCTAGTGGATTTAGTTTGATCGAAATCAAGAGGAACAGGAGCTGTGCAAACAGTCCAGTGGAGTAGAATGAGATAGGGAGTACATGGAGTACCAAGATGGCCGCCGGCCTCCAGGAATAGGGTGGAGCCGCGGCCTTTCCTAACAGTAGTAGCCGGCCGGGTGAGTACCGATCCGTGCAGGCCCAGAACGGCTCTGTGGGACACAAAATTTGGGGCCCCGGTGGTATATGAATGTCCCCACACTGTTGGGGGAGCCAGCTGAGGGATGATTAGAGGAGCGCCTTGGTACTCACCACGTCCACCAGGCAGAGAAGGCCGGAATGGCAGGCCACAAGATGGCGTCAGGTCTCCAGAGGTCGGTGCTAGAGGAAGAGATCTCCAGGTGAGGTACCTCTATCTCCCAGGTTCTTTGCGGCCACAAGTGGTGTCCCGAACAGGGAGCTAAGACAGAGCTCCCCTGTGGCCTCCAATCCACGGAAATAGAGAGCGGTGGGCTCCGGGTGTACAGTAGGCCCCAATATGGCGGCGAGTGTCCGAGGCACGAGTCTGGCTGCAGGCCCAGAACAGTACACTGCAGCCAAATTTATCCGAAACTCCATGAGGGCTGTAGCTGAGGCTAAAGAGGTTTGGGATTTCCGCGCTCACAGACCAAGGCTTGCAGCCTCCCCTTACTCACCCCCTTAGGGATGAAATAATAAATAAAAGTGTGTGTGGGTAGGGGCAGTTGGCGCTACCTGTATGGGTGCGTATCAGTTAAGTGTTAGCTATATGCTATAAATTCCTTGTGTGCTCCCCTATTAGTGACTTATAAGTGTATCTGGGCAAATCCGTGTAACAAAGTGTATCTGTACCCGATGGGATAGGTATCCCATACCAAAAAGTGTATCCAAATTAAGCTGGTTTAGCAACAAGGTGTATGTATATATATATACAGTATAATAAAAGTATCACCAGTGGTATTAACAATATTTGAATGATAGGTGTAACTGCACACAGCTTTCTACTATTATATAGGGGGTAATCTTAATTGTACAATTCGTTCTTACACCTACTCCAGTGGCTGATAAAAAGTCTCTTATCCGTCCACCTCAGGTGCTACCCACTGATTAACATTAAATCTCCATTGTGCACAATAGACGTGAAAAAATGAACATAAACAATAAATTATAAAATATATAACCCACAAAATGTATACAAAATGTGTATATAAGGTGATCAATTTTTTAAAAATGTACCGATTGTACCACAAACATAATGTCAACCAAATTGTAAATAGAAACCAATTTTGTGAAAGTTCTATTCTTGGAAATAGGTGAAAGTTCTATTCTTGAAAATATTTCGTTCAAAAAGTTCCTGCGTGAGGTGACTGTAGTGATGACAGTTGAAATCCAGTGACTTAGGTGCTCCCCCTCAAGGGTCACAAAATTGGTTTCTATTTACAATTTGGTTGACATTATGTTTGTGGTACAATCGGTACATTTTTAAAAAATTGATCACCTTATATACACATTTTGTATACATTTTGTGGGTTATATATTTTATAATTTATTTTTTATGTTCATTTTTTCACGTCTATTGTGCACAATGGAGATTTAATGTTAATCAGTGGGTAGCACCTGAGGTGGACGGATAAGAGACTTTTTATCAGCCACTGGAGTAGGTGTAAGAACGAATTGTACAATTAAGATTACCCCCTATATAATAGTAGAAAGCTGTGTGCAGTTACACCTATCATTCAAATATTGTTAATACCACTGGTGATACTTTTATTATACTGTATATATATACATACACCTTGTTGCTAAACCAGCTTAATTTGGATACACTTTTTGGTATGGGATACCTATCCCATCGGGCACAGATACACTTTGTTACACGGATTTGCCCAGATACACTTATAAGTCACTAATAGGGGAGCACACAAGGAATTTATAGCATATAGCTAACACTTAAATGATACGCACCCATACAGGTAGCGCCAACTGCCCCTACCCACACACACTTTTATCTGTAGCTGAGGCTGTCCAGTCGCTCCTGATATGAAAATGGAGCTTCGAAAGGGGTGAGAAAGGACAAGGATGGCTATGGATCCTGATTGCCTAAGCAGAGCACTGCTTCCATACGTCTTCCCTGTTGTTCGTCCGGACACGCCCCCCAGGTGGATAAGAGTTAGGGCCTTGTCTATAGTACTGGTAATTTGGATCCGGTGATTGATTATCTAATGGTGCATACCTATTATGAGTAGGCATGCCTTGGTGTTATTATTAGATTTCACTGGTTGCTTTTTGGTAAGGGTCTGTAAATTGTTCCTAAACCCTTGGGCTATTTGTGCCACCACATTATGGACCTCTACTTCCCTTTCTACTGATGATTCTTTGGAGCTGACTGGGTTGGGCTCATCCTGCCATTTGTAGGCTTTATTTTATTCATAATCCTTGACGTCCCTCTGGTATTTTTTTATTTTTTTCAATTTAATATTACCATCATATTTGGATAGATGGATTTGTAGTTTTTGGGCTCTATCCTCATAATCTTTAGTACCCATGATTGGTTCCACCATTTTGCTTACCAAGATTTTATCTTCACATGCATTGAAAAATTGGAATCATTCATCCAATAACGTAAGATCCTCTACTCCATTGTTTGGATTGACATCATAACGTAATCCCCTAGGGGTGAGCTTTTTCCTGATATACATTTCAAAGGAGGCTACGTCCCACCACGACCTAATCTGTTTTTCCATGTCATATTGGAGTTGACTATTTGACTATCTTGACTATTTAAACATGCATTCTTAGTAACCAGACACGCCTCCTGAAGACGTGATACGAAACGTACATCGAGACGTGCCTGGTACCCAAAGGCCAATTTATGCGGGTCCGGCGAAACTGTGATAATATTAAAGATTTCCATATGCAAGCCGAGGTATTAATCAATAGCTTTCAGGAAAAGGGTTATTCCCAACAGTCCCTTATCACAGCTAAATATCAGGTGCTTCAAATGAAGAATTACTGATTAACAAAAATAAGCCCTCCTCCTTTGAGGGGGTTTATCTTTTGTCTCAGGCTTCCACAGACAATACAAAGACATTGAGAAAGTTTTCAAAAAATATTGTCCTATACTCCTAAAAGATAAGGATCTGCAAAATATATTACCTAATAGGCCTAAATTTATCTATAGGAGGGCCCCAGGTATAAGACACATCATTGCGCCCAATGTACCGGATCCCCCCAAAAAGCCTCCTACTTTCCTTGATGGGTCGGGGTTCCATTATTGTACTCGGTGCAAGGCCTGTCGTACCTCCAAACGACAAACAAAAAAAGTAATCAAATTCCAATCTAATGTCACCCATCAGGAATTTAGTATTAAACCTTTCATAACATGCTATTCCACACATGTGACTTTGTGTTGAAGTGCCCATGCTCCCTGCAATATGTGGGGAGGACTACACGTGAATTAAGAGTACGCATTAACCACTTCAGCCCCGGAAGGTTTTACCCCCTTCCTGACCAGAGCACTTTTTACAGTTCGACACTGCGTCGCTTTAACTGCTAATTGCGTGGTCATGCAATGCTGAACCCAAAAGAAATTTGTATCCTTTTCTTCCCACAAATAGAGCTTTCTTTTGATGGTATTTGATCACCTCTACCCTTTTTATTTTTTGCGCTATAAAAGGAAAAAGACCGAAAATTTTGAAAAAAAAATGATATTTTCTAATTTTTGTTATAAAAAAAATCCAATAAACTCAATTTTAGTCATACATTTAGGCCAAAATGTATTCGGCCACATGTCTTTGGTAAAAAAAATGTCAATAAGCGTATATTTATTGGTTTGCGCAAAAGTTATAGCGTCTACAAACTAGGGTACATTTTCTGGAATTTACACAGCTTTTATTTTATGACTGCCTATGTCATTTCATGAGGTGCTAAAATGGCAGGGCAGTACAAAATCCCCCCAAATGACCCCATTTTGGAAAGTAGACAAGGAAATTGCTGAGAGGCATGTTGGACCCATTGAATATTTATTTTTTTTGTCCCAAGTGATTGAATAATGACAAAAAAAAAAAAATTACAAAAAGTTGTCACTAAATGATATATTGCTCACACAGGCCATCCGCATATGCGGAATTGCACTCCAAAATACATTTAGCTGCTTCTCCTGAGTACGGGGATACCACATGTGTGGGACTTTTTGGGAGCCTAGCCGCGTACGGGGCCTCAAAAACCAAGCACCGCCTTCAGGATTTCTAAGGGCATAAATTTTTGATTTCACTCCTCACTACCTAGTACAGTTTTGAAGGCCATAAAATGCCAAGATGGCACAACCCCCCCCCAAATGACCCCATTTTGGAAAGTAGACACCCCAAGCTATTTGCTGAGAGGCATGTTGAGTCCATGGAATATTTTATTTTTTGACACAAGTTGCGGGAAAGTGACAATTTTTTTTTTTTTGCACAAAGTTGTCACTAAATGATATATTGCTCACACAGGCCATGGGCATATGTGGAATTGCACCCCAAAACACATTCTGCTGATTCTCCTGAGTATGGGGATACCACATGTGTGGGACTTTTTGGGAGCCTAGCCGCGTACGGGGCCCCGAAAACCCAGCACCGCCTTCAGGATTTCTAAGGGCGTAAAGTTGTGATTTCACTCCTCACTACCTATCACATTTTTGAAGGCCATAAAATGCCCAGATGGCACAACCCCCCCCAAATGACCCTATTTTGGAAAGTAGACACCCCAAGCTATTTGCTGAGAGGCATGGTGAGTATTTTGCAGCTCTCATTTGTTTTTGAAAATGAAGAAAGACAAGGAAAACATATTTTTTTTTTCTTTTTTAAATTTTCAAAAGTTTGTGACAAAAAGTGAGGTCTGCAAAATACTCACTATACCTCTCAGCAAATAGCTTTGGGTGTCTATTTTCCAAAATGGGGTCATGTGGGGGTGGGGGGGTTTGTGCCATCTGGGCATTCCATGGCCTCCGAAACTGTGATAGGCAGTGAAGAGTGAAATCAAAAATTTACGCCCTTAGAAAGCCTGAAGGCGGTGCTTGGTTTTTGGGGCCCCGTACGCGGCTAGGCTCCCAAAAAGTCTCACACATGTGGTATCCTCGTACTCAGGAGAGGCGACAGAATGCATTTTGGGGTGTAATTTCACATATTCCCATGGCATGTTTGAGCAATATATCATTTAGTGACAACTTTGTGCAAAAAAAAAAAAAAAATGCCTCTTTTCCGCAACTTGTGTCACAATATAAAATATTCCATCGACTCGACATGCCTCTCAGCAAATAGCTTGGGGTGTCTACTTTCCAAAATGGGGTCATTTGGGGGGGTTTAGAACTGTCCTGGCATTTTATGCACAACATTTAGAAGCTTATGTCACACATCACCCACTCTTCTAACCACTTGAAGACAAACCCCTTTCTGACACTTTTTGTTTACATGAAAAATTTTTTTTTTTTGCAAGAAAATTACTTTGAACCCCCAAACATTATATATTTTTTTAAAGCAAATGCCCTACAGATTAAAATGGTGGGTGTTTCATTATTTTTTTCACACAGTATTTTCGCAGCGATTTTTCAAACGCATTTTTTGGGGAAAAAACACACTTTTTAAAATTTTAATGCACTAAAACACACTATATTGCCCAAATGTTTGATGTAATAAAAAAGATGATCTTAGGCCGAGTACATGGATACCAAACATTACATGCTTTAAAATTGCGCACAAACGTGCAGTGGCGACAAACTAAATACATTTTTAAAAGCCTTTAAAAGCCTTTACAGGTTACCACTTTAGATTTACAGAGGAGGTCTACTGCTAAAATTATTGCCCTCGATCTGACCTTCGCGGTGATATCTCACATGCATGGGGCAATTGCTGTTTACATTTGACGCCAGACCGACGCTTGCGTTCGCCTTTGCGCGAGAGCAGGGGGGGACAGGGGTGCTTTTTTTTATTAATTTTTTGATTTTTTATCTTATTTTTAACTGTTCATTTCATTTTTATTTTTTTTAATCATTTTTATTGTTATCTCAGGGAATGTAAATATCCCCTATGATAGCAATAGGTAGTGACAGGTACTCTTTTTTGAAAAAATTGGGGTCTATTAGACCCTAGATCTCTCCTCTGCCCTCAAAGCATCTGACCACACCAAGATCGGTGTGATAAAATGCTTTCCCAATTTCCCAATGGCGCTGTTTACATCCGGCGAAATCTAAGTCATGAAATGCTCGTAGCTTCCGGTTTCTTAGGCCATAGAGATGATTGGAGCCATTCTGGTCTCTGATCAGCTCTATGGTCAGCTGGCCGAATCACCGGCTGCATTCTCAGGTTCCCTGTTGGGACAGGAGAGCCAGAGAAAAACATGGAAGATGGTGGGGGGGGGAATCCCTCCCACTGCTTGTAAAAGCAGTCTAGAGGCTAATTAGCCACTAGGATTGCTTTTACATGAAAGCCGACCGCTGGCTGAAAAGAATGATACCAAGATGATACCTAAACCTGCAGGCATCATTCTGGTATAACCACTCAAAGTCCAGCAACATACCAGTACGTTGCTGGTCCTTGTATTGTAAACTTTTTTTTCATGCAGCCTGTGGGCTGAACGAAAAAAAGATATTGATCGGTGGGTGTGCCCACCATTAGAATACCTCCCTTCATCCGCCCACTTCTAATAATGGGCATACATGCACCATTTATATATGCCGAAGCATGGGGGCATCCTCCCGCAAAAGGCAGGAGCAAATCGCTCCTCCACCCACTGCTGCCCCCACGCTTCGACATATATGCTGAAGTATGTAACTGTGGTGGTGAAATCACCTCCGACAGCGCTGGAGTCACGGCTTTATATATCGTGGGAGCAAACGCTGTTGCTGTCAAGATAAATAAATCCGCTCTGCAGCTGAATGGCGTACCTGAAAACAAAAAAGTGGTTAACAATAAAAAAACAAAGTATAAAAAAATTGCATACCTATAAAGCAAACATGATAAAAACATAACAATAAAACATTGCAGTATAGAATACAATAAAAAAGAGCAGAACAATAGAGAGAGAATAGAGAGAGAGAACAATAAAATGACAACTATTTTTGTTTTTTTTATTTTATATTTTTTTTGTATTTTTATTTATTTTATTTTTTTTAACACTTTTTTTAGTAACTTTAACTTTTAACTGTAACTGTACCAGGTTTGGGTCTCTCAAAATGCGATGGCATCTTGGGAGACCCTGTGTTAGTGTGCCTAGTCTGTGCAGTGCTGAACCCTACGCTAATACTCCACTAGTGTATGGTAGCGTTCAAAACATTCACCAATGCATAGACCAGGATTGTCAGGACAGGAGGGACAACAATACCGGGTGTCACGCCTAAATCCGCGCTTGCTGCCGACACGACATCTTTTTTGGGGGGCTCGTTGGGTATGGGTACTCTGGAGGACATAAGGAAAATGCCTCCCATGCAGCCGGCTTACTGCATTTGGATTGGGAAGGTGAGGTGGAGCACCATCTGGAAACAGAAGGGCTCTGATGATCTCTTCCTGGAATTTAAGGAAGGATCCAGTCCATCCTGAAGCTCTGTATAGCACATGAGCATTCAGCAAAGCCAATTGAAATAAATAAACAGACACTTTTTTGTACCAGCGTCTGGCCTTACGGGCAACTAGGTACGGCGCCATCAGCTGGTCGTTGAGGTCCATCCCTCCCATATTAAGGTTGTATTCGTGGACACAGAGGGGTTTCTCCACAACACCAGTCGCCGTAGTAATTTGGGTCGTCGTGTCTGCATGAAGGGAGGTAAGAATGAAAACATTCTTATTGTCCCTCCACTTCATAGCGAGCAAATTATTATACTTCAAGCAGGCTCTCTCCCCCAGCCTAAGACGGGACTCTACAAGCCACTGGGGAAAGCCCCGGCGATTAGGTCGCACGGTGCCACATGCTCCAATCTGATGATCAAACAAGTGACTAAAAAGTGGCACGCTCGTATAATAATTGTCCACGTACAAGTGGTACCCCTTTCCGAATAAGGGTGACACCAGATCCCACACTGTCTTGCCAGCGCTTCCTATGTAGTCAGGGCAATTTATCGGCTCTACGTGACTATCTTTTCCCTCGTAAACCATAAATCTATATGTATAGCCTGTGGCCCTGTCACAGAGCTTATACATCTTGACCCCGTATCAGGCACGCTTGCTGGGAAGGTACTGTTTGAATGACAAGCGGACAAAAAATTTAATCAGGGACTCATCAACGCAGACAACTTGATGGGGAGTAAACAAGTCTGCAAAACATTGGTTGAAGTGGTTTACGAGGGGCCGAATTTTGTAGAGCCGATCGTATCCAGGATCTCCACGAGGACGACAGAGTTCATTGTCGTTGAAGTGCATGAACTGCAAAATCTGCTCGTATCGTGCCCTGGTCATGGAGGCAGAGAACACGGGCATATGGTGAATTGGGTCAGTGGACCAATATGACCGCAACTCACTCTTTTTGGTTATGCCCATGAGGAGGGAAAGGCCCAGAAAGATCTTAAATTCGGAGACCGTAATTGGTCTCCAATCTCTGGCAAGGGAGGACTGGGGAATAGTGGCGATGTGTTGACCAGCGTACAAATTGCTTTGGTCCACAATAGATCTATAGAGATCTTCGGTGAAAAACAGCGAATAAAAATCCAGTGGCGTAAAGTCAACTGTTTCCACCTGAATTCCGGGTTGGCCAGTAAAAGGGGGAAGTACGGTTGCTGCAGAAGTGGTGGGTTCCCAATTCGGATTGGCGAATGCAGCAGAAAGGGCACTATGGGCACGACGGGCCTGTGTTCGTCTTCTTCTTGGTGGCAGCGGGACACTACTTGTGCTTGCCACCTCGCCAGCTTGAACTGCCCACTTATGGGACTCGCCACGTCACCACGTGATACTGCAGTGCTGGATGTACGACCAGGGTGTACTAGGCCGCTGGTGCTTGCCAGTTCACCAGAAGGAGTAGCGGCACTAGTACTTCTCTGCTCCATACGAGAGCCCTGCGGTTCTTGCACTTCAAGGACAGAAGAAGTTCGGGGTCTGGTACGCCTGAACCTAGCAGGGACCACAACTCCGTCGTCAGAGCTATCTGTCATGGAGCCGCTGTCCTCTACAGGTTCGTATTCTGAGCCTGAACTTGACAGATGAGTGACTTCCTCTTCACTATCTGTCATGCTCAGAAACGTGTAGGCCTCTTCACTAGTGTACCTTCAATTTGCCATTTTGGGCTCTAAAATTAGGGGTACACTAGTGAGACTCACAGGCAAAAAAGCTCCTGACTGTTAGCGACTGATTCAAAACGCTACCAAAAAACTGTTAGCGATCGCAGGGATCAGGCCTGACTCTGCGAACGCTGCAGTTATGTGTGCTTAGTGTTTTGTAAGTGTCAGTTATCGATCGATACTGCACTTGGGTGGGCTGGGCTGGGCTGGGCCGAGGGGCACAACGCAGGTGCTAGCAGGTATCTGGGCTGATCCCGCTAACACTGTGTTTCAGGGATCCCTAAACTGCTGGGGAGTATAGATCTGATCGGATCAGATATCGATCCGTTCAGATACTATAGCACTAAGGGAGGTGTATGCTGCGTGCGTGGGTTTTAGCGGTACTGGCGCTAACCTGACGCTGCCTGGGGTGACGCAGACCCTATCAGATCCTAAAAACTTAACTTATATCACCGCCGGGCAATTAGGGGGTTAAACCTTTATAAGGTAATAAACGCCGGGTGCCCTAAAACTATAATAAACTATAATAAACTGTAATAAACTATAATAAACTACAAAAAACAAACTAGCTAACCAGCGTCACCCGTAACGCTTATACGGTGATCGCTGGTGAAAGGGTTAACTAGGGGGCAATCAAGGGGTTAAAACCTTTAGCAGGTAGTATATGGGGGTCCCTGTCGCTATAAAACACTGACAGCGAACCTATATACTTACCTCCCTAACTAGCGTCACCTGTGTCACTAATACAGCGATCAGAAAAACGATCGCTTAGCGACACTGGCGACGGGGGGTAATCAAGGGGTTAACTTTTATTAGGGGGGTTAGGGGGGTACCCTGGACCTAAAGGGGGGTACCCTAGACCTAAAGGGGGCTAACCTAACTGCCCTAACACTTGTAACTGACACAAACTGACACCAATGCAAAAAAAAAAACTGCTATTGGTGTCAGAGTGACAGGGGGTATAGGGGGGTGATCGGAGGGTGATCGGGGGTTGACTGGGGGGTGAAAAGTGTGCCTGCGTGTTCTACTGTAAGTGTAGTGTTGGTGCACTTACTTGGATGTAGGGATGAGCTTCGTGTTCGAGTCGAACCCATGTTCGACTCGAACATCGGCTGTTCGGTCGTTCGCCGAATTGCGAACGATATGGGTCGTTCGGGCCGAATTCGTGTGGCGCGTCACGGCCCATAATTCACTGCGGCATCGCAGTGCATTGCTTGCTGATTATTGGCCAAGCATGCACTATGACCCACATGCTTCGCCAATCACAGTGCCGCCTTAACAGGGAGCCGTAATTGGCCAAAGCCAAGGAGGCTTTGGCCAATTATGGCTCAGGGGATTTAGTACACGCCCCACACTATATAAGGCCACCTGCACGGCGGCCCTATGCAGTGTGTTCCGGTGTGCTGAGAAATAGAGAGAGAGAGAGACAGTGTCATTTCATTTGAGTTAGCTAGATTAGGCAGGACAGTCAGTCAGTTAGCTGCACTTAAAGTGTATTGTGTATATATATGCATCCCAGGTGTTGCATATATATATATATATACACTGTATTCAGTTTAGCTAGATCCGTTCCTGTTATCTTCTAGACTATTTACATTTAGTGCAGTGCGTCCTGCTCACAGTGTTCAGCTAGATCCGTTCCTGTTATCTTCCTACTGACAGGCAGGCTTGTCTTGTTACAGTATATAAAGCTACCTGAAGAAAATTACTGGTGTTCTTTTGATCCTATTAGTACCGCAGTCAGGCAGCTAGACTATTTACATTTAGTGCAGTGCGTCCTGCTCACAGTGTTCAGCTAGATTCGTTCCTGTTATCTTCTTACTGACAGGCAGGCTTGTCTTGTTACAGTATTTTGAAGAAAATTACTGGTGTTCTTTTGATCCTATTAGTACCACAGTCAGGCAGCTAGACTATTTACATTTAGTGCAGTGCGTCCTGCTCACAGTGTTCAGCTAGATCCGTTCCTGTTATCTTCCTACTGACAGGCAGGCTTGTCTTGTTACAGTATATAAAGCTACCTGAAGAAAATTGCTGGTGTTCTTTTGATCCTATTAGTACCACAGTCAGGCAGCTAGACTATTTACAGTTAGTGCAGTGCGTCCTGCTCACAGTGTTCTGCTAAACCTACAAGTTAGTGGGGTGCGTCCTGCTCACAGTGTTCAGCTAGATCTGTTCCTGTTATCTTCTTACTGACAGGCAGGCTTGTCTTGTTACAGTATTTACAGCTACCTGAAGAAAATTACTGGTGTTCTTTTGATCCTATTAGTACCAAAGTCAGGCAGCTAGACTATTTACATTTAGTGCAGTGCGTCCTGCTCACAGTGTTCAGCTAGATCCGTTCCTGTTATCTTCTTACTGACAGGCAGGCTTGTCTTGTTACAGTATATAAAGCTACCTGAATAAAATAGCTGGTGTTCTTTTGATCCTATTAGTACCACAGTCAGGCAGCTAGACTATTTACAGTTAGTGCAGTGCGTCCTGCTCAAAGCGTTCTGCTAAACCTACAAGTTAGTGGGGTGCGTCCTGCTCACAGTGTTCAGCTAAACCTACAAGTTAGTGGGGTGCGTCCTGCTCACAGTGTTCAGCTAAACCTACAAGTTAGTGGAGTGCGTGCACCTCACAGTGTTCAGCTAAACCTACAAGCTAGTGGGGTGCGTCCTGCTCACAGTGTTCAGCTAGATCCGTTTCTGTTATCTTCTTACTGACAGGCAGGCTTGTCTTGTTACAGTAAATACAGCTACCTGAATAAAATTGCTGGTGTTCTTTTGATCCTATTAGTACCACAGTCAGGCAGCTAGACTATTTACATTTAGTGCAGTGCGTCCTGCTCACAGTGCTCTGCTAAACCTACAAGTTAGTGGGGTGCGTCCTGCTCACAGTGTTCAGCTAGATCCGTTCCTGTTATCTTCTTACTGACAGGCAGGCTTGTCTTGTTACAGTATTTTGAAGAAAATTACTGGTGTTCTTTTGATCCTATTAGTACCACAGTCAGGCAGCTAGACTATTTACATTTAGTGCAGTGCGTCCTGCTCACAGTGTTCAGCTAGATCCGTTCCTGTTATCTTCCTACTGACAGGCAGGCTTGTCTTGTTACAGTATATAAAGCTACCTGAAGAAAATTGCTGGTGTTCTTTTGATCCTATTAGTACCACAGTCAGGCAGCTAGACTATTTACAGTTAGTGCAGTGCGTCCTGCTCACAGTGTTCAGCTAAACCTACAAGTTAGTGGGGTGCGTCCACCTCACAGTGTTCAGACAAAGCTACCTGTAGAAGGTTCTCATACTACAGGCAGGCAGTTGATTTTGCTAGCTGCAGTATCAGTACATATATATATATATATATATATATATATATATATATATATATATATATATATATATCCCAGCTTAGTGCAGCTACAGGCCATTAGTATGTCTGGAAGGCCAAGAAGGAGAGGCAGACAGTCACAAGCCAATAAGAGAGGGCAAGCAGGCTCTGTGTCTAGTGCTGGTCGTGGAGACGGTGCATCCTCATCAGCACGTGGCCATGGGACACGCTTGGCCTTTTTTCGGGAGCTGGCCATGTTGAGCCACAACATGCGGAAGACTTGGTCGAGTGGATGACCAAGCTGTCCTCATCCTCCTCATCCTCTCTCACCCATGCCCAGGGCTCAATGTCATCAGTGACTCCTTCCCTAGCCCCACCATGTCCTCCTGAGGAGTCCCTCGAACTGTTTGACCACAGTGTTGGGTACATGCTCCAGGAGGATGCCCAGTGTTTGGAAGGCTCTGATGATGATACTGAGCTCAATGAAGGCAGTAACATGAGCACGGACAGAGGGGGTGCCCAAGAAGGACAGCAATCTGGCAGTCATGCTCCCCCTGCTGCAGCATACTGCCAGGTTTGCTCCAGTGATGAGGAGGGAGGGGATGATGAGGTCACTGACTCAACATGGGTGCCTGATAGGAGAGAGGAGGAGGAGGAGGCGGCACATCACCAACGAGGCAGGATGCCCTCCAGGGGCCAGCCTAAGGGCAGCACATTGACTGCATCACACCCCAAAGCTTCACATGTGCAGGGCGCTGCAGTCTCTGCGCGTTATTCAAAAAGTTCTTTGGTGTGGGCCTTTTTTGAGACGAGTGCATCAGATCGCACCGCTGCTATTTGCAACATATGTCTCAAGCGTATCTCACGTGGCCAAAATATTTCCCGCTTGGGTACCACATGCTTGACCAGACATATGTTGACCTGCCATGCAGTTCGTTGGCAAGCGTATCTAAAAGACCCACACCAAAGAACAAAGAGGACCTCTCCTTGCTCCTCATCAGCTGAGATCTCCAACCCCACTAGACCTTCAGTCCTCTCTGAGACCTGCACTGAGAGGAATGAAGGTGTATAATTAGGTGTGTCACAGCCAAGTACTTGTGGGCAATCTGCTTTTGGTACACCAACGTCAGATTGTACCAGGCAAATTTCCCTGCCCCAGCTGCTGCACCGCCGAAAGAAGTTTGCTCCCAGCCATCCACATGCCCAGCGGTTGAATGCTAGCTTGGCAAAATTGCTAGCACTTCAACTGCTGCCTTTTCAGTTGGTAGACTCTGCCCCCTTCCGTGAGTTTGTGGAATGTGCGGTTCCTCAGTGGCAGGTACCCAAACGCCACTTTTTCTCACGGAAAGCGATTCCGGCTCTCTACCGGCATGTGGAAAGCAATGTCCATGCCTCGCTGGACAGGGCGGTCAGCGGTAAGGTGCATATTACCGCTGACTCATGGTCCAGCAGGCATGGACAGGGACGTTACCTAAGTTTCACGGCGCATTGGGTGACTCTGCTGGCAGCTGGGAAGGATGCAGGACAAGGTGCAGTAGTGTTGGAGGTTGTTCCGCCACCACGCCTCCAAAATGCTAATGATTGTGACACACCTCTCTCCTCCACCCCCTCCTCTTCTTCTTCCTCCATGGCCTCTTCCTCGGAACCAGCGGTGCTCCGTAGTCGTTCAAGGGGCTACGCAAGTACGCAGGCCAAAAGATGCCATGCGGTGCTTGAGCTGGTGTGCTTGGGGGACAGGAGTCACACTGGGGCAGAGGTTCTGTCAGCTCTTCAGGGGCAGGTTCAGAGGTGGTTGACGCCACGCCAACTTAAGGCAGGAATGGTGGTTTGCGACAATGGCACCAACCTCCTCTCTGCCCTCCGACAGGGACAAATGACCCATGTGCCCTGTTTGGCTCACGTCCTTAACTTGGTGGTGCAGCAGTTCTTGGGCAGGTACCCGGGCTTACAGGATGTCCTGAGGCAGGCCAGGAAAGTCTGTGTGCATTTCCGCCGGTCATATAATGCCAGTGCTCGGCTGACGGACCTCCAAAAGGAGTTTAACCTGCCCAAGAACCGCCTAATTTGTGACATGCCCACCAGGTGGAACTCAACGTTGGCCATGCTGCAGCGGCTGCACACGCAGCAGAGGGCCATCAATGAGTACCTGTGCGACTATGGCACCAGGACAGGGTCAGGGGAGCTTGTTTTTTTTCCCCACGCCAGTGGGCCATGATCAGGGATGCATGCACTGTCCTGTCACCATTTGAGGAGGCCACGAGGATGGTGAGCAGTGACAGTGCATGCATCAGTGACACTGTCCCCCTTGTCCACCTGTTGGAGCACACGCTGTGTGGAATAATGGACAGGGCACATGAGGCAGAACAGAGGCAGGAAGAGGAGGACTTCCTTAGCTCTCAAGGCCCCCTTTATCCAGACAGTGTTCCTGTGTGCCCGCCGATCACACAGGAAGAGGAGGAGGAGGAGGAGGAGAAGGAGGAGAAGGAGGAGGAGGAGGAAGATTGTGTCAGTATGGAGGTGGAGCCTGGCACTCAGCATCAGCAGCAGTCTTTAAGGGATTAGTCCCAAGAAACACATGGACTTGTACGTGGCTGGGAGGAGGTGGCTGCGGACCATGTTGTCCTTAGTGACCCAGAGGACTCCGGACCGAATGCCTCAGCAAACCTACGCTGCATGGCCTCCCTGATCCTGCAAAGCCTGCGTAAGGATCCTCGTATTCGTGGTATCAAGGAGAAGGACCAATACTGGCTGGCAACCCTCCTTGATGCACGTTACAAGGGTAAGGTTGCGGACCTTATCTTGCCATCGCAGAGGGAGCAGAGGATGAAACATCTTCGGGAGGCCTTGCAGAAAGGTCTGTGCAACACGTTCCCAGAGAGTGGGAGGTTACAAACTCCTGTTTCTGGACAATGTGTTGCTGAGGCTTCGGTCAGTCAAAGAAGGAGCAGTGGAGAAGGTGGCCGTCTGACCGATGCGTTCAGACAATTTTTTGGTCCGCAGTCCCAAGGTATGATCGGTTCCAGCAACCATCGCCAGTGTCTGTTTTACATGGTGCAGGAATACCTAGGGGCAAGATCAGACTTGGACACCTTTCCCACCGAAAATCCTCTGGGTTCCTGGGTCTTGAGGATAGATCACTGGCCAGAGCTTGCACAGTATGCAATTGAGCTACTGGCCTGTCCTGCATCCAGCGTTCTTTCGGAACGCACATTCAGTGCTGCTGGAGGCGTGGTAACCGATCACAGGGTGCGTCTGTCCACCGACTCGGTCGATCGACTGACCTTCATAAAAATGAATCAGTCTTGGATCACCACCAGCTACCAAGCACCTGATGCTGATGTAACCGAATAATTTTTTTTGAAATCTCAGATCCCTTCAAAGACTGCCTATGCTGATGCTGAGTGACTATCCCTGAGTAATTATCCTCTTCCTCCTCAATCATCACAATTTTTCAGCCCCTGTTTAACAAGGGCGTGTAATTACAATTTTTGATGTAATACTTTGCAGCAGGGCTTGTTCCTGCGTTCCAACTAGAGTGTCTGTGAGGGGTTGCAGTGTTGTGGCACCAGCACCAGTGCCTAAGGCCCATATTTTCTGCCCCTGTTTAACAGGGGCGTGTAATTACAATTTTTGATGCAATACTTTGCAGCAGGGCTCGTTCCTGCGTTCCAACTAGAGTGTCTGTGAGGGGTTGCAGTGTTGTGGCACCAGCACCAGTGCCTAAGGCCCATATTTTCTGCCCCTGTTTAACAGGGGCGTGTAATTACAATTTTTGATGCAATACTTTGCAGCAGGGCTCGTTCCTGCGTTCCAACTAGAGTGTCTGTGAGGGGTTGCAGTGTTGTGGCACCAGCACCAGTGCCTAAGGCCCAATTTTTCAGCCCTTGTTTAACAGGGGCGTGTAATTACAATTTTTGATGCAATATTTTGCAGCAGAACTCGTTCCTGCGTTCCAACTAGAGTGTCTGTGAGGGGTTGCAGTGTTGTGGCACCAGCACCAGTGCCTAAGGCCTAATTTTTCAGCTCCTGTTCAACAGGGGCATGTAATTACAATTCTTGATCTAATATTTCACAGCAGGGCCCTGTGAGGGCTTACAGTGTTGTGGCTACAGCAACACCTAAGGCCCAAATTTCTGCTGAGTATATAGGGCAGGACCCTACTTTCAAACATCTAACTTACAAACGACTCCTACTTGCAAACGGAAGGAGACAACAGGAAGTGAGATGAAATCTAATCCTTGTTCCACAAAAAAACCCAAATTTTCAAAAAACATTTTTCATTGGGACAAAAAGTGAGGTGAAATCTTCTGAAGAGGAGGAAAGACAGCAAAACAAATGTCACAGGGGTGATAACCTTTCCCTATGTTTTCCAAAAAGCTTAAAAAGGATTTTTTGGCTGGAGCTAAACACGTTAAAAATGTACCCGTTCAAAATTACAAAGAGATTCTACTTAACAACAAACCTCCAGTCCCTGTCTTGTTTGCACCACCTGTATACTGCTGTTCAGAGTATATAGGGCCTGGTGGCCCCACACCTTTCCTTATTTTAATTTGGGTGCGGGGTTCCCCTTAATATCCATACAAGACCCAAAGGGCCTGGTAATGGACTGGGGGGTACCCATGCCGTTTGTCTCACTGATTTTCATCCATATTGCCAGGACCCGACATTACATTAAACCCGCAAGCAGTTTTAAATGAGATTTTTTCCTTTAAAAATGACATTTGGTGCAGGGACTGTTCTAAACACGGGAAACACAGGTCACTTTACAGGCATACTATAGACACCCCCCAGGTACGATATTTAAAGGAATATTTCACTTTTTTTTTTTTACTTCAAGCATCATTAAAATTACTGCTCGCGAAAAAATGGCCGTTTTTAAAAGTTTTTTTTGCATTGATACATGTCCCCTGGGGTAGGACCCGGGTCCCCAAACTCTTTTTAGGACAATACCATGCACATTAGCCTTTAAAATGAGCACTTTTGATTTCGAACGTTCGAGTCCCATAGACGTCAATGGGGTTCTAACGTTCGTGCGAGCTTTCGGTCCGTTCGCAGGTTCTGGTGCAAACCGAACCGGGGGGTGTTCGGCTCATCCCTACTTGGATGTCTTCTCTCCTCTGCGCCTGGACGAAAGGACCGGCTCGAGGAGGGATGACATCACTTCCTTTCCCTCTGTTTACATTACAGAGTGAAAGTAAGCGTTTTCATTTGCCGGGAGCGATCGGGAGGGGGTGGCCAACAATGGATGGCCTCCCCCTCACCTCTCATCGCCCGCGAACGAGAGCCGACCGCCTATGGCACCGGGGGGTCCAATTGGACCCCCCACCCGTGGGAGGCAGATCACGTACGGGTACGTGATTCTGCCGCAGTATATATGCGTTAGGCGGTCGGCAAGTGGTTAATGAACATGTGCCAAACATTGCCAAAGGTTTTCTGAATCACAGTGTTTGCAGACATTTCCGTCTTTGCCACAATAGGGACCCTCGTCTTCTTACGTTTTATATAATAGACAGGATTACTCCAAATTGGAGAGGCACAGATCTGAAGAAAGCCATTTCCCAAAAAGAGACCCAGTGGCTGTATCGCCTTAATTCGATGCAGCCATTGGGACTCAACATAGAATTAGATCTATATTGCTTTTTGACCATAGAATAAGCTGGGGATTAAACAATAAGTAGGTCATTAATATCTGACTTAATTGAATCATAAATTAATATCATCAATATCTAATCCTTTGGGACCCCCATATTATTCCCACACATGGGGGAATAATAACTAGTATCTATATATAAACTAATTCCTATTGGTATATACTGGTTGTTTTTAATTTATTTTTTCATTATTTTTTATTATTTTTATTTGCTTTATATTTTTATTTATGTTTTTTATTCTTTATTTCATATGTTGGGATTTTATTTAGGTAGGACATATTTTTGATTGTATCAGTTTGTATGGATTTATATTATTGACAGAGGAGAGATTTTATGTATAGGTAAATACACTGGAGCTCCAGCTCAAGTGTATTTACATGTGATGTATGTCTTTTTAATTTGCCTAAGATCAGCATTGAGGCCGGTAAACTGCCTAGCAACTAAACAATCTCAATCTATATTGGGTAGGCCCTTTTTATTATCTAAACTGCCTAGCAACTACACTATCTTTATTCCAATTGGTCAGGCTTCTTGACTATTTAAACATGCATTCTTAGTAACCAGACACGCCTCCTGAAGACGTGATACAAAACGTATGTTGAGACGTGCCCGGTCCGCAATTTCTGGTCCCTTTGGTTGTTGCTGGCTGTCGGTGGAGCGCATGCTGGTTACAACACGCTGAACGGAGCTTTTTATCACAGCGTGGTCAGATCAAGTAATGGGTGAAATATTAGAGTCCACTGCAGGAAGAAGTAATGGTGCTGATATGAAGAAGTGGTCCAATCTAGAGTACATTTTATGAGCCATAGAATAAAAGGTGTATTGCCTATGTGTTGGATGTTTAATTCTCCAGGTGTCAAACAGGCGGTTTGACCTAATACATTTTCGAAAAGAGGTGGCTTGAGACATAACCTTCTGTGATGGGGTGTCTCTAAACTGTGTGTGTCTGTCTCTCTATTGTGGGACATAACCAGATTAAAGTCACCTCCAATTATCATAAAAGGTTGGAAATAGTGCTGATTGAGGAGAAAGAGCTCATCAAGGAAACCAGTTTGCCCAGAGTTGGGTGCATATACATTTACCAGCATGAACGAGGACATGTAGTCACATACCAGGATAATAAACCTTCCGTGGGGGTCGATATGTTTATGTTTATCCTTGACCCAAAGGGGGCAAGATTTATGAATAAGAATAGCTACACCGACCTTGCCAGATGAATCTGGGGCCACATAGGAAGGAGGAAAATATTTTGCTGCAAATTTCATCGAACTCCCAGCGGGAAAGTGGGTCTCCTTGACCATGACCACATCTATACCAGACATTCAAAAATCTTTAAGAACAAGCCATCGCTTTTTAATGGAGTTCAGACCTTTAATGTCATTATAAATAAGTTTCAACACCATAACAATTTAACAGTGTACCTGCTAAACGAAGCAATAAACCCGAGAACCTGTAATTCTCTAGATAGGCAAAGAGCCCAATACTGTAACAAGAGTACAAACCTACAAACTGCCCTAGGGACAAAAAAAATATCAGTAGAGAGACCCAGGAGGGGTCTAGAAAAAAAAAAAGAAAAACATCATCTTTAAGCCTGAGAGGCGGATGCTTCTCAGGAGTCCTAGACTTGAGTCTTGGATGTTTGGGGCAACATGGTGACTTCCATCAGATGAAAGTGTAAGGAGCGTGGACCCACCCGTTCTCCAGCAGGTATGTAGCATAGAAAGGTAAAAACTATACCTCGTGGGTATGTGTAAGAACATCTCCAATTTAAAGACATTATTGCCACCTAAAGTCAAGAACCAATCAATGTTTCAAGGGGGTCATCTGGATGTTTGAGAGCATTGTGGAGTAGAGAAGGATTTCTTCTGTTTACTCTGAACAGGGGGCCAGAGCCGATTTGGTGTGTTTGGAGCTGGTCAAACAGACGAAGCAGCAGGTGGGAGCAGAAAATCTTCTGGTAAAGACCCAGGCTTTTTATGAATGCTTCTCCTTCATGTAGATCCGAAAGGCAATGTTGAAATCCATTTTGAGAGACAATCAGGCGAAACAGAAAAATCCCAGTAGTATTGAATGCAATGTTTTTGCAAGTGGATGGTGACTGGACGAGGTTTCTATGTTTATCAAGATATTGGTGATTTAAGAGCCAATGTATTGAAAAGCCCCAACTGATAAGAGCGTAAGGTATTATTGCCCACAGTTTCTGGTATACCATGGGAACATAAATTTTAGTGTTGTTCTCTGTTCTCTAGGTCCTCCTGTTTCAGTTGGAACTGGGACACAGTTCTTTAATGAGGAGGACTCCTCCTCCAATTCCTGGACATATTGCACAAGATTGTCAAATTTAGTTTCCAATGCATCAGCTCGTTCCCCTACTTGGGCAGTCCCCCCCCCCGTAGTTCCTAGGATAGTTCACTCACCTCCACAGCAATGTTGCGTGTTAGTTGGTGGAAAAGTGTTTGGAGCTTTTTGTCCTTAATTCAGGGGTTAAAAGCCTGTGCAGCTGGGGGGGGGAGTCATTGCAGGGGAGCCCAGGATGAGTGGTGTAGTGTTATCAGCCCCTAGCGAAGGATTCACAGTAGCGAACGGGTCGGTGGGCATAGGGAAGGCCGGAGATTGTGGCCTAGTAGCGAACCTGTCCATCATGGTTCAATAATGCAGGTCTAGCAGCGGCCTGTATCAATACTTTTGCTGGCCAATCTTACCCATGGGGTGCTCAGGTCATGTAGGGCATGTAGGGAGTGATTCAGCATACCCCCGTATGCTGTAAGCAGTTTGGTGGCCTGGAGAGCAGACGGGATCTGGAGCTCAGTCCTCACACACCCGAAATGACCGAAAGCCGTGCATGCACCAAAGCAGTATTTCTTATGACTCCTATGTCTGGGAGAAGGCTCTTAGATATAAAAGCGTAAGGCTGTAAAATACCTTATTGCTACCATTTTCCAAACAGGGTAGCTCTAAATCTGTTCTTCAGCATCATCCAAAAGTCTAAAAATCTTTCCATCTGAGGCTGGACATCTTCTTTCCAGCATGTCTAAACTGAAATGACTGAGTCACCACAAGCTTTGAATGTGGGTGTGGTGCTGAAGAAATAGAACTTTTACTGTCCACTGGAACAATTGCATTGTTGCTGGTGAAGGTAGTTTGGTGGGCTTATGATGGCAAAGATGAATCCATCAATTGATTACAGAGCCCACTTTACCAGATAGATTGCATGCTCATGGGCAAAATTCACAAGTCCAGAATTATTCTTTTGGACAGCAACCAGGCTCAAGTAAGGAGCATTTGTAGCTTATTAAAAACCATTTCTAACATATTACAATGTCAAATCTAATGATTTATTGATTAAAATACTTCAGCATTACCCTCCCTTGTTTTTTGGGGTTTTTGTGCATGCTACATCACACACATCTCATATATGTATGCTGTCATGCTTGTGTTAAGAAAACAGAAAAATGTCTAATTACCTGATGGTAATTTTCCTTTCCTAAAGCATAAGAATACAAATCTCTCACAGGGGAGTCTCATTTATAGTGTAACCAGTCCTGCGATTGGCTGGGGGGAGGCATACTTATGTGTGTATGCTGTCATGCTTATGCATCAGAAAAGGAAAATACTAGTCAGGTAAGTATACAATTTTCCTTTTTTCCTGGGTAAAATGATAATATACATTTATGCCGCGTACACACGAGCGGACTTTACGGCGGACTTTGCCCGGCGGACTTTTCGACGTACTTTCCGACGGACTTTGTGAATGAACGGACTTGCCTACACACAATCCACCAAAGTCCGTCGAATTCGTACGTGATGACGTACGACCGGACTAAAACAAGGAAGTTCATAGCATACAGACGGCGGACTTTTCGACCGGACTCGATTTCAACGGATAAATTTTAAACAAGTTTCAAATCTAAGTCCGTCCAACTTTTGAGAAAACAAAGTCCGCTGGAGCCCACACACATCGAATTGTCCGACGAAATCCAGTCCGCCGGGCAAAGTCCGCCGTAAAGTCCGCTCGTGTGTACGCGGCATTAGAAGTTTGACTTCACTTAATGCATTGTTAGGTGATACGTACATCTGCCAGGCAGTTAGTATTTTCAGAGTCAGCAATAACAGCCTGAATGTTTTTTTCTTGTTCAGGTTTCCTTTAATTGTCAGCAGTTTTATTAATATCAGCATCTTGTGAATGTGTGATAGTCACATTAGGACCTGTAGTGGGGTAGATTGGGAAACTATCCCTTGGCAAACTATCACCTGTGCTTCTAACATGTATGTGTAGTTCTAATCCGTAGGAGCTGCTGGATAGAATGAGTCCTCTGTTCTTTGCCTTGACCATCTCAAGAACCTCAGCCCCTCTGACAAAGCAGATTGAGTATACAAATATACAATATCTCAGGAAATCACTGAAAGCAATACTTAGTACCCAATAGAAGTGCTATATCAAAAAAATAGGCACCAAACTAGGTAGTAAAGACAAACTTAATATTATGTCACCCAATATGGTTGGTAACTAGGCAAGCACATAATAGATTAACTGTACGGGAATTCATTTTTGGTAGAATGGTAACCAGGGGTGTGCATGCGCACGGGAATGCGAGCATGCACACGGACACGTGCACAGCGCATGCTGGTGCCAGACAGCCCATTAGGAATGCCTCTGTTCTTACTAAAGTGCTAAGTGGTTTTTTTTAGCTTTTCCCTGTGTCCTGTGTTCATCCTGTGTTTCCCTTTTTGCTGACCCAGTTTACTCCTGACCAGATCTTGGACTCTGCTTCTGCCTTGTCGCCAATTCCTGACCTCGGCTCTGTTTCTGATTTTGGCTCTGCTTTTGATTCGGTACCTCGCAGCCTGCCTGTTGATGACCCTGGCTATTCCTGTGACCATGCTTCTGTCTCCGATCCATGCTCGAGTGCCTACCCGGCTTCCTGCACACTGCTGAATGCTCCTGTCTCAATTCTGTTGACAGCCCTGACAAGCCACGCATCTTGGGCCTGCAGAGCAAATAGAGTACACCTTTAACCTGGGCTGGATTTCTGAGCACAGCTATTTTTCCTGTCCTGATGGTCGCCAGTCTTCTTGGGGGTGAATCTCCTGCTGCAAGTTCTCCTATCAACATCTGCTGGCACCCAAGTTCCTCCAGTCCCTCAGTACCCTCTATTCCAATGTTAGTGGGGCCGGGGTTGGAGATACAAGAGAGGCCAACCTTGTCATTTAAGTCTCACATCAGGTACATGACATGAACAATAGTAATAACACAATTTAGGATATAAAGTAAATAACAGTAAACACCAGGCATTAGATACCATTTCCTGGAAAGCCTGTTGGGATTTGTATTATAAGGAGTCCATTCGTCCCATTATATGGCTATCATCTTAAACTAAACCTCCCAGGATTCTCAGCACTCTGCATAGAAATCTTTGGGCTTCCTTGGCTTCTGCGCTCCCCCTGCTGTCTGGAGGAGAATGGTGCAGCATACCATCAGTGTCTCAGAAGAGGAAGAGAAGAATAAAAGACAATCTCTATTTCTCCATTTGCTGTAGCCCAGCACCTGGCTACATGTGAACAGCATTTCCCCATGGTCTTGCAGAACCAAGACAGGTGCAAGGAGAGGGTACAGGGGAGCAGAAGCAATCAGGAAAATGAGAATCAGGAACCAGATCAGGAACAGGAGAAGGAGAAGAGTACAGATACAAAGTTTGCAACTCAGGGGGACATAGGCAGAACAACAAGTAGCACAGGAATGATTAAATATCCTCACAGCACCCAGCCTCAAATGATGACTAGATACTAAGAGCTGCTGGCTGCTACTAGACATCCATGGATGGACACCTGAACTACAACATTCAGGTCTGGATGCCACAGTGCCACCAGCAGGTAAACCTGTTAGTGACCTGTGGAGGGGTGGGGGTAGTGCCGCTCCACCAGCTGCCCAGGCCCCCCCCCCAAAAAAAAACCACCAGCCACCACTGGTTGTCTCCAACAATACATTCTCTTATATAGTGTCTTACACATAGCATAATACTTTACATCATGCTCTCTTTATAATACATGTAAGGATTGAGAGAAACTCTCAAAGAAAAAACAGACTTTGCAGGCACATCATGAGGCAGTGATTGTACAAAAATAATTTTATTACAAAGAGTGGTTAAAAAACATATACACATTGGAACAACACCCTAATATTTGCCAAGGTCAACAGATACCCAATACACCAAACATGAAGGTAGGATTCTTTCATATGTGAGTAGAAAATTCATGTGTGCTATTTAGACTTGTGAGGAAAGGCACCTTCACCCTATTAAAATGTAAAACACAACCGCAGTGTCCTTCATCACCCCTTGGGAGTATTTGATCACCTGATACTGTGGACCCCACTAATATGTGAAGTCATATGCACTTTGTGAGAAATGACTCAAATCCCTCTTTATTCCATGAAACTAATAATCAGATAACAAGCATTTTCTCAATAGCCAATAAACCAAGGAAGGAAGCACAGACATCCAATAGTGCAGACTGCTTTACTCATATTTATTATTAAAAACAAGTATTGCACTTACAAGTAATAGATAAAATCAGGCATGGTATAAACACAGGCAAAACACTGTTCTCTAAGATGGTGTCTAAGCCCCACCCAGCATGATAATGTCACTACCCACAGCCCAATTGGCTTTCTCAAATGATCTCCTGTGTGTTTTTTTTATCTGCTTTTTCTGGGTTATGCTGCTTAAAATATGATTATTTTGGTGTGCAATTTCCTTATATGAATTTTTACTTTAAAACATGACTGGTATTGTCATAAATTGCTATGAATTTCAACTTGTAGAACTTCTGTTATTTGTGAAGTGACTCATTCCTGTCATGTGATTTTTTGAATTAGATTGAGATTAGTAACTCTATCTGTCTTATTTTAGTTCCAAGTTTCCTAAATAGAAACATAAGAGTAATAGAAACAAATAGAGGTCATGTACTATATGGCTAATGGTATAACCTTATTCAGGATGCCACACGGGATGCCTATATTTATGAACTGACAGAAATGGCTCATAATTCAGTAGAAATGTGTCAAGTACATATTCAGACAGGGGAATCACTTGTTTCTTATGGCTTACATTTATTTGTTTAGTGTTTTTTCTTTAAATTAAAGGACTTTTGTCAAGTGTGTGTGTTTTTCAATTTGAGACCTACTGTGAATGAGTTAGAAATGGTCCTTGTTTACTTTATATTTAGCAGTACCCCATAGGGGCCGCTGAAAGTTGTGGTCCACCTGTCACCCTGCCCAGCCCCACATTCACTTTCTCAAGCACGCAGAGTCAATGAATAATCCGTTAACTTTGTTTTTGTGTTTTTATTGAGGGGTTAAACTTGAATGGAGTTAGGGGATTTATGAGATGCCCAGAATTTGAGAAGAAACATTTGCATTGGGACAGAGCTATGTACACTCCCTGTACATATTTACACTTCACACTCCTCCTGCACAAACTTGCTTGCAGACTATTACCTCCTCTCTCCAGTACATCAATACTTCTCAGGCACAGCTAGCACATGGTTAGGCCTGACTCTGGTTCCAGCCAGGCCTTGTAGAAATGTCTTTTGCAGGGATCATAAGCCCCTGTGGTGTAGCCAAAAAAGGTTAAATAGGTTAAATGCTAGCTGTCCTTGGTGGACTACTGATCCCAGATAGTCCTCTTCAGGCCCTGCCAGCCCTCCCGGCTGCAGCTGTCAAAACCTCACTGCCCATGACACCACAGTCCTCACTGGCTCTACACCCCATCTCAGATTGTTTCTCTCTCTTCCCCAATCCACTCCTGTGTGCCTCCCCAGCGTTCCAGGCTGTGTGCCACTCACCGACACCTGGTGGATCCCTCCTGGAGACTTTGCCTGGCAGTACCTTCCACTGTCCTCTTCTGCTCCTGGTTAGAACACCCTTGTGGTTTTTTTGAGGGTTCCTTCCACTCCCAAGCTCCAGGCCCAAGGTCACCCCCCCCCCAGACTGGTGAGTTCCCTCAAAGGTTTTTCCACTTGAACTCTCCACCCCAGCTGGGCTGACCCTGGGTATTAAAGGAGGCCTGCCCCCTGCCAATCCAGGTTGGTGTTTGGTCAGGGCTCCTTAGAGCACCCCAGACCGCTCCACCTTTTTACCCTCCCCTCTTCTAGAATCCTCTAGAAGTCAGAGGGAGGTAACCAAAAGTTGATGCTCTCTGTGAGTCACCAGCCTGCTCTGAGCCACTCCCAGCCCACACAAATCAAAACAAACAGGCCTAGCTTCTTGCTAGGCCTACCTAAATGTACCTGCACTACAAAAACCTTAACTCTAGCAAATACCTAGGTAGAGGGTGCTACATATACTACTTCCTTTTTGTGAGTGTCTTGTAGATCTGTTGGCTTTCTTATTCCAAAGTGGCATTCCACAATCTTAAGCCCAACAAACCTTCACATTTAAACTGGATGAGGAGATGAGTTTCCTCAACATGATGAAAAAATGCCATATGGGTAGAGGCTTGCATTCTCCATTTTCTTGATCACCCATCCTGCATGGTTTTACAAGTGTGTGATTTGAAAAGAAGTATAAACACATACATTTTTTTTAATGTCACTTTCATCAGATCCTGCTTTGGTAATAGGATGAGCATTTCTAGGGTATTAAGTATAAAATTGATGCGCTTTAAATAAATAGTGCACAATATGCTGCTGCGACTAAGCTTAAATCCAGGAATAAAAAATGCATACATGTGAATAAAATAAATTAATAATTATGGTGCTAATACATGTGTTAAAATTGCCAAAATAAATCTTCAAATTGGTGATGTGACGGTGAGTATAAATAAAATAATAATGACACTCTGAGTACAATGTCCAGGCAGAGATAAATAGTGGGAGAAAGTAAAAATAATTAAACAGTTCCTTCCCTTAATCCAGATTGATTGACTCACTGGGTTAGATCGTTTGTACCAGGATATTTAGTTTTTCTTGCATCCCACTTCAGCAATTACACTGCTGGTGATTCGGCTCTCAGGATAAAGGTTTTATGCAAAGCAAGCAAAAAAAAAATAGATCATTGTGCAGTGAACTTACTAGATAGTACATAAGCAAAACAGGGACAAGAGATACACTCACAAACTCCCGGTCTATTAGAAGCATTCAAATAAGCAGATTGCAGTCAGTCGCTGTGGACGAGGTTTCCCATAGAGAAACAGCTGCTGTTAACCTTCAGGTGTATTGCAGCACTGAACGTCCTAAGCTCCTCCCACGCGTTACATCACTGACACGTGACTTTTTCAAGGATATTTCCAATGCATATTTATTGAAGGAATTTGTGTTTCAAAAATGTGTATCTTAAAGCTGTATAAAATGACCTGTTCCTTTGCTAAACATTTTTTGTTTAACGTATACTCTCAAGTTCCTTTTTTATTTGTGTTTAGTGCCTTAGGCTATATTCACACCAGTCGAATAAACAAGATGTTGTATGTGCCCGCCTAAAAACAACAATACTCTGCGCCTAGTGCGATGTATCCAACAGTATATATGCAGCACATAAAATAAATAAGTAACTAAATAAATGAATAGCAGCTACTTGAATATCAGATAGTAATGCAAGGCAACAAAGAATAAATTAAATAAATAAAGTTTTTCAATATTGCAGCAGCGCTGTATGCCCCAATTTTAATAGGGCACACTTCTCAGTTAAGTTCATTAAGTTCAATGAATCAGGTGGTAAGAGTCCTACTAGTGGGTATTGCTGTATTCTGTGAGGGTAGTTATTCCTTTCACCAAATGATACACCACGTGCGGGGAACCCCAATGAAAACGCACTCACCAGAAATCCAACCAATATCAGCCTTGAATAATAATAGTAGGTCTGCACCACTTTCCAAACGACCACCAGATGTCAGTCTTACTCTTGGTAGCTCCAATAAGATATGTTGGAGAGATGGAATGTCCACATAGTGTGATATTGCTAAAACACTTTATTAAAACATCCAAATATCCCCCTTAAGTAACATGCGTACCAAAGAATCATTAAAAAAGAGCAAAATAGAAAAGTGCTCTGTGCCTGTTGCGTCCTCCAATCGGAAAAGATGTCAGGAGTGCTCGCTGTGTGTGACTACAGCCACACACTTCCTGATTCTGCTTTTCTATCCCCTCTACTTAAACAAGTAGCTAACCCCTGCAGTGCATTGTAAGAGAGGGTTTTCTGGTTTCCTGTATTTGGACTTTACTCATAAAGCACAAAAAGCTCATTCTAGTCAAATTTTAAAGTATGAAGTGAAGCAAAAAGACATTCCAGATTTCTAATAGCTCATGTTTAGCAGGTGAATACGGTACATACAGTACCTCAAAAGCAGAGGACAATCTAGTATAATATGGCCAAAGGAAACATTTATTGAAGATCTTTATATAACATTCCTATAGGCCTGCTGTTTGAGTCTGGCACAAAATCATGTAGTAAAAGCCATATTGACGTGTATGTATGATGTAATTTCTTGCAAGGAATATAGATAATCATAATATTAAAGTGGAGGGCCACCCTGAAAAAAAAAATGCACCAAAAATCCTAAAAAAATTAAAAAAAAATTTGAAAAAAAAAATTTAAACTTACCTGAACCCTTGTTGCTAGGCAGTCTTCCTAATCTGCCTCTTCCTATTCCGCGGCATGTCCTGTTCCTCGGTGAGCGGCCCCATTGCCTTCTGGGAACTGTGTGTGTTCCCAGAAAACCACTGGGCCATTCACAGAGCACCGCGCCGCTCGCGTGTGCGCAGCAGAAAACTGGCAGTGAAGTCGCAAGGCTCCACTGCCTGTTTCCCTTACTTAGGATGGCGGTGCCGGGACCCGAGAGCTGAGGGACGGGTCGGCCTCGGGCGGCCGACATCACGGGCACCCAGGACAGGTAAGTCTACTTATTTAAAGTCAGCAGCTACAGTGTTTGTAGCTGCTGACTTTATAAAAAAATTTTGCTGGCCGGAATCCCGCTTTAAAGTGGCAACATGTACACTGTACCAAGAGTGAGAAAATCACTTTCATACTGAATCTGCTTCTCAGATTATGCAGGTTCAAATTGTAGGTTATGTCCTCATTAGGGTTAATAAAGATTTCAAAGTTTTTGAACACCATCTCTGCCTCTCTATTCTTCTCAATCAAACCAGATAATAGTGGATATAGGGCTACTGTAAAGTGATATACATCACAACGTCCACATCACAACTGATTAGTTGTTACTTGCATAAGAAGTAACAAAAAATGAAATTATGCAAAACATTAAAAAAATTAGATATGTACACCAAATAGAAATATTGAGATTCAATATTGAGATATAGCTTCACTAAAATTATTTGCATATAGGAAAAAAATCTTCCTCCTATGCTTGTCCATCCTATATTGATATAAAAGTGTGGCTTAATTTGACATAGCTGGTGCACTCTCATATGCCTCATATACAGTGGGGACGGAAAGTATTCAGACTCCCTTAAGTTTTTCACTCTTTGTTATATTGCAGCCATTTGCTAAAATCATTTTTTTTTTCATTTTTTCCTCATTAATGTACACACAGCACCCCATATTGACAGAAAAACACAGAATTGTTGACATTTTTACAGATTTATTAAAAAAGAAAAACTGAAATATCACATGGTCCTAAGTATTTAGACCCTTTGCTCAGTATTTAGTGGAAGCACCCTTTTGATCTAATACAGCCATGAATCTTTTTGAGAAAGATGCAACAAGTTTTTCACACCTGGATTTGGGGATCCTCTGCCATTCCTCCTTGCAGATCCTCTCCAGTTCTGTCAGGTTGGATGGTAAACGTTGGTGGACAGCCATTTTTAGGTCTCTCCAGAGATGCTCAATTGGGTTTAAGTCAGGGCTCTGGCTGGGCCATTCAAGAACAGTCACAGACTTGTTGTGAAGCCACTCCTTCATTATTTTCGCCAGCTGCTTAGGGTCATTGTCTTGTTGGAAGGTAAACCTTCGGCCCAGTCTGAGGTCCTGAGCACTCTGGAGAAGGTTTTCGTCCAGGATATCCCTGTACTTGGCCTTATTCATCTTTCCCTTGATTGCAACCAGCCGTCCTGTCCCTGCAGCTGAAAAGCACCCCCACAGCATGATGCTGCCACCAACATGCTTCACTGTTGGGACTGTATTGGACAGGTGATGAGCAGTGCCTGGTTTTCTCCACACATACCACTTAGAATTAAGACCAAAAAGTTCTATCTTGGTCTCATCAGACCAAAGAATCTTATTTCTCACCATCTTGGAGTCCTTAAGGTGTTTTTTAGCAAACTCCATGCGGGCTTATATGTGTCTTGCACTGAGGAGAGGCTTCTGTCGGGCCACTCTGCCATAAAGCCCCGACTGGTGGAGGGCTGCAGTGATGGTTGACTTTCTACAACTTTCTCCCATCTCCCGACTGCATCTCTGGAGCTCAGCCACAGTGATCTATGGGTTCTTCTTTACCTCTCTCACCAAGGCTCTTCTCCCCCGATAGCTCAGTTTTGCAAGACGGCCAGCTCTAGGAAGGGTTCTGGTTGTCCCAAACTTTTTCCATTTAAGGCTCTTAGAAACCTTAAGTGCAGCAGAATTTTTTTGTAACCTTGGCCAGATCTGTGCCTTACCTCAATTCTGTCTCTGAACTCTTCAGGCAGTTCCTTTGAGCTCATGATTCTCATTTGCTCTGACATGCACTGTGAGCTGTAAGGTCTTATATAGACAGGTGTGTGGCTTTCCTAATCAAGTCCAATCAGTATAATCAAACACAGCTGGACTCAAATGATGATGTAGAACCATCTCAAGGATGATCAGAAGAAATGGACAGCGCCTGAGTTAAATATATGAGTGTCACAGCAAAGGGTCTGAATACTTAGGATCATGTGATATTTCAGTTTTTCTTTTTTAATAAATCTGCAAAAATGTCAACAATTCTGTGTTTTTCTGTCAATATGGGGTGCTGTGTGTACATTAATGAGGAAAAAAATTAACGTAAATGATTTTAGCAAATGGCTGCAATATAACAAAGAATGAAAAATTTAAAGGGGTCTGAATACTTTCCATCCCCACTGTAGATTCCCTTCAGGTTCTTAAATGTGGCTTTTTACCACTGGAAAGTCTTAGGAAAATTGACACCATGATTTTTTTCATTAGAAATTGAGATTTATTTTCAAAATGGTAAACTTTTTAATTTGAACATTAAACCAGGAATATTGCAAAATTGCCATCTATACATCTGTGTAAAGATGTGTTTGCTGATGTACAGCATACATATACTAAATGGCACATTTACACCTGGGTGTGATCTCCTCCAGTAATTAAAGGTCTGATCTAACTGCACCCATTCCTACAGCTATGTTCTTCTCTTCTTCTGCTTTGCCCATTGGTGAATATTTACCACTGGGTAACTCCTACTCATGCATGTTAGAGTAATATTATCTGAAACCGTATACTGTACTATGCATGCACTGCAATCAAGGTAGAGATTAAAGACAATTACTGGCAGAAAAGTAAAATATAACTTTAATTTCCCTTATACCAAAAGACTATCTGGTAGCATTTCTTTTTGCATTTTTTAGTTTCAGTATTAGAAGTAGTTAGAATTAAAAAAAATACTTGTTAATTGGATCAATCCTAAAATGTTTTCTCCATTTCTGAATAATTCTCTGTTTCATTTCTCTCAAATAACATGAATGTGTTTTTTAAGCTTTTGGATGGTGTATGGACATTTATTTTTTCTATTTATATTGTCAGCTTTCTTCCCTTATTAAGAGCTGCTTTCATTTATTTATTATAAATTGTATATTTGCCTGTGTTAGTATTAAATTATAAATGTTCTATCAATAGAGCAACTTGGCTCCTTTAGATCACCAGATGGCCCATACTGAAATTGATGCATTGGCTAGTACAAACTTGCCTCCCTAATGCTTTTTAAACCAGGCACAATAAATATTGTTACCTAAAATGAAATACATAAACACAAACATTCCTCTTTGGATAGAACTAGCAGCAATCTAAATTAAAAATGTACTTTACTCAAGTGAGTTATGTCATCCAAATTATATATATATATATATATATATATATATATATATACTTATATTTATATAACTTATATAAATATGTGCAACTATTGCATCCAGTGTGTGTTCACTTCGGCTGTTGAACAGACCATGCAAGAAAAAACAAATATAATAAATAAGTGTCACAGTAACAAAGCCAGTGAAGTTCATATTAGCGCAACAAAAAGTAAAATGAAGTGAGAGAACACAATTGCAGGCCTGCATCTGGGCACAGATTAGTTGCTAGAAAAAGGCACTCGGCTCTTTATTTTGACACCTGTATATACAGGGCAAAGCTCTAGCCCAAAGACTGCCCTTAGGTAGGTACATGTTTTATCGCGGGGATAGTGAGATTTGGTTGTCCTCATTGTGGCTATGGATGAGCCGTACACCCCCCTGTTCGGTTCGCACCAGAACATGCGAACAGGAAAAAAGTTCGTTCAAACACGCGAACACCGTTAAAGTCTATGGGACACGAACATGAATAATCAAAAGTGCTAATTTTAAAGGCTTATATGCAAATTATTGTCATAAAAAGTGTTTGGGGACCTGGCTCCTGCCCCAGGGGACATGGATCAATGCAAAAAAAAAGTTTTAAAAACGGCAGTTTTTTCAGGAGCAGTGATTTTAATGATGCTTAAAGTCAAACAATAAAAGTGTAATATCCCTTTAAATTTCATACCTGGGGGGTGTCTATAGTATGCCTGTAAATGGGCCCATGTTTCCCGTGTTTAGAACAGTCTGACAGCAAAATGACATTTGAAAGGAAAAAAGCCATTTAAAACTACTCGTTAATGATTCTTACTCTGAATGGTCTAAGGTTATCAGTGGTGTACCCCAAGGTTCAGTGCTGGGACCCTTACTCTTTAATATCTTTATAAATGATATTGGGTCTGGGATCAAAAGTAACATTTCTGTCTTTGCAGATGACACCAAGCTATGCAGTGGAATAACGTCCTTACAGGATGTCTCCAATTTACAAGCTGACCTCAATGCTCTGTCTAATTGGGCGACTATGTGGCAGATGAGGTTTAATGTTGAGAAATGTAAAGTTATGCACTTGGGGGCTAAGAATATGCATGCATCATACATGCTAGGGGGAGTACAACTGGGGGAATCTGTAGTGGAGAAGGATCTGGGGGTTTTGGTAGATCATAAGCTCAATAATAGCATGCAATGCCAAGCTGCGGTTTCCAAAGCGAGCAACGTTCTTTCTTGTATTAAGAGAGGTATGGACTCCAGAGAGAGAGATATCATTTTGCCCCTGTTCAAACATTAGTAAGACCTCATCTGGAATATGCAGTTCAGTTTTGGACACCAGTTCTCAAAAAGGATATCGGGGAACTGGAGAAAGTGCAGAGAAGGGCAACCAAACTGATAAGAGGCATGGGGGAGCTCAGCTATGAGGAAAGATTAGAGGAACTGAATTTGTTCACTCTTGAGAAGAGGAGAATAAGGGGGGATATGATCAACATGTTTAAATATATAAGGGGTCCATATAGTGAACTTGGTGTTGAGTTATTCACTTTACGGTCAACACAGAGGACAAGGGGGCACTCTTTACGACTGGAGGAAAAGAGATTTCATCTCCAAATACGGAAAGGTTTCTTCACAGTAAGAGCTGTGAAAATGTGGAATAGACTCCCTCCAGAGGTGGTTCTGGCCAGCTCAGTAGATTGCTTTAAGAAAGGCTTGGATACTTTCCTAAATGTACATAATATAACTGGGTACTGACATTTATAGGTAAAGTTGATCCAGGGAAAATCCGATTGCTTCTCTCTGGGATCAGGAAGGAATTTTTTCCCCTGCTGTAGCAAATTGGAGCATGCTCTGCTGGGGTTTTTTGCCTTCCTCTGGATCAACTGTGGGTATAGTATTGGGTATATTGGATTGTACGTTTTTTTTTTTTTTTTTTTTTTTTTTTTTTTTGGTTGGACTGGATGGACTTGTGTCTTTTTTCAACCTGACTAACTATGTAACTATGTAACTATGTACTCGCGGCTATTGCATTGCCGGTCCGACAATACACATAGAAGTTCATTGATAAAAACGGCATGGGAATTCCCCACAGGGGAACCCCGAACCAAAATTTAAAAAAAAAAATGACGTGGGGGTCCCCCTAAATTCCATACCAGGCCCTTCAGGTCTGGTATGGATATTAAGGGGAACCCCAGCCAAAATGTAAAAAAAAAAATGACGTGGGGGTCCCCCTAAATTCCATACCAGGCCCTTCAGGTCTGGTATGGATTTTACGGGGAACCCCGCACCAAAAAAAAAACGGCGTGGGGTCCCCCCAAAAATCCATACCAGACCCTTATCCGAGCACGCAACCTGGCAGGCCGCAGGAAAAGAGGGGGGACGAGAGAGAGCCCCCCCTCCTGAACCGTACCAGGCCACATGCCCTCAACATTGGGAGGGTGCTTTGGGGTAGCCCCCAAAACACCTTGTCCCCATGTTGATGAGGACAAGGGCCTCATCCCCACAACCCTGGCCGGTGGTTGTGGGGGTCTGCGGGCGGGGGGCTTATCGGAATCTGGAAGCCCCCTTTAACAAGGGGACCCCCAGATCCCGGCCCCCCCTGTGTGAAATGGTAAGGGGTTACAAGTACCCCTACCATTTCACTAAAAAACTGTCAAAAATGTTAAAAATGACAAGAGACAGTTTTTGACAGTTCCTTTATTTAAATGCTTCTTCTTTCTTCTATCTTCCTTCATCTTCTTCTTCTTCTTCTGGTTCCTCTGGCTCTTCTGGTTCTTCCTCCGGCGTTCTCGTCCAGCATCTCCTCCGTGGCGTCTTCTATCTTCTTCTCCTCGGGCCGCTCTGCACCCATGGCATGGGGGAGGCTCCCGCTCTTCTCTTCATCCTCTTCTTCTTCATCTTCTTCTTTTCTTCTCCTCTTCTCTTCTTCTCTTCTTCATTTTCTTCCCCGGGCCGCTCTGCATCCATGCTGGCATGGAGGAAGGCTCCCGCTGTGTGACGGCATCTCCTCATCTGACGGTTCTTAAATAATGGGGGGCGGGGCCACCCGGTGATCCCGCCCCCTCTGACGCACGGTGACTTGACGGGACTTCCCTGTGACGTCACGGGGAATGCCACAGGGAAGTCCCGTCATGTCCCGTGCGTCAGACGGGGGCGGGGTCACCAGGTGGCCCCACCCCCGTTATTTAAGAACTGTCAGAAGAGGAGACGCCATCACACAGCGGGAGCCTCCCTCCATGCCAGCATGGATGCGGTGCAGCCCGGAGAAGAAAATGAAGAAGAGAAGAGGATGAAGAGAAGAGCAGGAGCCTCCCCCCATGCCATGGGTGCGGAGCGGCCCGAGGAAAAGAAGATAGAAGATGCCGCAGAGGAGATGCTGGACGAGAACGCCGGAGGAAGAACCAGAAGAGCCAGAGGAACCAGAAGAAGAAGAAGAAGATGAAGGAAGATAGAAGAAGCATTTAAATAAAGGAATTGTCAAAAACTGTCTCTTGTCATTTTTAACATTTTTGACAGTTTTTTAGTGAAATGGTAGGGGTACTTGTACCCCCTTACCATTTCACACAGGAGGGCCGGGATCTGGGGGTCCCCTTGTTAAAGAGGGCTTCCAGATTCCGATAAGCCCCTCGCCCGCAGACCCCCACAACCACCGGCCAGGGTTGTGAGGATGAGGCCCTTGTCCTCATCAACATGGGTACAAGGTGTTTTGGGGGGCTACCCCAAAGCACCCTCCCAATGTTGAGGGCATGTGGCCTGGTACGGTTCAGGAGGGAGGGGGGCACTCTCTCATCCCCCCTCTTTTCCTGCAGCCTGCAAGGTTGCGTGCTCGGATAAGGGTCTGGTATGGATTTTTATCATACTTACCTGCTCTGTGCAAAGGTTTTGCACAGAACAGCTCCGGTCCTCCTCTTCTCAGGTCCCCGTGGCATTTCTGGCCCCTCCTCCTTATCGAGTTCTCCCAGAGCAAGCTGTTAGCAATGGGGGAACTAGTACTTGCTCATTCCTGAGCTGGCTCTATGTGTCTATGGAACACACAGAGCATGGCTCAGTCCTGCCTACCCTGGGGAACATGTGTCAATGTAAAAAAAAAAAAAAAACTTGATGCTTAAAAGTAGAACATTGGAACTAAAGGCAAAACTGTTTTTTTTTTTTTTATTTAGTTTTGGATAGAGTGGAGAGGGATTGAATCCCCTATCAGGTTTATATTGCTGTCTTTTCCTCCCTTAGGGAGATGCACCCTTTATATTTGTCCTGTCTACCATTATCATTGAAACTGAAAGTAAAAGAAAATCCCAAATTTTGTGTTGTCCCCAGAAAAGTAATAGTGGAGAAATCTTCCAATGTGGACACATGTGTTTGGCTATGGGACAGGACGTGAAGATAAATCTCCACAATGGGACACAGAAGGCTGAAACAAATCTGACTCTATCCAAAATGAAAATGAAAAAAATTGCCTACTTGTTCTACTTTAAATACCATGCCTAGGAGGGTGAACTAAACCTGCCTGTAAAGGGATGCATCTCTGTGATGTACAGAAAATTCTGCAGCAGCACTGACATTTACAAAGAATATTAAAGTATTTAAAAAGTTGCAAATGACTTTGATAGCTGCCATTGCTAGGTTCTTTTTTAAAAAAAAACAGCATGCAGACTCACTCAAGAGACCAATGTAACCATGTACCTAACGTTCAGGTTTAATTTAAGAGAACACTCACTTTGCAAAATGAACAGTGTCTACAGTTGTTAATCAACCAACATGGTCAAGTTTATCTCTTTTCTGGATAATTGTAATCAGGGCTTTTTTTTCAGAGAATAGTCAACCCTTGTCTTCACCAACTACCCACCTCAGATTACCGTCCCTTGGCTTCACCTCCTACTTATTTCCCTGTAATGCCCCTTTTAGAGGTTACAGAAGCAAGTATCATTTTGTGATGACAAGTAATTTTTTATGGAATTTTTTAATGATAATAAGAAAAATAGTAAAATAGATCCTCTGCAACCAACAACAATATAATCCCCTGCAAAACAAATAGATCCACCCTAGCAACAATTTATATAATCACACACATAGGTTAGACTTGATAGACTTGTGTCTTTTTTCAACCTCACCTACTATGTAACTATATGTAACTATATAGCAACAATAGACCTGCACTCGAAACAATAAAGCTCCCAGTAATCAGCATCAATAGACCCTCCAGCAGCTACAAACAATAGATCCCTCCCTCAACAGTGGGCCCCTTCCAGCAACAACTGGCATGACCCCCCTAGCAACATACAGCCCTCCCAGCACCAATAGATCTTCCACCAGGAACAATAGACCTCACAGCAATAATAGACCTCCAGCAAACAACAGAACCCCCCCAGCAACAATAGATCCCCAAGCAGCCAGCAACAATAGATCCTCCTGCACACCCCAGGGCAAATTGCCATTACAGACATTCAGTGCCAGAGGTGGAGGAACTGCATTCCCCACGTTCCTGCTGAAACAAAGCTCTGATTGTAACTGATCTTCAACTAGTAAAAAGGAGTTTGCAACATGTTCAAAAATCTCAGTGTGATTAGTAGCATTTATAGCAAAAAACTATCACTCAGCTGTTAACCTCTAAATTCTCCAGTTATTAAATTGAATGCCCAGACTGGTGGCATTGCTTATAAATAATAAGTAATAAAATGGCACAATAAAATAGGAATACTCAACCAGCCATTTATGCTTAGTTCCCATTTTGATTATCTGGTCCTGCAGCACGATGGCATAATAATCATTTGTGATAGGTGCATATGCATATTGACATTTTTCCTAATACCCCATGCTAGATATTAACTATATACAACCAACTAATGATTAGCATTTTGTGATATTTCATAACATTTGAAAGTTGTATCTCTCTATATCTGAGAATATATAGGGGGTTATTTACTAAAGGCAAATCCGCTGTGCACTACAAGTGCACTTGGATGTGCAGTCGCTGTAGATCTGAGGGGGACATGCAAGGAAAATAAAAAACTGCATTTTTGCTTGTACATGATCGGATGATAGAAATCAGAAGAGCTTCCCCTGATTTCAGATCTTCCCCTCAGATCTACATGACTGCACTTCCAAGTGCACAGTGGATTTGCCTTTAAATCAACCACAATGTGTTTTTACATATATTGTATTTTCTTTATTTATAATGGTTTGAACAATTGCCAGCTACCCACCTCACACCTTTATTACCAAACCTGCTCCATTTTGATCAGGTAGGCTTCATCCCTGACAGGGAAGCAAGGGATAACACCCTTATGACAATCCTTTTAATGAAGCATGCCTAAAGATGCAATATACCTGTGTGCCAACTATCGGATGATGCCGAGAAGGCATTCGACTGGGTACATTGGACTTTTCTTGAACACACCCAACGATAAATAAGTCTGGGACTGAATATACTGCATAAAATCCTTGCCCTATATAGCCACCTGTCCGTGCGTATTCGATCATCTAATGGTCTTTTCTCATATCCCATAAAAATCCATAATGGCACTCGACAGGGGTGCCCTCTTTCTCCCCTGTTGTATGTATTGTCCATGGAACTCCTCACTTTCTTAGACAATATCTTTCCTCGGCTTCTCTCACTAGAACACTCATGGATTTTGAGTCATTACTTTTCTAATCTTCTAGACCTTATCATCCACTCTCCCTGATATACCAAATCCTTTTAATCCAATAAGGTTTGTGACAGACCTAGCTGGGAGAGAGACTTTTGGAGGGGGCTGTATGCTAGCCTCTTGCTGATCGATCGTGGGCCCTGGCATTTGGGGGAAAGGTGCTCTTTGTGAGCTGTATGCCTGGGGACCCTTGAGGCGGTATTACTGTGGATTCGGGTCCTAGTCCCCCAGGACACACAGACTCTGGGGACCCTGGATTTGCCATATTGGAATAGTGACTGATTCATACCATTGGGACTCCTACTGTTAAATGCTAATGTCATCAATTCCAGCTACCTGTCTGTTGTCTGCTAAAATGTGTATTGTAAATAAGTCTCTAGTATGGGATGTAAGAGTCATTAGATCCTCATTGTTGTTTGTGTTTAATTAACTCTGCTATTGTGATACTGTTGATTGGATTTTCTGAACTACAAGATGGCCAGTCTCGCCTAAAGGTCATGTCTGAGTCATCTAGGCTGTCTTAAGGGATTAGTTAATTAGCTCATGTTAATTAGGTTAATTAGGTTACAGCTGTATTGTTAGAGTAATATGATCAGGAGGTCTGCACCTCCACTTTTAGTGTATAAAAGAGCCTAGATTTTGCAATAAAAGAGATTCTGGTTGAACTTACATACAGCCTGCCTGGTGTTTGTTCTGAGCTATCACAACTGGGTTAGAACGGCACATACCTGTAGTTCTAATCCCGGAGCATTGGATGACCGAGCAATCAGATGGTGCGATCTGCAATCTGATTCTATAGCAGCAAAGGAGTGTCGGGAGAGTGGAACCGAGCGAGCTAGGGGCTCGTTACAACGTTTTTATTGATTTTACATACATACCTGGTGGAAGATCTATTGGTGCTGGGAGGGAAAAATGCAATACAATACAAACAAACTTAACATACAATCCAGATACAGGTCCAACAAATAAAACAAATGATTTTTATTCTCCACTCCTCCACTGTTGAGGCGTGTACTACTACAAATCCTACTGCAAGGCTCCTATCCACACTCTCCCTTATTTATGTCCAAATGGGAACAGGAACTGTGTGTACCAGCAGATGATCTTGATTGGACTAAATATCTTCAGTCGCCCAAGTACGTAAATACTCACCAGATGGTTTTGCTGTCCCTCGATCCATCATAAATTTGACCCCACCATCACCATCCCTGATGTCTGTTGTTACTGTCTGCAGGCTCCTGGCACTATGCTACACATCTAGGGCACTTTCCCACGCATTATCCCATTTTGGAGCAAAAATTTACACCTTTTCACTGATCTAGTGGGTGATTTGTACCCGAACCTGTCCCAGCTTACTGTATTATCTCTGGTGCCAAGCTCCTATAAACAGACAAAACTAAGTTTGATTAGGCATTTTCTGACTGTGGCTCAATCTTTTATAGCCAGGTGCTGGCACCAAACTGACCCTCCTACTTTGGCTGCTTTGGCTTGTGAAATGAATGAATCTATCACCGAAGCGGAAAAGCTGGGAGTGGCTTCCCTTGCAGCTAAGTGCACTCTACCCCTGGAAGTGGTACAGAGGGTATAGGGAACAGAGAGGCACGGGTCACCAGCAGGTAGATGGTTCTTGAGAGGAGGACTCCTGTAGCGTGGAGATGAAGAGCAGCGATGAATCCGGCCCCGGGACTGGAGTAGAAGACCCGGCTGGGGCTCTAACCCACAAGCTCAGTTGGAGCTGGGCAGAGTGCTGGAGGTCAGGCACGGAGAACCCAGTAAAAGAAAGTCTGTGGTGCAGGCCAGGAACATACACTGGAAGCAGGTGGATAAGGAAGTCCTCAAACAGGCCGGGGGTCAAACACAGCAGACAGTAATCAGAGAAATCCTGAAGGCGAGCCAGAGGTTGTGCACTGGAGATGGATAGCAGAGGAGTCCGTTAGACAAGCCGGGGTCATACACAGGAAGGCAGGAGAATCCTTAAGATGGGCTGAGGGTCAAACACAGGAGGCAGATGATAGAGAAGTCCTTTGAACAAGCCGGGGTCAAACACTGGAGAAAAGCAGGGTAGGTCAGGTCAATCCGGGTCACAACAGGTAAGTACAAGTAGCAGAAATCAGGAACGGAACACAGGAAGCTGAAAGACAAACCAGCAATTATACAAGGAACAGATCAGTCTTTATATAGGCCAGCAAGGGGGGTGTAACGCTAACGTGTGTATGTTCGTTTGCCGTTACGCCGTTGCGCCGTGTCATGAACCTGTGTGTGCCGTTCCACTACATCGCAAACTCGCATGCACCGGAGCACGACTCCGCCGCGCAGATGCACAGGGACATTCCGATACTGGCAAGTTCTGTTTCTATTACTTCTCTGACAGAATCAGTCAAATTGAATACTTAGAAGGTATGAAAGCATTGGATGATAACAAATCAGACTCTCACAGTCTCATGTGGACTGTCTGGAATCATTTTTGGTATTCCTCTCATTTTTGTACTGTTACCTCTTGTACGGTTTAATTTTATGCTCCTGGACCCTCCCAGGAAATGGTGTTGCGGTTTAGTTGGTGCCCGGGTTTACCACCCCCTTCTATTTTTTTTTATTCCCTTCTCACACCTCTTCTTCCTCTATGATCTGCTTCTCCCTTCTTACATTTTTCTCTATATAATCCCCTTCAGCTTGTGTCTAAGCAGGGCCTGGGATATGTTCTCTCTCTGTGCTGCCCTGAAGCTCCCTCAGGGCCCTTGATATGTACATACAGAGAGATACTACTGTATATGATTTGTTGTTTTTTTTGTTTTGTTTTGTTCCTTTTTTCTCTTTTTTGAACACATGCTTACGCTCCTATTCTGTGCTCTAATATCCTCTGGGCTAGGGTATCCTTGCTAGTTTCACACACCTATTTTTATATCTATAGATACCATTCGTATTCCTGGTATGTACTACCCACATAGGTGAAAAAGTTTTGTTATACTTGCAAACTTTAATAAAATAGATTAAACATATAATGCTTTGGGATTTTTTTGTCTGAGAATCTATAAAAATATCCCATTTAAATCACATATATTGTACATATATTGTCACATATATTGTAGATATTGTATTCACTGTGAATTATATGAATAGTTTCCGAGTTAGGTAATAACAGGATATGAGGTTACGCACACATACAGCTAATTTACTAAGAGGAGAGACATTTTTCCACTTTCCTAGAAGACACAGCACTGGAGTACAATAGTGTTGAACATTTTTTATTAGAAACATTTTTCCACTTTCCTAGAAGACACAGCACTGGAGGACAATAGTGTTGAACATTTTTATTAGAAACTCAGGACACTCTGAGGCCGGATTCACACTATTGCCCATCCAACCGCAATAGCAGGAGAATGTGACCGGCTCTTTATGGAGTCGGTTCACATATCGCTGATGTGGCTCTGGCGCCAATTTGCACAGGAACCTTGTGCGTCTTTTGGTCCATTTCAGGCCTGAATTCAGCCAAAAATTCGGGCTGAAATCGGACCTGAAATGGTGAACCAGGACGCTATGGATCCCTGCTGAAGCCGCATCGGTATCCAGTGTGAACCGAGCTTGAAACAGAGTATACTAAAGCATTGTATACAATCAATTATAAAATTTATATAAAACAACAATTTATACCATAACATTTAAAAAAACATTAACGCAATAGAACAATATATGTCTTCTTCTTCTTCCGTCTTTCTTCTTTAAAATATAAAGAGATGCTTTGATATACAGTATAATCTATGCTAATCATAGGTATTCTATAAAGACCTTAAAATGACATTTTACAATGTTTGTATTAAATATAATTAAATATTTACTGGTATTGTGTATTAAAAAAAAATGGTTTGGCCAGTAACGACAACAAAAGACTATATGTGACACCAATCTATCTTTCTAGACATTTCACATAACATAATTTAATATAGATATGAAAACTCTAACTTTTAAGCATTTATAGATACCTCTTGAAATCCTATTTTTACTGCAAAGATAGTATAAGCACACTGCAGGAAAATATGTTGTGTAAAGAGGTAGCTTTTTTTGTCAATAGCTTCCTACCTACTAATTTCACATCTATCACTGTAAAAACTTACACATTGATATTGAAGGAGGTTAAAAGGAAATGTTTTTGTAGCAACCATAAAAAAAAGTAACAGACAAGAATCAATCACATGCAATTTCTTTTTTTTTTGTCTACTGGTGAAAAACGATGACATTAATACCCCCAGATAAAGATTTATCAAGACTAGAAAATTCAATCCCATGAAATAATCACACAAAGTGATATTTATTTCCTTTGTGTAAACTATTCACATTTGATTAAAATAGCAGTAATTTATACTCCAGTGAATCCCTAATGGAAAGAAAAATAAAGTGCCATCATTATAGCAAATATAAATTGACAATGTAATAAGAAAAATATATAAATGTACCTATTTTACAATCAGAATGTTTCAATTATATTAAACAATTAGTGATCAGCATTTTTTGACCTTATTATTCTGTGTTGGCACAAGCTTATTTCAACCTGTTTACCATTGTAAATTATTGATGATTGCATTGTGTTACCCTAGGCAGGTATAAAAAATACTTGCAGTGTTTAATATTGCATCTTTTTTTTTTTTAATTCAAACAGTATCTTAACCTTCCTAGCGGAATTCCTGAGTGTGGCTCGGGTGAATTTTCACTACCAAAAGTGGTAACCCTGAGCCACACTCTGTATTGCATCGCAGGATCCAGGCAAAGTTACTTACCTTGTCCCCAGGATCCTGCGATGTCCTCCCACTGTGTCTACGGGCTGTGTCCTGTGCCCGATGTACTGTGTTCCGGGCTCTGTTCCCTGCAAGCATTGCGACGCATGGGGGCGGAGCCCAGTGGCAAATTCAAAAAGTGCAAAAAACCTAAATCATACAGTACACTGTAATCTGTAAGATTACATTACTGTATAAAATTTCACATCCTTTTTGTTCCTAGTGCTTTGTCCAGTGCCCTGCATGCACTTTTATATTATATATGCCATTCCTTCTGCCTGGAAACTTGAGAATGTCCATGGCATCCAAAAAGCATCCCTAAAAGCGTTTTTTGACCAGCTAGAAAACAGGGTTAGTAAATAAGAATCACTTGCAGAATTGAGCGATAGTGATTCGTGGGGAAATTTGTCATCAGACACAGAAAGTGACAACAGCGACAATTCTGCGACTGAGAAAATGTCTGTGTTTTTGATTTGATTACATTATTGAATACAGTTTATTATTATATTATTATTTTTGAAAAATATTAAACTTTATCATACCCGGGATGTCTACTAGACTCTTGTTTATACAGATATAAGTGAGTTATTCCTAAGAATTACAGGCCTACAATATAAAATACCAAATTTCTATGCAAAACAATGTACCGCTTTGAGACACCAAAATCTGACATAATCATACTGCCAGGGAGGTTAAAGCTGAACTCCAGGATATCCTTTCATAAATGTGCAGGCATACTATGAGTTAAGTCCAACAAAGTGCATTCCATTTCATGGATTTATCGCTTTAATTTACCTCATACAGTTTTATGGAGCTCCAGAAGGATAGTTATTGCTATAGGTTCAGAGCTCTAATGCTGGACCTTCTGGTCTCAGAACCTTCATCTGCACAGTTGCATACAGCTATGTGAATTTGTTCAGAAAATACAAAAGCTTCTGTGAATAAGCCACAGAGGGGAGGGGCGGGCAGAGATGCTGTGTGTGTGAAAACACAGTGTCTGTCCCCACAGAGCCCCAAAGTGTACTAATAACTATCCTCTGGAAGTGCCATAAAACTGTCCAGTCAAAATTAAAGAAATAAATCCATGAGGTGGAATGCACCTCTTTGGACTTAAATCATAGTGCACCTGCACATTTATCAAAGTGTCTGAATTCCTGCAGTTTAGCTTTATTTTCACTTGTGTTAGCCTCTGCAGTCCCTGTACAGCAGAGGGCGGAGTGGGAGAGGAAGAAGCTGCACAAGGAGCCAACCATTTCATGTGCTGTCAAGAAGCATGCTGATAAGAGAAGAAAGTAGAGAGATAGAGAGATTATTTCATTACGGTGATGCTTCTCCGTCACTGTCCAGTCATAGGTTTGAGGCAGGTCTATGACAGCCTGCATTCAGAGAAAGTGAGTTAAATTATGATGGCCAATATTTAATTAAGAAGACTGGAAAGAATACTTCAAAGTGCAACCCCAGATTGAAAGTGGGTATTGCAGCAATAAGCTGCATTTTATTGTATCCTTTAATGGGTTATATTTTTTTTTTTACTTTTGACTTGAGTTGCACTTTAAGTGGAAGTAAAGGAAAACTTTTTTCTTTTGTTTTACTGTCTTTATATAAATTATAGCAAAAATGACACTATGCAATGTGAATGCCGCTGCATAAGCCTTGAAAAACAAATATGTGTATATCTGAAATATTGAACAGAGTAATGGAATACAATTGGCACATTTCTGATTATACAGTATGTATTATAGTGTAATTATTAACCAATTTGATGTCCTGTCGCAGTTATTGATAACATCCCCTAGCACTAACTTTTGTAACAAAGTACATAAAATTGACCTCTAAATACCCATATAAGCATATTGAGGCCGATTTACTAGGGTCTGAGAAAATTCACACACATAAAAATGGATATTCACTTAAACTAGCCAGTTGTGTGCAGGTGCAATAAATAATAATATATTGTGCTTTTCAGGTGATTGGATATTTGAAATTAATTTTCATTCTTTTTTGTGAACATTTTGAATTCCTTTAGTAAATCAGCCTTGTTTGTGGTGATACTAGAAGGAAAAAAAAGAGAAAGAGCAACTGATTAGGAATGAGGGGGAATGGAAGACAGGTAAAGGAAGAAGGGTAAGATTTACCTCTCTAAAAAGTTGGACCAGTGAAAAAATTTGAGATCACAAAGTACGTTCTACATTATTCCAGTTTCACTTATCCAAAATATGGTCACATCATAATATTTTCTAGTAATGTGATACCTTTAACCAGGCATATAGACACAGGGTAAGTACATTTTGTTATCTTTTAGGAGCTATTAGATATGGATAGTAGTGAGTATATATGATAGCAAGCTTTTTGATATGTTATTATGGGACCCAAAACATGTGGGTGTTTTTCAGCTCCGGTACCTCATAGTCAGAAATCTAACACAGTAAATTCTCCAGCTCCACCGGTTATCCTCCTTTCTTCCTTTATTCTCTGGTTTGGCAGCTCAATTATAGTCTCCAAAGGTCTCCATATCACCATACCACCGTAAAAACAGACAACGATAAGATCCAGCAATAGTGTAATATTGGTTTAATAAAAGTTTACACAACAGCAGTCCAAATTGCTCACTACCATTTTGCTTAAAATCACATGCTTCTACTATGCATTCACTTCACCAGCCCTTATCCAGGATTGCTTTGTGTTCCAATCAGCAGATTCTTTACAATTGTTTGTATTGAATAGTGGCAGATTGTACAGTTATATTCATTACATATCTTGAGAAATATAATGTTCAATCCATACATATCGTTAAGCCATTAAAACAGTACAAATACAGTCAAGAGGATTGTAAACCATAACTCTGTACTCCAAATAAAGAGGGTGATTTTTATTCTAATTTGAAGGTTACAGAAAGTAGAATAGCAATGAGTTGTAAGACATCAAAACAAAACATAACAAAACGTTAACACCATATATGCCTTGATATGGAAAGAGAAAAAAAATTGAACCAGGTTCCAAGGGACCAGATCTTGTGGTAGATTTCTGATTATATGTCCCTTATCGGGAAACTATTGAGCCAACAGTTCCAATTGTTATGGAATGTTTGTGTAGAGTCTATACTATAAGCTAGCATTCTCTCAAATTGGGCAGAATTTTGCACTCTTTTGATAGTATCTGACACATTAGGGGCTTTATCAGTTTTCCAGAGAAAAGCTACAGTCATACAAGCTGCTGTAATGCCCTATACACACGGTCGGATTTTCCGACAGAAAAAGTGGGATCGGATTGAGTTGTCGGAAATTCCGATCATGTGTGGGCTCCATCTGACTTTTTCCGTCAGAATTTCCGACACACAAAGTTTGAGAGCAGGCTATAAAATTTTCCAACAACAAAATCCAATCGGTTAAATTCCAATCCTGAGTACACAAATCCGACGCACAAAATGCCACGCATGCTCAGAATAAATTAAGAGACAAAAGCCATTGGCTACTGCCCCGTTTATAGTCCTGACGTACGTGTTTTACGTCACCGCGTTCAGAAAGATCAGATTTTCCAACAACTTTGTGCGACCATGTGTATGCAAGACAAGTTTGAGCCAACATCCGTCGGAAAAAATCCATGGAATTTGTTGTCGGAATGTCCGATCAATGTCCGACCGTGTGTACAGGGCATAAGAATTTGTACAGTCAGGAAACAAAATTGTTTAGGAACTCTATCTAGTTTCAAATGTAAGAGAGCCATTTCAGGTGTAGGGGAGATATAAAAACCTGTGATCCTGGATATCAGGAAAAATATGCCGTTCCAGAAGCTACGTAGGCATCTACATCTGCAAAACACATGGAACATAAACCCCTTATCTCCGCATTCCCTCCAACAATCATCTGTAGAGTCAGGGAATATTTTGGATAGTTTGAGGGGGACAAGCTAACTTCTATTTATCATTTTTAGAAAGTTGTCCCAATGGTTAACGCATCTAAGTGCCTTAACGGTAATTTCTCTAGCAGTATTCCATTCTAAGTGGCTAAACATAGTGCTTTAATCTCTTTCCCATGCTAGCATAGAAGTTGTTTTAGGACAGTTATCATCACCCTTTTTTAAAAGGTTTAGCATGGAGTTCCTGCCATATTTCTCTATTCACTTCAATATATCTTATGTCACTTTTTTTAAGTGTTTCACTTGCAGTGTTTCATAGTGTCTATCTTTTGGGTTTTCTGTGTCAATGTACCCTGCAAGAGGTCCAGTGTCTTATTTTTATAGAGGGTATAATATATTCCAAAACTGGAGTTGGAGTAATGATTTGGATGTTTGTAGTTTTTTCCTATATTTGCTATGACTCCCGTTCCGAGCGTTCACCCAAGCTTGAATAGCAGGGAGATTAAGTATGTGTACTTTTAAGTTTGTTCTAGCTGCTAGAAGTAAGGAAATGAGGTCAGAGGATTCGGTGGAAGCCTTCTCCAAAGAGATCCATTGTTTATCAGAAGTGGATTCAAACCATGCATGCATTTTCTCTAGTAGTACTGCTATATGGTAAGATTCCAAGGTTGGTAGGTCTACTCCCCCTAGCTGTCTTGGCCTTAGTAGCGTAGAAAACGCACTTTTTGGTATCTTCCCTTGCCATATAAGATTTTTAATAAGGGCATTAAGCTTTTGAAAGAAACTAGCTGGGATATTTATAGTAATCATTCTAAAAAGGTAAAGAATCTTAGGCAGGGTCATCATTTTAAAGGCTGCAATGCATCCTAGAGAGTTCAATTCTAGTTTAGCAATATGTAGAATATCTTGTGAGACTGTTTGTTTAAGAGGTAAAAAATTAGCTTTGTATGTGTTAGCCAAAGAGGACGTGAGAATTATTCCCAAGTAGGGTAATTTGCCTTTTGCCCAGGAGTATGAGAATTTTTTTTTAAGGTTTCTAATGATATCTTGGAAATGTTGATTGGTAAAACAGTGGATTTGTTAGTGTTCAATTTATAGTATGAGATATTACTAAAGTTGTTAATTATGGTTTGTACCACTGCCAGAGAGGATTTTGGCTTGGTGAGCGAGGACCATGTCATCTGCAAATAAACCTGTTTTGTGGTGTTGACCTGCTACAGTAATGCCTTTGACTTCTGAGTTGGTTCTAACTGATTCAGCAAGGGATTCCATTATTAAGGTAAAGATTAAGGGGGATAAAGGGCACCCCTGCCTTGTACCATTAGTGATTTGGAAAGTTTCAGACAGTGCATTGGATGTAAAAATATTGGTAGAGGGTTTAGAGTATAGTGCAGATATCGCTGACAATGAGAATCCTTCCAGTTGGAATTTGCCCAGGGCAGCTTGTAAATACCCCCAATGGACCCGATCAAATGCTTTTTCGGTATCAAGAGCCAAGAAAACTGTAAGAGATTTCCTTAGCTCAGCTACATATATGAGATTTAGCAAGCATCAGGTTCCATTGGGAGCCTGTCTGCCCTGAACAAATCCTACCTGGTCTGTTTTTAATAACTTTGGGGTCATTGCTGCTAGTCTGGTAGCTAAAATTTTCACATATATCTTGAGATCTGAGTTTAACAGTGATATAGGGTGAAAATTTTGTGGGCAATCAAGGGTTTTCCCTGGCTTAGGCAATGTCACTATCGTGGCTCTTAACATTTCGGAAGGAAAGGAAGCATTAGAGGCTGCATCATTAAATAATTAGGTGTGGGGTTAAGGTATCAGCAAAAGCTTTATAATATTCAGCTGTAAATCCATCAGCTCCCGGTGATTTATTATTTGGCAAAGATTTAATGACAGCTAGAATTTCATCACCTCTAAAAGGGGAATTTAATTACTCTAGTTCTTCTTTGGATATCTTTGGAAGAGTTACAGACCTTAAAAAGTCGGCCATTAGGTTTTCAGATGGTTGAGGAGTTAATAGGTCCTATGCTAAGTTGTAGTGGTCTGTATAATACTTGCGAAAGGCACTTAGAATTTTGTCAGGGTGGAATACTTTTGTTTGCGTTTCAGGGTCAATAATCGAGGCCAATTTAGACTTTTATGCCGCGTACACACGACCGTCTTTTCCATCAGAATAAACTCTGACGGTTTTTCCAACGGAGTTCCGGCGGAGTTCGGCTGAAACGGACTTGCCTACACATGATCACACCAAAGTCTGATCGTTTAGAATGCGATGATGTATGATAGGACTAGAAAAAGGAAGTTCAATAGCCAGTAGCCAATAGCTGCCCTTGCCCTTTTTTGGTCCGTCGGAATAGTATACAGAGGAACGGTTTTCCCGATAGGAATTGATTCCGTCGGCAAGATTTAAAACATGTACTATTTCTAGGTCTGTCAGAATTTTCGAAAGTAAAAGTCCAATGAAGCCCACACACGATCAGAATATCTGATGGAATGATTCTATCAGACCTTTTCTGCCGGAAAGTTCAGTCGTATGTAACTGTCTATGTCTGAGGTAGCTAGCTAGGAATTTTCCTGCTTTATTTCCCTGACAGTAATGTAATGCTCTAAGCCTCCTTAGAACATTTTCATGGTTTGATTCTAATAGGTTTTTGAATTGGGTTCTGTACTGGATCAGTTTAATCAATTTGTCCTCTGCCAAATTGGATTTATGATGAGATTCCAGCTGTTTGATTTTAGCAATTAGGTCTGGCATAAGTTGCGTTTTGCATCTTTTTTTCCTGGCCGCCATCTGTGCCAATATGCCTCTAACAAAGGCTTTGTGTGTACACCAAACTGAGGAGGAAGATACCTCAGGTGTAACATTATTAGAAAAAAATTCTTGTAGTTTTCCCTTTATTTCTGCTTTAAATGGTGGCCTGGAAAAAAGGCTTACATTGTTTTGCCACATATAGATAGTCCGTGTTTCATTCTGTTCTTTGAGCACTATTGTAATCGGGGCATGGTCCGACCAAAGAATAGGATGAATATCTGCTGCAGACACTTTTGATAACATTTGTAGATCAGAGACAAAGAGATCAATTCATATACAAGTTTTATGAGGAGCTGAATAATAGGTGTAATCCTTCTCCATAGGATTCAAACAGCGCCATATGTCATAGAGATCTTCATTATGTAGAAGAGATTGTAAGGAGGGTCGGCATTGTGATTTAGCAGTTGAATCTAATTTATGATCCACAATGGCATAAAAGTCTCCACAAATGAGAAGCGATCCTTTACACACTTGACGGATTTTCTTTAATACCTTGTGCAGGAAGTGAATTAGGTGCCTATTAGATGAGAGGTGTCACCCCAATATGAGTTTTAATTTGGGAGTGAGCCCACATCGCTACATAGTACAAAACAGAAACGCACTCACAAGGAGTGTAGCTCCTCTAATGGGACTTTGGAAAGGGTCACTCCCAATAGGAGTACAAAAATAGAAGAAAGTTTTAAAATACATAATGTTTATTGAAAAAAGTTAAAAAAGATCACCATGACCTGATAATTATGCATAGATAAAAATGGATGCACACAAATGAAGGAAAATTGTAAACATAGGACAATGACCAGTTCTATTGAGAAAATTGATTTACAACAATAGATATATGACCCGACGTTTCGAGGTAAAATAGGTAGACCTCTTCTTCAGGGGTGACGAATTTGGTCATGATGAATTTTTACATCTAAAAAGTTATGGAACAGAACAGAACTGGAATAAATAAACAGAAATATGGCATCTTCATAAGCATATACAATAAATACAAAACTTGCTTAGCATGGCTTAACTGATGTAGTATGTAGTACAGCATTTATTGAACTGATATGTATATGCAAATACTGACCACTTGTGTTGACAATGGACTTTCCAGAGCATCCCCAGCATCCAATAGAAAAAGATCGATCCGTCAGCTCCACAGAGGCTGAAGACAGGAGAGCAGAAGGAAATAAAGGGGAGAAAAATACAATAGCGTGGGGAGGGAGCACCTAAACAAAGGGGTTAGATCCCCATATGGGGCAGGTCATATCTCCCAGGGGATATGACCAGCCAGCTCATTGGAACCAGGTTTGGCCTGTCCTTTCTATGAGAAGTGGATGTGTTCCTTTTTGGGGGTGCCCTTTGTGGAGCTACTGTAGCCTCTGGTGTTTCCTGTCCCATCTGGGGATCTAACCCCTGTGTTTAGGTGCTCCCTCCCCACGCTATTGTCTTTTTCTCACCTTTATTTTCTTCTGCTCTCCTGTCTTCGGCCTCTGTGGAGCTGTGACGGATCAATCTTTTTCTATTGGATGCTGGGGATGCTCTGGAAAGTCCATTGTCAACACAAGTGGTCAGTATTTGCATATACATGTCAGTTCAATAAATGCTGTACTGCATACTACATCAGTTAAGCCATTGTTAGGTACCTGGTAGTAGGAGAAGACCTCTCAAACAACGCTGGTTCAGGAGCCACTGGAGTGGGGACAGTGTACTCCTGAGAGCAGTGGAATAGGAGTGCCTGTTGAAGTAGAGTCTCTGATGCTGAAGTGAGGTGGAGATCCCTGGAACTCTGGAGATGCAGAGATCACTGGAGCTGGAGCTTAAGGTGTAACAGCAAAGAACAAACAGCAGGCACAAGCAAGGTCAGACAGTCCGGGTCAGCAGGTAGGTGAGACAGGCAATAACGGCAGGCAGAGGCAGAGTTGGTAGGCAAGCAGAGGTTGGCAACGGTATCAGGCAGAAGCAGCAGAATAGTCAGGCAGGCCGGGTCAGGTTGGAGCGGGACGGATGGTCAGACAAACTGGGTCAAATCAGATAACAATCAATCAGGTGCAGGTTAACAGGAATCACAAAGCTGAGATGAAGCAGTAATGCACCCATGGAACAGGGGAACTCTTATGCGCTCTTTGGTGCCAAAACCGCAATAACGCGCGCGTGCCCGTGCACGCACACGCGCCGTGCACTCGCGCGCGCCCGAGCGCCACGCTGATGCATGGAAACCGCAGAAGTTCATTGCAGTGTTTGCACAGGGGTGCGCCAGCGCATAGGCGCATGCAAACGCCCAGGTCTGGCGCTGGTAGATCCCTGACAGCCATGCTATGCAAGTTTTGTATTTATTGTATATGCTTATGAAGATGCCCTATTTGTGTTTATTTATCCCAGTTCTGTTCTATAACATTTTAGATGTAAAAATTCATCGTGACCAAATTCGTCACCCCTGAAGAAGAGGTCTACCTATTTTACCTCAAAACGTCGGGTCATATATCTATTGTTGTAAATCAATTTTCTCAATAGAACTGGTCATTGTCCTATGTTTACAATTTTCCTTCATTTGTGTGCATCCATTTTTATCTATTATTTGTGCATAATTATTAGGTCATGGTGATCTTTTTTAACCTTTTTCAATAAACATTGTATATTTTAAAACTTTCTTCTATTTTTGTACTCCTATTGGGAGTGACCCTTTCCAAAGTCCCATTAGAGGAGCTACACTTCTTGTAAGTGCGTTTCTGTTTGGTGCCTATTAGGAGCATAAATGTTCGCTATGGTATAAGTGATATTGTTGATATCGCACACAAGAATGATGTATCTTCCATTTTGATCCAATATGGTAGAATGTAGGGTGAAGGAAACAGAATTTTTAATTGTTATCAATGTTCCCCCTTTCTTTTCCTTTGCATTTGCAGTAAACACGTGCGGGAATTGTCTATGTGTACATTTTGGGGGTTTGTTATCTAGGAAGTGGGTTTCCTGCACACAGATGACATCTCCTTTGAGATTTTTAGCTTCTTGCCACATAGCCTTCCATTTAATCAGTTGCCGACCGCCTCAAGCTGATATACAGTGGGGACGGAAAGTATTCAGACCCCCTTAAATTTTTCGCTCTTTGTTATATTGCAGCCATTTGCTAAAATCATTTAAGTTCATTTTTTTCCTCATTAATGTACACACAGCACCCCATATTGACAGAAAAACACAGAATTATTGACATATTTGCAGATTTATTAAAAAAGAAAAACTGAAATATCACATGGTCCTAAGTATTCAGACCCTTTGCTCAGTATTTAGTAGAAGCACCCTTTTGATCTAATACAGCCATGAGTCTTTTTGAGAAAGATGCAACACGTTTTTCACACCTGGATTTGGGGATCCTCTGCCATTCCTCCTTGCAGATCCTCTCCAGTTCTGTCAGGTTGGATGGTAAACGTTGGTGGCCAGCCATTTTTAGGTCTCTCCAGAGATGCTCAATTGGGTTTAAGTCAGGGCTCGGCCATTCAAGAACAGTCACAGAGTTGTTGTGAAGCCACTCCGTTATTTTAACTGTGTGCTTAGGGTCATTGTCTTGTTGGAAGGTAAACCTTCGGCCCAGTCTAAGGTCCTAAGCACTCTGGAGAAGGTTTTCGTCCAGGATATCCCTGTACTTGGCCGCATTCATCTTTCCCTTGATAGCAACCAGCCATCCTGTCCCTGCAGCTGAAAAACACCCCCAAAGCATGATGCTGCCACCACCATGCTTCACTGTTGGGACTGTATTGGACAGGTGATGAGCAGTGCCTGGTTTTCTCCACACATACCGCTTAGAATTAAGGCCAAAAAGTTCTATCTTGGTCTCATCAGACCAGAGAATCTTATTTCTCACCATCTTGGAGTCCTTCAAGTGTTTTTTAGAAAACTCTATGCGGGCTTTCATGTGTCTTGCACTGAGGGGAGGCTTCCGTCGGGCCACTCTGCCATAAAGCGCTGACTGGTGGAGGGCTGCAGTGATGGTTGGCTTTCTACAACTTTCTCCCATCTCCCGGCTCCATCTCTGGAGCTCAGCCACAGTGATCTTTGGGTTCTTCTTTACCTCTCCCACCAAGGCTCTTCTCCCCCGATAGCTCAGTTTGGTAGGACGGCCAGCTCTAGGAAGGGTTCTGGTCATCCCAAACATCTTCCATTTAAGGATTATGGAGGCCACTGTGCTCTTAGGAACCTTAAGTGCAGCAGAATTTTTTGTGTAACCTTGGCCAGATCTGTGCCTAGCCACAATTCTGTCTCTAAGCTCTTCAGGCAGTTCCTTTGACCTCCTGATTCTCATTTGCTCTGACATGCACTGTGAGCTGTAAGGTCTTATATAAACAGGTGTGTGGCTTTCCTATTCAAGTCCAATCAGAATAATCAAACACAGCTGGACTCAAATGAAGGTGTAGAACCATCTCAAGGATGATCAGAAGAAATGGACAGCACCTGAGTTAAGTATATGAGTGTCACAGCAAAGGGTCTGAATACTTAGGACTATGTGATATTTCAGTTTTTCTTTTTTAATAAATCTGATAAAATTTCAACATTTCTGTGTTTTTCTGTCAATATGGGGTGCTGTGTGTACATTAATGAGGGAAAAAATGAACTTAAATGATTTTAGGAAATGGCTGCAATATAGCAAAGAGTTAAAAATTTAAGGGGGTCTGAATACTTTTTGTCCCCACTGTACATCAGCAGAATGGCACGGGCAGGCAGAATCACATACCTGTACGTGATCTGCCTCCGGCGGGTGGGGGGTCCGATCGGACCCCCCCCGGTACCCGAGGTGGCTGGCATTTGTTCCGGGTGATCAGAGGTGAGGGGGAGGCCATCCATTCATGGGCAACCCCTCGCGATCGCTCCCGGCAAATTAAACCCTTCCTCTGCCTCTGTAATGTAAACAGAGGCAGAGAAAGTGATGTCATCCCTCCTCAAGCCGGTCTTTTCTTTCCGGCGCCAAGGAGAGAAGACATCCAAGTAAGTGCACCAACACTACACTTTCAGTAGAACACACTAGGCACACTTTTCACCCCCAGTCACCCCTCCGATCACCCCCCGATCACCCCCCGATCACCCCCCTGTACCCCCTGTCACAGTGACACCAATAGCAGTTTTTTTTTTGCATTGGTGTCAGTTTGTGACAGTTATAAGTGTTAGGGCAGTTAGGGTTAGCCCCCTTTAGGTCTAGGGTACCCCCCTTTAGGTCCAGGGTACCCCCCTAACCCCCCCCCCCCATAATAAAGGTTAACCCCTTGATCACCCCCCGTCGCCAGTGTCACTAAGCGATCGTTTTTCTGATCGCTGTATTAGTGACACAGGTGACGCTAGTTAGGGAGATAAGTACATAGGTTCGCCGTCAGCGTTTTATAGCAAAAGGGACCCCCATATACTACCTACTAAAGGTTTTAACCCCCTGATTGCCCCCTAGTTAACCCTTTCACCAGTGATCACCGTATAACTGTTACGGGTGACACTGGTTAGTTAGCTTGTTTTTTATAGTTTATTATAGTTTCAGGGCACCCGCCGTTTATTTCCTAATAAAGGTTTAACCCCGTAATTGCCCGGCGGTGATATAAGTTACGTTTTTAGGGTCAGATAAGGTCTGCGTCACCCCAGGCAGCGTCAGGTTAGCGCCAATACCGCTAACACCCACGCACGCAGCATACACCTCCCTTAGTGCTATAGTATCTGAACGGATCAATATCTGATCCGATCAGATCTATACTAGCGTCCCCCAGCAGTTTAGGGTTCCCATAAACACAGTGTTAGCGGTATCAGCCCAGATACCTGCTAGCACCTGCGTTTTGCCCCTCGGCCAGCCCTGCCCAGCCCACCCAAGTGCAGTATTGATCGATCACTGACACTTACAAAACACTAAGCACACATAACTGCAGTGTCGCAGAGTCAGGCCTGATCCCTGCGATCGCTAACAGTTTTTTGGTAGCATTTTGAATCAGTCACTAACAGTCAGGAGCTTTTTTGCCTGTGAGTCTCACTAGTGTACCCCTAAATTTAGAGCCCAAAATGGCAAATCGAAGGTACACTAGTGAAGAGGCCTACACGTTTCTGAGCATGACAGATAGTGAAGAGGAAGTCACTCATCTGTTAGATTCAGGCTCAGAATACGATCCTGTAGAGGACAGCGGCTCCATGACAGATAGCTCTGACGACGGAGTTGTGGTCCCTGCCAAGGTCAGGCGTACCAGACCCCAAACTTCTTCTTCTGTCCTTGATGTGCAAGAACCGCAGGTCCCTCGTATGGAGCAGAGAAGTACTAGTGCCGCTATTCCTTCTGGTGAACTGGCAAGCACCAGCGGCTAAGTACACCCTGGTCGTACATCCAGCACTGCAGTATCACGTGGTGACGTGGCGAGTCCTATAAGTGCATTTCAAGCTGGCGAGGTGGCAAGCACTAGTAGTGTCCCGCTGCCACCAAGAAGACGAACACAGGCCCATCGTGCCCATAGTGCCCTTCCTGCTGCATTCGCCAATCCGAATTGGGAACCCACCACTTCTGCAGCACCCGTACTTCCCCCATTCACTGGCCAACCCGGAATTCAGGTGGAAACAGTTGATTTTACGCCACTGGATTTTTATTCGCTGTTTTTCACCGAAGATCTCTATAGATCTATTGTGGACCAAAGCAATTTATACGCTGGTCAACACACGCCACTTTTCCCCAGTCCTCCCTTGCCAGAGATTGGAGACCAATTACGGTCTCCGAATTTAAGATCTTTCTGGGCCTTTCCCTCAACATGGGCATAAATAAAAAGAGTGAGTTGCGGTCATATTGGTCCACTGACCCAATTTACCATATGCCCGTGTTCTCTGCCTCCATGACCAGGGCACGATACGAGCAGATTTTGCGGTTCATGCACTTTAACAACAATGAACTCTGTCGTCCTCGTGGAGACCCTGAATACGATTGGCTCTACAAAATTTGGCCCCGTGTAAACCACTTCAACCAGCGTTTTGCAGACTTGTTTACTCCCCATCAAGTTGTCTGCGTTGATGAGTCCCTGATTAAATTTTCTGGCCACTTGTCCTTTAAACAGTACCTTCCCAGCAAGCGTGCCAGATATGGGGTCAAGATGTATAAGCTCTGTGACAGGGCCACAGGCTATACATGTAGTTTTATGGTTTACGAGGGCAAACTGCCCTGACCACATAGGAAGCGCTGGCAAGATAGTGTGGGACTTGGTGTCACCCTTATTCGGAAAGGGGTACCACTTGTACGTGGACAATTATTACACAAGCGTGCCACTTTTTAGTCACCTTTTTGATCAACAGATTGGAGCATGTGGCACAGTGCGACCTAATCGCCGGGGCTTTCCCCAGCGGCTTGTAGATTCCCGTCTTAGGCTGGGGGAGAGAGCCTGCTTGAAGTGTAATAACTTGCTCGCTATGAAGTGGAGGGATAATAAGAATGTTTTTGTTCTTACCTCCCTTCATGCAGACACGACGGTCCAAATTACTACGGCGACTGGTGTTGTGGAGAAGCCCCTCTGTGTCCACGAATATAACCAAAATATGGGAGGGGTGGACCTCAACAACCAGTTGTTGGCGCCATACCTAGTTGCCTGTAAGGCCAGACGCTGGTACAAAAAAGTGTCTGTTTATTTATTTCAATTGGCTTTGCTGAATGCTCATGTGCTATACAGAGCTTCAGGATGGACTGGATCCTTCCTTAAATTCCAGGAAGAGATCATCAGAGCCCTTCTGTTTCCAGACGGTGCTCCACCTCACCTTCCCCAACGAAATGCAGTAAGCCGGCTGCATGAGAGGCATTTTCCTTATGTCCTCCCGAGTACCCCTACCCAACGAGCCCCCAAAAAAGATGTTGTGTCTGCAGCAAGTGCGGATATAGGCGTGACACATGGTATTATTGTCCCTCCTGTCCTGACAATCCTGGTCTATGCATTGTTGAATGTTTTGAACGCTACCATACACTAGTTGAGTATTAGCGTAGGGTACAGCACTGCACAGACTAGGACACACTTTCACAGGGTCTCCCAAGATGCCATCGCATTTTGAGAGACCCAAACCTGGTACCAGTTACAAAAGTTAAAGTTACTAAAAAAAGTTTAAAAAAAAAGTAAAAAAATAAAAAAAATAAAAACACAAAAAATATAAAATAAAAAAAACAAAAATAGTTGTCGTTTTATTGTTCTCTCTCTCTCTCTATTCTCTCTCTATTGTTCTGCTCTTTATTACTGTATTCTATTCTGCAATGTTTTATTGTTATTATGTTTTACCATGTTTGCTTTTCAGATATGCAATTTTGTTATACTTTACTTTGTTTTATTGGTAACCATTTTTTTGTTTTCAGGTACGCCATTCAGTTGCAGAGCAGATTTATTTATCTTGACAGCAACAGCGTTTGCTCCCACGATATATAAAGCCGTGACTCCAGCGCTGTCGGAGGTGATTTCACCACCACAGTTACATACTTCAGCATATATGCCGAAGCGTGGGGGCAGCAGTGGGTGGAGGAGCGATTTGCTCCTGCCTTTTGCGGGAGGATGCCCCCATGCTTCGGGATATATATATATTTTAGGTACAGGTTGCGTTAAATGTTTTATTTTTTACTATTTTTTTTTTGTATTTGCTTTGCAGGTATGGTAAGTTTTACTGTTATACTATAATGTTACTTTGTTTTATTGTTAACCATCATTTGCTTAGCAGGTACGCCATATTGTTGCAGCGCGGATTTATTTATCTTGACAGCAACAGCGTTTGCTCCCACGATATATAAAGCCGTGACTCCAATGCTGTCGGAGGTGATTTCACCACCACAGTTACATACTTCAGCATTTGATTTCACTCCTCACTACCTATCACAGTTTTGAAGGCCATAAAATTCCCAGATGGCACAAACCCCCCACCAAATGACCCCATTTTGGAAAGTAGACACCCCAAGCTATTTGCTGAGAGGCATGTCGAGTCCATGGAATATTTTTTATTGTGACACAAGTTGCGGGAAAAAGACAATTTTTTTTTTTTTAACAAAGTTGTCACTAAATGATATATTGCTCAAACATGCCATGGGAATATGTGAAATTACACCCCAAAATACATTCTGTTGCTTCTCCTAAGTACGAGGATACCACATGTGTGAGCCTTTTTGGGAGCCTAGCCGCGTACGGGACCCCGAAAACCAAGCACCGCCTTCAGGCTTTCTAAGGGCGTAAATTTTTGATTTCACTCTTCACTGCCTATCACAGTTTTGGAGGCCATGGAATGCCCAGGTGGCACAAACCCCCCCAAATGACCCTATTTTGGAAAGTAGACACCCCAAGCTATTTGCTGAGAGGTATAGTGAGTATTTTGCAGACCTCACTTTTTGTCACAAAGTTTTGAAAATTGAAAAAAGAAAAAAGAAATTTTTTTTCTTGTCTTTCTTCATTTTCAAAAACAAATGAGAGCTGTGCCATGCCTCACCATGCCTCTCAGCAAATAGCTTGGGGTGTCTACTTTCCAAAATTGGGTCATTTGGGGGGGTTTGTGCTATCTTGGCATTTTATGGCCTTCAAAACTGTGATAGGTAGTGAGGAGTGAAATCAAAAATTTACGCCCTTAGAATTCCTGAAGGCGGTACTTGGTTTCGGGGCCCCGTACACGGCTAGGCTCCCAAAAAGTTCCACACATGTGGTATCCCCATACTTAGGAGAAGCAGCAGAATGTATTTCGGGGTGTAATTCCACACATGCCCATGGCATGTTTGAGCAATATATCATTTAGTGACAACTTTGTGCAAAAAAAAAAAATGGTCACTTTCCCGCAACTTGTGTCAAAATATAAAACATTACATGGACTCAACATGCCTCTCAGCAAATAGCTTGGGGTGTCTACTTTCCAAAATGGGGTCATTTGGGGGGGGGTTGTGCCATCTGGGCATTTTATGGCCTTCAAAACTGTGATAGGTAGTGAGGAGTGAAATAAAAACATTATACCCTTAGAAATCCTGAAGGCGGTGCTTGGTTTTCGAGACCCCGTACGTGGCTAGGCTCCAAAAAAGTCCCACACATGTGGTATTCCCATACTCAGGAGAAGCAGCAGAATTTATTTTGGGGTGTAATTCTACATATGGCCATGGCCTTTGTGAGCAATATATCATTTAGTGACAACTTTGTGCAAAAAAAAAAAGTTTGTCATTTTCCTGTAACTTGTGGCAAAATATAAAATATTCCATGAACTCAACATGCCTCTCAGCAAATAGCTTGGGGTGTCTACTTTCCAAAATGGGGTCATTTGGGGGGGTTGTGCCATCTTGGCATCTTATGGCCTTCAAAACTGTGATAGGTAGTGAGGAGTGAAATCAAAAATTTACGCCCTTAGAAATCCTGAAGGCGGTGCTTGGTTTCGGGGCCCCGTATGCGGCTAGGCTCCCAAAAAGTCCTAAACATGTGGTATCCCCGTACTCAGGAGAAGCAGCAGAATGTATTTTGGGGTGTAATTCCACTAATGTCCATGGCATGTTTGAGCAATATATCATTTAGTGACAACTTTGTGCAAAAAAAAAAAATTGTCACTTTCCCGCAACTTGTGTCAAAATATAAAATATTCCATGGACTCAACATGCCTCTCAGCAATTAGCTTGGGGTGTCTACTTTCCAAAATGGGGTCATTTGGGGGGGGTTTTGTGCCATCTGGGCATTTTATGGACTTCAAAACTGTGATAGGTATTGAGGAGTAAAATCAAAAATTTACACCCTTACAAATCCTGAAGGCAGTGATTGGTTTTCGGGGCCCCGTACGCGGCTAGGCTGCCAAAAAGTCCCACACATGTGGTATCCTCGTACTCAGGAGAAGCAGCTGAATGTATTTTGGGGTGCAATTCTACATATGCCCATGGCCTGTGTGAGCAATATATCATTTAGTGACAACTTTTTGTAAATTTTTTTTTTTTGTCATTATTCAATCACTTGGGACAAAAAAATAAATATTCAATGGGCTCAACATGCCTCTCAGCAATTTCCTTGGGGTGTCTACTTTCCAAAATGGGGTAATTTGGGGGGGGGTTGTACTGCCCTGCCATTTTAGCACCTCAAGAAATGACATAGGCAGTCATAAACTAAAAGCTGTGTAAATTCCAGAAAATGTACCCTAGTTTGTAGACGCTATAACTTTTGCGCAAACCAATAAATATACGCTTATTTACATTTTTTTACCAAAGACATGTGGCCGAATACATTTTGGCCTAAATGTATGACTAAAATTGAGTTTATTGGATTTCTTTTATAACAAAAATTAGAAAATATAATTTTTTTTCAAAATTTTTGGTCTTTTTCCGTTTATAGCGCAAAAAATAAAAACTGCAGAGGTGATCAAATACCATCAAAAAAAAGCTCTATTTATGGGAAGAAAAGGACGCAAATTTCGTTTGGGTACAGCATTGCATGACCGCGCAATTAGCAGTTAAAGCGACACAGTGCCAAATTGTAAAAAGTGCTCTGGTCAGGAAGGGGGTAAATCCTTCCGGGGCTGAAGTGGTTAAAGGGGCTGTTTAGTCCTTGGACATTCAGTGAAACAATTTTAAGAGCCATTGTTCATATATAGGTATAGTAAAAAATAGAAGAGTATGGAATTGGGTGATAGCATTAACTTGTCCGGCACGTGTTCGTGGGAGTTCGGTGTGTGTGTGAGTTCTGTGCTTTTCTTGGAATATCGTACAGCATCAATGGTATTAATGAAGAAACTTAGAACAAGTAAACAAAAACAAAAGAGGTAAAATATAAAAAACAAGTAACAGGTCATTTGAAGCAGTAACTACTGCTGTTCAGAGTGGGGGAATTAGCTCTTTGGAGCCGCAAGGTTCCCAACATCCATTTTTAAACACCTTCTAGCTTAAAAGCATGCAAACCATGCTATTCAGCCGGGAACTTTATTCTACAGTGGGTCCACCTTTGCTGGTGAGTAGGGATGAGCTGACCACCCTACTGTTCGGTTCGCAGCAGAACATGCGAACAGGCAAAAATTTTGGCAGAACACACGAACACCGTTAAAGTCTATGGGACACAAACATGAATAATCAAAAGTGCTCATTTTAAATGTATATGCAAGTTATTGTCATAAAAAGTGTTTGGGGACCTGGGTCCTGCCCCAGGGGACATGTATCAATGCAAATTTTTTTTTAAAAACTGATGTTTTTTCGGGAGCAATGATTTTTTTAATGCTTAAAGTGAAACAATAAAAATTAAATATATCCTTAAAATATTGTGCCTGGGGGGTGTCTATAGTATGTCTGTAAAGTGGCGCATTTTTCCCATGTTTGGAACAGTACCACAGCAAAATGACATTTCATTTAAAACTGATCGCGACTGTAATGAATTGTCGGGTCTCGGCAATATAGATAAAACTCATTGAAAAAAAGAGCATGGGATCCCCCCAGTCCATTAGCAGGCCCTTCGGGTATGATATGGAAATTTAGGGGAACCCTGCGCCAATTTTTTTTTTAAATGGCATAGGGGTCCCCCCGAAATCCATACCAGACCTGAAGGGTCTGGTATGGATTTTAAGGGGAACCCTGCGCCAAAATGTAAAAAAAATGGCGTAGGGGTCCCCCAAAATCCATACCAGACCCTTATCCAAGCACACAACGTAGCAGGCTGCAGGAAACAGGGGGACGAGAGAGCGTCCCCCTGAACTGTACCAGGCCACATGCCCTCAACATGTTCCCATGTTTATGGGGACATCGGCCTCATCCCCACAACCTTTTCCCGGTGGTTGTGGGGGTCTGTGGGCGGGGGGCTTATCGGAACCTGGAAGCCCCCTTTAACAAGGGGACCACCAGATCCCGGCCTCCCCGTGTGTGAATTGGTAACGGGTACAAATGTACCACTACCATTTCACAAAAAAAGTATCAAAATGTTAAAAAAGACAAGACACAGCTTGGGACAAGTCCTTTATTAAAAAATAAAAAAATAAAAATGCCCCACGATGTCCATTCATCTGTCAAAGGCGAAGAAGCGTCACACGGCAGGAGCCTCCCATGGAGGCGGATTGGTCGCAGATTTTTTTTTATTTTTCGGTCCGTCGGCAATGTGATAGAAGAAAATGAATGGACATAGTGGGACATTTTTTTTTTTTAATAAAGGACTTGCCCCAAGCTGTGTCTTGTCTTTTTTAACATTTTGACACTTTTTTATGAAATGGTAGAAGTACATTTGTACCCCGTTACCATTTCACACAGGGGGGAGGCCGGGATCTGGGGGTCCCCTTGTAAAAGGGGGCTTCCAGATTCTTATAAGCCCCCAGCCCGCATACCCCCACAACCACCGGGCAAGGGTTGTGGGGATGGGGCCCTTGTCCCCATCAACATGGGGACAAGGTGCTTTGGGGGCTACCCCAAAGCACCCTCCCCATGTTGAGGGCATGTGGCCTGGTACGGTTCAGGAGGGGGGCACTCTCTTGCCCCCTCTTTTCCTGTGGCCTGCCAGGTTGTGTGCTTAGATAAGGGTCTGGTATGGATTTTGGGGGGACCCCATGCCATTTTTTTAACATTTTGGCGCAGGGTTCCCCTTAAAATCCATAACAAAGCTGAAGGATCTGGAATGGATTTTGGGGGGACCCCTATGCCATTTTTAAAAAAAATTGGTGCAGGGTTCCCCTTAACTTCCATATCACACCCAAAGGGCCTGGTAATGGACTGGGGGGATCCCATGCTCTTTTTTTCAATGAGTTTAACCTATATTGCTGAGACCCGAAAATTCATTACAGCCGCGATCAGTTTTAAATGACAATTTTTCCTTTAGAAATGTCATTTTGATGCGGTACTGTTCTAAACATGGGAAAAATGCACAACTTTACAGGCATACTATAAACAGCCCCCAGGCACAATATTTAAAGGAATATTTCATTTTTATTGTTTCACTTTAAAACATTAAAAAAATCACTGCTCCCGAAAAGACGTCCGTTTTTTAAAACACTGCATTGATAAATGTCCCCTGGGGCAGGACCCAGGTCCCCAAACACTTTTTATGACAATAACTTGCATATAGGCCTTTAAAATAAGCACTTTTGATTTTTCATGTTAGTGTCCCATTGACATACAGTAGCTTTCGAATTTGCAGCGAACACCGCATACTGTTCGCTGTTTGGCGAACAGGTGAACACCCGATGTTCGAGTTGAGCTTACGTTTGACTCAAACATTGGGCTCATCCCTACTGGTGAGGCACCTTCTGGTTGGTGTTTAAGGGGCAGTAGACCCCACTGTTCTGCCAGTTGCATCCCTGCTTCCACTGTGAGTACTGTGTAGCTTTTGCGTTCCCATGTAACTAGCAGTTTTGTGGAGAATCCCCAATGGTAAATTACATTATGGTTGCGGTAGAGTTTGGTTAGGGGGACCAATTTGCTGCATGCTTGCATTGTATGTTTATAAAGGTCATCATGCATTGTGAGCATCAACAAGCTCATTGCGTGCTACTGCAAAATCTCCCATCTTGTTTTCCACGTGGTGTATTCTGTCTCCCATATCATCCACCTCCCGTCTAATCTGTGAGACCATCGTCAAGGTGTCCCTGTGTAGTGATCCCCTCAGAGACACCAGCATGTATTTCAGTGTCTTGTCTGAGAGGGGCTGCCCCACTGCAGGATAGTCATCTATGCATTGTATGAATTCATGTGTTGAATCTTCAGATATGCCTCCCCTTCTTCTCACCTGCATATTGATGTGCTGGGGACTTGTTTGAGTTGGATTTTACAGGGCTGTTTCCTGGAGAGTCCCTGGGAGAGGAGCGGGCTCCACTGCTGGATTGTGATCGCACGGAGTGCTGTGGTGTGAGGGAGAACATGGATGTTCCCGGCCGGGGGCCATCATTAGCTGACCGAGCTCCGGCAGGCCCGAAGTATGTTGTCAGCTTGTGGGGACCTGGAGCCGGTTTTCTCTTCCCCATGTTGGCTGGCTGAGTTGCGCCGGTGTTTAGAAACTGAAACAGCATTATATTGCTGCCCTATGTCACTTGGAGAGGTCGGGAACTGCCGTGTGGACCGGGAGCTCTCTCCTTACGCGGCCATCTTCCTCAGCTGCTGGCTCCGCCCCCCCAATCAGCAGATTAAATGTCAAATGCAAACCCAATCCAAAGTGTTTTGTCTATTGGACATCTTTGGGAAGACATAAAAAGTACTCTGTCCGCACAGTCCTCTGCACTCAGCCTCCAAGAGCAGTGTCGACAAACAGCCCTTCCCTTACCTTTCCCATGCCCAGCTTTTCTGTGTACATGGGACTGGAGTGAAATGGAGTGAACTGCACAGAAGCCTCCCTGCTCTGCATATCCCTGGGGGCTTTTCTAGCAGCAGCAGCTCCTCCTGAAGCCCATACCTTCAGCCAACACTCTCCTACTCTAAGATTGGGTGGTGTGGTGCGAATTTCAGGTCTGCTTTCACTTATTATTTACAAAGTAGCAGTGATTCAGCTGAGACTTAGATATGGTTCTGATGCAAATTATGGGAGAGGGCAGCCGCCAGTCCTTAAATATAGCCGTGTCCATAAAACTGATGACTCATGACAACTGACAGATGAATGTAAACAAGATAATTTCTAGCAATAAAACTTGAGAAAAAAGCAGCATGGGGGTTCCCCACCAATCCATACCAGGCCTAGCATAGATTTTGAGGAGAACTCAATACCAAAATGAAAAAAAAGGTGTGGGGGTAACCCCAAAATCAATACCAGACCCATATCAGAGCATGCAGCCTGACAGGCAAGCAAAGGGGGGATGAGCAAGTGCTCCCCTTCTGAACCATACCAGACCAGGCCATACGCTCTCAACATGGAGAAGTGCTTTGGGGTAGGGGCACTCCACCCAAAGCACCTTGTCCCAATGTTGATGGGGTCAAGGACCTCTACCCCATAACCCAGGCCATACTCCCTCAACATGGAGAAGTGCTCTTCCCAGCCAGTGTCATTAGTACAGTAAAGCTGCGTATACACGATCAGATGTTCCGCAGACAAAACTTGAACTTTGGTCAACCAGCCATGTTGTGGAATCGGAGGAGACAACGTGTTATTTATTAATGGCCTTTGAGTTATTGCTTTGACCCAAGTCCAGTCCAGGAACAGGAGGAGGAGGATTTCTTGGACCAAAAATTGGTTGCTTTATTAATCGTGACCAATTATGTGATATGCCTTTGCTGCAGGAGCTTGAGCAGAATAATCCAGATGATTTTTGGAATTATCTCCGGATGATGGACCCCTGCTTTCACCAACTCTTGGCATTGGTGACCCCCTATATTAAGAAGCAGGTCACATGCATGAGGCTTTTATTTTATTTTTTGGTTGAATAATGATTTGGTATATTTTCTATATTTTTGAATGCATAGAATACCTTTTTTGGTTAAGTTCTATTGGCAGATAGCATGTCTAATTTTATTTGTTTTCTTTTTTTAATGCACAATAAAAAAAATTGTGGAGAATAATACTTGGCTATGTGTTTTATTTCAAATTACAGTTTGCGAGTAGGCAGTTACATTTAAAAAAAATACAATGTAAAATTGACAAGGGACACCAACATAGTTGTATCTTTGATCTTAAAAACTACGAGATAATGGTGTTGTGGTAACTTACCCAAAAAAAAAAACAAGCATAATAATATTATTCTTGATATCACAAGAAAATAAAAGCCTTTTAAAATAGGTTTGGCAGAACTCCATCAGTATCACCAGCAAAGCAGCTTCATTATTATCCCATTAAAGAAGAAGAGAATGTGCACTGCATTTTGAGATTTCATAATTACAAGACCAACCGCTTCTGGCTCATCCTGGCTTCTGAGCATGCGTGTTTGTACTTTGGACTTTTGTCCGATGGACTTGTGTACACACGCTCGGAAAATACAACAACAGAAAATGGTGCGCGGAAAATGTATAAACCTGCCATGCAACAATTGTCTGATGGAGCATACAAACGGTCGGATTTTCCGCCGACAGCCTGTCAGAACACAATTCCCATCGGAAAATCCAATTGTGTGTATGAGGCTTTAGTCTTATGCCACAGGCAAGAGTGTACCTACATTTTTTGAGACTTTTTTTTTTAAGTTCTATTGGCAGATAGCATGTCTAATTTTATTTGTTTTCTTTTTTTAATGCACAATAAAAAAATTGTGGAGAATAATACTTGACTATGTGTTTTACTTCAAATGACAGTTGGGAGTAGGCAGTTACATAAAAAAAATACAGTGTAAAATTAACAAGGAACACCAACATAGTTGTATCTTTCATCTTAAAAACGACGGGATAATGGTGTTGTGGTAACTTGCCCCCAAAAAATAAAAAAAGAGCATAATAATATTATTCCTGATATCACTAGAAAATAAAAGCCTTTTAAAATACGTTTGCCATAACTCCATCAGTATCACCAGTAAAACAGCTTCATTATTATCCACTTCAGCCCCAGAAGATTTGGCTGCTGAATGACCGGGCCATTTTTTGTGATTCGGCACTGCGTCGCTTTAACTGACAATTGCGCAGTTGTGCAACGCTGCACCCAAAAAAAATTTATGTCCTTTTTTCCCACAAACAGAGCTTTCTTTTGGTGGTATTTGATCGCCTCTGTGGTTTTTATTTTTTGTGCTATAAACAAAAAAAATGACAATTTTGAAAAAAAACCCACAGTATTTTGTAGTTTTTGCTATAATAAATATCCCCATTTTTTTTAAAAAAAGCTAATTTTTTCTCAGTTTAGGCCTATACGTATTCTTCTACATATTTTTGATAAAAAAAGTGCAATAAGCGCATATTGATTGGTTTGCGCAAAAGTTATAGTGTCTACAGATAAATTTATAGCATTTTTATTAATATTTTTTTTTACTAGTAATGGCGGCGGTCTGTGATTTTTATTGGGATTGCGACATTATGGCAGACACATCTGACACTTTTGACACATTTTCAGGACCATTAGTAATTATACAGCGATCAGTGCTATAAAAATGCACTGATTACTGTAAAAATGTCACTGGCAGGGAAGGGGTTAAAACTAGGGGGCAATCAAGGGATTAAATGTGTTCCCTGCTATGTGTTTCTAACTGAAAGGAGACTGACTAGAGGAAGTGACGGGTTGTGGTTCCTAGCTAATAGAAACACACAATCTGTCACTCCTCTCAGAAAAGAAGAGGGAAGTGTGTGTTTACACACACTCATCCCTGTTCTGTCTCTCGTGCTTGCGATCGCTTGTGGCTGGCAGTCATCAGGACCGTTGGCCATGAGCATCGGCACCCCCGCTGTGCAGCGGGCACGCACGCCTGCTATCCCGATCCAGCGAGCCGATGTATAACTACAATGGATCTCGGGATCGTGCCAACCTGCCGCTGTAAAATGACGGCGGCTGGTCGGCAAGCTGTTAAAGAAGAAAAGAATGTGCGCTGCATTTCAATATTTCATAACTTGCCACGTCACGAATGTTAATTTTCCATTACGAACACTAGTTTACAAGACTGACCGCTTCCAGCTCCTCCTTGCTTCTGAGCATGCGTGTTTGTACTTTGGACTTTTGTCTGATGGACTTGTGTACACACGCTTAGAAAATCCGACAACAGACAAATTTTAAAGCCTGTCATCCAACATTTGTCTGCGGAAAATCTGCCAACAATTGTCCAATGGAGCATACAAATGGTTTTCCGCCAACAGCCTTTAATCACACATTTCCCATCGGAAAATCCAACTGTATGTATGCAGCTTAACAGTGTATAGTATTATCACTGATCATTGTATTAGTGTCAATGGTGATATCAGTGTCAGTTAGTGTCAGATTCCCTGCTGCACTTACACAGTGCCACTATACGTCTCTGATCACTGCCATTACAAGTATAAAAATCCAAGTATTATCATCCAAATCGACCTCTCCGCTCTTCTCAAGACCTTCTGCTTTCAAGCTCTCTCATCTCCTCCTCCCATGCTCGTCTCCAGGATTTCTCCAGAGCCTCTCACATCCTCTGGAACTCGCTACCTCCATCTATCCGGCTATCCCCTACTCTTGCTACCTTCAGGCAATCCCTGAAAACTCATCTCTTCAGGAAAGCCTATCATGTCTCCAACTAATCTTCTACCACTTCCACCAGCTCATTCTCCACAGTTACAACCTTTTGTACCACCTGCCCCACCCTATTAGATTGTAAGCTCTTCTGAGCAGGGCCCTCTTAATCCTATTGTATTGTATTATAACTGTATTGTCTCCCTTTTATATTGTAAAGCTCTGCGTAAACTGTTGGCGCTATATAAATCCTGAATAATAATAATAATAATAATAAAAATGTAAATAAATAAAAGTTCCAGTAAATATACCATAATTTTTAGACACTATAACATTCATACAAACCAATCAATATACCCTTATTTATTATTATTATTTTTTACCAAAGACATGTAGCAGAATACATTTTATCTTAAATGTATGAAGAAATTCGTTTTTTTTTTTTTTGTTTTTTTTTATTGGATATGTTTTATTGCAGATAGTAAAAAAATATTGTTCTTTTTTTCAAAATTGTCAGTTTTTTTAAATTATATAATGAAAAATAGAAAGCCAATCGGTGCTCAAATACCACCAAAAGAAAGCTCTGTTTGTGTGAAAAACATTATATAAATTTTCATGACTACTCAATTACCAGTTTAAACAGAGCAGTGATAAATAGCAAAAAATGCCCTGGTCATGAAGGTGGTAAAACCTTCTGAAGCTCAAGTGATTAAATGACTGCAAAGTAATATTTATTTATATCAGGTAGTGCCAAGCCCTCTTACTTTTTAAAAAGGATTTAGGACTGATCCATGCATTCATTGGCATTTTTATTCCATATAAATGTAATAAAAATAATTTTACAGGGTTTTCAGGTCATTGCATGAAACTGCAAAGTGGAGTGTTTCAAACGGGCAGAGAAGTTCTGGTAGCAGTGACATTTGACTGTGGTTATATGTAAAGATAGATGGTAGCTCTCTCATTTTCTGATCTTCCTTAAAAGAGAGGAGAGTTTATTCACACATAGAGAGAGATTTAGTAAAACCAGAGAGTGCACAATCTGGTGCAGGTCTGCATAGAAACCAATCCGCTTTTGTCAAAGCTTAATTTAACAAGCTGAAGTTAGAAGCTGATTGGTTACCATGAACAGCTGCACCAAATTCCGTGGGCTCCAGTTTTAGTAAATAACCCACATGGTGTGTTATAGGAGACCATGTTCAATTCTAGGTATTTGAAAATCCATTTCCACATTACTATGTACTGTAGGTAATGAAGTAAGTTAGGTAGCTTAGTTTATTTGATGGAATGTTAAAGAGGAGTGCTTATAATGTCCGTTCTGTTTCTGAATATAATTCCTTACGTAGATTGGGAAGGATAATCATTGATTGGGGGAGTGTTGCAATATAACACTGGCAAATAAGGTTTAGAAAAAAATTAATATGTGAGCTTAACATGCTATTAACCACTTCAGCCCCGGATCATTTGGCAGCTCAATGAACAGAGGACTTTTTACAATTTGGCACTGCGCTGCTTTAACTGGTAATTGCGCAATCATGCAATGTTGTACCCAAACTAAATTTGCGTCCTTTTTTTCACACAAATAGAGCTTTCTTTTGATGGTATTTGATTGCCTCTGCAATTTTTATTTTTTGCGATATAAACAATAAACTCAATTTTAGTCATACATTTAGACCAAAATATATTCAGCCACATGTATTTGGTAAAAAAAAAGTCAATAAGCGTATATTTATTGGTTTGCGCAAAAGTTATAGCGTCTACAAACTAGGGCACATTTTCTGGAATTTACACAGCTTTTAGTTTATGACTGCCTTGAGGCGCTAAAATGGCAGGGCAGTACAAACCCCTCCAAAAGGCCCCAATTTTGGAAAGTAGGCACCCTAAGGAAATTGCTAAGAGGCATGTTGAGCCCATTGAATATTTATTTATTTTTTTGTCCCAAGTGATTGAATAATGACAAAAAAAAATACCTTTTTTTTACAAAAAAGTTGGCACTAAATATATATTGCTCACACATGCCATGGTTATATGTGGAATTGCACCCCAAAATACATTTTGCTGCTTCTCCTAAGTACGAGGATACCACATGTGTGGGACTTTTTGGGAGCCTAGCTGCATATGGGGCCCTGAAAACCAAGCACCGCCTTCAGGATTTCTAAGGGCGTAAATTTTTTATTTCACTCCTCAATACCTATCACAGTTTTGAAGGCCATAAAATGCCAAGATGGCACAAAACCCAGCCAAATTACCCCATTTTGGAAAGTAGACACCCCAAGCTATTTTCTGAGAGACATGTTGAGTCCATGGAATATTTTATATTTTGCCACAAGTTGCGGGAAAATGACAAACTTTTTTTTTTTTGCACAAAGTTGTCACTAAATGATATATTGCTCACGCATGTCATGGGCAAATGTAGAATTACACCCCCCAAAAAAATTCTGCTGCTTCTACTGAGTATGGGGCTTCTCCTAGCCATGTACGGGGCCCCTGAAAACCAAGCACCGCCTTCAGGATTTTCAAGGGCGTACCAAATGACCCCATGACCCCTCCAAATGACCCCATTTTGTAAAGTAGACACCCCAAGCTATTTGTTGAGAGGCATGGTGAGTATTTTGACGCTCTCATTTGTTTTTGAAAATGAAGAAAGAAAAGAAAAATGTATTTTTTAAATTTTCAAAACTTTGTGACAAAAAGCGAGGTCTGCAAAACACTCACCATACCTCTCAGCAAATAGCTTGAGGTGTCTACTTTCCAAAAGGGGGTCATTTGAGGGGGGCATCTGGGCATTCCATGGCCTCCGAAACTGTGATAAACAGTGAGGAGTGAAGTAAAAAATTTACACCCTTAGAAAGCCTGAAGGCGGTGCTTGGTTTTCAGGGTCCCATAAGCGGCTAGACTCCCAAAAAGTCTCACACATGTGGTGTCCCCATACTCAGGAGAAGCAACAGAATGTATTTTGGGGTGTAATTTCACATATGCCCATGGCATGTTTGAGCAATGTATCATTTAGTGACAACTTTGTGCAAAAGAAAAGAAAAATTTGTCCTTTTCCCGCAACTTGTGTCAAAAAATATTCCATGGACTCGTCATGCCTCTCAGCAAATAGCTTGGGGTGTCAACCTTCCAAAATGGGGTCATTTGGGGGGAGTTTGAACTGTCCTGGCATTTTATGTACAACATTTAGAAGCTTATGTCACCCACTCTTCTAACCACATGAAGACAAAGCCTTTTCTGACACTTTTTGTTTACATGAAAAAATATTTTTTTGCAAGAAAATTACTTTGATTCCCCAAACATTATATATTTTTTAAGTGCAAAGGCTCTACAGATTAAAATGGTGGGTGTTTCATTTTATTTTTTTCACATAGTATTTGCACAGCAATTTTTCAAACCCATTTTTTGGGGAAAAAACACACTTTTTTAAATTTTAAATCACTAAAGCACACTATATTGCCCAAATGTTTGATGAAATAAAAAAGATGATCTTAGGCCAAGAACATGGATACCAAACACGACATACTTTAAAATTGCGCACAAACGTGCAGCAGCGACAAACTACATACATTTTTAAAAGCCTTTAAAAGCCTTTACAGGTTACCAATTTAAATTTACAGAGGAAGTCTACTGCTAAAATTACTGCCCTCGATCTGACTTTCGCGGTGATACCTCACATGCATGGTGCAATTGCTGTTTACATTTGACGCCAGACCAATGCTTACGTTCGTTCTCCTTTACGCGAGAGAGGGGGGGGCAGAGGTGCTTTTTTTTTTCTTTTTTTTTAACCACTTGAGCCCCGGACCATTATGCTGCCTAAGGACCAGAGGTCTTTTTCCAATTTGGCACTGCGTCGCTTTAACTGCTAATTGCGCGGTCATGCAATGCTGTACCCAAACGAAATTTGCGTCCTTTTCTTCCCACAAATAGAGCTTTCTTTTGATGGTATTTGATCACCTCTGCGGTTTTTATTTTTTGCGCTATAAACGGAAAAAGACCGAAAATTTTGAAAAAAAATGATATTTTCTAATTTTGTTATAAAAAAAATCCAATAAACTAAATTTTAGTCATACATTTAGGCCAAAATGTATTCGGCCACATGTCTTTGGTAAAAAAAATGTCAATAAGCGTATATTTATTGGTTTGCGCAAAAGTTATAGCGTCTACAAACTAGGGTACATTTTCTGGAATTTACACAGCTTTTAGTTTATGACTGCCTATGTCATTTCTTGAGGTGCTAAAATGGCAGGGCAGTACAAAACCCCCCCAAATGACCCCATTTTGGAAAGTAGACACCCCAAGGAAATTGCTGAGAGGCATGTTGAACCCATTGAATATTTATTTTTTTTGTCCCAAGTGATTGAAAAATGACAAAAAAAAAAAAATATTTACAAAAAGTCGTCACTAAATGATATATTGCTCACACAGGCCATGGGCCTATGTGGAATTGCACCCCAAAATACATTTAGCTGCTTCTCCTGAGTATGGGGATACCACATGTGTGGGACTTTTTGGGAGCCTAGCCGCGTACGGGGCCCCGAAAACCAATCACCGCCTTCAGGATTTCTAAGGGTGTAAATTTTTGCTTTCACTCTTCACTGCCTATCACAGTTTCGGAGGCCATGGAATGCCCAGGTGGCACAAAACCCCCCAAAATGACCCCATTTTGGAAAGTAGACACCCCAAGCTATTTGCTGAGAGGCATATTGAGTCCATGGAATATTTTATATTTTGACACAAGTTGCGGGAAAGTGACACTTTTTTTTTTTTTTTTTCATAAAGTTGTCACTAAATGATATATTGCTCACACAGGCCATGGGCATATGTGGAATTGCACCCCAAAATACATTTAGCTGCTTCTCCTGAGTATGGGGATACCACATGTGTGGGACTTTTTGGGAGCCTAGCCGCGTACTGGACCCCGAAAACCAATCACTGCCTTCAGGATTTCTAAGGGTGAAAATTTTTGATTTCACTCTTTACTGCCTATCACAGTTTCGGAGGCCATGGAATGCCCAGGTGGCACAAACCCCCCCCAAATGACCCCATTTTGGAAAGTAGACACCCCAAGCTATTTGCTGAAAGGCATGGTGAGTATTTTGCAGCTCTCATTTGTTTTTGAAAATGAAGAAAGACAAGAAAAAACATTTTTTTTTTTCTTTTTTCAATTTTCAAAACTTTGTGACAAAAAGTGAGGTCTGCAAAATACTCACTATACCTCTCAGCAAATAGCTTGGGGTGTCTACTTTCCAAAATGGGGTCATTTGGGGGGGTTTTGTGCCACCTGGGCATTCCATGGCCTCCGAAACTGTGATAGGCAGTGAAGAGTGAAATCAAAAATTCACGCCCTTAGAAAGCCTGAAAACGGTGCTTGGTTTTCGGGGTCCCGTACGCGGCTAGGCTCCCAAAAAGTCTCACACATGTGGTATCCCCGTACTCAGGAGAAGCAGCAGAATGTATTTTGGGGTGTAATTTCACATATTTCCATGGCATGTTTGAGCAATATATCATTTAGTGACAACTTTGTGCAAAAAAAAAAAAAAAATTTGTCTCTTTCCCGCAACTTGTGTCGCAATATAAAATATTCCATGGACTCGACATGCCTCTCAGCAAATAGCTTGGGGTGTCTACTTTCCAAAATGGGGTTTTGAACTGTCCTGGCATTTTATGCACAACATTTAGAAGCTTATGTCACACATCACCCACTCTTCTAACCACTTGAAGACAAAGCCCTTTCTGACACTTATTGTTTACATGAAAAAGTTTTTTTTTTTTGCAAAAAACTTACTTTGAACCCCCAAACATTATATATTTTTTTAAAGCAAATGCCCTACAGATTAAAATGGTGGGTGTTTCATTTTTTTTTTCACACAGTAATTGCGCAGCGATTTTTCAAACGCATTTTTTGGGGAAAAAACACACTTTTTTTAATTTTAATGCACTAAAACACGCTATATTGCCCAAATGTTTGATGAAATAAAAAAGATGATCTTAGGCCGAGTACATGGATACCAAACATGACATGCTTTAAAATTGCGCACAAACGTGCAGTGGCAACAAAATAAATACATGTTTAAAAGCCTTCAAAAGCCTTTACAGGTTACCATTTTAGATTTACAGAGGAGGTCTACTGGAAAAATTACTGCACTCGATCTGGCCTTCGCGGTGATACCTCACATGCATGGTGCAATTGCTGTTTACGTTTGACGACAGACCGCCGCTTGCGTTCGCCTTAGCGCGAGAGCAGGGGGCGACAGGGGTGTTTTTTTTTTTTTGTTTTTTTTTCTTTATTATTTTTTTGCTTTTTTAATCTTACTTTTAAACTGTTCCTTTCATATTTTTTTTTTTAATCATTTTTATTGTTATCTCGGGGAATGTAAATATCCCCTATGATAGCAATAGGTAGTGACAGGTACTCTTTTTTGAAAAAATTGTGGTCTATTAGACCCTAGATCTCTCCTCTGCCCTCAAAGCATCTGACCACACCAAGATCGGTGTGATAAAATGCTTCCCCAATTTCCCAATGGCGCTATTTACATCCGGCGAAATCTAAGTCATGAAATACTCGTAGCTTCCGGTTTCTTAGGCCATAGAGATGTTTGGAGCCACTCTGGTCTCTGATCAGCTCTATGGTCAGCTGGCTGAATCACCGGCTGCATTCTCAGGTTCCCTGTTGAGACAGGAGAGCCAGAGAAAAACACGGAAGACGGTGGGGGGGGGGCATTCCCTCCCACGGCTTGTAAAAGCAGTCTAGAGGCTAATTAGCCGCTAGGATTGCTTTTACATGAAAGCCGACCGCTGGCTGAAAAGAATGATACCAAGATGATACCTAAACCTGCAGGCATCATTCTGGTATAACCACTCAAAGTCGTGAATGGCGTACCTGAAGACAAAAAAATGGTTAACAATGGTTAACAATAAAGCACAGTAAATTGTAAATAATTACACACCTGAAAAACAAACATGATAAAACATAATAACAATAACAATAACAATAAAACATTGCAGAATAGAATACAGTAAAAAAGAGCAGAACAATAGAGAGAGAGAATAGAGAGAGAGAGAACAATAAAACAACAACTATTTTTTTTTATTTCATATTTTTTTTTTTTTTTACACTTTTTTTGTAACTAACTTTTATAACGGTAACCGGTTCCAGGTTCGGGTCTCTCAAAATGCGATGGCATCTTGGGAGACCCTGTGAAAGTGTGCCTAGTATGTGCAATGCTGTACCCTACGCTAATAGTCAACTAGTGCATGGTAGCGTTCAAAACATTCACCAATGCAAAGACCAGGATTGTCAGGACAGGAGGGACAATAATAGCGGGTGTCACGCCTATATCCGCGCTTGCTGCAGACACGACATCTTTTTTGGGGGGTTCGTTGGGTAGGGGTACTCGGGAGGACATAAAAATGCCTCTCATGCAGCCGACTGCATTTGGTTGGGGATGTGAATGGGGGAAGTACGGGCGCTGCAGAAGCGGTGGGTTCCCAATTAGGATTGGCGAATGCAGCAGGAAGGGCACTATTTGCACGACGGGCCTGTGTTTGTCTTTTTGGTGGCAGCGGGACACTACTTGTGCTTGCCACCTCACCAGCTTGAACTGCACTTATGGGACTCGCCACGTCACCAAGTGTTACTGCAGCGCGGGTTTGACTACGACCGGGGTGTACTAGGCCGCTGGTGCTTGCCAGTTCACCAAAACGCTACCAAAAAACTGTTAGCGATCGTAGGGATCAGGCCTGACTCTGCGAACGCTGCAGTTATGCGTTTAGTGTTTTGTAAGTGACAGTGATCAATCGATACTGCACTTGGGTGGGCTGGGCCGGGCCGGGCGGAGGGGCAAAACGCAGGTGCTAGCAGGTATCTGGGCTGATCCCGCTAACACTGCGTTTTTGGGAACCCTAAACTGCTGGTGACGCTAGTATAGATCAGATCGGATCAGATATTGATCCGTTCAGATACTATACCACTAAGGGAGGTGTACGGTGCGTGCGTGGGTGTTAGCGGTACTGGCGCTAATCTGAAGCTGCCTGGGGCTGGTGCTTGCCAGTTCACCAAAACGCTACAAAAAAAACTGTTAGCGATCGCAGGGATCAGGCCTGACTCTGCGAACGCTGCAGTTATGCGTTTAGTGTTTTGTACGTGTCAGTGATCGATCGATACTGCACTTGGGTGGGCTGGGCTGGGCTGGGCCGGGCGGAGGGGCAAAACGCAGGTGCTAGCAGGTATCTGGGCTGATTCCGCTAACACTGCGTTTTTGGGAACCCTAAACTGCTGGGGACGCTAGTATAGATCTGATCGGATCAGATATTGATCCGTTCAGATACTATACCACTAAGGGAGGTGTATGGTGCGTGCGTGGGTGTTAGCGGTACTGGCGCTAACCTGATGCCTGGGGCTGGTGCTTGCCAGTTCACCAAAATGCTACCAAAAAAACTGTTAGCGATCGCAGGGATCAGGCCTGACTCTGCGAACGCTGCAGTTATGCGTTTAGTGCCTTGTAAGTGACAGTGATCGATCGATACTGCACTTGGGTGGGCTGGGCGGAGGCACAAAAACGCAGGTGCTAGCGGGTATCTGGGCTGATCCCGCTAACACTGCGTTTTTGGGAACCCTAAACTGCTGGGGACGCTAGTATAGATCTGATCGGATCAGATATTGATCCGTTCAGATACTATACCACTAAGGGAGGCGCATGCTGCGTGCGTGGGTGTTAGCGGTACTGGCGCTAATCTGACGCTGCCTGGGGCGACGCATATCACCGCCGGGCGATCGGGGGGCTAAACCTTTATTCGGTAATAAACGGCGGGTGCCCTGACACTATAAAAAATAAACAAACTAACCAGCGTCAACCGTAACGGTTATACGGTGATCAGTGGTGAAAGGGTTAACTAGGGGGCAATCAAGGGGTTAAAACATTTATTAGGTAGTATATGGGGGTCCCTGACGCTATAAAACGCTGACGGCGAACCTAAATATTTACCTCACTAACTAGCGTCACCAGCGACACTAATACAGCGATCAGAAAAATGATCGCTTAGTGACACTGGTGACAGGGGGTGATCAAGGGGTTAAAACTTTATTAGGGGGGTTAGGGGGGTACCCTAGACCTAAAGGTGGGTAACAGTAACTGTCCCAACACAGTAACTGTCACAAACTGACACTATGCAGTAATCAGAAAAAAAAAAAAAAACTGCTGGTGTCAGTTTGTGACAGGGGGGGGGGTGATTGGGGGGGGGATCGGGGGGGGATCGGGGGGGGATCGGGGTGTTTTGTGTGCCTGGCATGTTCTACTGTGTGTGTGTGTGTTTGTGCACTCACATAGATGTCGTCTCTCCTCGGGCCGGAACGGAAAATACCGACCCGAGGGGAGATGACATCACTTCCTTTGCTGCTGTTTAGCATACAGCAGCAAAGGAGTGTTCTCATTGGCCGGCGGCGATCGCTAGGGGGGGGCCACGAACAGATGGTCTACCCCTCATCACCGATCGCCGCTGGACAAAAGACGACCGCCTCGGGCACCGGGGGGGGGTCCGATCGGACCCCCCACCCGCGGAAGGCAAATCACGTACCCTGTACGTGATTTTGCCTGTCCGTGCCACTTTGCCGACGTACATCGGCGTGAGGCGGTCGTCAAGTGGTTAAACTGTTCCTTTCATTTTTATTTTTTTTAATCATTTTTATTGTTGTCTCAGGGAATGTAAATATCCCATATGATAGCAATGCTTTCCCAATTTCCCAAGGGCGCTGTTTACATCCGGCGAAATCTAAGTCATGAAATGCTCGTAGCTTCCGGTTTCTTAGGCCATAGAGATGATTCGAGCTGTTCTGGTCTCTGATCAGCTCTATGGTCAGCTGGCGGAACCACCAGCTGCATTCTCAGTTTCCCTGTTGGGACAGGATAGTCAGAGAACACCATGGAAGACGGTGGGAGGGGGGACGACATTCCTTCCCACTGCTTGTAAAAGCAAGCAGTCTAGAGGCTAATTAGCCACTAGGATTGCTTTTACATGAAAGCCGACCGCTGGCTGAAAAGAATGATACCAAGATGATATCTAAACCCGCAGGCATCATTCTGGTATAACCACTCAAAGTCCAGCAACATACCAGTACGTTGCTGGTCCTTGTTGGGCATATATTGTAATCTTTTTTTTCATGCAGCCTGTGGGCTGAACGAAAAAAAGAGATTGATCGGTGGGTATGCCCACCATTAGAATACCTCCCTTCATCCACCCACTTCTAATGATCGCTGGAGTCACGGCTTTATCTATCGTGGGAGCAAACGCTGTTGCTGTCAAGATAAATAAATCCGCACTGCAACTGAATGGCTTACCTGCTAAACAAATGATGGTTAACAATAAAACAAAGGAACATTACAGTATAACAGTAAGACATACCATACCTGCAAAGCACATAAAAAAAAAAACATAGTAAAAAAATAAAACATTTTTTAACGCAATCTGTGCCTAAAATATATATATATGCTGAAACATGGGGGCATCCACCCCAAAAGTTAGGAGCAAATCGCTCCTCCACCCCTGCTACCCCCATGCTTTGGCATATATGCTCTTTTTTTAACTGTGGTGGTGAAATCACCTCCTACAGTGCTGGAGTCACGGCTTTATCTATCGTGGAAGCAAACGCTGTTGCTGTCAAGATAAATAAATCCGCGCTGCAGCTGAATGGCATACCTGCTAAGCAAATGATGGTTAACAATAAAACAAACATTACAGTATAACATACCATACCTGCAAAGCAAATACAATAAAACATACTAAAAATAAAACCAGGAGAGAACGATAGATATAGAACAATAGTGAGCGAACAGTAGATTGGAAAGTAGAGAGCGAACATAAGAGAGAGAACAATAGAGAGAGAGAGAGAGAAGAAAAAAAAATTTTTTTTTTTTTTTCACTTTTTTCACTTTTATAAAAACTGTAAAAAAAACTATAAACTGAACGTTGCAGATTAGGGCCTCTCAAAATGTGATGGCCATCACTTCTTTCGAGATCCTAAGACACTGGGTATGTGTGCCCATGACTGTGTGGTGTTGTATTCTACGCTAATACTCAACTAGTGTGTGATAGCGTTCGAAACAGTCACCAATGCAAAGACCAGGTTGGTCAGGACAGGAGGGACAATAAAAGCGGGTGTCACGCCTAAATATGCGTTTTCTACAGACACAACATCTTCTTTGGGGTGTTCTCTGGGTAGGGGCACCAGAGAGGACATGCGGAAAATGCCTCTCATGCAGCCGGCTTACTGATTTGCGTTGGGAAGTTGGGCCAGAGCACCATCTGGAAACAGAAGGGCTCTGATGATCTCTTCCTGGAATTTAAGGAAGGATCCAGTTTGTCCTGAAGCTCTGTATAGCACATGAGCGTTCAGCAAAGCCAATTGAAATAAGTATACAGACACTTTTTTATACCAGCGTCTGGCCTTATGGGCAATTAGGTACTGTGCCAACAATTGGTCATTGAGTGGGCGGTACTGGCACTGATCTGGCACTGCCTGGGGCAACGCAGACCCTATCTGATGCTAAAGCCTAACTTTGATCATCCGCCGGGTGATCAGGGGGTTAAACCTTTATTGGGAAAAATACGGCGGGTGCCCTGACGCTATAAAAAAAATCTAGCTAAACTGCGTCACCCGTGACACTTATACTATGATCACTGGTGACAGGGGGTAATCAAGGGGTTAAACCTTTACTGGGGGGGTTAGGAGGGGTCCCTAAACCTATATGAGCCTAATACTAATTACCCTAACACTGATTAGTTTCACTAATGACACTAGTACAGCGATCAAAAAAAAATCTGATTGCTGTACTGGGTGACACAGTGACAAGTGGTGAAGGGGTTAATTGGGGGGTGATCGGGGGGGGATCGGGGGGGTGAATTGTGTGCCTATGTGACCTGGTGTCAGTGTAGTGCTGGTGCACTTAGTTGTATGTCTTCTCTCCTCCCGGTCTGGAGTGAAAAAACCGTCACGAGGACAGATGACATCACTTCCTCTGTCGGTGTTTACAGTTACACGGACAAAAGAAAGGATCTCATTTGTCAGGACCGATCGCCGGGTCCAGGCCAGATATCATTGGCCTGGGCCTGGGGATGGATCGGTTCCTGATCGAATCCGATCGTCGTGGCCAGTGGGGGGGCACACGCGCGCACCCCCCAGCCAGCCGCGCGCCCGCCGTACAATGATGGCAATTCACCTGCCTGTGCCATTCTGCCGCAGTATAACTGCGGCGGATGGTCGGCAAGCGGTTAAAGATGGCTCAATATTTAGAAACCTATTAAACAGAGCAGACTTACAGTAAAAATTATTTTTACATAGAATAGAGAGTCTAGGGAGTTATCAAAATAGATACATGCATTACATATTAAGATGCAGTGGCGGCCGGTCGGTCCGGCACTTATCCCGTCTAGGTGGCGGGCTGTGGGCAGCAGCTCTGGTGTCCTCTGATCCAGCACGGTGGCTTTTGCCGTGCATCTCCTCCTCCTAGATGCTGGGTGTCCAATAGGATTGCCTGATGTTTTGGCCAATCGGGAAACGGGTCTCATGACCCGCTTCCTGATTGGCAGGGAGAAAATTTAGTGTGAAAATAGTGAATATTCATTAGATATTGCCACGCGACTGGGTGGGATCAAGGCGCAGTGCTCTGCCCCCCCCCCCCCCCGAGCCCACCCTTTTTTGAAGCCTATTATAGTCTCTGGCTCTAATCACTTGCTTCAAAAAAAACACACCTCCCCAATTGGAATCCATAGACCAGCACCCTGTATGCAGATCAGGGGGCCGGATGCATGGATAGGGGGGAAGCACCTGGGCACCCCCAATGGACAGGCCACCACTGTTAAGATGCCTGACTAAGAATATTTAGACACCTTACTCAAATACAATATTATAAAGATGTCACCAGAACAGGGAGTACATTTTCCTCATGTTGAGATTTCCTCTAGCTTCCAGTGGCATCCCCAGGACAGGGAACATAGACTGACAGGTGTCTTAATCGTTGCCTCCTCTACCAAAAATGTAAAAATGTTTAGGCTATACATACACTTTAAATATTTCTTAGCTTAAAAAAGGAAATACATATTATGTGGGTAGTGTAAGGGTTCTAAACAATTACACAGTTTTGCTCACTACTGTTTAAATGCTTGTGTAATTTTGATTGAGTGATATTATACCAGATTCTTTTCATACAATATGGTGCAGAGAAGACGTTTTACCTAAGCTTAAAGCAGAACTCTGGGCAAAAACATTTTTCTATTTCCTTGTTGCTGATCTCCTACCTTTACTAATTATGGCATCCATCTTCTTCTGCTCTGTAGTTCGTCAGTAAAAGTGTGCTGATTTTAAAGAAAAGCCGTTAATCCCCAGTGGTTTCCTGTTTGTAAGACCGGTGGCTGCTATTCCTCCTGTACTCTCAGCCACTGGTCTTGGCACTTCCCATTTGTAGTCCTATCTACAGCAAGCAGGGATGTACTTCCATCCCTGCTTGCTGTAGTGGGTGGAGGGGTCTCATAGACCCACGTACCGCCCATAGAGGTGTTGTCCTCATCCTCCACCCTCCTCCTCTTCTCCCTGCCATCACTGCCCCAAACACCTTCCACCATGGCCGCTCCCCAGCCATCCACCCACCTGTCACTGCTGCACATGGCATCGGGATCATTGGGAGAGCAGGCCCAAAGACACATGATCTCTTGTTGTGACAGATCTTGTAGGTGCATCTCCGACCGCTGTAAAGTCCCGCCTCCTGGACCAGCATTGGGCCAGTGTGCTGTCTATTACAGGAATCGGTCCAGGAGGCGGGGCTTTAGAGCACCCACCCAGAGTCTTACCTACAAGATATGTCACAATGGGAGAACATTGGTCGGTCTGTGTCATCCAGCCTGCTCTACTAACAATCTCTGCTGCACTGATGGGCATACATAAGCTGCACTGATGGCACACATAAGCTGCACTGATGGGCACTGAGGAGGCTGCACTGATTGGGCACTGCACAGGCTGCACTAAGGCAGCACTGATAAGGATGCACTGATAAGGCAGCACTAATGAGGTACTGAGGTGGCACTGACGAGGCTGCTCTTTTGGGCACTGATGAGGCTGCACTGAGGCGGCACTGATAAACTACACTTATATAGTGATCTGCTGCACTGATGGGCAATGAGGCTGCATTTATGGGCACTGAGGAGCTGCACTGATATGCTGCACTGATGGGCACTGAGGAGACTGCACTGATTGGGCACTGAGGAGTCTGCACTGATTAGGCACTGAGGAGGCTGCTCTAAGGCAGTATTGATGAGGCACTGATTACAGCAGAGTACAGTGTGTATATTAAATAATTATGGGCATGTGTCTACAGTTCGGTATTGATTACATAAAGCAAGTAAGGGTGATATGTTTATCTGCTGTTGTGGCTGGAAGGGGAGAGCACAAACATGCTTTGCATTTATAAGGCTGTAACATACCTATCCTGCTGTGTGTTATTGAGTAGTCTGGATGGCTGCACTGATAAGGCAGCACTGATGGTTACATATCACAGAGTCCAGTATTGTAGTGATATTAAAGCTTATTGAGATTTCCATGCATTAGAGGGTTTCACCATTATCATGTTATTGATTAGTAAGTTAGCGCTGCAATTTTTTTCTTCTCATGACGACATTTACTTGTGCCACATACTAATGTAAAGCAGCATGGCCCGGCTCTTTCTGTAGTGTGGCTAAGGATGTTCTCACATACACCATACAAGCACTGATTGCTGTTTGAAAGATCTCAAAGCTACAGTAGGAGGAGGAATATTTATAATACTGAATTACAGCAGAGTACAGTGTGTATAATATATAATTATGAGCATATGTCTACAGTTCCGTAATTATTACATAAAGCAAGTAAGGGCAATTTGTTTATTTGCTGTTGTGGCTGGAGGTGGAGAGCACAAACATGCTTTGCATTTATAAGGCTGTAACCTACCTATCGTGCTGTGTGTTATTGAGTAGTCTGGATGGCTGCACTGATAAGGCAGCACTGATGGTTACATATTACAGAGTCCAGTATTGTAGTGATATTGAAGCTTATTCAGATTTCCGTGCATTAGAGGGTTTCACGATTATCGTGTTATTGATTAGTAAGTTAGCACTGCAATTTTTTTCTTCTCATGACGACATTTACTTGTGCCACATGCTAATGTAAAGCAGCATGGCCCGGATCTTTCTGTAGTGTGGCTAAGGATGTTCTCACATACACCATACAAGCACTGATTGCTGTTCGAAAGATCTCAAAGCTACAGTAGGAGGAGGAATATTTATAATACTGAATTACAACAGAATACAGTGTGTATAATATTTATTTATGAGCATATGTCTACAGTTCGGTAATGATTACACAAAGCAAGTAAGGGCAATTTGTTTATTTGCTGTTGTGGCTGGAGGTGGAGAGCACAAACATGCTTTACATTTATAAGGCTGTAACCTACCTATCCTGCTGTGTGTTACTGAGTAGTCTGGCTGGCTGGCACTGATGAGGCTGCACTGATAAGGCAGCACTAATGGGTACTGAGGTAGCACTGATGAGGCTGCACTGAGGCGGCACTGATAAGCTGCAGTAAGAAGGCTGCATTGAAATGCTGCACTGATAAACTGCACTTATGGGCACTGAGGACGCTGCACTGATGGGCACTGAGGACGCTGCACTGATTGAGCACTGAGGAGGCTGCACTAAGGATGCACTGATGAGGCTGCACTGATAAGGCAGCACTGATGGGTACTGAGGTGACACTGATGAAGCTGCACTGAGGCAGCACTGATAAGCTGCACTAATAAGGCTGCATTGATATGCTGCACTAATAAACTGCACTGATAGACAATGAGGCTGAACTTATGGGCACTGATGAGCACTGAGGTGGCACTGATCAGGCTGCACTTATGGGCACTGATGAGGCTACACTTATGGGTATGATAAGCTGCACTGATAAGGCAGCACTGATGAGGCTGCACTGATAAGCAGTGGACACCATCCACTGCCCTACTGACACTGTCCAATGCCAAATATCTGTAGCGTTTTTCCATCATCCCTGCAAAGTTTCATTTTTGTTATGTCTTATTTTCAGTTGGATGTGTATTATATGTGACGTTACATATCACAGAGACCGGTACAGTAAATAAACCCCATTGTGTACTTAAAAGTGGGGTATGCCTGTATTGTGGTGATATTGAAACTTATTGAGATTTCCATACATTAGAGGGTTCCATCATTATTGTGTTATTGATTAGTAAGTTAGTGCTGCACTTTTTTGTTTCTCATGCTGACATTTACTTGTGCTACATGCTAATGTAAAGGAGCATGGTCCGGGTCTATCTGTGATGCGGCTAGGGATGTTCTGACATACACCATACAAGCACTGATTGTGGTTAGAAAGATCTCAAAGTTACAGCAGGAGGAGGAATATTTAGAATACTGAATTATAGCAGAGTACAGTGTGTATAAAATATAATTATGGGTAAGTGTCTACCGTTCAGTAATAATTACATAGCATAATATGACACATGTGTGGAGTCTGAGAGACTGCACACCCCTAAATGGTAAATCTTAAAAAAGAAGAAAGTTCCCCATGGGGTTTTAAAGCAGCAATGGAGAGTCGCACGGAGTATATTGTAAAAAAAATGAATATTTTTTTATCAAAGGACAAATAGACAATACTACATAAAAGTAAAAACACAAGCTCTGGTTTATACTGTGCAAGACTGCTGGATTGGGAAAAAAGGGTAGACAATACCAAAAAAGTAAAAATACAAAATAATAGACTTATGATGGTGGAATTGTGGTTGTGCTGTCCATTGTACAAGAGAAAAAAGCCCCAATGCATTTTGACCTAAATGTTTTACGGTCTTCCTCAGGGGGTTCTCATATTTCCTCTCCGTCAACCAGGCTTGCTTAACCAGAGACTTCTTGTTAAAATACACACATACAGATTGCAGTTGATTTCCCCATTGGTGATCCTGGAAAATGCTGAGAAATTATGCTCTCCTCCACCCCGAAGGGGCCGCCCCCAGGCCGTAGGGCTTACAAGTGGTCACGAATAGTTGGGCACCCCAAGGGAGAAAAGAGTAATACCTGATTATTCAAAGACATATAATTAGATTGAAAAGTGCGCTAAATACTCAGCTTCAATTGTGCTAAAAATACAAAAAATACTAAAAAATATATAGTGATGTGCTCTCACAACTTAACATAAATAAATCGTAACAAATATCTGGCAGCAATCTATTGGAAATAACAAGTCCACCTACTGCATATAAATATTAAAACAAATGTAGTACACAGATAAATCAGAGGACACTCTGATTGAATAAATGTCTCTTATAAGGCATATGTTAAATCGCAATCTCTGTCAGCTCACTGTTTAGACTGGTGATCCGCTGTTAATCATCTGTTTATACTGATATTCTGCTGTTACTGATCTCCATTATTGTATTCCAATCATGCAATTAGAAATAGAAAGGCATTCATTGCACAATATGCTGTTAATTATTCTCTTGGGAATAAAGCAGATGCACTCACTTGTAACATTCTATTGTAAAAGTGCATAGAGCAGTCAGCCATCCACCAATATCCTTCTCGCGTTGAGCCGCGAGTAACACTACAGCACTATGGATGACGTCACTAGGCTCCTCCCGACGCGTTGCGTCACATGTCACGTGACTTTTTAAAGGGTCAACTTTTTTAAAGGGTCTACCTTCCTGCTGTGTGTTACTGAGTAGTCTGGCTGGCTGGTTACAGAATGAGGGGTTGTGATTTATGTTGAAGTGGGTTAATTCACATTTAACATGTACATGCCTAGTGTACCCTCTTACATTCACTGCAATTCCCGAAGCATGATGGGAAGTGTAGTTTGATTATAGTTTAGAGAGAGAGGAGAGGATATGATGTAATCCGTGTTCTGAAAGCTCCTTGGCAGAATAGATGCTGCATTTTTTTAAAAACACAGAGGGCTTCCTGAAAATTCAATTAGAATTTTCTCTTCAATGGTAAGGAAATTCACAAATGCAATAACTGTTTAGTGCTTTGTGTAGGGGGGGTGTACTAATGGGGGATTTTTGCGAACCCGGAGTTCTGCTTTAAGTTGAACCCCCGCTTCCCTTATTTTTCTGAACCCACTAATGGGCATCACGTAATCTGAAAAGCTCAGTGCCTCTCAATACTGGGCATCAGCACTTTGAGAGTGTTGCCACTTTTTTTGAGTTCCTTTTCATATTACACATTGCCGAAGAGCAGAAGGCTGGAATTTTCATGACAGGGGGCAACACACCTGTTAATATGCTAATCTTAAAGTTCAGTGCCACATGTGCTAGTCCACACCATCTATTGTATGCTTAAAGAACCATAACTTCAAACAATTTTGAAAATTAATCTGCTATTGCTTTTACTAAAAATTACTCATAAAATGTTTATATTAGTTGTACTTCTAGAAAATGTTACAAGGAGGTTTGTCAGTATAGAGGATTTTGTGGCTTGATTGACAAGTTTTCTGAGTTCCCTGGCTACTCAAATAAAACAAAGAATGGTGTTGCATGTAAGATGGTTATCCTGAACACAGGAAGATCCTTACTCTGGTGTTCAAAAAAAATTTGGTGCACCATTCTTGTGCTGTATTTGTAGAGTTTTCCAATCAAGTTCAAAACTTTACTAACAGCAGAATTAAATGTATGCAATCTTTATGCAAACTGGAATGTGTTTAAAATATTTACATGGAAAAATGATGAAGTATTGATTTGTTATATATTGTACTTGAATTTAATGGCTTTTTTATACATGTCTTAATATCTATTCATATCGTATTTGCTGTTAACTTAGCCTTATACTATTGAATAAAACGTGCTTTAAAGTACAGTTATTGTAAAACATTTACTACTTGAAAGATGTATTTAAGTTATTTATTTAACTCGCTCTATAGAAATGCTGTCCAATTATGTAAACACTTATGTACATACAAAGGTTTCCTTTAATCTGTTCTCCTTTACTTATGTACTGAAGGCATCTCCTTGACCTTCTTGCACTCAGAGAGAAAAACTTGATTTATTTACTTTTCCAATAATCTGATGTTCCATAACTTTTTTAACAATATTAAATTCCATACATCAGGCAGCTTTTTGATGATGCTGAACTCCTGTTAAACTTATCTTGGACCAAAAGGAAAAATCTGAAAATTCTACTTGGGGTTGGGAGTATATAGGTGACCAAAATTTACTGTTCCAAGCAATCATTAAGGGAAGGTCATGTGTCAGAAAAGATGTTGGCTTTTATATTGGTATTGCACAAATAAAAGTGTATCTTTAGCTGCCACCCCCATCATTTTCCTCCATACCTAACTTACCGTGTGGTCCAGGTGGCACAGTTCTAATACTCACCCCCCTGTTGTCCCTCTGAGGTCCACTTGTGTTCTACCACCTCTCGGTCCTGTACCACCATGTTGATGACATGTGACATTATTCAGAGGGCCGCCAGCTCTTCCTGGTTCAGCCAGCATACCTCCTGATGGGATATGTGACAAGCATATCCCAGGGGGCAAAGGGAGGACAGTGCACATCATTTGCCTAGGAAAAGGATTAGCAAGGGGGCCAAGGCTGCACTTTTTTAAATGAAACAAGACAGTCCTATTATGGAGGGTAGGAGGGTTGGAGAGGAGGGAAGTATTTCCTAAGGGTGAAGATCCACTTAAAATCTGTTAGTGGATTTGGTTTATTAAATTCAGCCAATTTGTTTACGGATTATATGGCATTGTAAGAAAAAAGGGCACATGCACTACCTGCTATGGATTCCCTGGATTAGAGTTTAATGTGTGGTGAATTGTTCCTTTTTTACATGTATTTGCTCTAGAGCTCTGAAGTAGATTTGTATTCTTAATACCAACCACAGGTTGGTAAGTTAAAGTGATATTAAAGCTTTTTTCTATTAAAATAACAAACATGTTATACTTACCAGCTTTGTGCAGTGGTTTTGCACAGAGCAGCCCTGATCCTCCTCTTCTCGGGTCCTCCAACCGGCACTCCTTGCTCCTCCTTTGGTGAGTGTCTTTTGACGCAGACCAGATAGCTGGTCCCCACCCCTCACTCCCTCGTCACAGGATTTCATTGTAAATTGCAGGAGCCAATGGCAATGACATTTTGCCAAGGCACCCCTGAAGAACCTAGAAGGCACACCAGGGTGCCTAGACAGCCTGGTTGAAAAAGGCTGACCTATATGATTAGGAATATAATCTGAACAATTTCTGTCAAAATGGATTTGGCTCCTGTTCTTTTGAATTGAGGAAACTTATTATGAGATGGGAGGAAACAGTGTTGCAAAGTTTATATACACTGAGCAAAATTATAAAAGCAACACTTTTGTGTTTGCTTCTATTTATCATGAGCTGAACTCAAAGATATACGACTTTTTCTATGTACACACCTCATAGGTGTGGCATATTAAGATGCTGATTAGACAGCATGATTATTGCACAGGTGTGTCTTAGGCTGGCCACAATAAAAGGCCACTCTGAAATGTGCGGTGGATGAATTATCTAGGCAAAGGAGAAGTGCTCACTAACACAGATTTAGACAGATTTGTGAACAATATTTGAGAGTAATAGGCCTTTTGTGTACATAGAAAAAGTCGTAGGTCTTTAAATTCAGTTCATGATAAATAGGGGCAAACACAAAAGTGTTGCTCAGTGTATATAGACGTATGCCGCGTACACACGATTGGACTTTGCGACTGGAAATCGATGTGAGCTTATTGTCGGAAAGTCACCATGTGTATGCTCCATCGAACATTTGTTGTCAGAATTTCCACACACAAATGTTTGAGAGCAGGTTCTGAAATTTTTTGACAACAAAGGAAAGTCCGATCGTGTGTACACAAGTCCCACGCACAAAAGTCCACGCATGCTTAGAATCAAGTATGAGACAGAAGCGCTCGGTCTTGTAAAACTAGCATTCTTAATGGAGATAGCACATTCGTTACGCAGCAAATTTTTTAATCTTGCAATACAGCGCATTCTCTTCTTCTTTATAATGCTAGAATAATGAAGTTGCTTCGCTGCTGATATTCACTGTTCTGACAAACAGATTTTTTAGTATTTCTCGTGATCTCATGAATAATCTTTGTTTTTGTTGTTTTTCTATCAAGATCTCCAGAATAATCTTTTTTTATTTTTTATAGTGATCTCCTTTTTCTAAAAAAAATTTCTACAGATCTCCAGAATAATTTTTTTTTCTAGTGATCTCCATAATATTTTTTAGTCGTTTTGTGTGTCAAGTTACCACAACACCATTATTATCTTGTATTTTTTTACTTCAAATAGGTTGGTTGGTGTTGGTGTCCCTTGTTAATTTGACATTGTATTTTTGAAATGTACCTGCCTACTTACGAACAAACTGTCCTTTTTGAAATAAAACACATAGCCAAGTATTTGTCAAAACCAAAATTTAATAGGGGTCCTTAAAAAATAAAGAGGAAGGCAACACTGGAGAAACAGTTGGAATTGGTGAAGCCTTTGTACCCTAGGGCAGACATCAATTATTTGACTGTCAAATTGGGTAACCCGAGGAGTCCATTTAATAGGGAGCACAATATGGTCCAGGACTCAGAGAGATCGGGAGCAGCAGCAGATGACATATATGTCCTGAGGCTGTGGCCTTACAACAGCCTGCGTCTTTTGCCAGACCACACCAAACCCAGGCCATCACTCTCAACACTTCCTTCCACGCTTCTTTCTAGGCTGTTGTTGTGGGTTGGGTGGCTGTGTTGTTGGAGTCACAGCCATATGACTCGGGGCCACCAGGGGTAGTTGTGAGGACTGCAGTAGCCTGCCGAATCAAAACAGTACCTGACTCCTCCAGGTTCTTCAACCTCCTGTTCCTTTTTGTTGGAAGGCGGAGGGGAGGAACCTGGGATTCTGTCAGGCTGCTTTCCACGGCCACCTCCTGGCTGCCACTTTCCACAGCCACCTCCTTGCTGCCACTTTCCATGGCCTCCTCCTCGCTGAGACTTTCCTGTGTATGAAAATGGGACATAGTTTTAGTTTTTTGGTCATCAATCACACACAATTTTGAGCTCATGACTGTTGCCAATTGAAAAGACTATCATTCTGACCCCAGCATTTTTCATTCTTGTCCCAATCATTTTTGGCCACTACTGTCTATTGATATGTAAACCATTTTGTTAAATCAGAAATTAGTGATCAATAATAGCATCTAGTTAACATCATTGAATTTTTGACAAGAAATATGTTGAACAATGCTATACCTGGCTCAAGCTGGGCTCCTCCACATCTTCTTCCTGGGTGGAAGGCCCAGGTTGGACTTCTGAAGCCTCATCTGGTGTGGAAGGAAGTGTGGAAGGAAATGTTGATAGCGATGGCCTAGGTTCACTCTGGTCTGACAAAAACCACAGTCGGTCGTATTACCAAAGTCTGGGGACATAAACGTCATCTGCTGATGCTCCTGATCTCATGGAATCCTGGACCTTCTTGTGCTCCCTATTATATGTGCTCCTCAGGCCACCAATGTTGGCCTTCAAATAGTTGATGTCTGCCACGGGAGTGACCGGCTTCACTATTTCCAACAGTTGCTCCAGCACTGCCTTCCTCTTTAGCTTGTTGGAATAGTCCCTGTTTTTGACTTGCCAGAGACATGGCAGCTCCCTGTACATGTCTATGAAGTTTGGCAGGAAGTCTGGGTCAGTAAATGTATCCATTTTCTCTGCAAGACAAAACACAAGACAAGCCCTAATGTCAGGCTTAACTCTCCTAATCTTGTCCCAATATAGGCTTCAATCTATAAGCAGTATAGGCTACTAACCACTAATGAAGTTAAAATTGTGCCTTGTTTGCACGATCGGCGCTTACGCTACTCCGTCCTCCACTAACAGATCGTACGTATGACGCACACGTGTTATGCTTTATATACACTGTGCTTGTATGAAACTCTGCCCCTGACCTTCTTTCTAATGTATTCTCCACCCCTTCTCTTTCGGTGCAGTGGGAGCACATGCCAGAGAAGAGACAGCAGGTGCATGCAGAGAGCAGCAATGAGGAGGAAAGCCCAGAGCATGAAACGTCATGATCCAGGATGAGATATAAGGCCTCAAATATGTCCTTTGTAGAGATGGTGGACATCTTGAAGAGAGCTGACAATTTATTTATTTATTTATTTCAGGTACTTATATAGCGCCGTCAATTTACGCAGCGCTTTTACATATACGTTGTACATTCACATCAATCCCTACCCTCAAGGAGCTTTTAATCTAAGGTCCCTAACTCACATTCATACATACTAGGGACAATTTAGACAGGATCCAATTAACCTACCAGCATATCTTTGGAGTGTGGGAGGAAACTGGAGTACCCAGAGTAAACCCACACAGGCACAGGGAGAACATGCAAACTCCGAGCAGGTAGTGTCGTGATTGGGATTCGAACCAGCGACCCTTCTTACTGCTAGGCGAGAGTGCTACCACTGTGCTGCCCATGATATGAAGTATGGACCGTACAGCAGCTCAAATATGAGAAAGGCCAAGATCATGACTAAAGATGTGAGAAGTCTGCACAGGAATTTTGGGGTACGACGATCCACGTAGAAATTGAGGAAACAATGGTCAGACCTGAAATTGAGGGAGCACGATCAGTACAGAAGGATCAAGAAAGTGCTGCAAAAAAGTAAGTATTTGTTGTGTGTTCCTATAATTATTATTACTTAAGTGCTGCTCCATGAGCTTTTCTTTACTGTTGTACAGTTTAAAATGGCAAGTTTCAGGTTTGTGGGCACAGTAATCATTCCTAGTAAACATTGTTCGTTAGCCCACTAATATGATGTTTTTGGCAGATGCAGGTTAACTACATTTGTTCATGCCTATTTGTATTAAAAGAAGTTTAGTACATTGTTGTCTAGATGGGTTTGTAACTAGAATGAAATTCAAACTAGATTCAGTGTAATGAGTGGACACTCAGCAGCTGTTTACACATCTGGATGCAGGAGCACTAGTGTGGGACACCTGAACAACCTTTTTAGGGTGTCCCACGCAGGTGCTCCAGTGGATACTAGGGGTCTCTCCATGTGTGAAACTTTAACAAAACAGGTAAGTATTCCAGCTTTGGAAAGGGAAAAAAATGTTTTTAGCTTGGAACTCTGCCAAAACAGACAATTGTACAACACTTCCAAACAATGTTTCATATTACTATTTTTTGCTTTAAAAAAGTATACCTTTTTTGTATTCACATAGGGGAGAAAAGAATTGGGACATCTGAGGACACCACGAACCCCACTACTCATGAAGAAGGGGAAATCCCCACACACCATGAAGAAGATGTGGAGGCAGAGGTTTATGAAGTGGGCGTAATAGTGACCACAACAGATCAGTGTCTGAGACCACAGCTTCAGGTAATAGATGTATGCCTGCATATTTATAATACATGGTGTGTTTTATTATTTTTAGGTGATGTAGATGTTGTAGAAGAAGAAACTAATTTCAACAGTGCAAGTGCACAGATCCTCATCGGTGAGATCATGGTGTGCAATCGGGATTTAGAGATGGTCAAGCAAAATATCACTGATGTCTAAAAAAAATGAACAACATCATTGATGTTTAGGCAGAATCTAAAACCAACAAAAATTGTAAAGCTGCTCATTGTATTTTTTTTGCTAAAGTTTTAGAGTAATTTGAAAGCCAAATTTTGAAGATGAACACAGTGTGTCAACATGTGCTATCTGCCATCACGGGATATCAATTTACGCGTTTTGTGGATGCAACCCCTTCCTCCAAACTAAAGTAGATGAGAGGAAGGTGTTGCGCCCCCAAAACACGTCCCTTGATCCCCCATGATGGGAGCTAGCACATGTTGACATTAGGAATGGGATCTGGAGGGAAATCCACATTTTGACTCCGAATTTGTGTGCATCTTCAAAATTTGGCTTTTACAGGGGTGACATCACCTCATCTGATGAAGGCAAGATCAACACAGTTTTGACATACCGGTACTAATGTCTCATATGACCTTCACTTTATCAAAGTTGAACTTTGTAAGTTCCTGAGTTGCGTATGTTATGGTTTTAAACAAGCCTGTTTAGCCAAAAAAAAGGCTATATATTCTGTCAAACATAAATGTTACAAAATGTTGGTTTGTTGAAAAAAACCTTTTATTATAATGTACATGTGAATTTGCTTGGAGTAAAATATTTTATACTCAACAATGTGTGGTTTCTTTCAATGCTCAATACCAGTTTTTGTAGTAAGTTGGTGTAGTTACAGTGAGAATGGGGGTATTTACTAAAGGCAAACCCACTTTGCACTCCAAGTGCACTTGTAAATAACTCCCACGGTGCTCTAAAATTTTGCCCTAATCAGGCCATTTAGGGGCAATTAATTTATGGAGCTGAAAAGGATGATTATTTTTATCATTAATGCATTACATACATTAACAACAAAAACAAGGTGTGTGTGTGTGTGTGTAGCAGACCCATAGCATAATAGTTAGCTGAAGAAGAGATTGTCACCTCATGTATCAAATAAGTTACGTTTGCACTATTGAAGAAAATGGCCAAAAAAAGGCCATTGGAGAACCTAGGAGACAGCTAAAAGAAACACAAGCAGTAAATTCAAATGAAATATGAGTTCATTTTATAATAAAAAATGTTTTTTAAAACATGCTTAGACATTCTCTGGCATATCAACGGTCCCCCTACGCGCAAAGTACTCTACATACTTTTGGCGTACTTCGCGGGTGCTTTGGGGGGGCAAGCCAGGACTGCCAGGTTCAAGAGCCATCAGGGTTGTTGGATCCGGTAATAAGCCAGCCCAACTGAGGCCACATAGTTGGCTGCATTTTTGCGCAAAAAGTTATGTAAAATGCAGCAGCATAGAATTATGAGATTGAGTTTATATTCTGCCATATTAATAGCTGTGAGGAATAGGCAGAACCGGCTGGCCATTATTCCAAAGACATTCTCCACCACTCTTCTGGTTCTGGCCAGCCGGTAATTAAAAACTCTCTGGTCCGGGGTGAGGGTCCTCATCGGGAATGGCCGCAGAAGATGGTCCCCCAGCGCAGATACTTCATCTGCTATGAAGATGAACGGGAGTCCCGCCACATTATCTTCCAGAGGGGGCAACTTCAAACTGCCATTCTGGAGCCATATGTAAAACTCCGTCAGGGAGATGACTCCACCATCTGACATCTGGCCATTTTTCTCCACGTCCACATACAAAAACTCGTACGTGGCTGACACCACCGCCAACAACACTATACTACTATACCCCTTATAATTATAATAGTATGACCCTGAGTTTGGGGGTGGGATAATGCGGACGTGTTTCCCATTGATTGCCCCACCACAGTTGGGGAAGTCCCACTCCTGGGCAAACTGGGAGGCCAAAGTCTGCCATTCCTGTGGGTTTGAAGGAAACTGTGGAGTCAAACAAGAAAAAAAAAATGAGTACTTTTGTACATAACATTGCAAGCAGATTAGACACAAACATTATTGGCCAACATACAGTGGGGACGGAAAGTATTTAGACCCCCTTAAATTTTTCACTCTTTGTTATATTGCAGCCATTTGCTAAAATCATTTAAGTTCATTTTTTTCCTCCACCCCACCCCAAAGCACCTTGTCCCCATGTTGATGAGGACAAGGGCCTCTTCCCGACAACCCTGGCCGTTGGTTGTCAGGGTCTGCGGGCGGAGGGCTTATCGGAATCCGGGAGCCCCCTTTAATAAGGGGGCCCCCAGATCCTGGCCCCCCCACCCTATGTGAATGAGTATGGGGTACATCGTACCCCTACCCATTCACCTAGGGAAAAATTGTCAAATAAAAAAACACACTTCACAGGTTTTTAAAGTAATTTATTAGACAGCTCTCTTTTGCCGCTCTTTTGCTATAGCGGAGGAGCCCGGTCTGCTGCCTTCTTCTCTTCAGGGGTCTCTCCGGTTCTTCTCTGCACTCTCCGGGTCTTCTGCCGGGCTCCTCCGCTATCTTCTGCTCTTTTGCCACTCTTTTGCTATAGCGGAGGAGCCCGGTCTTCGGTCTTCTGCCTTCTGCCCTCTTCCCTTCTTCTGATGTTGACACGACGATCTCTCCGGCTGGAATGCACTCTGGGCGCTCCGCTCTGACTTATATAGGCGGTGACCCCGCCCCCTTATGCCATCACAGTCCCTGGGCATGCTGGGACTGTGACGTTTTAGGGGGCATGGTCATCACCCGATGACCACGCCCCCTTATGCCGTCACAGTACCAGCATGCCCAGGGACTGTGACGGCATAAGGGGGCGGGGTCACCACCTATATAAGCCATAGCAGAGCGCACAGAGAGCATTCCAGCCGGAGAGAGCGTTGTGTCAACATTGGAAGAAAAGTAAAAGGAAGAAGGCAGAAGTCTGGGCCACCGCTAGCAATAGAGCTGTAGAAGATAGCGGAGGAGCTGGCAGAAGATCAGGACACCAGGAGGAGATGCCGGAGAGACCCCGAAGTCGGAAGAAGACCCCGAAGTCGGAAGAAGACCCCAAAGCTGTCTAATAAATTACTTTAAAAACCTGTGTACTGTGTTTTTTTATTGACACTTTTTTCCCTAGGTGAATGGGTAGGGGTACAATGTACCCCATACTCATTCACAAAGGGTGGGGGGCTGGGATCTGGGGGCCCCCTTATTAAAGGGGGCTTCCGGATTCTGATAAGCCCCCCGCCCGCAGACCCCGACAACCAACGGCCAGGGTTGTCGTGAAGAGGCCCTTGTCCTCATCAACATGGGGACAAGGTGCTTTGGGGTGGGGGGGCCCGCAGCGCGCCCCCCTCCCCCAAGGCACCAATCCCCCCATGTTGAGGGCATGCGGCCTGGTACAGTTCAGGAGGGGGGGGCGCTCGCTCGTCCCCACCCCCATTCCTGTCAGCCTGGGCTGCGTGCTCGGATAAGGGTCTGGTATGGATTGGGGGACCCCCACGCCCTTTTTTCGGTGTAGGGGGTTCCCCTCAAGGTCCATACTAGACCTAAGGCCCTGGTATGCTCCTGGGGGGAACCCATGCCGGTTTTTTATTTAAAATTTGGCGCGGAGTTCCCCCTCAAGATTCACACCAAGACATCCAACATTGCGTTATTTCCTGCCCCCTGCTGTAGCCCCTCCCATTGTGTGTTATTTTTAATTGGTCAAAGGACAAGTATACTATCTGAAAAGTCGGATCAAAGTAGTATCCTGTTCATAAAAGTCGGATGGATGTAGGACTAATGTAGGATCAATGTAGGACCAATGTAGGACTGATGTCGCAGAGCAAAGTAGGATGAAAGTCGTACTACTGTCGTGTAGTATAGTGTGAACCCAGCCTGAGATGGTTCTACACCTTCATTTGAGTCCAGCTGTGTTTGATTATACTGATTGGACTTGATTAGGAAAGATACACACCTGTCTATATAAGATCTTACAGCTCACAGTGCATGTCAGAGCAAATGAGAATCATGAGGTCAAAGGAACTGCCCGAAGAGCTCAGAGACAGAATTGTGGCAAAGCACAGATCTGGCCAAGGTTACACAAAAAATTCTGCTGCACTTAAGGTTCCTTAAGAGCACAGTGGCCTCCATAATCTTTAAATGGAAGACGTTTGGGACGACCAGAACCCTTCCTAGAGCTAGCTGTCCGGCCAAACTGAGCTATCGGGGAGAAGAGCCTTGGTGAGAGAGGTAAAGAAGAACCCAAAGATCACTGTGGCTGAGCTCCAGAGATGCTGTCAAGTACCTTACAGCGGAGTCTCAAATGCTGAGGAAGGCCTCTCACATGTTTCTCAACACCCCTGGTAGTGAGGACAGGGAGTGCTGGGGCACGGAAGGGTGCAGGTGCCTGTGGCTGGAAGCTGGAACTTGGAGATTCAGGATCCTCTTGGAGAAGATGAGAAGACTGATCACCAGAAATGCTCAGTAGAAGCCAGGCAGGTAGGTATGGATTCAAGAACAACTGCAATGTCAGGACAGGCAAAGGTTGGCAACTGGCTGGCAACAAGGTATTCACACAGAAGGCAAGTTCGTGGTCGAGGTCAGGCAGAGTTTAGCTGAAGACGATCCAGCACTTGTGTCAGACAAAGACCTTGTTATATATGGCGTTGAGCACCAGGATTGGTGAACGTGAATGTGCGTGCGTGAGAACGTACACCTGCTCGTATGGGTGTGCGGGTGCGCACACACATTTGTACGCGTGCGTGTGCACGTTTGATCCGGAACTTGTTCGCCTCTGTCGGGGATACCGCGCATGGCCGTTAGTCACTGCTGCATGGAGACGGGAGCTAGTACTGTGAGTTCTCTGACAGATGCAGTCAGGAGATGCAAGAAAGTTGTAGAAAGTCAACCATCACTGCAGGCCTCCACCAGTTGGGGCTGTATGGCAAAGTAGCCCAACGGAAGCCTCTCCTCAGTGCAAGACACATGAAAGCCCGCATGGAGTTTGCTAAAAAACACCTGAAGGACTCCAAGATGGTGAGAAATAAGATTCTCTGGTCTGATGAGACCAAGATAGAACTTTTTGGCCTTAATTATAAGCGGTATGTGTGGAAAAAAACAGGCACTGCTCATCACCTGTCCAATACAGTCCCAACAGTGAAGCATGGTGGTGGCAGCATCATGCTGTGGGGGTGTTTTTCAGCTGCAGGGACAGGACGACTGGTTGCAATTGAGGGAAAGATGAATGCAGCCAAGTACAGGGATATCCTGGACGAAAACCTTCTCCAGAGTGCTCAGGACCTCAGACTGGGCTGAAGGTTTACCTTCCAACAAGACAATGACCCTAAGCACACAGCTAAAATAATGAAGGAGTGGCTTCACAACAACTCCGTGACTGTTCTTGAATGACCCAGCCAGAGCCCTGACTTAAACCCAATTGAGCATCTCTGGAGAGACCTAAAAATGGCTGTTCACCAATGTTTACCATCCAACCTGACAGAACTGGAGAGGATCTGCAAGGAGGAATGGCAGAGGATCCCCAAATCCAGGTGTGAAAAACTTCTTGCATCTTTCCCAAAAAGACTCATGGCTATATTAGATCAAAAGGGTGCTTCTACTAAATACTGAGCAAAGGGTCTGAATACTTAGGACCATTTTATATTTCAGTTTTTCTTTTTTAATAAATCTGCAAAAATGTCAACAATTCTGTGTTTTTCTGTCAATATGGGGTGCTGTGTGTACATTAATGAGGAAAAAAAAAAAATTAACTTAAATGATTTTAGCATATGGCTGCAATATAACTGAGTGAAAAATTTAACGGGGCCTGAATACTTTCCATCCCCACTGTAAGTATAACATTTATTGAAATGAGTATTTAAAGACAAAAGTATAATAAGGTCCTCAGATTCCTCACCCCCTATGATGGCCCATTGTAAAAAATTTTGTTTTGGACAGGTAACCATCTCCACTTCATTGAGAGATGAATGCATAAATAATGTGGATGACTTTGGCCAGCCCCTCCTTACTTACACTATTAGCAGCTCACTGGACAGGTAAGAAGTGTCATAATCCAAAAATATGAATACACACTATCCAAATTGAAGCACATTTTTACATTCTGCAATTACCTATCAAGATAATAGGAGAACAAAACTTTAAACAGTACCATTTGAAAGTATTCAGGCAGGCCCTTGCACTACATGCACTAAAATGTAGCTGAGAAAATACATTGTTAAGTGACTAGGCTAGGTGTATATGGGCCCCGGATAGCATGCTGGGTAGGTTAATGAAGGCAAATATGCATGAAGGACAAAAAAGGAGCATTAAAAGCTTCATGCATGCATGAGGACAAAGAGGACATTCACAGCATATTACAATCATGGTAATTAGGGAATGATGAAATAAATACAATACATTAGCAAACATTAAATACATAGAATGTGATGTTAAAGGACACAACTTACCTTAATATAGTCCTTCTGCAGGGCCTACATGATGGCAGAACAGGTCTCTGGAATAATGATTTCCAGAGCCTGGGGTGAGATTCCAGTCGTGAACTTGATATCCTGGAGACTTCTCCCTGTCGCAAAGTACCGCAAGGTAGCGATGAGCCTCTGCTCAGAGGTGATGGCTTGTCGCATGCAGGTGTCCTGCTTCATAATATAAGGGGACAGCAAAGCCAACAGACGGTGAAAAACAGGGTCTGTCATCTGGAGATAATTCCTGAATGCATCAGGATTATTCTCCTGGATCTCCCGCAACAAAGGCATGTGCGTGAATTGGTCACGCTGGAGCAACCAATTCTTTGTCCATGAACTCCTCCTCGCCCTGTTCATGGACTGGACTTGGGTCAAACCAAGAACTCCAACACCAAGCCCAAGCACAGCACGAACTCTACGACGAGAACGTACCTGCAACATGGCTTGAAAACGGTCGGCTGCTCAGAACGAACTGACAGATTGCACTGAAAATCAGAAAGGACATGACAACACGTACTAAAGAACAGATATAAACCCACAAGCACAAACTGAAAAGCAGAAACGAACTGAAAAGCACGAGGTTGAAAAGCGCGAATCGTCTCTCACCAAACTTCTACTAACACAAGATAAACACGAGATTAGCATAAGGAGCCCAAACGGTGGCGCACTGGCTATTGAACTTCCTTTTTATAGTCCCGTTGTATATGTTATACCTCACCGCGTTCTTGACGTTCGGAATTTCTGACATTTGTGTGATCGTGTGTATGCAAGACAAGTTTGAAAAAAATCCACGGTTTTGTTGTCGGAAAATCCGATCGTGTGTACGAGGCATTAGTCTCTGAGGAATTGAATGACAGGCTAAAACAGGATATAAGGGGATTGGAATCCCAATAATAAATTCTAAGCGAAACAAATATATGTGTAACATTCATGACTATGAGGTTAATGTTATTTATGATGGGAAACCTCAGTGGATACATTTGTGTATTCTAGAGGTGCAGCTACTAGATTTTTGAGAGATTCTGAGGGAGCAGAAAATAAAACAAAGTAAATGTTGCAGCAGAAAACATTGTTATGGTAAACAGATACCCCTGGCACAAAAAACAATAATTAAGAATTAAATATTAGTAATATCCTTAACCTTTTGAATGAGGATCATAATCCCCATTTATCTGGATCAGAAAGAACCATGTTTACTTTTTAAGGGTCTTTTTTTCTCATCAGATTTGTTTATTATTTTCTAAATATAACAAAGATTTTCAAATTGAGTGCATACAAGGATGGTGCTACAATATTCAAATAGCAATAAAGCTAAACATATTGATTTATGAACAGGATGAGTACATAATGATGTAAAAATGTAACGAGTAGAGCAACAAATAAACCAATAAAGTATTACATCAAAAGCATTAGGCTGCTTTCACACTGAAAGGAAAAGAAAATGCCGCTCCAGGTGAGTGATGGAACCAAGTAAACTGGAGAATGGACTCCTCCCAGGGTGCTAGCCTCGGCTCGCCGGCTGTGCAATTTGAATACAAGGAATGGATGGGTGCACACTGAGGTAGTGATGAATCCTTTCATTGTAAAATCCGTAACATGAATAACACCACAGGACAGATAGGTACAAACAGGTACAGGTAGACGCGTTTCACACAGCAACGCTGCACTTATTCATTACCCAGGTTAGACTTAATAGGGTATCTGTTTTTTTTGCTTTGAGGTAATAAAGGTGTTGTGATTTATGTATTAATTTATCTGCAGAGTCAGTGAGAAACAGGTCAAATTCTAAGCGGGCTCTATCAAGCTTAGCTTTAGTAGAAGGGGAGGGCGAATTTTGGAATGCATTTGTGACACAGGCAAAGTGAAGTAAACAGGGTTACTAATCCGGCGCTTTAGTGTATATGAGGGTTAAATACTCTTAATAGAATTAGCAAAAATTTGCAGAAATTTAGCAGCCACTATATTGACACAATGCATCATATTCTATAAGCCATAAAGTTCATTTTGAAAAAAGTCCTTAAGGCAAAGCAGCACTTTCAAATGATCAATTGTACACCGTTGGGTAGCAGTATAATGAAAGACAAATCCAATTGAAGTACTTGAGCAGTAGTTCATGGACAATTTGTCAGGTGTATGGAGAATCCACCTTCACAGCACCACGTGATTCCATTCCCCTAGGAAATGAGCTTACCAGAATTATGCCAAAACACACTTTGGGTATATTATGCCCAGACAGCAACGTCAATGGGTTATTCTCCACAGGTTATCCCAAAAATGTAATGGATTGGTGCCTCCAATTCACATTATTCTCACTCAAGTGTCCGTAAGCAATTCCAAAGGCTCAAACATAAAGGAAAACAATCCTCATAGTGTAACTCTTTAAATTTTATTATATAACAGCTCCCCCCTTAACCCTATGCACTTACAAAAACATGGTCAAAAGAAAGCACTTCAACAAAACATAGCACTGTAAACCATCACTCGATAATCTCTCACCGCTTGTAAAGATTTGTTTGTCTGCGCTGATTTCTGGGAGGAGATTGAATCAGTAGACCAGTGCAGCAAGCCCCAAAATCACACCTAGACGCGTTTTTTTATTCCTTCTTTATCGATAGGCGCCCCCCCCTCCTAAACTGTACCAGGCCACATGCCCTCAACATAGGGAGGGTGCTTTGGGGTAGCCTGGTGGTTGTGTTGTGGGGGGCTTATCGGAATCTGGAATCCCTCTTTAACAAGGGGACCCCAAGATCCCAGTCCCCCCCTGTTTGAAATGGTAACGGGTACATTGTACCCCTACCATTTCACAAAAAAGTGTCAAAATGTTAAAAAACCACAATACACATCTTGGGACAAGTCCTTTATTAAAAAATCAAAAAATCAAAATGTCCCACAAAGTCCATTCATCTTCTTCTCTCGCTCCCACCGGACTGAAAAAAAAAAACCTTGAACGCCGCCACCGATCCGCCTCCATGGGAGACACCCACCGTAATGACTGTCCTCTAAGGTGGCAGTTCTTTTATAACTGAGGGCGGGGCCACACGGTGATGAACCCAGGTGACCCCACCCCCTTATGATGCACAGGGACTTCCCAATGGCTTCCCCCTGTTCATCAGAGGGGGACGGGGTCACCCGGGTACGTCACCGCATGGCCCCACCCTCAGTTATAAAAGAACTGTCACCTGAGAGGATGGTCATTATGGTGGGTGCCTCCCATGGAGGCGGATCGGTGGCGGCATGCGTTTTTTTTTTTTCGGTCCAGCGGAGCAAGAGAAGAAGATGAATGGACTTCATGGGACGTTTTTATTTTTTTATTTTTTAATAAAGGACTTGTGTTTTTTTTACATTTTAACACTTTTTAATAAAAGGTGGTTAAGTTCCAAAATCTAGGAGAAAAGTCATAAATGAAAGATTAAAAGGTAATTTTAGGTGGCAGCTATCTCCAGAGTGCGTCCAAGACTCTGTAAAATTTGACAGAAAAGGAGGGGAGAGGGAGGCGCACCTGTAGTATTGGTAACACAGTTTATTGCACAAGATACATTGCACTTACACGATGTAGGCAGAACACACGCATTGTGTTAGGAAATCATCATCCTCAAAGTCTGCCACAGTTCGGTCTGGGACGCAGGAAGCAAACAGGAAGTATGGGCTGCTCTGCATGGACCACACAGGAGGAAATTATGTCATTCAGATCATGGAGATCATGGAGAAAACAGGAGGATGGCTGACTATGCGCTTGGAGCTCATAGCTCCTTCTATTGGCCAGCAGAAGGAGCTGTGAGCTCTGAGTGTGGAACTCAGAGTAGAAGTAGCTGTGAGCTTCGAGTGCATAACCAACCATCCTCCTGTCCTCTCCACAATCTGAATGATACCACTTCCTCCTGTGTGGTCCATGTGGAGCAGCCCGGACTTCCTGTTTGCTTCCTGCATCCCAGTTCTCTCCTCCACAGCCATCTGGACTGAAAGGAGACACACTGGACTGTGGCAGCCTTTGAGCATGATGTTTTCCTAATACAATGAGTGTGTTATACCTACATCTTGTAAGTGTAATATATCTTGTGCAATAAACTGTGCTACCAATAATACACTTAGGTGTGCCTCCCTCTCCACTCCTTTTTTGTCATTTATTTGATCTCATATTTTGAATCTCATCTCCAATACGATTGATGTAATGGCAGACCACAGTTTTCAATGTGGCCAACAATGCTGTCTTATACATAAAGGAGATACAAGTTTTTTCCTGTCATGCTAAAAGTGGTCACTCCAGTGAGGGAGGGTGATTTGCATCCAACCCTGATCTCTTGGGAGACTTTCTGGGTATTAGAACTGCAAATTAGGAAGCTGCATGACTTGACTTTTAGACCCATTTTACACTGGAGGTATTTTTCAGGTGCTAAAAATAGCACCTCTAAAGCGCCTGGAAAATGCCTCCCCTGCAGCCCCAGTGTGAAACCCGAGTGCTTTCACACTGGAGTGGTGCGCTTGCAGGACAGTAGAAAAAGTCCTGCAAGCAGCATCTTTGGGGCGGTGGAGAAGCGGAGTACACACCTCTCCTCCACCGCCCCTGCCCATTGAAATGAATGGGCACCGCTGCCAAAACGCCTGCAAAGTGCTTCAGCAGCGGCACTTTTCAGGCACACTTAACCCTTTATTCAGCCGCTAGGGGGGTGCAAGCATTGACAAAGGACCACCCTGACCCCCCGGCCAGGGCTCCCACATGGTGGCAGAATGCCAGGGCCCGGTCACAAATGCGACCTTTGCAACCCTGATAGTTCTGCCATTGGTTTCAGTAGTTTCATTATTTTTGTTATTTTATTTTTATTATTTTCTACTATTTTCTGCTGACTATTAGATGACAATTGATGGGTAGTACAATGGCTAAGTGTTTAGCACCTCTCCTTGGCATCATTAGGGTAATCTGTTCAAATCCCAACCATGGCACAAAATGTTCATCCCGTGTTGGTGCTATATACACATGAGATATAAACTATGTTTTGCCTTTTTTTTCTTCCAATTTGAGATAACACAATTTTATTTTTAAAAACATATTTTTAAACAGGTTATAATTTACCTGTAATATTTATTTTCTCCCTGTATTATTGTGTGCCTTTCCAAACGGGAAGTTAATTTAGCGCCAATTATCAGTTTGTAAGACTAACTGTGTGACAGAAATTCATTCTATTGTTAGAAAGCATGGGAAATAATTCTCCTCTATCCAATTGTATCCTGATCAAAAGAAAATCCCAGGAGGAGTAATGCTATTAGAATGACAGTTTTGAACTGCTGACCCCATATTCTCTTCTGTTCTAAAACAATAACTGGGATCTGTAACAAAGTGTCAGATTTTCACTAGATGAGGGCATGACTCTATCTGTAGAGATAACACACAATTTGATGCAAAAAATGCACAGGCGTGTAATGACAGAGCATAATATATGTTCTCAGTTATAGTGAATGGGTCATAATACTTTATTTTAAATGTACATTAGCCATTTACTGCAGTTAGAAATGGAGCATAAAGCAATTCAAATAAGAGAATGCCATTTCACTATCAGTATTAAATAAGAATGATAAGTAATAATTGCAAGTTTAATATTACAGAGAGAAGCATATCATTACAGTAAATAATATTTTAGTAGTTACAACACAGTAGCTAGTACTTAAAAGTTCTGAGTACTTGATATACAATTTTTCAGCATGCTAATAAAAATTTCCTCAAGCTTCTGAATGCTGAAAAGAACTAGGATTTCATTTACTAAGGTAGTATTTTGTTCTTTTGGTCTGGTCAACCTGTTTCCACTTTAATCTGCTGGTATATGAATGTTTAGTTAAGCTGATAGCGTTCTCCAGATAAGGGAATGAATAAAAATCTTTAATGTCGAGCTAAACACTTGGTTTCAGTTTTGTATTAATTGAGAAGGGTTAGAAACTCTATTTGGTTTTTGTTATAGTTTTTTTAATTTTTTTTCAAATATATTTTTCATTGAATCCCAGAAAGGGCAGAACCAAGACATTACATCAACAATGTATAAACATTAATATATTCAATATTAGTTCAATTTTTGTACCATAGTCAACATATATAAACAATTTCCTGAAGTACTTAAATCTAAGGTAATTATCTCCCTAGAAGATCAGATGCAACTGTGTCCTTTCTTCATGAGATTGGTAGGGTGAACTGCTAGAATAAATATGGAGTTGCCCGCTCCTTTTTCCTTTTTCGTAAGAACAAGAATAAAGATACAATAGAGATGTCTGGGAATGGATTGAGCTGTTGGAGATAGTTAAACAATATGGCCTGTCAAAGAGAGTATGACCCAAAAAGAGCTGCTCCTTCCTCAGACAGTACAAACATATTCCATAGGCCCCAAGTCTTGGAATATTTTTCACTTTGATGTTGTGCTGTAAGTACCAAGTCCTCCATTTTATTTACGTCTTCCACTTTGGTGGCAATAGATGGTGGCATTGATTTTTTCCAAAGAGGAATACAGGATTTGGGGGTGTTTAATAGGTGATGCACAACCACATTTTTATAGGTTTTTGCAGAAATAGTTGAGATATGTAACAGAAAGAAGGCTGGATCGTCAGATATTTTATACTCCTTGGATTTTTGAGTAATTTTCCTGATCTCCTCCCAAAAGTACTTTAACTTTAACAGGACCATAATTTATAAAGTAATGTTCCCTTTCCCTCTTGGCATCTCCAGCAATGATCAGTTGCAGTTGCAGTTGAATAGAATTTCTGTAATATATGAGGAGTGTGGTACCAACTCGTCAAAATTTTAAAATTGGTTTATTGAATTTTTGTACAAATCGATGATTTTAGGGCAAATCTAATGATGTTTTGTTGTTGACCCATTGTGAACTTACAGTTTAGCTCAGTTTCCCAGTGTATTATACAAGGTAGGTGTGGTTGTTCAGAGGGAGTACATAACAGATTGTACATTTTAGATAGAACTTGTGGCAAGGTCCCATCATCAGTGCATTACTCCTCAAAGGTTGTTACGTTTCTTCTGAAATTCTGAGGGTTCGGTAAAGAATGCAGAAAATGGCGTAGTTGAAGAGCATTCCAAAAGGGGAATTGGAAGGGGCCTGTGTCCTTTATCAAAGATGTCACAGATGGCCAATGTTCTACCATTAAAAGGTGAGACGCTTGATCATGGCCTGATTGGTGTAGGGTCCTTAGTACCGAGGTTTCTAGTTCTGGAGGAAATTGTGGGTTTCCTAGGATAGGAAACAAGGGGGAATCTCTGATAGAAAGGGAAGCCTGAAATTTGTGTGCATATACGAAGTGTAGTGCCCATTAGAGGGTGGAGTTTTAACTCTGGTGGTAAGACATCATAACACCATAGAGCTCCTTTTAGTGGGATGTCCGTTTGGGCTTGTTCCAATTGTGTCTAAAGCCAGGCGTTGTGATGATGGCGCCAATCAATGAGCCTACCAAGATGGGTAGGTTGATAGTAGGGATGAGCTTCGAGTCGAACTCATGTTCAACTCGAACATCGGCTGTTCGCCAGCTCGCAGAACAGCGAACAATTTGGGGTGTTTGTGGCAAATTCGAAAGCCGCTAACACCCTTTAAAAGTCTATGGGAGAAATCAAAAGTGCTAATTTTAAAGGCTTATATGCATGATATTGTCATAAAAAGTGTTTGGGGACCTAGGTCCTGCCCCAAGGGACAAGGATCAATGCAAAAAAAGTTTTAAAAACGGCCGTTTTTTCGGGAGCAGTGATTTAAATAATGCTTAAAGTGAAACAATAAAAGTGTAATATTCCTTTAAATTTCATACCTGGGGGGTGTCTATAGTATGCCTGTAAAGGGGCACATGTTTCCCGTGTTTAGAACAGTCTGACAGCAAAATGACATTTCAAAGGTAAAAAAGTCATTCAAAACTACTCGCGGCTATTAATGAATCGCCGGTCCGACAATACACATAAAAGTTAATAAAAAAAGTTAATAAAAAGTTCATAATAAAAGTTGATAAGAAAAAAAAAAAATGATGTGGGGGGTCCCCCTAAATTCCATACCAGGCCCTTCAGAAAATGCCGGACGAGAACACCGGAGGAAGAACCAGAAGAACCAGAAGAAGAAGAAGATGGAGGAAGAAACCGAAGGAAGATAGAAGATAGAGGATAAAAGATAGAAGATAGAAGAAAGAAGAAAGAAGAAGCATTTATATAGAGGAATTGTCAAAAACTGTCTCTTGTAATTTTTAACAATTTTGACAGTTTTTTGTGAAATGGTAGGGGAACTTTTGTACCTCCTTACCATTTCACACAGGGGGGAGGGCCGGGATCTGGGGGTCCCCTTGTTAAAGGGGGCTTCCAGATTCCAATAAGCCCCCCACCCGCAGACCCCCACAACCACTGGGCAAGGGTTGTGGGGATGAGGCCCTTGTCCCCATCAAAATGGGGACAAGGTGTTTTGGGGGGCTACCCCAAAGCACCCTCCCAATGTTGAGGGCATGTGGCCTGGTATGGTTCAGGAGGGGGGGCGCTCTCTCGTCCCCCCTCTTTTCCTGCAGCCTGCCAGGTTGCATGCTCAGATAAGGGTCTGGTATGAATTTTTGGGGGGACCCCACGCCATTTTTCTTTAATTTTGGAGTGGGGTTCCCCTTAAAATCATACCAGACCTGAAGGGCCTGGTATGGAATTTAGGGGGACCCCCACATCATTTTCTTTTATTTTGGTTCGGGGTTCCCCTGTGGGGAATTCCCATGCCGTTTTTATCAATGAACTTTTATGTGTATTGTCGGACCGGCAATTCATTAATAGCCGCAAGTAGTTTTAAATTACTTTTTTCCTTTGAAATGTCATTTTGCTGTCAGACTGTTCTAAACACGGGAAACATGCGCCCCTTTACAGGCATACTATAGGCACGCCCCAGGTATGAAATTTAAAGGAATATTACACTTTTATTGTTTCACTTTAAGCATTATTAAAATCACTGCTCCCGAAAAAACGTCCGTTTTTAAAACTTTTTTTTGCATTGATCCATGTCCCCTGCATGGGGCAGGACCCAGGTCCCCAAACACTTTTTATGACAATAACTTGCATATGAGCCTTTAAAATTAGCACTTTTGATTATTCATGTTCTTGTCCCATAGACTTTAACCGTGTTCGCGTGTTCGAACAAATTTTTTGCCTGTTCGCAAGTTCTGGTGCGAACCGAACAGGGGGGTGTTTGGCTCATCCCTAGTTGATAGTATTTCTGGAGCTCTGGGAATGCCAATCCACCATATTGTTTGGGTAGCGAGAGATGATGTTGGGGAAGACACATTTTTTTTGTGTCCCCAAATAAACCTACTGAAAGGAAGTGAACTTGTTTAAAATGCTGAGTGGGTATACTTATTGGTAAGGCTTAAAAAAGGTAGAGATATTTTGGTAAGATACACATTTTCAGTAGGTTGCATCTACCAAACCATGAGTGTATCCCCTTATGCCACGACCTCAATAGAGTATGCATTTTGGACGATAAAGGTGCAAAGTTAAATTCATAGATGCAAGATAATTTGGGGCAATATGTGTACCTAAATATTTTAATGCTGTTTCTGTCCATTTAAATTTGAAGCTTGATTTCCAAGTCGAAAGAAGGGCAGGGAAAATCCCCACTCCCATGGCTTCCGACTTACCAAAATGAATCGGTAAATTGGAGTGTTCCATAATGTTGGAATTCTCGTAGGAGGTTTGGGAGCCACACTACTGGTTTAGTCAGAGAGAAAATCATGTCATCCGCATATGCTGATATTTTGTGTTAGACCCCTGCAACATTGAGCCCCGTGATATTCAGATGTAATTGAACCTTGCGGAGGAATGGCTCTAGCAATAGGGCAAAAAGAAGGGGAGATAGTGGACACCCCTGCCTAGTCCCATTTGAGATGGGAAAGGGGTCAGAAAGGATCCCATTTGCCTTGACTAGAGCTTTCAGGTTGGAATACATTTTTTCAATCTATTTTGGCATGTTGTCTCTTAGACCAATATGGCGGAGGATCAAGAAAATGAATTTCCAGTTTACTCAGTCAAATGCTTTTTCTGCATCTGCTCCAAGAAAAACACACAGAGTGCGAGTCTTATTGGCTACATGAAGTAGGTTAAGTACTTTAACAGTATTATCTCGCATCTCTCTAGAAGAAATTAATCCTCCTTGATCTAAATGGATTAGGTCTTGTAAATGCTGTGCAAAACGGAATGCTAGAATCTTAGTAAACATCTTGAGGTCTATATTTAGGAGTGAAATGGGTCTATAACTTCCACAGGAAGTTGGGTCCTTGCCTTTCTTAGGGATGACAGAAACATGGGCCTTTAAGGTCTCCCATAGGAAGATAGTCTCCAATCCAAGTGCATTGAAGAGTCTCACCATATAAGGGCCAAGTGTTGGGAGCAGCATTTTGTAATATTGCAGTGTAAAGCTGTCTGGGCCTGGGGCTGTATTGATTGCTATTTGGAGTTCCTCTATTGTTATCGGGGCTTCCAGTTCTTTCCTAACCATGTGGGAAAGCTGAGGGAGCTGGGATGATAGAATGTATTCATCCATTTGAGCTTGAGGGAGAGATTGATCTGGCAGATTATAAAGGGATCAATAAAAGTCCCTGAACTCCCATGCAATCTGTTTGGGTAGTACTGCTTTTTGGCCTGTGGATGACACGAGTTGGGAAATGTACGTCATCAGTATATGTTCCCTGACTGAGTTAGCTAGTGTTCTCCCACATTTATCTTCCGACTCATAACCCATATTGCAGCAGAACTGTAAAGCTGTTTTGGCTCTATATTGTAGTAAGTCAGTGACTTGTCTGCGTAGGGACATGAGTTTCAGTTCTAGTGACGGAGTAGGTGCATGTTTATGTCTAGATTCAATAGTATGGATTTTGGTAAGGAGCAAGTCAAGCTGTTTTTCATGTTTTTTTTTTCATCCGGGAGCCATGTTTAATAAATAGCCCAGTAATGACTGTTTTGTGAGCTTCCCAGAGAATTCCTGGGTCACAGTCTGATTGGTCATTTGTTTGGAAATAATAGTTTAGTTTCCTGTTTATCTCTTCCAATACCTCGGGGGTCTGCAAAAGACTCTCATTTATTTTCCAGAAGCGAGTTTTGGAGGAAGACACATCTGAGTGTGCATTAAGCAGGGTAATGGGAGCATGGTCTGATCATGTAATTTCCCCAATAGAGGAGCATGAAGCTATCTATGAGATACATGGAAGTAATCTATTTTGGTATAGATTTTATGAGTGGAAGAGTAGAATGTATAGTCCCTCTCTCCTGAGTGTTGTAGCTGCCAAACATCGACCATTTGAGCTCTATGTATGGATTGAGCTATTCTTTTACGAGAGCCAGGAGAAATAGAGGTTAAACCCAAAGAAGTGTCTACTGAAGAGATCGAGGGACATTAAAGTCACCAACCAAGATCAGTTGACCTGCGGAAAATTCTAGAAGTTTGTTAACAGTTCGGCTTACAAAGAGGTCCTGACAGTGGCGGAATTGCGGAGGTCGCAACAGTCGCACTTGTGACGGGGCCCGGCATTCTGCCACTGTCAGGGGGGCCCAGCGGGGTTGCTATTCACGGCTCTGAGCAGAGATCGTGTCTGTCATGAAACAGTAGCACTAATAGAAGCACCGGCATTAACGTTCTATTTGCCCGTCCATCCTCTCTTGCAGGGGATGAGAGAGGACACACAGCTGATCTCACTGCTCCCCCTTCTCCCCCCTCCCCTCTCCTGTGTGCTCCACAGGAAATGTGAGCTCCTTAGCTTCACACTAGACTGCCCGCGGAACACACAGGAGAGGGGAGGGGGGAGAAGGGGGAGCAGTGAGATCAGCTGTGTGTCCTCTCTCACCCCCTGTGAGAGAGGATGGATGGGCAAATAGAATGTTAATGTTGGTGCTTCTATCAGTGTTACTGTTTCATGACAGACACGATCTCCACTCAGAGCCGTGCTGTCCTAAGAAGGCAGATGGCACTGATGGAAATGAATAGCATTCACCGATGAATACTGATAGAAGGCACTGATGAGCACTGATAGAAGGCACTGATGAGCACTGATGGGCACTGATAGAAGGCACTGATGGGCACTGATAGAAGGCACTGATGAGCACTGATAGGAGGCACTGATAGGCACTGATAGAAAGCACTGATGAGCACCGATAGGTGGCACTGATGGGCAATGATAGAAGGCACTGATGAGCACTGATAGGAGACACTGATGGGCACTGATAGAAGGCACTGATGAGCACTGATAGGAGGCACTGATGGGCACTGATAGGAGGCACTGATGGGCACTGATAGAAGGCACTTATGGACACTGATAAAAGGCACTGATGAGCACTGATAGAAGGCACTGATGAGCAGTGATAGGAGGCACTGATGGGCACTGATAGAAGGCACTGATGGGCACTGATAGAAGGAGAAGGCACTGATGAGCACTGATAGAAGGCACTGGTGGGCACTGATAGAAGGCACTGATGGGCACTGATAGAAGGCACTGATGAGCACTGATAGAAGGCACTGATGAGCACTGATAGGAGGCACTGATGGGCACTGATAGAAAGCACTGATGGGCACTGATAGAAGGCACTGATAGGAGGCACTTATAGAAGGCACTGATGAGCACTGATAGAAGGCACTGATGGGCACTGATAGAAGGCACTGATGAGCACTGATAGAAGGCACGGATGAGCACTGATAGGAGGCATTGATGGGCACTGATAGAAAGAACTGATGAGCACTGATAGAAGGCACTGATGGCCACTGATAGAAGGCACCAATGAGCGCTGATAGGAGGCACTGATAGGAGGCACTGATGGGCACTGATAGAAGGCACTGATGGGCACTGATAAAAGGCACTGATGAGCACTGATAGAAGGCACTGATGGGCACTGATAGAAGGCACTGATGAGCACCGATAGAAGGCACTGATGAGCACCGATAGAAGGCACTGATGAACACTGATAGAAGGTACTGAAGAGCACTGATAGAAGGCACTGATGAGCACTGATAGAAGGCACTGATAAGCACTGATAGAAGGCACTGATGAGCACTCATAGGAGGCACTGATGGGCACTGATAGAAAGCACTGATGAGCACTGATAGAAGGCACTGATGGGCACTGATAGAAGGCACTAACGGGCACTGATAGAAGGCACTAACGGGCACTGATAGAAGGCACTAATGTGCACTGATAGTAGGCACCGATAAAAGGCACTGATGGACACTGATAGAAGGCCCTAATGAGCACTGATAGAAGGCACTGATGGGCACTGGTAGAAGGCACTGATGAGCACTGATAGGAGGCACTTATGGGCACTGATAGAAGGCACTGATGGGCACTGATAGAAGGCACTGATGAGCACTGATAGAAAGCACTGATGAGCACTGATAGAAGGCACTGATGGGAACTGATAGAAGGCACTGATGGGCACTAATAGAAAGCACTGATGAGCACTGATAGAAGGCACTGATGGGCACTGATAGGAGGCACTGATGGGCACTGATAGAAGGCACTAACGGGCACTGATAGAAGGCACTAACGGGCACTGATAGAAGGCACTAATGGGCACTGATAGGAAGCACCAATAAAAGGCACTGATGGGCACTGTTAGAAGCCACTGATAGGAGGCACTAATGTTGACTGATAGAAGGCACTGATGGACACTGATAGAAGGCACTGATGGGCACTGATAGGAGGCACTATTGGGCACTGATAGGAGGCACCGATAAAAGGCACTGATGGACACTGATAGAAGGCCCTAATGAGCACTGATAGAAGGCACTGATGGGCACTGGTAGAAGGCACTGATGAGCACTGATAGGAGGCACTGATGGGCACTGATAGAAGGCACTGATGGGCACTGATAGAAGGCACTGATGAGCACTGATAGAAAGCACTGATGAGCACTGATAGAAGGCACTGATGGGAACTGATAGGAGGCACTGATGGGCACTGATAGAAAGCACTGATGAGCACTGATAGAAGGCACTGATGGGCACTGATAGGAGGCACTGATAGGCACTGATAGAAGGCACTAACGGGCACTGATAGAAGGCACTAACGGGCACTGATAGAAGGCACTAATGGGCACTGATAGGAAGCACCGATAAAAGGCACTGATGGGCACTGATAGAAGCCACTGATAGGAGGCACTAATGGACACTGATAGAAGGCACTGATGGGCACTGATAGGAGGCACTATTGGGCACTGATAGGAGGCATTTATGGGCACTGATAGGAGGCACGGATGGGCACTGATAGGAGGCACTAATGTGCACTGATAGGCTGCACTAATAGGTGGCATTGATGGGCACTGATAGGTGGTACTGATGGGCACTGAGGAACACTGATAGGCAGAACTCAGGCAGTATTGATGGGCTTTGATGGGCAGAATTGAAGAGTACTGATAGGTGGCATCGATGGATGCTGTTAGGCGCCATTGATGAGCACTGATAGGCAGTATTGATGGGCACTGATAGATGGCACTGATGATTGGGGCACTGATTATCAGTGTAAACAATTTACTGACATTCTTGACAGTTAATGGCAGTTCTTTCCTAACACAGACACAGCATGGAAGGAAAGGGCTGTGGATAACCGGCAAGTCTGTTTACATGTGATCAGCTGATCACATGGTAAAGGGCCACTGTGATTGTGCTGGATGCACGTCCCAGGAGTCATTCGGGAAGCACGGTTTTGGGAGGATGTCCATGGACACCCCTCAAAATTGGAAGCCCAGGGCTCGGATGGAAGGGGGGCAGGGGGGCCCATCATGGTTTCTTGCACTGGGGCCCTGAAGGTTCTAGTTACGCCTCTGGGTCCTGATGATCATTAGGTGCATAGATGGTAGCTAATGTCACTTGTACATCACCAATCAAACCCTTAAGAAACACGAAACGTCCATCTGGGTCCATAAGGGTATGCTGGCAAGTCCATGGAAATTTACCTGATAATAGTATGGAGACTTCCTTAGATTTAGCAACTTTGTTAGTAGAATGATACGTCAAGGGGTAAAATCTGTTTTTAAGAATAGGTAGTTTGTCATCTCTAAAGTGGGTCTCCTGAATAAATGCTATATTTGCAAGGAAGCGTTTTAGATCATTTAGTAGCATGCAGTGCTTCTCAGGAGTGCTGAGGCCTTTTGTGTTCAATGATATTATCTTAACAGTATCCATTGGGGGGGACGGTGACTGGGGAATGGAAAAGAAGGGAAAATAGGGGGAAATCAGATGGGAAGGGAAGAAAGTGTAAAGATTTAAGAAATAAAGGGGGTAGTGTGGAGTGGGCGGAGATAGAGGGAAATTAAGAGAAAGTCAAAAAACATTTAAATGACATCTTAGGCAATGCTTAGGTACAGTACGCTATTCCCTTTAACCTCCAGACACTAGGTCCCCCTAGGTCCCCCAATCATATGGGGCAAAGAATGTCAGACTCCATAGTAGGGAGGAGGTAGCAGTATAACGTCCCACGTAAACCGCTAAAAGAAAACTACACTGACGATTAAATTGCAGAGGGTCATCAGTAAGAAAATAACATCCTCATATGATAGTATCAATAGGAACAACAGATAACTACAAAAATGTGTTGACGGTACTGAACCATTATTTGTTAGCAGTAGAGACCCTGCAATGGCAGTTTCAGAGAAACTCCTCCCCAAGATCCCCTCTCTCAACAGAAAGGGATATCTCACTCAAGTCCCATGATTATGTAAGGGGTGCTAAGCGAAAGACCGGTAAACCCATAGCAATGACAGGGGAAGGCAAGTAAGCGCATACTTTTTTGTTACAGATGGGAGGATACGACATCTTCTTTCAACACTCCATGACGTTTTTTCTAGTCTCTGCAGCAAAGAAGACAGAGAAGAGAAACTCAGCTTGATTTCTCGGAGGCCGTGCAGCCACAGACATAAAGGCACTTGGTCCTTTAATACCTGTTGCATATAATATAAAACAGAATGAACCTGAATATATAAAACAAGCTGTTAATATGCTTTAAAACAAGTGTAATAAATAGATAAGTCTCAAGACTATACCCATAGAATATAGTAAATTTGAAAACATTAAGGCTCTTCATCCTTCTTGGCTTATGATGGACTGCGATTGAATTAATCTAGTGTCAAATTGAGGGTAAAGCAAACGTAATCGCATTCCGCAGATAAGACGCTGATCTGTATACACATGGTATATGGAGGAGTTACCCGCCCACCCTCTAGATGGCAAACATTAAGGTACTAAGCCCTGTAAAAGGGATATTAAGAATTGAGTGTAACCATCAGCAGATCAGGCAGTGGTATGGGCCAATGTTAGTGGTTCATGCAAAAGAGGGCGCCAGAGCTTCTTCGGAATGTATGCCATACCATTAGTCAGGGGAGCAGTGAAACATCAGAAGGCCAAGATAGGCTGCAAACTGCAACCCAACAACTGCAATAACAGTTCAGGGATAATTCTCACACCATTCAGGACTCCCGTACTCCCTCTGGAGAAGCAGCTCATGAGCAGTGTCTGTTCCTTTGAAGCCAAGGAAGGGAGTTCCAGCTAGTTGGTGTCACCCCCAAACGACTGTCCGGTTGTGGAAAAAGCTGCAGCCAATTCGGAACTGATATAGGGTTGGTTTTCATGAAGGCAAAGAGAGCCAGGAGGTCCGACTGTGAGCGGAGCGTGAAGGAGTTTGAACCCTTGCGAAATGTGGCTGAAAGGGGCAAGCCCCATCTGTAAGTGAAATTCAGCCGGCGAGAAAGTTCCAGGATAGGGCGTAGCATAGCTCAGCGTTTCAGGATCGCTCGTGAGAGGTCTGGCAAAGTTTTTATGTCAGCTCCGTCAAAGTCTATGGATTCAGATTCCCATGCCTTCTGCAGAAGGACCTCTTTATGGGTATAGCAATGGAGATAGAAAATTACATCTCGTGGTCTGTTGGTATCCATAGGGTGAGGACTGAGAGCCCTGTGAATCCGATCCAACTTTAGGTTCAGTGTAGGAAAGCCCCCCAGAATCCTGTGGAAAATTACAAGAGCCATTTTTGGTAGGTTTTTGGCACCAGTGGCTTCGAGAAGCCCACGAAGCCGCAGGTTGTTGTGGAAGATCCAATCCTCTAGGTCTTCTAATGTGTAGCTGCAGAGTCACCACAGAGTCTACGTGTGAATCCTGTAGGGATTCCAGTGTTATTAACCTCTGTTCCAAGTAAGGGTTGTTTCCCCCCAAAGATAGACTGTCTGATAGGGATTGCAACTCTGTTTTCACTGCTTGTATTTCTTGTCAGTGGGTGACTTCCAGCCTGTCAATAAGGGTCTCAATGTCTGCTTTGGACGGAATCACCAGTAGCAGAGCACGAAGCTCAGCATCTACCCTTAATGGATTTTATAACCACGGGCAACCCACTATGATAAGCACCACATCCCTTGATTAAATAGATATAGGGAGGTTTTATGGAATTTTTAAGGTGCAAGTAAGGTACAGTGATCTCAAAAGATAATATATAAAAAATATATTTTATTTAAACACATATAAAAATTGTTTGAAAATAATTATGGCAGTACATGGAATACATATTTTATGGATACAGCACTTTTAGATGGAGTTTCCAACATGTTTTGCCCTCAGGGGATTCTGCCCATATGAAGTACAAGCCTAGTATAGGTATACATATGCGCATTCAGTTCGAGAACATCCTTACTCACCCCAGTCTCTTAAAATGTAGTAGGCTATAATCAAAAGTTAATTCAGGATGTCTGCAAATGTCATGGAGACCAAGAGCTACAGGTCACCATAGAGGGTATTTAAGGACCAGCTACAATAACAAAAAAGATAGTACGATCAATTTATATATCACATAGGGAAAGAGTTTCCAACAACAAAAAGTAACAAGGAAAAAAAAAATCAACTTACAAAACAAAGTTTTGCAGTAGAACTCAATGAACAGGGACACAGATTGTCCACAGCAGGATACTTGTGTCTAAAAATTCAAAGGACCAAGAAAAAACAAAAATAATTTAGATGCGCATACTAAAAAGAAGGTTAAGTCACTAACATGGTGCATTCAATTGAGCACTTCAGACCAACAAACGGCAGTGTCAGAACATACCATTGAATAAAGAGTATACAAGGAAAATATCCATAGTAATTACAAGTACCAAAAGTCCTGACATGGCACGTATGTCCCTGTGGTTCTGTCAGTGTGGAATAGCCATTACAGGTGGCCTTAAATACCCCAGGCCGGTCAGGTCAGGCCGGATGTGGAAGAAATGACCGCGCTGTGCATGCGCGAATCATGTCACATCCGCCGCTTATCCAATTGCTGCTGGGACCCAGCATCCGGTCCAAAGGAGGGCAGATGGACTCCCTCTGGTGGTTGGAGGAGAAAGCTCACTTTTAGGACAAATTATAGAAGCTGGAAACAAGCGAACCAAGGGGAGGAAGAAGAGGAGACAAAGGCACAACAAACAGCATGGTAAACCAGGAGCTGTTCAGGAGAACCTGGATCAGATGCCCTGGGCATCCGTATGGTCACCCCAAGAGCTCAGAGGCAGACCGAGCAATAAACAGACTATCCCAAAGGGACAAGGCTCAAAAGGTGAAAGGTAAAACAGGGAGAGAAATTATAGAGGACCACAAGGATGTCATCAGAGAGAGAGTGCACATGTATTTACAATTAATGTCAAATGTTCACAACAAATAAAATAGATATGAACATAAAAAAATGATGACTCATAAAGTCACAAAATCATATATCCACATTATTCTCACTATATAGCTACAACAGAGTTATCACAAGATAACACACTATCAAAGGTCTTATTATTGTAGCTAATCTTGTAAATAATCGGCAACCAGATTCCATGACCAAATTCTTGAGGGGCAGAAAAGGGGGAGGTGTGATGTTAATGGGGAATGAAGTTAATGACCATTTCCCATTAACATCACAACTCCCCCTTTTCTGCCCCTCAAGATTTTGGTCATGCCGTTAGCATGCCATTAGGGATCAATCAAAGTAAACTAGGGTAGGTAGGAGAAGGTCTGGAGCTCACAAGAGATGCGTCTCTACTCGGCCATGTTCAGACTATGCCCCTTTTGTTATTAATTTTTACTTGGTTAGAAAGATTTTCTAACCAAGACTGGTGATAAAATAAAATAATAATGCGCCAACTAAAACAGAAGAAAGCTGCCAACACAACAATCAGACCAATCGTGATAAAAATGTAGAATAGCCCAGTAATGACTGTTTTGTGAGCTTCCCAGAGAATTCCTGGGTCACAGTCTGATTGGTCATTTGTTTGGAAATAATAGTTTAGTTTCCTGTTTATCTCTTCCAATACCTCGGGGGTCTGCAAAAGACTCTCATTTATTTTCCAGAAGCGAGTTTTGGAGGAAGACACATCTGAGTGTGCATTAAGCAGGGTAATGGGAGCATGGTCTGATCATGTAATTTCCCCAATAGAGGAGCATGAAGCTATCTATGAGATACATGGAAGTAATCTATTTTGGTATAGATTTTATGAGTGGAAGAGTAGAATGTATAGTCCCTCTCTCCTGAGTGTTGTAGCTGCCAAACATCGACCATTTGAGCTCTATGTATGGATTGAGCTATTCTTTTACGAGAGCCAGGAGAAATAGAGGTTAAACCCAAAGAAGTGTCTACTGAAGAGATCGAGGGACATTAAAGTCACCAACCAAGATCAGTTGACCTGCGGAAAATTCTAGAAGTTTGTTAACAGTTCGGCTTACAAAGAGGTCCTGACAGTGGCGGAATTGCGGAGGTCGCAACAGTCGCACTTGTGACGGGGCCCGGCATTCTGCCACTGTCAGGGGGGCCCAGCGGGGTTGCTATTCACGGCTCTGAGCAGAGATCGTGTCTGTCATGAAACAGTAGCACTAATAGAAGCACTGGCATTAACGTTCTATTTGCCCGTCCATCCTCTCTTGCAGGGGATGAGAGAGGACACACAGCTGATCTCACTGCTCCCCCTTCTCCCCCCTCCCCTCTCCTGTGTGCTCCACAGGAAATGTGAGCTCCTTAGCTTCACACTAGACTGCCCGCGGAACACACAGGAGAGGGGAGGGGGGAGAAGGGGGAGCAGTGAGATCAGCTGTGTGTCCTCTCTCACCCCCTGTGAGAGAGGATGGATGGGCAAATAGAATGTTAATGTTGGTGCTTCTATCAGTGTTACTGTTTCATGACAGACACGATCTCCACTCAGAGCCGTGCTGTCCTAAGAAGGCAGATGGCACTGATGGAAATGAATAGCATTCACCGATGAATACTGATAGAAGGCACTGATGAGCACTGATAGAAGGCACTGATGAGCACTGATGGGCACTGATAGAAGGCACTGATGGGCACTGATAGAAGGCACTGATGAGCACTGATAGGAGGCACTGATAGGCACTGATAGAAAGCACTGATGAGCACCGATAGGTGGCACTGATGGGCAATGATAGAAGGCACTGATGAGCACTGATAGGAGACACTGATGGGCACTGATAGAAGGCACTGATGAGCACTGATAGGAGGCACTGATGGGCACTGATAGGAGGCACTGATGGGCACTGATAGAAGGCACTTATGGACACTGATAAAAGGCACTGATGAGCACTGATAGAAGGCACTGATGAGCAGTGATAGGAGGCACTGATGGGCACTGATAGAAGGCACTGATGGGCACTGATAGAAGGAGAAGGCACTGATGAGCACTGATAGAAGGCACTGGTGGGCACTGATAGAAGGCACTGATGGGCACTGATAGAAGGCACTGATGAGCACTGATAGAAGGCACTGATGAGCACTGATAGGAGGCACTGATGGGCACTGATAGAAAGCACTGATGGGCACTGATAGAAGGCACTGATAGGAGGCACTTATAGAAGGCACTGATGAGCACTGATAGAAGGCACTGATGGGCACTGATAGAAGGCACTGATGAGCACTGATAGAAGGCACGGATGAGCACTGATAGGAGGCATTGATGGGCACTGATAGAAAGAACTGATGAGCACTGATAGAAGGCACTGATGGCCACTGATAGAAGGCACCAATGAGCGCTGATAGGAGGCACTGATAGGAGGCACTGATGGGCACTGATAGAAGGCACTGATGGGCACTGATAAAAGGCACTGATGAGCACTGATAGAAGGCACTGATGGGCACTGATAGAAGGCACTGATGAGCACCGATAGAAGGCACTGATGAGCACCGATAGAAGGCACTGATGAACACTGATAGAAGGTACTGAAGAGCACTGATAGAAGGCACTGATGAGCACTGATAGAAGGCACTGATAAGCACTGATAGAAGGCACTGATGAGCACTCATAGGAGGCACTGATGGGCACTGATAGAAAGCACTGATGAGCACTGATAGAAGGCACTGATGGGCACTGATAGAAGGCACTAACGGGCACTGATAGAAGGCACTAACGGGCACTGATAGAAGGCACTAATGTGCACTGATAGTAGGCACCGATAAAAGGCACTGATGGACACTGATAGAAGGCCCTAATGAGCACTGATAGAAGGCACTGATGGGCACTGGTAGAAGGCACTGATGAGCACTGATAGGAGGCACTTATGGGCACTGATAGAAGGCACTGATGGGCACTGATAGAAGGCACTGATGAGCACTGATAGAAAGCACTGATGAGCACTGATAGAAGGCACTGATGGGAACTGATAGAAGGCACTGATGGGCACTAATAGAAAGCACTGATGAGCACTGATAGAAGGCACTGATGGGCACTGATAGGAGGCACTGATGGGCACTGATAGAAGGCACTAACGGGCACTGATAGAAGGCACTAACGGGCACTGATAGAAGGCACTAATGGGCACTGATAGGAAGCACCAATAAAAGGCACTGATGGGCACTGTTAGAAGCCACTGATAGGAGGCACTAATGTTGACTGATAGAAGGCACTGATGGACACTGATAGAAGGCACTGATGGGCACTGATAGGAGGCACTATTGGGCACTGATAGGAGGCACCGATAAAAGGCACTGATGGACACTGATAGAAAGCCCTAATGAGCACTGATAGAAGGCACTGATGGGCACTGGTAGAAGGCACTGATGAGCACTGATAGGAGGCACTGATGGGCACTGATAGAAGGCACTGATGGGCACTGATAGAAGGCACTGATGAGCACTGATAGAAAGCACTGATGAGCACTGATAGAAGGCACTGATGGGAACTGATAGGAGGCACTGATGGGCACTGATAGAAAGCACTGATGAGCACTGATAGAAGGCACTGATGGGCACTGATAGGAGGCACTGATAGGCACTGATAGAAGGCACTAACGGGCACTGATAGAAGGCACTAACGGGCACTGATAGAAGGCACTAATGGGCACTGATAGGAAGCACCGATAAAAGGCACTGATGGGCACTGATAGAAGCCACTGATAGGAGGCACTAATGGACACTGATAGAAGGCACTGATGGGCACTGATAGGAGGCACTATTGGGCACTGATAGGAGGCATTTATGGGCACTGATAGGAGGCACGGATGGGCACTGATAGGAGGCACTAATGTGCACTGATAGGCTGCACTAATAGGTGGCATTGATGGGCACTGATAGGTGGTACTGATGGGCACTGAGGAACACTGATAGGCAGAACTCAGGCAGTATTGATGGGCTTTGATGGGCAGAATTGAAGAGTACTGATAGGTGGCATCGATGGATGCTGTTAGGCGCCATTGATGAGCACTGATAGGCAGTATTGATGGGCACTGATAGATGGCACTGATGATTGGGGCACTGATTATCAGTGTAAACAATTTACTGACATTCTTGACAGTTAATGGCAGTTCTTTCCTAACACAGACACAGCATGGAAGGAAAGGGCTGTGGATAACCGGCAAGTCTGTTTACATGTGATCAGCTGATCACATGGTAAAGGGCCACTGTGATTGTGCTGGATGCACGTCCCAGGAGTCATTCGGGAAGCACGGTTTTGGGAGGATGTCCATGGACACCCCTCAAAATTGGAAGCCCAGGGCTCGGATGGAAGGGGGGCAGGGGGGCCCATCATGGTTTCTTGCACTGGGGCCCTGAAGGTTCTAGTTACGCCTCTGGGTCCTGATGATCATTAGGTGCATAGATGGTAGCTAATGTCACTTGTACATCACCAATCAAACCCTTAAGAAACACGAAACGTCCATCTGGGTCCATAAGGGTATGCTGGCAAGTCCATGGAAATTTACCTGATAATAGTATGGAGACTTCCTTAGATTTAGCAACTTTGTTAGTAGAATGATACGTCAAGGGGTAAAATCTGTTTTTAAGAATAGGTAGTTTGTCATCTCTAAAGTGGGTCTCCTGAATAAATGCTATATTTGCAAGGAAGCGTTTTAGATCATTTAGTAGCATGCAGTGCTTCTCAGGAGTGCTGAGGCCTTTTGTGTTCAATGATATTATCTTAACAGTATCCATTGGGGGGGACGGTGACTGGGGAATGGAAAAGAAGGGAAAATAGGGGGAAATCAGATGGGAAGGGAAGAAAGTGTAAAGATTTAAGAAATAAAGGGGGTAGTGTGGAGTGGGCGGAGATAGAGGGAAATTAAGAGAAAGTCAAAAAACATTTAAATGACATCTTAGGCAATGCTTAGGTACAGTACGCTATTCCCTTTAACCTCCAGACACTAGGTCCCCCTAGGTCCCCCAATCATATGGGGCAAAGAATGTCAGACTCCATAGTAGGGAGGAGGTAGCAGTATAACGTCCCACGTAAACCGCTAAAAGAAAACTACACTGACGATTAAATTGCAGAGGGTCATCAGTAAGAAAATAACATCCTCATATGATAGTATCAATAGGAACAACAGATAACTACAAAAATGTGTTGACGGTACTGAACCATTATTTGTTAGCAGTAGAGACCCTGCAATGGCAGTTTCAGAGAAACTCCTCCCCAAGATCCCCTCTCTCAACAGAAAGGGATATCTCACTCAAGTCCCATGATTATGTAAGGGGTGCTAAGCGAAAGACCGGTAAACCCATAGCAATGACAGGGGAAGGCAAGTAAGCGCATACTTTTTTGTTACAGATGGGAGGATACGACATCTTCTTTCAACACTCCATGACGTTTTTTCTAGTCTCTGCAGCAAAGAAGACAGAGAAGAGAAACTCAGCTTGATTTCTCGGAGGCCGTGCAGCCACAGACATAAAGGCACTTGGTCCTTTAATACCTGTTGCATATAATATAAAACAGAATGAACCTGAATATATAAAACAAGCTGTTAATATGCTTTAAAACAAGTGTAATAAATAGATAAGTCTCAAGACTATACCCATAGAATATAGTAAATTTGAAAACATTAAGGCTCTTCATCCTTCTTGGCTTATGATGGACTGCGATTGAATTAATCTAGTGTCAAATTGAGGGTAAAGCAAACGTAATCGCATTCCGCAGATAAGACGCTGATCTGTATACACATGGTATATGGAGGAGTTACCCGCCCACCCTCTAGATGGCAAACATTAAGGTACTAAGCCCTGTAAAAGGGATATTAAGAATTGAGTGTAACCATCAGCAGATCAGGCAGTGGTATGGGCCAATGTTAGTGGTTCATGCAAAAGAGGGCGCCAGAGCTTCTTCGGAATGTATGCCATACCATTAGTCAGGGGAGCAGTGAAACATCAGAAGGCCAAGATAGGCTGCAAACTGCAACCCAACAACTGCAATAACAGTTCAGGGATAATTCTCACACCATTCAGGACTCCCGTACTCCCTCTGGAGAAGCAGCTCATGAGCAGTGTCTGTTCCTTTGAAGCCAAGGAAGGGAGTTCCAGCTAGTTGGTGTCACCCCCAAACGACTGTCCGGTTGTGGAAAAAGCTGCAGCCAATTCGGAACTGATATAGGGTTGGTTTTCATGAAGGCAAAGAGAGCCAGGAGGTCCGACTGTGAGCGGAGCGTGAAGGAGTTTGAACCCTTGCGAAATGTGGCTGAAAGGGGCAAGCCCCATCTGTAAGTGAAATTCAGCCGGCGAGAAAGTTCCAGGATAGGGCGTAGCATAGCTCAGCGTTTCAGGATCGCTCGTGAGAGGTCTGGCAAAGTTTTTATGTCAGCTCCGTCAAAGTCTATGGATTCAGATTCCCATGCCTTCTGCAGAAGGACCTCTTTATGGGTATAGCAATGGAGATAGAAAATTACATCTCGTGGTCTGTTGGTATCCGTAGGGTGAGGACTGAGAGCCCTGTGAATCCGATCCAACTTTAGGTTCAGTGTAGGAAAGCCCCCCAGAATCCTGTGGAAAATTACAAGAGCCATTTTTGGTAGGTTTTTGGCACCAGTGGCTTCGAGAAGCCCACGAAGCCGCAGGTTGTTGTGGAAGATCCAATCCTCTAGGTCTTCTAATGTGTAGCTGCAGAGTCACCACAGAGTCTACGTGTGAATCCTGTAGGGATTCCAGTGTTATTAACCTCTGTTCCAAGTAAGGGTTGTTTCCCCCCAAAGATAGACTGTCTGATAGGGATTGCAACTCTGTTTTCACTGCTTGTATTTCTTGTCAGTGGGTGACTTCCAGCCTGTCAATAAGGGTCTCAATGTCTGCTTTGGACGGAATCACCAGTAGCAGAGCACGAAGCTCAGCATCTACCCTTAATGGATTTTATAACCACGGGCAACCCACTATGATAAGCACCACATCCCTTGATTAAATAGATATAGGGAGGTTTTATGGAATTTTTAAGGTGCAAGTAAGGTACAGTGATCTCAAAAGATAATATATAAAAAATATATTTTATTTAAACACATATAAAAATTGTTTGAAAATAATTATGGCAGTACATGGAATACATATTTTATGGATACAGCACTTTTAGATGGAGTTTCCAACATGTTTTGCCCTCAGGGGATTCTGCCCATATGAAGTACAAGCCTAGTATAGGTATACATATGCGCATTCAGTTCGAGAACATCCTTACTCACCCCAGTCTCTTAAAATGTAGTAGGCTATAATCAAAAGTTAATTCAGGATGTCTGCAAATGTCATGGAGACCAAGAGCTACAGGTCACCATAGAGGGTATTTAAGGACCAGCTACAATAACATAAAAGATAGTACGATCAATTTATATATCACATAGGGAAAGAGTTTCCAACAACAAAAAGTAACAAGGAAAAAAAAAATCAACTTACAAAACAAAGTTTTGCAGTAGAACTCAATGAACAGGGACACAGATTGTCCACAGCAGGATACTTGTGTCTAAAAATTCAAAGGACCAAGAAAAAACAAAAATAATTTAGATGCGCATACTAAAAAGAAGGTTAAGTCACTAACATGGTGCATTCAATTGAGCACTTCAGACCAACAAACGGCAGTGTCAGAACATACCATTGAATAAAGAGTATACAAGGAAAATATCCATAGTAATTACAAGTACCAAAAGTCCTGACATGGCACGTATGTCCCTGTGGTTCTGTCAGTGTGGAATAGCCATTACAGGTGGCCTTAAATACCCCAGGCCGGTCAGGTCAGGCCGGATGTGGAAGAAATGACCGCGCTGTGCATGCGCGAATCATGTCACATCCGCCGCTTATCCAATTGCTGCTGGGACCCAGCATCCGGTCCAAAGGAGGGCAGATGGACTCCCTCTGGTGGTTGGAGGAGAAAGCTCACTTTTAGGACAAATTATAGAAGCTGGAAACAAGCGAACCAAGGGGAGGAAGAAGAGGAGACAAAGGCACAACAAACAGCATGGTAAACCAGGAGCTGTTCAGGAGAACCTGGATCAGATGCCCTGGGCATCCGTATGGTCACCCCAAGAGCTCAGAGGCAGACCGAGCAATAAACAGACTATCCCAAAGGGACAAGGCTCAAAAGGTGAAAGGTAAAACAGGGAGAGAAATTATAGAGGACCACAAGGATGTCATCAGAGAGAGAGTGCACATGTATTTACAATTAATGTCAAATGTTCACAACAAATAAAATAGATATGAACATAAAAAAATGATGACTCATAAAGTCACAAAATCATATATCCACATTATTCTCACTATATAGCTACAACAGAGTTATCACAAGATAACACACTATCAAAGGTCTTATTATTGTAGCTAATCTTGTAAATAATCGGCAACCAGATTCCATGACCAAATTCTTGAGGGGCAGAAAAGGGGGAGGTGTGATGTTAATGGGGAATGAAGTTAATGACCATTTCCCATTAACATCACAACTCCCCCTTTTCTGCCCCTCAAGATTTTGGTCATGCCGTTAGCATGCCATTAGGGATCAATCAAAGTAAACTAGGGTAGGTAGGAGAAGGTCTGGAGCTCACAAGAGATGCGTCTCTACTCGGCCATGTTCAGACTATGCCCCTTTTGTTATTAATTTTTACTTGGTTAGAAAGATTTTCCTACACTCTCTGCTTTGGCCATAACACGTTTAACAGACAGGAAGTGAAGGGGGGAGAAAAATGGGCTTTAACCCTCATGGATGGAGGGCTCCAAGTATACATCACATACCTTCTAGCAATTAGTGTAGAGTATACATGCAGTATAGTATTTATTTAAACAGTCAAAAACATTGTCATTGTGAAACTGGTGATAAAATAAAATAATAATGCGCCAACTAAAACAGAAGAAAGCTGCCAACACAACAATCAGACCAATCGTGATAAAAATGTAGAATAAAATAAGTGTGGCGCTAGATATTTATGTCCGTTATTGGGCAAAGCCTGACAGAATAGAAATCCGTGAGGACAACAGCCCAATAAAGTATATTTAATGAAACACCAAATGACCTAGTAATATGCTCGTGAGAGTAATCAGTGAAATTAAAAGATATGTGGATGAGATAGTCCAAACCAAAATCTAACTTGTGTCATAGATCAACCACATTAGGGCCAACTCACTACTAATATTGTGAAAAAGTGGATAGAGGAATTACTCCCCTCAAATCAAAAACAAGTGGTAAATTAAATGGAATTTGTGAATAATACATGTGAAAAATATATATAGATCTGAAACACCATAGTATATAACGCTGTTAAGGCCAGAAAAGTCCAGCAAAAAAAATTAAGGAAATCTAGTAGAACCGTAGTCCAAATGGCAAATAAGAGGTTGGTGACTATAAGGAGAAATGATGACGGCCTTAAATCCGGGGATGACGTCCACAGGATAAGGAGCTCTGCATGTATATAGACGGGATAGGCAAAAATACTCTTACCAGATGTGGTGGACCCCTCGGCCAGCGGCCTTGGGTTAAACGGACTTAGGATAGGAAAGTGGGTTCCACAGCTGTTGGAGGTGTTGGGAGGGATCCGCAACACTCACACACCGGCCACCCTGCTTGTAACGACTCACGGTCTCCGAAGGGTCAGTCAGGGACTGCTCGCAATAAAGCTGCTTCCAAAAGCCGGATGTAGACCCTCAAAAAATGGGGTTCAGAAAAGAAGACCTCTCCATAGTGTAAATCCGCTTATTGGGAAGCATTTATTGAAGGTCAAAAAGCTAAACAGCACACTATGACCTATACATCACAGTCAAGTATAAAACAATAAAAAGCGCTATGAGATGAAATAAAATAAAGTGGCAAGACAGGCATAACCACCCGACGCGTTTCGTCCTATGGGACTTCAACTGGGGTACATGACTGTCTGCCACTAATGCCTGTATATATATAAAACATATGATTACCCAGTATTAGCAGCTGTTCGCGCCATGTAGGCCATCACTTCCGGGTTAAGCGGAAGAGGGCGTCTCAATCAAAAAGGCATGCCAATCACAGGGAGTCAGGAGCTGGCTCTCAGCCAAGCCTCGGTATGGAAAATCCTGTACGGATGTGTTATGGGCGGCGTCCACCTTCTTTGTGAGAAGGTGACGTCTGCCCGCCAATCGGATTCCAAAGCCGGGGAGTGACGCATCCACCCGGGCGTGTCACCTCCCCTAATTGATCGTGGTTCCAATGAGGGGGCGTATAGTTTACATTAGGAGGCCATGCTAACAACAACGTGTGACGTCAGTTCCGTATTGGCAGGAAGTGACGAAAAAAATGGAACGCAAGTGCAGATGGTCACAACGAAGGAGACGAGTAGCGTCTCCTAAGAGGCCATACCGCAAACAACATGTGACGTCAGTTCCGCATTGAACGGAAGTGACGGACGATGGAACACGAATGTAAACAACGTGTAACGTCAGTTCCGCATTAATCGGAAGTGACGGAGGATGGGACGCAAATGCGAACTCAGCCTCACTGTGACAGGACGGCTAGCATACAGGTCAATCACTAATCACAGATGTAAAACGTCATGAGGTCTGGAGCGCAGATGCGGACCAGCCTCCGTAACAAAAATGAAAATAGTGTAACGTGGCGTGAACGTCACTAAATTAAGCAACCTGAAAATGACTGATGGTATAATTGATTGTACTACAGCGTGGATATACAAAGAAACTTTTACCCTGACTAGATAAGGAATAATGTGACCATATATAATGGAAATAAACAAAAAACTGATAGGAGACCTTTGTGAGAAACTGAAGGATATGAGAATATTATTAACCAGAAGAACAGTAAACACTTGATGTAAAAAATGCAAGAATAAAAAATATGAAGATCATAACCGATAGTGTCTAAATAGTTATGAAGTGGGCAACCACTAGATGTCCCTTGGTATCAATGGTGATCCGGGGCCCAATACAAAAGAGGGAGACCGATTCGACCATTGAGACTTCTGCTCTCCAACATAGAGAGAAAATATAAAAATATAAAAGTAAAAGTAGAGGAGGACGCAGATATGTCTGTCAAGACTGGTTGATGAAGGCATTTATATCCCAGTCTACATTAAGGCCAAATGGTAAATAGCATTTTAGTTGATGGATCCAGAAAGTTTCTAATCTCGACACGCCTCTTTTCATAGACGCGCCCCTCCAATGTGGAGTAAATTTATCGATAACCTGAAACTGGATACCATCAGGATTTTGGTTGTGACATTGCAAAAAATGTTTGGGGACGCTATGATTTGTGAGGCCTTTCTTAATGTTGGCTATGTGTTCGTTACCTCTCACTGACAATGTGCGTATAGTTCGGCCTACATACTGTTTTTTGCAAGGACATGTGATCAAATAGACCACATATCTACTTTCACATGTCAGAAAATGTTTTATTTGGTATTCCTTCCCCGTAGAGGTAGAAGAGAACGTCTCCGTTCGTCTACGTCCACTAATATTGTGTAAGCATACGTTACACCGTTTGCATGGAAAAAAGCCTTTCATATTATGAAAGAAAGAGCGGATAGGAGGGGGATCAATAACATTAGAGGCAATCTGGCTTCTAATGGATGGAGCCCCCTTAAAAATCACACCACTTCGTTCGGGGAGGACTGGACCTAATATTGGATCATTTTTAAGGACCCTCCAATGTCTTGCTAGGATTGCTTTAATCTGTTTATGTTGTATAGAGAAATTTGTCAACAAAGACCATTTATGTTTATTGCTGGAATTGCTTTTCGGTAGTTCAGTCAACAAAGATTCCCTATTAATCTGAGCGATGTTCATGATTTCCCTGTCGACATCTCTAGAGTTATAGCCTTTATTGATGAACCTGGACCTCAAAATCCGTGTCTGTTGAAAGTACTCGGTAAGGTTGCTACAGTTGCGTCTAATCCGTGTGAACTGGCTACGTGGTACCGATTTTAACCACGTCGCGTGGTGGCAACTATCGACCGGAATGTAACCATTCCAGTCGGTAGGTTTGAAGAATGTTTTAGTTTCAAGACGGTTGTTGGCTACAACTATTTCCAGGTCTAGAAAGTGGATAGAGGAAGTGCTGACCTCGTATTTCAGCTCAATCCCAATCTCATTGTCATTAAGTTTCTGCAAAAAAATATGTAAAGAGTCCTCACTCCCCTTCCATAGGAGGAGGATGTCGCCCAAAGGACCAACTCCGGGGGGTCGAGGGTATAGACGACATCCTCCTCCCAGCGGGCCATAAAAATATTGGCCAGGCTAGGGGCGAACTTAGCGCCCATAGCTACTCCCTTTTGTTGAATAAAAAAATCTCCATTATACCAAAAATAATTATGTTTGGTCGCAAACCTCAGCAGGTCCATAATGAATCTTTGCTGGGTTCTCGGAATGGACTCCTCCCTCGATAGGAAAAGTTCAACCGCGGCAAACCCAGCATCGTGAGGTATAGAGGTATATAGCGACGTTACGTCCGCAGTAACGAGAAGGAGATCGTTACTGTAAGTAATGCTATTGAGTTTGGAAATAGTATCTTTAGTGTCCTTCAGATAGGATGGTGTGGACTGTACGATGGGTTGTAAAAAGAAATCTATGTACTTCCCTATACGGGAAGTAATAGACTCAATGCCGCTAATAATGGGGCGACCAGGCGGTTGGGTGACACTTTTATGTACCTTTGGTAAATAGTAGATTACCGGGATTCTCGGGGCGGTCGGAATGAGAAAACTTCTTTCTTTGTTGTTTAAAATGCCTAGCTGGAAACCAGTATCAACCAAGTCTGTAAGTAGCTTCTTATAAGGGACTGTGGGGTTAGTATAAATCCTAGAATATGTATCGGTGTCACTTAGGATTCTAATCATTTCTGAGTGATAGTCGTTTTTGTCCAATACAACTATTCCGCCCCCCTTATCAGCAGGGCGGATAACTAGGTCTTTTCGTTCACATAGTTTTCTAAGTCCAGTTCTTACGGTAGGGTTACTAAATAATCTTTTAGGTGGTAGTTTATCAAGGTCCTGTAAAACTAAATCTCGAAATACTTTAATAGAAGGTGCGGTGGGGCCGGGAGGGTTGAAAAGGGAAGGGTTTGAAAGTCCTGAGTGGACTATATGTGAATTGGTCTCGATTTTTGGTCTCATGGGATTGGAAATGATGTATCTTTGTACATTCAATTTCCGTACATATTTCTGAATGTCTATAAAAGTGTTAAATTTATTTAATTTATTCGGAGGAGCGAACTTTAAACCTTTTTCCAGGACCAAAAGTTCGGCTTCTGATAGGGAAGTTTTACTGAGATTAAATATCCCACTTTCCGTTAAACCCTTTTTCTTTTGTCGGGAACGCCTCCCCCCTCTGGTCCCCCGTTTCCGTCTATGGCTCGCTTGAATCTCCCTTGTTCTTTGGAAAAATCCCCTTGGTAGGAAGGGCCTGGTTGTTGCTGGTTATAATTAAAAGGTGATTTATTATAATAACTAGAATCAGTCTCCCCATACGGGTGGTAGAAATTGCGATTCTCACGTAATCTATCCTCTCTCAGAGGGGAGTACCTATTAAACGTGCGTATAGGGGTCCTCTGTGGATAAGAGTGTTCATACTGTTCATTATATCCATCATGGTAGTTGTCTCTTCTAGGTGTGAGTCTCTGGCCATCATAGTGGGAGGGCCTATCTCTCTGACCTCTCCCTCTTCCTCTCCCCATTCTCTCTCTACCTCTGGAGTTGCGTCTCTACTCGGCCATGTTCAGACTATGCCCCTTTTGTTATTAATTTTTACTTGGTTAGAAAGATTTTCCTACACTCTCTGCTTTGGCCATAACACGTTTAACAGACAGGAAGTGAAGGGGGGAGAAAAATGGGCTTTAACCCTCATGGATGGAGGGCTCCAAGTATACATCACATACCTTCTAGCAATTAGTGTAGAGTATACATGCAGTATAGTATTTATTTAAACAGTCAAAAACATTGTCATTGTGAAACTGGTGACTAGTGTGAGTCCCAGTAATGCAAAATATTTTTTTTCTGCAGATATGCTGAGAACATTTAGAGCAGTTTAACAACAATCTCTAATATTTTTACTGATGCACAATTGCATCAGTAACTAGTATCTGCCACTTGACGCTAAGGACAATAACATTATATAAGCAGCTTTTTAAAACATAAAATAACAAATATCACAATAGGAAATAAAAAACAAACTCTTATTATTAGCAATAACAATAGCCAATAGCAATGTATCACACATATTTGAAAGGTATGAATGTCTAAGTTCCACTTTGATATTTATATAATGTGGATATAAAAAGTCTACACACCCCTGTTAAAATATCAGGTTTCTGTGATGGTAAAAATTGAGACAAAGATAAATCACTTCAGAACTTTTTCCACCTTTAATGTGACCTATAAACTGTACAACTCAGTTGAACAACAAACTGAAATCTTTTAGGTGAAGGAAAGTAATAATAAAAAAAAAAAAAAAATATGGTTGCATAAGTGTGCACACCCTTAAACTAATACTTTGTTCCTCTTCATATTCAGCTCTCTAGCAGAAACCTGAAGGTTTTGTGTCAATATTGACTGGTATTTGGAACTGTTCATAATTCCCTTTACCTTGACTAAGGCCCCTGTTCCAGCTGAAGAAAAACAGCCCCAAAGCATGATGCTGCCACCAACATGCTTCACGGTGGATATGATGCTCTTTTGGTGATGTGCAGTGTTGTTTTTACGCCAAACATATCTTTTGGAATTATAACCAAACAGTTCAACCTTGGTTTGATCAGACCATAACACATTTTCCCACATGCTTTTGGGAGACTTCAGATGTGTTTTTTCAAAATTTAGCCAGGCTTGGATATTTTTCATCATAAGAAAAGGCTTTCATCTTTCCACTCTACCCCATAGCCCAAACACATGAAGAATATGGTAGATTATTGTCACATGTACCACACAGCCAGTATTTGCCAATTATTCCTGCAGCTCCTTTAATGTTGATGTAGACCTCTTGACAGCCTTCCTGACCAGTTTTCTTCTCGTCTTTTCATCAATTTTGGAGGGAATTCCAGTTCTTGCTAATGTCACTGTTGTGCCATATTTTCTCCACATGATGATGACTGTCTTCACTGTGTTCCATGGTATATCTAATGCCTTGGAAATTCTTTTGTACCCTTCTCCTGACTGATACCTTTTAACAATGAGATTCCTCTGATGCTTAGGAAGCTCTCTGTAGACCATGACTTTTGATGTATGATGTGGCTAAGAAAATGTCAGGAAAGACCTACTAGAACAGCTGAACTTTATTTAGGGTTAATCAGAGGCACTTTAAATGATGGCAGGTGTGTACTGACTCCTATTTAACATGAGTTGAATGTGATTGCTTAATTCTAAACACAGTTACATCCCCAGTTATAAGAGGGTGTGCACACTTATGCAACCACATTATTTTCATTCTTTATTTTTACTCCCCCCTAAAGGATTTTAGTTTGTTTTTCAATTGAGTTGTATGGTTTACAGGTCACATTAAAGGTGGAAAAAGTTCTGAAATTATTAATCTTTGTCTCATTTTTTTACATCACAGAAACATGACGTTTTAACAGGGGTGTATATACCTTTTATATCCAATGTATATGTAAATATACTGAATTATTGAACTTTTAAGCTATTGTAGACTGCATGGAGCTCCAGGAGGCCTTTAATGAAATATATACAATAGTGCCATGCAGTACTAAACAATAGTGTTCCTTATAAATATGTGCACAAGTGTCAAAAACTGCAATAAAGAAATCAAATATGTGACATGAATAAACTAATGGGAAAAAAAAATGTCTGTATGCTTTCCTTTAAAATATAAAAAACAAAGCAAAATGTTTGTGCGTATTCCTTTAAATAACAAATGATGGCGAACACACCAAAATGTTCATATGTTTCATTTTAAATCATCATCTCTTAAAAATTAAAACCAAAATGTATCCATGTGTAATCAATATGGTCCATATGTACCACTTCTTATATCCAAAAAATAAAAAATTCTTCAAAAACTCTTTATATTTTCACCTTGCCTTTAAATATATAGACCATCCAATAATGTCAAGCCTTTCACCATAATACATATTCTCTCACCTTATAGTCAGACTGTCAGGGATACCCTGTGGCAGGACAGACGCTCAGGCGTGTGCGCATGCGCACACGTGTTCCTATGGGAGCGCGCTGTACCAGGCAGCGGTGCGTGCGCGCAGGCTGACTCGGCTTGGCGCCAGTTCCCCTTTAAAAAGCCAGCAGCTGCTCTGGTCCAGTGCTGTCTGATCTGCAGTCTAAACCTGAGTCTGATCCTGAACCTGCTGTGTTACCTGACCTTGCTTCGTTGACTACCGCTGCCTTCTCCTCTCCTGACCCGGCCTGCTTGACCTTGATACTTCTGAAACTATTGATCTCCTGTTGCCGAACCTCTGCCTGCCTGCTGACTATCCTTTGCCTGCTGATTGTACTACCTGTTGCCCGTTCTGACCCGGGTTGTCTCACTCTGCTTAGTCCGCTCCTGATCCAGCTCTGCCTAGATCCAGGGGTCGCTGACCCGCACCTATTCCACCGCTTCCTACTGCTTCCGCTACCAGTCCGTCCGGTGGATCACCTCTACCACCTGCATCAGCTACCACGGATCATACAGGCACTCCTACCTCACTGCGCTCACGTACCACTGTTGCAACCCCAGTGGTCCCTGAGCCAGGGCTGTAAGAGAGGTCTCCTTCTACAGTTGGGCTCTGATACCAGGTACGTGACACAGACCTAACTGTTATTAGGTCATATGTGCCTTCCTCTTTAAATAGGGTTCTCATAAGTTACAACAGCGATCTCCACTCCAATGCTTAGTGGCTCCACAATCCACTTCCATCCTCCATGATGTTTAGACCCAGGGTGAAAAAAAGCTCCAAAAGAAAAAAAAATATATATTGTAGTGCTTTTTGCTAAAAATATATATATTTTTTAAAACATTTTGTACTTAAAAGGTGCACAAAGAACTGGTGCACTGCAGTATAATGCATTTACAATAGGATAACCTTCAACAAAATGTATGTAAAGACAAAAAAAAGTGAAAAAATATAATATTGAATGAAAAAATAATCAGATTAAAAAGTCCAATGTAAAAATTAATTAAGAGCAAATAGCAATAAAGTGCAGTCCTTCTTCCAAGACAAATGGTGAGTGATTGACAAACGAATCCCAGTGTCAATGATCATATATTAGTGCTGAATCGTAAAGAGGGCACACATCTGCCACCATGTGCAATGGCCGTTTACCTCAAATCCAAGGATTATGAGCATCAAACTTTTTTTTTGTCTTTACATATGTTTCTTTAGTTTTAATATTTATATTGGCGTATTTAGAGTTAGCACTGCTCCAATATATAGGCTTTATCAACAATACTGGTGTTAGCGACACTAAAGGAGTTTGGCAACTTTATCACTATTTTTTTGCATTGCACTTTATTACTTGATCAAAATTGTAATCTACACACTGAGTAGTGCATAAGTTCATTTCCATTTTCTACAACAAAATGGCTGCCTGAACACTTCCTGTGATGTTACCGGCTCCTGCCAATGTGTTGTGTCATTAATCACATGACTTCATCAGGGTATAAGTGGCCAGTGTATGCTAATAGCCCTTAATGCTCAATTGTTTGTTCCCATAGAGACCAAATAAACATACACTTGTTGTGTTTATAAATTTGTTCACCCAAAAATGTTTCAATCTTAGGTGAAAGTTGTGAGCATCTTGGGGATAAATAGATCACTATGTGATGCTCAGTCATTGCCATTGGGTGTTTGAGGCATATCACATAAAAATATAAAAACACTGTGTACAAAACAAAAATAAGTGTAATTTTAACCTCTGGATATATGCTAATATGATTTTAACTAGATGTATTAACACAATATAGGAGTTGATTTACTAAAGGTAAATAGACTGTTCACTTTGCAAGTGCAGTTGCACTTTGCAAGTGAGCTTAATAAAAGAGCTTAGTAAAATACGGGAAGCTCTGTTGGCTTCCATCATCCAATCGTGTGCATGCACAAATGCAGTTTTTTTTTTTTCTTTGCACAAAATTGGATATTCTTTGCAAAATGAAGCTTCCCCACATTTACAAAGTCCTGGAACAACTACATTTGCAGAGTAAAACTGCACTTGCAAAGTGCATTGTTTATTTGCTTTTAGTAAATCAACCCCATTCTTGCTAAACAGCATGTAGTGTTTTAGTGGCTTTGATGTCTTAAGATGAAATTAACTCATAGTTGGCACACATTTCATAAGTCCACGTAGTAACAGTTGAAGGAAAGGAACTTTTTAGCTAGATACTATTATTGACCTAATAAAAGATGTATTATTATTATTATACAAGATTTATAAAGCGCCAACAGTTTACGCAGCACTTTACATTTATTTATTTAGCTATATTATGAAGGGGGGATTATAAAATTACTGCCCATTAATAAGTTAAACGCAACATGTTTTGATATAAGAGTGAAAAGAGTAAGAGAGTGAAAAAGGCTCAGGTCTATACGTTGGAACAATCACATTCAGTAGAGATTAAAAAAAACAAAAAAACAAAGCATACCAAGCTTTTGATATGCAGAATTTAAATTACAGACAGTGTATTGTATGGCAGCTGCAAAGTTTACAAATATGTGATACACCTTACAATCTACTGAGCTGGCCAGAACTAATTCTTGAGGAAGCCTATTCCACATTTTCACAGCTCTTACTGTGAAGAAGCCTTTCTGTATGTCAGGTTTTCCTTCAGATGTAAAGAGTGCCCCCTTGTCCTCTGTAGTGACCTGAAAGTTAATAATTTTACACCAAACATGTTGATCATATCCCCTTAATCTCCTCTCCTAAAGAGAGAATACATTCAATTAAGCTAATTTTTCCTCATAACTGAGCTTCTCCATGCCTCTTATCAGTTTGTTTGCCTTTCTCTGAACTTTCTCCAGTTCTTCAATATCCTTTTTGTGAACTGGTGCCCAAAACTGAACTGCATATTCCAGATAAGTAAAACAAATTCGAGGAAATTTCCAAGCTCAACTTACCGACCAGCCTGTGACCAACCAAATTGATCTATCCAACAGTATGCATTAAAAAGAGGGGTTTAGTTGTACACAATTGCAAATACATGCATAAGCCACAGAGCCCTGACAAGGCACCCCATTTTATATGGACCTAACCAGTGGCGGCCCATCAATAGGGAGCGCTCGGGCGCTGCCCCCTCCAAGCTGAATATGAAAAAAAAAGTGTCTCTTTAAGAGCGTCCGGTCATCAGACACTGAGCTGTCCACTAGAAGCTTGACTGCTGCAATCAGGTGATTGCAGCTGCAAAGCTTCCTTGGGTGGCATTTGGAGTGTAAACAGGGCGCAGGCCATGTGTCTTGTTTACACTGGCAGTCCCACTCTACATTGAATCATTCATGATTCCATTCCACCCTGTTGCCCCTGATTGGTGGGTCTGGAGGACAGTAGGTGGGGCTTATCACAGGCCATCACTTCCGGCTTCCCCACCTCTCGGAGAGCAGCACCGACTGTCCTTCTGAGTATCCTTACAATCTCCCCCCAGTGATCTCCTGCACATTCGCTCTGTACCCTCCAGCCCTCTGATCCAATCCTCAACCTCGATCTCCAGTGCCTAACACTGTACCCCCAATGTTGTACTCTCTCAAGGGATTATTTTTCCCTAGGTTCATTATTTTACATTTTGAAACATGGAACTGCAGTCTCCACTGCTTGAACCAATCTTCCAACAATGTCAAATCATGTTATATGTTACAGACACCTCCAGGGATAGCAATCCTATTACACACCTTTGTGTCATCAGCAAAAAGGCATACCTTACCCAGCAAACCTTTAGTTATAACACTTACATATAGGTTAAATAGAACAGGACCCAGTACAGAGTCTTGTGGTACACCACTAGTAACTGCTCTCTGTTCTTAGTGAACCCCATTCACAACCACACTATGGTATCTATTCTTGCCATATATAACTCCACAATTGAGAAAAAATTAACATTTTGTATTTTTTTTGTTTCAATGTTTTTATTATCATTTTCAAGTTAACAAGTTAACAATCCATGCAAAGAAAATCAAATCAGTCCAAAAGGTGTTACAGAAGACATATATCAGTATAACGAATATAGGTTGCAAACTGGAAAGAAGTACTTTTCAATATGTAAATGACTTAACACTTAAATCTAATCAAAAGAAGTATTATTGTTGAGTGCGCATAAATAGTTATAGAGTTGACATAGCTAAAGGGACTTATGATGTTTCACTTGAGGTGACCAATGCGGGAAATGGGAGAAGAGCCTCAGTGCCACCCTTGAACCCAAACACCCCTATTGGGAGCTTACTGTGAATGGGTGGGGGCACTGGGACGGGTCATGTGAAGTCGATGTTTGTTATCCCTATGGTCCGTGGTAACAGAGAGAAGTGTGATTGATAGGTGTAAGGGAGAGGGGGGGTGTGAGGGAGAGGGAGGCAGGGGGATGTGGTAACTGCTTGCATATGATAAGAACAGGTGTCAGGTCACCTAGAGGCTGGGTGACAGATGCACACCGTTGGGATCAGGAGTGCACCGCAAGGTAGTGGACCCTACGGCTGACTGCTGCAGATTGAACCCTGGGAGGTTCAGGAAGCAGGTCTACTGGATCACTGACACAGATCCCACTGGGAGCTAGAGCATAGATTCCCCAGGGCGCGGAGTCTAAGAGCCAGCAGGTGTTCACCAGAGCCTTTAATGGTAAGGATGGACTGAGCTGCAGTCTGGCTCCAGGTCGCGGCCCCCAGGGTCTCACAGCTCACGCTCACAGTAGACTACAGGAGAAGAGGAAGGGGGCAGCAGGCTGGAACAACAAGGAAAGTAAGGGACAAGCCAAGGTCGGGGCCACAAGCAGACAAGGACAACAGAGTACACGCCAAGGTTCAGGGTCACAGGCAAACAGGGATGGTCGGGAACACGCCAAAGGTTAGGGTCACGAGCAGACAGGAATAGTTAAGAACAGGCCAAAGTCGGTACCAGGAATCAGATGTAGGAAACACAGCAAGTACACACAGAGGCTAACACACAATGGTTGATCAGCACTGCTGGCTTGCAGTGCACAGGTTAATATAGGGTTCCCTGATAGGGCCTGGGGTAGGGCCATGCTTAGAGGAGAGGTTACAAAAGCAGTCAGGTGAGGGTCAGCTGGTCTCTAGAGATGAAAACATGGAGACAGGTATGCTGATCGACAAACTCTATTGCATAACCATGACAGTACCGCCCCTCTTAAGACCTCCCCCTCCCCCGCCTGTGCCCAGGCTTAAAGGGAAACTCCACATGGGACCTCCTCAATAGACGAGGAGCAAAGACCTCAGATGCAGTGATCTAAGACCTCTCCTCAGGACCAAACCCTTTCCAATGTACGAGGTACTGAAGAATGCCTCTACGGCGCCGGGAATCGAGAACTTGACTAACCTCGTACTTAAGATTATCCTCAGAGACCGAAACCGAGGTAGGGAGAGGACGAGAGGACTTATTGAGGGCTAAAGGCTTCTTAGGAATGGGTAAAGGCATAAGAAGACCATCAGGACTCTGAGCAGGGTCCCCCAGACCCTTAGCAGACAAAGAAATAAAAATAGAGATGGGCGCACTGGCCATGTGAATTATCCTTTGTAAAATATTTGTTGAATAAAATGATAAAAGAAATTACTCACAAGCAGTTGTAAAACCGGGTGCAGTAAAAATCAAGCACCGACTAGCAGCAAGTGGTTATAATGATGAGCGAAGCCTTCCAAAGGTCTTAGAGGAACATACAGGCATCACTACCAGTTAACGCGTTTCGAAGGGCACGTCCCTTCTTCATCAGAGCTCAGCAGTGAACCCTCCTTCAGTGGTCCCTGTATATAAAGTGTGCCAAAAGGCACAGTCAATGGATTAGGGAGGGCACATGGGGGGGGGTTGAAAGGGCAAAGAAACAGGTGGTCCCTCCCCCGTTACTGTGTGCAACATATGTGTGTCATATATATGTAGAGTGCCAAACTTATCATTAACAAAAAGATACCTATATTATATAGATGCAAAACATGTCACTGTTGGTAACACAATAATAGTATTAAAATTAAAATTAGTAGAGAGTTAAAAATAATTTTAAATCACTAAAGGATGTGAAATATACATGATACACTGATTGAACTATAAAACCTAACTGAATGCAACAAACAAAGCCGACCTGAAAAAAAGGCAAGATAAAGGTGTGGGGGGGGGAGGTGACAATGACACATGGGAGCACCATAAGTGGGCACTGCAGAATCACGTAATTTTGTGAACCTCAGGGTCCTCATTTAGACCCCCAGGGGTCATACTCCCGAGGGTGAAGATCCAATAAGCTTCGCGTTTGCAAAGCCTTTGGTGTCTTCTGCCCCTATCGAGGCCGCCTCCAATAGACTCGATCCCAAACACTCTCATGCCTGATGGATCACCATGATGGACTTCCTGAAAATGCCGAGGGATCGGATATTTGACCCGTGTGTTCGTAATGTCATATTTATGTTCGCCAATACGCACTCTCATAGGACGAGAGGTGCGGCCAACATAAAGGCGCCCGCATGGGCAGATAATGCCATATACCACGTAGTCCGTCCCACAGTTGATGAACTGCTTCAGATGGTGGATCCTACCATCTTTGCCAGTGACTGTCTTTTTTCTGTGCCACATGTATTGACATGTGCCACAGTTCCTGACACTACATTTGTAGCTACCTTTTTGGTCAAAGGTGGTTGACCATGCATTTGTGGGCCTGTTTAAGGGCTCCCTCACCATACTAGGAGCTATAAGACCTCTCAAGTCTCGTGGTTTTCTATACACTAGACTCTTAAAAATGAGCTGGACATCCAGCACAGGATCATCAGACTGGGCAGAAGTCAGTGGATCCCTGAGGCCAGGTTGGTTAGAAAGTGATGTGTCACAGAAGTCAAGCTGGATAGCTTCACTGGGCATAGGCTGAACTGGTGCAGAGGCCGACTGAACAGCATTGCCAGGTGCAGCGCCCACCAGAATCGCATCACAGGGCATAGGGACTGTGGAACTGGTAGACGAGTCAGCCTGGGTGTGCGTCCAAGGGGTCCAGGAACAGGCAAATGTAAATGACCATGCAAACTGGAGTGAATGATTGGCTCAAGTATACAGGTGGGCTCCTCATCCAGAGTGCCACATGACCCAGAGAGTGCCTCAGCCCGACTATTGCAGGAGACATTCCAGAAATCGCTATATGCAGTGGGAAGAGCAGAAGATACTGGGATGGTGGCAACAGGAAGTTTATCTTTTGGGGTAACCTTGAGTAGGCAGGAAGAGGAACAGGAGGAACCCCAAGCCAAGATCCGTCCAGCAGTCCAGTCAATGTGTGGAGAATGGAACCGTAACTAAGGAAGACCTAATATGATAGGAGATGAAGCTTTAGGCAAGACAAGGAAGGATATCCACTCCTGGTGGAGTGTCCCTACCGACATCTTAACAGGAAGGGTCTGGAAGCGGATAGGACCCCCTGGGAGAACAGTGCCATCAATCGCCAAGACCACCAATGGTGTTGAAAGGGGCAAAAGGGTAAGTCTCATGGAAGATGCAGCTTCCCAATCCATGAAATTGTCAGCGGCTCCGGAATCCAGATGTGCCGAGACCGAACGAGAGGAAGCGTCGACATGAAGGAACACAGAAAGAAGAAGACGAGAAGGTGAAGGTGATACTTCAGGGTCTAATACTCCCCCTTCCAGATGTATTAGCCCTGATCGTTTTTCCGGATGAAGAGAACAAGTGTCACGAAAATGACCTTTGGCCCCACAATAGAGGCACAGGCCCAGAGTTCTGCGCCTAGCATGTTCTTCAGGAGACAACTTGGTCCAGCCCAGGTGCATAGGTTCCTCAGCGGGCAGGGGGTGCTCCTCGGACCGAAGAGAAAGGACTGGGAGCTCAAGCTGCCTAAGGAACGGGGAGTGCTGGCGTCTTTTTTCCAGGGCCCTCTCCTGAAAGCAAATATCGACCTGGTTACACAAGGTGATGACACCGTCCAGATCAGCAGGAAAGGATCTTCCTGCTAATTCATCCTTCACTCTATCAGAGAGGCCATGTAAAAAGGTTGCAACTAGGGCCTCATTATTCCAGCTCAATTCAGCTGTGAGGATACGGAACTGAAGAGCATACTGTCTAACAGAAGCAGACTCTTGACGGAGACGTAAAAGAGCGCTAGCTGCTGAGGAGACATGACCCGCTTCCTCGAAGATATTCCGAAAAAGTTTCAAGAAATCAGACAGGCTAGAAACCACTGGATCATTCAGTTCCCACAGAGGGGCAGCCCAAGCTAGCGCCTCGCCGGACAGAAGGGATATAATATAGGCTACTTTCGCCCGATCGGACAGGAAGTTTTGGGGCTGAAGTTCAAAATGAATCGTGCACTGGCTAAGAAACCCCCTGCAAGCCTTGGAGTCCCCAGAGAAACGGGCCGGAGCTGGCAGTTGTAATGAATATGTGGCTGCGACTGGTGCAATAGGTGCAGCAGCAAATAGCGGTTGAGGATGTTGAACCGGGAGTCCTAATTAGGCCTGAACCTGTTCAAAACAGGATGCCAAATCCTGAAGGAATCGCATCACTTGGGTCTGATGCGATTCCTGGGTCTCAAGTCTGCAAACTAAACCCTGTAATGGATCATCTGCGGGTAGCGGCACATCAGCCGGGTCCATGGCTGATCAAACTGTCAGGTCACCTAGAGGCTGGGTGACAGATGCACACCGTTGGGATCAGGAGTGCACCGCAAGGTAGTGGACCCTACGGCTGACTGCTGCAGATTGAACCGTGGGAGGTTCAGGAAGCAGGTCTACTGGATCACTGACACAGATCCCACTGGGAGCTAGAGCATAGATTCCCCAGGACGCGGAGTCTAAGAGCCAGCAGGTGTTCACCAGAGCCTTTAATGGTAAGGATGGACCGAGCTGCAGTCTGGCTCCAGGTCGCGGCCCCCAGGGTCTAACAGCTCACGCTCACGGTAGACTACAGGAGAAGAGGAAGGGGGCAGCAGGCTGGAACAACAAGGAAAGTAAGGGACAAGCCAAGGTCGGGGCCACAAGCAGACAAGGACAACAGAGTACACGCCAAGGTTCAGGGTCACAGGCAAACAGGGATGGTCGGGAACATGCCAAAGATCAGGGTCACAAGCAGACAGGAATAGTTAAGAACAGGCCAAAGTTGGTACCAGGAATCAGATGTAGGAAACACAGCAAGTACACACAGAGGCTAACACACAATGGTTGATCAGCACTGCTGGCTTGCAGTGCACAGGTTAATATAGGGTTCCCTGATAGGGCCTGGGGTGGGGCCATGCTTAGAGGAGAGGTTACAAAAGCAGTCAGGTGAGGGTTAGCTGGTCTCTAGATATGAACACATGGAGACAGGTATGCTGATTGACAAACTCTATTGCATAACCATGACAACAGGTATGTAGAATTTGTTGTGGTAGTTTCAGGGGTCCGGTGTACATGTACTTTGGTATATGGTTTGAAATTACGTGGATTCTCTAAAGTGGATCCAACATGCCCAAGTTGTTTGGTATTTGGTTGGTGTCTCTTTTGCTTGGTGAATTAAGTTCTCCATTTCCACTATTCTGTCTATGCGATGGAACCAATCAGCAATAGTGGGGGGGTTGGGGCTTTTCCAGTGTAGCAGCATACATTGTTTGGCTGCATTGATAAGGTGGAGTGTAAGTGATTTTTTGTAGGCCGAGTAGGGTATGGACATGTGGTGGAGCAGATACTGGGCCAGGGTGAAGTCTGAGGTGTAGGTCGTTATTCTGGCTATCAGGCGGTGGACTTCATGCCAGAAGGGTTGTAAGGTTATGCAGTCCCACTAGATATATGTCAAGGAGCCTATTGCTGTATCACATCTCCAGCATTGCGGGGAGACCTGTGGGTGAATCTTGTCAGGCGTCCTATACCATCTAGAGTATATTTTATACCCATTTTCTTGAGCCAAAATGTTAATCGATCCCTTATGGATGTGGTCGTACACTTGCTCCCACTCTTCCTTAGGTAAGTCCAAGGAGAGTTCCCCTTCCCATTGCTGGCTGATTTTGTTCGCCTTGGGATTGCAAACACTGCATAGGAGCGAGTATACCACCAAAATCAAGTGTCTTAGTGGCACTGAACTGGTACACAGTGCTTCAAAGGGAGTGTAATCTCTATACCATTTAGAGAGAGGTTTTATCCCATTAAGAAAGTGCCTGATTTGTAGGTAGTAGAAAAATGGAATGGTACGATTAGGAAATCGTGGGGCGATGTTCTGAAACAGTATCAGCTGGTCATCAAGAAAAATTTCGTCTGCTCTAAGTAAGGAATCACAGCCTGGGATGATTGGGTTGTGGGCCATAAGGCCGGGAGGAAAATCTGGGTTTTGGTCTAGTGGGGTCAGAGGTCCGGGGGTCGGGATCAGGGTGAGTTTCTTGCATGCTGTCCGAAATGTCAGTAAGGTATGGCCTATTAACGGGTGACCTACTTGTTCTGAAGGGATCGATCTTTGTTCTAGCCAGGGAGTATGTGTAATTGGCATCCATGAGAAAAAGTCCTCCAAGGTGATCCAATCTTTGGTCTTAGCGTGTATGTGCCAGTCTACGATTCTGGTTAGTTGGCAAGCCCATTGGTATTTTTGTACGGCTGGAAGTCCGATTCCCCCTTTCATCTTAGGAAGGACCAATCTATACCAATTTATTCTTGGGGTATTGGCAGACGAGATGAAGTTTCTGCACAGCTTTTGTAGGAAGTGAAGAACGAAGGGGGGATTTTGTTTGGTAAGGTTTGAAATAAGTATAGTAGTCTAGGTAGGATTATTCATTTTAATAATAGCAGCTCTCCCAAACCAAGAGAAAGTGCCCAGGGTCCATTTGCGGAGGTCTTGCTGTATGGATTTAAGTATAGGTGGGAAGTTTCTAGAGTATAGCTCAGTCAGGTTTGCAGGGATTTTTACCCAGGTAGGTAATGGCATGTTTTTCCCAACTAATCGGGAAGTTGGATTGGCATTGCGCTACAACGGGTGTGGGGAGGGATATGTTTAGTGCCTTGGACTTTGAGAATTTAACTTGGAGGTTGGAGATTTTTTTTGAAAAGGGTAAAGTCTTTTAGCAAGTTTGGTATAGTGGTTATGGGGTCTGAAAGAAATAGCAGAATATCATCTGCATAAGCTGCAACTTTGTATTGTTTGTTTTTGATGGAAATGCCCTTGATGTCTGGGTTGGCTCTCAATCTGCATAGGAGGGGATCCATGGTGAGTACAAAAACAAGGGGGGATAGTGGGCAACCCTGGCGTGTACCGTTCGACACGGAGAAGGCGTCCGACAGACGGCCATTGACCCGGATTCTGGCTGTGGGTGACGCATGAACCCCTCGCTTTTAATGCCGTGGTCATATAGTCCCAGGCTACTCTGTTGAATGCCTTCTCCGCATCAAGGGACAGCATAAAACCCGGTTTGGACGTCATTGTGAGCCAGTGATGTATGTTAAGAGTCTTTATGGTGTTATTCCTGGCTTCGCTTCCAGGAATAAATCCCACCTGGTCTAAAGAGATCAGTTTAGGGAGCAAGGGGAGTATCCGATTTGCGAGAACCTTGGCGTAGAGCTTCACGTCTACGTTTAAGAGTGAGATGGACCGGTAATTAGACACTATTGTGTTACCCTTGCCAGGCTTTGGTATTAACATCACATGGGCTTCTAGGATGTCTTTGTGGGCACGTGGTGATGAGGATAATGAGTTGAAGGCTTTCGTGAAGTGAGGAATTAGTACGTCGGTGAAGGATTTATAGTAGCTGACTGTAATGCCCCGTACACACGGTCAGATTTTCTGATGGAAAATGTCCGATCGGAGCGTGTTGTCGGAAATTCCGACCATGTGTGGGCTCCATCGGACATTTTCCATCGGATTTTCCGACACACAAAGTTGGAGAGCAGGAGATAAAATTTTCCGACAACAAAATCCGATCGCGTCAATGGATACAGCACTTTCGTCACGCTGCAATGTTAAAAATGGTTTAATACAGCGCACACTCTTCTTCTTTATAATGTGACAAGAATTAAGTAGTTTTGCTGCTCATATTCACACACACTTCTCACAAACTTTTATTTGTGTTTTTTTTAGTGGGATTCCCTGAATATTTTGTTATTAGTTGTCACATCTGACAGTTTTATATATTTTTTTTTTTTTTTTGGATTTTCAGCCTTTTTTTTTCTTTAATGTTTGGATTTTTTCCAAGGCTGATCTTTGTTCAATGTTATTTTTATTTTTACTCCAGAATATTTTTGTGTGTGTTTTGTGTGTCAAGTTACCCCAACACCATTGATATCTTTTATTATTTAATCTCAAGGAGATTGTTTGTTGTTGGTGTCCCTTGTTCATTTCACATTGTATATTTGCAATGTACCTGAATCCTCACAAACCAACTGTCCTTTTTGAAGTAAAACACATAGGAGAGTATAATTCAAAACAAAAATCCTTTATTAAGGGATCAGAACCAAACAAAGAAGAAGGCAACACTGGATCAACATGAGAAATTAGCGAAGCCTGGGACCCCCACGGCAGACATCAATTCTTCAACATAAAAATTGGTGGCCTGAGGAGTCCATATGTAAGGGAGGGCAGTCTGGTCCAGAATTCGCAGAGATCCGGATAGCAGCAGATGACATGTGTGTCCCCAGGCTGTGGTACCACAAGAGGCTGCATCTTTTGGCCGACCAGACTGAACCCAGGGCAATCACTGTCTGGTCTTCCTTCCACGCTTCCTTCCGGGCTGTGGCTGTGCAGTTGGAGATGTGGCAGGAGGAGGAGTAGGACCTGGAGGAGGAGGAGGACTGGGAGGACCTGGAGGAGGACTGGGGGGACCTGGAGGAGGACTGGGGGGACCTGGAGGAGAGGGAGGAGGAGGACCTGCAGGAGGAGGACCATCGCAAAGGTGTGTCTGAGGTGTAATTTGGCCCCTCATACCTTTCTCCAGAGCCTCCAATATGAGGGCCTCACACATGGCTTGTTGGCCCTCCTCCATCCTCTGCATTTTATATGCAATAAAGGCAGCAATGTTCTCCTCCATTGTGTGGGGTGCTCCCAGGACCTCTGTAGCCCTCCAAAAGAATCCTATAGCAGCCTCCTCTAGGGCACTCCTCCTACTGCCACTTTCTCTTTCCAGGGGGGGTGGAGGGACCTGCAGATCAGCCAGCCGGCTCGGCCCGGTCACCTCCTGGCTGAGACTTCCCTGTGTATGAAAAAGGGACATGGTTTTAGTTGTTGCATCATCAATCACAATCATAAATTAGTACTCCCAACTAACATCTAGTTAACATCATTGATTGGACAAGCAGAAATATTTAGAGGAATGCTATACCTGGCTCAATCTGGGCTCCTCCACATATCGCCTGGAAGGCCCAGGTTGGGCGTCAGAAGCCTCAGCCGGGGGGAAGGAAGCGTGGAAGGAAGACTGGAGAGGGATGGCCTGGGTTCAGTCTGGCCTGCCAGAAAGTGCAGCCTGTCATAGTACAACATCCTGGGGACATAGATGTCATCTGCTGCTCCGGATCTCTGTGAATCCAGGACTTTCTTGCGCTCCCTCAGATATGTGCTCCTCATGCAACCAATTAATATCTTTAAATAAGTGATGTCTGCCGTGGGGATCACCTGCTTCACAATTTCACACAATTGCTCCAGTGCTGCCTTCCTCTTTGCTTGGTTCTTGAAATGGGGGTGGTTAATCTCCCACAGACAGGGCAGCTCCCTTAGCATCTCTAGGAATACTGACATGAAGTCATTATCTTTGAGTAGCATATCCATGTTCACTGCAAGACACAACACAAGACAAAGCCTAATGTCAGACAAAACTCTCCTAATCTTGTTACAATATAGGCCTCAATCTAGAAGCAGTATAGGCACAAGTTTGTCTCTTACCTTTGTTCTTACGATCGGCGCGTCCAATGCTCCTTCCTCCGCTTACAGATCGTACGTAATATGCACGCGTGTTACGCTTTATACACACTGCGCATGCGTGTAACTCCGCCAGCCCCTGACGTTCTTTCTAGTCTATTCCCTGCCCCTTTTCGTTCGGCGCAGTGGGTGAAGAGCATGATGGCGGAGTTCGAGCAGGTGTGTGCTAATTATAGCAACGAGGAGGAGGAGGAGGAAAGCCCGTATCCAGGCACGTCCCGATCCAGAAGGAGACGTTTTAAGGCCACAAATATGTCCTTTGGGGAGATGTTGGAGATGGTCGACATCATGAGGAAGTCCGACTATGACGGAAAGTATGGGCCTTACCCCCACCCCAACATCCGAAAGGCCAAAATCATTGCTAAAGTGGTCAAAAGCCTTCATAGGAATTTCGGGGTACGAAGATCTAAAGATCAGCTCAGGAAGCGGTGTTCGGACCTGAAGTTGAGAGAGCCAGTGCAGTACCGAAAGATCCGGAGAATGCTGCAAATAACTAAGTAGTTGTGCTGTGTTCCTATTCTTTCTGTCTTTATTCCGTTCGTTCTGCTCCATATGCTTTTATTAATTGTAACGTTTAAAAGGGCAACTTTAATATTCATGGGCCCATTATTCGTTCGTATCAAACATTTTTCTTTCGGCCTCTAGAACACCATTGTTTAGGCCATATGCATTTTCACACATTTTTTTGGGCCTACTTGGATGCCAAATATTTGTTTGTGTAGATGGGTTTGTTACTAGAATGAAATGCCAACTAGATTGTGTGTAAGGAGAGGACACTGAGCAGCTGTTTTCACATCTGGACACTGGAGCACTAGTGTGGGACACAAGAACACCATTTTTATTAGGGGGGCACACAGGTGCTCCAGTGTATACTATAGGGGGGGCTACATCTGTGAAGCTTGTACAAAACCGGTAAAGTATTGCAGCTTGACAAAGGGCAATAAAAAATATACATCTTGGAACTCGGCTAAAATAGACAATTGTACCCCACTTCCAAGCAATGTTTCCTATTTCTAGTTCTGCCATCAAATATCTGTGTGCTAATTATACCATTTTTGTTTTACATGGGGGAGAAAAGACTCGGAGGACACCCCTCATCCGAGGAGACCACAGACCCCCCACCTATGGAAGAAGGTGAAATACCCCCAAACGAAGCTGAGCAGGAGGAAGAAGAAGATGTGGTGGAGATTGGCACCACAACAGGTGAGTGTCTGCAACCACAGGCTCAGGTAAACGAGATGGATGGTGGCAGATTTTTGAGACATTTTTTTTTATTATTTATCTCTTTTTAGGTGATCGTGAGGTTGTGGATCCCCAACGCTTTACTTCTGAAAGTGCCAAGATACTGATTGGGGAGATCATGTGGTGTAATGCCGAACTGCAAAACATCCAGCAAAAAATCCATGATGTTATTAAAAAAAATAATAACATCATTGATGTTTTGGGGCGAATTTAAAACCCCACAAAATCACTTTTTGGATTGTGGTCCAATCTTTTAAAACTTTTTGCAATGTTTTGAAAAGCCAAATTTGGAGGATGCACACAGTGTGCCAACATGTGCTATCTGCCATCACGGGAGATCAATGGACGCGTTTTGGGGGTGCAACCCCTTCCTCAATTATAAAGTCGCGTTGAGGAAGGACTTGCTCCCCCAAAACACGTCCCTTGATCCCCCCTGATGGCAGATAGCACATGTTGACATTCGTAAATTGGTGTGCATCTTCCAAATTTGGCTTTTCCAGGGGTGATTTCCCCCCATCTGAACGCTATATCAAACCCAGTTCCTAAATACTGATGTCTGATATAGCCTTCAGGTTTTACCTAATGTGAACTTTGTATGTTCAAGTTTTTTGGCTTTCTTGTTGGTTTTACACAGGCCTGTTTTATCTGAAATGGATATTTCGATTTTTGATAATGCTACTGCAAAAATTGTTATACAACAAACATGTTGGTTTGTTTAAAAAACCTTTGGTAAATGCACATGTGATTGTGCAGGTATAAAAAAGTGGCTTACTCAAGAATGTGTGGATTATTGTCTCAACACTATAACACTTTTGGGGTTACATCACCATGTAATAGCTGTTTTATGCAAAAATGGGGTTTATTTCCTAAGGGCAAATCCACTTTGCACTAAAAGTGCAGGTTCAGTGCAGTTGCAAGTGCACTTGTAGTGAAATGTGTTTTTGCATTTAGGAAATACCAGCCAACAGTGCTTTGTATAAGGTTACCCAATCACGACATTTTCTGCACTCAAAACATTTCTGTCAGGGTCAGCTAAAACAAACACAAGCAGTAAATGTCCACAAAGAATTTCTTTTTTTTTTTTTATTTGAAAAAGGCTTCACATATTGTCTGGCATATTGATAGCCCCCCTACCCGCAAAGAACTCCAGGTATCGTAACCGGACATCACGGGCACTCAGGGAGGGAAAGCCAGGACGGCCACTTTCAAGCGCCGTCAGTGTTGTTGGATGTAGGATTCCGGCCTCAGGCCCAACTGAGCCAGCATAGTTGGCAGAATGTTTTCTTAAAAAATTATGGAGAACACAGCACGCAAGTATTATATGGTTCAGTTCATACTCCGCCATATGGATGGGTGTCAGAAATAGTCGGAACCGGCTGGCCAGGATTCCAAATGTGTTCTCAACCACTCTTCGGGCTCTGGCCAGCCGGTAATTAAAAACCCTCTGTTCCGGGGTGAGGGTCCTCATCGGGAATGGCCGCATCAGGTGGTCCCCCAGCGCAAACGCTTCATCAGCAACGAACACAAATGGGAGACCTTCCACATTGTCCTCTGGAGCTGGCAAGTCCAAGCTGCCATTCTGGAGACGCCTGTAGAACTCCGTCTGGGCGATGACTCCACCATCGGACATCCGGCCATTCTTCCCCACGTCTACATACAAGAAGTCGTAATTAGCCGACACCACCGCCAACATCACTATACTATTAAACCCCTTGTAATTATAATAGTACGACCCCGAGTTAGGTGGTGGGACGATGTGGACGTGTTTCCCATCAATTGCCCCCCGCAGTTAGGAAAGTCCCACCGCTGGGCAAAGTGGGAGGCCACAGTCTGCCATTCCTGTGGCGTGGAAGGAAACTGTTGAGGAAAAAACAATAAACATTACTATTTTTTCACAGAAACATGGCAAGCAGATTAGACACAAACATTCTGGGGCAACCTCCAGATAGCATTTATTAAGGGGAATTTAACAAGGCCAAAGTATAAGGTACACCTATCATATTCCCCCTCCCCCCTCTCATGGGCCATTTCTAACATTATAGGGGGGGAACTCTTGGACAGGTAACCCTCTTCACTTCATTGAGAGATGAATGCCTAAATAATGGGTATTACTCGGAACAGCCCCTCCTTAGTTACACTATTGGCAGCCCACTGGACAGGTAAGAAGTGTCATAATACAAAGATATAAATACACACTGTACACATTTGGACATTCTGCTATTACCTATCAAGATAATAATAGGATACAAAAATTTTAAACAGTACAATTTGAAAGTATACAGGCAGGCCCTTGCACTACATGCTTTGGGGAATTCATTCATAAATCTGAGCACTAAAGAGGTGGGTATAGTGTGTATGGGTTTGGTAAAGTCAGCAGATAGATGATTGAGGATAGAGAATTGGGATCAGCTGACTTAGCAGTTGGGGGAGGGAGGGTTACTAAAAATTATTTGGGGATTCCACAAAAAAAAGCCTCTGGCACTCTGCCTGAATTTAAATAAAAAATAACATTACCAAACATTTTAGGAGGTGTTTGGCATAAAGCACTACTATGGAGCAGATAAAATACATTGTTAAGTGACTACATGAGGTGAATATAGGGCCAAGAGACACCATGCTGGGGAGGTTATTGAAGGGCAAATATGTATGAAGGACCTAAAATAATAATTACATAAAAATCCAGCATGCATGAGGACAAAGGGGACATTCACAGCATATTACAATCATGGTAATTAGGGAATGAGGAAAGAAATACAATATATTAGCAAACACTAAATACACTAAAATGGGATATAAAAGGATAAAAATCTTACCTTCATATACTCCTTCTGCAGGACCTGGATGATGGCAGAACAGGTCTCTGGGATAATGATCCCCAGAGCCTGGGGGGAGATGCCTGTCGAGAACTTGAGGTCCTGCAGGCTTCTCCCTGTGGCCAAATACCGGAAGGTAGCGACCAACCTCTGCTCCGGAGTGATGGCTTGCCTCATGCAGGTATCCTGCCTGCTGATATAGGGGGTCAGTGAAGCCAACAAACAGTGAAACACGGGGTCCGTCATCCTGAGAAAGTTCCTGAAATCATCAGGATTATTCTCACGGATCTCACAGAGCAAAGGCATATGAGAGAACTGGTCACGATGAAGGAACCAATTCTTGGTCCATGAACTCCTCCCCACCCTGTTCATGGACTGAACTTGTGTCAAGGTCAGGACCCCAACACCGAGCCCCCGCACAGCACGAACTCTACGAGGAGTACGCATACGAAACATGGCTAGAAAACGGTCGGCTGCTCAAAATGAAGTAACAGAACGCACTGAAGAACAGCAAGGCCTGTGAAGAGCGACCTGAAAAACAGCAACGAGCAGGCAAGATCACACAGAAAACTCTGATACAAACTGACTGCACGCACTGAAGAGCAGATACAAACCCACAAGCACAAACTGAATGGCAGAAAACGATCTGAAAGCCACGAGTCTGAAAAAGCATTAATCGTCTCTCACCAAACTTTTACTAACACGAGATTAGCAAAAGGAGCCCAAAGGGTGCCGCGCTTGGTTCTGAACTGGCCTTTTCTAGTCTCGTCGTACGTGGTGTACGTGACCACGTGGTTGGCGATCGGAAATTCCGACAACTTTGTGCGACCGTGTGTAGGCAAAACAAGTTTGAGCCAACATCCGTCGGAAAAAATCCTAGGATTTTGTTGTCGGAATGTCCGAACAAAGTCCGACTGTGTGTACGCCTGTCTGGGCCGGGGCTCTTGCCCGGTGACAGTTGTTTTAGGGCAGCTAAGGTTTCATCTATTGAAATCGGGCTGTTCACTTCTTGTGATTCCTCTATGGTGAGAGATGTAGGGCAGTACTGTTTTAAGAAGTTCTCAATGGTTTCTTTGTGATCTTGGGTCTGTCCAGTCTCACTCGTGATGGGTAAATTATAGAGTTTAGTAAAATATTGTACAAACTGGTCAGCAATGGCTTCAGGGGAGGCGAGTGTTTTGCCCGCTGGGTCTTTGATAGTGTGAATGGTCGATGTTGCTTTTTTTTTTTGTAGCACCCTGGCTAATAGTTTCTCTGACTTATTCCCATGTTGATAGAATACTTTTTGTGTGAGAGCGTATTTGCGTTGCAGTGTTTTGTTTAATTCCTCTAAGAGCTCCTCTCTAGCTTTCAGTAAGTCAGTGAGTGCTTTGGTGACTAAAGTTTGTTTGTGTGTCTGTTAGAGATCGCGAATGCATGCGGACAATTTCTCAATACGTGCTCTTCTGGCTTTAGATCTTTTGGTGGCCAGGGAAATGAGGTCCCCCCTGATAACGTATTTGTGTGCTGCCCATAGTGTAGCAGGTGAGGAATACGGAGAAGCGTTTTTCTGGAAATATTGTGAGAGTCGCTTGGCGATTGTTTGGAATGTTTATAAGTCAGTCAGTAGGGAGTTGTCAAGGCGCCAGATGGTGGAGGTGGTGCGCGTGGTGGTGGATGTTAAGGTCATGGAGATGGGATTATGGTCAATGGAATTGATCCCTTAACCACTTCCCGCCCGGCCCATAGCAGATGACGGCCGGGCGGTGGTTTAGTTATCCTGACTGGGCGTCATATGACGTCCAGCAGGATAACATGCTGCCGCGCGCCCGCGGGGGCGCGCATTGCGGTGATCGGTGGAGCGGTGTGTCAGCCTGACACACCGCTACACCGTTCTTGGTAAAGAGCCTCCGGCGGAGGCTCTTTACCACGTGATCAGCCGTGTCCAATCACGGCTTATCACGATGTCAATAGGAAGAGCCGTTGATCGGCATTTCCTCACTCGCGTCTGACAGACGCGAGTAGAGGAGAGCCGATCGGTGGCTCTCCTGACAGGGGGGGTCTGCGCTGATTGTTTATCAGCGCAGCCCCCCTCAGATCACCACACTGGACCACCGGGGATCGCCACTAGGAACACCAGGGAAGGGGCAACATGTGGATGGCCAGGTATGTACCCCATGGCCATCCACATGTGCCCAATGTGCCCAATCTGTGCCAATCAGTGCCCAAAAATGGGCACTGATTGGCACCAACATGTTTCAGGTCTGCCCAGCAATGCCACCAATCAGTTTATTCAGTGCCACCAATCAGTGTCATCAGTACCACCTGTCAGTGCCCATCGGTGCCACCTATCAGTGCCCATCAGTGCCCACCTACCAGTGCCCATCAGTGCCACCTATCAGTGCCACCCATAAGTACCCATCAGTGCCACCCATAAGTACCAATCAATGCTGCCTATGAGTGCCCATCAGTGCCGCCTATGAGTGCCCATCGGTGCCACCTATGAGTGCCCATCAGTGTTGCCTATCAGTGCCCATCATCAGTGCCCGCCAGTGCCACCTCATCAGTGCCACCTCATTGGTGCTACCTCATCGGTGCCCATCAGTGCCGCTGTATCAGTGCCCGTCAGTGCAGCCATATCAGTGCCCATCATTGAAGAAGAAAACGTACTTATTTACAAAAAATTTTAACAGAAACAAAATTTTCGGTCTTTTTTTATTTGTTGCGCAAAAAATAAAAACCGTAGAGGTGATCAAATACCACCAAAAGAAAGCTCTATTTGTGGGAACAAAATTATAAAAAATTTGTTTGGGTACAGTGTAGCATGACCGCGCAATTGTCATTCAAATTGCAACAGCGCTGAAAGCTGAAAATTGGCCTGGGCGGGAAGGTGTCTAAGTGCCTGGTATTGAAGTGGTTAAGGAACAAGTATCTACCGCCTACCACCACTGGGCAATGAAGCGCCTGGGTGGAGGTACAGTCCGAGGGGTGTGATACATTCGGTGGTTAACCGAGGGATAGCTGGTGGAGGTTGTAGGCTGTTAGCAACTTGTCTAGATTAGATTAGAAAGGGTACAGCAGGGGTTCCAGGTAGTTAGTTTAGCCCTGTTTCTGGACCTGTGTTCCACAATATCGTGGGGTGGTCAGAAATTTCAAAGCAGATGGACATATATTTTGTGCACACAAACAAAAACAGTAATTTGACAACAGAGTGATAGACAGCAATTTAACTTAGGAACTTTGTAACATAAGTAACTTTTTACCATAAACTGTAATGACATCCCTTAGGTGCTGAATTCACTACGTGGAACCATGGCTCCTGGTCTAGAAATTCTACGTTAGAGCTGGTATCGATAATAGTGTATACCTGGGCGGGTCTCAGGCCTGGGTCTCAGTGCGAGATTATAGGCGCCGGCTGGGTTTATGGACTCCCCCTGGTATAGCTCAAGGAGGAGGGGTAGCTGCCAAATCTGGTGACGGGGGGCGGTATCCAGAAATTGCCGGGGGACAATGCTGTGGAGGTGAAGGAGCTTTTATGAAGCTCTGACATTCAAGACAGAGCACTTCTGCAACCATTGGTCTGGGCGTACGCTAACACATAGCAGTGAGGTAGGCAGCCAGCAGGGTAAAGTTAGAACAGGTTACCATGTTTTTTCTAATTCCCACTCTAATATTAGGTAACAGGCCTGCGGGGGGAAAGGAGGAGAAAGAGGCATTATTTGGGTGTGGTGGCACACCTAGCCGTGCAATCAGGGGGTTGCCGGCGTTTTATAGCCTGCAGCTCGTTCGGCTTCCAATGTGCGAAGCCGGGGGGGGCCCAACTCCTCCCATGTCTAGGAGTGTTTTTAACTTCGTGTACCAGCTCCGCCACACACCTAGTCACAATACGCACTAAGGGATCATTAGGTCTGCAATGACAGGTATTCTTTTAGGGGAGGGAGGTAGCGCGGAGCTCTGCTGTGGCTCCTCCTAATGCAGGGTGCATTCAAAACGCTGTTGCGATAGCTGTTTAATAACCCAGGATCTAAAGTGTAATCCTTAATCATGGGGAGAGGTGAATGGAGGGACGCTGAGGTTTCAATCGTGGCCCCCTATGCATAACGTATAGACTAGTGAAAGGTATGTGGGTGGGGGAACCCTGTACGTTACAATTCCCCTGTGTCCACATGGGGCAGGAAGGGGCTTCACTGCTATCCTGGTGGTGATGGGAACCCCAACATCTGCCTCTCTATGACCATATCCTGTAAAAACAAATAGCATTAGTTACCCAAAAGTCTGCTAGAAAGTGTGATCTCTGTCGGTCAGCGTAGAAGCTTGTAAGTGGAAGTGAGTGTTCATAGACTGTGGAAGTCCTGTTGACTGGCAGCATTACAAGGAATTTAGTCTCTCCGTGATCTGAGTGTTATGATAGATGACAAATTGTGGAGCATAGGTGATTACGGTGTAGTTAGATGACCCATTACCCATCATGCAATGAAAGGGTGCAAGCCGTACACACGTATGCATCGCATGTCCTGAAGTGCACATCATGTGTAGGTTAGGCATAACATAGCATGGACACTTGCAAGTTTCCATGGCAGGAGCCGTATGTGGAAAGGGATCAGAACGTTACAAGGTAACTTGGGAATCTCAAGAACATAGTCAACAGGTAACTTCCGAACTTAACTGTGTCAGACTTGGCTGGAGGTAACCGGTCTTCCGGGGGGGCCGCTATGCTGCCTTAGCGGTCTCGTCGGGCTCTCCTTGATCTCTGCGAGTCAGTTGGGCTTGCAGCCTGGCGGGAACCTTGGGTGCCTGGGTGGCTCTGGGTCCCTGAGGGGGACCGGCGTCTGTTGTATTGGGTGTCTTGTGCATCCATGGGCTCCTCCGGTTGTGGATCCTTCCTGGTCACTGTACGGTGGAATTCTGTGTACCAGTTAGGGACTTCAATCAGCGGAATGCCTAGGGTGTTGCAGAAGTGCAGTAGGTCTTCAGGTACCCTTAGCAGTACGGTGCAGCCCTGTGTGGTAGCAGAAAGGCAGAAGGGGAACTTCCACCTGTAGGGTATCCCCTTAGCGCGTAATGTATCCAGCAGGGGTTTCAGGTCTCTACGGTGCTGCAGGGTGATGCTGGAGAGATCCTGAAAAATCTGGATGGGTACTCCTGCATAGAGCACCTGTGCTCTGCTTCTGGCCTGCTTCAGTATGTCTTCCTTTACTTTGTAGTCTACTATGCAGCAGATGATGTCCCTGGGGGGATCTGTATCCCTGCATTTAGGTCTAAGGGCTCTGTGGATCCTTTCCATAGTGATCTGCATCTGTGGTGGTTTAAGGAGGTAATTGAATAGGCTTACAACTGTGGGGGAGAGCTGATCTGATTCAATGGATTCAGGCATGCCACGGATTCTTAGATTATGTTGTCTAAATCCTCCATGTGTCTCTGCAGCTCCCTGAGTTGGAGGGTGTGAGTGTCTACCCTCTGGGTGGCTTTGCTCGTGGGGAGAGCGGGACCGTGACGCGGAGGAGGTGCGGGCGGCTGTCCCCATGCTGTGTGGTCGGCGTGGGGTGAGTGCGGATCGGGTGTACCTCCGTAGCTCGGCTGTAATTTTCAGTGGCGCAGGGAGCTCCGGAGTTAGGTGTCCATCTCCTTGCGAGGTTAAACCACGCCCTTGAAAAAATTACTTTAAATGCAAATTCTTGACTGGGGTCCAAAAAAATTATCTATTAATTAATGTGCACATTATAAAATCAGTGCCCAGCAGAACAGCGTAAGAGAGGGTTTTTCTTGGAGGGGGGGGGGGGGGCGGGGGTTATTTATAGTAACAAGACTGTTAAAAATATCATTTATTTTATATCAATCACAATTGTGTTCATGCAATAATATGAATTTTTAATTGTCAGAACCCCACAGTTATTTATTAAAACATTTATTTGTGCTTATCTATTTAGCTTTACTTGTAGTTCAACTGGAGTGTCAGGCTTCAAATGTCACCTTAAAACAGTTGTTGCCCTGTCAACAGCATGGCCTCACACACTCTCTTCCAATGCCTAACAGTGCACAACAGGGTCAGATAACAGAATTCCTTAGTTAAAAGAAATGTAAATAACTGCAGGGCTCCTTATTTGACTCTCTTGTGTGCTCAAGCTGCAGGCTCAGACAAAGAGAGAAAAGCTAGAAAAAGGGGTAAATATAAATGTTTTATGCACAATCATGCACAATTATAATAATGCAGGCCACAAATTCAGATTCTTGGATAAATACAGTCATGGCTGGTTCTCTTTAAGGTTTGTAAAAATAGTGATATTCTTGTTGTTATGTCTATAAAAAAAAGCTACATATTTTAAGAAATGGTTTCTCTTCTAAGCAACCAAAAAAACAAGAGCTGCAGTCTATTAGTTAGAGAAGCTACTTGTTTGCAAGCAACATGGTTTTATAATCCCTGCAGCATTCTCTCATTTTTTTCCCTTAACTAGACCAAATTTATGCAGCATACACGGTGTAATATGCCCCATTTGTTAGATAACGGCTTTGGAAATCTTTTAAATCTATCTTAAATTGTGAGAAAAAATGTTAAGTAGTAAAAATGATACAAGTCTAGTGCCTTAATTTATTGGAGTTATGTGCATTGCTAAGTATGACTTCAACATTACATTTTAAAGGTCAAACTTGGGATAAAAAATAGGAATGCTTTTTAAAGTGTCTCTGTGGTAAATCCTGTGTGCAAGTAGCAATGTTCTCTATTTGTTTACAAACCTGCATTGAAGACATGTTTGTACTGAAAATATAAACACAAATATCAGTCTGATATTATATCAGTATTGATAAGTAGGCGGAGCTTGGAGCGCGATCACGTCACTTCCGGGTTTTGAACTTTCAGTCTGCGGAAAGAACGCCGTCCAAGACCTATGGCTGTAACATTGTTACTGATTCTCCAGCACTATTGACAGTGCGTGTTTTAACCACATCAGACCTGGAAGGATTTACCCCCTTTCTGACCTGAGCATTTTTTGCAATTCGGCACTGCGTCGCTTTTCCTGACTATTGCGCGGCCATGCGACGTTGTACTAAAAAAAATTGCTGTCTTTTTCCCCACAAATAGAGCTTTCTTTTGGTGGTATTTGATCACCTCTGCGGTTTTTATTTTTTGCGCTATAAACAAAAAAAGAGCGACAATTTTGAAAAAAAAGCAATAATTTTTACATTTTGCTATAATAAATATCCCCCAAAAATATATAAAAAACACATTTCTTTCACCGTTTAGGCTGATATGTATTATTCTACATATTTTTGGTAAAAAAATCGCAATAAGTGTATATTGATTGGTTTACACAAAAGCTATAGCGTTTACAAAATAGGGGATAGATTTATGGCATTTTTATTATTCTTTTTTTTTTTTACTAGTAATGGCAGCCATCTACGATTTTTATTGGGACTGCAACATTATGGAGGACAGATCGGACACTTTTGATACTATTTTGGGACCATTGACATTTATACAGCAATCGGAGCTACAAATAGCCACTGATTACTGTATAAATGACACTGGCAGGGAAGGGGTTAAACACTAGGGGGCGATCAAGGGGTTAAGTGTTTTCCCTGGATGTGTTCTAACTGTAGGGGGGTGAGCTCACTAGAACATGACAGAGATCACTGTTCCCGATAACAGGAAGTATTAGATCCCTGTCATGTCACTAGGCAGAACAGGAAAATGCCTTGTTTACATAGGCATTGCCCCGTTCTGCCTCTCCTCGCCACAATCGCGGGCCTCCGGCGAACATTAAGGTCGCAGGACCCGCGAGTGCGCTCCCGGTACAGGTACGCCATTTTGCCTGCCTGTGCCATTCTACAGACGTAAATCGGCGTGCAGCAGTCGGCAAGTGGTTAAAGATACTTTTTTGCTTTGATTGAATAAAAACTCATTTATGGATTTATGCTATGAGTATCAATCTTTTCCATCCATCCTTATGTGAATGCATCATATGATCAAACCCAACGTGGAGGTGGCAACTTCATTGGCACTAAGACCAGTGGCAACTCTGCTTGAATGCGCTTTACCCCTGCAGGGGTCCATCTTTTCAAGGAGTGTGGAATTGAGAGGGGAGCACGAGTGGAATTCACTTATTTTAAGCCGTATTTGATCCAGGCACAAGTCACTTTGGAAGCTACATTAGAGAGACACTAGTTTTGTTGATTTTGGACTGTGAATTACTTGCACCAGAGCATATATATTTTTACCACATGAATTTATTTCAGCTTGATTATTGGAATTTTTAAAATGGTCACTTTTTGCACTTTTTTTGCAATACAAAGCACATTGCACTTTTTTTATGAATATTTGCATTTGATTATCTTTTATCAATTTATTTCACATTGAGTATGCATAGGAATTTAATATGTAAGGCACTATACACCTTTTTATTACATTAATTGGCAGCGCCACTTACCCCTCCGCCATCTTTCCACATTACATAAAGTGAATTTGTGCCCATATTCTGAACAAGACGTAGAAGCACTTCAAAATGAGACGTAAAAACACTTTAAAACAAGTCCTTGTTCATCTCCCTATCTTTTAGTATTGTAGAGAAATTATTATTTTTTCTATGAGAATAGTTCTTGGCAGCATGCTAGCCATCTAATGTAAACAGCTGTTAGAAACTGACTGAAACCCAGTTTTAGAGGCCTTGCTGTAATCTTTAGGAATAAATAGCTTCACATTAAAAATAGCTAGAGGAATGAGTGAGGCTTTTTTTAAAAAAACTTATTTAACTGCATGTTGACAATATGTAAATAGTTTATAGTCTACTATGAGCACATGTGCACTTTATGCTGGACTCTAGACACATATTTAAAATACTGGATGTAATGTAATATGGTTGCTTATTCATTGAAATTAGTAAAGGTTTTTTAATAGCACTAGCGGTAAGTACAAAGCAGCACTTAGATTGGGAGTATAAAGGGTATAACACTCAGTCAGACAGTTTCAGTTGAGCAGGCTTAGCAAAGGGATTTTACCAGGGGTAACTTTACCAGTAGAAAGGTGATTAAAGTGAATAAGGACACAGAAGTTATCCATTAATTCCATTATCCATTAAATACTTAAAGTGGTTGTAAAACCCGCTTGGTCCTTTTTACCTACAGGTAAGCCTGTAGGTAAAATGAAAATCTCCTAAAAGTGCACCGTTTAGGAGAAATTCACCCTGCATGCAGCCAGTGATATCACTGACGCATGCGCTATGAAGGTTCGGCCAGGAACTTCAGAGCTTTGTGCCGGGACTGAGGGCTCCTGCGCACATGTGCGTGAGTGACATTATCGTGGCTCCAGTCAATCACATAGCCAGAGACCGCAACCCAGAAGAAAGACGGGGAACATGTCAGCCCTCTCAACGGGGACAGTACAGTGCTGGAGGGCTACATTCCAAGGTGAGTATTTCATAATGTGCTAGTATGCGATGCATACTAGCACATTAGCATACTAGCACTAGCGATGCAATGCATACTAGCACATTATGCTATTGCCTTGCAGGTGGTTTTTTTTTTTCACAAGCCACACAGCCAGTGTTTACAACCACTTTAATTCTGTTTTTCGCTATAGCTACCCTTCAGATAGATAAGTACAATACCCATGATTTCAGAGGAGCAACGTGTTGCACTATGCAGCTATAAAAGTTGTCACTACATTTTTAGGGAGATTTACTAAAACTGGAGAGTGCAAAATCTGGTGCAACTCTGCATGGCATCCAATCAGCTTCTAACTTCAGCTTGTTCAATTAAACTTTGGTAATACAATCTGGTTTCTTTGCAAAACTGCACCAGATTTTGCACTCTCCAGTTTTAGAAAGTCATCCCCTTTGTGAATTTTCTTAGTGGGTGACTCAGTCCTTTCCTGTCTGACATCCTTCAATTGAAAACTTAAAAAAGCCAGTGGCTGCATCCAATCAAATTGCTATAGCTTAGCAGGGGGTATTGGTCCATCTGTACTGATAGCGTTGAAGGTCGAATGTTTTCGATTTTTTTACACATCTGTGCATTGAAGGCACCAAGAGATGCCATATCTTTAAAGTGGTTGTAAATCTTTACATATACCCACTTAAGTGGCTAGCCTTAGGTGATACACAAAGATTAAACAAATTCTCCTACATAAATTATACCTGTCTATCTGCAGCCCTCTTTTTGCCACATCCATTCAAAGTACAGAATTTAAAGAGCATTTCTTAGCTCCAGGAGGAGCTGAGTGCAATCTGAAACCTGAGTGGTGTGAATGGACATATGCCCCTCTACACAGTCTCATAGGCTCATGTGCTGGGGGGGGGGGGGGGTGGTATCATCTCCCAGGATTTCCTGGTGTTGGCATAAAATCAGAAGTTACTCATACAGATAGCAGAGGTAAGAGAGAGTATAAAAACTATAACATTAGGTGTTTTGGACTGAGACATGTACACAATATAGATTCATATACAATGTTCATTTTTAATTTCAGATGTTTATGAACACTTAAATCCTCCAGTCCAGTGAAAGACAGGATCATACAGAGACACAAGGATTCTGGAATCAGTCAGAAAGTAAGTCTGTATCTTTTAGGAGTTGGAGGCAGACAATATCCAATTATCAAATATCCTCATAATTACATAAATGATTTGTTTATTTATTTAAATAGAAAATTTCAGACAACAATTATGCTTTTTACATATACATTAATCTATTATGTTAGAACTTGTATTACAAAATGTATATCACATAATTTTTTTACATCTAGATGAACTGAAGTTTTGGCCCACTCTTTTAAAACTTTAAGTACATGGCCTCTTATGAAAATTGTTGAGTATTTTAATCTCAAATGGTGAATGTTCATTTGTTTACTTTTCTTTTTGACATTACAGTGTGGGAGGACAGTTGTTTGTGACTTTGCAGAATGATGCAACAAAACGTAGAAACAGATACATATATTTCACATATATAGTATTTCTTCAATGTTCTCTTTTGTGTTATCTCTTGTTCTCAGATATAAAGAGGTTGATTTACTAAAGACAAATAGGCTGTTCATTTTGCAAGAAAAGCTTCACCTCGCGGGGGAATTTTCCTACAGAGCTTAGGCAATGTGGTAAAATGTCACTTTGCAAGAAATACGCAATCGTCTATAAGGAAAATAATTAAAAAAAAAAAAAAAAACAACATTTAAGCTATGGGGTAAATTCCCTTAAAACCAGTTTCCGACCACCTAATTGTAAATATACATCATTATTTTGACGTTAAATACCAGGGTTATGGCAGCAGATAGCTCAAGCCGAACCCATCCATCGAATGCCTGGGCAGGAAGCCGAGTAAGGACAAGATAGCCCCCACTGGGCTCTATGCCCTTGGAGGACTGGAGCGACATCTGATGTCACTTCTCAGTCTTAAAGGGATGATTTTTTTTCCCCTTAAAAGCAAAATTAGATTTTTATTTGCTTTTAAAGGTAAATGAGAGACTTGGAATCTTTTTGGCCCCAGATCTCTCTATAAAGTGGACCTGTAATGCCTTTTTCTATTACGAGGGATGTTTACATTCATTTTAATAAGAATAAAAGTGATTAAAAAATAAACAAAATAATGGAACAGTGTAAAAATAAAAGGTAAAATAAATAAGAAAAAAAAATTAATGCGTACCATCCCTCCGAGCTCACGTGCAGAAGCAAAACCATACATAAGTTGCGACTGCAAGTTGCTGCAATCATTATAGTGAGAGCAATAATTCTAGTGTAAGACCTACTCTGTAACTCTAAACAGGTAACCCATAAAAAATATTAAAGATTTTTAAGGATCATAGTTTGTCACCATTAAATGAGTGTGCGCAATTTTAAAGCATGACATGTTAGGTATCTATTTACTCAGCATAACATCAAAAATACTGATTTTTATATTGATGTAAACAACAAATGTCAGAATAAGGCCTGGTCTTAAAGTAGTTAAAAAGTGAATCTTCCCTTGCAAATTCAACTGTCTATTTGCCTTTAGTAAATCAACCTCTTCATATGTGAGAACAAGAGATAACACAAAAGAGAAAATTGAAGAAATACTGTATATGTGAAACTGATAGGTACCTGTTTCATTCACGGATAATTTATTTGAAGGTTTCAAAATAGGTACAATGCAATAAACAGGAGTACAAAAGGCTATTTGAAAACAGGTGCGAGAATCAGTCCAATACAAGTACAGTCAGTGGGGTAACTGTCTCCACGTATAATTGGAACAGTACTGAGTCATGTACAAAGTATATAATCAACAAGGAACATAACATGATAATAACAAAAAAAAACACAAGCAAAAAAAAATGGAACAAAGTGTGGTGGTTTAATCATCATAACAAAATACATGAAAGGTGTCAAATTCCGTACTCAAAAACCATGTACCTAATATGAGGTGCCGAAGTATGGGTTGGCGAGTGCAAGGTGTGCTTGTACTGTACATCCAGTGGTACCTGTTTCTACGTTTTGTTGCATAATTCTGCAAAGAAAGTGGAATGAACAACAGCTCAGATTAAACTTTAATGCAAACAATATATTTTTTATTAAAGGTAGACAGAGGGAATATAATAAAAGTGGAAATTAAAGCATGAAAATATTAAGCACGTAAACAAAGATAGTAGACATGATCTGCATCAGTCACTATCATGTCAGTGCTGTAGAAATTCCACAGAACCTTCTGTGCCAATACCATTCTGTGTAATAGTTCTGAGGCCTGAGGAGGTGGTGTTCAGGTGCTGAAGATGTTAATGTGGGAAAGGGTGTGCCTTCAACCCACATCCTGAAATTTAAAGTAATTCATAAGGGTTCAGCCATGTTCAAAAGATAATGTCATGATAAAGTCATATTTTTCCACCTCTTAATTCTAATATGCAGGCAGCTGCTTTTCTGAGACATTTTAGTAATGTCAGCTTTCTATTCAGTCAAAATGTTGCCATTGTCAGAATTTGATCTGGAGGTAGGTTTATTCATAAGAAATAATATCTGACACATTCCAAAAAATTATACTATAATATAACTAATTTTGTTTTTAATGATACCGTTATCTACATCCTTCAAATTGGTCCCAATTTGACCTAAAGTTACAGTGGTATTATTTTCTTTCCTGAGCATTTTGAATTTAAGAGAAAGTTCGAATTGTGAGCTCCAGCTGGGTTGCAAGAATTGCTGTTAGTCCATCAGACTTACTCAAAACTAGATTTAATTGGCTAAAATATATAAATTATGCATGAATTGCACTTCATATGTTTTGGGTCTAGAGATTTCTTCCTGCAAAATAGTCACACAATGCCCAAATTTCTGCTGTGAATATCCTGCAGCCATCATAATTCCTGACAATAAGTAACAAGAAAATGGCTGTGGTATAAGCTATAAAGTCTCAGTTTTGCACCTTATTCCAATAATGCTTGTTGAGTTCTGCTAAATATTTATATGCTGGAAATTAGGCTAGGCATTTGCATAAATGGTTAATTTTTATTGCATTTGTATAATTGCATGAACCTGGCAGGGCTGTTTACAGGAATATAACTAATAAATGTCATCATTAGGGTGACAAAGAAAGTTCTTCTTGTGGTTTAGCTAAAGCATTTCAACTTATATAATACAGTTTATTAGAGTTTATGTGGGAAATTATGAGCATATGCAGACATCTTAAAAAATCGTACCTATGTTTGAAACTTCAAGCTTATTTGGGTACTCTAGTTATTCTTTTGTAACAATTGTCAATATCACTATTAATCAGTTGAGTGATTAAACTGGTTGCAATTTTACTGGGCTGTTTGAACTCCCTGTCACTCTTTTTATTTGTTCAACATTCTTCTTTAACATTCTTTTTATTGAATTTTAAAAAGCTCATACGATACAAGGTATCTACAATCATACCATAGCAAGGTGAACATAGTAAACATAAGAAAGCAAAATGAAATAAAATAAAACAAAATAGTCCAAAATAAGGATTCAGGTGGACTAGTCAAAGATGAGGAACAGATTATGTTGATCATTCATGCCGCACTGAACCCTCAGAACATGAAAAATATTCATACAAATTCAAAAATGGTAGGGCAATAAGGTCAAAACAAACAAATGTTGCAAGAGGATGGTAATATGGAGAGCAACCAATTACAATAGGTAACATTTAAGAGAAGACCGAATCTATTCGGGTCATTATCCCAGTTATACCATGGAAGCCATTTTGTCACAGCTTTTGAATAAGAGCCTACATTGGCAGCCATCAATAATTCATATGTATGGTGTGTCTGAATAATATCAACCATTTCTGTAGGAGAAAGCGCTTGAGGAGATTTCCAATGTCTCACAATGCTTACACTAGCGGCTAGAAGGATATGGGTGATCACTATGGAACAGCGAATATTATGGGGTGTTCGCGGGAAATTCAAAGGCCGCAGAACGTATCATAATGCACTGCGAGATCACAGTGCATTGATGTCTGATGATTGGCCAAAGCATGCACCTGACCTGCATGCTTTGGCCAATCACAGCACGCTCCATTCTGAGAGCCATAATTGGCCAAAGGCAGGGTGCCTTTGGCCAATCATGGCTCAGGGGGGCTAAGTCCATGCCCCACACTTTATAAGGCTGCTTACATAGTGGCCCTGTATAGTGTGTGACTGTGGATGGAGATGAATTGAGCTAGATTAGGCAGACAAATTAGTTAGTGGCAGTGTATTTAAAATATATATATCTATAGATATATATATATATATATATATATATATATATATATATATATATATATATATATATATATTTATTTATATATATATATATATATAGATATAGATATAGATATAGATATAGATATAGATATAGATATAGATATAGATATAGATATATATCGATATATATATATATATATATATATATCTCTATATATCTATATATACGGTCTAGTGAGTACACCCCTCACATTTTTGTAAATATTTTATTATACCTTTCATGTGACAACACTGAAGAAATGACACTTTGCTACAATTTAAAGTAGTGAGTGCGCAGCTTGTATAACAGTGTAAATTTGCTGCCCTGTCAAAATAACTCAACACACAGCTATTGATGTCTAAACCGCTGGCAACAAAAGTGAGTACACCCCTAAGTGAAAATGTCCAAATTTGGCTTGGGCCAAGTGCCAATATTTTGTTTGGCCATCATTATTTTCCAGCACTGCCTTAACCCTCTTGGGCATGGAGTTCACCAGAGCTTCACAGGCTGCCACTGGAGTCCTCTTACGGAGCTGGTGGATGTTAGAGACCTTGCACTCCTCCACCTTCTATTTGAGGATGCCTCACAGATGCTTAATAGTATTTAGGTCTGGAGACATGCTTGGCCAGACCATTACCTTTACCCTCAGCTTCTTTAGAAAGGCAGTGGTCGTCTTGGAGGTATGTTTGGGGTTGTTATCGTGTTGGAATACTGCCCTGCGGCCCAGTCTCTAAAGGGAAGGGGATGATGCTCTGCTTCAGTATGTCACAGTACGTGTTGGCATTCATGGTTCACTCAATGAACTGTAACTCCCCAGCACTAATGCAGCCCCAGACCATGACACTCCCACATCCATGCTTGACTGTAGGCAAGACAGACTTGTCTTTGTACTCCTCACCTGGTTGCCGCGACACACGTATGACACCATCTGAACCAAATAAGTTTATCTTGGTCTCATCAGACTACAGCACATGGTTCCAGTAATACATGTCCTTAGTCTGCTTGTCTTCAGCAAACTGTTTGCAGGCTTTCTTCTTCTGGGACGCCAGCCATGCAGACCAATTTGATGCAGTGTGCGGTGTATGGTCTGAGTACTGACAGGCTGACCCTTCACCCCTTCAACCTCTGCAGCAATGCTACCAGCACTCATACCTCTATTTCCCAAAGACAACCTCTGGATATGACTCTGAGCATGTGCACTCAACTTTTTTGGTCAACCATGGTGAAACCTGTCCTGTTAAACTGCTGTATGGTCTTGGCCACCGTGCTGCAGCTCAGTTTCAGGGTCTTGGCAATCTCCCTATAGCCTAAGCCCTCTTTATGTAGAGCAACAATTCTTTTTTCACATCCTCAGAGATCCTCAGAGAGTTCTTTGTCAAGAGGTGCTATGTTGAACTTCCAGTGGCCAATATGAGAGAGTGAGAGCGATAAAACCAAATTTAACACACCTGCTCCTCATTCACACCTGAGACCTTGTAACGCTAATGAGTCACATGACACCAGGGAGGGAAAATGGCTAATTGTGCCTAATTTGGACATTTTCACTTAGGGGTGTACTCACTTTTGTTGCCAGCGGTTTAAACAATAATAGCTGTGTGTTGAGTTTTCTTGAGGGGACAGCAAATTTACAATGGTATACAAGCTGTACACTCACTACTTTACATTGTAGCAAAGTGTCATTTCTTCAGCGTTGTCACATGAAAAGATATAATAAAATATTTACAAAAATGTGAAGGGGTTCTCACTTCTGTGAGATACTGTATATACTCTGAATTTTGTGTAGACTAGATAGTCAGTGTAGACTCTATATTCAGTCAGTGCAGGCAGTGTAGTATATATAACACAGTGTATAGAAGTGCTTAAGGGGAACCCTCACACCAAAATTAAAAATGGGGTGGGGGTCCCGCCCAAAATCCATACCAGGCCCCTCAGGTCTGGTATGGATTTTAAGGGGAATCCCATGCCAAAAACTATAAAAAAAAATGGTGTGGGGTTCCCCACTAAATCCATACCACGCCCTTATCCGATCAAGCAGCCATGGCAGGCCAGGAAGGGGGGGCAAGCGAGCACCCCCCCTACTGAACCATACCAGGCCGCTTGCCCTCTACATGGGTAGGGGAATTGGGGTCCCCCCAAAGCACCCTGTCCCCATGTCGATGGGGACAAGGGCCTCATCCCCACAACCCTTGCCTGGTGGTTTTGGGGGTCTGCAGGATGGGGGTTTATCAGAATCTGGAAACCCCTTTAACGAGGGGGCCCCCAAGTCTCACCCTCCCATGTGAATGGGTATCGGGTACATTGTACTCCTACCCATTCACCGAAAAAGTGTCAAAAAAATAAAAACTACAGGAGACAGTTTTTGACAATTCCTTTATTAACCACTTCAATACCAGACACTTTCGTCTCTTCTTGCCCAGGCCAATGTTCAGCTTTCAGTGCTGTCGCACTTTGAATGACAATTGCACGGTCATGCACTGTACCCAAACAATTTTTTTATCATGTTTTTTCCCACAAATAGAGATTTCTTTTGGTGGTATTTGATCACTGCTGGGGTTTTTATTTTTTGCGCAACAAATAAAAAAAGACTGAAAATTTAGAAAAAAGTTTTTCTTTGTTTCTGTTTTAAAATTTTGTAAATAAGTAAGTTTTCTCTTTCACTGATGGGCACCAATGAGGTGGCACTAATGATGGGCACTAATATGCAGCACTGATGGGCACTGATAGGCAGCACTGGTGGGCAGCACTAAAAAGCTGCAATGACGGGTACTTATGGGTGGCACTGGTATGTGGCACTGATGGGCACTGATAGGTGGGCACAGATGGGCACTTATAGGTGGCACTGTTTGACACTGATAGATGACACTGATGGGCATCACTGATAAGGATAAGTAGGCACTGGCAGGCATTAGTGATGAGCACTGACTGACACCATTTGTGGGCACTGATTGGCATTGATTTTGGCAAAGATTGGCATCCCTGGTGGCCATGGGTGGCATACTTGGTGGTCATCAGTGGTGGCAATCCCTGGTGGTATTCCTGGTGGTCCTGGGTGGGCATCCACGGGGGGCTGCGCTGATAATCAATCAGCACAGACCCCCCTGACAGGAGAGCAGCCGATCAGCTCTCCTCTACACACATCTGTCAGACGCGAGTGAGGAAAACTTTGTAAACTTTTCCTGTTTACACTGTGATCAGCCGTGATTGGACACTGATAGTTGTTGCGATGCGTCAGAGTGACATGCCGCACCACCGAAGGCCCTTGTCCCCATCAACCATCAACATGGGGACAAGATGCTTTGGTGGGGACTCCAAAGCACCCTCCCCATTTTGAGGCCAAGCGGCCTGGCATGGCTGCTTTCTTGGCCTGCTATGGCTGCTTGCTCGGATAAGGGTCTGGTATGGATTTTTGGGGGGTCCCACGCCATTTTTTAAAAAATTTTGGCTTGGAGTTCCCCTAAAAATCTATACCAGACCCAAGGGCCTGGCATGGATTTTGGCGGGGAGAACTCACGCTGTTTTTTTCTTTTTTAAATTTGGTATGGAGTTGTCCTTAATATCCATACCAGACCCAAAGGGCCTGATATGGACTGGGGGGGGGCAACATTACTGCCGCAAGCAATTTAAATTACATTTTTTCTTTAGAAATTTTTCTGCAGCACAGTAAAACACATGAGAAAGATGCGCCACTTTACTGGCAGACTAAGGGGAACCCCCCAAGCATGATATTTAAAGGAATATTTCATTCTTTGTAGCTATAAAGAATGAAGCTATAAGAATGAATTTGTAGCTCTGATTGCTGTATAAATGTCAATGGTCCCAAAAATGTGCCAAAAGTGTCCGATCTGTTCGCCATAATGTTGCAGTCCTGATAAAAATTGCAGATCACCGCCATTACTAGTAAAAAATAAATAATAATCAAAATGCCATAAAAATGCCTTATACTTTTTTTTATTCAGATCCTATGTTTCATTTATTAAGGACAACATGGTGTCTAAGCACTGTGTCTTCCTCCTTTGCATCGGACCTAAGAGAAATAAAAACACAGAGAATGAATGCTTAATGGGCAGCCAATAACAAGGCAATATCCGAGACTGATCCTTTATCATGTCTAGAGAACTCTTGCAGTTTTTGCTTGAGAGTATCCCAGTAGGGTTAATATTTTAGTAAGAATGAGTTAGACCTCCAAAAGTTAGTTGGAGTGATGTGGATGGAGTCCTTAATGACAATGCTAACTGGCACATTGCCATACCAGACGATGGTGTGAATAGAGGACTCTATTTTCTGAATCAGTCACTTATTCAAAAGGAAATAGTCTATGTGGGAGTAAGTGTTATGAGGAACAGAGAAGAAGGAGCAGTTTTTTTCAGAAGCATGGTGACACCTCAAGTCTCGTAGAGATCAGTTTCATTGTTGGGGTGTGACATGTAGTAGGCCCCACAGAATCAACAGGTATCATATGGGAGCCCTCCATAAACCGGTTGGTCACAAATCAGGGTGGTATGCAACGTACAGTGAAGGGGTTGTTTAAACTGCATATAGAGAGAGGCGAAAAGAGGGGGAAGGGGGGAAAAGGAGGAGGGAGAGTGGGGTGTAGTGGGGGTATTAGGGGGTGGTTGGAAACGGAGGAAGGGGAGGGGAGAGGCAGAGGGGGAAGAGAGAGGGGGGAGAGAGAGAGAGAGAGAAAGAGAGAGAGAGAGAGAGAGAGAGAGAGAGAGAGAGAGAGAGAGAGAAAGAAAACAGAAAACAAGAGAGAAAATATATGCTGAATACTACAGCTGTCCATGTACATGTTGTGACATAGCCACAAACCACATGGAAGGAGTATAACAAACAATGTTTACCAGTATCCAATCTGATGATTGTTGAGTGATGCTATCCAAGCCTCAATTTAGCCTCTCTTGGTCCATTTATAACACACTTAGGGTCACTTGAAAAACCCCCTCTCCCTAGGAAATGCCCATATAGAGATTAGCTTACAAAATGCTCAACAGCTTGTATATGCCCATATTTCCTACTCCAGCATCTCAAAGGAGACTGGAGTGCTCACTATACCTGTGGTTGATGCAGCTAATCCGCATCTGGTATCCATTTCTCCCGGAAGTGCGATGAAACTGCACTGCTTCAAGGTTTAAATATGGCTCAGGGCGCCTGCGCAGTTCGTTGGTGCATGTGCAGTAAATGCTGCCTTGGAATTGCGGTGTGTGGAACGCACAGCACAGCCCCCTCACACTGAGGGGTCGGCGTCATGAGCTCCAAATGTGAGTAAGCCAGTCTCTGGAGATGCCTCAATCTTAAAAAGGTAGAAGGGGAGAGATGTAGAAACACACATCCATGTAACCAAGCCCTGACTGTAAACAACCAGAAGGGAGACTTGTATCAGCTAAAGCTGCAGTCTTTAGTGAGCAGTGTCAAAGGCCCTCACAATATTAGGTTCCATTTAGTGTACAGATGGAATTACACTACTAAATTAGTACATAGAGATTGTGTCAGATATTCTGACACACAATGCTTTCTCCTTTGACGACTCCCATTTCCTCCAGGTATAGGCGTAGCAATGGAGACACGCTGTGCCCCATCCTACCCTAACCTGTACCTGGGGGAATGGGAAAGTTCCTTTCTAGCGGACGAACATCTGAGTGCCCTCACCAATAACATAATGATTTGGTACAGATTATTGATCACATCTTTCTAATCTGGAAAGGATTGGTTGAGTCTTTGAACCAATGTATTCTGGCTATGAGCCAAAACAACTTCAACCTCAAATTTACAATGACACACGACCCCTACAAGGCAACACAGTCCCACATTCCACCAGCTTTCACCCAAAATCATTGATAAAATCAATACCCTATAATCAATATCTCCGCATCCAATGAAATTGCTTCAGTGATGAGACATTCCTAACGGAAGCGGCAAACCTAAGGACAAGACTCCTACAGAGAGGGTATTCAGCAACTGGCCTTAAAAGGGCATACAAAAAAGCGAGGGACCAGACCAGACAGAATTTACTTTTTGGTATGACAAAAAAAAAATAAGAACCAGTCCAACACGGGGATCATGCAAACTAGGATCATTACAACATACATAACACAACATGAAAAGATTAGAAAGATCCTAGCTAGACATTGGCACATCTTACATATTGATACGGTTTTAAACCAATTTGTTTCCAAAACCCCCTAATTACCTATCTATGAACCAAAACGCTAAAGGACATTCTGGTCCACAGAGAATACACTGGGGAATTTGGAGGGGACCCATGCAAAAGGAAGGGCACCTTTAGATGTGGGGGATGTGCTCATTGTCAGTGTATGGATACAGGCCACAACCAGATACTGCCCAATGGACAGAGGTACAGGCTCTCTCACTTTGCTAATTGCCAAATGGCTGGTGTAGTCTATTTGCTGACCTGCCCCTGTGGCTGTTTTTATGTTGGGAAAACCAAATTAGAGTTCCACAAGAGGGCCTGCAGACATGTGTAAAGTATGAGGACTTGCTGCTGGACAGACATGCCCGCGATGTTCATCAGGGAAAATTCCCCAACATCAAATTTCTAATGTTGGATCGAATCCACCCCAGCACTAGATGGGGAGACTGGGACAAGACTTTCCTACAAAGGGAGACCAGATGGATAGTGGCCCTGTGGGCCACTTCTCCCCCTGGGCTTAATGACTGTGAGCTATCGTCCCTTCTTGGAGGGATTCACATTGAGAGGATGGGAGGGAATTAAATGAACTTTTGGGTATCCAGAGCCCCTTCTTCTGCCTTGTTTTGTTGGAGAAAATAGAAAAGAAAACTCTTCTAACCACTTGAAGACAAAGCCCTTTCTGACACTTTTTGTTTACATGAAAAAATAATTTTTTTTTGCAAGAAAATTACTTTGAACCCCCAAACATTATATATTTTTAAAGCAAATGCCCTACAGATTAAAATGGTGGGTGTTTCATTTTTTTTTCACACAGTATTTGCGCAGCGATTTTTCAAACGCATTTTTTAGGGAAATAACACACTTTTTTAAATTTTAATGCACTAAAACACACTATATTGCCCAAATGTTTGATGAAATAAAAAAGATGATCTTAGGCCGAGTACATGGATACCAAACATGACACGCTTTAAAATTGCGCACAAACGTGCAGTGGCAACAAAATAAATACATTTTTAAAAGCCTTTAAAAGCCTTTACAGGTTACCACTTTAGATTTACACAGGAGATCTACTGCTAAAATTACTGCCCTCGATCTGACCTTCGTGGTGATACCTCACATGCATGGTGCAATTGCTGTTTACATTTGACGCCAGGCTGACGCTTGCGTTCGCCTTAGCGCAAGAGCAGGGTGGGACAGGGGTGCTTTTTTTTTTTTTCTTTTTTATCTTATTTTTAAACTGTTCCTTTAATTTTTTTTTAATCATTTTTATTGTTATCTCAGGGAATGTAAATATCTCCTATGATAGCAATAGGTAGTGACAGGTACTCTTTTTTGAAAAAATTGGGGTCTATTAGACCCTAGATTTCTCCTCTGCCCTCAAAGCATCTGACCACACCAAGATCGGTGTGATAAAATGCTTCCCCAATTTCCCAATGGCGATGTTTACATCCGGCGAAATCTAAGTCATGAAATGCTCGTAGCTTCCAGGTTCTTAGGCCATAGAGATGTTTGGAGCCACTCTGGTCTCTGATCAGCTCTATGGTCAGCTGGCTGAATCACCGGCTGCATTCTCAGGTTCCCTGTTGAGACAGGAGAGCCAGAGAAAAACACAGAAGACGGTGGGGGAGGGGGGGCATTCCCTCCCACTGCTTGTAAAAGCAGTCTAGAGGCTAATTAGCAGCTAGGATTGCTTTTACATGAAAGCCGACCGCTGGCTGAAAATAATGATACCAAGATGATACCTAAACCTGCAGGCATCATTCTGGTATAACCACTCAAAGTCGTGAATGGCGTACCTGAAGACAAAAAAATGGTTAACAATAAAGCACAGTAAAGTATAAAAAATTGCATACCTAAAAAGCAAACATGATAAAACATAATAACAATAAAACGTGATAAAACATAATAACAATAAAACATTGCAGAATAGAATACAGTAAAAAAGAGCAGAACAATAGAGAGAGAGAGAACAATAAAACGACAACTATTTTTTTTTTTTTTTTATATTTTTGTATGTGGTTTTTTTTTTTTTTTTTTTACACTTTTTTTTTGTAACTGTAACTTTTATAACTGTAACCTGTTCCAGGTTCGGGTCTCTCAAAATGCAATGGCATCTTGGGAGACCCTGTGAAAGTGTGCCTAGTCTGTGTAATGCTGTACCCTACGCTAATACTCAACTAGTGTATGGTAGCGTTCAAAACATTCACCAATGCAAAGACCAGGATTGTCAGGACAGGAGGGACAATAATAGCAGGTGTCATGCCTATATCCACACTTGCTGCAGACACGACATCTTTTCTGGGGGGGTTCGTTGGGTAGGGGTACTCGGGAGGACATAAAAATGCCTCTTATGAAGCCGACTGCATTTGGTTGGGAATGTGAATGGGGGAAGTACGGGTGCTGCAGAAGTGGTGGGTTCCCAATTAGGATTGGCGAATGCAGCAGGAAGGGCATTGTGGGCACGACGGGCCTGTTTGTCTTCTTCTTGGTGGCAGCGGGACACTACTTGTGCTTGTCACCTCACCAGCTTGAACTGCACTTATGGGACTCACCACGTCACCAAGTGTTACTGCAGTGCTGGTTTGACTACGACCGGGGTGTACTGGGCCGCTGGTGCTTGCCAGTTCCCCAAAACGCTACCAAAAAAACTGTTAGCGATCGCAGGGATCAGGCCTGACTCTGCGAACGCTGCAGTTATGTGTTTAGTGTTTTGTAAGTGTCAGTGATCGATCGATACTGCACTTGGGTGGGCTGGGCCGGGTGGAGGGGCAAAACGCAGGTGCTAGCAGGTATCTGGGCTGATCCCGCTAACGCTGCGTTTTTGGGAACCCTAAACTGCTGGGGATGCTAGTATAGATCTGATCGGATCAGATATTGATCCATTCAGATACTATACCACTAAGGGAGGTGTACGTTGCGTGCGTGGGTGTTAGCGGTACTGGCACTAACCTGACGCTGCTTGGGGCTAGTGTTTGCCAGTTCACCAAAACGCTACCAAAAAAACTGTTAGCGATCGCAGGGATCAGGCCTGACTCTGCGAACGCTGCAGTTATGCGTTTAGTGTTTTGTAAGTGACAGTGATCGATCGATACTGCACTTGGCTGGGCTGGGCCGGGCAGAGGGGCAAAACCCAGGTGCTAGCAGGTATCTGGGCTGATCCCGCTAACACTGCGTTTTTGGGAACCCTAAACTGTTAGGGACGCTAGTATAAATCCGATCGGATCAGATATTGATCCATTCAGATACTATACCACTAAGGGAGGTGTATGGTGCGTGTGTGGGTGTTAGCGGTACTGGCGCTAACCTGACGCTGCCTGGGGCTGGTGCTTGCCAGTTCACCAAAATGCTACCAAAAAAACTGTTAGTGATCGCAAGGATCAGGCCTGAGTCCGCGAACGCTGCAGTTATGCGTTTAGTGTTTTGTAAGTGACAGTGATCGATCTATACTGCACTTGGGTGGGCTGGGCTGGGCTGGGCCGGGCGAAGGGGTAAAACGCAGGTGCTAGCAGGTATCTGGGCTGATCCCGCTAACACTGCGTTTTTGGGAACCCTAAACTGCTGGGGACGCTAGTATAGATCTGATCGGATCAGATATTGATCCATTCAGATACTTTACCACTAAGGGAGGCGTATGCTGCGTGCATGGGTGTTAGCAGTACTGGCGCTAATCTGACGCTGCCTGGGGCGACGCATATCACCGCCGGGTGATCAGGGGGCTAAACCTTTATTCGGTAATAAACGACGGGTGCCCTGACACTATAAAAAATAAACGAACTAACCAGCGTCACCCGTAACAGTTATACGGTGATCAGTGGTGAAAGGGTTAACTAGGGGGCAATCAAGGGGTTAAAACATTTATTAGATAGTATATGGGGGTCCCTGTCGCTATAAAACGCTGACGGCGAACCTAAATATTTAGCTCCCTAACTAGCGTCACCAGTGACACTAATACAGCGATCAGAAAAATGATCGCTTACTGACACTGGCGACGGGGGTGATCAAGGGGTTAAAACTTTATTAGGGGGGGTTAGGGGGGTATCCTAGACCTAAAGGGGGCTAACCCTAACTGCCCTACCATACTAACTGTCACAAACTGACACCATGCAGTAATAAAAAAAAAAACGCTTGGTGTCAGTGTGACGGGGGGGATAGGGGGTGTAATGTGTGCCTGGCATGTTCTACTGAGTATGTGTGTGTTTTATACTCACAGTGATGTCTTCTCTCCTCGGCGCCGGAACAGAAAATACCGAGCCGAGGCGAGATGACATAATTTCCTTTGCTGCTGTTTAGCATACAGCAGCAAAGGAAGATTCTCATTGGCTCGGAGCGATCACGGGGGGGGGGCACGAACGGATGGTCTTCCCCTCACCTCTCATCGCTCCCAGTCACAAGCCGACCGCCTCGGGCAGGTATTAGAAATATGCAGGCATACATTGATTACTTGAAGCTGTGGTCTCAGACACTGACCTTCCTGCACATCAGCATCAACATCTTCAGGGTGTGTGGTGAGTTGACCTTTTGTATCTTCAGGAGGTGCTGGGTTACTGGTGTCCACACAGAGCTCAGATTTCCCTCTTCTTTTCTCTCCTATGTGAATACAAAAAAAGGTATACTTAGCAGACAGATATGTTAGGCTAGAAATAGTAATATGATACATTGCTTGGAAGTGTCTTCCAATTGTCTGTTTTGGCAGAGTTCCAAGCTGAATACATGATTTTTTCCCTTTCAAAAGCAGGAATACTTACCTGTTTTGTGCAAGTTTCACACATGGAGATACCCCTAGTATCCACTGGAGCACCTGCATGGGAAACCATAACAATGGTGTTATGGTGTCCCACATTAGTGCTCCTGCATCCAGATGCATAAACAGCTGCTGAGTGTCCTCTACTAACACTGAATAAAGTTGACATTTCATTATAGTTACAAACAAATCTAGACAACAATCTAATGAACTTATTTTAATCAAAATAGGCCATAACAAATGCATTTAACCTCATCTCCCAAAAACAAAGTATTAGTGGTCGATCAAATGATGTTTAATGTCCCACGAATGATTACTGTGTCCACAAAAATAAAACTTGCCATTATAAACTGTACAACAGTAAAGAAAAGAACATGGACCAGCACAAAAGTAATAATAATAGGAACACACGGCAAATACTTACTTTTTTGCAGCACTTTCTTGATCTTTCTATACTGATCTTCCTCAATTAATCTAAGGTCTGACCAGTGTTTTCCCAACTGATCCTTGGTTCATCATACCCCAAAATTCCTGTGCAGTCTTCTCACAACTTTAGCCATGATCTTGGCTTTTTTGGCATTTGGGTTTCTGTGAGGTCCATGATTGCCATCATAGTCTGTCCTCAGTAAGATGTCCACCATCTCCACCATTTCTTCTGACTTCATATTTCAGGCCTTATATCTTCTCCTGGATCTGGAAGTTTCTTGCTCAAGGCTTTCCTCATTTCTGCTCTCAGCACACACCTGCTGTCTTGCCGCCATTTGCTCTCCCACTGCCCCAAAAGAGAAGAGGAGGGGAATACACTAGAAAGAAGGACAGGGGCGGAGTTTCACACATGTGCAGTGTATATAAAGCCATAATGCATTGTCAATGTAACGGCTGTAGGAACAAAGGTACAATTGTAAATTCGGGCATCAGTGGTTAATGGCCTATACTGCTTATAGATTGAGGCCTATATTGGGACCAGATTATGAGTTTAGCCTGACATTAGGGTTTGTCTTGTGTTGTGTCTTGCAGGCAAAATGGTGGATAAATTCACAGCCCCAGATTTTTTACCCAAATTTATCCAGCAATACCGGGAGCTGCCATGTCTATAGCAAGTCAAAAGCAGGGATTACTCCAATAAAAACAAGAGGAAGACAGCGATGGAGAAACTGTTGGAATTGGTGAAGCCTTTGTATCCCACGGCAGACATCAATTATTTGAAGGCCAAAATTGGTAGCCTGCGTAGTACATATAATAGGGAGCGCAAGAAGGTCATGGAATCCCAAAGATCCGGAGCAGCAGCAGATGACATATATGTCCCCAGGCTGTGGTACTACAACAGCCTGCGTTCTTTGTCAGACCAAAGCGAACCACACCCATCACTCTCAACGCTTCCTTCCACATCGGCTGAGGACACAGCTCCTGAGGTCCACACTGGTCCTTCTACAGGAAGAAGATGTGGAGGAGCCCAGCTTGACCCAGGTATAGCATTGTTGAACATATTTGTAGACAAAAATTGAATGATGTTAACTAGACATTATTGATCCCAAGTTTCTGCCTTAACAAAGTGGTTTACATATCAATAGACAGTAGTGGCCAAACATGATTGGGACAAGAATTAAAAATGCTGGGGTTTTTTCTATTTGTTAACATTCAATTTGCAACAGTCATGAACCCAAAATTGTGTGTGATTGATGACCAAAAAACCTAAAAATATGTCCCATTTTCTTACACAGGGAAGTCACAGTCTGGAGGAGCCCCTGCTCAGCAGCCAGACTGAGTCCCAGGTTCCTCCCCTATGCCCTCCAACTAAAATGGCCAGGAAAAGCAGAAACCTGGGTGATGTCAGGCATGCAACAAGTGCCATTAGCATGGCACCAGATTCACAGGAGGCATTTGGATGTTTGACGGCAAATAAATAAAAAAGCTGAAGGATATGGAGGAGGACCAATGCAGTATGCATGAGGAGATGATACTGCAGATCCTCAACAAGGGTAGGAGGGGCCAAATTACCCCGAAAACGCACATATGCGAATTAGAGCACAATCCTCCACCACCTCCACAGACACCACAGCCACCCCACCCACCACGCAGCATGGCGGACCATGGCAAATGCAACCCCAACAAGCCCGCTGGGCTATTTCAACACTACAATTTCTAATTAAATTTTTGTTTATTTTAAAAATTATGATTCAAGTTGATTATTTTTTTGTGCAGAGAATGCATTTTTTATTTAATTTAGTTTATTTGTGTGGAAGGAAGCATTGAGAGCGATGGCCTGGGTTCGGTCTGGTCTGGCAAAAAATGCAGGCTGTTGGAAGACCACAGCCTCGGGACATATATGTCATCTGCTGCTGCTCCCGCCCGATCTCTCGGAGTCCAGGACCCTATTGTGCTCCCTATTAAATGGACTCCTCAGGTTACCAATTTTGAAATTCACATAATTGATGTCTGCCCTGGGGTACAAACACTTCACCAATTCAAACTGTTTCTCCAGTGTTGCCTTCCTCTTGATTTTTCTAAGACCTTTTACTCCCTATTCAACCAAACATTTTTTGGGGGAAAAATACTTGGCTATGTGTTTTACCTAAAAAAGGACGGTTTGTTTGTGAGTAGGCAGGTACATTTCAAAAATACAATGTCAAATTAACAAGGTACACCAATATATACACCAAATATAAATATTATTCTGGAGATCACAAAAAAAAATAAAAATTATTATTTTGGAGATCACTAGAAAAAAATAAAATTGAAATACTTTTGGCAGAACTCTGTCAATATCACCAGCAAAGCATCTTTTTTATTATCCCATTATAAAGAAGAAGAGAATGTGCGCTGAATTTCTAGATTTAATAATTTGCAGCGTCACAAATGTGATATCTCCATTATGAACGCTAGTTTTACAAGACCGACCTCTTCCGGCTCGTCCTTGCTTCCGAGCATGCGTGTTTGTACTTTAGACTTTTGTCTGACGGACTTGTGTACATACGTTCGGAAAATCCGACAACACACATGTGTCCGCAGAAAATTTGAAAACATGCTAGCCAACATTTTTTGGGGTGGAAAGTCCGACAACAATTGTCCGATGGAGCATACACATGGTCAGATTTACCGCCAACAGCCTGTCATGGAACATTTCCGTTGGAAAGTCTGATGGGAAATGTTCCACCCGTGGAGCTATAGGTCTGGACGTCACTGCCTGGGGAGCTATAGGTCTTGATGTCACCATGCATTAGCTGGCTGGCTGAAGCCGTGGCTGCTTTGAATTCTGTATACCGCTCATGTTGGTTGTCAGTGCCAGTGGAAAAACTGCTTTTGAATAAAAACTTTCTTGAGTACTGCACAATGAAGCCTCTCTCTTCTATTTCATAAAATACACCATTGCATGGAGTGCTCCCTTGGAAGATAACATTTCAGCAGTGCTGAGCGGCAGTAGGAGGAAGGCTATCGGTATCGCTGATCGTTTCATCTGTTGCTGAATCCACCCCTCCTGTGTGTGCTCTTATGATCTCTATAATTTAAGATACACCTGATCTGATAAGTGGCACTGTTTGCTTTAACCACTGAGGAACAGAACAAAATCATCTAATCGTTTTTTCTTTGATGCCCTTTGAAGTTTTGTGCCCGGGTGCCACAACTCACAGCAGTCTACAGCATATACTGCATAGGATTGTTTGTTCTTTGAAATTGCCACAAAGTGTTTAATCACAGTCATAAATTAGTAGCACATTGTCACAAAGTGTTTAATCACAAATATAAAAACAAATATATACCACCACTAAATGAAAGATCCCCAAAAAATCCATACTAGACCCTTATTGAGGAATACAGCTTGGCTTGCCTGGAAATGGAAGCACAGTTGGCATGTGCCCCCTCTCCTGAACCATACCACATAGCCACACTCAATGAGTACTTTTCAATTGGATTATGCTCATGGGGACAAGGGCTTTATAGCCACATCCCTTGTATTACATACAAGGCTGCTAATAGAAATTGCAGGGTCCCGTACAGACTACCTGACAGCCGCCCTAAGAAAATATTAAAGCTATATTTCCCTAAAAATACAATACAATTATTAGCGGACACAAAAAAAAATATACAGGCTGGACAGTTGGAGCACCGGGATCAGAAAGACAGAGGGGGAAAAACAAAGTTACAGAAAGCCTTTAAAAAAGTATTCATACCCATTGAAATTTTCCATATTTTGTCATGTTACAACCAAAAACGTAAATTTATTTTATTGGGATTTTATGTGATAGACCAACACAAAATGGCACATAATTGTGAAGTGGAAGGAAAATGATAAATGGTTTTCCAAACTTTTTACAAAAATATATCGGAAAAAGTGCATTTGTATTCAGCCCCCTTTTCTCTGATACCCCTAAATAAAATCTAGGGGAACCAATTGCCTTCAGAAATCACCTAATTAGTAAATAGAGTCCACCTGTGTGTAATTTAATCTCAGTGTAAATACAGATGTTCTGTGAGGCCCTCAGAGGTTTGTTTGAGAACCTTAGTGAACAAAGAGCATTATGAAGGCCAAAGAACACACTAGACAGGTCAGGGATAGAGTTGTAGAGAAGTTTAAAGCAGGATTAGGTTATAAAAGAATATTTCAAGCTTTGGACATCTCACAGAGCACTGTTCAATCCATCATCTGAAAATGGAAAGAGTATGGCACAACTGCAAACCTACCAAGACATGGCCGTCCACCTAAACTGACAGGCCAGGCAAGGAAAGCATTAATCAGAGAAGTAGCCAAGAGGCCCATGGTAAATCTAGAGGAGCTGCAGAGATCCACCGCTCAGGTAGGAGAATCTGTCCACAGGACAACTAATAGCCATACACTCCAAAAATCTGGCCTTTATGGAAGAGTGGCAAGAAGAAAGCCATCGTTGAAAGAAATAAATAATCAGTCCTCTTTGTTGTTTGTGATAAGCCATGTGGGGGACACACTTGGAAGAAGGTGCTCTGGTCATATGAGACCAAAATTTAACCTTTTGGCCTAAAAGCAAAACACTATGTGTGGCAGAAAACTAACACTGCACATCACCCTGAACACACCATCCCCAAGGTGAAACATGGTGGTGGCAGATACTTTTCATCAGCAGGGACAGGGAAGCTGGTCAGAGTTGATGGGAAGGTAGAGCAAAATACAGAAAGAAAGAAAACCTGTTAGAATCTGCAAAAGATTTGAGAATGGGGCCAAGGTTCACCTTCCAGCAGGACGACGGTCCTAAACATACAGCAAGAGCTACAATAGAATGGTTTAAATCAAAGCATATTCATGTGTTAGAATGATCCAGTCAAAGTCCAGACCTAAGTCCAATTGAGAATCTGTGGTAGCATTTGAAAATTGCTGTTCACAGACACTCTCCGTCCAATCTGACAGAGCTTGAACTATTTCACAAAGAAGAATGGGCAAAATTGCCACTCTCTAGATGTGCAAAGCTGGTAGAGACATACCCAAAAATACGTTTTTGGTTGTAACATGACATCATTTGGAAAATTTCAAGGGGTATGAATACTTTTTCAAAGCACTGTAACAAACTCAGGAGCAGAGCTAACATTAGAGCCTGCACAGTGAGGCATGACTGTCTCTTTCTCAGCAGATAAAAGCTGGCAGCAGGGAGAGGGGGAGAGAAAAGCTTTCAGCTGCTGGAGGAACAGAGACACAATTGACATCCATTGCTAATTCCCCTCCCTGTGTGGGCCCCCCTGTGTGCTCGGGCCCCCTACAAGAGGAGAGGTGATCCCCCCTATCAGAGGCCCTGATTGCATATGTGGGAATTTGCTTCCAGAATCTGGAAGCCACCTTTAAGATGGTCAGCCTATACCCATGATGATACAAAGATTCTAGATACTTCTACCTCTCTCCTCTGGATAATTCCTCTTATTTCTCCTATTATAACAGAATGAAAATTATAGTAGACATTGCTAATTTATCATAAGCATTCCACTTTAGTAACATTTTTTATTTGGCAATAATAACATTTACTAATGCACTTCCAGATGACACTCTGTAACATAATGTAATTACTATCTAACCATTATACATATTGCTATTTTGTCAACAATTATTTTTTCTCAGTAAAATAACTGTGCATAGGATGTATCTTCTACCAGGCTTTAAGCCCAGACACCCATGTTAGACATAGCATTTTAAGGATGGGGATCTCACTTAATGCTCTGTAAGGCACATCTCAGTACCAGAGATCAGATGCTGTAACTGGCTAGAGTAACTTAAGCTATAACAGCCTCCATTTCCTTAAAGCAAGCAGGCCAGGAGATACTGGTCTGCACCAGGATTTACCACATAAGGTCATAGTCAAATGGCACAACAGGCTGAGCAAAGATTAAAGATAAGAGCAACTATGGACTTTGGGAGTAGAAGATGTGGACTAATGTTTCTGCAGATGTGTAACCAGTATCAAAATCCGGAGACAGGCATCAGTCAGGGCAAATGGCAGACAGTACCATAATACAGGGACAGCCACAGGTAAGGGAGGTAGCAAACAATAGCATAATCAGAGACAGAAAGAAGTCACAAGTGGCAGGCAAGCAGCATATTCCAAAGACAGGTAGAGGCCATGGTGGACAGGCAGCAAACATTAGAGTAATCAAGGGACATGCTACTCATGTTAGAACTGTGTGACAGGGTAGAGGCAAGGCAGATCAAGTCAACGCTAAATGCAGGTGTAACATGTAACATGTGACAGTCACCCCATTCATTCACAGCAATTTGTGAATGAATTAACTACAAATCCCATCTGTCACCACAGCAGATGGCTTGTAGCTCTCAGGGAATTAGGAGGGTACTGTCCAGCATCCTCATAGTCCATTGACACTTCCTGCAGCTTTGTAACTGAGAGCCTATATGGAGGTATGGGCACAGAGCTGTAGAACTTGCCTGCAGAATGCTGATATTGTACCCACATTCCACTAATGATGGGTGCAAATGCTTTGCAGGTTCCTGTGTAAATAAACAATAAATGCACATTTTTTAACCTGCAAAAATATGTGCATTTATTTTTTTACAAAGGTGATCTTATCCTTTAAATATGGCAACATCCTTATCTGCATTTTTTACAAATAAAAGAAAAAAACAAATCTATAAATATTTCCCTGATGCCTGCTTTTAATTATTAATGTCTGTGTCGCAGTTCTAGAGAAAATGTTGATGTCTTTTATCTATAATACCACTTTGTAAATATTTTACACTAAAATCCCAGTGTTTGTGGCACCTTGTGTTTCTTAATGAGACATACTATGTTTTTGAGCTCTATGGCAACAATTAGTATAAATATTAAATCAAAGTAATTTCAAAACATTTGTATATTAGTTCTTTTTATCTTTTAAAAGCTATTTATAACAAAAAAATATATAATATATGACTAAATAACTGTATGGCTGAATTTGCATTGCACAGACATCACATGTGATGTGCACAGGAATGCGGTGTGAAATCACATGCAATGTCTGCAATCGCATAAGTGAGAACCCAGCCTAATTGTAGTTGTTAATTTGTAGGTCTTCTTTACTTTACGTACAGCTTTAAATTCTTTTGTATAGCTTTCAGCATTTGTAAAGGTTCAGCTTTTTTTTTTTTTTAGATAACAAACATGTTATACTTACCTGCTCTGTGCAATGGCTTTGCACAGAGCAGCCCCAACCCTCCTCTTCTCAGGTCACCCACTGGCACTCCTGACCCCTCCTCACCACTGAGTGCCCCCATAGCAAGCTGCTTGCTCTGGAGGTACTCCTGCATCCTCGTTTCCAAGCCGCCTTTGTATGTCTATGAGACACACAGAGTATAGCTCGGCCCTGACCCCTCTCTCTTTTCACTGCTTGTGAATGACATCAAAGGGAGCCAATGATGAGGCATAGACCCAGGAGAGCTTCTGCTCTCATGCACATCGCTGGATCGAGATTGGGCTCAAGTGAATATAATGTTGGCTGAGGAGGCAGTTGCACATTGAAGGTTTTTTTTTATCTTCATGCATAGAATGCATGAAGGTAAAAAAAACCTTCAGCCTTAAGAACCACTTTAACATTTATGGATACCTGCATATTGCTGTTCCAGTGTGAGAAGGAAAATTACAGATTTATTTATTTGTTTCCTGTGGATATTCATGTGTTTGCGCAACACTATTAATTTTTCAGAAGTTGCATAGGAGTTTTTTAATTGTTCATTTGCACCACCAAACCACAGAAGTTTAATTGTGGAGGTTCAGCCATCTATCACTAAGATATCTCTAATATGTAAAATACATGGCAATCACATTGAATTGCACACATAATTAAAGTACTGCATGATCATATGCAGTTGTTTAGAGTAACCTGCTACTTCCTATCTTGCATCTTTCCATCACTAAGGAATCAGTCATTCCGGCATTAATTACTGGCCATTTCCATAATTCTAAACATGACAGAAAAATCAAACAGAATTTTTTACTGCTTTGGAACTTGCTTCTGTCTTGTACAGAAACAAATTTCTTATCTGAAGCAGCCTAAGCCCTCGTTCACATTGGAGTGACTTGTCATGAGATTTGACAGGTTAAATCGCATGACAAGTCACATCCCATTACCGGCGATAGAACTGTTCAAATCCGTGAAATGTCGACTTTGTGGTGCCGCATCGATTTGAAAAAAGTCGTACATGCACTACTTTTGGCAATTTTTGCATAAGGCCACACAGATGTCTTCAAGGTTGTACCTGAAGTCGCACTGAGATGCAACTTTGAAATTGTTGGATTTCAGATGAAGTCATGATTTCAAAGCCGTAGTCAATGTGAACAGGGGCTTAAAAGAATGTGTAATCACTAAAGTACAGTGCCTTGAAAAAGTATTCACACCCCTTGAAATTTTCCACATTTCGTCATGCTACAACCAAAAATTTAAATGTATTTTATTGAGATTGTATGTGATAAGTGCCACTTTGTGTTGGTCTAATTGTGAAGTGAAAGAAAAATGATAAATGGTTTACAATTATTTTTACAGATAAATATCTGAAAAGTGTAGCATGCATTTATATTTAGCCCCTTTTACTCTGATATCCTTAAGTAAAATCTAGTAAAACCAATTGCCTTCAGAAGTCACCTAATTGGTAAATAGAGTCCACCTGTGTGTAAATTAATCTCAGTATAAATACAGCTGTTCTGTGAAGCCCTCACTGCCGGTTCACACAGGGGCGGCACGACTTGCAGGTCGCCTCACCAAGGCGACCTGGACACGACTTCAACGGCGACTTGCAAAACGACTTCTGTATAGAAGTCAATGCAAGTCGCCTGAAGTCGCCCCAAAAATACTTGCGTCGCTCCTATTAGAACGGTTCCGTAGCACAGAGCGGGACGCGACTTGTCAGGCGGCTAAGTTGCCTGACAAGTCGCCCCTGTGTGAACCGAGATTCAGAGGTTTGAGAACCTTAGTGAACAAAGAGCATCATGAAGGCCAAGGAACACACCAGACAGGTCGGGGATAAAGTTGTGGAGAAGTTTAAAGCAGGGTTAGGTTATATAATAATATCCCAAGTTTTGAACATCTCATAGAGCACTATTCAATCTATCAGCTGAAAATGGAAAGAGTATGGCACATGGCCATCCATCTAAACTGACAGGCCGGGCAAGGAGAGCATTAATCAGAGAAGCAGCCAAGAGGCCCATGGTAACTCTGGAAGAGTTGCAGAGAACCACAGCTCTGGTGTGGCACTGATAAGCTGCACTGATAGGCAACTGCTATGCTGCACTAATGTGCACTAATAGGCTGCACTGATGGGTACTAATAGGCTTCACTGATAACCACTGATGAGGCTGCACTGATGTCCACTTATGAGGCGGCACTGATGGTCACTGATTGGGCAGCACTGATGGCCACTGATGGCCACTGATGAGGCGGCTATGATGGGTACTGATAAACAACACTAATGACACTAAACAACACTGCACTGATAAGGCAGCACTGATATGCTGCACTGATGGCCACTGATGGGGCTGCACTGATGACCATGAGGCAGCACTGATAGAGCTGTACTGATAAAGCAGCACTGGTATGGTGCACCTATGGGCACTGATATGCTGCACTGATGGGCACTAATAGGCTGCACTGATGAGGCTGCACTGGTGGCCACTGATGAGGTGGCACTGATAAGGCAGCACTGATATGCTGCACTGATGGGCACTGATGAGGCGGCACTGATGAGGTGGCACTGATGGCCACTGATGAGATGGCACTGATAAGCTGCACTGATGGGGCTGTACTGATAAGGCAGCACTGATATGCTGCACTGATTGGCTCTCATATGATGCATTGATGGGCATTAATGAGGTTGCACTGATGGCCACTGATGAGGTGGCACTGATGGCCGCTGATGAGGCAGCACTGATGGCTAGTGATGAGGCGGCAATGATGGGTACTAATAAACTGCACTGATGGTCACTAATGAGGTAGCACTGATATGCTTCACTGATGGGCACTGATGACCACTAATGAGGCTGCACTGATGGCCACTGATGAGGTGGCACTGATAAGCTGCACTGATGGAGCTGTACTGATAAGGCATCACTGATATGCTGCACTGATGGGCACTCATATGATGCATTGATGGGCATTGATGAGGCTGCACTGATAGCCACTGATGAGGCTGCACTGATGGGCACTGATGAGGCCGCACTGATAAGGAAGTGCTGATATTCTGCACAGTTGGGCAATGATGGGGCTGCACTGATGGGCACTGAAGAGGCTGCACTGATGGGCACTGATGAGGCTGCATTGTTGGGCACTGATAAGGCAGCACTGATGGGCACTGATGAGGCTGCACTAATGGGCACTATTTAAGCTGCACTGATGGGCACTGATAGGCTGCACTGATGGGCATTGGTAAGGCTGTATTGTTGGGCACTAATGAGCTGTTGTTAATAGCTTGTGTAAAATAATTCTGCATAAACCATTTAACTGTGTCATTTCATGGGATAATTTGAGCAACTCTTAAGGCATGGCTAGTGGCTCAGGACTTGAAATTGTGAGCCTTGTAGATCTAAGCTGTGTACTGCATAAATATGTATATGTATGATTCTATGAGTGGCATGTCTCAGAGGAAGCACAATCACTGTATGACCAAAAAGTGGATGAGCAGCCAGATGTTTTTTGTAATTTGTATACCTATATTGTATCAGGGTAGCCTCATCAGTGTGGTCTCATCAGGGGCCATGAGTGCAGCCTCATCAGGGGCCACCAGTGCAGCCTATCAGTGCCCATCAGTGCAGCATAGCAGTGCCCATCAGTGCAGCATATCAGTGCTGCCCTATCAGTACAGCCCCATCAGTGCAGCTTATCAGTGCCGCCTCATCAGTGGACATCAGTGCAGCCTATTAGTGCTCATCAGTGCAGCATATCAATGCCCATAAGTGCAGCATATTGGTTCTGCCTTATCAGTACAGCCCCATCAGTGCAGCTTATTGATGCTGTCCCATGGTCATCGGTGCTGTCTCTTCAGTGCAGCATATCAGTGCTATCTCATTAGTGACCATCAGTGCAGTTTATTAGTATCCATCATTGCCGCCTCATCACTAGCCATCAGTGCTGCCTCATCAGTGGCCATCAGTGCCACCTCATCAGTGGGCATCAGTGCAGCCTCATCATTGGCCATCTGTGCAGCCTATTAGTGCCCATCAGTGCAGCATATCAGTGCAGCTTATTAGTGTCACCTCATCAGTGGCCATAAGTGCAGCCTTTTCAGTGGCCATTAGTGCAGCCTATCTTTGTGTACAACCTGTGCTCCTGACTCCAGATTTCACAAAGGAGTTTGTGGTACAGACAGATGCCTCTGATATGGTACTGAGTGCTCTACTGTGCCACGTCAGAGATGGGGAGGTGCACCCAGTGGTCTACCTTACCAGAAAGCTTAACAGACATGAGGACATGAGAAAAACCATGCCATTGTTGAGAAGGAATGTTTAGCTATCAAACGGAATTAGATGCCCTGTAATATTACCTGTTGGGGAGACCATTCAAACTAGTCACTGATCATGCCCCTCTTAAATAGATGTGTAATAACAAGGAGATAAACAGTCGGGTGACAAGGTGGTTCTTCTTCAAGTATTTAAGTTCACAGTGGTGCATAGACCTGGGAAACACCAGAATAATGCAGATTCCATTTGTCTTGCAGATGTGTCCTTTGTCTTGTTGGGACAGTTGCTCAGCCTCAGGGGCTTGGACAGAGGGGGGGATATGTGACATTTGGAAAGGCGAGGTGATTGATGGACGTTATGTTTCACCTGGCATGCATTCATTTGTAGAGAACTAAGTGGAATCCGGTCCACGTTTTACCAGCCACCTTGGCAGGGTTGGTTCCGGACCAGATTTTGTGGTCCACTTGTGTCCACCAACAGGTGGTATAAATAAAGCAGGACTGGAGCAAAGGATTGCTTTTGGCCTGGGACTCAGGAAACCAAAACCCAAGAAAGCTACTAATGGGAAGTTTTGCTTTGTGAGGGAAAGAAAAGGTTTGCTTTATCTTTGTTTTGTGGGTGACTGGGAGAAGTCTTTCACCTGTGAGTTGGGAACCTGAAATGTTTAGTTAGTGCCTGGATGGCAAGGACTTATTTTCTGTTTTCTTCATTTGATTTTCATGCAACCTTTTAAAAAAAAAAAAAACTGGCTACAAGTTAGATTTTAAGAAAACCTGCCATTTGGACTACCTCTTTTCATAGGGAAGGTGATCCCTATTGAGCTAACCCCCACAAAATAAAAAATAAATAAATGTGTGTGTGTGGAGGGTTAGCATACATGCTATCAGTATACAAATGACGGTTGGATGCATGGATCAGTAGAATTTAATGGAGAATTTTTTTTAAGAAAATACGTTATTTTAGGCTCAAGAGCTTACACTTTATTTACAAAATCAGCATGCTAATGTCTGTACATTTTTGGGAAAATATGGTCTGTTTAAAAATAAAAAATAAAGTGTCTTGCTTATTAGGTGCAGGAACTGACAATCTATTTTTAAAAGCAGTTTTGACTAACTACACAGATTTTTCAGATCTGAGTGCTAACAGTCTATTTAAATACTGTGCCACAAGCTCAAAGTTCTAACCCTCATACAGGTTTTTTTGTGAAGTTTCATTGTGCTACATGAGCTAACAAGATATACAGTAATAAATAATGAGCTATAGACTGCATGTTGAATGTTTGACCTTTTAAAATCTCCAGTCCGTCATGTGAAGTGTAGTAATTATGTGAAGCAGATGCTGTGAAGGCAACAATTCACTAGTGTCATGAAATTATTCAATGTGAATTATTTATTGGATATTTCAGACTTGGCTTACCATGTGCATATGAAAGAAACATGGCATGAAAACCCAAATAGCTTGCAAAAAAAAAAATAAAATGTCCCCAAGTACCACGAGGATGTGTTCCTGGGATTTGGTATCCTCAACTGCTTGATTAGAGATGGGTGAACTGTTCAGGCCGAGCTCAGCTCCAAACAGTGCCCGTTGTGTTTGCGAAACCCCTGAACATTCCGAGCATCCCGTCGATTGCCCCACAATGCACTGCGCATTCTAGGGCTCTAATTGGCTGAAGCAATGTGCCTGACCACTGGTCAGGTGCAAGGCTTTGCCCAATCAGGGCACAGAACACAGTGAATAGCTGGTTAAGGGGTGGCACTGTCCCCTGTGACGTCACTGACCGGTGCATGCTGGGTCAGTGACATCACAATGCGATGGTGCCACCAGGTGACTTTACCAGGTGGCTCCGCCCCTAAGCTATTTAAGAGCTGTCAGACGGCAAAGCAGGCAGATGGTGGTAGCCTTTATTGCGGGTGGAGCTTTTTTTTTCTTTTTTCTGGGTCCAGCAATGTGGCAGTCATCCTGATTGATGGATCTACATCGGGAATATTTTTATTTTTTTTGATTTGACAGAGGAATTGTCAAAAAGGGTGTGTGTCTTTTTGACATTTTTTTTTTGGTGAATGAGTAGGGGTACCATGTACCCCAAACTCATTCACATGGAGGGCTGGGATATGGGGACCCCCTTGTTTAAGGGGCTTCCAGATTCAGATAATCCCCTGCCTGCAGACCCCCACAACCACTGCCCAGGGTTGTGGGGAAGAGGCCAACATGGGGCAAGGTGCTTTGGGGTGTGGGTACACTTCCTAGGAGGTACACTAACTGACACTTACATTGCTAGTGACACCAATATAGTGATCACATATAATACTGTACACTGACACTGCATTAATGACACTGGCTGGGAAGGGATTAACATCAAGGGGTTAACCGTGTGCCTAACAAGTGAAATCATTATTTTTGTCTGTTCTGTTTTTAATTCCTCTTCACATGAAAGCTGAACATCGTTTACTACTCTAAATAAACATATAGACTGCAAAATCAGCATTTTCAATGATTTAGTAAAGTAACCATAATGGTATGAAAATGTGTACTTTCTGTATGGATTAATGTCTTATTTGGCAGTTAAGCTGTGAGAATTTAATCCCAAAAGTAATTGTGTATTTGTTATTTGTGTATTTATTCAAAAAGATATCAGTTAAAATATATACATTTTATAAAGCTATAAATTAAACAGTATATTTATTGACTTTGATATTTACTTGTATTAAAAATAAGACACAATTTGTTTGGCTTGGTAAAGCTTATATGTTATGGTACAGGGAGGCTGTGCCACTGTTTAATATGGCGGTCTGGAACAGGTTTTCTTGGAAGCAGGCACGCTAATGATGCTGTGTAGTGGGTGTAGGTTAATTCAGCCTGTTAAAGCTAGGAATGAAAAATTCTGTTTTGGGAGAAAAGCTCTGCCAGTGCACAGTGGTATTGCAGCCTATGATCTCTGAACATGTGTTAATGAAATGTAATCTTAAAGTGTTACTAAATACAGTAATATGAAAATGGTTCTGCCCCAGCCCCACAGCTTATAAATCCTCTTTTTATAATAAAATACTGCCACTATATACCTTTTTTGGCTGATCTGTTTACCACGGTCACATGATAAACTGCAGGGTCTGCCTGGGTGCTGAGTGTTCAGGTAGGACGAGATGTCCATTATAGTCTGTGTCAGTCAAGATGTGACCTCCCACCCAGTGTTCGTGTGGTTTTTGTTTGTTTTTTGTTACGGGGCATGGAGGAGGGAGGGACTGGGCTGTCATTTAGCATCTGTATACATGCCCACATGTGTGATGTCAATATCATGTGACCTGGCTAGCTCTGATCAACATGGAAATGTTCTCTCCAGCAATAGAGACCAAACTGAGCATGTGCAGCAGTACTACCCTGTGTCGTATCTGGCCTTGGCAAGAGAGACCCTGCAGGAGTGGGAGGATCTGTCCATACAGGATCAAAGAGCCTTTTTTACACAATGCAGAGGATTAACCCCTTAAGTTCAACAGTGAGTATAAAAAGCATGCTATTCGGCACATACAGACAGATTTTACTGTTGTGGGTTTAGTAAAACTTTAAAACAGACTGTGATGAGTGGCACACGGAAGTACTTGCATTACTGGATAAAGTGTCTGGGTGTAAAAATAAAGTGGACACTATTACTGTCATGCCAGGGGAAGGGTCTACTGAACAGCTTATAGATCAGGGCGTGTTGGCTGCTGCAGAGATTAACCCTCTCATGACAGAAGGTCTGAGTGAGTGTAAATGCATAGCAGAAATTTTGCCCACAACACATGAAGGAGTTGATGATGTAGTGTGTCTTGTGATGACAGACATGCTCAAGGAAATGTTAGATTCATGGAGTGTACAGCCAGTGTATATTGTGCCGTCCTCTCCTCGGTCAGTCAGCTGTACTGAGCAGAGAGCACCAATATTGGAGTTACATGATGCAATGTTTGGTGTTAATGTTGAAAGTTGTTTCGCAGTGCTGGATTGCTTTATACCGATGTGTATGAGAAGCACTGTCGGACAGGTCAGAGGTATTGAAAGTACGAGAGTAACAGAAATGGTTAGAGATTGGTGTGGAAAAATGTGGTGAAAAATGATTGTTGGTAGGACAGTTGCCATGTGTTGGACAACAGGGGGTGATTCAAAACTTTGGGAAGGTCCCATAGGGAGTAACTGCTTTCCTGTACATGGTCCCTCCTCAGATACTGTCCTAGCATACAATGGGACAAGAATTCCTGATGATGGTTTGGTTGGCAAGGGTAACCTGAAAGACAGTTGGTAATGACTGAGGTTATTAAAAGTAGCAAGAGGGGTGGTAGAGAGACCAGTGAGACACCAAGGGTCAGGAAGAAGTGCTCCTGAAAGCACGGCTGAAAAAAGATGTGGGTAGGGTGCCCCTTTAGAAAGAAAGTCAGACTGGTTTGGGCCTCTGAGGGTGACAGCAGGAACAGAGGTGCCAGTGTGAAGAGTGGGTGTTTTTCTCCCTCTGATGTGAAACAAGGGGGGGGATATGTGGCAGAGTGAGGGCTTGCCACTGTTTAATGTGGCGGTCTGGGCCAGGGTTTGTGGGAAGCAGGCACATTAATGGTGCAGGTGTGTGCTGCATTTATGTTAGAGTCAGGGTTAGAGGTCCACCCTCCAGAGAGATTCAGTGATTGCCAGGTAGCTGTGAGGTGCACTTTGCATCATATTGTCCAGGACGAGACAGATTGAGGCACAAGCCTAAAAGAGAGTCTGGGACAGATGGAGCAGCTGGGACAGCATGTGTGCATGAGCACTGGATGTGTTTAATTATCAGGAAAACCAAAACTACTAAGTTGAGCTGCAAAGAAAGCCATGAGGCTGAATATTTTTCATTTGTCATATTGATGGTGAGAACCCCTGCATTGGAAGACTTTCATTTGTAAACTTTTTGCTTTCATTTAAATAAAACAGGGCAGAAAAAGCGCATACACAAGCCACAGTGTGGATGTGATGAATTTGCCTATTTTTCTAAATTGTATGTTCCAGCATCCGAGCATGAGCCAGCAAACAATTCCTTTTTTAAATATGATTTTGTTCTTAATATGACTTTTTAGGTGGGATGCTTTCCACTAGTTTAGGTTTTTATCACGTAATGTGTCGATTACCGTTTAAAAATTAGACTTATGATTATTATGTGATTGCTTTATTCTTTTCCCTTAATGCAGGCCATACACAATGCGAATTTCGAACGAAAATGCAAATCGAAAGTAAAATCGGCCATTTTTCATATCGTTAGTGTGGTATGTGCGACATGTGATTTTCGTATGACAGCCCAAATTGACAGATCCAACATGTTGGGTTTTTTAATAAAAATTGTCCAAATTTTGTATCGTTAATGGCAGAGTTGGACGATTTTACCTAAGACAGAACTGCGCATGATCCCCGGAAAGTTCGAACCGGAAGGAAAACATACAGAAAACAATGAATGTTCGACTACAACTCAAAATGATATTAATACAGGAAAAACTATAGGCCACAGCAAAGTCTGATGAGGTGCCAACAAGTCCGTAAGAAAAGTGAAATAAACACAAATGCCTGTGCTGGTCCTTTCACACCTTCTGTGACATGGCAGGAAAAAATATAAAGAAAGCAGGCAATAACCTATTGCACCACATTCGCTCTAAAAAAAAAGTGCTTTATCCAGGAGGTGCCAACATGTCTGCGAGTAAAGTGGAATAAACACAAAAGGGTCTGCATGTGCATTGTGTAATGGACATTTCAAATCATGTACAACATCAAGTGTGGTGAATACATGTAGGTGGTATCACATCATGCACATAATGATTAAAATAAAGACACTCCACACCCAATTCTAACAAGCACAGATTTATTGTGCCAAACCCAAAACAGGAATGGTTTCATGCTTTATTTTCTTAATTAAAACAAACTTCTAAATAAAAAAAAAAATAACCTCTTTTTTATATAAAACCACTATGCATTTTGTACAGTAGTAGTTGTCATGGCCTCGCCCCCCCGTACTCCCGGAGTCTATGGGTAGCTATCCAGGCAGATAACCTTTTTCTGCGTACACAATAATAGACTGCTGTTTCTTGTCTGTCTTTATTGGCACGTTTCAGATTTTAATACAAGTGTGAATAACACACATGATGTGGTAAAACTGAAATAACAAGAATAATATAACATTACCATACAATAGTAAACATCATATAAAATAACTGAAATGACTATCTGCTTTCCCTAATAGCCTGTGGAGGAGGAAGGGGAAGATTGCTTACCTCCGATGCCATGGCCATCTAGGCAGCTGGGATAATCTTGAAAATGCTGATCCCTAGGGGGTATTCACTTCCTGACTAAAGAGGATGTGATGCTTTTTATGTCACATCCTTTAAAGGTTAAAGGTATTACAAATGGTATTAATGTTTGGCCAGTAGGTGGCGCATGCGTACAGCTAACCTGAAACAAACATAATTTATAGCTTGATAACGCAGCAACACAATATACAAATTAAATGACAAAATGAATTCTCTTTTCTGAACCTCGAGAGAGAGAAAGGTCTCTTGGAGACATAACAGTAGTGCAATTATGAAAAAGTGAACATTATCACAGTAGGGATGCAGTGTGCTAGTGTCTACAGGTGGACAACAATACGGTAGACACAAGCATATAAAGTTTCCATATGTACAATAGGTGTGTGTGTGTGTGTGTATGTATGTATGTATGTATGTATGTGTGTATGTATGTATGTATATATATATATATATATATATATATATATATAGTGTATGTATATGTGCAGCGCTGGACAAATAAATATTAGTGCTATCAAAAATGAAATAAAATACTAGTGAAATAGTGTAAACAGTGATAAAAATCCACCCATGAAATACCAACACTCAAATACAATTAAATGCTCATATAATAACGAACTATAATAGTGAGTCAGAACAAACACAGAGAGGAACATACAGGGATTTCTTTAGAATAACAAAAGAATTTGGCATTCTACACTATGGGAGTTCCTTCTTCTTTTGATATGGCTTACCCCTGCTGGAGTGCTTGCTGTTTCTAGTTATCCTGCTACCTCGTTCTCCTGAGTGTCACCTGCTGCTATTAAGGAGTAAGCCTCCATTTTTTTTCACCTGGTGATGGGCAGCACTACTAAGTGGAGTATCACGTTTGGATTTGTTTGCATTTTTTCATATATAATAATTTTTGGACATTTATTGTATTTTTCACCTTATTTGAACTTTTTCACTATTATAATTTGTTATTATGAGCATTTAATTGTATTTGAGTGTTAGTATTTCATGGGTGGATTTTTATCACTGCTTACACTATTTCACTAGTATTTTATTTCATTTTTGATAGCACTAATATTCATTTGTGTGTGTGTGTGTGTATATATATGTATATATATATATATATATATATATATATATATATATATATATATATATATATATATATATATATATATATATATATATATATATTTATTATCTCTTTTTTGCCCTTATATTGGGGTTATAGTGCTTAGCAGCAGGACTCCCATCACGGTCTTTTTAGTTCATAACATACACATAATTTCATTTTTTATGCACCTAGCGCAATTCTTGTTTTTTGTTTTCATATGTACAATAGGTATGCAATATATGTACAGGTGGACCAAAACATAGCTGCATTTAAATGGAAGGCATTCTTGTAAAGACATTATTGCAATAAAGATGCAGTATACTACTCGGTACACGTATACAAAAAACATAGTTTTACAAAAACTATCACAGTTTAACAAGTGTCCAATATGCACAATATGTATGCATTGAAACTGTACATGTCAAAACATTGCCTACAACTGCTGTGCAATGTTGAAATGTGTACATTTGTACCATAAGGATCCATTGAGCTAGGTTGTACAGATGGACAAGAACAGTATGTTTACAAGTACATTCCAGATAATTGTCCATTTGTACAATCAGTAGAGCTATGTGCTAGATGGACAAGATTGCAGGTGTAAAATTACAAGTCAAGTTGGACAAGGGCCTAAAAATGTCTGCTTCGCACTAGATGGTACAGATGGACAAGAACACTATGGGGGTTATTTACTAAAGGCACATCCACTTTGCACTACAAGTGCAAACTACAACAGCAAAGTGCACTTGAAAGTGCCCTTGGAAGTGCAGTCGCTGTAGATCTGAGGGGGACATGCAAGTAAAATAAAAAACAGCATTTTAGCTTGCACATGATTAGATAATAAAATCAGCAGAGGTTCCCCACATTTCAGATCTAATCCCCTGCATTTCCAAGTGCACTTTTAGTGCAATTTCAAGTGCACTTTGCTCTTGTAGTTTACGCTTGTAGTGCAAAGTGGATTTGCCTTTCGTAAATAACCCCCATTAGGTGTAAAAAGGTGCATGTTAATGTGCAAAAATGAACAATATAAACATCAAAACAATTCAAAATATAGATAATTGCTTAACGATCTCTGAAATTCTGCGTGGAAAAGAATTCAGGGTAGTGCGCACATTCTCAATGTCAGCATTTAATGACTTTAAATCTTTAATAATTCGGTTTGTTGATGTACTGTGCAACGTTGAGCTGCATGAAGCAGATGATCCAACAGCTATAAAAAAAAAAAAGCCAAATTAATAAATTAAAATAAATAAAATTCAAAAATAAAGCAGATTAAAAAGTATAGTTAATTTACCTGAAGTGGACACATGCCTGCTCTCATCACTCCCTTCAACAGGCGTCCGTATGATCGTGCCTGTTGCCATGTCAGACTGAGCACTTGTCGGCTCCAAATCCTGATGTGCTATTTCTACCTCTCCATGTTTCTTTTTTAGGCTTCCTAAATGAGATAGATATAGATATATATATATATATATATATATATATATATATATATATATATATATATATATATATATATATATATATATATATATATATATATATATATATATATATATATATATATATATAAAAATTAGGTGCAGGTGCAATATACCATTTTCACATTTGAAAACATGAAACCTCTTTGTATACTTGTAAAGTCAAGCAACCTACTGCTATGTAGATTCCCAAGCAAAATGGGTGACAGCAAAAAGGATACAAATACAGAAGGCATATACAGAACTCAGAAATTATGGAATAAGCAGAACCTAATAAATACTTACTTTTGTGGATTATTTTGTTCTTTCTAAGCTGATTTTCTTCTCCTAATTTCAGGTCAGACCATCGCTTTCTTAACTGGTCTTTTGTGCGTTCAATGCCATAGCGTTTGCGTAAAACATGTTGCACCTTCTCTAGTATTGCATCTTTGCATATGTTCATGTTGCTGTATACTTGCTCACAACAATCATAATCCTTCTTTTGCAGTATATTCACCATGTCTACCATCTCCTCCAAAGTCATGTTGGTGGATTTCTTCCTTCTCCTTCTGGTGACTGGACTTATTGGCTGACTTCCCTCCACATCCACAATCTCCAAAGCCTCGATCTGTGGCCCTGCACCTGGAGAATCTGCCATGTGCTCTGCCATAATGTCTGCAACTGTGCACTGTATTAAAGAGGCGTGGCCTGTACATGATACATCGCATGTGATTATACAAACGCACGCGGGTTCTTGCCGTCACGTAGGAAGGAATATTCGTTCGATAGACGATAATTCTAACATAGATACCTGTGCTAAGTTTGATCTGGGGACTCTATGTTGATTATTTAATGTGTCCATGGATGTGTGTGTGAAATTGATGTAAATACCTTTTATTGTATTATTGTAGCTGTCTTGTCATGGTATTCAGGCCTGTGTGTTCTAGATGGCCATTTGTCCAATTCTACACATGTATTATAATACTTTAGACATTTGAGATTATATACATATATTTATATATTATTTAAAGGACAATGGCTTTTAAATTCACATCTCCTGATTTCCTATCGCAATTTATTGAGAAATACAGAGAATTATCCTGCTTATGGAATGTGAGGTCAAGGGATTATTCAAATCGCTATAAGCGTGATGAAGCTGTAAAAACTAAAAGAACTATGTAAAGCAGTTTGTGTTTAACCCACAAAACACTATGTGAAGAACAAGATTGCTAACTTGCGCACCATTTTTAAGGAGTACAAAAAAATACAAGCCTCCAAAAAATCATCTGGTGCAGGAGCTGAGGACGTGTATGTGCCACGTTTGTGGTACTTCAAAGACCTGATGTTCTTAGCTGATTCAGATGATCCTAGAGAGTCCCATTGTACTCTTCAAGCAAGTGTGGCATCAGACTCCAGTGCATTATCTGACAGAGGATATGCCCCAAACACACACAGGTAAAATTAGGTTGTATCATATGTTATATTCTTTATTTAAACAACTGCCAATAGAGTAGTAAATAATTTGTACACTACTATACTTTCTTGCATGAATATTTTGAAACTGAAAGTCTAACCAAAACCACAATATTAAAATCAGCATGTCATCTATATCCAGTAAAGCATTCTTGTTGCACTCATTGTGAAACAAGGGTTAATCCACTGCATTGTTTAAAATGATCATTTATTCTTGTTTTCCCAGGTCCTTCTTCCACTGTCCCCAATCCATCTCCTGATAGAACAGAGGCTAGAGGACAAGGTGCACATGCTCTTTTTTAATGTTTATTGCTATAGAGATTTTTTTTTTTTAATGGGGGGGGGGGGGATTGTGTGCATGTGATCAGCACAGGGCTAATTAGCACTGTGCAGACAGAGGGTCAGTGGTACTGTAGCTTCATAGGACAGTCAAAGTAGAATGAGAACTCCTCCTCCAAGCTTTAACCTGACACTACTAGAAGCAACAAGACTGTTACATACAGCTGATGTAAAAAAATATTTAACAGTATATATTTACTAGAACTATTTCATTGCAATGTATTTTAAATGCAGAGTCATGGGTTACCAAATTAATGTTTTACACATTACCAGCAATTATTATACAATAAACCATATTCTATATAGATATATACAATCTTGCCATGCAACTGCCCCCCTGCCTACAAAATAATCAGTATAATTTTGTTGATTCTGACGTGCATTGGCAGTTGGTAGTCTAGGCCTTGCAGGAGCTAAATTTTGCAAACCAGTACTGTCATTTTGCCAGTCACCTGGCACAATTGTCCCACTGGTAATGTCTTCCATATCAACTGCAGATGATGGCATGTATGACACTGTTCATCGTAAAAGTGTGTAGCATACAGCAGCACTCCACAATGTCCACTTTTTCCACTGCTACATTCATAGCGGTGTGGAAGATTCTGAATCTGCTGGCCATAATGCCAAACGCATTTTCAACCCACCCGTCTTGCCCTAGACAGGCGATAATTGAATATCTTCTGTTGAGCTGTTAAATTACGTAAGGGATAAGGTTTCAAAAGATGTTCATGCAAACCAAACGCGTCATCCCCAATAAAGACGAAATTTAGTCCTTCAACAGTCTCACTTGAAGATGCAAAACACCTCCTTTCAGTCTGTTCAGGAATTCACTCCGCTGTATTACTCCTCCATCTGAGATTCTTCCATTTTTCCCTATGTCCAGGTATATGAATTCATATTTTGCATTTACGATCGCCATTAATATTATGCTAAAGAACCCTATAAAAGTAGGATCCTGAATTGGCTGGTGGGGTGATCCTTACATGTTTCTCATCAATTGCACCCCCACAATTAGGGAAATTCCACATATCCTGGAATTCTTTAGCAAGGTCTTTCCATTCCTGGGAATTTGTGGGAAACTGTTGGTAAAAAAGACATAAGAATATTTAGCATTGATAGTAATTGATGAATAATTACTGTTTTAATTATTTTCTATAGGATACTCCAAGCCCAGTACCACAGCAGCCAGGGCCATCAGGTCTGAGGGCTCAGAGAGGAAAGAAAAGGAGTAATTTAGATTATGATACTTCCACTTTACTGAAGGATGCATCATCTATTATGCAACAAAAGGATGATGAATGTGATGCTTTGGGTTACCTTGTTTCACACAAGCTACGCAGGATGTCCATGCAACAGCGAGACTTGTTTGAACCTCTGCTACATAAAATGATTGGCATTGGACTTAAGGGACATCTTACAGCAAACACTGATCTTATAGGGTATCAGGGATGTACATCTCACCCACCTGTACCATCTGTCCCTAACTGGCAGATGTCCCAACAAGGAGCCACAAGCTGGGCAATGCACCAAGAACCACATCAAGGTCCTTGGTTTCGTGACCCACAATATACAAATCTGTGACTAGAAAAATACATTTTCTTTACTGTTCTTGTTCTTGTTGAATTTAAAACGGTCATTGTTAAATAAAAAATATTCTGTTTCAAAAACATCTTTTTGGAAATGGTGTACTTCTTGATATGTATTTTCTTGGAATAAATAGCATTTTTGCCAGTTTTAGACACATTGCAGACTTTTACATATTTCAACTCTATTTCATATGTAGTTGTGTAAAAGAAATCAGACAGTTTACCATGTTTTCTTACCTTCAAATACTGTGGTTGGAGCACTTTAACTAGGGCCTCACACGTCTCCGGTATAATCCGAACTAATGATTGTGCAGAAATTCCGCTTGTAAACTTCATGTCTTCAAAAGACCTGCCTGTAGCTAAGAAACGGAGGGTTGCCATGAGCCTCTCCTCTGCGCTGATAGCCTTCCTCATACAGGAGTCTTGTTTGGTGATATGTGGCCGCACATGCCATAACAGCATCTCAAATGACTCCTGTGTCATCCGTAAATAATTTTGATAATCCTCAGGATTATTTTCCCTCAGGTTTGTCAATAGATTTACATGTGAGAATTTCTCACACTGAAGGAGCCTTTTTTTTGTCCACACTCTGCTCTTCCGTCTTAATTTTTTTTTTTTTTTTCTCTTCTCTTCCTCCAAGGTTATTATTGCAATTACCATGGCTGCCATTTTCTGCTTTCTATTATACCTCTTGAAAGGCATTTTCCCAGAACGTATGACCGTGCACTGTGAGGAACGACTGCTCGTTTCGTAATTGGCGCGACCCGATATTGTACAGTAGGGGTGTGGTTAAAAGGTTACAAAACATTACATCACTTCCTCTATTAGCATGAAAACATAGTGTTTTGACGTACGTTTTTCGTACATCATTGATGGTACACTCGCATGCTGTATATGAGTGCCGCTTTCGTTTATCGCTTGACGGATCGTTCAAAATTCGCATCGTGTATGGCCTGCATAAGGGTCTCCATACAGAAGTTCAGCTGGCTCACTTTAACACTAATTGAGAGCATTGTATCACCTGTAGTGGGTGTATGATTTCCAATCAAGCAAAGGTTTTGTCTGTCTGTATGTGTTTACTATTTTTTAGTTTATTAGTTTTTTTTTTTTTTTTTTTTTTTTAAACCTAGCTATGAGTAAGCACCTGCCTTGACGGTGTAAAACACGTTAGTGGTTTTTATCCTTGTTTGGATTAATATCAATAAAGAAATTTATTTTTCTTCAGAGTGCGGCCATCTGGATTTTTGTTCTGTTCTTTTTCTGCATGAGCCAGCAAAGTCATACATAAAATAAAAAAGGGGTTTTAGGTTCTTGGCCACTGATGTTGTACATCCTGTGTAGGAACAAAACCATATCAATTGTATAGTGATATTTAAAAGGGTTTTTTCTCACCTGTTGGTTATGTTTGGTGCATGCACATTTCATTTCTTAGCAAGTTTATTTTGTTAATTTTTTTTTTTTTTATTATTTGAGATAACATGTACACATGTGGATTGGTATTTGCATCTTACTGGATTAGAAACTTGTGTATGGAAAAGTAGGCTTGCAACATACGCATTGAACATTGAAGTTGATTTACTGAAATTGAAGAGTGCAAAATCTGGTGCAGCTCTGCTTAGAAACCAATCAGCTTCCAGGTTTTCTTGTCAAAGCTTAACTGAATAAGCTGAAGCTAGAAGCTGATTGGCTACCATGCACAGCTGCACCAGGATTTTGCAGTTTTAGTAAATCAACTCCATTGCATATTTGCTAGATGGGGTTCAAGGATTACATAAATGTTTTGCCTTTCATTAATATTTTTCACAAGGTGATTGTTTACAATCGCTTTGAATATAAAATAATGTGTACTGACATGGATAAATTACTTATTTAAACATATAAAACACCAAAATCAAATCAACATTTCTAATAAATATAATCCATGCAAAAAGAAGCACAACTATGTATGTTTGCTAATGTTCTCAAGTCCCAGTGTCTGCCAAAAAAGGCACATCAAAACATGCAAAGAAACTCAAGTCCAACTGTGTGCTTTTCTTTTTTCACCCCATGCACAAAAATTGCTAAAACACCAAACATCGGGTAAGTGAGAGAATCACTCTTCTCCTCTCACTCCAAGAATGCCCGGTCCAACGGGGTAAGAACCAGAATGGGGAAGAAAGAGGATTTAAGTGACTTTGAATGTGTCATGGTTGTTGGTGCCAGACGGGCTGCTCTGACTAGTTAAAAAACTGCTGATCTAATGAGATTTTCACACACACAATGATTTGTAGGGTTTACAGAGAATGGTCCGAAAAAGAGAAAATATCTAGTGAGCAGCAGTTATGTGGACAAAGATGCCTTGTTAATGTCAGAGGAGAATGGGCAGACTGGTTTGAGATGATAGGCAACAGTAACTCAAATAACCACTCACTACAACCAAGGTATGCAGAATACCATCTCCGAATGCACAATACATCGAATCTTGAAGCAGATGGGCTACAGCAGCAGAAGACCACACTGGGTGCCACTCCGGTCAGCTAAGAACAGGAGACTGAGGCTACAATTCGCACAAGCTCACCAAAATTGGACAATAGAAGATTGGGAAAATGTTGCCTGGTTTGAGTCTTGAAACTGTGACATTCAGATGGTAGGGTCAGAAGTTGACGTAAACATGAAAGCATGGATCCGTCTTGCCTTGTATCAATGGTTCAGGCTGGTGGTGTAATGATGTAGGGGATATTTTATTGCCACACTTTGGGCCCCTTAGTACCAATTGAGCATCGTTTAATGCCACAGCCTACCTGAGTATTGTTACTGACCACGCCCATCCCTTTATGAATATAGTGTACCCATCTTCTGATGGCTCCTTCCAGAAGGATAATGCACCATGGCACAAAGCTCAGATCAACTCAAACTGGTTTCATAAACATAAATATGAGTTCAATGTACTCCAATGGCCTCCACAGTCACCAGATCTCAATCCAATAGAGCACCTTTGGGAGTTGGTGGAATGGGAGATTTACATCATGGATGTGCTGCCGACAAATCTGCAGCAACTGCATTATGTCATCATGTCAATAGGGACAAAAATCTCTGAGGAATGTTTCCAATACCTTGTTGAATCTATGCCATGCCAAAATAAGGCAGTTCAGAAGGCAAAGGGGGTCCAACCCTTTGGTAGCAAGGTGTACCTAATAATGTGGCCGGTGAGTGTAGCTCAGTTAGCCAATAAAAGGGTGTTAGTTGACAATACATTTCCTTTCATACTTAAATGTGTGCTTCTGGCAAACATAGTACTGTTTCTTTTTTTTTAAATAAAAAGCTGTAATGTTTGTTGTTCTAGAGAACCAATTTAGCGATTTGAACCTTATGTTCTGAAATATAGCTGTTTGTTGTCATAAATACATGCAGCCTGCATCTGTATTGAAAATAATAAAAAACTTATTTGAAGGGTAATTCTGACAAATATGTAGTAAAACATTTGTGACTAAGTAATCCCCATGACAGAACCTTTTATTCTAATAAAGACTTAACTTTAATGTGAACTTCTGTACATGACACTTGCCTTTGACTGTGTTTTCAAAAATCATTACAAGACAACAAAAAGTGAACTTTTCCCACATATACTTGATTATCTTACCTTTTAATACTTTTCTTATACATCAAATTACTTTTTCAGATAAAATACAAAAAAAAACAAACAAACAAACAAACTCGCAAAGGATTGGAATGTGTTACATAGTTAACAAATAGTAAACCATTGTGTTCGCCTTATAGAACACATGCACCTTAGATAAGATAAAATTGCAAAAGTGGGAGGTATACATTTTTTATTTACTTGTAAATTTGCCATGCAGGCCCTGTAGGCTGGAGCCTAGAGGTGCATATTATAGATAAGGATTACACATTATAGCTTGTTCACCTTGCAAGGAAATTTGCCCCAGCGCTTAGTAAGTTTGGTGCAAATCACGTGCATGAAAAAAACAGCAATATTGCTTGCACATGATTTATGATAAAATTTAGCAGAGCTTCACCTCATTCACTAAACTTTGGAGAAAATTATTTTGGAAAGTGCAACTTCCCTTGAAAGTGAACAGTCTGTTTGCTTTTAGTAAGACAACCCCAGCTGAATTAAAGAAATTGTTGCCAGAAATTTGGAGTTCCATGATGGTTAAATTGTGGTGTAGTAAGTGAAAAAGACACTCAGGTGTCCGTTTATGAAGCAGTGATCAGCGGTGATCCCGAGGATCACCGCTGATCACAGTCCATAAACAGTTTATGAAACAGTGATAATCGGGGGAGAACATGTTTGAACTGGTTCTCCTGCCGATTATCTCTACACACGGAGAATCCTCATTGAATGACACAGTAACGGCCAGTTTATGGAGCGGTGATCTCACCGCTTCACTGGCGATCTGTGTCAGAATTCACACTCCCAGGTTCACCAGCTCAGAGGTGGTGAATCGGGGAGTGAAGAGAGAATCTGGGGGGATCTGAGGGGGAAAGAGGAAGATTTTTAACTTCCTTATGCCTCGTTCAGACCCCCCAACACTGTAAGCATGTCCCCCTGTCATATTTATGAGTATACATATATATACATATGTACATATAATGTGTATATGTATATATATATATCATGTGTGTGTATATACATGTATATATAATGTGTGTGTGTGTATACATATGTGTATAATGTAGGGGGACTCGTTATTTTATTAACATTAATCCACGCCGTTGAGCAGTGATAATTTATCACTGCTTGATAAACTGACATCTGGTACTGTAATCTCGTAAAGTCTCAGGAGCTTCCAGTATCAGGGGCCGTTCTCCACTATTTGAAGCATTTGTAGATCACTTCACTCCTCAGAAGGTGAAGCGATCTACAAAGCTTCATAAACTGGCACACAGAGGAGAAGATTCTTCACTGTGAATGCCGGAGACGAAGCAGTGAATAGATTTCACTGCTTCATAAACGGACACCATAATGACTTAAGGCTGTTTGGTGTGTGAATTTATTGATTCATACTCACCACTCTTTGTGCAATTTTAATCAATATGTGGTACATTTTGTTTTTTTATTACAAATTCAGTGATTACAGTTTGATGTTCTTAACAAATCTATAAAAAATTGGGGGATTTTTGCTACAATCGTAGCAGATTACATTTCTATGTGAGGGGGCAGCATCCAATTTATCAACATACTCAAAGCTCCAGACACCTTTCTAATTCATCTGTTTTAGGGTTTGCCAACAAATGATTTGCCTATGTGGTCTTTACGTTATGAAATCATCAACTTTCTCTTTATTTCTTTTTCTTTTCTGATACCACATTTTTTTTCCTTGCAATAGGAGCCAAATATTTACAACTTTTCAAAATTTGTAACATGATGCATGCTGGAACTTTGTTTAACTGATTATCTTAATGGGCAGACTGGGTGGAATACTCTATTTTTTTTACTATCACTTTTCTATGTTTCTATCTCCTTCCAGTGACATAATTTTTGAAACATGCTTTAAGTCCCCAGGCCTTTTAGGCACATGATCCAGTGGGTGTAAACATTGGGATGCAATTGTTATGCCCTGTACACACGGTCGGATTTTCCGACGGAAAAAGTGCGATCGGATTGTGTTGTCGGAAATTACGACCGTGTGTGGGCTCCATCTGACTTTTTCTGTCAGAATTTCCGACACACAAGTTTGAGAGCAGGCTATAAAATTTTCCGACAACAAAATCCAAGTGGTTAAATTCCGATCGTGTGTACACAAATCCGATGCACAAAGTGCCATGCATGCTCAGAATAAATTAAGAGATGAAAGCTATTGGCTACTGCCCCGTTTAGAGTCCTGACGTATGTGTTTTACGTCACCGCGTTCAGACCGATTGGATTTTCCAACAACTTTGTGCGACCGTGTGTATGCAAGACAAGTTTGAGCCAACATCCGTCAGAAAAAATCCATGGATTTTGTTGCCAGAATGTCCGATCGTGTGTACAGGGCATACGCTTGATAGTCAAGGTACTGGTCTTTGTTGCAGAAGCACTGACACTGTTCCTGTGAGAATAATTCTGCTACACTCAAAGTCAAGAAAGAATCTTGGAGGAAGAGGTATCCATATTCTAGGCCATGGCTTTGGTTTTTCAGCAATTATGCATATAATATCTTAGAGTGTGTCTGGGTTTATAACAAGACTTTCAAGAGGGATTTTCAACAAGACTGGGTTTGTACAAGACTTTCAGAGGGATTGCTTGGTTTAATGCAGAATGGTCATTCTGTCAGAAATTGTTTAGAGGATATAGACTTGTGAACAGATTGCATGCTTTCTTAAAGGACACATGGTTCCAAGCCTGTAGCCTCAGGGATTAATAAACATGTTCATAGAATCACTATAAATCCTATGCTCTTAGCTGCATGTATTTTACAGGTGTTGAAGAAAACGGAAAATTGTATACTCACCTTTCCATAATTTTCCTTTCCGGACGCATTCAATGGCAGCACACAATGGGTTGTGACTCCGCCCCCACAACCTGATAGGACTGATTAGCTATAAGTTTTGAAGAGGAGCCCCCCGCTGCATTCTCAGTATCTATCACCTTAGACGGGTGGGTATCTGTGTGCTGCCATTGGATGCATCAGGAAAGCAAAATTATGGAAAGGTGAGTATACAATTTTCCCTTTTCCTGACGCATCATGGCAGCACACACAGTGGGAAATACCTCGCTACATGGGTGGGTTCTTTGCAAGAAGATTTCTTTTATTCACAGGATATGGAAGAATTCGCTTTAATGATCGATCTCCCAAATTCAACAGTCGTTAAACAAGCCGCGTCTATTCTGTAGTGAGACATGAACGTGGTTCTAGAAGACCAAGTTGCTGCTTTGCAAATTGTTTCTGGGGACACTCTACAATACACCTCCCAAGAGGTCACCACTGCCCTGGTCGAATGGGCCTTTAGGTCGTTGGTATTGGAAGAAGCTGGATTGCATATGCTTTTTTAATGATCTTTATTAACCAGGAGGCTATTGTCCTGGAAGAAGCTGCCTGACCTTTCCTAGGGCTGTATGGTATGACTAGCAAGTTTTCTGTTTTCCTGAATGGTTTTGTGGCCTCCAGATATGAAGAAATAAGTGATTTAATATCTAGTGGATGTGGAATCCCTTGGTTAGTGACAAATATTGGTAAACCGATCTCCGGATTGAAGTGGAAAGCAGATGCCACTTTAGGTATGAATTGTTCAGATGGTGTTAATACAACTCTGTCAGGATAGAACAGCAAATGAGGCTCTTTTATTGAAAGTGCTTGCAGCTCGGACACTCTTTCTGCAGAAGTTATTGCCACTAAAAAGGTTAATTTGAGGGTTAGGTCCCATACAGACACTGAGTCCAAAGGAAAAATGGTTCTTTTGTAATGGATGTGATTATGAGTGTTATGGACAAATGCCTATTTCTAATATAACCGTGTAGATATAAGTGCTTATCTCTTACTATCAGCTATTAGCCTGAGCTATGCTCAATTAGATGTCTGCCAGCTTCTCCCTTCATGTGGAACAGAACTGTAAGAGTTAAAGAATGAATTGTAGAAGATTGCACCTGTTTTCAGGACTATGAGACTACACCCAAGAGAAACAGGAACTGAAAACAAGACACCCTATTTAGCTATGATAGTCTGCTATTCCCTTTATACAAATATAACCCAGCTAAAGCTTATACTTCGTCACAGTAATGAATATGTATCATTTGTGGTCTGTACACGCTTGCCTTGTTTGATATTTGATTTGATAACGAAATATCCGGCTCATAGTATATTAGCCAGGGTCCAGGAAGTAATAAAAGCAGAAGTACCAATATACTGAACTTGTCTGTGTCAGTGATTTGCTTCGAGTGTGCACACTTTTACATTGAAAGTTAATTTGGCCAGGGGGACAGAAACAAAAGTACCGAACAGTTCTGGTTCGGTCCAAAACATCTGGCGCCCAAGGTGGGGCTCGAAAATGACAACCAAATCGAAAGAGACTGAAAGAATACCAATACGGACGGACCAGAGCCTGATCAACTCTGGATAAAACGGTAAGACATTTTCCTTAATAATTTGTCTGCGTCCGTATCTGGTTAATTTCTGTCTCAATATCGGCTTCCTGAGGCGTCCTGAGGCCTCAAAAGACAGGTATATATATTCTTCCCAGTCCATTTATACGAACCTGTAATTGCTTCTGACCCGCCTGTATTTGGAGTGTTTTGTTTTTGTTGGAGTCTATCTTGTGAAGACTGTTGGGAAAGAGGGATTGATTATATAATCACGGACGGAGATTAGTGACGTGGCTAAACTCCTTTTGGGGGAATAAATAATTGTACTAAGAAGTACGGGAAGACCAAGAGGGGGCGTCATAAATGCCCGAGGGCGTGGGGATCCCGTGAGAATCTGATTAATCCCATATTTCACTTCGGTCGTCATATTGATTGTTAATGGTAATGTCATGTCCTAGGTGTGTCTGTGGACTGCTATTTGGCATTAATGAGGAGGCTTGGGGCTTGGTCATGGAGGTAGAACCAGGTTATAAGAGAGCTATTCTCGGTTACAAACCTCTAATGCCAGAGGCCCCGCAATTGATGGTATTCAGATTGAATGTACATTATCCAGTGAAATTTTCAGTTGGCAAGACATTGGAAGTTATTGAGGCTGAGGCTAGGATTAGAGGACAGGGAAGCAAAAGGTGTCCCCTACAACCTCAGCAACCAGAAGAGTATGAGAAGGCAGAGAAAGCCAGAGTGAGGAATTTGGGCTTCGTATTGGGACGGGTAGAAGATGTTTGAAGTGGTTCATTGAAAATCAGCTGTTGATTTTCATTTCATGTCTGCTCACTAACTGTCTTACTAGAGATCTCTTCACTTCCTCAACTACCACATTCACCCTGCCTCTCTATCTCTGCTTGGTGAGATGTTTACCTTCGTTTCTTTTTTGTTTTCTCTCAGTCTTTCTTTCTTTCTTGTGTGGGTGGGTTTTGATATGCATTTGGGTGGGAGATTACAAGTAGACGAATGGCGCACTCTCTTAAAGAGAAAAAGAGGCCTGTTATCAGTTCACGGCCTACTGCGCGCAGCAGATTCCTGGTTTAAAGTTGCAAAAGCCATTCACGAAGAGGGGTGGATTGAACAGGAAACAAACCAAAATGGTTACATTGTGTACAAGAAATTAGAAAAGAGGAAGTTAAGTAGGCAGCCACCGCCCTATGATGGCGGCTGGCCTTCAGGAAATGAGCACCACCCTTCGTCTACCACCCCTGTTCCTCAAGCAGCACCTCCCCCTACTGCCCCTTGGCAGCAAGAAATAGACCAACAGGAGACACCTCCCTGCCATGTTTGACAGTTGGCAAGACACACTTGTCTTTGTACCCCTCACTCAACTGCCACCACCGTAATACACCTGACTCACCCAAACCACCCGCACCACCGTCTTCACCGGAACCCACACACATATACCCGGTGATAGACCAATCGACCAAAACATATTACAAGGCCCAACTCATCCCCATCTCTGCCCAACCCGTTCCGTTGATGATGGCAGGTTGGAGCAGGATGGTGCAGGGAGTTCCGCTCATTCTGCCGCCCATTCTGTGACCTCTAATTCACCAGACCCCTCACAAGACCAGACAGACCTCACTGTCGGGACGAATCGGCTACCGGCAGATCATGCTGATGTCCACTCGTCAACACGCCAAGAGACCCAGACCGGTCCCTCCCACCGTAGTCCTGACCAGAGTACTCAAAACAACTCCCATACACAAAACATTGTATTGTCCGGTGGTGTGCCCAAAATAGACACCAGTGCAACCACGGTTCCACTGACCCAAAACACAGTTCCACCGAGACAAAATGTCACGTTCCAACAATATAACCCGCAGTCCGGGACTGGAACGAATTCCCTGTTCAATGACTCGATTGAATCCCCATTACGATACCCTCCACGTCCCCCTGCACACTGGCTTCAGGGACTTGATCCATACTTCAACCCACCCACGAGATTTCCCCCACCACCTGGAGGAAGAGGGCTAACATGACCCCCCATTGGCCCACCGCCACCACCCGGCTGACCACCACCTGGGGGAAGAGTTGCGGCACGAGGGGCTCCCCTGATGTACATAAGCTTCACCCCCAAAGACGCTGCCACTCTGGTTGCAAGCCTGCCAGACCCAGAGAAGCAGCCCATGGCCTTTTATAGAAAGATTGATCAAATCCAGAAAACATACCCAAGTGCGTGGCGGGATTTGATAAGTCTGTGTGAAATAAGAGCAGGGGACGCCTACTGACCGGTAATGGAGAAATGCTTTGATGAGTACACAGGTTATAAAGATGATACTTGGAATTCTGGGTGTGAGTTTGTGGCCCAACTGAAACGATGAGCTCAAGATCGCTTGGCAGATCAGGCTACCAGTATACAGGATATGACACAAGATAAGGGCAAAACCGTTGAGAAATTTCATACCAGAATCACCCAAGCATTTAATGACTTAGGTTTCAGCACACGGACCAAAGCACACGCGCAGATGCTGACTGCCGCGTTTGTCTCAGGTCTTAGAGAATCAATACGAAAAGGTCTGCTCCTGGCACGACCAGAGTATAGAACGATGGCAATTGATAGGTTGTTGCTAGTGGCGAAAGGTCTAGAATCTGCACAGGGTAGTAAGAAGGTAACTCCTCTCATGATGGCCTCTGGTATACCATATTTGGACCGCCCACCAATGCCAACTCCACGCCTCTGCTACAACTGCGGAAGACCTGGACACTTCAAAAGGGAATGCCAAAGTCCCCGGAACCCCAACCACAGTCAGTCTGGCCCCAATCGTGGACCATATGGGGCCACTCGTCAAAAACCTGAGGACCCACCTCGCTCATCACCACACCCCACTCCGGATCACATGGACCTTCTCCACTAGGATTCCGGCAAGCCTGTGTCACCTGTCCCTGTCATGATGTCTTCTGGAGATTCGGGAGGACCTTTGGCGAAGATAACCCTCCCCATTGAAGGACATCCCACCACATTTTTATGTGACACAGGCGCAGCTCCGTCCATAATCAGGGCAGAAGAATTACCTGATACTTCATTCCTATCGGACATTAACATAGCATTTGTAGGGGTTGATGGAATGCCCAGAAAGAGCCTGTTGACCCGCCCCCTACAAGTCGGCAACTTTCCTGACCTACTAGCAAGGTTTGTGGTCTCACCCACATGCCCCCTGAATCACTTCACCACTGGCCATTGATGACGCATCAGCACTCTGCTCCATTCCCCTTCTATTATCCCTGAATCCAAAGGACGAACCTGAGATCCCCCAAAAGGTTTTGGATCAGGTCCCCACATGTCTATGGTCTACAGGGCCTGAGGACATAGGACATTTGAAAGTGCTGCCAGTCATGGTGCAACTGAAGCCGGGGGCCCCCCTGCCCAGAAAACCACAATACTTCTTGAAGCCAGCACAATCAGCATCCATCTCAAAACAAGTTGAGGCCCTCCTGTCAAATGGAGCCTTGGTGCCCTTCACAGCTCCCTGTAACACACCACTGTTCCCAGTGAAGAAGCAAACTGCAAAAGGGGAACCAGAGAAGTACAGGATGGTACAGGACCTCAGGGCGGTGAACGAAGCCACCATCTTGGAGACACCCATCGTCCCCAATCCCCACACATTGTTGGCAGGAAGACCACCCACAGCAAAATACTTTACAGTGGTGGACCTGGCAAACGCCTTCTTTAGTGTACCGCTCAGTCCCTGCTGCCAGTACCTCTTTGCCTTCACCCGTGAGGGGCGGAGTTACACCTGGACTGTTATACCCCAAGGGGCCCAGAACTCCCCTACCCAATTTGCCAAAGCAATGGCTCTCATCCTGGACACATGGATGAAACTGCACCCAGACATTGTACTTCTCCAGTATGTAGATGACCTCCTGCTGTGTGCAGCCTCCATATTTTCAGAAAGCCTACTCCATTACCTGGCTGAACAAGGTTGCAAGGCCTCAAAACAAAAGGTCCAGTGGTGTAGAGAGAAGGTGCATCTCCCAAGGTACCCGGCATCTCACTGAAGAAAGGGTTGCTACAATCAGGGCCATCCCTTTGCCTCAAGGACAGAAGCCCCTCCATGCCTTCCTAGGGCTAATCTCCTACTGCCGTGCTTGGATCCCAGAAGCCTCCCTCTTGATGCAACCTCTCTATGAAGCCTTGGAATCTGACCCCTTCTTACTTTCCCCAGAAGCTGTGAACAACTTTGAAACCCTGAAGAAGATCCTTTCAACGGCCCCCGCTTTGGGCCTACCTGACTATGAAAGGACTTTCAAACTGTTTGTCTCAGAGAGACAAGGACATGCCACAGGAGTTCTAACCCAGGCCCATGGCAATAGACTCAGACCCATTGGATACTACTCTGGCCAGCTGGACTCAGTGGCCAGGGGGGACCCTCCTGCCTCAGAGCCGTCTTTACAGCCCAAGCTCTCTTGGACAAGACTGCGGACCTCGTTTTGGGTCATCCTTTAATCCTCCTCACTCCTCATGATATTACTGCCATACTAAACCAGATCCAGCCCAGACACCTGTCTTCACAGAGGCACCTCAGACTCCAGTGTGCCTTGCTTCTCTCCGACAACATTACCATCCTCCAATGTGATACCCTCAATCCATCCACTCTGCTTCCCCTTCTCAAGTGGGAACCTCTTTGGAAGATGATCCTCACCACACCGCCCATGACTGCTTTAAAGTGATGAAGATGGAGACATTACACCTACCGACAGTCAGTGAAACTGCTCTTGAAAATCCTGACCTGACAATTTTTGTGGATGGTTCCAGGTATGCAGATGATGCTGGACGGTACCACACAGGATACACAGTCACCACAGAAGACACAGTTCTCCAGGCCTTAGCATTGCCCCCCCCTCCATGTCTGCCCAAGAAGCAGAACTCCAGGTTCTACCCATGGCATGCAAATTGGCAGAAGAAAAACAAGCCAACATCTACACAGACTCAAGATATGCTCTGGGAGTGGCCTGTGACTTTGGAATCATCTGGAAAACCAGAGGATTCCTGACAGTGGCAGGAACACCTGTAAAACACAGCACAGCTATCAAGGATTTGATGGATGCCTTACTTCTCCCAACATAGGTGGCCATACTTAAAGTAAAGTCACACGGCAGACTGGATTCCCAAGAAGCACGAGGCAATCACCTGGCAGATACCGCCGCGAAGCAAGCTGCAGATGGAACGCGAGAAGTGGTCAGCAGAGTGAATGCACCTATCCTGAATGACCCAATAGACAGTCCCGAAGAGAAAGCGCAAACGGCCATGATTCTGCAACCCCCTCCTGTGAGCAGAACTCACCTCAAGGAACAACAGGAGGCAGCTGACAGAGAAGAAAAGGAAGTGTGGATCAAGAAAGGAGCCACAGAAGTTGAAGGAATCATGGAATTGAACAAGAGACTGTGCCTACCGATCAATGTTTCCTGCAGTGGTACAGTGGGCCCATGGTGCCTCCCACGTGTCAAAAACTCTGATGAATGCCTTAATCAACAAATACTACCTAGCCCCAGGTATCACCCCATTTGCCAACAACTTCTGCAGATCATGTGCTATCTATGCCAAATGCAATCCTGGAAGAACAGAAAAGGTACCTTTGAAGCACCTGGCAAAGGCCCAATACCCCTTCCAGAGGATACAGATCGACCACTTCCAGATGGCAAAAAGTGGCCGATATGAATACGCATTGGTCATCGTCTGCATGTTTTCCGGATAGCCGGAGGCTTACCCTGTCACCAACGTGACAGCCAAGACTACAGCAAAAAGACTTTTGACCAAATTAGTGTGCAGATATGGTGTCCCAGAGGTTATAGAGAGTGATCAAGGGCCGGCTTTCACGGTCTCAGTAACCAAAGAGATATGGACAGCCTTAGGGGTCACACTAGCTTTCCACATTCCATACCATCCTCAGAGTAGTGGGAAAGTGGAAAGACTAAATGGCACAATAAAGTCTAGAATGCTGAAAATGTCTCAGGAAACAGGAATGAGTTGGCCAGATAGCCTACCCATTGCCTTGTTCAGTGTCAGGTATACCCCAAGGGGAAATCATGGTTTGTCACCCTATGAGATATTGTTTGGTTCAGCCCCCAGACTGGGTTGTTATTTTCCACAACAGTTGCAACTTCAATCTGATGTATTAACTGGTTATGTGACTGCTTTATCTTGAGAATTAACCCTTATTTGTGCGCAAGTGTTTTCTTTCATTCCAAATCCTGAGTTAGACACAGGATCGAACAAGTTGGTCCCTGGTGATTGGGTCCTGGTAAAGAAGTTTGTGAGGAAACACACCCTTGAATCCAGATATGATGGTCCTTTCCAAGTCCTTCTGACAACTACCACATCAATGAAAGTGGCCGGAAAGAACTTGTGGATACACGCCTCTCACTGCAAGAAAGTCCCTGTGCCCGAAGAAGAACCCGAGGAGACCAAGCCATGATTCTGTTTATCCTTTATGTTGTGATTTTTGCTCAGGCCCAGGAGGTGGCCATCAAACAGAAAGATGGTATAACTCAATTCTGGTACAACTCATCCAACACATATGTTGCAACATTTATATCCCCTTATAGTAAGATACTTCTAGGTACAGATTACAGTGTCCGGTCCAATGAAAGAGCAATAGGTCCCATGACTGTGTATGCATGTGTCACCGACACCTACTGGGGCAACAACTGTGATTATTGGGGAGCAGTGGGTTGGAAGACTGGGGATACAAACTGGGGGTACAAGCCTGAAACCGCCCAGAACAGAAAAGACAAAAATGGGAAGTCACTTTTGGATAGAATGACAATCAACAAGCACACAGATCAATACTTTACCAAAGAGTTCAGACTGATCATTGAGAATCCCAGCCCAGGAGACAGTGGGACCTATGTATTGGGTCTGTGGTGGGGAAATGGGTATTACAGCTTTAGAAAACCTTTCCAACTGAAAGACATGTTCAATAACCTAGAGTGGACAGTTCCCCAATCTACATCCAACTCTAACCCTCTGAAGCCCCATATGCAAACAATAGGGGACATTGTAGCCATAGCAGACCCCACCTTTGAGGACACCATGGCTGCAGTAACCGGTTTCTCAGATGTCAACTTGTGGCATGAATGGATGAGGTACAATGCAGGGAAACACAACAAGACCAATTGTTATGTGTGTGCGGGGGCTAAACCACATTTAGGAACAGTGCCCCTTAACATACCCCCAGAACATGAGACCTGTGTCCTTAGTTTGTTCACCAACACAACCACAAACCACTCCCTATGTGAGCATTGGAAAAAGGAGTACCCCATAGTCACTAAGGCCCCCAAGCCAGCAGAAGGTATCACCATATATCCTGGCAATTACACATGTTATGGGAAATACCATGGGATGGGAAAACTCCTCGGGAACTTTACCGAGGGGTACTGCGAGTCTTAAAGTGAGGTATCTGCAGATCTAGCGAAAAATCAAGTCCAGTCGTGTAGGAGACATCTACTGGATCTGTGGGTACATGAAAATCAGAGGTAGAATGACAGGACAGTGGACAGGAGAATGTGCATTGGCCAAAGCCATAATGCCCCTGTATATTCTCTCACAAGGCCCAGAGCCAGAAGTAAACAATGTACCCAAACCAAACAGAAGATGCAGGAGTGCCCCAGCAGGAAGTTTTGACCCCCATGTATACATAGATGCCATAGGGGTCCCAAGGGGGGTCCCTGATGAGTTCAAAGCAAGAGACCAAGTAGCAGCAGGTTTTGAGTCACTGATTCCTATTATCACTGTAAATAAAAATGTAGACTGGATAAATTACATCTACTATAACCAACAAAGATTTGTCAGTTACACCAGAGATGCACTCCAAAGTCTAGCCGAACAGTTAGAAGCAACTTCGCACATGACTTTCCAAAACCGTATGGTCCTAAACATGCTCCTAGCTGAAAAGGGGGGCGTATGTAAGATGATTCCTGAGACAAGTACATGCTGCACCTACATCCCAGACAACACCGGCCCAAATGGTAAAGTGACCTTAGCCATCCAGAAACTTGAGGACTTATCCAAAGAATTAAAACAAAACTCAGGACTCACCAACCCCTGGGATCAGTATTTCACCTGGACAAAGGGAGGATGGCAGGGACTATTGACCCAGATAGGGATAGCCATAATCTGCTGTGTTCTCCCCTGCATTAGGAAGTGTGTAGAAAAGGCTGTTGATCAAACTACCCCCACATTCATGAATCAAGAGATCCCAGATGATGACGACGATGTCTATGTAAGGCTTGATGAAACATATGATGATAATTATGTGTTACACTCCGTTACAGTCACCCTCCCCCGAGATGCAACACCGTAGGGCTATAGGGACAATAAACCCTATGGCTGCATTTAGCCAGCTGTATCGAGGGGGGGGTGGTGAGCTAGTCACTGCCACTTCTCTACATACAGCTTAAAAGAGTTGCAGAGAGAAATGAGCCGGGTGGTTGTAGGTGGTTTTCTAGTGTGAGGGACAGTTTTGTGAAATAAGCATTTCAAGGGGGGAACTGTAATGGATGTGATTATGAGTGTTATGGTGAAATGCCTATTTCTAATATAACCGTGTAGATATAAGTGCTTATCTCTTACTATCAGCTATTAGCCTTAACCATGCTCAATTAGATGTCTGCCAGCTTCTCCCTTCATGTGGAACAAAACTGCAAGAGTTAAAGAACGAATTGAAGAAGATTGTGCCTGTTTTCAGGACTATGAGATTACACCCAAGAAAAACAGGAACTGAAAACAAGACACCCTATTTAGCTATGATAGTCTGCTATTCCCTGATACAGATATAACCCAGCTAAAGCTTATACTTCGTCACAGTAATGAATATGTATAATTTGTGGTCTGTACACGCTTGCCTTGTTTGATATTTGATTTGATAACGAAATATCCAGCTCATAGTATATTAGCCGGGGTCCAGGAAGTAATAAAAGCAGAAGTACCAATTTACTGAACTTGTCTGTGTCAGTGATTTGCTTCGAGTGTGCACACCTTTACATTAAAGGTTAATTTGGCCAGGGGGACAGAAACAAAAGTACCGAACGGTTCTGGTTCGGTCCAAAACACTTTCGATAAGACCTCCAGAACTATTGTTAAGTCCCAAGTCGGGAAGGTTGGCTTTCTGGGTGGTCTTAGTTTCAAGCATGCTTTTTGAAATTGGATTATAAGAGGATTGAAGGCCCATTTGAGTCCCATCATGGCTGATAAGGCAAATATTTGAACCTTTAGGGTGCTTGAACTTAGCCCCCTCTCCAGGCCTAGTTGTAAAATTTAGAGAATGTGTGACACTGTAGGAGAAAGTGGGTCCCAGGACTGTTCTTGTGCTAACGTAGTGAATCTTTCCCAAATTCTGTTATAAGTGCCGTTTGTTGACTTCTTCCTTGCCTGTTGTAGGGTGGCTACCACCCTTAGAGAACAGCCTTGATCTAGAAGCCTCCCTTTCAACTTCCAAGCCATTAAATGTAACCTTTCTGGTGCTGGATGTAGGAACTGGCCCTGTGAGAGTAGGTCTGGAGTTACCGGAAGGAGTAATGGATTCTCTGTACTCAGTTGTAGGATGGTTGTGAACCATGGCCTCCTTGGCCAAAACGGTATTACTGCAATCACTGTGGATGTTGAGTTCCTTAACCTGGCTAGAAACCTGGCTATTAAGGGGATTGGAGGGAATATGTAACCTAAACGGAACCTCCACTGATGATGGAGACAGTCGACCCCTAGTGCTGTTGGATAGGCAACTCACGCCAGGAACTTGGCACACTTGTTGTTCATTGGAGTTGCTGCCAAGTCAATATCGGGAATTCCCCATTTGTGTGTTAGAAGAGAAAAGGCTTGTTGACTTAGTGACCATTTGTTTTTCGAGATGAACGTTCGGCTTAGATCGTCCGCCAGTTGGTTCTGCACTGCCGGGACATACACCGCTTTCAGGTCTTCCAAATGAATCTGAGCCCAGTCGAGGATAGGACTTACCTCCCACATGAGGGCACTGCTCCGGGTGCCCCCTTGCCTCTGGATGTAGTTCACTGCCACCGTATTGTCCATGCGTACTAATACACTCCTTCCTGTGAGTGATGGCCTGAATGCTAGGAGAGCCTGAAAGGCGGCCCTCAGTTCTAGAATGTTCGATACTACGCCCAGGGGGTGAAAAAACCAAACGGCCTTGTACCACTTGATCCTGGCAATGTGCTCCTCAACCTTGTAAGCTGGCATCCGACGTGACTATTTCCGGCTGAGGGAGCACATTGTGTCGATGACGCTTTAGATTGCTGGTTCGCCTCCACCACCATGCAGACTGTTTCACCGATTGGTTGATGAAAATTCGTTGACTCATTGATGTTCCATTCCATTGTTTCAGGAATGATATCTGGAATGTCCTCGTATGCCACTGGGACCACCAGACCATTGGAAAGGTGGCAGACATGGATCCCAATATGCTGAGACATGTTCTGGCACAAAGGTGTGTTGCTTCCATTAGTCTTTTTATTTTCTGGACTAAATGTCCTATTTTTTCCTGAGGGAGACTCACCGTGTTGGCATTGGTGTCGAGTTCTGCTCCCAAAAAGATCATTGATTGGGTTGGCTCCAGACTGCTTTTTTTCCAGTTTATCATCCACCCGAATTGATGTAATGTGGATATTAGTACTTCCCGATGTTGGAGAAGTAGCTGTTGGCTGTTGGCCAAGAGTAAATTATCATTGAGATAGTGGTGGACTCTTAGTCCCTTCTCTCTCAGGTATGCTATGATTGGAAACAGGATTTTGGTGAATGTTCTGGGTGCCGTGGATATCCCAAACGGGAGACTCCGGAGTTTTAAAATGTCGTCCCCGATTGCAAACTGAAGGTATTTTTGAAAACTTGTGTGCATAGGGACATGGAGATAGGCGTCGCATAAATCTATTGATAGCATCCAATCTCTTGTATTTATTGCCAGCAGTAAAGATTGAAGACTCTCCATTTTGAAAGACTCTACCAGTATCATTCTGTTGAGGTTCTTCAGGTCTAGAACCGGACGCAGGTCCCCTGTTTTTTTCTTGACAAGAAAAAGGGGGGAATAAAAGCCTTTGCCTTTCTGATATTGAGGAACTTCTGCAATCGCGTGTTTCTGCAGTAACTCTAGTATATATTTGATCAGAAGCTTTCGCTTTGGAAGAGATGATGATGGTCGGGTGTTTAGGAAGTGATCTTTGGGGGTTCTGTATTTGAAACTCCATTTGTGGCTCTCGCGAAATGTGGCTATTGTCCAGGAATCTTTTATATGCTCTACCCACACCTGTGTAAACAGACTGAGCCTGGCTCCCACTAATACAGGCTGGGCAGACGTGCCATCAAAACGACTTTCTGCTGATCCCCTGTAGTAGGAGTTTTGGGCTTCTGTGTCCTCAAGAAAGATGATTGGGTATTACGCCAATTCCGTTTGATCTCTTTGCCTGGTCTATATGATCTGGCTTCTCGTTATCGTTCGGGAAGATTGCGACTAATAGAGTGAACTTTCTGCTGTTTTGGTCTTCGGTCAGAGGGAATAAGACCCGATTTTCCCCATGTGACCTTCGAGATGGCGAGGTCTAATTTAGGACCGAACAAGTTGGTTCTGTCATAGGGGATCTTGCACCAGTTCGATTTGGAAGCTGTATCTGCTACCCACGGCTTTAACCATAAGGCTATCCTGGACATGACTGAGGATAACATCGCCCTTGCTGCCGATCTTATTATATCTACTGATGCTTTGGCTACAAAGTCCCCTGCTAGGCTGAGTTCCTGTAAAGCAGATACTATTCTCTCCTGATCAGCTGCTTCTGACAGTAGTTTTTCAATGTTAGAAGTCCAACTACTAATTGCTCTGCCGACTCCTGCTAGTGTGATAGCTGGTCTACATGCTCCCCCTGCTGCTGAATATGTTTTCTTGGGATCGAGGTCGATTTTCCGGTCCAAGACATCCCTGAAAGTCACTGCGTCTTCTATTGGCAATGTCACATGTCTGGCCAGACGCATTAATGATGCGTCTACTACAGGTGCTGTGATGAGAGGGTTTACATTGGTTCCTTTAATGGATAAAGCTTTGCTATCCTATTGTTTAGGCTGGACTTACTGTCAGGTTTATGCCACTCGTCTTTAATTAACTCTTCGAGTTCATCGATAAAAGGAAAGGTTTCTGGATCTCTTTTTAGGTTAGGGAAATATTTTCTGAGCTTGTAGGGCGATTCCTTTGGTTCCTCCGAACCAATTGCCTCCTTTACTGACTTTGCAAAGGGATCTATTAAGGCAAAATCAAAGCCAATTGACACTGGAGAATCCTCTTCGGCTGATGAGTCGTCTGATTCTTGCGGTACGCAGGTGACTGTTGCTGATGTGCTTTGCACTGGTCTAACTGGTTCTGTGGCTGATACCTGCAGAATTGATTCTTTAACAGACTCTCTGATTATGTTCGATACTTCCAATGCGTCCGATTCCCTTTCCCTAGTGGCTTCTTCAGCACATGTTTGGCAAGCTAACTGTTAGGAAGGGCTTGTGCACCGCAAATCCAGCAGGCATTGGCTGCAGGTTGGTTATGGTGGTCGGGTTGTGATTGGTGGGTGTATGATGTTTTACTGTGATGGTGGGAAGAAGTCCTTGACCGACTTCTTCTGGAGTGTGAATGTCTTGAAGAGGATCTCTCTTTTCGTTTAGAATGAGATGATTTTGACGACCTGCCAGGGCTATCAGAATAAAGTGATATTAGTGGCATGGCTCTCTTTTACTCCTCTTCACTACTTACCAAACATGATGCCTCTTACCTTACTTGCTGTGGATGGTCTGCTGGGGCAGCGGCTTCCATGAGCAAAAGATAAAGTGTATCTGTGAAGGGAAGGGTTAACCCCGTGAAGCTCAGTACAGTATATTCAGCATGCATTAGCATCTTTGTAAAACAGCCATGAGAAGGAAGATAAGTCTTACCGGGTCAGAGGGTAGTCAGTAAGTGGTGGCAGCAATAGAAGATGTGGAAAATGCAGAGTGAGAGCATTCTGAATACAGAGCAATAACCTGTGCAGCCAAAACAGCATATACATCATTTTAAAATAGACCGCCGTTGCGGTGGAAATGACACACGCACCGCGCATGCGCCGTAGGCACCCGATGCCATCTTTGATACTGGCGAAGATAGATGCCCACGTCACTTCCCGTCACCCTGACGAGCCGATCACGGCCGCCATCTTGGGAAGGTCAAAGCAGCCAGGGGATTAAAAGACTCAGCAGTGGGAAGAGAGGGAAAAAAAAGATAAGAAATTAGGTAAAATCAAAAAAAGAAACTAGAAAGAGAGAGTATTTAAGGGGTAGAAGATGGAGGCCGCTGCATGGTAGTGTAAGCCTGTTTGAAGCTTGTAAAAAGACAATGTAGTCCCCCTAAGACCATCAGAGTGGGGTCCTTGCATAAAGCTCATTTAGAGAGTGTACAGTCAGGGCTTCCAACTAGGAGAGGCTGAACCTAGCTGGGGTGAAGCGGTAAGAGGTCCTTGCTTTATCTTGGTCAGTCCTAACAGGTGAAGAAAAAAAAGAAGAATGCAGTGGGGGGCTCCTCTTCAAAACTTATAGCTAATCAGTCCTATCAGGTTGTGGGAGCGTTGTGGGATTGGTTGAGGTTGTGGGAGCGGAGTCACAACCCATAGTGTGTGCTGCCATGATGCGTCAGGAAAACTAATTTACCTGTCTAGTCATCCACTAGAACCTAAAGAGCATCAAGAGCAGTAAGACTGGAGAGAATTTACCCTTTAACTCAAACAACATCCAGAAAAATAGTGGAAATATTAGGTAATACATTTTTCTTGTTCGAATATTTTATTAAGCAAAAATTGGTGAAACAGCCAATGGTCTATACAAGGACTAGGAACAAATAAGTAGCACAATGGTAGCTAATTACATTCACAGAGAGTACAAAAATATTTAAAGAAAGTAAGGGAGGTGCATTGGTATGCAATACTGACAATCCAGTAAGCTCACACAAGTCAAAAATGCATAGGCTATGCTTAAACATACAGGGAATAGGTCAAAATTTTGATGAGTGATAATGCAGAAGAGCTTACAGGTCAAATAAACGGTGGTAACTCCCATTGGCAATTGGCTACCAACAGAGATGACAGTATGGAAAGGAAAGTAGGGGGAAATAAGAGGAGAGAAAAAGTCAGGAGAAGAAAGAGGGAAGGGGGGAGGAGAGGAAAACCCCAGGTGCCTCTACAGGAGACAGTTGCTGTTCATGGGAGCAGAAGGGACTCATCAAAGTTGCAATGCCAAGCTATGCCAAGCTGCTGCAAGCAAAGCAAACCGAATATTTGCACGCATTAAAAAGGGGATTAACTCCAGAGATAAAACGATAATTCTTCAACTCCACAAGACTCCTGTCCGGCCGCACCTGGAGTATGCTGTCCAGTTCTGGGCACCAGTCCTCAGGAAGGATGGGCTGGAACTGGAGAGAGTCCAGAGAAGGGCAACAAAACCAATAATGGGACTGGAGGACCTTAGTTATGAGGAAAGGTTACGGGCACTGAACTTGTTCTCTCTGGAAAGGAGACACTTGAGAGGGGATATGATTTCAATGTACAAATACCGTACTGGTGACCCCACAGTAGAGATACAGTAAAACTTTTGCAGTGAAAGGGAATTTAATAAGACACGTGGCCATTCACTAAAATTAGAAGAAAAGCGGTTTAACCTTAAACTGCGTAGAGGGTTCTTTACTGTAAGGTGGTTAGGATGTGGAATTCTTTTCCACAGGCAGTGGTTTCAGTGGGGAGCATCGATCATTTCAAAAAACTATTAGATAAGGACCTGAACAACCACAACATACAGGGATATACAATGTAATACTGACATAAAATCACACACATAGGTTGGATTTGATGGACTTGTGTCTTTTTCAACCTTGCCTACTATGAAGTTGAGTGGGAGGTAATGTGTTACCCACACCACGGAGACCAGAGGGCTTCATATTTAGATACTCTGTCTCTAACAACTGCTTCTATTTTAGCATATATCATGGCTTGTGTAACCTTATTTTTAACCACAAGGATACAGGGTGAGCATACAGAGATGAGATCCAGGGAAGAAAATGCGTACCGAACCCCCAGCAGTAAAAAATGGAGAGACAATGTCAAAGGCCTTTCTGATATGTAAAGATAGAAAAGATAAGTGGATCTTGCGGGTGCGGGCTATGTGGGCTAAAAGGACTGAGCGTAAGATGTTGTGTCCTACTTGGCAGGTAGGAATGAAACCCACTTGGTCTTTATGTATAAGAGAACCTATAATAGGATTATGGCAAGAATTTTAGCTAGTAGTTTGATGTCGAGGTTGAGAAGGTAGATACTGCAGGTCGGTTGTTCGACCAGAAAGAGTCATCTGTCTGGGGCTTTGGAAGCATGGAGATGGTAGCTGTCAGTGTTTCAGGTCAGAAAGCCTGGCTGGTGAGAATAGTGTTGTAGGCTTTAACCAGCACAGGGGACAGTAGGTCAGCAAACTTTTTATAGTATGTAGCCAAGAACCCATCGGGTGCAGGACGCTTATGTGCCTTTAAAGATTTAATGGCGAACAGTACCTCCTCTAGTTCAATCGGTTTCTCAAGACTTTTACGTTGCAAAGTGGAGAGAAAGGGTAAAGTAACATGCGAAAAAAGAGTATCAGTGTGAGTGTGGTCAAGGGCATCAGCTTCTGAATAGAGAGTGGCTAGGTGTTTACAGAATATCTGGAGTATCCTCATTGGATTGGTAGGGATAGCTTTAGCCAGATTGGTTTAGGAGCATGGTCTAAGCATCGGCGGGAGAGAGACAGGAAGGTGTCTGTTATGCTGGCTTTAGTGTAATATTTATGACAAGAGTGCCGTACGGTTTTCTTCAGCTAACTCTGTCAGAAAAAGATCACGTTCAATACTGGCTTTTTCTAAGGCCTGTCAGTTTGGTGGAGAAGGATTAGTCTGAAACGTTGTCTGGGCGGTGTTGAATGTGGTTTCTAAGTATTGGCTAGTGAGGCATTTGTCTTTTTAAAAAAAATGATGCTTGACTAATACATGTTCATCTTATTACTGGTTTGTGGGCTTTCCACAGAGGGTGAGAGGGGAGATGCCTGGGAGAAGTTAGTGGATAGGTACTCCTTGAGTGCTGTTTCCATCTCAAGGCGGTGGGATGGGTGGTCCAGGTAGCGTCTTTAGTGGACTGAACTAAGGAGGTCAGCGTGGTAATGACAGCACTGTGATTAGACCAGGAGATTAGAAGGGTAGTTGAAGAAAGGAGCTGGGGACAGATCCCACTGTAAGATCGATACACGAGAACGTATTGTAGGGATGTGGATAGAATGTGTACTGTCACTGGACTGGGTTACTCCACAAATCAATTAGCGAGTGGCATTGTAAGATTTGTTGAAAGTTGAGCTTTGTGCTGCTAGAAAGGGACAATTACTTTTGGTGTTGGATGATGCGGTGTACACTTGTGGATATGCTGGACGAAAAAATTTAGGAGTGGAGCGAGGAATTAAACGAGTCTCCTGCAGACAAACAACGTGGGCCTTAGTTGAGGCAAAGACCTTAAAGGCCTTGGTACTTGTGTGGGGAATTGAGCCCCTGGACATCAAGAGTTCATATGTTTAGTGGTCCCATGGTAGGATAAGGTATGTTCTAATATGGAGGCAACTTTTCTGTATGGGATCCTCTAGAGAGCATCGGGGGGGAAGGGGGAGGTAGTAGAAGAAGAGCAGAAGAAGGATGAGAAGTAAGGGGCAAAAAAACACAAGCAACAAGAACCACATACAAAAAAATTGCAGTGAGTGGTAAAAGTGAGTCCCTGGAACTAGTGGGGTTACACGAGTCTGGGGGACAAAAAAATATGCCATTTTGGGAAAAGAATCCATGGGCCAGGTGGGGAGGTACAGTGACCAATGCTGGGGTCATAACAGCCCAACTGAAATGTATCCAGCAACAACAACCAAAAAATGGAAGGTATAAACGTTACTTCAGTGTAATATTAAGGTCAGGGGCTTGATAAAATAGGGACGAAGGTAAAGGGAAACTAGATAGAGGGTAAGGGGAATTATTGAGCCCCTGAGGCCAGTGAACCTGTAAATAAAGGTTTTAGAGGAGCCTAGAAATATGAAAAGTTATAGCATCATAAGAGTTCTAATGCATTTCATGGTTTAACTATGGCAGGTAAAAAAAGAGAAAAAAAAAAAAAAGGGTAACCTTAGCTTCAGTAACCTAGCATATCGGGGCCCAGGTATAAGAGGCATTCAATGGGGACATTATTATTTAAACAGGAATACATCTGGGGCATGGCCTGGCCACGGAAGATGATGGCCGCCTGAACACAGAGCTCCGCTCCTCCACACAGCATTCCAGCACATCCAGTAGCCTATTCAAGCCTCTCACCCCTGAATAGGGTAGAACCACACGGCATGATCCCAGGAGTATGTCCCACAAGCGAGTCCAACTGCTGAGATTGCGCAAGCTCCTGGAATACTACTACATGAGGCCTGCACAGCCTCCGTCCCCAGATGGCGCTGGCCAGGATCGTAGCATCCTGCCACCACTCACACAGCATGAAACCAGCAAGGATGCAGCATCAGACATGGAAGAGATGCTGGAGCAGGAGCCTCACACTGACTCCTCTCCCTCTGACAGACATAAGCGCTCAGCTCCCTCCCCGGCACACACACCTACCAAGCCTCCCCCTGTGAAGAATCACTATGGTGCTGGGACTTGTAGTCCCACAGATGATGCTCTCCCCACAGTCTCTAGCTGCATTTACAACCTCTGACAACCCTGCCTCAGAACACTCTCTCAAAGCAATGTTACTATCACAACAAGCCAGAAGAGTGGTGGAGAACACGTTTGGAATAATGTCCAGCCGGTTTCGCCTATTTCTTACACCGATACACATGGCGGAATATAAACTCAATCACATCATCCTGGCTTGCTGTGTTCTCCACAACTTTTTAAGGAGAAATTCTGTGAACTATGCTGGCTCAGTTGGGCCTGAAGCTGGAATTAATCTCAATGAACCAACCCTGATGGCGCTTGAAGCTGGCCGTCCTGGCTTACCCCCCCAGAGGTCTGTATAAGATACATGGAATAGTTTGCGGGTAGGGGGGCCATCAATATGCCAGACAATGTCTAAGACATTTTTTAAATAATTTTTTTTTTTTAACTGAACAAATATTTGCTTAGATTTACTGCTTGTCTTTGTTTTAGCTGACCCTGACTGAAATTTGGGGAGTCGTGAAAATGACGTGATTGTGTAAAATTATAAAGCACTGTTGGGTGTTATTTACTAAAGGCAAAGACACTTTGCACTACAAGTGCATTTGAGACTGCACCGAAACTGCACTTGTAGTGCAAAGTGGATTTGCCTTTAGTAAAAAACACCCATTGTCACTGAAAACACCAACTTTACAACAAAAAATGCTTTTGAGCATTGAAAGAAGAAGCCACACATTGTTGATTCTCAATCTTTTTATTCAAAGCACAATCACATGTGCATTTATAAAAGGTTTTTAAAACAAACCAACATGTTTGTTGTATAACATTTTGTTAGGTCACATTAAAAGTAGAAATTTCCTTTTAAAGGTAAAACAGGCATGTTTAAAACCAACTAGAAATACACAAATCTGGAACTTACAATGTTCAACTTTTCTAGAAAGTGAAGGCAATATCAGACATGAGTATTTATAAACTGTGTTTGATATTACGTTCAGTAGATAGGGTGATGTCACCCCTGGAAAAGCCAAATTTTGAAGATGCACACAAATGGCCGAATGTCAACATGTGCTAGCTGCCATCATGGGGGATCAATGGACGTGTTTTGTGGGTGCGACCCCCTACCTCTCAGCTACTTTATTATTGAGGATGGGGTTGCACCCCCAAAATGCGTACATTGATCTCCCGTGATGGCAGATAGCACATGTTGACACACTGTGTGCATCTTCAAAATTTGGCTTTTCAAGAATATGTCAAAAAATGTGCAAAACATGTTTAGGAAAAAAAAACAGAAATAAGTAAGGGATTTCGGGGGGGGTTTAAACTCTCCCTAACACATCAATGATGTTCTTCATTTTGTTTTGAACATCATTGATGTTTTGCTTGATGTTTTCCAATTCCCTATTACACCCCATGATCTCCCCGATCAGGATCTGGGCACTTTCACTGGTGAAATGACCTTCATCCACAACATCATGATCACCTAAAAATATAGAAAAAAAAACACACCATGTATTATAAATATGCCGTCATCCATCTCTTACCTGAGCCTGTGGTCGCAGACACTCACCTGTTGTGGTGACAATTTCCACCACGTCTCCCTCCTCCTGTTGTGTTTGTGGGATTTCCCCTTCTTCCTGAGGTGGGAGGTCCGTGGTCTCCTCTGATGAGTGGTGTCCTTCGAGTCTTTTCTCCCCTATTTAAAAAAAATAGGTATACTTAGCACACAGATATTTTATGACAGAAATAGGAATATGAAACGTGAAAAGTGCTTGAAAGTGGGGTACAATTGTCTGTTTTGGCAGAGTTCCAAGATGAAGAAATATTTTTTCACTTTGTCAAGCTTGAATACTTACCTGTTTTGTACAAGCTTCACAGATGGAGTCACCCCTATAGTATCCACTGGAGCACCTGTGTGGGCCCTCTAATAAAAAGGGTGTTCTGGTGTCCCACACTAGTGCTCCAGAGTCCAGATGTGTAAACAGCTGCTGAGTGTCCTCTCCTTACACAGAATCTAGTTTGCATTTCATTCTAGTAACAAACCCATCTACATAACCAAATTAGTTTCAGACAAGTAGGCCCTAAAAAATGTGGCCAAATGCATATGGCCAAAACAATGGTGTTTTATAGACCGAACGAACAATGTTTTATATGAACGAATAATGTGCCCATGAACATGAAAGTTGCCATTTTAAACTGTACAACAGTAAAGAAAAGCACATGGAGCAGCACGAACGTAATAAAAATAACGAATAGGAACACAGCACAACTACTTACTTTTTTGCAGCACTCTCCTGATCCTTCTATACTGATCGTGCTCCTTTAATTTGAGGTCCGACCACCGCTTCCTCAGTTGATCCTTGGATCGCCATACCCCAAAATTACGGTGCAGACTCTTCACAACTTTAGTCATGATCTTGGCCTTTCTGACATTGGGGTTGGGGTAAGGTCCATACTTCCCATCATAATCGGCCCTCTTCAGTATGTCGACCATCTCCACCATCTCCAGAAAGGACATATTTGATGCCTTAAATTGTCTCCTCTGGGATCGTGACGTTTCTGGCTCCGGGCTTTCCTCCTCCTCGTTGCTGTAATTAGCACGCACCTGCTCTGTCTCCGCCATGTGCTATTCCCCACTGTGCCGAACGAGAAGAGGAGGGGAATAGGCTAGAAAGAATGTCAGGGGCGGGCAGAGTTTCAAGCAAGCGCAGTGTATATAAAGCGTAACACGCATGCGTAGTACTTACGATCTGTAAGCGAAGGAAGGAGTATTGGAAGCGCCGATCGTGATAACGAAGGTAACATTTAAACTTGGGCCTATACTGCTTAGAGATTGAGGCCTATATTGGGACAAGATTAGGAGACTTTAGCCTGACATTAGGGTTTGTCTTGTGTATTGCAGGTAAAATGGATGGCTTCAATGACCACAACTTCCTCCCCCTGTTCATAGACAAATACAGGGAGCTGCCCTGTCTATGGCAGGTAAAACATCCACAATATAATCATAAACAAAAGAGGCAGGCAGCGCTGGAGAAACTGCTGGAGTTGGTGAAGCCAGTGGTCCCCACAGCAACCATCCCCTATTAAAAAGCCAAAATTGGTGGCCTGAGGAGCACTTATCTTAGGGAGCGCAAGAAGGTCCGGGATTCCCAGAGATCAGGAGCTGCAGCAGGTGACGTTTATGTCCCCAGGCTGTGGTACTATGAGAGACTGCAATTTCTGTCAGACCAGACTGAAGTCAGGGAATCCCTCTCAACCCTTCCTTCCACTCTTTCTTCCACCCTATCCTCCACCCCAGCTGAAGCTTCCGATGTCCAACCTGGGACTTCCAGCCAGGAAGAAGTGGAGGAGCCCAGCTTGAGCCAGGTATAGCATTGTTCTACATATTTCTGGTCAATAAATAAATGATGTTTACTAGATGTTATTATTGATCACTAATTGCTGATTTATTAAAGTGTTTTACATATCAATAGACAGTAGTGGGCAAAAATAATTGGGACAAGAATGAAAAATGCTGGGCTCAGAATGATAGTCTGTTATATTTGTTAACATTCAATTTGCAACAGTCATGAGATGAAAATTGTGTGTGATTGATGAAGAAAAAACTAAAACGATGTCCCTTTTTCATACACAGGAAGGCCTCAGCCAGGAGGAGGCTGTGGAATGTGGCACACAGGAGGAGGCTGTGGAATGTGGCAGCCTGGAGGAGGTGGGGGTTAGTGGCAGCCAGGAGGAGGCGGGGGTAAGAGGCAGCCAGGAGGTGGCCGGGCCCAGTAGGAGCCTCACAGAATCCCAGGTCCCTCCCCTCCGCCTTCCAAACAAAAGACCCAGGAAGGGGAGTAACGTGGAGGATTCAGCACTCAGGCTGATTCAGGAGGCGTCTGCGTCCCTCAGAGCCACCCCCACTCGTGAAGAGGCCTTTGACTCCCTTATATATGGACTCCTCAGGCCACCAATTTTGCAAGAAAATAATTGATGTGTGCCCTGGGGACCAAAGGCTTCGCCAATTTCTGCTGTCTCTCCAACGTTGCCTCCCTCTTTCTTTGGTTATGACCCCTTAATACATTTGGTTTGATTTATTATACTCGCCTATGTGTGTTTTCCTTCAAAAAGGCCCGTTTGTTTGTGAGGAGGCAGGAACATTTCAAAAATACAATGTGAAATTAACAAGAGACACCAACACCAATCAATCTCCTTGAGATTAAATAATACAAGATAATAATGGTGTTGTGGTAACTTGACACACAAAACACACCCAAAACTATTCTTGAGTTCAAAAAAAATAAAGAAAAATAAAACACAAGATCAGGCTTTAAAAAAATCCCCCCAAAAATATTTAATCTAAAAACATCAAAAAAATAATATTTTTTCGGTATATGTGACAAATAAAAATATTATATTGATGAAATCACGATAAATAATAAAGGAAGAAGTTTGTGAGAACTCTGTGTGAATATGAGCAGCAAAACGACTTCATTCTTCTAGAATTATAAAGAAGAAGAGAGTGCGCTGCATTAAACAATTTAAAACATTGCAGCCTGACGAAAGTGCTATATCCATTCCGAACGCTAATTTTACCAGACCGAGCAGTTCCGTCTTGGCATTTATTCTGAGCATGCTTGGCACTTTGTGCGTCGGAATTGTCCACACACGGTCAGAATTGACGAGATTGGATTTTGTTGTCGGACAATTTTATAGCCTGCTCTCAAACTTTGTGTGTCGGAAAATCCGATGGAAAAAGTCCGATGGAGCCCACACACGGTCAGAATTTCCGACAACAAGCTCCGATCGCACATTTTCCATCGGAATATCCGACCGTGTGTACAGGGCATTACTCTCAAAAGACCTACTCAAGGATCGACCTGTTTCTGACCTCCAAGGTGCTGCTACAACAGGTCTCCGCCTCCTCCATTGGAGTGATCTTGTGGTCCAACCACACTCCCATATCCATTACCCTATTTCCGCCCTCTTCCAACACATTCCACAAAATGTGGCGACTAAACTCCTCTCTACTCTGCACTGAGAAGATCAGGGAACAGGTCAGAGCCGCAATTGGTGATTTCTTTACTCTCAACTCTATTGATAACAATACCACTCCTTTGAAGTGCTCATAAATCTGTCATTCGAGGAATACAGTTAAAGTTGGGGGCCCAGGAGAAAAATAAGCACAATGCTATCATTAATACATTCTTAGAAAACATAATATCCCAAGAAACACGTTACAAACAAGCCCCCTCAGAAGCCCTTCTCACTGAGCTCAGTAAACTCCAGACTGACCTCAACTCTTACCTACAGAATGGTTTTGACTTTTACTTTAAAAAATTAAGACTCACATGGTACTCCCAAGAATACATAGCAGGGAAAATTTTAGCTCAGCAATATAAGTGCAGGGCAGCAAATCAAAATTCCCTTTCTTTTAGATGACCGGGGCCAACGACTCACCAACCCCAAAGATGTAGTTAATTGCTTTGGCTCCTTCTATTCCAAATTATACAACTAATGCCTTTCACCCACTGAGCCTAAACCAAATCACTCACAGGTTCAACACTTCTTATCCCCTCTCCACCTCCCACGACTAACTTCAAAACACCTAGAAGTCCTAGCTCAACCTTTCTCACATGAAGATCTCCAGGACGCCATAAAAACCCTACCCCTACACAAGGCCCCAGGACCTGATGGCTATAGTAATGAGTATTATAATATATAGGTTCTTAGACACAGGAAAAATCCCATCTGAATCACTAGAAGCCATTATCACCACCATCCCCAAACCCGGCAAATCCCCCCACAACCCAACTAACTACCGTCCCATCTCCCTCCTTAATACTGACCTCAAACTGTATGCCAAATTGCTAGTGACTCGCCTCACTCAACATATGCCCCAACTTATCCACTTAGACCAAGTAGGCTTCATTCCATATCACCAGGCCTCAGATGGAACCAGACGTTATGTGGATCTTATACACTGGGACAAACATTATTAGACGCCTTCTCTGTTGATATCCCTTGACGCAGAGAAGGCGTTCGATAGGGTACACTGGGATTAAGTGGAGGCAGTACTGAAAAAAATTTGGTATTGAAGGTAAATTCTTGCATATGAGGTCTCTACTCTGCCCCAGCACAAAATTATGGACCACAGGCATCCTTTCCGATGAATTCTCGATTACCAATGGCACCCGTCATGGGTGCCCACTCTCACCCCTGATCTTTGTCTTGGTGATTGAACCTCTGGCCCAGCCAATTCGATCCAATCCTCTAATTTGCGGAATCTCAGTAGGGAATACCCCTCACAAAATCGGAGTATATGCAGATGACTTTATTATCTCACTTACATACCCATTACGCTCCCTTCCCCCACTTTGCCAAGTACTTTAGGACTTCAGCAAGATCTATTTATATAATATATATTTGAAAAGTGTGGACCTTACTTTTTATCAATTGTTTGTGATAATGAATTTATTTTTTTAGATTTGAGTATATTATTATCCTTATTTTCTTCACATCAAATGTACCTTTAATGTCCCATATCCTCTATCTATCTATTTCATATAATTTAGGGATGTTGGTACCATATTAGGTTGAAATAGTTTGGAGCTGACCTCTGCCCATATTTTTGATCTATTTATATAAATTGAATCACTCTAAATCGTCTATGATCGGGATCTCACTCCTGACCTCACTCAAAACTGATATCTCAAAAACGTTCCCATTCTCCTGGGCTCCCAGCTTAACCTTGATATATCTGGGCATCCAACTCACTTCCCCCTCTATGCTCCTACGCACAAAGCGTATCACTTTATTTCAATAACTCCAATCTCCAAACATCCACTCCATCTATGTCGACCATCAGGGCATCCTGGGCTGGAAGAATTACTCTGGCCAAGATGTTCCTCCTTCTCCATGTTCTTTACTTTTTTTAGGATGCTAATAATACCAATCCTACCAGCTGACTTAGCCAAAATCCAAAACATTATCAACACCTTCATATGGGCAGCTCACAAACCCAGGCTAAAATACTCTCTGCTGAGCACCCCCCCAGCTTATGCTGGCCTTGGAGCTCCCAATATCAAAAGATACTATAAGGCAGTCATCCTGGACCTAGCTAAACATTGGTGATCATCTCACCATACATCCTCCTGGCTCCAGATTGAATCCACATTAACTTCGCAACCCCTTTATCTACTTCTGGCAGTGCTCTGGATGAACTTTCATGCTCCTCACTCCTTTCTGCCCTCTGTCACTGCCACAGCAACTGCCTGGGAGGGCATACAACAAGCATCCAATGAGATTGACATCCCATATTCCCTTCAACCTCCATCTCCTGATCTACCGATCCATCATTGGACCACAGCGGGAATCACAACAATTGGTGATCTCTTTCAACAACAACATCTCCAAAATATTCAGCAACTCTCAACCTCTTACAATTAATCCAGCAAAGACTTCTACGTCTTCCTCTGGGTTTGACATGTTCTAGCTAGGCTAACCACCACTGAGGAAACAATTTAAAAAGACCTCCTCTAATTCTGTACTAAGCCATCCACTAAGACTAAAGGAATCTCATACATCTACAATCTCCTTTCTTCGACACTCACTTGTAAGCCTCCCAGTGTGGTCTTCTGTGAATCAAAATTACAGATCACTCTTCCCTCCAAAGTTTGGTACAGCACCCTCAAACTGCCTGCAACCTTCTTCAAAAATGTATCCTATTGGGAAACCCTCTTGAAAATCTTTCATAAATGGTACTATAAGTCTGATACACTTGCTCGTATCTTTCCATCTCAATTGCCAAAATGTTGGAGGAATTGTGATACTACTGGCAAGATTTTTCATATTTGGTGGGATTGTCCAATCATAGCTTCCTTCTGGAAGGACGTTTCTATCTTAATTGATGACATTGCTCACACTCCACATAATTTTACTCCGCTAATGACTCTCTTTGGTCTAGATCTCTCCCTTTGGCCTGCGGAACTCCTTCACACTATAACACATATCCTGATAGCAGCACGTATAACCCTAGCACATGCATGGAATGATCCACATTCACCACCTTTCTCCTCCCTCATTTCTACCATTAATAACCACTGCCACATGGAATTTCTCTCTGCCAAAGCTCATCTGAAAAGTGACAAATTTCTCAAACACTGGTCTATCTGAATCAAAGAAAAGACTCTGTGGACACCTTTATTGAGGACAGTTTAAAAATTCTTTTAGTACAAAGACATCAGAGGCACAGGATCAATGAAAAGCTGACATGTTTCACACCACTATTGGAAGATGGAATGACCATCCATATATATGGGATGAGAAAAAGGTCGACTAAAGGAAGTTGCATTGAGCTAACTTAGTTTGTAAACTTCTCTTTACTGTTGTTAGTGGATTTTTTTTTTGGACACATACTTTCATGTATTGTTCTCTCTCTTTTGTTTTTATCTAAATAGGAATTGAATTCCTAGAACAAGCATGCAGATATGAAAGTTTTATAGGAAAGACAGATGTCCTTTTCTGCATACTCTTTCCAGGTAAGAGATTTCTTTAAAAAAAAAAAAAATCAGCAGGTATAGCCTTAAGAAGTTTTGATCATTTAAACTTTCCTTTACAGGTTACTGTAGTTTAAGTGGTTAAAGTTGACTATTAAATATGTGTCCACAGTAAGTTAGGAGTTAATAAAATCTAAATTGTAATATGTTTTTTTCAAGCTAGAAGTTCTCCCATAGCTTTGTGAAAAATTTCTTGCATAGCTGAAAGTGCAGAACTTCATGCAAGGGGAGATCTGGTGCCATAATATATGGAGGAAGTTTTATTGTTAAGATATAAAACAAGTTATAACAAGCTATGGTTATCCATAACAAGTCACAGTCATTTATAACAAGTTATTATAATCTGTCTTATGTAAAAGGACAGGTTACTGCTATTTGCCTTAAATTGATAGTAAAGGGATGTTCCCTTGATGCTTGGAGGTCTTCCTTTGGGCAGTTCGTCCACTCATCTGTGAATGGACACACTGTTTAGGACCCCTTTTATTTCCGATCAAGACTCTGGCCTGGCTGTATTGGAGTTCCCCAGTCGAAGTGTTGGCATGGATGTTGTTTGCAACTCTTTTGGTGATGTATTGTTTTTTACTTCATGTATTGCTTTATTGACCATATGTAGCTTTGTTTATTTGATTGTGGGTTTATAAGGTTAACTGCTAAGCATAGGTAAATAAAATGAATCATTGATTCCTGAGTTACCTTGTTTTGTGTGATTTCTTAGATTAGACAGTCTTTAAATAATTCTTTACAGTGCCATAACAATAGCCAAAGATACCCATGCAGCTGCTATTGGGCCTAGGGGTTGGGGGGGGGGGGGGCATTAGGAAGGTTGTTGGGGCAGATTAAACAAAGAAAATCAGTGTGCCTATGAAGATGGCACATAAAGTTACTGTAATTTATTAAGTGTTGAAGAGGATGCCATTGACACTGATCCTATACCCCGTAGTCTAGAAAAGCTGACATCATTTGTAAAAAAAGAGCCTTCAGGAATCTTGTCCTAGTCACGGATCCCTCTTTCTCGCTCTGTGCAGTTAGAAGCATTTTGCCTTTTATGTTTTGCCAGTGTAAATTATTTATTGCCCTTAAAGCTCCTGCTGCATGTCCTGCCCAGCTATAAATCGAACCCTTTTTGTTTACCTAGCTAAAAAGTGATGAGTACAAGGAATTATCAAAAAAGTTTGTGTAAGGGTTAAGTAATTTTGTACAGGAACATATAATGTTCCACCTTCACCATTAAATAATGCATTCCATTTACATCCCTGATGCTATCCACATCAATCCATGTCACTAATTTAGTACCAAAAGTGTAAATACACAGGCTGTGAGGGGAAACTTCCTGTCATGAGCACCTCTAATGTTGGGCTCCCAGGGAACATGCCCAGCATCTCTCATGGGATTTCCTGGAATGCCACCATTTTGATGATGTGGCACCAGGAGGGAACTGAGAGGGGGTTTGTTTGTTCACCGGGTCTGTGCCTTCCTGTGGCTGCTTTTTTAAATATTACTAGTGCAGCTATCAGCCTAGACAGTCCCACAAATGTCAGGCTGCTTTTTTTGGCATAAGTGCTAGCTATCAGTGGAACCCTTTCCTTGTGGCACGTTTAACTATTTAGGCCTCAGGCTAAAGGTGCCTGAAAAGGCCTGCACTGTACGTCTACACAGCCTCTTTCTGTATGCTGCACTATATGTTCCCTATTCCAAATGTAAAAGAAAAAAAAGATGTTCAAATGCAATCTGGCTGCTAAATCTCTCTTGTAGACTAGTTGTAGACTTGTAGACTATCAAAAAAAGGCTGGGCTCACATATGAGCATACAGCGGCTCAAAGCAGGTGTTCGGTGCATCCTGTTCACCATTTCAGGTCAGATTTCAGCCAAAATTTTTGGCATCCAATTTGCACTGGTGTGAACCCAGCCTAAAGGTGTGTTTGACATTGCTAAATTTAACATCTGCGTTAAATTTAAATTCAAAATAAATGTTTGTTTGTTTTTTTAATTTGCAGATGTTATCTGCTGACTGTTTATACCTTGAAACTATTGGTGTGTGCAAAGGATAAAAGATAAAAATCTGGGCTGTTCATTGGTATATAGATTTTTAACTCCTCTGTCTGGAAAAAAATACCTTTTTAATTTTAAAATGCAATCAGTTTGCTCTGCCTCACATATACAGTAGCAGCCTGCACAAACAGGCTTAAAAACTGTGGTGCAGATCTGTTAAAATGTACAGTTATCATTCAGTCTTGGAAACAACACAATCATTTCTCATTTCCAGCTGCAATCTACTTACTCTCTCCTTCAGAAATAGTAGCTCCTGAAAAAAGAATTACAATGCTTTGTCATGTATTCTCATAAATTGTGGCCTATCCAATCAAGGCCTTACAATGGTGTGGTGCAAATATGTAGAATGTTTAAATCTTATCAAAAAATAGAACCTAATATTTTATTTCCAGATGCACTATGCCCATTCAATTGTGGCCTGTCCATATAGGCTTAAAGTAGAATTAAAATCCACTATATATTTTTCAAATGGGCCTCCAGGAAGTTTATGCCATGATGTGCTTGTATGCACAACATATTAGCACATTATTGCTGACTTACCTGTCAAATAAAGCAATTGCACTGTCCTGGATGCATTAAAAATAAACAGAATCAACACTATGGACGGCACCACATACAGAGGTTAAAAGCACATGATCGGTGCTATGCACAGCACCACATACACGTTGTAAAAACACAGGTTTAGAACTGTGGACAGTGTTACATACACATTGAATCAATACTAAAGACAGTGTCACGTACAAAATGTAAAAATATGGGACCAGCACTACGGATTGTGTATGTGACACAATGTAAAAATATAGGACCAGCACTACGGATTGTGTATGTGACACAATGTAAAAATATCGGACCAGCACTACGATTTGTGTATGTGACACAATGTAAAAATATAGGACCAGCACTACAGATTGTGTATGTGACACAATTTGAAAATATAGGACCAGCACTACGCATTGTGTATGTGACACAATGTAAAAATATAGGATCAGCACTACGGATTGTGGATGTGACACTATGAAAAACTATGTAGCACTATGGACAGTAGTGTCATTTACACAATGTAAAAATATAGAATCAGCACTAAGGACAATGTCACATACACAATGTACAAATATAGGAATCAGCACTACGTATAGTGCAACATACACAATGTATAGAATCAGCCCTATGGACAGTGTCGCATACACAATGGAAAAATATAGGATTAGCACTATAGATGGTGCCACATACACAGAGTTGAAACACAAGATAAGCACTATGGACAGAGTGACATGTATGTTATAAAACACAGGATCCGCACCATGGATTGCATCAAATACACAATAAGGCAATTTTATAAAAATTAGTTTAGACTCTTGACAAAATTAATTGTGTGAATATTCATATTAGTCATTATGTAAAAATAGCATTCCTAAATATTTATGTCATCTTCACATGACTGGATAATTGAAGTGAATATAAACACAATTTATTCTGTACAGATTCACAACTCCTTTAGCAAATTGACCAAATAAAATTAGACATGCTATCTGCCAATAGAACTTAACCAAAAAGTGCAGTCTATGCATCCAAAAATATAGAAAATATACCAAATTAAATCATTATTCAGCCAAAAAATAAAATAAAAGCCTCATGCATGTGTCCTGCTTCTTAATATAGGGGGTCAACAATGCCAAGAGTTGGTGAAAGCAGGGGTCCGTCATCCGGAGATAATTCCAAAAATCATCTGGATTATTCTCCTGGAGCTCCCGCAGCAATAGCATATGACATAATTGGTCACGATTAATAGAGTAACCAATTTTTGGTCCAAGAAATCCTCCTCCTCCTGTTCCTGGACTGGACTTTGGTCAAAGCAATAATGTTCCGATTCCGCAACATGTCTGGCTGACGAACAGCTGTTCAGTAACAAACTGAAAAAGCGCAAAGTGAAAAGAGGGAATCAACACTCACCAAACTTCTACTAACATGAAATTAGCAGAAGGAGCTCAAAGGGTGGCGCATGACAATTGAACTTCCTCTTTATCGGCTCATAGTACGTCTAGTACATCACTACGTTTGGGTTTGTTGGCCTACAATTGTGTGCCGTTTGTATGCAAGACAAGTTTGGGGCCAACGCCCTTCGGACTAAAGTCTGAGGTTTTGTCTGCGGAAAATCTGATCGTGTGTAGGAGGCTTTAGTCTCAGAAAGACTTAAAGTGGGGGTTCACCCACACCGCCAAAAAAAAAAAATATTAACCTCCCTGGCGGTATTCCCGAGTCTGGCTCGGGGTGGATTTTTCATACCAAAAGCGGTATCCCCGAGCCAGACTCGGGCTTGCATTGCAGGATCCAGGAAGAGTTTACTTACCTAGTCCCCTGGATCCTGCGATGTCTCTCCGCTGTGATCGGCGAGCCACTGTGTCTCGCTCGATTCACAGTGCCAAGCTCCGTTCCCTGCAAGCGTTGTGACACACGGGGACGGAGTTCGGCGGTAAATTCAAAAGTGAAACACACAGTACAGATACAGCATACTGTAATCCTACAGATTACAGTACTGTATCAAATAACTACACATCCCCTTTGTCCCTAGTGGTCTGCCCAGTGTCCTGCATGCAGTTTTATATATATATAAAACTGTTCTTTCTGCCAGGAAACTGGAGATTGTCCATAGCAACCAAAACTGTCTCTTTACATCAAAAGTGGCTTTAGACCAGCTAGAAAAAAGCGATAATAAATTATAATCACTTGCAGAATTGAGCGATAGTGATTTTTGAGGAGATCCGTCATCAAACACTAAAAGTAACAAAAGCTACAATTCTGCAACTGAGCAAATTTCAGTGTTTTTGATTTGATTACATTATTATATAATTTTTATTATTATTATATTATTATTTGTTATAATTATTTATAGTTATTTATTATATTATAATTTTTTATTTCGTTTTTCAAACTTTATCATACCCAGGATGTCTACTAGACTCTTGTTTGGACAGATTTAAGTGAGTTATTCCTAAGAATTACAGGCCTACAATATAAAACGCCAATTTTCTGTGCAAAATAATGGTACCGCTTTTAGCACCTAAAATCTGAAATAATCATACCGCCAGGGAGGTTAAAAGCCAGCAGCTACAAATACTGCAGCTGCTGACTTTTAATACATGGCCACTTACCTGTTCCAGGGTCCAGCGATGTCGGCAGGGGACGCCGAGAACCCGCTCGGTTCTCGGCAGCTGCCGCCGCCATCCTGGGTGAGGGGATCAGGAAGTGAAGCGTTGCGGCTTCACTTCCCAGTTCCCTACTGCGCATGCGCGAGTCGCGCTGCGCGTCCCAAGTGGTCCCCGCTCTCTCCTGGGAGCTGTGTGTTCCCAGCAGACAGCGCGGTGGGGATGGGAAGTGGCGTAGACTCCCATGGGAGTCTATGCCGGAAGTGGGTGCAAATACCTGTCTTAGACAGGTATCTGCACCCCCCTCCCCCCTGAAAGGTGCCAAATGTGACACCGGAGGGGGGGAGGGTTCCGAAAAGCGGAAGTTCCATTTTTGTGTGGAACTCCGCTTTAAAAAAACAACCACTGGGTGTCCCCAGTAGGTGAATTATGCAAAATGAGTTATGCAAATTCATAAAGTGCAGATAAATAAATGTGCATTGAGATTGCCACCTAGTGTCTCCGGTGAGTGGCAGATGGTCAAAAACAGTGTTCAAAAACTCAAATGTGCAATAATAATAATAATAATATTAGTCCAAAAAAACTTTCAAGTGATTTCCAAAGGTGCAATGATTAATGGATCCGAAAAGCAAGTGACTGAATTTCTTCCTCCAAGGCGCATGCGCGGCAGCTCAATGGACGGTCGCTCGTTCTGAGAGCTCCGCTCCACTCCGGCCAGCAAACACCGCCACAGCCACGAGAAGTGGCGGAACCAACGCATCGGACCCCCCCCTTATCTCCCGGAGTCCTGGGGGACCCCCTCGCATGATCGGGGGCTCAGCAAGACGGGACCTTTCCCGATCCCTGGATCCCGGACCGCGGACCGCGGCCTACACGAAAATGGCCGCCGCTAGCGCCGCACGAGGCCCCATAAAGAATCCAGCGGCATCCCTGGAAGACTTCCCTCCTCTGCCTTCACATGCAGACAAGATAAACCCACCAACAGTGAGTAACCCCCTGGATGGGATATTTCCAGCATCCCCCACTGACTCTCTAGGATGTAGCCCTATGGAAGTTCCCCCCCTGACCCAGATGGAGGAGAGATGTTCCACATCCAGCCCTCGGCCTACCTCTCCTGGCCCTATCCCCACAGATTTCTCAGCCTTAATAGATACCTTTTCTAACATGCTCTCAAGAGGGTTAGCACTAAATGCCTCACAAATCACTACCACTATACAGGCAGACTTACAGCAATTGGGCATTAGAATTGAGGCAATTGAATCAAAGACTGATCAAATCGCAGCAGTCGCCAATCAGAACACTGACAGGATCCAAGAATTACATGAACAACTGGACATGGCATACTCAAAACTCGATGACCTTGAGAATAGGTCTCGTAGATATAATTTTAGGCTAAGAGGACTTCCAGAATTGTTCAAAGACACAGATAAACTCGTTCGCTCATTCATCAAACACTTACTTCCGGACATTCCAGAATACAGATTGGAGTTAGACCGAGCGCACAGGGCCTTACAACCTCCGCGCCAGGACGGCTTGCCCAGAGACATAGTGGTTAAACCCCACTTCTTCAGAGTTAAAGAGGAGGTTATGCACAGAGCAAGAGAAACAGAAAATCTCTCCTTTCAAGGGCACCCGATCCAAATATTCGCGGATCTTTCTCCTCTTACGATACAGAAACGGAGATCCCTGAAGCCTCTTTTGAGCTGCTTAACTCAGAAATCGATCGCTTACAGATGGTCGTTCCCTTTTCGCCTCAACTTTGCCTACCTAAATAAATCATATAGCTTCACTAACTTTGGAGACGGAGAAAGGCTGCTGCTGCAACTGGGCCTTATTTCACACTCGCCAGCACCACCTGCCGAGATGGACCCTAGAACTCCTCAATCAACAAAAAGACCGCCACCCTCAAGTCCCATTCAACCCTTATGGCACAAGCAACAGGCCAAGAGATCCAAAGATGGTCGCCCTCCATGAAGAACAGTCTACTATCAACAGAATCAACCCCCTTTTTACTCCCCAGGAACTCCTGCGGTAGTCTTTTGAAAATGGGACACTGACTTCCTTAACCCCCGTTTTCTCCTGGCAGAACCCTAGCCAGATTCGTTTTGAGATTTCTCCCCCCCCCCCCTTTTTTTTTCTTTTTTCTCCCTCCTGGGGTTTTTTTTTTCTTTTTTTTTTTTTTTTTTTGGATGCTGAGAAGTTGATGGTTCGCTCCATCTCTCCCAGGACTCCTTTTAGCATGTTTTTTCATGGTTTCAAATTTGGTATTATTTTTGGCGGTTTGGCCGGAGTGGCGGCACTTCGCCTCCACGAGTCTCTGAGTGGTATTTTCCCCCACTCGGAGACACCTCCATGACCCCATTTGGGGGGGTTTTTGTTCTAAGGGAAAACCTTGCAGGAGGCAAACACCCACCTTTCCCTCCTGTAGGGGTTCTTGCAACATACTCAGTTTTATCCGAAATGTTTTCTTGGATATGGTTCTTGTTCTATATTGCTTTTGACATGTCTGGTCTCTCCCACCCAGGGTCAACCCTTCTTCATTTCCTCACCTCTCCCTCCCACCTATCCTCGGAGTCACTCAGGAGTCACACGAGGCAGGTGCTACTAGGAATCCCAGGAACTCAGGCCGTGGAGGATTTGACGCATGTACACATCTTGAAATCCCAGGTAAGCACTGGATATGTGGGACGCTCATCCCCCCTTCTGATCCATGCACTCTGACACACTGATGCCCCCTCATCCCCTCTGTATTGCCACACACAATGTGCAGGGAATGAATTCTCCAGTCAAAAGACGCAAATTATTTAACCTATACAAATCACAAAAAATAGCAATTCTTTTACTACAAGAAACTCACTTCCCATCCTCATACAATCCCTCCTTCCTCCATGGCCACTACACTCAGTTTTTTCTCTCCAATGCTGACAATAAGACAAAAGGGGTTGCTATTTGCTTCGCAAAACATCTTAAATTTTCTCCCACAGATGTCATTAAAGACCAAGCGGGCAGGTTTCTTTTAGTAAAGGGCACGATTGAGGGATCAATGCACTCATTTATCTCTTACTATGCCCCGAATAAAGGCCAGGCTTCCTTCATCTCCACAATGATGTCCACACTAGTCCCAAAACTTGAGGGGAAGATCATAATGGGAGGAGACACAAACCTCCCTTTTGACATCTCACTGGACAAAGCGGGCTCTGGTCCTCCTCGTCCTAGAAAACCACCAAAACAAAGCACTAAAATAGCCTCCACACTGTGTTCCTTGGGCCTTGTGGACATCTGGAGGGAAATGAATCCTAAGGTCAGAGACTTCACTCATTATTCCGCCCCACACCACCTCTACACAAGAATCGACCACATTTTTATTCAATCACAAAACATCCCTAGAGCTCTCAAAGCAATTATCAGGGACTCCCCTATATCTGACCACTCGATGGTTGTTTTATATATGCAGCAATCCCCCAACCCAGGCAACAAATTTATATGGCGCCTCAATGAAGGGCTCCTCAGTGACCCAATACAATGTTCGATCGTAGCAAAAGAGATACAGGAATACTTCCGTTTAAATGATACTGAAGAGGTCTCTCCGGAGACGCTATGGGCTGCTCATAAGGCAGTACTCAGAGGAAAAATTATTCAAATCTCCACCAACCTTAAGAAGGAACGTACAGCTGATATCAATAACCTTCGGCTTAAATTCCAATCTTTGTGTGGAGCCCACAAACGGAACCCCACCAAAGATTCTCTAGAGGCGCTGGAGAATGCGAGGACTTCTCTAAACCTGGCCCTTACCTCCGAGGCTGAGAAACAGCTCCGGTGGTCGGGTGCCCGCTTTTATCACCAAACTGACAAAATAGGAACCAAATTAGCAGCCAAATTGTCACCAAAACCGAGATCGATCGCCTTCCCCAAAATTCGCACCCCAGCAGGTGATCTCACCCAAAACCCAAAACGGATAATGGAAACATTCCACGATTTTTACACTTCACTATATAAAAAGGAAAAAGTATCCTCTAATCATTCCATATCAGAATTCCTAGACAACCTACCCCTTCCCAAATTATCTCCAGACCACTCTGAACTTCTAGAGGGTCCAATTACTGAACCCGAAGTGCTTGCGGTAATTAAACACCTGAAACAAAACTCAGCCCCGGGCCCAGATGGCTTCTCCGTAGGCTATTATAAAAAATTCGGTCCCATATTAACCCCGTACTTAGTCAGATTCTTTAATTCCCTCGGGTCTGATTCTCCCCTGGATAAAGCCCTAAATCTTGCCTTCATTTCGGTCATTCCGAAACCCGGCAAAGACACGACTATGGTTGACAATTATCGCCCTATCTCCTTAATCAATAACGATTTAAAAATCTTAACTAAAGTTCTCTCCAACCGCCTAGCGTCCTGTATAGCTCTCTATGTTAATAAGGACCAGGTGGGCTTTATCCCGGGGAGACAAGGCCCTGACCAGATCAGGAGAGCAGTCGACATCATTTCTTTACTCAATTCTCAATGGGATGGGGGCCCCCCACAACATGGGTATCTGTTGTCCGTTGACCTGCAGAAGGCCTTCGACACAGTTTCCTGGCCATACTTATTCCAGGTTCTAGATCGGTGGGGTTTTGGTCCACGATTCTTGAGCATCCTTAGGGCCCTGTACTCTGACCCAAGTGCACAGGTCAGACTGCAGGGCTTTTACTCCGAACCCCTTACTATAGAAAGAGGAACTAGACAGGGTTGCCCTCTATCCCCCCTTCTATTCGCCATAGCCATGGAATCCCTGGCTGTTGCGATTAGGAACCACCCCGACATTAAAGGGGTGATGTGTGGCAAACAGGAGCACAAATGTGCCCTTTTTGCGGATGATTTATTACTCTTCGTGACATCCCCTCTGATCTCCACTCCTAATATTTTCTCTTTACTTGATAAATTTGGTGACATATCGGGACTGCGAGTCAATGTATCCAAATCCTCCGCCCTGAACATTACGGTCCCACCCAATACCCTAAGTAGCCTACAAAACCACTTTCCATTTTCATGGAATGAGGTCTCTCTCCCTTATCTGGGAGTACATCTCACGGCAAGTATAGCCTCCCTCTACTCCTCCAACTACCCGGCCATACTCCGCAAATTGATATCGGACCTTTCCCTCTGGGATAATCACAATCTATCCTGGCTGGGCCGTATTAATACGGTCAAAATGACTCTCCTCCCACGCATACTTTACTTATTCAGATCCTTGCCCATCCCAATCCAAAAATCGCAAGTACAACCACTCCAGTCCAAAATCATAAAATTTATTTGGGGCCCGAAGGGAAGTCGTTGCGCTCAAAATATCCTTTTCAGGCCTAAATCACAAGGGGGTCTAGCACTTCCCAATATCTGGTGGTACTATCAAGCAGCACAGTTAGCTCAAATCTCCGTCGTATACTCAAAAGGCCCGAAGCCGGATTGGGTCACAATGGAACGTCAAGCAGTCCCTCTCCACACAATTGACTTTTTGTTGTGGTCTCCTACTAAATCGAGACCACCCATACTTGCCCCCACGTTGTCTCATTCTCTGGCCCTATGCGACCGACTTTATAAAAACTCCTCCTTGATTTCCTCCCTCAAACCCCTCACACATATTTTTCATAACCCCGACTTTCCGCCAGGAATGAACATATTAGCGTTTAGTTGGTGGCTGAATAAGGGACTACTTAGAATAGGGAACTATTTCTCCTCCACAGGTCCTCTCACTCTGGCTTTCTGCACTAGCAAGCTGGAAATGCCTCAGGCTGAACGTTTTCGCTTTATGCAAATACATCATTTCCTTCATTCCCTCTGGCCAAATAAATCAATACCCCCCTCAATATCTAACTACGAGTCTTGGTGTGCGGGTGCAATGGATCAGAGAGGGGGGATCTCCATCATATATGCATCACTAGCGTCAATAGCGTCCAAGCCTCCATACGCCTTATCCTGGGAAAAGGACCTGAACCTCTCGTGGGATAGTGACCAATGGTTCTCCTGCTTCCAGCGCTCTTTTAAAGGTATATTAAATGTTTCTCTCATGGAGGGTAGCATCAAGGTACTCATGAGGTGGTATAGGGTTCCTTCTCTTCTTGCAAAGATATACCCTGATGCTTCCCCGCTGTGTTTTAGAGAGTGTGGCCATGTAGGGACAATGTCTCATGTATGGTGGGCTTGCCCCCGCATACGGAGTCTATGGAACAAAATTTTCTCGTTAATACGCAAAATAACCTCTGTTCATATACCCCAATCTCCAGAGATAGCTCTACTGAATATGAAAGTGGAAAAAGTAGATAAATATACACAGAATTTGATATTCTTCATCCTTCTGGGCGCCAAAATCACAATTGCCTCTTGTTGGAAAAAACGCAGGGTTTCTTTTGCAGCGGTGAAGCATAAAATATCCTGGATTATGGCGCAAGAGAAGATTGTTAGCATTATACAGGACAAAACCCGTGTTTTCGAATTAACCTGGGAACCTTGGGCTAATTTTTGCCATATCTCCTTATGCCCTGGTGTTAGTTTATCAGGGCAACAGGCTCCCTGAGTGACTCCACGGATACTCCTCCTCCCTTGTGATTTTCCCCGCATCTCCCTCCCTCCCCTTATCCTGATTCTCCTTCCCCTTTTCCTACACTCCCTCAGTTTCACGGTTTTAAAGTAGCTGTAAGAAGTTGGACCTTGTCTCTTACCTATTAATACTTACAGGGAGAGTTTAAATAATACCCTAAGAATCCCCGGGCTTCATGAGGCTAGGGTATTTCTGTAATATGTAGCTCTCCTTCAGTTTGAGGATACGTAACTAAGGTGGTTTGACCACTTGACAATAGAGACCTATGACGTAGGGAATACATTGTTCCTACAATGGAACAAAATTATTAGACGCCTCTGGTGGGGGAGGCTGGGACTGAGATTGAGGGTTGGGGAGGGTGGGGCGGTCCCTCGCCCACAGTGAGTCCCCAATTGGGGTGGGTGACGGATAGCCTTGCCTGCTCCCTGAGCTCTGGACTATATAAGATAGATCCTTCTATTACATTCCAGTGTTCCTCTCCTCCCGGCTCCGCTATAACCCTGCCTCCTCTTGTCTTATGACCCTGCGGTAGTTTCCTCTTATTTCGTTCGAGCAAATGTGACCAGATATCCCAAGCAGATTCGCTAGTCTTGTTTTAAGGATTTTCATTAACGTGGCTTTATTGTAGTTCTCTTACTTATAAGCCCTGCATCAGGAGGCTAAGCCTCAGATATATTTGTACTTCTAATGTCCCTTCTACCTTTATTCAATGTAAAGTTTGATGCTAATTTTGTATCTGATATATTTTTAATATTAATAATAAAAATTTATTGAAAGGAATTTCTTCCTCCACCAACACTGATCACTCAGCCTACTCACCAGATTTACATGACTCCCAATTACAGAAGTCATATACAGCATATGGATACTAGATGTTCCCGTTGTCCATCTCAGTGAGTCAGTGATAAAGCCTCCAGGACCACACAGGAAAGACACATACAGGATCTCCGGACGTTAATGGAATGGTACAGAAAGAAAACATTCCCCCATGGTGAAGTACTTTAGGCATTTTTTGAATTTTTATACATTTTGCATAATTCACCTATTGGGGACACCTAGTGGTTGTTTTTTGATATTGCATATTGCACTTTATTGCATATGTAATTGCAGGGTGCACGGTTCCTTACTAATTTTCAGTGAATACAAATCACAATTTTGTTCAGGTAGGGAATAGCATTAGTTACTCCCCTATTTACACCTCAAAAAGACTTCAACCACTATAAATCTGCCCTCCAAAAATACAATCCCTGCCACCACACTGCCAAGCAGACCTATTTATCACACTCATCACCTCCTCATCCAGTCCCCGTCAACTCTTCTCTACCTTCAACTCTCTACTTCATCTCCCACTTTCTCCACCCACTAACTCACTCACTGTCCAGGAGATTGGCAATCACTTCAAAATAAGATTAATACAATTTGTGATGAAATTTCCACTGTACAGATGTCTCCCCCACTTAACAACCCATGTCAATGGGTACACTCAATGCTTCCCTCATTCAACCCCACTACTATAGTTGAGGTTGCTAAGCTTCTTTCTAATGCCCACCTAACCACCTGCCTCTTGGACCCTGTTCCCTTGCAAAGGCTACAGTCACCCTCTGACTCCATCCTATACTCTCGAACTCACTTCTTTAATCTCTCCCTCTCTTCTGGCATCTTCCCCAACTCTCTAAAACATGCACTAGTCACCCCATAACTAAAAGCCTTCCTTGGACCGCACCGTTCTTAAAAACCTATGCCCCATTTCCATGCTCCCCTATCCTCCAAACTCCTTGAACGACTGGTCTACAACCGACTGAGCGACCATCTTACTGAGAACAATCCCTTTATCCCTTTCTTCAACACTCCAGGGAAACTTATGTGAATGAATGTGTGTCACCGGCGCAAAACCACTACTTATCAAAAAAACTTATTGTGTCAAAGTTGCTGCATTAAAAAAAAACCCTCACTGAGGTGGGCTGAAAATGCTAATGTTTACGTGTGAATGCGCTACTTTCAAATTACCACCACTTGTATTATTCCCTTTTTCAAAACAACCACTTATAAATATTATCATGTGCTTTAAATCAAACCAAAATTAAACATCCAATGCATATAAAGTCCTTTAAATATGCTCCAAAATTCTTCATCAATAATTGTGACTGCCGTGCTCCTATGTTCCTTTACTAATCATGTGTGACTTAGTGAAACACCTCCACCATCCAGATTGGCCACTCACCAGATGCTTATATAAAGATGCGCCTTTGGTTCATTCAAGGGATAACCACTCCACCTATGTAACACTCCTCACCGGCTAACCTTGGACTCTAGTATTCCTCATATAGAAGCATAGGGACAAAAAGCGATCATAGCGCAATATGTTTAAACTATTTATTATTTGGATTTTAAATAAATAGTTTAAACATATTGCGCTATGATCGCTATGACGGCAGTCATAATTATTGATGAAGAATTTTGGAGCATATTTAAAGGACTTTATATGCATTGGATGTTTAATTTTGGTTTGATTTAAAGCACATGATAATATTTATAAGTGGTTGTTTTGAAAAAGGGAATAATACAAGTGGTGGTAATTTGAAAGTAGCGCATTCACACGTATACATTAGCAACTCCAGGGAAACTGATCTCCTAAAACTCACAAACAATCTACTAACAGATAAAACCAATGAACACTAATCTGTACTCCTACTCCTGGACCTCTCTGCTGCCTTTGACATGATGGGCCACTGCCTCCTCTTCAAAAAACTCTACTCCTTTGGTCTCCTTGACTGTACACTGTAGGCGTCTGTACATCTGCTCTGTAGTGAACTCTATAAGCCTTTGTAGCAAATAGCTACCAGCCCCTGTGGTTCTGACCAACTCCCAAGTCCATGATGCCATCACAGGATTGCACCAGCAGTAAGGTGCCTGAAGTAGATTGGGGCACATTGGCTCAAGTAGTGGCCATTCTGTAACTATGCCTATTCTCAAATCAGTAAACTGGTCAGATAAAAGGTCTCATATCTATAGATGCTTTAGGAACTTTAAACTAGAGGAATGTTTATAAAATGGTGAATCTGACAAATCCAAGTGCCCACATATTAAATGACAGAAATTGATGTGGTATCAATTCTCAGCCACAACACAACTTTAGAATAGTTGTAAAACTACTCTTCTTTCCAGATGCTACACCTGAGCTTGAGGCTAAAACTTCTAGCTGTCCATGACAGAAGTAACATGAACAATCCCACTGACATCATGATGAGGACTCCCTGTAACACCCCAGTGACCCCCTTCAAGGATAAAGGAGCTCATGTGGTCCTGTTCTGTTTTCCCTGCAGACACAGATCATGCCTCAAAGAATGAGATCTATTGTTTGTTTAACTGTTTGCTGCCCTCCCAAGTAGTTGTACTGCAGGCTGGGTGACGAACTGGTAAGTCGCAGTCTTTCTTCTGGGCTTGATTGGACACAGCATGAGTTTGGTAGATGATTTCAGCCAATCATTTTGGCTGAAGTCAGCTGATCGGCTGTAGCCAATCACAAACAGTGTTCTGTGTTTAAAAAACACTGTGTATTGTGAACAGTAAACTGGCTGTTTCTCCCTGCAAGGCAGATAGACAGATAGGTAAAGTAAAAGTAGCAAACAATACAAATTGCTAGGCACACAGCTAATCCTATAATTGCCCCTAGATGTTAACCCCTTCCCAGCCAATGTCATTAGTATGGAGACAGTGTAGAGTATTAGCATTGATCACTGTATTAGTGTCACTATTAATGTCAGTGTCAGTTAGACAGTTAGTGTACCTCCCAGCCAGCATCAGCTAGCTCCAGAATATCTTCCACACTATCACAGTCCCACTATAAGTTGCTGATCAATATTAGCTGTCCTCCAGTCACTGGGAACCTCTCCTGTTAGAAGAGATTGATGTTCCAAAACTATACCTCAAAGTTCTCTTAGAGCTTTGGGATGAATATCAACAGGGCCCAAGCCAGTTCCTCTACCATCTCTGTCTCCAGAAATCGTGAAAGTTTTGGCAGCACTGATAATGTGTTTTGCCCCCGTTTGTCTATGTGTATACACTTATCTGCCAGCTACACCTCCTATTTCCTTGAATCTCTTATATGCTGATCTATTCATTTTTTCTTGCCATTCTACTTACCTCTTTAGTGAACTATATATATATATTATTTTATATATATATATATATATATATATATATATATATATATAGATAGATATAGATATAGATATATAGATATAGATATATAATTTTTCAGTTCATGTTTAAATATCAAAACAAAGACATTGGTCATCATCACTAGAACCCACATTTTCTCACCTCAACATCAGATAATCGATACCCATTTGTCAGTACTAAGTCTGTCTGTTTCAAAGAAGCCCCATTAAAAGCAGTTTGAGAGTTCCAGTTAATGTCACCCATAATTAAAACCTCTCCCATGTGAGTTATCTTATCAATCAACAAGTTATCATAATCTTCCTTTTCAATCTCATATTTGAAAAAAACTGTTCTTTTTTTACTTGACTAGTTAGCAAGACCCATTCAAACTCCACTTTTTCTTATACTAAAGACTAATAGACACTGATTCTACTTAAGTAGTACTGTGCTTCAAGATGTAACATTGAAAAGTAAAGAAGCTCTCCTAAATTGAAACATGAACTGCTAGTCTGGGCTTCTTAACTCTGCTACATTATGTAATAATCGAATTTATACAGAATCACTGCACTCAAAAGACTTTGACGATTTATATAACCCTCTTTTATTCAGCAGAAACTGACTTCTTCATGCCCAAAGCATATTTTACACTCCAGGTGTCTGTTTTGATAGATAGATGTCCTGTCACTGTGTAAAGATGCATTTTATGACATGGATAACACATGGGTTAGCATGCAAGCTGTCTTTAGGAAGGTGTTGGAATAATTGTCAGGTGGTTGCTTTCTCCACAAACAGGGAAGACAGTAGTGCAGCCAGGGCCTTTCCCTCCTCAGGAGTTAACTGCACAAAGTAGCTGTGTCTGAATGGACAAAAGACTAGGAGTGTTTGTTTGTATGCTGGCCTGTTCAGCCTCAAGGACAGGCATTTGATCCAGACTGCTATCTGGTGAGAGTTTGGGGTACTGTCTGGTACAGGAAGAAACAGTTCTATAAGAGGCAGGGAGCTTGTAGAGCCCAAGCTGAGTAATTCAATAGCCAGGAGGCTGAGTTGGAATTGTCTGTGGAAAAAAGACTGAAGGCCTGAGTAGGTCATAGTGAGTCAGGAGGCTGAACAATTTCTGTTGTATTGATGTGATGCTGAAACCCCTGTGTGAGAAATCTGCTGTTAAGAAACTTTCTTTTTTTAAAAAGTGGGATTTCAATTCATTAAAAGACTTTTAAGTTGGTGAGTGAATGGAGTCCTTGAAGGTTCTCTCCTTCATGTTAAATCTTTACAGCATGTTCACCGAGTATGACACCTTTTTAACTGCTTGACATATCAAATGATTTTCACGTAATGCTTTCATGACATATGAGGCTTTCGTTTGGTTCTTTAAAGTGACACTAAAGTCTCTTTTTTTTCATTAAAAATAACAAACATGTCATACCTGCTCTGAGCAGTGGTTTTGCACAGAACAGTCCAGCAGTCTTTGGTGCTCCTGGCTCCTCCCACCTGTTGAGTGACCTCATAGCAAGCAGCTTGCTATGGGGGCACCCAAGCCGAGACGCAGCTCCTTGTGTCCATTCAGACATGAAACCTGGCCCCGTCCCCTTTCTCTCCTCATTGGCTCACTGACTTTAATTGACAGCAGCAGGAGCCAAATGGCACCTTGCTACTGTCTCAGCCAATGAAGAGGGGAATGTCAGGGCTGGGCTCTCAACAGCTCCCTTCTCTGTGCTCAGGCTGCTCAGCTGTCAGATAATTGTCAGTGCTCATCATTCAACAGTGGCTCACCTGGTTATCATTTCCTGCTCCTTAGTCCTGTCTACAGCCAGCCCCTTCTGGCTATTAAAACTGCCTTGTTCATTCCTTTCGTGCATTCGCCTCATCAACATATCTGGAAATTCTCTGTGTTCTTGTGAAAGACTTTGCCTGGCTGACGTTCCTTATGGTTCCTTATCCTGTTCTTCTGCCTCTGACTATGCTGATCTCTGGTTTTCCGATCACTGGCTTGTCTGACTATCCACATTGGCTTCCAATCCCTGGCTTCTGTTTTGACAACGTTTACTGATCTGTATCATTTTTACCATTGCTGTGATAGCCTCTGATTGACTACCACAGTGATCAATCACTGTGAAATTTATATATATATATATATATATATATATATATATATATATATATAACAAATACCTGGAGCAAGCTTTGATCTAGGTTATAGCCTGTGTCAAGAGGGATCAAAGGTCAAGATCGGGGTCAAGAGTCAGGGCCAGTATATTTTGGGCAGTATTTTTTTTTTTTTTAATAAGCATCAGTGTCAGTGTGTTTTAGGTAGGACGAAAATAAGCAAAATGGGCTCTATTGCATATGGGCTGTACTACAGATACAAATAACATACACATAGGGGGTATTGCTGTGATCATCAGTAGTAGGAGAATTTATTTTAGGTTGTTCTTTGGTGCTAGGTTATGGTAGTAACAATAAATATGCAGCTACATTAACAAAAAAAATTTACTATTTTGGGCTAGTTTTCCTTTATTTATTTTTTATTTTCATTTATTTCAGTTACTTATATAGCGCCGTCAATTTACGCAGCGCTTTACATATCTATTGCACATTCACATCAGTCCCTACCCTCAAGGAGCTTACAATCTAAGGTCCCTAACTCACATTCATACATACACATACTAGGGACAATTTAGACAGGATCCAATTAACCGACCAGCATGTCTTTGGAGTGTGGGAGGAAACCGGAATACTCGGAGGAAACCCACGCAGGCACAGGGAGAACATGCAAACTCCAGGCAGGTAGTGTCGTGGTTGGGATTTGAACCAGTGACCCTTTTTACTGCTAGGTTAAAGTGTTACCCACTACACCACTGTGCCGCCCTTGATTATTATTGATTATTTTTCCTTTGATTATAAACAAAACAGGAGATGTCCATAACCATTTACTACCACATGAAGGATCAATCTGTCCTGAAAAAAACAAGGTATAATCCACCTGGATGCACAAAGTAGTGATGATATGTACAGTTTTACTAACACATGTCAAAGTTGCAAAATTGTGCTTAGGCATTGAGATTTGTTTCACCCTTAGGCATGAAGGAGCTGATGACATTTTTTTCTGAATATGATACAACGGTATGCTTTGTCTGCATGGGCAGCTTATAGCTTAGATACTGACTTTTAAGAAATGTTTTATTCAGCAGTTTCTTGTCTGACTATAGTACAGTACCTTTACGGTACACTGAAATATACGCCAGACTTATTATTGACACCAATACATCTTTTTTGCTAATCATGTTTGTATGGTGAGTGAGGTTCCATAGATATGTGCTATCACAGGGTTGTTTGAGCTACTACAGGTTTTTATTTCAAGTTTGTCACCTATATAGTCATCCCAAAAAGATGCAGCTGGGAAATTTAAACACTCCAAAGATTGGTGCATTCCTAAATTGATGTTTCTGTTTTTCTCTATGTGTATCTGGTGGTAAGGTAAAAGAAGAAATGAACTTTAAAAACAATAATAGATCAAATAAATTATCAGACTAGCCTTTCAATTAAAGGGGTTGTAAAGTTAATTTTTTTTTTTTTTTTAAATAACAAACATGTTATACTTACCTTCACTGTGCAGCTCGTTCTGCACAGAGTGGCCCCGAACCTGGTCTTCTGGGGTCCCTCGCGGCTGTTTCAGCTCCTCCCCGCAAGCATTTACCACCTTAATGCGAGCTCCCTCGCACGGTGGTGAGTGCTTGCGGGCGCGCTCCCGTGATACTGCCGGCGGCTATAGCCGCTCGCTGTATCACTCGGCCCCGCCCCCCGGCGCGCCGCGTCATCGGATGTGATTGACAGCAGCACGAGCCAATGGCTGCGCTGCTTTCAATCCATCCACTGCAGCCAATCAGCGACCAGGCTGAGCTGCAATGAAGATGACGAAGACGCGCAGCGAAGATTCGAGGCGTCAGGTAAGTAAAACGGGGGGTCTGGGGGCGGCGGTACTTTCAAAAGTTTTTTCACCTTAATGCATAGAATGCATTAAGGTGAAAAAATTTTTACCTTTACAACCCCTTTAAAGTAAATCAATTAACAACATCATTTACCTATACATCAAACTCTATCCTTTGTAATTAAAACCTAATCAATTAAAGTTGACGCCTATCAATGCATTAACCTGCCAAATGAAATTCATGAATCTACAAAAAGTTACCTATTTAACCCCTATGGCACTGTTTATCACAATGTGCTAAAGATTGGGCTATGTAAGATTTGATAATGAGGACCATCAGAAGCATTTTTATACACACAGATATTTTCTAAGTTATTGCAAAATCTATGTAAAAGTCATTGACAGTCATACACTTTTATATAGAGAAAGTCACAAGGCAGATAGTTGCAGGTCCCAATAAGACAGTGGCTCACTTAGGGATATATAACTCCATTAAAGCCCAAGTCAATATTTCCACTTCTTTTGAGTCTTTGGTAGATGTTTACCTATGCCAATTTTTTAAAACATGTTATAAAAACACATTTCATTTTCTCAGTACAGTGCCTCTCACGTACCTGGTCAGAGGCCGATGTTCAGAGAGAGCTTCCCTTGTGGCTAAGTGGAGTACACCCCTGAAGATGGTACAGAAGGTGTAGTGCCCAAAGAAGTACAGATTGCCATATGGATACAGGAGGGTAGAGCTGGTGGTCATCTGAAGTATATCGGATAATGGAGGATACACAGCTGGGCCAAAGTTTCTTGGGATCCTCAGTAAAACTTGGCAATGGTGTGTGCAGAAGACAGTAGTGGAAGCCAGGTCAGTGGTCAAACACTGTGGATCCGACAGGGAAGAAGAGGCAGGTTGCAGGAACAGGGTCAAGCCAAGGTCAAATACAGGAAGGCAAGCTAGGAACAGGTAATGGTAGCAAAGTCCACGATGCAAGCTAGGATCAGACACTGGAGACAGCAGCCAAGTCAGTAAAGCAAGCCAAGGGGGTCAAACCAGAAGAGCAGATCAGACAAGTCAGACAAGTCACAACAGGAAATCCAAGTGGACTATGCACAGAGGCTCAGGAACATGGGAAGGCTGATGACTATCCAGCAATGTGATGGGCTCAGCAGGAGTCTTATATAGGCCAGTAAGTGGCCGCATCTGTCACATTGTTCGCCAATTAGCGACGCCGCACATGCATGTTCACACATTAGCGCCATTGTGAACCTGCGTACGCCTGTTCTTTCTTTTTGCACCAGTGTGCGTGGAAATGCACCGGAAACCTCCAGTACCAGTACTGGCACTATTGCCAGTTCTCCTACTGCCATTTCGCTGACAGTTCCACTGTAATTTTGGCCCAAACCCTATATAGGACCTCATTGTGAAACAATGTCTGAATTGCCTAAATAAGGCCAGTTCATCACCATATCATCTCAATTTATAGCTTATTTTATAAATATATCCGATGTATGAGTTAGAAATAATTATTGGTTATGTTTCATTTTATGCTGTATAAGATAAGGAAACTAAGCAAGAACCGGGGGTGCTTTTTAATTAACATAGTCAAACTTTCATTTCTTACACATAAAGATCAGATTAGAGAAGTACTGCTTCTATTTTTGTACCCTACATTATCAGTGACTCCCCTGGTTATATCTCATATATTATGTGTCTTTTTGCCATATCTACCTTTTGCTCACTATAAGGACATCAGCAGAGAGCATTTTAACCTCATTATATATGAAAATGTTTGATTTCTCACAGTGACATTTAATGGTGCACCCATAATTCTTCACCAAGTGACATCTGACAATAAACAGAGCTACAGCTATTAATTTTCTTACAGATCTTATCAAAGACGACAATGATACAATAAATATTGAAGGGTTAAATGGTAATTTGCATATAATGCATTGTGATTTCCAGATCACTGAAGGAAATGAATAATTAGATCATTGTTGCTAATTTACATATTTGTTTAAAAGTTCGTCAATACGATTACCATTTCTCAGAGTATCATATTATCATTATGAGTCACACTAGGATAACCTTTGTTACCTAGAAAAGTGTATGTTGGATTTTCTTTGATTTATGATGTGGCCCCTGCTTATGCCAGTTTAATTAATGGAACTAAATGGTTTAGAACAATTAGTTGTATGGCACTAAATGACCTTTAACCAGCCTGTCCTTTAAAATTGTAAAAAAAGTTTACAATGATACCTGTAAAAGAAAATATCTTTCTTAATTTGTGAATATTTATAGATAATCACTTTAAAATGGCAATGCCAAAATTAAAATATATGTAGAGATAATTTCAATATGTTAGTTATTGACAGGGTAGTAAAGAATTAGAAGAATTAGAATTGTTGTCTTTGTCCCTGATGGTGACACACTCTCTCTATTTGCCCCAGAGACCACTGTCAAAGGAATTTAATGTGAGGTATAATCCAAAAATTTGAGTTATCATCAAAACAGGGGAGAATGCTTCCAATGGGAACACTTGCTGTGGTCACAACTGTGTAAGAGAGAGTTATTTTTTACTTTGCATACATGTCCTCTTACTTTCTGTTATTTCTTTGAGACAGAACATGAAGGGAAAGCTCCACAAAGGGAGAAAAAACTGATCTGTTTAAAACCAACAAAACAAAAAAGTTTTGGCTTTAGTTATATGTTACTGTCACGTAACTTCAGGTAGAGCCTGACGAGCAGAGGAAGGCAATCCCTGAAAATATACAGAATATTAGGACTGAAAGGCATAATCATCTTATAAACATACTTTTGTTGAGCAGCTGAAAACATAAATCATATATAAAAATAGAAATAACAGATAGTGCAGCGCTATGCGTGAGACTACCTAAACTCTAAAACCGTGAAAAAATCCCCACCAAATAAATAAGACCCCTTCCACACTGAGGTGTTTCTCAGACGCTAAAGGTCTAAAAATAGCCCCTGTAAAACACCTCCCCTGCAGCCCCTGTGTGAGAGCCCAAGTGCTTTCACACAGGGGGGGCTGCGCTTGCAGAACGTTTGAAAAGTCCTGCAAGCAGCATCTTTGGAGTGGTGGAGGAGCAGTGTATACATTGCTCCTGCCCATTGAAATGAATGGGCACAGCTGCCGAAAGCTGCAAAGCGCTTTGGCAGCAAAGCTTTTCAGGTGCATTTAACCCCTTTCTTCGGTCCCTAGCGGAGTTAAAAGCGCCCCACTAGCAGGCTGGATAGCTCCTCTAAAGCACCGCTAAAACTAGCGGCACCTTACTGCTAACGTGGCCCACGGCTCAATGTGAAAGGGCTCTTAATGTTTTACAGAGAGTCCATAATCGGTAAAAAAATGGTGAAAAAAGTCAAAATTTTTCACAGTGCCTTGCAATAATACACAATCGGTGCCATTAACCCCTACAACACTGCTACTGTAAATCTGCATGTCTTGACTTAAACAAACGTGCTTACCTCTCCACAGACCTCCATGTTATAAGAGGTCTGAATGCGTCCAATGTATAACTCATTTTCATTATTACAGGGATTCCCCACCAGGGTGACAAGATTTGAATCCCAGGGCTTAAAACACTCTCTTCCTTCTCTCCTCCTCCATCTGAGACAAGGAATAAACATTTCTAGTGTTCCCTATTTGAAATCCCTGAAATCTCCTCATGAAAGCTTATCCATTCTTTAGCTAGGAGCTGAATATTACTTTCTTGAAAAACTCATCCCCACACAGTTACTACCATTTTATGCCATTCTCCTTCCCTCGCGAGCCGGGCCCTCCTAACCCTCTTGTCTTGAATTGTACTGTAAGTGTACTGTCTTCCTTTAGTTTGTAAAGTGCTGCACAAACTGTTGGCGTTATATAAATCCTGAACAATAATAATATCACCATTTTACTTGCAATAAATTGCTTATTGAATAACACTATGTTGGTGTGCTTCTCTCTTCTCCCTTTTGGGTTATTTATCTATTCAACTGACAATATTCAAATGTCTTATTCTAATTAGTAAAATGCACTTATACTGTATGTACTTATGTATGTGCTTAAATGTGCTTATACTCCGATCAACCAAAACCTTATGACAATGGGAGGAGATTCAGAAGACTCTGTAAACAAGAATCATTCTGGATTTTCACTCTTGGGTCATTGGTTCCCAATGGAATGAATGAAGATCTAGATATCCACGGGGCCATCTAGATACAGAATATCACCATCATGCTTCACCCCCCCCCCCTCTCTATCCTAGCCACCCCCCCCCTTATTACCTGTGATCCCCTTCATATCATCACCATCATTCCACCATATGGTAAACCCTGTCAATATGTCAATAATAGCCTTTTCATTCATGCCCTCGGACCCGCCCCCCAGAGTCTTTTAAACCCCCAGCACAACCTCATCACAAAACCTTTCCTATCCCTAGGCAGCAAGACGCTTTCTATCCAGGCATCAGCTGCCTCAAGGACACCTCCTCCTTCCTCCTCCCCCTCTTTCTGCTGCCAGGATCACACGGCTCTCCACTCCAAAGGACTTCTACAGTTTGCAGCTGTGTCTACACACTTCTCCTGAGACAGGTTAGCCACAATGGTCTTTGTAACTTCCTTATCCTGTTAAACCTAGCAGTGTCCATAAGAGCTTGCTTACTTTCCCTGCTCAACTTATGTTTCACTACAGGCACATCTGACAGCCTAACAGCACCGCAAAAAGAAAATACAATCTATTTACATCCATAGGTAGGTTCTGTCATCAGCCCACCTGTCTGCCACCTCCAATATTTGGTCACCAACACCAGATTATCCCCCTAATTTATCCACTCCCGCCACTCTCCGCTATTGCGTTGCACAAACTACACATTCCCACCCTACCGCCATGATACTGGTTCTACAAAGGCACAATACATGCTGTGTAGGGGTGGTCTCCACATGTGTGTGTATGCATGTGGACATGTATATGTGTGCATGTATATATGTATATATATGTGTGCATATGTGTGTATGTGTATATATATGTGTACAGATTTATGTGAATATATACATATATATATTTTGTGCATATTGTTTCTTTATCTATGTATATATATGCATATGCGTTTTAGATTTTTATGTACATTTGATATATGCATTTTTGTATATATTTTTGTGGATTTCCATTTGAATGAACACATTTCTGTTTTTGCACAAACCACATGGCCATCTTTGTGCCCCCATTTGTGCTTTCAGTGAACAGGGGCATACCTTTACATATCTGTTCCAGCACAGCGTTTTACGTGCTGGCAGAGTTTTTACACGCATGTGCATGTCCTTTGGACAAAAGCACAACCGGTTTTACCATGCGGAGAGACAATATCTCTCAATGTGTCTCAGTGCACTTTTTACTTCATTTACCACCCCCCCCCCACATGCATATATATATGTGTGTTTTTTTTTTTTTTTTTTTAATGCATTCACATGCGTTTGTATTATGCACGTGTATGTATATGCATGCATGTGTGTGTACATTTATGTATGCGTAGATTGTTTCATTTGTATGTATTTAGACTACAATCTCATGTTCTGTGCTTCAAAATCCCACTACCTATCATTCATTTTTTGTACTGATATGGTAATTTTTATTCCTAATATATTTATATTATGTACTTTTTATCATTTTATGAATGCATTTTTCAATGTAAACTTATCTTACGTCTCCAGTCTGTAGTGTATGGTATATATTGTTCTTATTTATACCCCATCTAGAACACCTGGGTATGGAACTTGGAATAATCAATTGTCCATCACAGGACACATCCTCCTACTAGCCACACCACCTCTCCCCATGTACACATGTCGGCCTACCGGCCCATACAGACTGCGTTCCAGTTCTCCTGGCTCTGATGAAGAGGTTTTCCTCGAAACGCGTCAGCCTTTCTTAAATACCTACCTCAATATGGGCACACCCCAATTTTAACTTCATAGTACTTATTTTGTTACCTGTTTTTTCTCTTTTTTTATAATATTATGTAGTATTTGTATGATTTCATATCTATATGACTATATGTCTGTATTCTTTTACATAAATAAACCATACATTTCTTGATGTAAGCGTCTGATCACGCGCCTTCCATCCACTTCCTACTAAACAGTCCTTTCCAGACCACCCCTGGTCAGCTAAGGCAGCGGGACACGCTCCATCATCTCCCCCAGTCCTATCTCTGACTACAATACTACCTTTGTTTTACAGCAAACGATCTCACAAGCGCAGGAGTATTTTTCACGATATCTTGTTCACACTTTTGCATTAGCCTCCAGGGGTCTCCCGCAGCTCGAGTGAGACGTGCCTTTTGTCTAAGTTCATTCTCTGAACACTACCAAGGTCAGCAGACCCTACCACACAACAGGTCACAAAATATTCTACTACTAGACCAACATGGTCTTATCTATTGAACAAAGAGAACTGAGACGGACCTCCCTGGCAAGAGGTTTCTCCAATAGCATTGAAGCACATGAAACATGCCACAAACCAACAGAACTTTCCACTACACCAGAAATCACTCCCACAAGGGAGGAACTCATGATAGCACTTTTTTCCAAATTGAGAAATATTCTGCAGAAAGAGATGACACAATGGTGGGACATTCTACTATTAGAAAATTATATCAAAACAAACCGTGTGCCAAGAGGCCTAAGACTAACTAAGACTTGCATATGGCTAGACAATGATCTTAAGGATGCATGGGCAATCCAAATGAGAGAGCTAAATAAGAAATTACTCTCATCAATCATCACTCAAAGGGAGAGAAACCTACTTAAAATCCGCAATGACTTGAAAAATGTCCAGGATGATTTGGCCCCCTTCACTGATCTCACGTCTTTCAACGATTGGGATAAGAAGATAAATGACCACATGGTCACTTTTGAAACCAATCTCATCAGTAAGAAGTCAGGCAAATTTGAGAGGGACAGATTAGACTATCTGTATGGGCGCGAATTTGAATGGAAAAGACCAACCGATGGCGCTGGCCCTCTCACAAACAAGTCAAAATCACTCCCTCGTAATGACATACGCCCTATGGGCCCTCCACGCCACAAAAAACCTAACACAAATAAGGGCAACACCACAAGACAGAGATCGCACAGAAACTCCCAACCACAGAAACATCCCACCAATAATATTCAAGGGAAAAGGAAAGAGGGGCATCTCCCGACCCAGAGATACCACCAGGCGACAGGCCGAACTCCACCATCAGGAGCCAAAGCCCAGCAAACACAAGGTCATACTTATGACTCTGTCACTACCTCAACAAAAAGCATGAACCACACTCTACTGCCAGATACCACCACAACCAACCACCACACCACCTACCAGATGAACAATACACCCATTCAGCAAATACCGATGGAAAACACACAACCATGTATTTTTTTAGAAGAGGGAGCTGTGGGAAACTGGAACCCCACGGCACAACAACAACAAAAAACCCCTCTGGAATTCCAACAGAGGTCGGTAAGAAAAAGAGAAGATGGAGAAGAAGAGGTAGACGAGGAGGAAAGAGCACCAAAAAAAGGGAAAAGATAATTCCAACACATACTACAATCAAGATCTTCAATCTATCTAGTTCAGTCTTCGATGACACAGAACTCAACATCCTTCGCAAAGGTCTCAACTTTGCCCCAAAAAACCCTCCAAACCTTTTTGAGATCTTTTTAGACCTAAATAGGTATATAAGAAATCTCACCCTGAAAAGGTATTTTGCCCTTCGCGAATCACCCTCTGAAGCACCATCCTTATCCACAAGCCCCCCATCTGACAATTTTGCACCAAATACGGACAACGCACTCGAAAACTTGGAGAGCCTTTTTCAGGAGGGAGTCTGCGAGGACTATGAAACTGAACCAGAACTCTTAGCCCTCATGGAAAAACAGATCACACACACCGACTTCAAACCCAAGTCTTCCTTCCATCCCCATTGGGCAAAAGGAAAATTCATTCCAATATTCTATGAGATAGTGCTGGACGAAATTAAAAGGATCTGTCAAAAAAATTGTCTCAGTGACAAATCCATAAACATAAAGAACAAAGACCACGAAGTCCCCAAAGAGATCCTTAAGAAATTCCAGGATAGAGAAGACATCATTATTAGGCAAGCTGATAAAGGTGGTGGTCTAGTAATTCAAAATCAAGCTGACTATCTGGCAGAGGCCCTGAGACTCCTTGGAGATACTGACACATATGAGAAACTCCCTGCTGACCCACTACCATCTTTTGCAACCTCCCTCGAAGTCCTATTAAATCAAGCTATGGATGATGGAGTCATCACGAAAAGCGAACTCCTTTTCCTTAACAAACAGCATCCACTGACTCCCCATTTCTACCATATCCCCAAAATTCACAAGAATCAGACAAATCCACCGGGCAGACCTATTATTGCTGGGATCGACAGCTTAACCAGCAATCTAGGTTGTTATATCGACCACTTCCTACAAGACTTAGTAATACAACTACCATCATACGTAAAAGATTCCGGACACATGCTCGACATCCTTTCATCATTTTCTTGGCAACCGCATTTCAAATGGCTCTCATTGGATGTCTCTTCTCTTTATACCTCCATCGAACACAAATATGGCATAGAAGCAGCCAAACACTTTCTCTCCAAGAGTAACATACACCCTCTACAGACCAAATTCCTCCTCGACTCCATCGAATTCTGCCTCACTCATAACTACTTCTCCTTCGTGGGCGAGTATTTTCGCCAAACCAAGGGAACTGCCATGGGAGCAAAATTTGCACCTAGCTACGCAAACCTCTTCATGGGCATGTGGGAAGATCTGTTCATCTGGGCCAACAATCCTTTTAAAGATCAGCTCGCCCTCTACACCCGATACATTGATGACATCCTGATCATTTGGAACGGATCACATATGGATCTAAACAAATTTCTGGAATACTGCAACTCCAATCCTTATGGTATCTCTTTTACCCATGTAGTCGACAACACATCACTCGTCTTTCTGGATTTAGACCTGCAAATCGAGGAAGGCAGCATTATATCCAAAACCCATTTCAAACCTAGTGCTGGAAATTCCTACCTCCACGCCAAAAGTCACCACCATCCCAAATGGATCCGTAACATACCCCACGGGCAATTCTGCAGGCTGAAGAAAACCTGCACTAAGAAAAGTGACTATGAAAAACAGGGATCCATCTTAAAAAAGAAATTTCTTGAGAAGGGTTATGAAGAATCACTCATCAAACAGGCCTTTTACAAATATTGGACCCAGTATGACGAACATCCCTCTGACACTATGGCAATGGAGGCTAACAAAACAAGCGGCAATAAAAGGACCACCGACAGCAACATCTCCAACCCCATCAGATTCAGTACACAATATAACACCAAAGCATTCGACATACAGAGAGCCATTGAGAAAAATTGGAACATTCTCAAGCAGGATCCCATCCTCAATCCAGTTCTACCACCCAAACCAGTAGTTGTGTTTCGAAAATCCAAAGATCTTAGAAGCCTAATAGCTCCGAGTAGAGTACGAAAACCCCAGAACCAAATTAAGACCCCCACTGGCAATTGGGCATCCATCTTCGACCAGAAAGGCAACTACAAGTGTGGAACCAAAAACTGTGGAGCCTGTGCCTTCATGGCACACCGCAAAAAAGAAATCATGGGGTCCGACGGCCAGTACCACAAAATCAAACAGTTCATCAATTGCGGTACCTCCTATGTAGTCTATGGTCTTATCTGTCCATGCGGTCTTCTGTATGTTGGGCGCACAATACGTCCACTCAGGACAAGATTTAGCGAACACAAATGCAGCATAATTAATAGTAACACGTGCCATCAGAGTAAAAATAAAAATAAAAAATGCCACAGCTATTCAGTACCTAGGCATTTCAGAGAATGTCATAACAGCAATCCAACAGGCATCAAAGTGTTTGGCATTGAAGCTATCAAAAAAGACGCTGACAATGGGAGGAGATTCAGAAGACTCTGTAAACAAGAATCATTCTGGATTTTCACTCTTGGGTCATTGGTTCCCAATGGAATGAATGAAGATCTAGATATCCACGGGGCCATCTAGATACAGAATATCACCATCATGCTTCACCCCCCCCCCTCTCTATCCTAGCCACCCCCCCTTATTACCTGTGATCCCCTTCATATCATCACCATCATTCCACCATATGGTAAACCCTGTATACCCTCCCCTGTCCCCGCAGTTTCATGTACACCATTTCTCCTCATATTATCCACTTCTGCTGTTATACAACCCATATAAACCTGTGTGTGTGTGTATGTGTATATGTATGTATGTATTTGTTTGTTTGTTTCGGGTACTTGTGTGGCGCCGTCGATTTACGCAGCGCTTTACATGTATATATAATATACATTCACATCAGTCCCTATACCCTCAAGGAGCTTGCAATCTGGGGTCCCTAACTCACATTCATACATACCGGGGCCGATTTAGACAGGATCCAATCACCCTACCAGCATGTCTTTGGAGTGTGGGAGGAAACCGGAGTACCCGGAGGAGGCCCACGCGGACACAGGGAGAACATGCAAGCTCCAGGCAGGTAGTGTCGTGGTCGGGATTCGAACCAGCGACCCTTCTTACTGCAAGGCGAGAGTGCTGCCCACTGCGCCACTGTGCCGCCCATATATATGTATGCGTATATATATATGTATATATATATATATGTGTGTGTGTGTGTGTGTGTGTGTGTGTGTATGTATGTATATGTTCTGCACAAAATTACCTCCGGTTCACTATTCAAATCATAGTCACATTTTTTATATCACATTACTTTATATGGCTTAATTGGATTCAATAATAGCCTTTTCATTCATGCCCTCGGACCCGCCCCCCAGAGTCTTTTAAACCCCCAGCACAACCTCATCACAAAACCTTTCCTATCCCTAGGCAGCAAGACGCTTTCTATCCAGGCATCAGCTGCCTCAAGGACACCTCCTCCTTCCTCCTCCCCCTCTTTCTGCTGCCAGGATCACACGGCTCTCCACTCCAAAGGACTTCTACAGTTTGCAGCTGTGTCTACACACTTCTCCTGAGACAGGTTAGCCACAATGGTCTTTGTAACTTCCTTATCCTGTTAAACCTAGCAGTGTCCATAAGAGCTTGCTTACTTTCCCTGCTCAACTTATGTTTCACTACAGGCACATCTGACAGCCTAACAGCACCGCAAAAAGAAAATACAATCTATTTACATCCATAGGTAGGTTCTGTCATCAGCCCACCTGTCTGCCACCTCCAATATTTGGTCACCAACACCAGATTATCCCCCTAATTTATCCACTCCCGCCACTCTCCGCTATTGCGTTGCACAAACTACACATTCCCACCCTACCGCCATGATACTGGTTCTACAAAGGCACAATACATGCTGTGTAGGGGTGGTCTCCACATGTGTGTGTATGCATGTGGACATGTATATGTGTGCATGTATATATGTATATATATGTGTGCATATGTGTGTATGTGTATATATATGTGTACAGATTTATGTGAATATATACATATATATATTTTGTGCATATTGTTTCTTTATCTATGTATATATATGCATATGCGTTTTAGATTTTTATGTACATTTGATATATGCATTTTTGTATATATTTTTGTGGATTTCCATTTGAATGAACACATTTCTGTTTTTGCACAAACCACATGGCCATCTTTGTGCCCCCATTTGTGCTTTCAGTGAACAGGGGCATACCTTTACATTCCAGCACAGCGTTTTACGTGCTGGCAGAGTTTTTACACGCATGTGCATGTCCTTTGGACAAAAGCACAACCGGTTTTACCATGCGGAGAGACAATATCTCTCAATGTGTCTCAGTGCACTTTTTACTTCATTTACCACCCCCCCCCCCACATGCATATATATATGTGTGTTTTTTTTTTTGTTTTTTTTTTTTTTTGTTTTTTAATGCATTCACATGCGTTTGTATTATGCACGTGTATGTATATGCATGCATGTGTGTGTACATTTATGTATGCGTAGATTGTTTCATTTGTATGTATTTAGACTACAATCTCATGTTCTGTGCTTCAAAATCCCACTACCTATCATTCATTTTTTGTACTGATATGGTAATTTTTATTCCTAATATATTTATATTATGTACTTTTTATCATTTTATGAATGCATTTTTCAATGTAAACTTATCTTACGTCTCCAGTCTGTAGTGTATGGTATATATTGTTCTTATTTATACCCCATCTAGAACACCTGGGTATGGAACTTGGAATAATCAATTGTCCATCACAGGACACATCCTCCTACTAGCCACACCACCTCTCCCCATGTACACATGTCGGCCTACCGGCCCATACAGACTGCGTTCCAGTTCTCCTGGCTCTGATGAAGAGGTTTTCCTCGAAACGCGTCAGCCTTTCTTAAATACCTACCTCAATATGGGCACACCCCAATTTTAACTTCATAGTACTTATTTTGTTACCTGTTTTTTCTCTTTTTTTATAATATTATGTAGTATTTGTATGATTTTATATCTATATGACTATATGTCTGTATTCTTTTACATAAATAAACCATACATTTCTTGATGTAAGCGTCTGATCACGCGCCTTCCATCCACTTCCTACTAAACAAAACCTTATGAGCACCTACCTAATATTGAGTAGGTCCCCCTTTTGCCACCAAAACAGTCCCTTTTGATGTCAAAACAGCCCTGACCCATCCAGACATGCATGTCACTTGACCTCTGAAGGTATTCTATGATATCTGGCACTGAGCCTTTAGTAACAGATTCTTTTAAGTTATGAGGTGGGGCAATTCAGCACATCCTACAGATGCTCAATTGGACTGAGATCTGGAGGCAAAGTCAACACCTCAAATTCATTGTTGTGTTCCTCAAATCATTCTTGTCCAATTTTGCAGTGTGGCAGGATGCATTATCCTCCTGAAAGAGGCCACTGCCATCGAGGAATGGAAGGACCCAAGATTTCCCAGGAGAACATTGTCCAAAGAATCACACCGCCACCTCAGGTATGCATTCTTCCCATGTTTCACCCTGATTTAATCTCTTCCCCAGGTAAGCGACACACCTGGCCATCCACATGATGTAAAAGGAAAATATGATTAATCGGACCAGGCCACCTTTGTACATTGCTCTGTGATCCAGTTCTGATGCTCACCTGCCCATTGTAAAAGCTTTTGTCTGTGGACATGAGTCAGCATGGGCATCCTGACCCGTCTGCGGCTACACTGTCCCATATACAACAAACTGCAATGCCCTTTTTTTATACTTTCAATACATCAGCTTCAGGAACAACATGTTTACTTGCTGCCTAATATATCCCACAGACTTTTGTATGCCATTGCAATTAAATAATCAATGTTAATCACTGAAGTCTAGACACTTTCACTACCTTCCAATCCAGGCCAATTTTCCGCTGATACACTTTGAATAAAAATTACTCAGACATGCAACATTGTATCCAAATGATATAAATTAAAAAATACCAAAAAAAAAAAATCTTTTAAATTTTGCAAATAAATATACTTTCTTCATAAATTTACGCCAACTTGTATTGTGGTACCTTTTTTTGGTAAAAATAACCCAAATCAGTGTATATTATTTAGTCTGTGCCGTGCGTTCCACCGTCCAGCATGAACAACCAAAGGGACCAGAAGTAACGTGACCAAGACTCGCCTCGGTGTACGCTTCGTTGTATTTACATTATCAGGAAGCCTTCCTGATGACGTAAATACAATGAAATGTACGTCAAGGCGAGTCTTGGAGGCTTCCTGATGATGTAAATGCAATGACACGTACATCAAGGCGAGTCCTTTTGGTTGTTCGAGCTGGATGGTGGAACGCACGCCAGCTACGAGTGTGAGCCGCGGGGCACCATTCGACTACCTGACATGCAAACAGCCTCAGTGCCGGGCTAAGGCACTATCCATGTAAGCAGCCATTCGGCATAGTTTTTTATTGCCTTTTTAAAATAAACATGGTTACACTATTGGTTCCCTTTATATTTTTTTCCCATATCCCATCCATGATCTTTGCGTAGGAGGGGTTTTTTTGCTTCTACAGTCCCCACCATTGCAGCGAGCATTATCTTTCTAAAATCGCTTTTGACCTGCTTTTTAAGTAAAGGAGTCATTAACATCTGGTAAGCAGAACCCACTTATGGAGCATTTTGGGTGTATTACTCTCAGCTGGTGAAGTATTACTCACTATTGCTATCATTCAGAAGATTTTCAACACAGAAGAATCACATTTGTTAGGACTTTGATTATCAAACCTTTGCAATTTTTTTTATTTTTTTTAACAGAAAATGTTTATTGAATAATCTGCACATTACATTTAAGTTTGAAGATCATGATATATTACATGAGCAATTGCAGTCAGTTGCCACATTTCAATATAATACAAAAAGCAACACACACGTATTTCGAACAGGGCCTAGATCTATCTATTTGTATTATTTGTTAGTAGACATTGCCGGAAACACCGAAGGGAGTCTCATTCTCAGCTGCTTTAATTTTAACATCGTCCTTGTATGTATTATATCTTTGCCTATATCAAATCTAATCCCCTAGAATTTCACTTGTCCAAGGAATGTCTCGGTAGGGAGAGGGGGAGGGGGGGGGGAACCAAGAGGGAGAATCCAGAAGAGAAGGAAGGCTAAAAGAGTTGAGGAAGATGTAGAAGAAATCATCTGCAGGGACAGAAGGAGGGATTAAGAGAAGGAAATAGGGACGAAAGGGGTAGGATATCAAAAGGAGCCTCCACACATACAGGTCAGTGCCTGTTAAGGGATGTCTGCACTATAGAAGGGGAGAGGAGGGAGAGGGTATGGGTGAGTAGGATCGTATAGTCTCCCTTTTGTAGATTAGGGGCAGTGCTCACCACCCATTTCCAGCCAGTCAGCCTCCCGGGATCCAAGCCACCAGTGAACCTACACCACCAGTTGTCTAGCTTCAACCCAGGTCGCCCAAATTTTTTCGAATTTCTTTGGACAGTTCCTGCCCATATACGTAAGCTTATATATCGGGAGTACTGTGTTTATTTGTGCCCTCCATGCCCCAACAGTGGGGGGTTCCGATAGCTTCCAGCGCAGCAAAATCATTTTCCTGGCATAGTAAGCCGCGTAAAACACAAACAGTTTGGTATGTTTGGCTGCATTCAGATTATCTGTGATGCCCAAAAGGAACACCATCGGGTCAATTTTTAATTGTAATCCTGTTACTCCATTTATATCTGTCACTATGTCATGCCAGTAGCTCTGGAGAACTGGACACGACCATACCACATGAAAGAAGGTCCCCACCGACTGTCTACATTTAGGACACCTATCATCAAGTCCAGGGTAGATCCTAGATAATCGTTGTGGGGTATAATATACCCTATGAAGGAACTTTAGTTGCACAAATCTATCCCTTGCTGAGATCATAAATGGGATGCATTGTTGTAGGCCCTCTGACCAGTCCTCTTCGGTCAGAGCCGGGATGTCCGACTGCCATTTATGAAAAAGTGGGAGCATTTTGGAGGTATCTTTGCATGTGAGTCTGAGGTATATAGAAGATAGTGTTCGGTCTAGATGGTCGATAATGGATAAGGCTGCTCTGAGTGATTGCTGGGAGTCACGAAGATACAATAGCATATCGTCCGCGTAGAGGGAAACCTTTTCTACCAGGGGCGGGAACGAAATGCCCCCCACTTCGTGTGATGTCCTAAGAAGCTCCGCCAGCGGTTCGATCGCAAGAGCAAAGAGGGCCGGCGATAGCGGACACCCCTGCCTAGTGCCTTGGTGGAGGGGAATAGAAGCCGACAGAACCCCACCCGTACGAACTCTAGCCGATAGGCCGGAGTACAACAGCCGGATCCATTGTATGAACTTGGGTCCTATCCCGAACTTATGTAGGATTAGCCATAAGTATTCCCACTCCACCGAGTCAAAGGCTTTCTCTGCATCCAGGGAAGCCACCACACCGGCCCCCCTCTCAGGAGATGGGCTCGCCAAGATAGTATAGAGTCTTCGTAAATTAATGTCTGTTCCCTTGCCCGGCATAATGCCAGTTTGGTCTCTATGCATTAGTGATAAAATAACCGTGTTGCGTCTGGTGGCCAAGACCTTTGCTAGTATTTTTGCGTCGACGTTTAACAGGGAAATAGGCCTATACGATGAGCATAGCTCAAGGTCCTTTCCAGGCTTGGGTATCACGACTATCACAGCTCTGGACATGGAGGGGGGCAAAGAATTTAATTCAAAGGAGGCAGATAGGATCTCCAGTAGTCTTACAGCTATAGTCTCCATATGTGTCTTATAGAATTCCACTGGAAGTCCATCGTCCCCCGGAGTTTTCCCAGATTGTAGGGAGCCAATGGCGTTTTGTAGTTCTTTGAGGGTGAGCGGAGCGTCAAGCCTCCCGCGGGCCTCCTCTGACAGGGAGGGCAGCGTAATAGTCTCCACATATGCATGGAGATCTGCATTGGAGTATCTCACCTTGGATGTATATAAATCCTCATAATATGAGGCAAAACGGGTATTTATCTCTCTGGGGTTAGACAACAGTCGCCCCGACCCATCTTTGATATTAGCCACTGTAGTAGTTACCGTTTGCTCCCTGGAAAGCCACGCCAGTAGCCTCCTGGTCCGCTCACCTTGCTCAAAGATGCGTTGTGATTGATGTAATAGGTGTGTTTTCGTGGCCGCTACTCTGAGGAGCGCCACTTCACGCACTGCACACTGCAAATCTGCTCTGAGTACCTCATCTCTGGTATTAGTGTACTGAGTTTCTAAATCAGCCGCCTTGCGCTCAGCCTGGAGCAGAGCTGCCCTAGTCTGACGCCGGGTGCGTGCAATCGCTGTCTGATAATGATCCCGAGCGTGAAATTTAAAAGATTCCCAACCAGAAGCAGGTGTCGTTGCAGGGGGATTATCAACCCAGAAGTCCCTCATTGCAACTTCAGCATCCTGCTCTATATCATTATCTGAAATCCAAAAACGTGACAGGCGCCAAAGACAGTCGGTAGGGACAGGGTTCATATTCAAGCTAAGTAAAAGAGGGGAATGATCCGATATACCTCTAGGCAGGTGGGTAATTTCATGAACCAAGTTAAGGCCTCACGTAATACCAGGTCCCGATCCCTGTAATTAAGAAGTCGGAATATAAATGTACGGGGTGGGGTTCCAGGCGGTCCCCGGTTCGGTGGCATCCGATGGGCCCTCTCAATGACAAATTGGGGTGAGAAGCTTGCCTGAGGGAACAGCGTGCGGAGGAGTTTCTCTGTATAGGCAGTGGTACCAGAGCCCTCCGATCCCTCAGGGAGTCCTATGATCCTCAAATTATTGCGACGATTACGATTTTCAGAATCCTCGGCTCTCGTTTCTAGGTGTTTGACCCTTACTTGCAGCGTGTGTAGAGAAGCCGAGTGATCCCTAATCGTGTCTTCAGCCTCCCCCACCCGACATTCAACTTCTGTCACTCGCTTCCTCACCTTTTCAAAGTCTTGTCTGATGCGCCCAATATCCAACTGCACAGTATCGATTTTGGTGGTAAGTGAGGACAGGGAGGATTGACATCCCGTTAAAGCTTGCATCAGAGCCGCGAAGTTGCTTTGTTCAGTGCGAGCAGGGTCCGGGTCTTCCGTCTGTGTCGCCATGTTACTCACTGCTTCCACGTGTGCGGCTGCTCCGGCTGGGTTATTCCGGCTATTACTTCGGCTGAGTTGATCCAGGCGGAGAAGTACAGAGTGAGTTAGAAGGATGTATTCCCCGCGATGGCTGCAGAGCTCCCTGACTAGACGTCCTGCACCATCGCCATCTTGGACACGCCCCACCTTTGCAATTTTTACATTGTTCTATCTTATATTTTATATAATTCACTTTGATATATATTCTGTGTGTGTTATCTTGCACTTTATTATGATTATCTAAGTGTGTTATTCTAGGTACCTGTTCACGTATTTTTGCACAGTTGAATCATATTTTAGTTAGTTAGTTTAGCGCCCCCTACATCCCATTCACCAATACCTAAAGTATCATACCTACCTTAGTTAGGGGAGCTGCTTTCTTTTATTTTTGTAGCTCACATCTAATTATATAATTTAGTTCAGTGCAAAGTATACATATTTTTATCACTCATAAGGAGCCTTTTGAAAATGTATTTTTTTTGCCATTATATTATGGAAAAATGTGAATTATTTATGTATTTTTTATGCAATGTTGCCAATTGATAAGATATTTATAACACAACACATAAGCATTCTTAGAATAACACCTTACAACACATTCTAATACTCTTCCTGAGTACGGGGATACAACAAGTGTAAGACCTTTTCAATGTTTGGACTAATTATGTACTGGACATTGCAACCCGTGTATCACAAAAAAATCAGCCAACACTATATTACTACAGCAAAGTTTAGATCACCTACAGTAGTCCCTGTTCCTAAAAGCCTAACCTACTGGTACGTGGTTGCCCCCATAGCCCTATGTTCACTCGCCAGGAAGTACAGAAGGTTGAACAAAGGGTATACCAAAGAGGTTTCTCTTGTGGTTTCAGTAGTGCAGTTGTTCATAAAGAAAAGGTGGCACCCGTGTCCCACAGGAACATAGCCAGTGGGATATGCCGATGGGTGCCAAGCAGAGACGTGGTCCAGGTAGAAGGCAGGAACATGGTCCATAAACAGGCCACAGTCAGTACAGACAGCAGGCAGAGATGTGGTTAAATGATTGGTCTAGGCAGAAACATTAGGCTTAGGGTCTTGGTTAGGTAAGACTGGGCAATGGGTCAGAGGCTTCTTCCCACCCAAATCTCTTTGAAAACTTTGGTCTCCAGACCCTGATCCAAGAATTACAAAACCCAAAGAAAATCAAAGTTTTCTCCACCTGGAAACACTACTCTCGATCCCCTCACATACGTGAGACCCTGTGCTATCTAGAATCCCACTACTACAGTGGAAGGGCAAAAGATCAGCTCAGGATGCAGGCAAAAACATGGTCAATTAACAGACCAAGGTAATTTCAGGTGGCAAGCAGAGGAAATGTTGATTAACAGGCCGAGGTCTGTTCAGATGGCAGGCAGAGGCATGATCAATTAACAGGCTAAGGTCAGTTAGGGTGGAAGGCAGAGGCAGGCAAATGAATCCAGACAGGAGGCAGAAATGTGGTAGGAAAAAGGCAGGTAGAGGACTTTGGAAAAATATCTTCACCATACTTATCTAATGATAGTGATGTATGGTAGATATGTAAACACTCTCCTATACAGAGGCCAGGCTAGGAGGGACACTGGGGACAGCAGTATTAGGTGTCACATCAAATTATATTTTTGGAGCATAAACAGCATTTTTTTGAGGTCTGCTTGGGTAGTGGGAAAGATATCAGGGAATTGTCTTTTGTGGAGTCTGCTCACTGCATCAGAGCAAATTTGTTCAGGTACGGGGCTTTCTTGATAGCTGAGGGATGTGACAGTCTATTCCTGATAATGTAAGTAGGTGACAAGTCTTTTTGTGGACTTCTAATAAACAATGTAGGAATTGTACTGGGTCATGTTGAAAAGATAGGATACTTTTTTATACCAGGGGATGGTATACCTGGTGGATAAGAAGGGTTGTAACAGTTGATCATTTAAATCCAATCTCCCCATGAACCGATTGGAATTTGTGTATACACTGGGGTTTTTGGATGGGACTGTGTCTTCCTTGAATTTCCAATGAGCTTCTATTATGGATTCAGGAAAGGACTTACACATCTTGTTTGTCTCTCTACTTAAAGCGGAGTTCCACACAAAAATGGAACTTCCGCTTTTCGGAACCCTCCCCCCCTCCGGTGTCACATTTGGCACCTTTCAGGGGGGAGGGGGGTGCAGATACCTGTCAAAGACAGGTATTTGCACCCACTTCTGGCATAGACTCCCATGGGAGTCTATGCTTCTTCCTGTCCCGACCGCGCTGTCTGCTGGGAACACACAGCTCCCAGCAGAGAGCGGGGACCACTAGGGACGCGCAGGGCGACTCGCGCATGCACAGTAGGGAACTGGGAAGTGAAGCCGCAACGCTTCACTTCCTGATTCCCTCACCTAGGATGGCGGCGGCAGCTGCCGAGAACCGAGTGGGTTCTCGGCGTCCCCTGCCGACATCGCTGGACCCCGGGACAGGTAAGTGGCAATGTATTAAAAGTCAGCAGCTGCAGTATTTGTAGCTGCTGGCTTTTAATATTTTTTTTTTTGGCGGTGTGGGTGAACTCCCGCTTTAAGAGCCAAGATCTCTTCATTTCTCAAGCTGACCGACTCCCCCCTGTTCAGCCTGGTGACAACCAGTTGTTGTGAGATGCCCTTCCAATTGGGTTGAACTGTGTCACAGGCTACAGTGTTTTTGAGATAAAGGTGTCAGAAAGGGGGCGGCTTGTATTAAAATTGTCCACATAAAAGTTGGTATCCCTTCTTGAAGAGGGGAAATACAAGGTCCAAGACAATTTTTCCGCTGGTTCTGATATAGGTTGGACAATTAGGGGGGTCCAGCTTGTTGCCCTTTCATTCATATACCCAGAAGCTGTGCACATATCCATTGGCTTTTTGCAGGATTTGTACATCTTCACCTTGTATCTAGTCTCTTTAGCTTGGGATGTATTGCTTTATGCCCAGCCTCCCGCTGAAATAGATGAGGGACTTATATTGTCCTGAGTAACACATCTGTGTCAATATTTCAGAAAATTGTTGGTTAAAATAATTGATCAGTGGCCGAACTTTATAAAGTTTGATTTCTGGAGGGCACAAGGAATTATCGTTGAAGTGTAGAATAATTAAATTATTTTAAAGCGGATCCTGGACATATTTAGTGGAATAGAGAGGCATTTATTGAATAGGATTTATGGACCAGTAAGCCTGCAGTTCATTTTTTTGTTAGTCCCATATTAAATCTGAGACCAGGAAACACACTTGAACTGTGATGCATTTTCACTAAAATGGACGGGCACAAATGGAGTTTGGATTTTGAGTGATAAATTGCTGGGCAAAAAGATTGCATTGGTCCACAACTGTTTTCAAAAAAGATTTCATTAAAAAAAATGAAATACATCAATGGGCATGTTGGGTATCTGCCTGAATGCCTGGCTAGGCTATAAATAGGGGGATTATAAGTGCACATAAATCTGAAGGTAGCCACACAGGGTTTAAAAGTGCATCTGGGATAGCAGTGGGCCCAATCTTTGGTGGTGATGTGAAACTCCAGTACCTGGCCGAACTGCACTGCTGGTACAGGGAATTATTGAGCTGCTGGTGGTTGCTTGTTGCTCTGCTGAGCACCTCATTCTTTTTGGTGAAGCACGTTCTTCTGAATCAGATACCGAATTGCTGCTCTCTAATGCTGGTTCATATTCATAATCTGAGTCTGAAAGTGAACGTTCCGTGCTACTCTCATCCGTCATGCTCAGAATTTGGAATGCCTCCTTACTTAAGTAGAGTTTTTTGGACATGGTATTGACACTAGTGTGGTGGTGATTAGGACCCACTGATATAGTTGTGATGAGGACCAACTGACATGGAAGTGATCAAGATGATGATGTGGCAGTAATCAGGACACTGGTGCTGGTGTACAGCGGTCTAACGTCACGGCAGTGAGGCAGAGATGGCTGGCTGCAATTGGTTCACACTAGACATGGTTGGCCAGAGATCAGGGATACCGTGAGCTGGATGGCAAGGTTTTGTGAGTGTTTAAACTGTGTGCAGAGGCTGAAAACTACTCACAGTTAGCTGTAATGGCTATCTCTTGTCAGCGGTGATCAGGACCCACTGATATGGTGGTGAAGATGATGCTGGTGTACAGTGGTCTGACATCACTGCAGTGAGGGACAGATGGCTGACTGCAGTTGACTGCAGTTGATTCACACTAGACACTGTTTGGCAGAGATCAGGGGCACAATGAGCTGGCTGGCAATGTTTTGTATGTGTGTAAACTGTGTGCAGAGGCTGAAAATGACTCTCAGTTAGTGGTCCTGTACCAAGTCACATGATTTGCTGTGTCAGAGGGACACACCGATCACCGGGATCGCAGGTGCATGCTCTCGGAGCCATGCACGAGCCTCTGCTTCGGGAGGATGTTTAGAAATGGTCACCTGCATTAGCGTACATCCTGTCCAGACGTTTATGTAAGGGAAACAATTAAACTGTCAGTGGTCATAAAGTTATGGCTGATCCGTGTATATGCATAAATACAGTATTTTCTACTGTGTTGTGTGTGACTGTATAGCTAATCAGTAAAGTAGCATATATTATTGTTCAAGGGGTTGTAAACCCTCGTGTTTTGTCACCTTATTGCATTCTATGCATTAAGGTGAAAAAACTTCTGTAGCCCCCCCCCCTGTTTTACTCACCTGAGCCTGTTCGTTCCCTCGGCAGAGACGTGCTCTACGTCTCTGCCTGTTGTCTCAGCTCTTGATTGGATGTATTGATTGCAGAACTGCCATTGGCTCCCGCTGCTGTCAATCAAATCCAATGATGCGGGAGCCAGGGGGCAGGGCCGAGTCCTGCATTCTGTGTGAATGTACACAGAAGCAGGACTCGAGAGCGCGCCCGTACGGATGTCCACCTGAGGAAAGCCTTCTCCAACGTGGGCACTCGATGCAGGAAGGAGCTACCAGTGCCGCCGGGGGGCCCCAGAAGTCAAGTATTGGGGCCACTCTGTGCAAAACAAACTGCACAGTGGAGGTAAGTATGATGTTTTTGTTTTTTACTAAATAACATACATAAGGGTTTACAACCCCTTTAATGATAACTGATGGCCTTTGCGTATTAACTCGTTAAAATGTTTGGGACAAAAAAAAATAAATCCTTGCATTGAAAGATAAGCATACATCTAAATCGAGCCCATTTCCTTATAAGCATGTACACATTTGTTTAAGAAGAATGTGATTGCCATTTCCTAATGCTGCCAGCTTACAGAGAGATTAATAGCACATTTGACCTGGCAGTTTTCCGACACTGGTAAAATTGAGAAAAATGATGGTCCAGAAACCTGACACAGGATTTGATAACATTATTTATAACAAATGCATTATATAATACATCCTTTGCTTCTGCTGTGGAGCAAACTAAAATATTTGGAGTAAAATCCCTCTTTTGCCCAATATTTGCTTTATGTTTGGTCAAATAACTGAGTGAGATAAACAGTGTCAGTTTTGAAAGAGACAAGAAAGAACGTCTAGGCTACAGGATAGCCTGGACATTGGAAAATGGAAAGATTGCTAATAATATTGGCTGAAATGAAACACCACGACATTTGTCATGAATATGTGAATTTTGTGATATGAAAACAATGAACAATTTATTCAAAGTGAAATGTATTTTAAAATCCCTTTCAGCTTTCACTACCAGGGATGCGGCTCAGAATAGAAACCATTAAAGTTCATAAAATATCAAGTTAGCCTGTCACTTCATAGAAAAATAATATTAAATTGGTGGTCTGCAATACTTAATGGGTATTCTAATTTTCATAAAGACCTATCCAATCCTGTCTTTATAAGATAAAATTTTCATATTCTGTAGAATGTATTTCTTCATGGTTACTATTTACATTCTTCCTGCATTTGAGGAGATGGACAGCTCAAGTAAGGCAGCATTTTGTCTGTCTTCCTAAACAGGGATAAAAACTTAATGATCATTGGTTAGCTGTGACCCAGTTTTGCACCCAACATTAAATAAGTCCTGAGAATTTGTATTGCTTTTAAAATGCTCTTGATGTGACAAAAGGATAATATAGCTTAGGAACATGGATAACTTTAATGGGAGCTGCTTTTAATATTCAGTGGTGCAATTCTTCCCTGCAAGATATTTTTTTAGTTTTAAAAAGGAAGCCCTAGGGATTCAGCCGATCATATGAATCCTGCTAGAAGAGGATGCACTAACATACGAAATTGAAGCACTAACTTCCAATAAGAAGTGGGAATGCTGTAGAATCAGTTGAAGAAAATTAGTGTTTCAACAATCTGAGGCCCCATTCACACCTCAGCGTTTTGTAGCCAAAATCCTGAAGCTTCAAAACGCTGGAAGGAGAAAAAAAATCTATTATTCTCTATGGAGATGGTTCACATCTCCACTCCAAATCGCTTGAAGCCAAACGCCTGAAAGTAAAAAAAGTTCTGGAGCTTTTTATGTAGCTCAATTCGGGCATATTTGGCGTGTTTTCATTCTCATAGGCGAACATAGAAACACGTGATTTGCGCATTTTTCTGCACAAATGTAAAGTTACCTTCCAAAAGGAAATGACAAAATTTTAACAGGAAGTCACAAAGTGGCCATATTTATAACTAAAAATAGAGGATACATTCACCCTGTTCGATCCAGAGCCATTTATTCAAATGGTCAAGGCACACCCCTGCCTATACGACAGCAAGGACTCCAATTACAAAAGCCGTGCCAAGAAGAGGAGGGCCTGGGAGAAAATTGGCCAGCAGGTTTTCTCACACTGGAATGGATTGGATGGAAATGTGAAAGATGACAAAAGTAGGTTTAGCAATCATTCTGCATATGTTGAGAAATTGATATCTAATTGCATATTTGAACTGGGTTTTAACCTGTTTATTCATTTTAGCATACAGGCTGCTTGTAGAAATCTTTGTACTCCATACATCTTATCTGACAGCCCCCCATAGGAACATATAGCAAATATTCTCTTTTAATTTTTATTGACCACTTAAGACCAGGAAGCAATGCAGCATTTCATCCGGTTTTATTGATTGTAAACAAACCCTGATGGGTTTTAAAAAAAGCATCTGACCGTATGACGGGAAGCCATAGAGAGGAACAATGTTTTTGCCAATGTCTAGAGGGGATGATGGCTAGAGTTCCCCTTGAACTAAAGGCTACAATGTGGGCAGGTGTAATTAGATACATAAACACATTCATCCCACCTGACCAAAACCCCTCATTTACAAATTCTGAAGGACCACCACCATATGGTCCGTATGTAACCTACACACAATCCAGCACAGCACCACCACCACCCCCTCAGCCAACATCAAATTTCCAGACAGCCTCCCAGCACCAACTTTTTCCACCATACCCATCCATTCCTTCAATTCCAGCTGCCCCAATGTATAATCCCACAAGTCACTCCATCACACCTCAGCATTATGCGAAGGCCATGAATGTACTAGCATCAAATAAACCTGCCCATTCACCAGCTATCACCTATAGACACGGTGATGTTTTTGTGGCTATAATGTCCAACATACTGTGATAGTCTCCCCTTGTGTTGTATATGTTCTTGCAATTACCTCAGGGACAACAAGGTGCAGCCAACACCCACTAGATGCTGTTGTAAAAAAGATGTTTTATACATAATGTTCTATTTTCTGGTTGATTTTATTTGGTAACGTTTAGCAACATATCAATAGTTTTTAGCTTTAGCTCCAATGTTGGGGGGGGGGGGGGGAGAAGGTCAAGAAGGAGTTATTGCTCCTTCTGAGAAAAAAAAAGAGTAAAGTGTTTTCATTACCTGAAAAAAATGGTGTATATGTATTTTTTATTTTTAAATCAAAAATTTTAGAAACATGATTATAGGGTTTGTGTTTAGACACAACTTACTTCAGTGTGATGATTAACCTTCTGAAGTATGTGTTCATTCGCCCCAAAATTATTTGTTTACTACTAAATAAATTGCCATATAACAAAATGACGTGCGCACAGTGGTTAAGTCATCCTGACTGGACGTCATATGACGTCCAGGAGGATAAGCCGCGAACGCGCGTCCCCGGGTTCGCGCAGTGTGGCGATCGGTGGTGTGGTGTGTCAATCTGACACACCACAACTCCGATCATGGTAAATGATGTAGGATCTTTACCATGTGATCATCTGTGACCAATCACGGCTGATCACAGTGTGTAATACGAACTCCACCGCTCAGGTAAATCCAAGCCAAAATGCATGCGTCCTAAACCTCCAGGAGGAGGAGAGCCCCAGGTGCTGGCTAATGCTTGTATAGGTAGAAGTGAACGAAAAAGTCTGGACAGCCGCACACCAGAAGAAAATTCATATGCCTTTTATCCATAGAACAGGATCATGAAGTACACAGGGCACCACAGCATGGTGGTACAGAGTAACTCATAGCACTTCTTCCAGTGTGCAGCTGTCCAGACTTTTTCGTTCACTTCTACTGATCACAGTGTAATCAGAAATTGCCGGTAAACGGCTTTCCTCTGTTCGGGGAGCATTGATTATCAGCTCAGCCCCCATCAGAGGTGCTCACCACATCTGCCAATTGTTGCTCATCAGTAGCGCCTGTCAGTGCCCTTCACAGATCCCAATCAGTGCCCATCAGTAATGGCCGTCAGTACCTCATCATCAGTGCTGCCCATCAGTGCCATCTATTAGTGCCCATCAGTGCCATCTAATGCTGCCCATCAGTGCCGCATATCAATGCCACCTATCAATTCTACATATTAGTGCCTCCTCATCAGTGTCCATCAGTGCAGCCTCATCAGTGTCCGCCAGTGAAGGCAAAAACAACATTTTATAACAGAAACAAAGAAAAACTTTTTTTTTTTCAAATATGTCAGTCTTTTTTATAGTTTGTTTAGCAAAAAATAAAAACTCCAGATGTGATCAAATACCACAAAAAGAAAGCTCTATTTGTGGGAAGAAAATAATAAAAATTTAGTTTGAGTAGTGTTGCAAGACCACGCAATTGTCATTTAAAGTGTGACAGCGCTGAAAGCTGAAAATTGTCCTGGGCATGAAGGGGAGAAGTGCCCTGTATTGAAGTGGTTAAACTGCAAGTAATTATACAGAAACAGGGTTGCGCATGCCCAAGAGAGGAAACCAAAAAAAAACTTTGTTGCTCATAAGATAGATCATGAAAAGAAAGAAAAAGCAAATTAGTGTGTATATAGGATAGAAAGCATATTGATTCTGTAGGAGAGCAAGAGATGAAAGGATACGTCAATACTACTAATCTGATCATCTTTTTTAGCCTATTCCTATAATACAGGTTCTATATTTAAGGAATAGACTAAAAAAGATTAGCAGTTTAGTACTATTGGTGTATCCTTTCATCTCTTGCTCTCCTACAGAATCAATATGCTTTCTATCCTATATACACACTCATTTGTTTTTTCTTTCATTTCATGGTTTATTTCATGTTTTCTCTTATGGGCATGCACACCCGTTTCTAGTTTTTTTAGTTTTGTGTTTTTGCTCTCTGCAGTCCTTGGAATGGATATTGTATAGATAAAGTAAAGCTACATATACATTCAGTGAACAAAAATGAGGCTTCTTATTATTATTTTTTTTATTATACAGTGACATTTTGGTAACCAATAACACATGAAAAATCTTTATTTGTCCAAATGTATAATTAATCAATGGCCTCAAGCTGCCATGGGACCTGTCCTGCTGGAGACATGAAGTAGGAAGCGTACATATCCCTGACATGTGCACCTTGTCTGGTTCCACAAACTCCAGTGCATTGAGCCCTTTCCATAGTGTGTTGTAATGAGTCCTCAAACTTAAATTCATCCCGTTGCCTAACAATTGTGCAGGGCACAAGCAGCTTTTACAGCACAGATTGTGTTTTGTATGTTGAGGACAATTGGTGTGTGCAGGAACCTCCATTTGTTTGACAAGATTCCAAATACACATTCCACCACCCGACATGCTCTTGTTAGCCTATAGTTGAAAACTTGCTCCTGCACAGTTAGATTGTGCCCAGAATATGGCCATAGCAGGTGATCACTCAACACAAACGCTTCGTCCCCCACAAATACATTCAGTAGAGCAGGGCCATTTGTTCCAGGTCTATTTTCTGGAATGTCCAGCCTATCCGTATGCAACAACTGGCCAAATAATGAGTTGCTAAAAATGCCAGAATCAGAGTTGCTGCCATAGGTCCCATTATATACATAACAAAAACAATAGTTAGCAGCAGCCACTACCATTAAAACAAATGAAAAATACTTCTTATAATTGAAGAAGCGACTTCCGCTACCCATTGGCTTCACGATTCTAATGTGCTTCACATCAATAGCACCAAGACAGTTAGGAAAATTGCAGTGTTGTAAGAAAAGATCAGAGATCGCTGACCATTCTTCTGTTGGCTTTTTTAAAACAACATCTTTCAAGACATCCCAAATTGAAGTGAATGTGTCCTGGATTATATAACTGGCGGTTGATTTTCCCACTAGAAAAGCATAGTGCAGACTAACCAGCGATTGTCCAGTTGCTAGGTACCTACAAACAAAATTATATATATTAGCACAAAAAAATGAGTTTGAACTATTTAAAGCAACCTCTATGTCACTTATGAACCAGTTAACCAGAAAGCCCCTTGTGGTACTGCACTAAAAAATCCATACCATTCCAAGGCTACGCTTTTTATCACCACCCTTTGGTCAAGCTCATGTAACCAGTTTTCTATACTGATACATACACTATCGTCAATGCCAACAGACCTCATTTTGTAAATTAAGCATTGATGGGGTACTGTGTCAAAAGCTTGGAGGAATTCTAGATACACTACATCCACAGGCCTTTCCTCTATCCAGATTAAAGCTCAATCGAAAGTTATACATAAAAAAAAAAAGTTTTTACATTCAATTTTGAAATGTGTGTTTTTTGGTGTTTAGTTTATGAATATGCTTTGAAAACAAGCTAACTCCTTTACCTCAGTGTGATGATTAATCATTTAACAGGAGGTATACTACTTCAAAAGTACTGTATGTGTCCATCTCAACATCACTCATGTTTGCAAAGCGCAAAACACCACACAACACAGCAAAGTCCATAAAAAGAACACTGAACACCGGAATAAGAAGATATTTGACCCAGGAAGTGGATTGACAACATAGCAACAAATGATGAAACATATGGTCTTTTATCTATTGGCTAATAAAAAAAAAAAAAAAAAAAGGGGGAACAAACACTCATAATAACGTGCAATGATGCTACGCCCAGGTATGAATGCAGCCTAAGACTAGGATTCCTACACTGCAATTGGTGATTTTCATAATGGGTGAGGTGATGGGGCAACTAAAGTAGAATAATCCTTGATAATCTGATGAGAGTAGTTGACAATATCCTAAAATCTCTAAATAGTTCCAGGGTCCTGTGGTTGTGGTCAGTTCAGCCATTCTCTGTCCTCGTCCTGCTCTGAAAGGCATTTCATGATCTTGGTATAAAGATCATAGTGAAGACCATGACAAAAGGGGTAGATAAAATATCACAATGACAAATCTCAAAAAGAAAAAAACAAAAAGGAAGAATCATCCACAAGCTCCTAGAAGAGGAGCAGGGGGTCAGCAGTTTTGCTGGTCAAAGGGTATAAGTAGATACTCATAAAGACTACTCAGAGTACAGTCAGTCTTCCATCTGTACCAGTCAGTGGTGGCTGGTGCTCAAATTTTTTGGGGGGCGAAAACAAACTGAAAAACACACATCAAATGCAGCCACTGAGCCTTATCAAATGCAGCCACTGTGCCTTATCAAACGCAGCCATTGTGCCCCATCAAACGCAGCCACTGTGCCCCATCAAATGCAGCCTTACTGTGACCCCCACCCGCTCGCCCGCTCACTGTCTGACTGGCACTTACCCCATCTTGGTGGCGGGTCAGGCAGCAGGTGACGGCGGCAAGCTGTGGGATGGGCAGTGAGTCAGGCGATGGCTCCTGTGTCCTCCATGCTTCCCGTGTGTCTCTTCTTCCCTTCTGCTAGGCATCCAATAGGATTGCCTGTACATTTAGCCAATCAGGTGACGAGTATTGGAATCACGCCTCCTGATTGGCTGGGAGACAGTTCAGTGTTATAAAAGCAAATATTCATTTGCTTTTCAAACACACCTGGGTCGGCTTCGAACGCAATGCACTGCGCTCTGAGTCTACCTTTTTTGAAGCCTATTAGAACCTATGGCTCTAATCAGGTGCTTCAAAAAAACCACCCCCGCCGCTGTAATTCAGGTGCCCGGTGTCCAAAAAGGGCCGAATCCTGAATAGGGGTTGGCAACCGCAGCCATGGATAGATTCAGGCTATGTCTGAATCTATCCTTTCTACATATAGGGGGTGGCGTGGAGTAAATGTTCCAGTTATAATGCCCCCATTTTGCCAGCAAACCTAAAACAGTCAATCCCCAACAATGATTGAAATAAACTAAAAAATATATTCTGCTAACTTTGGTATAATAATAATAATAATAATACAAAATACTACTATCTCTACTAATAATAACCTTGGACCCGAAACTTATTTTTTCTTTAATTTTAAATTAATGAATTAAAACTCACGTCAGGTTGTAAATGCTGTCTATTACCCTGCTAAGGGAAAATTTTTGGTCAGCCTTTAAAAGCTGTCTGTGTACCCATGAAAGATATTTTTGTCCTCTGTTCTGTCTGACACTTGTCTTCTGAGCAGAAATTAAAAGCCACCGCCCTCATGGTGATGTAGACATTAATAAAATCCTAATGGAAAGGAAATAGAGAATATAAAAAATAAATAAATAAACCATAATGTTTTGCAACAAAATACAAATATATACAATACTACGGTAGCTTTATTTATATAATCAGGTTATGGATTATAGCCCCAAAGAGCCCCTTTATTTCTCAACTAAACTTTATATCTAATATACAATATATCAACTTCAATTAGAAATTATGATCCTAACAATATCCAAAGGGATAAGTGTAATGATTTATTTTCTCAATAGGTAATCCATAAAAAAAAGTCCAAAAATTTTAAACACCATTCGGCAAAAAAACCCCAGAAATGATGAAAGTAGATATTTTCCCCTACATATACATAGCGGCTCTGCCTATATATATATAATATATTATATATATATATATATATATATATAATAATATAAATATATATATATATATATATATATATATATATATATATATATATATATATATATATATATATATATATATATATATATATATATATATACACATACAGTGCCTTGCTTTTTCATATTTTGTTACATTACAGCCTTTAGTTTCATGTTTTTTTTTTAATCTGAATTATATGTGATGGACCAGAACACAATAGTCTAAGTTGGTGAAGTATAATTAGAAAAATATATACATGAAACTAGTCAGGGTTAGGGAAGTACAAGTCAGGGTTAGGTCATAAAAAAAATATCCAAATCTTTGATGATCCCTAGGAGCACCATCATATCTATCATAACCAAATGGAAAGAACATGGCACAACAGCAAACCTGCCAAGAGATGGCTGCACACCAAAGCTCACAGACCAGGCAAGGCAGGCATTAATCAGAGAGGCAGCACAGAGACCTAAGGTAACCCTGGAGGAGCTACAGAGTTCCACAGCAGAGAGCATTTGTACATAGGATGACAATAAGCCGTACGCTCCATAGAGTTGGGCTTTATGACAGAGTGGCCAGAAGAAAGCCATTACTTTCAGCGAAAAACAAAATGGCACGTTTTGAGTTTGCGAAAAGGCATGTGGGAGACTCCCAAAATGTATGGAGGAAGGTGCTCTGGTCTGATGAGACTAAAATTGAACTTTTTGCCCATCGAAGAAAACGCTATGTCTGGCACAAACACATCACTTCACCCAAAGAACACCATCCCAACAGTGAAACATGGTGGTGGCAGCAGAGAGAAAGATGGATGGTGCTAAATACAGGGATATTCTTGAGTAAAACCTGTACCACTCTGTCTGTGATTTGAGGCTAGGATGGAGGTTCTCCTTCCAGCAGGACAATGACCCCAAACACACTGCTAAAGCAACACTTGAGTGGTTTAAGGGGAAACATGTAAATGTGTTGGAATGGCCTAGACAAAGCCCAGACCTCAATCCAATAGAAAATCTGTGGTCAGACTTAAAGATTGCTGTTTACAAGCGCAACTTGAAGGAGCTGGAGCAGTTTTGCGAGGAGGAATGGGCAAAAATCCCAGCGGCCAGATGTGCCAAGAGTCTTATCCAAAGTGACTTGGAGCTGTGATAGCCACAAAAGGTGGCTCTACAAAGTATTGACTTTAGGGGGGTGAATAGTTATGCACATTGACTTTTTCTGTTGGCCCGTTTAACTTTAGTGCCCTCTTTCAGAATTTCCTAATTCAGAAACAGACTAGCAAGAGGGCACTAAAGTTAAACGGGCCATAATTTTGGGTCCAACGGTGGTGGTGGACAGTGGATCTACATCGGGAACATTTTTAATTTTTTAATAAAGAAATAAAGGTCAAAGGTTTTTTTGATAATACATTTATTTTTAACGGACTCACGCTATGAGATATATCTTTTTCTTGATGCACATGGATATTTAACACTGGGGATATCGTGACACTATTGAAGGATATACTACAGTGGGCTGAGGACTTTTCTCCTGGATTCAACATCGCTGGAGTCTACCTGCATGCCTTTTACCCCTGCAGGGGTTGGGCTATCTGGTGAGTGAGAGCACGAGTGGGGGTGTGGTGGAAGACGGGGGACACCTGCAACACTAACTTCACAGTTTTTCCATCCAAGGGACACATTTAAGAAATCCTTCTTCATATAGAAAAAAGTTTTTCTCCTGGGATGAAAAATATTTTTTCTGAGACATTTAAAATTTTTTTTTTTTTTGTGTGTGTTTGGGACATTGTTTTCACTTAGCACTTTTTATTCATCACTTGAGCTGTTATTTGGATTTTTTACTTATTTATGTTGGGGATTTCACAATATTGGTCTAATAAGTAGGTCACCAGTTTTTTATTTTTGCATTGTTTACAACTTTTGGGTACGCATATACACATATATATATATATATATATATATATATATATATAACTCTCATCACATTGCACTTTTATTGCATAACACTGGGTGGATGAGCCCTTTTGCACTAAATCACAGCTCTTTATGAGCACTTTGGATGTACTAACATACAACCGTGTTAAATATGTGTTTTATATATGTTTTTTAGGAATCAGATTTCAAGCACATTTAGTAGAACAGCGCCAATTCCCCTTTTTCTTAGACATCTACTAGCAAGTCATATGGCTTGGCTCCCGGGGAGGGAAAATGGCTAATTGGGCCCAATTTGGACATTTTCACTCAGGGGTGTACTCACTTTTGTTGCCAGCAGTTTAGACATTAATGGCTGTGTGTTGAGTTATTTTGAGGGGACAGCAAATTTACACTGTTATACAAGCTGTACACTCACTACTTTACATTGTAGCAAAGTGTAATTTCTTCAATGTTGTCACATGAAAAGATATAATAAAATGTTTACAAAAATGTGAGGGGTGTACCCATTTTGTGGGATATATATATATATATATATACACACAACACACCAGAATAGAGCACCTCAAAGTTTACTATAGCGGTATAAGTTATTTATTGGACATCAAAAATACAATTACAGTACAAACCCATTGACCAAGTCAGTCAGCTACCCAATGAGGGGACCCCAGCCCCCCCCAAGCAGCTCCCCCACCCAAAGGCCCACCCCCCCACTCCAGTGTCCCAAAAGGAGACCCTATCACCTTCTCTGCTAGATCCAAACTGGGGAGGAGAGATCCCTCCATGGCCACGGGTGTATGGATCTACTGTGAGGGATAAAGTTAGCTGTGAAGTAAATCACTAGGGTTACCACCTCACCCTTTAAAACCGAGCACATATTAATTACACAGGTTGTGTGGCTGATTAAGGTGATAATTAAACTCACTTGGTGTCTTATCTGAATTAAATTAGCCTCAGAACCTGTGTAATTAATATGTGTTTGGATGAGGTGGCAACCCTGTAAATCACTGACATGCTGTATGAATCATTATGCCGTACAATGGATCTCACCACATCCAGGTCCAGCAAGGAAACTCCTCTCTCTGTATAGGTTTCAAACTGTACACATGTAGGCTGTGTGTGGTCACCAAACACAACGCCAATCAGGTAGCGTGGGTCTAATACCCATTACCTGATTGGCTGAAGGCAGAGGCACTCCAATTGGACGCCTAGCAAAATGGAACAACAGAGGAGGAGGAAGCATGCAGGACACAGGAGCCGTCCCACAGCTCGCCGCCATCACCCGATGCCTGACCTGCCACTAAGATGGGCAGAAGTGCAGACAGCGGGCGGGTAGGGGTCACAGTGGCAGCATTTGATGGGCACAAGTGGCTACATATTATGGGCACAAGTAGCTGGATTTGACGGGCACAATTGGCTGCATATGACGGGCACAAGTGGCTACATATGATGGGGCACAAGTGGCTGCATATGATGGGCACAGTGGCTGCATATGATGGCCACAAGTGGCTGCATATGAGGGGCACAAGTCACTGCATATGATGGGGCACAAATGGCTGCATGTGATGGGCACAGTGGCTGCATATGATGGGCACAAGTGGCTGCACATGATGGGCACAAGTGGCTGCATTTGATTGGCACAAGTGGCTGCATATGAGGGGCACAAGTGGCTGCATATGATGGGCACAAGTGGCTGCATATGATGGGCATAAGTGTCTGCCTATGATGAGGCACAAGTGGCTGCATATGATGGGCACAAGTGGCTGCATATGATGGGCACAAGTGGCTGCATATGATGGGTACAATAGCTGCATTTGATGGGCACAGTGGCTGCATTGATGGGCACAGTGAGGCTGCAACTGATGGGGATTTTCAGTATTTTTCAGTTTGTTTGCACCCCCCCCCCCAAATTTTGAGCACCAGCCGCCACTGGTCAGGAGTCTTCCAGCTACAATGAGCTATTTGGTACAGGTGATGCTGAAAATATCAGTGTCCAGTATGTTCTATATGCCTGGTAAATGCTGGTAGGAATAACCTGCTGAGGTCTATGACAGGTATGTGATGGAGGTGCACACAGTGGTGCATGCCATGAAGGGGAGGATAGACACCTGCAATTGCACATATTATAATGCCGCGTACACACGCGCGTACTTTCCGGCATACTTGGTCCGGCGGACCAGAGTCTGCCGGACAATCCGCCCGTGTGTGGGCGGCGGCGGACTTTTCCGGCGGACTTCTTCCCAAAAGCCCGTCGGACCTAGATTTGAAACAAGTTTTAAATCTTTCCGTCGGACTCAGTTTCGGGCGGAAAGTCCGCTCGTCTGTGTGCTGGTCCGACGGAAAGCCCGCTCGTGTGTATGCTGGTCCGACGGACCAGATACAACACGAGGACAGGGTATTGCATCTCGCGCTCGCTGCAATAGGAAAAACTAATTTTCCTATTGCGGTGAGCGCGGGGCATACCGGGCCCTTAGGTTTGGTATGGATTTTAAAGGGAAGCCCCTACGCCGAAAAAACGGCGTGGGGTCCCCCCTAAAATCCATACCAGACCCCGATCCGAGCACGCAGCCTGGCCGGTCAGGAAAGGGGGTGGGGACGAGCGAGCGGCAAGATTGACATCCTTTTCTAGTCCCGTCGCACCTGAGTCACGTTCAAAATGAACGGACTTGTCCGTGTGTGGGCAAGTCCGTTCATTCTGAAAGTCCACCGTAACTCCGGCGAAAGTCCGTCGGAAAGACGGGCGGACTTAGCCCGCGTGAAAATCCGGGCGTGTGAAAGTCCGTCCGTTTTAAAGTCCGGCGCACCTGGCGGACAAAGTCTGTCGGAAAGTGTGCCGGACCAAGTAGGATAGAAAGTCCGACCGTGTGTACGCGGCATAAGAGTATACATATAAACTGCGTTTCATAAATCATCCACGGAAAAATTGTCAAGCAAAGATGTACAATGCCCTATTAGGCATTAAAGTAGAATAGTACATCATCCAGCCTTTCAGTGATAATCTGTTAAAATGGTTGTACACCCTGTACAACCACTTTTCCCTACAGGTAAGCCTTATATTACTTATAGGCGCTGGAAATATCTCCTAAACCTCCACAGTTTAGGAGATATTTACAATAAAGCCATGTACCAATGTCTACGGCGCATGTGCACTTTAGAAAGGACAGATCGTGCCATTTCTAAAGTGGGTCATGCCGCGACTGGCGGCTCCCACGCACATGCGCGGGAGTGATGTCATGCGACTCCGGCCAGTCATAGAGCCGGAGTTTGCGGCCCGGAAGGAAGAGGGGTGAAGATGGACGTTCGCTGCTAGTGGGGTCAGCGGTGACATTGCAGGCTTCGTTTTCAGGTAAGTGACACGGTAGTGCATAGTAGCCCATTATGATTTACCTTTGTAGGGAAATAAAGAGGAAGTAAAATCCATCAGGGTTTACTTCCTCTTTAAAGTAGATATAGCAGCAGATTCTATGTATCTTATATTAGCAGAATTAGCATGTATCATTGTGTGTGTACGCATCACTTCACTTTAATTCTATCAGAAGTTCATCTGTGACCCAAACGATGGAACGCAAACAACTGATAGATACTGTATATCAGTCTAGCCTCACAGTGGATATAGACTGGTAAATATCTTATAAACTCAACAGTCAATCAGTCATAATTTAAACATAAATAAAAAAATAAAAAATGTTGTAGCTAAAAAGTCCAAAATATTTACAAATAAAAAAAAATGAACAATAAAATACAAAAACCACATAAAAAATGGTCATTCAAGTTCAAGTCCCGAAGGGGACCTCAATGACTTAAAATAAGCAAAACCTCAAAGCAAACAGAATTAACTTTTTGTGAAATCTTCCCAAAACAAGCGTAAACTAAATAAATATTATGTGTTTATTTATTACAATAAACAAGCAACATTAATATTGTCATTTAGACTCAGTGGAACTTGAAATTTCAACCTGTAGATCCATTTGCCTCCTACTGTCAGTATATTCTTCATAGTCTCCACTAGTAATAAACATACTGGACAAAGTCAGTCTTCTAGACATTCGCTGAACACTTAAAAAAAAAATCTCAAACTCGTTAAAGTCAAAGAGAACCTTGTTTTTTTTTCTTGCCCTTTTTCATAGCCAATTTGATACAGTAGCTTTTGGGGGGGAAAAATTATCAGCAACTGAGCACTACATGGGGGTACTAATGCAAATATATACACATATAGACATTTGCTGCGGGAGTAGATTTGGGGATAATTGTCATGGTGCAGATCGTCATTGTTACACAGTGCCACCAGTAGTGGTTCACCTGCTGGTGGCACTGTGGTGCTCTGGGCTGATTGCTGCAGTTCCAGTGTCCACTAGCAGTTGTCTCCCAGAGGCCAGCAGGCCCCAGTAATCAGTTCCAAATGGTCTCAGCTGCTAGCAGAACATATTATGCTGCTCCCATTAGCACACGGCATGCCAATTTTTTTTATTGCATTCCTTGCTGCCAGATCCTTATGCCTGTTTATCCTGCTTTGAGCTAGCCTTGCATCCTGTACCCTGCTGATTACTCCTGCTCCTTGTTCCTGTACCCTGTCTTGATTCCTCCCTTTTTTGCACATCTAGTATTCCCTGTTACCCGTGTCCCTCATTTGGTATTTGTTAGATCTCTGTTAGGTTAATTAAGTATTTTGTCACTGGGGTTTGTTCATGTTTACTGTTTGCTGGTGTGTGATTGTCTTTTGTTTCACTTTAAATAAATTTCACTTTAAAGATATATACATAGTTTGGTCCAAGTTTTCTTGTGTAGCTACATATATCTGGTCATCCCAGATGCTGACTCCTGACATAACACTGACACACACTAAAGATCAAATGAGCTACACTTGGCAACTGGGAGCCATTTGTTTGGAGTATTTACTTCCTTTTTGTCAAGATGCACCAAGCAAAGGTTATTTGTCATGTGCAATTTGAGATGAAGACTTTTGTTGGTCATTTTTGCAGGATCTCACTGGTGAGGAACTGTTGGGAAGCATTCTGACAGTACATGCTTTAGTTTATAAGGGTAGGTTTTCACTTAGTGAAATACAGCCTTTGGTTCGGGTCTGTTCAGAATAACTTAAAAAAAACTTCTTTAAATTTTTGGGATGATTATTAAAATATTACACAGATTCCTTTCTCTAGCAGTATACTGTTTATTCACAACAGGTGCTGTTGGATTGTGTTGCTGCTGTGCACTCTTTGGTTGAGCAAGGGAAATGCAAACTGACCTTAGTTCTGCCTCTTCTCCAAGCCTGGTCAGAGCTATCTCCAGTGTTAGATGATTTACACAAAGCCAGCTAAACATCAAGAATCTCTTCCTTTGTTACCCTTAATAACCACAGCTGCTACTGAGTGTTCTTTACCTACTGCAGATCAGTACCCTGTCAGTAACCACACTTTCTCTGCAATCCATTGAAGGCTCCCCCTGCAGTACCATTTACCTTAGCAATCTCTCAGATCTCTTCCTGTACTTCTGGTACTTATACTCCCCAGTACTGTTACTACTTTTCCATCAGCAGTACACTCTGGTCAGCACTATGCAACTAATTGCAGAACTCCAGTATCTAAGCCGAAAAAGAAACAGAAGTTTTCTCCAGCTCATAAAATCCTATCATTATCCACTGCTGCCTCAACCATTATTTAGCCAGTTCCTAATTCCATGCTGCCTGCTGTTGAGGTACAGCCTACTAATGGGGTCCAGCTTCTTCAATGCTGCATGCTGATGGGGTGTAACCTGCCATTATGCTGCCTGTTGATGGGGTCCAACCTGTTGCCATGCTGCTGCCTGCTGATGGGGTGTAACCTGCTGCCATGCTGCCTGCTAATGAGGTCCAACCTGCTGCCAACAGTCACCGATTTGGCAAGTGATTTGACATGTCAAATCACATGCCAAATCAGCCCACTGTGAACGTGAGCTAAATCTCACTTTAAAGATATATATATATATATAAATTGTTTGGTCCCAGTTTTCGTGTGTGTGTGTGTGTGTGTGTGTATATATATATATATATATGTATATATGGTCATTCCAGCTGCTGAATCCTGACAGTCATGTCCAAGGGTCATTGGGGTGTCACTTCTATACAGTATATGATTTTCAGCTTTCGCTGAACAAGGGACAGAACAAGCAAATGTTTTTCATCCGAACACCTGAACAGCCAAAGTTTGGACCGAACCATTGGCTTATCCCTACTAGGGAGATTCTGCATTTGACTTTTGCATTTCAATTGTTTTTGTTTACAATAGCTATTTGGAGCTATAGTTCATAACTTGTTTATACAAACAAGCTATAAGGTAAGCTTTTTTTGCTATATGCCTTATATAATTTAAATTTTTAAAAGCACAGTACACAACATTTGACACAATATTGCAAACTATCACAGCAATAAATAAATAAATAAATAAATAAAATAATTTTTTTTTGCTAATTTTCTGCTCTGTTGGCACCCATCACATGGATATGAGGTATCGAAGATGAAATATTTCCCAAATATTTCACACAAATGGCAATAAAACATTTAACCTTATTCTAGTAAAAAAATGTCCCTTTTTTTACCCCATTTAGCCCTCGTTCACACTGAACACGGTCTTGGAAACGTGCAACTTCATCTGAAATCGCACAATTTTAGAGCCATTACTTTGGTGCAACTTGAAAAACATTTGTGCGGCTTCATGCATAGATGTCTATTGAAGTCACACCGAAATCGGCAAAAGTAGTGCAGGAACTACTTTTTCAAATCAGTGTGGCGTCGCACCAATTGTAACAGTGCCACGACCGGCAATAGGCTGCGACTTGTCATGCGATTTTAACCTGTCAAATTGCATGATAAATTGCTTCAATGTGAATGAGGGCTTAGGGAGAATTTTCTTTCATTTTCTGCTCTGTTGGCACCAATCAAATAGGAGGTAAAGAAGTCTACGAAATGAGCACACAAATAGCAATAAAATTTACCATTTCTTATCTAAAAAAAAGCAAGGCCTAGCACCCTCTTCATCTCCTTGACGCATACAAGGCTGCAGGGAAATTAATTCCTGGATATTGGTTCCAGGAATTTCTGGTATATAACCTTTGCCTCTACTTGGTTGACCAACCATACTTGTTACAATTTTTTATAGTTTATGTACATTTTTTCTATTTCTGCAATATGGAGATGAGTATGTTTAATGAACATCTCTTTACACAAAGTAGAGCAGTATTTAATTTCATCCAGTGTTGAATTTGGTAGCTTACATTACTCTAGTAACTCGAAATGAGGTTGGCAAATAACAGTCACTTATTTCCTTACTAAAACAAGACTACACGTTAACAAAAATCTACAACAGTTCCTTAACATAGAAAAGATTTTTACCTTGCAATGCCAAATGCTAACATATTGAAAAAAATATTAAATAGAATATTTTGCAATTTTTGTGGCAGCAAGTACTTGTTTTCTGTCCATGGGCTCATCTCCCTGAGTAAAGCAGGCTAATGAGAACAGGTGTATTTCATTCACTAATTAGTCTGGGTCAGCAGGAAGATATAATGGCTACTTATTTTTTCCATCCTACACTTAAAGCTTTTCCCTCTATGAATGATGTTCTGAATCCTATCCTTAGGAATAACAAAGTGTTAGCATTGCAGTTTTATTCTCCTCATTTAAAGTATTTTAAATGCATATGTGGGGTCTGGAGAGAACTCATACATTTTCCCACAGGTTAAGCTTTAATATATAGTGTGTTCAGAAAGCAAATATTTTTGCATGCATCCATATATAAAGTTTGGATAAGACAATAGTTTTAGCTATTAAAACAGTAAAATGGGATCAACATATTTTTTTTTTTTTTTTACATAAAGGATTTGTATTTGTTTCTTGAATTTTAAAATGTTTTACCTTCTGTGATTTTTTGATAGAAGATCTTGTAAGATAATCTGCCAGTCTATCATTCGTTCCACCTATGGTTGCCACCTCATCCCTTTAAACCCGAACACATATTAATTACACAGGTTCTGTGGCTGATTAAGGTGGCAATTAAACTCACTTGGTGCCTTATCTGCATTTAATTAGCCTCAGAACCTGTGTAATTCAAAGGTGTTCAGGTTTAAAGGGATGAGGCGGAAACTCTAGTTCCACTTTGGAGCAGATTTTTCCTCTTTAGGATAATTCTAAAAGGTTGCATGCTATGACCATGAAACACTTTGATTGTTAAAAGTATTTGCTCAGTAAAGACCTGACTAGATAAAGTATTGTGTGATTTATTACGTTTCAGATGGGGATCAAAGCACATTTAGGAATATTTATGCCGAAATTCAGAAGAAGCAACAAGATTGAACCAGTTCTAAACTCTGTAGGAAGCAATGTAAGTGAAGCCAATTTAAAGGACGGTACATTTAATTATTGTGATTGGTGAAGAGAAAGATCATCACTAGAAATATGCTAATGACTTGGGCATTGTTTCTTTGCAGCTACAGGTACAGCTAAGGGTAAAAAGTGCCTCCTATTTTTCAAATAGTCCCTTTTTCCAATTTAATATAAATGTCATTCTTCATTACTTGATGAATAATAACTCCTCACATTAGAGAGAGAGTAAACTCCCAGTGGAATATCAGGATGTCAGCTAAAAAGATTACACATACATAGTAGAGGTTTTGGAAGATATAACTCACAAGATAGCAGGAGTGTTACAGAATCCAACCATATCCATTGTCATAGTATTCATTCATTCCCAGGCACTGGGTATTGAATGTCATGCTACCTCGTACACTATTATGTCATCTGAAATATTTTCATTTGTTTTTGGGAAGAAGAAAATTCATTGCATGCAATCAAAACATTTGAACATCACAGGCAAAGGGTGCTTGTCTTAACATCAGTTTTGTTCAGTCCACAATAGCTGATACAATGAATAAATCCCATTGCCAGGTTTTATCTGGTACACTATGCCATATCCAGTGTTAAAGGGTATGAGAGAAGGTACTCCTTGCCATGAGGAGGTGTAGTGCCCAACAGTAATTTGTATAGCGGATCAAGTGGCATGGTGTCTACCTGCCATCTGCTAAACATTTTACAATACAATATTTTTTAGACGGGACAGGCAACATGTAGTTCAAAGCCTTATGTATTGGTTAAGAAAGTGACAACTTGTTAGGTCACTTATGTAAACAAAATAATCCTTATATCAAAATATCTTAAGAAACCCAGTAGATGACAGGTTTAGAGTTAGAACCATGGTAGTCCCAGGAGACTGGGAATCACTGACTTGGAAATAACCAAAAGTGATGTTGTCTCAAGAGGAGAATAATACCCAGGAAAAAACGTGTTCTTCTGTATAATTAATGGTACAAGAAATGACAGATAGTAAGTGAGTAACCCATGAAGTTTTATATGGTACCAGAATCCTGAGACCAGTTTTCCTGAAAGTTGTTTCTTTAAAGAAAACACATACTTTAAATGGATGGGAATGGGTTTGCAGGAAAAATAAGGTTTGTGGGACCATCTTACCGTCATCCTAAATGGAGCCAAATGGTGTTGCTTCCAGTATTTGATAGAAAGCAAAGAAGTCTTAGCTAGGCCAATTGAAGACCTTGAAAACATAAGAGATGATCTGCCCAACCTTCATGCTTTGTTTTACACCCCCTTGCCTATGATTCCAGAAATTAATTTATATATAGGGTCCATGTTTAGCTTCTGAACTTCAACTTTGAAGTTTGCTGAACCCTGCTCAAACCAAACTGAGATAATTTTGCTCATCGCTATTCCTGGGCCATGCCAGGCAACATGCCCTCAGCATGAGGTACCCCAAGGCAAAGTACCTTGTTCCCATGTTGATGAGGACAAGAACCTCTTCCCTACAACCTTGGATTAATGGTTGTGAGGGGTCCATGGTCAGGGAGCCTATTGGAATCTAGAAACCCTTTTAAACATAAGGGGGTCACCAGATACTACTCCCTCCAGGTGAAAAATTAAGTGTGGATAGTACCTCTACTTCTGAATAAAAAAAACTCAATAGTAAAAAAAAATAAAAATACACACACAGTTTTTGACAAGTCCTTTAATTAAAAAATGTTTCACAATTTAAATTCACCATCAATCACATCATGCAGCAATACAGATCCTATCAATCAAGATGCCCAACACTCACCTACCTGCCAATAGAAAAAACATGCTACCCACCAAAACGTTTGAATGTGTCGCTTGACTCTCACCAAATTACATTTCCTTATTCTGCTGCTGCACTGTAAACAAAGTGGCGGGGTGTCCTGCAAAACATTATCGGCCATATATGGACATGACTGTATTTGGTCAATGTCATCACAGGAATCCCAATTTCCTGGCCAGCCAGGCTTCATGCCTACGTAAGGGCCTGGAATGGAACTTGGGGAGCCCCATGCTATTTTCTTCATGGGTCTAACTTAAAATCCATACTAGATCTGAAAGGCCTAATGTTAAATTCATGGGGGACCCTGTGCCAATTTCTTTGGACAGCTGAATGTGCCAGGCAGTGATGAGTCACTGATAGTTAGAATGTTGGTGGCTGCAGGCTCCCTAATAACCAGGAGCCCTGAGCATGAAGCTTTCACATTTGGCAGTGATAATAATACTGCTGTTAAATGTTTAATTTCACACTGCAGCTGGAGGTTTGCTCAGCCAAACACCTGTTTATTCAGCTCTTTGCACAGGAATTTCCATAGACTGTGTACACAGTGCTAAAATCTCCCTCATATTATTTTTCCTTCTGGTCAAATGTTCTTAGCTTATAGTGTTTGGGTAATGTTCTGTTTTGGTGAATGTCCTTTCATTCTTATGACTTAAAGAGGAGCTCCAGTCTTCCCCCAAAAAATTAAGTCAGCAGCTACAAATACTTATTCAATTGGCTTCCGGTGATCTTGGGTAAGGGAAACCGGCAGTGAAGCCTTCCAACTTCACAGCCAGTTTTATACTGCACATGTAAAAGACACACTTCTCTTTGTGAATGGTCCCACAGTCTTCTGGGACCTTTGTGTGTCCCAGAAGGCTGTGGGGGGAAGGAGGAGGGAGCTGAACATCTTCATAGATCGCACGGTGATCGACCCAAAAGTGGGAGCTGGTACCTGTCAAAACCAGGTACCCCCTCCCTCTTCCAAAAAAAGAGTCAAATGTGTCAGTGGAAGGCAGAGGATGCAAACAAGCAGAACATCCTCTTTTGGGTGATGTTCCACTTTATCGTTCCTATGGCTATTTTCTCTTAGGATTGAATGATAAGGGAATGTTACATTAGCCCAATGACAAGCAACAAATAAAAACATAATACACACATTTACAAACATTAAAGAGGAGGTCCACCCTGGGTGAAAAATTCTAAAATTAGTAGCTACAAATGGTGTAGCTGCTGTCTTTTAATATTAGGGCATTGGCTCCTGAGTAGGGGAACCATGCAGTGCAGACTTTTGGCTTCACTCCTGATTCCCTATTGCGCATGCGCAAATCGAGCTGAGCTTTCTAATTGGCCCAGCAGCAGGGGGGGAGGAGATCCCCTGTTCCCCCGAAAGGTGCCAAATGTAGGACCAGAGGGGGGGGGAGCATATAAGCGAGAGTTCCACTTTTGGCTGGAACTCCGCTTTTAGTGTAATATTCATTACTTTATGTGAAAGATTTTACATTTTTTATACACAGATGCCTTTACATACAATAGGTTTCATGACACAAATCTGAGACATCGAAAACCTGGGAAATAGCCATGACAAAATACTATCAAATGCTTTTGTAAAATAGGTTAAGTAAGAAATCACAGTGTTGATATTGGTGGCGATGCATGTACCCAGTCTTAGTATGGGAAAGGTAAGAGTGAGCAAGGAGGAACTAATGCCACAAATGCTACCATTTATGACGTGTCTAACTCTGAATCACAGTACTGGCAGTTAGAATGTTGGAAATAGCCTATGGCGATGATAGGGAGATGGGTACATTAGGCATCTATATATCCCTCCTTTCAAATTTGGTCTACTAACCTATGACTATGAGGATGATTCTGTAGTTTTGGTTTTGGTGATGTCTCTTGCTCTCATTTATTTTTATTGCCCTTTTCCCTGCTGTGCATGTATAATGGATGACCCTGATGACCCCATAATACAAAATTACAAGATTCACAGCTAGCTCATTTGCCACACACAGCCAGCATCAGCTTCCCCTGCTTCCAATGTTATTTAGGCACCAATTTTAAATTATCTGTGCAGGATGCAAACACATTGGCTCACTTATTTCCATGTCCTCACAGGAAATTCTAACCACTTTACCTCTAGAAGATTTAACCCCCATCCCCCCCCCCCCCCTCATGACCAGGCCATTTTTTGCAATACAGCACTGCATTACTTTAACTGACAATTGTTCGGTCATGAAATGCTGTACATAAATGAAATGTTTGTCTTTTTTCCCACAAAGATTTTACTTTTGATGGTATTTGATCACAACTGGGTTTTTATTTTTAGCGCTATAAACAAAAAGATACTGACAATTATGAAAAAAAATCAATATTTTTTACTTTCTGCTACAAAACATATCCAATAAAAAATATAAAAAATAAAATTTCTTCATAAGTTTCACAACTTCAATACAGGGCACTTTCCTTCTTCCTGCTCAGTCCAATGTTCAGATTACAGCGCTGTCACATTTTGAATGACAATTGCATGGTCATGTGAAGCTGTACCCAAATTACATTTTTATCATTTTTTTCCCACAAATAGAACTTTCTTTTGGTGGTATTTGATCACCACTGGGATTTTATTTTTTTGCGCTATAAAAAAAAAATATATATATATATATTTTGAGAAAAAAAAATGTTTTTCTTAATTTCTGTTACAAAACTTTGTAAATAAGTAATTTTTCTCCTTCCCTGATGAGCACTGATGAGGCTGCACTGATGGGCACTGATGAGGCAGTATTGATTGGCACTGATGAGGTGGCGCTGATGATAAGGCATTTATATGCAGCACTAATAGGCGGCACTGATGGGCACTCATAGGTGGAACTGGTGGGCACTCATAGGCGGCACTGATGGGCACTCATAGGCGGCACTGATGGGCACTCATAGGCAGCACTGATGGGCACTGATAAGTGGCACTGATGGGCACTCATAGGTGGCACTGATGGGTGGCAGTGAAGAGCACTTATAGGTGGCTCTAATGGGCACTGATGGGCGGCACTGCTAAATGGCACTGATAGACATCACTGATCAAGAGGCACTGGCATGCCATCCCTAATGGTCACTGGCATCCCTGGTGGGCTCTAGTGGGCTTACCTGGTGGTGATGGGTGGGCATACCTGGTGGCCATGAGTGAGCAACCCTGATGGTTATGGGTGGGCATCCTTGATGGGTCTGTACTGACAATCAATGCACTTATTGTCAGCACAGACCCCCCCCCCCTGTCAGGAGAGCAGCCTATCGGCCCTTCTCTACTCGCACCTGTCAGTGCAAGTAGAGGAAAAGCCGATACAGGGCTTTTCCTGATAACACTGTGATCAGCTACGATTGGACTACGTCATAGACTCTTTACCTAGATCAAAGATGCGATGTGTCGGACTGACCCACCACACCACTGATCGCTACGCTGCGCACCCCCGCAGCTTATCCTACTGGACGTCATATGATGCCCAGATAACAGAACCACTTTCCAGCCATCATTTTGCTACATGGTGAATGGGAAGTGATCAAACCAATATGTATTCTGCTATATACTTTTGGTAAAAATATCCCAACAAGTGTATAATGATTGGTTATAGCATCTACAAACTATGGTATACAGTATATACTGCAATTTTTTTTTTAAACTAGTAATGGCGGCGATCAGCGACTTATAGTGGGACTGTGATTTTGCAGCAGACAATCGGACACTAACTGACACTTTGTCAGAAACCATGAATCAGACTGAGACAGAAGTACAGTTAAATCACACTTGTTTAATAATAATAATAAAAAAAGGTAAACAGAGTAAACGTAGTCAAAACATAGCCAGAGTTCAGGAACTGGAAAGGATAGTCAGACAAGCCAAAATGTCAGGCAGCCAGAGAACAGTGTAGTAAAACAGGATTTGAAACCAGAAGGAATGTCAGCCAAGCAAGTCTTTAACAGGAACACAGGAGAGCGTCTCTAGAGATGTGACCAAGGCGAAAGCAGAGATCATCTGCACTGGACAGCTTAAGTAGGCAGGACTGACGAGCAGGATATCATCAACAGGTGAGTCACTGTAGAGAGATAGGAGCTGACGATTAGCCGACAGATGAGCGGCCAGCTTTGCGAAGGAAAGGCTGAGCCCAGCCCTGACACACTTCTGACACTTTGTGGGAACCAGTGACACTAATACATTGATCAGTGCTAAAAATATGCACTGTCACTGTACTAAAGACACTGGCTCGGAAGGAGTTAATTATCTAGGATGATCAAAGGGTTCAATGTGTATCTAACCAGTGTTTTTGTGTACACAGTGTGCTGCTGTTACTACTTTGCAGGGAAACAAAATCCAGCACAGCCCTGCTGACAGGACAGAGCTCTGCATTGTTGACATATGTAGAGCTCTGTCCAGCCTGTCTCATTGCTGATCAGTGGGTGTCGGCGGTCATCCACTGGCCAGAACCTGCTATTTGGCTTCTGCTGTGACTAATCATAGCAAGCAGCATGCCTCCCCCTACACAGAAGTGCAGAATCACGTATATATTCTACACAAATATATTCTACACGTATACATTCTACACACATATATAATTCTACACAGAACAGCTGCCCTGTAGCAGTAAATCTGCTATAGGGTGGACGACAAGTGACTAACCATGGTTTTCTGGCCAAGATGTTGCATCTGATTCTGCTTCATGCTGTCATGCTATTTAGCTGTATAAATTTACCATTCATAAAAACAGAGTTTTTTGTTGCACACATTGCAAATATGCATGCCATCATGCTGTGGCATCAAGGCGCCTCTGAAAAGAGCAGTTTCTACACTAAGTTTCCAACACACACACATACATATATATATGTTATGACTTATCGTCATAATGAATTATGACAACTTTTGGGGAAAAAATCAGGTTAGAAGTAGCAAATCCATCTGTGTTATTTTCAACCTTATATTCTACTCTGAAGAGGAGATAATGCGTTTCATCTCTATTATTTCTGTAAAGGTGCTGTGATAGCTCTCTGTCCCTTCTTTCTTTTTAATGTTGTAATCTATTCAGGTCCTTCTTTCTCTTGTATTCAAGGTGTCTGCATGCTGTCTGTATAGTATATGATTAAACTCTGAGCCCTAAAGTTTTACTTTTGATACTGCTGTTAGTTACCTTATATAATTCAGTCCAAATGTTCTTGGTCCCAGAACAAGACATGCTCAGTTTTTTTTGTCCCTGAGCAAAATTCATGAGTTTCTCAATGCTTGTCCATTTTTTAAAGGTTTTTCTGAAAAATCTTGCGCTCAATCCACCTCCATACTAGAGCCCTACCTTCCAAAACTACAAATTACAGAGTGATGTTATTTCACATACTGTTGCCTGATTGGGACTTCACCGGGCACTTTCTGTGACATTTATCAATCATTTAGGATCGTTAAGCCATTAAACTGATAATGTTGAAGAGATTTTTCAAAGTGGCAAACAGAGTCTCAATCATTTTAAATGGGAAAAATGAAAATGTTTTCCCTTATTAGAAAACTATGGCAACATTTAAAAACCTGACAAAGTGAAAAAGCACAGGGATCAGAAGACCCTACCCCCACATGCTGACAATGCTGCTGTCTGCTGTGCCTCCTGTTCTCATTCATCCAGGGTTGCCAGGAACTGTGTTACTGGCCAGGTGAAAACCGAGGGAAAAAGTCAACGATAAGAAAACTGATGCAGCCACCACATCTAATGTTTGGTAAGCTGCAATATAATACACTTGTTTGGGGTTTATTACTGCTTTAAGAACAGAAAATGGTATGAATCTGCAAAACAGATTTGCTACAATCATTTCAAAATATATACTTTGCCTAAAGAGATTGTTATTTTCTCAAAGCAGAAACTACTTGTTAATAGTAGCATACTCATTTTGAATGTCTAAACCCTAATATATTGCTTTGAAAAAAATATAAATATGAGAGATTTAATGCAGCAAATTCAGAAATTAGAATAGTAAACTATCCTTTAGAAGTACAATGAAAACTTTAATAGTTAGAACTGGAAAAGGCTCTAGTAGTTCTTTTTATTCTTTTCTATTCCATTATAAATAAACCCTATAATTGTATTATTTTTGTTTTCTAAATGGTCTTCTTTGATTAGCTAACATACAGTAATGGAAATCACAATGTGGAGTATTGCAGTTAGATAAGTGGCCTCTAGGTGGTAATGTTTACTACTTTTCAGTATTTCAAATATATGCTATTGCATGAAGTAAGCAAAAGCTTCAGCAAAACAGTTACTAAATGTCATTATTTGAAACAGAACATTTTGAAGAATATAGCAATAATATCATTGAGATCAGTAGAATAAATATATAATCTTATCCCAATCATTCTAACCAAACAATGACAAAACAATCAGTTGCATAAAGAACAGTAAATATAGATTTTTTTCCATTACCCTTTATGAGTAGTAATGAGTGAATTTCCCCGGGTTTGATTGACAAACAGTTATGCAAAACATTCTCAAAATCCAGAAAATCTAAACATTTCCTAGAATATAATTTAAGTCTATGGGGTCAAATCATAATATCCAATTTGTTTCCTTGTGGGTCTAATAAATGAGCCATCATCATAAAAAAAAAAGTCATAGGAAACAGGGCACAGGTCTTGATGTCTGTTTAACCACTTGACCTCCAGAAGATTTATGCCTCTTCATGACCAGGCCATTTTTTGTGATACGGCACTGCATTAATTTAACTGAGAATTGCGCGATCATGCAACGATTTACCCAAATAAAATTTATGTCATTTTTTTCCCACAAATTGAGCTTTCTTTTGGTGGTATTTGTTCACCAATGTATTTTTTATTTATTGTGCTATAAACAGAAAAGATCGAAAATTTTGAAAAAAAAAAAAACAATATTTTTTACTTTACCCTATAAAACATATGCAATAAAAAAAATTAAAATCAAATTTCTTCCCAAATTTAGGCCAATATGTATTTTGATACATGTTTTTGGTAAAAAATGAATTAATAAATAAATAAAGCGTATATTGATTGCTTTGCACGAACGTAATGGTGTTTACAAACTATAGTATATATATTTCTGGAATTTCTATTTATTTATTTTTTTATACTAGTGATCAGCGACTTATAGCAGGACTGCGATATTGCGTTGTACAAACGGACACTAACTGACACTTTTGACACTTTCCAGGAACCAGTGACACTAATACAGTGATCAGTGCTAAAAATATGCACTGTCATTGTATTAATGACACTGGCTGGGAAGGGGTTAAACATCTCAGGCAATCAAAAGGTTAACTTTTGATTGTGGTGACTGGACAGCAACCGGAATCATCCCATTAACATTGTAAGAGCGATTGGCGCTTCTCTGGATAGTCATCAGCCAGTGTGGAGGTGGTGAGACTGAAGAGAATCGCATGATTGTGTCATGAGCTATACAATGTTTGATACAAGATGTTTTAAATGTAAGTGGACTGGGTATTGGTTTTAGATTAAAGATTGAACTTTACAATATTACACTAGTGGAACCTTTCTTTTTCATGTACCAATGGACATGCACCTTTTCTACAAGGAACTGTGGAGAAGTGGATTGGCTTATTAAGGAATCTTTGAACAACTGATTCTCATGGCTTAGTAGCCCAACCATGAGAGTGGTAGGCAAATACTTTTGGTGAGTTTTGACCTGATGGGAGCGGGTCTGATGCGACACATACGGTGGTGGATACTTTTTGGATACTTGTGTTTTTTCTTAATTAGGACATCACTGAAAATATCATCACATTTTTTTTGCTTGTTTAAAAAGGACTGCTATTGGACTCTTGTTTTGTTTTTGTTTTTATTTTTATGACATTTTAATTTTATTATCTTTTTATATTTTTTATACTTTCTTTGCACATGGAGTATTATATATATTCGACTATTACATTTTTATATTGAACACTAAATTAATTAGGTGTTATTGTTGTGCTACTCTGAATTTTGCTTTATATGCACTTTGGTATATATACGGTATTTCATTTTCACTGGTTTTGATATTTATGTAATGTTGTATGTTGTAAGTAGCAGCATTGGTTTTATTTTTTCTTTGTTATTTAGAGTGCGGGAGATCACTATTATATAACTGTGTGCCTAGCCAGTGTTTTTCTGCACTGTATGTGCTGCTTCTACTAGGGAAAAAGAGTGATTTTTTTTCCTTGCTTTGCAGGGACACAAAATCTATCACTTCCACCCTGTCAGAACAGAGTTCTGCCTTCTATACATGAGCAGATCTCTGTTCTGTGTGCTTTACTGATGATCAGCGGGTGCCAGCAGGTATCCAGTGCCCGTAACCCACAGAACACTTTCTGCTGCGATTATTCACAGCAGAAGCGGCCTGCCATCAGCGTGCTCACGCTCCCCCTTGGAGGAAGTGCAAAATTATTTTTATATAAGTGATCCTGCACAGGAGCGCCACCCTGTAAAGGTAATCCTGCTATAGTGCAGTCTGGAAGTGCTTAAGCTGTACATGGTGTTATGGAATAGCTTGATGTTCTAGATAGACTCTGAGAGGAGGAGGGGGAAGAGAGCATGTTAGTAATGCTGGAAGACAACTATATATACTATACAACTAGTATAAAAGTTCTCTTTCAGAAAGTCAAGTATTCTCTGGGTGTGCACATGTGCCCAATCTCTAGTTTGTGCCACTATGTCTTTCAGGACCTGCTCGCCCCCTACTATTGTCACAAACAGCACATCTGCCTCTTATTTTAGACCCTATTCTCATTGCAATATTTTGAGAGGTGATTAGAATGTCTAAACAAAAGGAAAAAACTATACCCAGTCTCTGCTGTTCTATATGTCATCCCTGTTGTGTAAATGAAACTATCGTGACTGGCAGCAAATGTTTGGTTCTTTTGATGAACACTAGTTACTGCACACCAATTTAGCAACATGTACAAATGGCATCTGTATTTTTTTAAGACCTTAGCAAGCCAAAATTAAATATAATACATTTAATATGTATAAACCCTAAACGATTCAGCAATACAAACAAAAACCCGCTATGTTTGTTACCCTAGCATAAAATACAATCAAAAAATGTTAGAGGAAAGAAACATGAGTTTAACAAAAGAAAAAAAAAACACTTGCTGCTAATACAAAATATTATCCTAAGAAGCAGATAGGCTGACCATCTATGGGCAAGCTAGTTGTACTAAAGTGGATTTATCAAGCCCCTCAGGTTTTTTTGTACGATCACAGCCGAATATGATTCAGATTTTTACAAGGCAGCACTTCATAAGTATACAACACTTCATATTAAAACAAACAGACCAGGGAATCTGGGCTAAGTCATAGACCAAATATAGTCAAGAGTGACAATATTTGCAACATGACACCACCCATGATCCCTGACCTGTTTTTTTTTTTTTTATTGTAGACAGATATCTATCATTTTGTGGTGTTAGCAATAGTATCACAAAATGACACATTATGGCTGCCGTATATAAATAAACCAGCCGGAGATCTGTCATTTAGTGGGGGTAGCACTATTGCTGAGCTAATGCTAGCACTTTTTTTGTGAATGCATAAAGAGAGATACTATTCAACTCATTCACCTGTGTGAAGGCAGATACCAGGGGGGTACATTTTTAAGGGAGCTTCCAGATTCCAATAAGTATGTGTATATGCGCCACCCTAATTCTTAATAAAGTGCTCAGTGCAATATAACATTTCTAACCCTGTGTATATATCAAAACATTTTTTAAAAAAAAAATCCTATAACACAATTGCTGTACACTCTAATGCCCCGTACACACGGTCGGACTTTGTTCGGACATTCCGACAACAAAATCCTCGGATTTTTTCCGACGGAAGTTGGCTCAAACTTGTTTTGCATACACACGGTCGCACAAAGTTGTCGGAATTTCTGATCGACAACCACGCGGTCACGTACACCACGTACGACGAGACTAGAAAAGGCCGGTTCAGAACCAAGCGCGGTACCCTTTGGGCTCCTTTTGCTAATCTCGTGTTAGTAAAAGTTTGGTGAGAGACGATTTGCGCTTTTTCAGACTCGTGGCTTTCAGATCGTTTTCTGACGTTCAGTTTGTGCTTGTGGGTTTGTATCTGCTCTTCAGTGCGTGCAGTCAGTTCGTATTGGAGTTTTCTGTGCGATCTTGTCAGCTCGTTGCTGTTTTTCAGGTCGCTCTTCACAGGCCTTGCTGTTCTTCAGTGCGTTCTGTTACTTCGTTCTGAGCAGCCGACCGTTTTCTAGCCATGTTTCGTATGCGTACTCCTCGTAGAGTTCGTGCTGTGCGGGGGCTTGGTGTTGGGGTCCTGACCTTGACACAAGTCCAGTCCATGAACAGGGTGAGGAGGAGTTCATGGACCAAGAATTGGTTGCTCCAGCGTGACCAGTTCTGTCACATGCCTTTGCTCCGTGAGATTCGTGAGAATAATCCTGATGATTTCAGGAACTTTCTCAGGATGACGGACCCCGTGTTTCACCGTCTGTTGGCTTCGCTGACCCCCCATATTAGCAGGCAGGATACCTGCATGAGGCAAGCCATCACTCCGGAGCAGAGGTTGGTCGCTACCTTGCAGTATTTGGCCACAGGGAGAAGCCTGCAGGACCTCAAGTTCTCGACAGGCATCTCCCCCCAGGCTCTGGGGATCATTATCCCAGAGACCTGTTCTGCCATCATACAGGTCCTGCAGAAGGAGTATATGAAGGTAAGATTTGTATCCTTTTATATCACATTTTATTGTATTGAATGTTTGCTAATATATTGTGTTTCTTTCCTCATTCCCTAATTACCATGATTGTAATATGCTGTGAATGTCCCCTTTGTCCTCATGCATGCTGGATTTTTATGTAATTATTATTTTAGGTCCTTCATACATATTTGCCCTTCACTGACCTCCCCAGCATGGTGTCTCTTGCTCTATATTCACCTCATGTAGTCACTTAACAATGTATTTTATCAGCTCCATAGTAGTGCTTTACCCCAAACACCCCCTAAAATGTTTGGAAATGTTATTTTTGATTTAAATTCAGGCAGAGTGCCAGAGGCTTTTTTTTGTGGTGTCCCCAAATTTTTTGTAACCCTCCCTCCCCCAACTGCTAAGTCAGCTGATTCTCTATCTCTATCTATCCTCAATCATCTATCTGCTGACTATGCCAAACCCATACACACTATACCCACCTCTTTAGTGCTCAGATTTATGGATGAATTGGCCAAAGCATGTAGTGCAAGGGCCTGCCTGTATACTTTCCAATGGTACTGTTTAAAGTTCTTGTATCCTATTATGATCTTGATAGGTAATAGCAGAATGTCCAAATGTGCTCAAATGTGTACAGTGTGTATTTATATCTTTGTATTATGACACTTCTTACCTGTCCAGTGGGCTGCCAATAGTGTAACTAAGGAGGGGCTGTTCCAAGTAATACCCTGTATTTAGGCATTCATCTCTAAATGAAGTGAAGAGGGTTACCTGTCCAAGAGTTCCTCCCCCCTATAATGTTAGAAATGGCCCATGAGAGGGGGGGGGGGAATATGATAGGTGTACCTTATACTTTGTTGTTGTAAAATTCCCCTTAATAAATGCTATCTGGAGGTTGACCCATAATGTTTGTGTCTAATCTGCTTGCCAGGTTTCTGTGAAAAAATAGTAATGTTTATTGTTTTTTCCTCAACAGTTTCCTTCCACGCCACAGGAATGGCAGACTGTGGCCTCCCACTTTGCCCAGCGGAGGGGCAATTGATGGGAAACACGTCCACATCGTCCCACCACCCAACTCGGGGTCGTACTATTATAATTACAAGGGGTTTAATAGTATAGTGATGTTGGCGGTGGTGTCGGCTAATTACGAGTTCTTGTATGTGGACGTGGGGAAGAATGGCCGAATGTCCGATGGTGGAGTGATCGCCCAGACGGAGTTCTACAGGCGTCTCCAGAATGGCAGCTTGGACTTGCCACCTCCAGAGGACAATGTTGAAAGTCTCCCATTTGTGTTCGTTGCTGATGAAGCGTTTGCGCTGGGGGACCACCTGATGCGGCCATTCCCGATGAGGACCCTCACCCCGGAACAGATGGTTTTTAATTACCGGCTGGCCAGAGCCTGAAGAGTGGTGGAGAACACATTTGGAATCCTGGCCAGCCGGTTCCGATTATTTCTGACACCCATCCATATGGCGGAGTATAAACTGAACCATATAATACTGGCATGCTGTGTTCTCCATAATTTTTTAAGAAAACATTCAGCCAACTATGCTGGCTCAGTTGGGCCTGAGGCCGGAATCCCAAATACATCAACAATGACGGCGCTTGAAAGTGGCCGTCCTGGCTTGCCCTCCCTGAATGCCCGTGATGTCCGGTTACGCTACCTGGAGTTCTTTGCGGGTAGGGAGGCTATCAATATGCCAGACAATCTGTGACACCTTTTTCAAATAAAAAACAACCAAAAGAAATTCTTGGTGGACATTTACTGCTTGTGTTTGTTTTAGCTGACCCTGACAGAAATGTGTTGAGTGCAGAAAATGTCGTGATTGGGTAACCTTATAAAGAATAGTGTTGGCTGGTACTTCCTAAATGCCAAAACACATTTTACTACAAGTGCACTTGCAACTGCACTGAACCTGCACTTGTAGTGCAAAGTGTATTTGCCCTTAGGAAATAACCCCCATTTTTGCATAAAACAGCAATTACATCACCCCAAAAGTGTTGTAGTGTTGAGACAATAATCCACACATTCTTGAGTAAGCCACTTTTTTTTATACCTGCACAATCACATGTGCATTTACGAAAGGTTTTTAAAACAAACCAACATGTTTGTTGTATAACAATTTTTGGGGGGGCATTATCAACAATCGAAATATCCATTTCAGATAAAACAGGCCTGTGTAAAACCAACAAGAAAGCCAAAAAACTTGAACTTACAAAGTTCACATTAGGTAAAACCTGAAGGCTATATCAGACATCAGTATTTAGGAACTGTGTTTGATATAGCGTTCAGATGGGGGGAAATCACCCCTGGAAAAGCCAAATTTGGAAGATGCACACCAATTTACGAATGTCAACATGTGCTATCTGCCATCAGGGGGGATTAAGGGACGTGTTTTGGGGGAGCAAGCCCTTCCTCAACGCTACTTTATAATTGAGTAAGGGGTTGCACCCCCAAAACGCGTCCATTGATCTCCCGTGATGGCAGATAGCACATGTTGGCACACTGTGTGCATCCTCCAAATTTGGCTTTTCTAAACATTGTAAAAATTTTAGTAAGATAAAACAGGTGATTTTGTGGGGTTTAAATGCGCCCCAAAACATCAATGATGTTATTATTTTTTTTAATAACATCACTGATTTGTTGCTGGATGTTTTGCAATTGGAGATTACACCCCATGATCTCCCCGATCAGTATCTGGGCACTTTCAGATGTAAAGCGTTCTGGATCACGATCACCTAAAAAGAGATAAAGAACAAAAAAAACAGGTCTCAAAAATCTGCCACCATCCATCTCTTTTACCTGAGCCTGTGGTTGCAGACACTCACCTGTTGTGGTGCCAATCTCCACCACATCTTCTTCTTCCTCCTGCTCAGCTTCTTGGGTTGGTATTTCCCCTTCTTCCAGAGGGGGGGGTCTCTGGTCTCCTCAGATGAGGGGTGTCCTCAGAGTCTTTTCTCCCCTATGTAAAACAAAAATGGTATAATTAGCACACAGATATTTGATGGCAGAACTAGAAATAGGAAACATTGCTTGGAAGTGGGGTACAATTGTCTATTTTAGCCGAGTTCCAAGATGTATATTTTTTATTGTCCTTTGTCAAGCTGCAATACTTTACCTGTTTGGTACAAGCTTCACAGATGTAGCCCCCCCTATAGTATACATTGGAGCACCTGTGTGCCCCCCCTAATAAAAATGGTGTTCTGGGGTCCCACACTAGTGCTCCAGTGTCCAGATGTGAAAACAGCTGCTCAGTGTCCTCTCCTTACACACAATCTAGTTGGTATTTCATTCTAGTAACAAACCCATCTACACAAACAAATATTTGGCATCCAAGTAGGCCCAAAAAAAAGTGTGAAAATGCATATAGCCTAAACAATGGTGTTCTAGAGGCCGAAAGAAAAATGTTTGATACGAACGAATAATGGGCCCATGAACATTAAAGTTGACCTTTTTAAACGTTACAATTACTAAAAGCATATGGAGCAGAACGAACGGAATAAAGACAGAAAGAATAGGAACACAGCACAACTACTTACTTTTTTGCAGCACTCTCCGGATCTTTCGGTACTGCTCTGGCTCTCTCAACTTCAGGTCCGACCACCGCTTCCTGAGCTGATCTTTAGATCTTCGTACCCGGAAATTCCTCTCCAGACTCCGGACCACTTTACCAATGATTTTGGCCTTTCTGATGTTGGGGTGGGGGTAAGGCCCATATTTTCCGTCATAGTCGGACTTCTTCATGATGTCTACCATCTCCAACATCTCCCCAAACGACATATTTTGGCCTTAAAATGTCTCCTTCTGGATCGGGACGTGCCTGGATCCGGGCTTTCCTCCTCCTCCTCCTCGTGGTTAGAATTATCACGCACCTGTTGTAACTTCACCATCATGCTCTTCCCCCACTGCGCCGAACGAAAAGGGGCGGGGAATACACTAGAAAGAACGTCAGGGACGGGCGGAGTTACACGCATGCGCAGTGTGTATAAAGCGTAACACGCGTGCGTATTACGTACGATCTGTGAGCGGAGGAAGGAGCATTGGACGCGCCGATCGTAAGAACAAAGGTAAGAGACAAACTTGGGCCTATACTGCTTCTAGATTGAGGCCTATATTGTAACAAGATTAGGAGAGTTTTGTCTGACATTAGGCTTTGTCTTGTGTTGTGTCTTGCAGTGAACATGGATATCTTAATGAGAGATACTGACTTCATGTCACTATTCATTGATATGCTAAGTGAGCTGCCCTGTCTGTGGGAGATTACCCACCCCCATTTCAAGAACCAAGCAAAGAGGAAGGCAGCACTGGAGCAATTGTGTGAAAATGTGAAGCAGGTGATCCCCATGGCAGACATCACCTATTTAAAGATATTAATTGGTTGCCTGAGGAGCACATATCTGAGGGAGCGCAAGAAAGTCCTGGATTCACAGAGATCCGGAGCAGCAGATGACATCTATGTCCCCAGGATGTTGTACTACGACAGGCTGCACTTTCTGGCAGGCCAGAATGAACCCAGGCCATCCCTCTCAAGTCTTCCTTCCACGCTTCCTTCCCCCCTGGCTGAGGCTTCTGACGCCCAACCTGGGCCTTCCAGGCCATATGTGGAGGAGCCCAGATTGAGCCAGGTATAGCATTCCTCTAAATATTTCTGCTTGTCCAATCAATGATGTTAACTAGATGTTAGTTGGGAGTACTAATTTAGGATTGTAGGTAAATAGAATTTCCGCGCTCACAGACCACAGGCTTGCAGCTTCCCCTTACTCACCCCCCACAGGGATGAGATAAGCAAGAAAAATGGTATATGAATAGGGGCAGATGGCGCTACCTGAATTGGATAAATGATACTGTGTGTAGGCTGAAAACTTATATATCCTGTGTATTCTCCTCAAAATGGGCTACCCAGTGCATTGATTCAAAGGAACAAAAAAAATAAAAATAAAAATATATGGATTGTATTTGAAAGATGTGTATCTATGTGCCCAATGGGATTAATATCCCATATCTCTAAGTGCAGACAATTGTAAACGAGCCTATAAAGAAAATATATATCAAAATACAGGTAAGCAAACAATTCATCAATGGTGATGACACCAAATTATAATTAATAAGTGTAGCAATAGCACACCCCTAATGGTGTATAAGGGGTTAACGTGGACCAAATACTCCTTCCACCTGTTGAACTAGCTGCGAATAGTTAATATAATCAGTCCACGACCAGTGCCTTATATTGGTTGAATATTCACGCTATATCTCCGTTGTGCACAATATATAGAGCTGGTAAGGCAAACCCAGCACTCTTCTTCACCATGAGAACAACCAATTGTGAATTATAACAGCATATAAAAACCAAAATGTGCCAAAGGTATGCAAATGTGCCAAAAATTGAAATAATAAAAAAATTGAAATTAAAAAGTACAAAATAAAAAGTGAATTAATAAAAGTCAGTGTTTATGAAAGTCCTCAATTAACATTCAGTTCATTCAAAAGTTCTTGCGTAGAGTGACTTTGGTGATGGCAACGGTAAATCTGCAGTGACTTAGGTGCTCCTTGAGGGGGAGCACCTAAGTCACTGCAGATTTATTTCTCTTGTGGTACCACAGCCTGGGGACATAGATGTCATCTGCTGCTATCCGAATCTCTGTGAATCCCGGACCAGACTGCCCTCCCTTAGATATGGACTCCTCAGGCCACCAATTTTGATGTTTAAGAATTGATGTCTGCCGTGGGGGACCCAGGCTTCACTAATTTCTGCTGTTGATCCAGTGTTGCCTTCCTTTTTGTTTGGTTCTGATCCCTTAATAAAGGATTTTTGTTTTGAATTATACTCTCCTATGTGTTTTACTTCAAAAATGACAGTTTGTTTGTGAGGATTCAGGTACATTTCAAATATACAATGTGAAATGAACAAGGGACACCAACAACAAAAAATCTCCTGGAGATTAGATAATAAAAGATATCAATGGTGTTGGGGTAACGTGACACACAAAACACACACAAAAATATTCTGGAGTAAAAATAAAAATAACATTGAACAAAGATCAGCCTTGGAAAAAATCCAAACATTAAAGAAAAAAAAAGGCTTAAAATCCAAAAAAAAAAACCATAAAAAATATAAAACTGTCAGATGTGACAACTAATAACAATATATTGAGGGAATCCTTCTAAAAAAAACACAAAGAAAAGTTTGTGAGAAGTGTGTGTGAATATGAGCAGCAAAACTACTTAAGTCTTGTCACATTATAAAGAAGAAGAGAGTGCGCTGTATTAAACCATTTTGAACATTGCAGCGTGACGAAAGTGCTGTATCCATTGCGAACGCTAAGTTTACCAGAACGAGCTGTCCCGTGTCGGAATTTCTTCTGAGCATGCGTGGCACTTTGAGCGTCTGAACAGGCCACACACGGTCGGAATTGACGCGATCGGATTTTGTTGTCGGAAAATTTTATCTCCTGCTGTCCAACTTTGTGTGTCGGAAAATCCGATGGAAAATGTCCGATGGCGCCCACACACGGTCGGAATTTCCGACAACACGCTCCGATCGGACATTGTCCATCGGAAAATCCGACCGTGTGTACGGGGCATAAGTGGATTCATTTCACTTTAAAGATTAATAATAATAATACAGACAGACAGACAGACAGACAGACAGACAGACAGACAGACAGACAGACAGACAGACAGACAGACAGACAGACAGAAAGACAGAAAGATAGAAAGATAGAAAGATAGAAAGATAGATAGTTCAGCGCTACTGTAGTGATAACTCAAATTCTACACCATGTGCGAATCATAAATGATTATGATAATATAATCATCACAATATCAGACAACATAAAAGTCCTTATTATAAACAAAAATTCTTGATTGTTGTGATTTTCTGTGTTATTCTTTCACCACCGTGTTTTTCTTTAAACACTTATGCCCCGTACACACAGTCGGACTTTGTTCGGACATTCCGACAACAAAATCCATGGATTTTTTTCCGACGGATGTTGGCTCAAACTTGTCTTGCATACACACGGTCACACAAAGTTGTCGGAAAATCCGATCGTTCTGAACGCGGTGACGTAAAACACGTACGTCGGGACTATAAACGGGTCAGTGGCCAATAGCTTTCATCTCTTTATTTATTCTGAGCATGCGTGGCACTTTGTCCGTCGGATTTGTGTACACACGATCGGAATTTCCGACAACGGATTTTGTTGTCGGAAAATTTTATCTCCTGCTCTCCAACTTTGTGTGTCGGAAAATCCGATGGAAAATGTCCGATGGAGCCCACACACGGTCGGAATTTCCGACAACACGCTCCGATCGGACATTTTCCATCGGAAAATCCGACCGCGTGTACGGTGCATTAGTATTGTGCTCACCTCCACCAGCTATTTTATTTTTTTATTTTATTGTTTATAATAAGGAATTTTATGTTGTGTGATAAGACGCACATTTTCACCCTGAAAATCGGATGCAAATAGTGTGTGCGTGTTATACACCGATACTGCAATTTGGGCTGCCTAGGAGGGAATGGGGAGGGGGGTGGGACAAGCACCTTCAGATTACATACAGCGAGAATCTCCTGTTTACTGAGCGGCCTCTGTAATAGGAAGTCTCCTGGGCCGGCATTGGACCACTGTTCTGTCTATAATAGAAGCTGGTCCAGGAGGAGGGACTTTGTATTAAAGAGGCCGCCGAGTAAACAGGAGATTCTCGCTGTATGTAATCTGATGGCGCTTGTCCCGCCCCCCTCCCTGTCCCCTCCGAGGCAGCAGTAACATGAGGCAATAGTGAGGCTGCATATGGGCATTGATCAGGCTGCAGATGGGCATTGATCAAGCTGCATTGATGGGCAATTGTGAGGCTGCAGATGGCATTGATCAGGCTGCAGATGAGCAATGGTGAGGCTGCATTGATGGGTACTGACTCTTATTTTGCTTCAAAGTTCTTTATTTAAAATTAGAGTTTTTTTCCTGAAACTTCCCTCCTAAAATAAAGGTGCGAGTTATACGCCTGTGCGTGTTATATGCCGATAAATACGGTATATTATCAGAATTACTTGTGATTCACACATGGTGTGGAATTTGAGTTATCACTACAGTAGAGCTGCATATATATATATATATATATATACATATATATATATATATATATATATATATATATATATATATATATATATATATACATATATATATATATACACATATATATATATATATATATATATATATATATATATATATATATATATATATATATATATATATATATATATATATGTGTGTGTATATATATATATATATATATATATATATATATAGAGAGAGAGAGAGAGGATTCCAATAAGTACCTCTTGCAGACCCCCACATCCCTTTTTGGCACAGGAATCGTGGATGAGGGACCATTTGTATTGCAACATGAGGGAGGCTTTGCCTCCCCCACTTGCGAGGTACCCTTCCAAGGCAAAGGTATGTGGCCTGGTATGGGACAGGAAGATAGCCCAGCTATTTTGCCCCTCTTTCTTGACCATACAGCCTGCATGTCTGGGTAAGGACCTTTTATGAATTTTAACATGGAGCCCCCATCTTAGTTTATTCATTAAAGAGCCAGTACCATTTTGTCCTTGATCATAACATGCCAAACACCTTCAATATTGGGGGCATCTTGTCCTCAATATTAATGGGAAAATAACCTCAATCCCACATCTTTGTGAGATGTGGGAGTCTGTGGGAGGTACTCAGATATCGTCTCCCCCTTAAGTAATTGATTAGATGTACATCACAGCCCTTGTTACTCACTTGTGTTATTACAACACTCATACCATGAAAAAGTCCTATATTATTCCATATTTGGTCAATGATGTCACCTAGGACCCTTTGGCCCATTTGTCTACAAACAGAAGGTGGCAGGGATCTGTTATTTAGAGGTGGAAGCACCATCACTGCTACATAACAGAGTTCCAGCTGATATTTGTAAATATGGGCAGTTTTTTTTTATTTTTGCCTGTTTGCTGAAAACTTTGAACAGGCTAGATGTGGTTCAAACCCATTTTCAATCTGAACCGAAAGCTTAGTCTTACCCTCATGTCATACTTTCAAAGAAAATACTGCAGTGTAAGTATGTGTATTTATCTTTACAATATACAGTCACAAGTAGCAGCATATGGAATTGTGTACAGTGTTCTTGCCAATGCCACAACATGTATATGTACATGCACAGGCACACTTTTCAGCCACAGCTATGGCTTTGTCACTCCCAGTGGTTTTACAGTGACCATTATTAATATCAGTATAAGGGGAACTTATAAAGCAGTGAACACCTACTCCGGCAAGGATGGGGGCAGGGGTACAAGCAAAGATACAAAGATATTTGTAACAGGGGACTCGATTATAAGGACAGATAGGGCAATCTGTCACATAGACTGTGATCACCGAACAGTATGTTTACCAGGTGCTCAGTTTTGGCACATTGAGGATCGGAGAGAAAGATTGTTGGGTGGGGTTTGTGTGGGCCAAGCTGTTGTGGTACATATTCATACAAATGAGAAGGGTAGAGGATGATGAAGCAACCTTGAAAATGATTCCAGGGACGTTGGTGTTTTTATTAAAGAAAAGAACATCCAAGGCAGTATTTCCTGCACCATAATCCACAGCAGAGAGGCAGCAGAAGCTTGGAGAGCTAAACAAGTGGCTGAGAAATTGGTGTAAGAAGGAGGGTTTAAAGTTCATGGAAAACTGGGACGACTTTGCAGTTGGTTACAAGTTCTACAGCAGAGATGGACTGCACATAAATAGGGAGGATGCAGCTCTATCGGGGAAGACAGTCAGAAGGTTAGAGGAATGTAAATCAGGATGTGGGGGATCAGTGAGAGGTAAACTGTACAGTGAACGATGGTCAAAGTGTGCACGGAATGCATATGTGGACAAAGTTGGGGGGTAGGTGGCCTCAAACCAAAGAAAATGAAAGCATCAGAGACCATTGCTAGCAGGCTTGCTTAATCTAACTGTAACATAGGAGTAAGCAAAAATAAAATTTTATACACTTATACACAATTAAAAAGTATGTACATAAATGTTAAGTCTGGTTAACCAGTTCAGTAATGGGCACTTTCACCCCTTCCTGCCCGGGGCAATTTTCAGCTTTCACTGTGACTGGACACAGCGGGAGCCAATCAGCAGGTTCGGCGGCCACTATAGCCACTGGCCACCCACGATCGTTCGCTGGAGAGACAGAATGGCAGTCTAAGTAAACAAGGTAGACCATCGTTCTATCAGACAGGAAGAGAGAGATCTGTGATTCCTGTTAATCAGAAACACAGATGTCTCTCTTCCTCGTTTCAGTCCATTCCTCACACAGTAAGAAAGCACACCCACTGAACACAGTTAACACTTTGATTGCCCCTGAGGTTAACGCCTTCCCTACCAGTGTCATTTATACAGTGACAGTGCACTTTTTTTAGCACTGATCACTGTATTGGTGTCACTGGTCCACAAAAAGTGTCACTTAGTGTCATATTTGTCCGCCGCAATATCCTAGTCCCACTAAAAATCGCTGATCACCGCCGGTACTAGAAAAAACAATTTAAACAATTGAATAAGTCCATAAATCTACCCCTTAACTTATAGACACAATAACTTTTGCACAATCCAATCAATATATGCTTTTTGGGATTTTTTTTTTTTACCAAAAATTTGAAGCAGGATATAAAATGGCCTAAACTGATGAAGAAATTTGATTTTTTTTTTTCATTTTTTTATTGGATGTGTTTTATAGCAGAAAGTAAAAAATATTCTTTTTTTTTTCAAAATTGCCGGTCTTTTTTTGTTTATAGCGCAAAAAATAAAAACCACCAAAAGAAAATTCTATTTGTAGGAGAAAAAGGACATCAATTCTATTTGGGTACAGCATTGCACAACCGCACAATTGTCAGTAATGCAATGCCATATCGCAAAAAATGGCCTGATCAGGAAGGGGGTAAAACCTTCCGGAGCTGAAGTGGTTAATCACCACTGTTTTATTTTTTGCTAAAATTGGAAAAAAAAACAGGTTTTCTTCTTTTCTGTTATAAAATTTTGCAAATAAATTATCTTTTTTTCATAAATTTAGGCCATAATGTATTCTGCTCCATTTATTTGGTGAAAACAACACACATCCATGTTTAATCTATAGTAAGATATAGAGTCCACAAACTATGGTATATACAGTATATCTGAAAATTAAATCCTGATGTCATAGGCTTGCGCACAGGTTGTGCCGAGTGTGCCTGGGCACACCCTAATCACCCTGTGCGGAGCTGATATCCCTTGCTTCCTGTCTCCCCCTGCAGTGCTGCCAGCTTCCCTCCTCTCCTCTCCCACCAGCAGCTGCAGGGGATGTTTCAAGGTAGAGAGTGGGAGAAGGGGCCAGTAAATATTTAATTCACCGGCCCCTTTATTTTCTGAATGTGAGTACCAATCACTCTTGTGTTAATTTTTAACTGAAGCATAGTAAACTATGGGGTAGATTTACTAAAACTGCAGCACTCAGAATCTGGTGCAGCTGTGCATGGTAGCCAATCAGCTTCTAACTTCAGCTTGTTCTATTAAGCTTTGCCAATAAAACCTGGAAGCTGACTGTTTTTTCTGCAGAGCTGCACCAGATTTTGCACACTCCAGTTTTAGTAAATAACCCCCGTATTTACTATGCTTCAGTTTGTGAATGAAAAGCAAGCCACTAAGCACAGAGCACTTCCCATTCTTTCACTGTCCAGTGCAGCTGAGGCTGCAGAGAAAGGGACTAGGGAATATCTGTCCTCCGTCCATTTCTATGTCTCAAAAGTGAGACATCAGGGGTCTGTTTAGACCCTTGATATTTCACCAAAGCCCCCCAACCGGGCTCCTAAAGACATTGTAAAAATGTAATAAAAAATAATATTGTAAAAAATTATTTAAAAAATAAAATTGTAAAATATAATAAAGATAAAAAACTACTGACACCGTTCTCTGACCTACTAACACCAATCTCTGCTCTATTGACACTGTCCACTGCTCTACTGATATACACACATGTTTGCTTGTACTTTAAGGTGCACACCCTAATGCAATAGGCTGTGCACACCAATGCCTGATGTACTGATGCCCTATCTCATTTCTTGAGGCCTGAAAATGCCAGGATAGTACAAATATTGCTCAAATTACCACTTTTTGAAAAGTAGATAGTCCAAGATAATTAGTAAGATGCATGGCAAGTTTTCTAAAGTTGTAATTTTTTGTCACAACTTTTTGGAAAATGAAGACGTTTTCAAAAAATGTTTTTTTATCACATTTTTCTTTTACATATCATCACCAGTGCAGTACAGCATCATCATATAACTGGTGTGGCAGTGATCAGGGACATTGACTGGTGTGGCAGTATGTAAAAAAAAAAAAAAAAAAAACATTTTTAATATATATATTTTTTTTTTTTACGTTTTTTTTTTTTTTTTTAACATATTGCGACCCGAGCAATACAGTGTTATCATAGTAACACTGTACTACTCTAGGGAAGTGATCAGAATTTTTTTTTAATAGTATTGGTATAAGCAACTATTTTTACTGAATGAAACTGATTCATTCAGGGAGTATTGTTGTGATTAGCTGTGATTGACCACAGCTAATCATATGGTACAGATGAGCTGTGATTGGCCCTGTCTGTACCATGTGATCACTGTGACCAATCACAGCTAGCAACACAGTGGTACACAATGGATGGCATGAAAGAAAGTCATGCATTGTTTACAATTTTACAAATTGTGCTGTGATTGGTCATAGCGATCACATGGTACCGGTACAGTGATCTGTCATCGGCTGTGTTCGGTGGACACAGTGGGTGACAGATCGTGCCCTCAGTGCAGCTGCAGGGCCACGCGCAAGGCACATTCCAGGAGCATGTTATATGACGTCCACCCAGTATGCAGAATAACCCGCTTGGCCGCTATTTTGCAATAGGCCAAGCGGGAAGTGGTTAATAAAATAGAGGAACTAGAACTTAGAACTAAGACTCACCACCAGTATACCCATCCCACACTTGAGTTTTGAGTTACCGTCTTCTTAAGGGGGCTGTAAAGTGGTTGCTCAGCAAACAATGTCTCAGTTACCAGACAGTCCACACTTCCTCACAGCTGTGGCTTGCCTCACTCTCCAAATCATAGACAGGTGCTGTCTCTTTTTCAGGCCTCCCCTGCAGGGAGGTTAACACTTTTGTGGCCAAAGTCCTTGTAATCAGGGTTGGAGGCTCTTTCCCACTCAAAGTTTCTCCTAGACACCGAATTCCAGGTCCCAAATAGAGAGCACTGTAAGTCAGTAAATCCTCTCCTCTCTAACCAGACTGCCCCAAAACCCCTCATCTTGCATGGGTGAGAACCCCTGAGTGGGGACATGTACTATATCTCCCATCCAGGACATGACCCTGGAATACTGTACAGAAGCTAAAAGTATGCATGCAAGTTACTCACTAGGGGGAAATATAGGACTGAAAAGGGTCTGGAGGTCCTTGTAGATCATAGATGCAGCAACAGTATGCAGTGCTAAGCCTCAACAAGCAAGGCTAGCAGAATATTAACATACATTAAAAAGGATATTTATTTAAGAGATAAAACTATATTGTATAATTCTATCACTTTACTACACTCTTACCCATCTTGAGTATGCAGTCCAGGTTTTGTCACCAATCATTAGGAAGGACATCCTTGAACTGGAGAGAGTCCAGGGAAGAGCAATTAAACTATTAGGAGGGCTGGAGAACCTTATTTATGAGGAATGGCTACAAAAATGTATTGTATTCTCCCTGGAGAATAAGCATATAAGAGGAGATATGACCACAATATATGAACCTTTAAATGGTGACTATATTATTGAGAGAGAACTATTTAATCTAAGGTCTCTAAAGAAGACACACAGCCACACTGCAGTTGGACGAGAGGTGGTTCAGTCTTAACCTGCATAAGAGGTTCTTTACTGTTAAAAAGGTAAAGATGTGGAACTCCTTTCCACAGTTAGTGGAGTCAGCAGGGAGGATAGATAAATGTTTTTTTTTTACACGGAATATGATATACAGGGATATGGAAATTGTTAGCAACATAAACACACACATATAAAGGCTGAACTGGATGGACTAGTGTCTTTATTCAACTCTACCAACTACTGTATGTAACCATGTAATCTGAAAGTTACCAGGTGAATCTGTCTAGTGAGAGTGATTGATTCACCATCAGTGAATGTTCAAAAATATGGCCCTTTATGCTGAATTATTCCTATACAAAATGTAAATTGTAAATGTAGTTACAAACTAACCGACTTAGGTAAATTTGGAGAAAATGCAATTCAGATTTTAGTTATGCCATAAATTTGCTAAAATACAATTTGGATTCTGCAGCAGGCACTGTTTAGAAAGCAACATTTATTTATGCTGCCATAGTTGTACACTTTATGCTGCCATAGTTGTACAGATTTTAATAAGAAACAGGTGCACATATAAAATACTGTGATAATGACTATATTTCCCATAATTCCTTGTTTACCATTTTGTGGAGATAAAGATATTTTGAATGCACTAATCAACTATTTCACCCTCCAGCAATACCATTCACATCCTTTTCTTCATTTTGGGGTTGAATTACTCTCAGCATTACTCAACTACTTTCTATGAGTCCACTCTGTAAGGGTCACACCTTCTGAGGGCACCTCATCATCAGTCTAGGCTCCATGCAGGGATAAAACACTTGGTTATCCAAAAAAGTTGTTTACTCAGCATAAAACTGAGCTACCATCAGACACGGTCTGTGTGGTGGGATTGTAACTTTGATGCATGGGCCCCTTTACCATACCATAAAAATGGAAAATGCTAAGGAATGACAATAAGCAATCTTGTGAATTCAACACCAATTGCAGCTTCTTACTAAGTGATACGACCTAAATTATAGGTGGTTTTATAACAGCATGCTATCAGTAATCATCCATCCACAGCCCCACTTCAGGAACTCCAGAGTGCATTCACTATTGGCATCTCCGCTCTGCCATGTAAGAGATAAGCAAGCATTCCAGTGCAACCAGCAAATTTATTGAAATAAGTATCTGTGCATTACATAGGTACAATGATAAATTGCATGTAAATACAACCACCACTGCTATCTTGGAGCAGAGGTACAATCAGTGAATCCCTGCTGATGTACTCTGGAGTTCCGCAAGTGCCATTGAACAACCTGTTACTGTGAAATCCTATATGTTTCCAAGGCTGTGGATGGATAATTACTGATAGCATGCTGTTTTTATAGTCAACCTATAATTTGGGGTCTTATTGCTTGGTAAGAGGCTACAAATGGTAATGGGGTTGAATTCAAAACGCTGATCATTGTCATTTGCAAGTGGATTCACTTCTTGTCCTATAGATACAACAGAAAGTAAGAGGAAATCTCTACAAATAGCAGAAAATTCTGAGACGTGCTACTGTAACACATGCCCTTGTTTGAAAATGTTCTCTACTCATTTAAATTACCCCTAAATATAACCATAAAGGACAACTTAACTTTTAGTGACATAAACCTTTACAGCCCCCAAGCACCATCACTCTTAGTGGTATCCACAGAGATAAACACTCACTTTCAGTACTGCTAAGGAGATATTCTGTGCCTTTTATTTGGCAATATTGCAGGCTTCACATGTGGGCTGTGCTGTGAAGCCACCCAGAGGGGTACAGACCAGCTATAGGAATGACTTAAGCTGTGGAATGTGTGCTAAGTAGGTGTAGTGACTTAGCAAGAGTTGAGCAGCACAAGAAAGGGCCATAAAGTAGATATATCTGGAGCAGGACTGCAGGCAAGTATTAACTTGTGTGAGTTACTCTGTAGAGGATGGTGTAAAAAAAAATTTGTGCCAAAAACTATGATGACATTTTTATCTCCTGCAATAATAATATTGCCCAACCAATCATATGCATTATTTATTTTTCTCAGTGCAGGTTAAGCATTTTAACCTACCATGCAAGCCCAAGTTGTTTTTTGAGGCAGCCATGACAACCAATGCTCATCAGGTCATGGGGAGATTTAATATCTTCTGGTTGTTTGGAAGACATCAAGCCTACAATATACACAGAAAATACAGTATATATGGTACATATTTTAACCATTTTACATTGGGGATTCCCTCAATGTGTGCTTAAATGTCCTGCAAGATATTGATCCAAACACTGCTAATGCAAGGCCGGTGTGGTACATCAAAGAGAATTAATATAGAGACCAGAAGAAACTTGTTTTATCAAAATACAGTAGCTGAATAATAATATTGCATTTCGCTAAGTTGAAAAACCTGTGTGGTTCTAACTAATTAATTTATCATTTGTTTGTGAAACTTACCAAAGATTTAGTTTAGCTTATTTTACTGTCAAGCTATTCAAGAAAGAAAAGTGTTGTAGGACCAAAGTTCCAGTGATGTTAATAATTTATCTTCCACCTAAGCCTGCATTAGCTTTTATAAACCAATCAATGCACAAAATGAGCAACAACCAACATAGGAAAATATATATCTATATTATAGAATTTTTCTTTCCTTCTGTCAATCTGTCTATGGTATCTATTTATCAATCTATCTATTTGTTTATTACTATAAATCCCTAACTGACACACTGTAAACTGGTTATTTTATCTCCCACATGTTGTAATAATCCAGGGAGTGAATAATAAATAAATATAAGTCATGCTATAAACAGACAATTGCCACACACCAAAATAATGCAGTCAGGGCTATCAAACAGAATAAACAAAGAGGGTACTGTATTCCGACTCTGGTCCAAAGAATTGGCATGGATCTGGTGGGACCAGTAGTAAAGTCTGCCAGGGGCCATCAGAATATACTGGTAATACTGGACTATGCCACGCAGTATCCTGAAGCCATTACCTTGCGTAGCACCTCAGCTAAGGCTATTGCCAAAGAGTTTGTCCAGGTATTTAGTCCTGTGGGTATTCCAAAAGAGATATCAATGGATCAAGGCACACCGTTTATGTCCAGAGTCACTAAAAAATGGTGTATGTTGTTCAAAATCTCCCATCTCCGTACCTCTGTCTACCACCCACAAACTGATGGACTTGTGGAGAGTTTAACAAAACGCTCAAAAACATGTTAAAAGAGGTGGTGGACAAAGATAGGAGAAATTGGGATTTTTTGCTGCCACATCTCATGATTGCCATATGAGAGGTACTGCAGGTTATCCCCCTTTTGAACAACTGTATGGTAGACATCCAAGGGGATTGCTAGATGTCACAAAAGAAACATGGGAGGGAGAGACCATGCCTTATAGAAGCATCATTGAGCATATCTTACTGATTCAAGAATTGAGGCTGTCATGCAACTTGTATGGGAACATATGGAGCAAGCCCAGGAGGCCCAGAGAAGGGTTTATAATGGGGGTGCCCAGACCCGGACCTTCAACCCTGGAGATAGAGTGCTGGTACTAGTCCCCACAGTTGAGAGTAAATTCCTAGCAAAGTAGCAAGGTCCCTTTGAAATTATGGAAAGAGTAGGGGAAGTAAACTACAAAGTTTACCAGCCAGGGAAAAGGAAACCAGAGCAAATATATCACATTAATCTCTTAAAACCGTGAAAGGACAGAGAGACGGTACTGGCAGTGCCAACCCCCCAAAAAGGACATGCCCCCCGTGACATCTGTTGTACCCATAACTGAAACCTTTTCAGTGGCCCAACAGAAGGACGGTAGCTTCCCTAACGGTATTCCTGAGTGTGGCTCGGGGTTAAATTTCAGCACCATTAGCGGTAACCCCGAGCCACACTCGGGGTTACATCTCAGGATCCTGGTGCAGGTTACTTACCTTGTCCCCAGGATCCTGCAATGTCCCCCCACGCTGTCTGCGGGCTCTGTCCTCTGCCCAAAGCCTCTCTGTGCCAGGCTTGGTTCCCTGCGAGCGTCGCGTTGCACCGCACAGGGGCGGAGCCTTGCGGCAAATTCAAAAAATGTAAAAATCATAACACATACAGTACTGTAATCTTACAGTAAGTACTTACAGATTACAGTACTGTATGAAATCATTTCACTTCCCTTTTGTCCCCAGTGCTTTGGCCCATGCCCTGCATGCAGTTTTATATTATATATACTGTTCTTTCTACCTGGAAACTTGAGATTGTCCATAGCAACCAAAAAGTGTCCCTTTACGTCAAAAGTGGCTTTAGACCAGCTAGAAAACAGCAATAGTAAATTAGAACACTTGCAGAATTGAGCGATAGTGAATCGTGGGAAAATTTATTTTATTATTATTATATTTTTTTTTTAATTATTTATATTTATTTATTATATTATAATTTATGATTTTGTGTTTCAAACTTCATCATACCCGGGATATCTACTAGACTCTTGGTGGACAGATGTAAGTGTGTTATTGATAAGAATTACAGACCTACAATATAAAACGCCAAATTTCTATGCAAAATAATTGTACCGCTTTGAGACACAAAAATCTGAAATAATCATACCGCCAGGGAGGTTAAAGAGATTGTGAGTAAGAATAGAGATTTTTTTTCTCTCACCTACCCGGACTGACCAACAGTTAAACAGCATGACATAATTACGGAACCAGGTGTCTGCATAATTGTAAAGACCTAGAGCATACCCAAACCTAGGCAGGAAGCAGTTGCAAATTGAATAATGGATAATTGGATGTGATAGAGGAGTCCCACTGGTGAAGTACCCTAGTATTGGTCCCAAAGCCAGATGGAACGATAAGGTTTTGTAATGATTTCAGAAAGTTAATTAGCATGTCCAAATTCGATGCGTACCCAATGCCTCCAGTGCACGAGGTTGTTGACAGATTGGGAAGTGCCCGGTAGATAACTACTTTAGATCTGACTAAAGGTTATTGGCAGATGCCCCTAAGAGAATCTGCAAAAGAGAAGATGGCCTTTTCTACCCTTGGGGGGGTTTATCCAGTACAAGTGGATGCCTTTTGGTTTGCATGGTGCTCGTTCCTCATTTCAGAGCATGATGGACAAAACATTAAGACCGCATTGCCAATACGCAGATGCCTATTTGGACAATGTCATCATCCACAGCCCAGATTGGGATTCGCATTTGCTCTGGGTGCAAATACCTTGGCTACATTATTGGTCGAGGGCTGATCAAGCCTCAAATCAATATGATTGAGACGGTTCAAATGTGGCCCCAACTTATAAATAAAATGCAAGTTCATACATTTCTAGCGATCACAGGGTACTACAGGCGTTTTATACCCAATTTTGCCACCATTGCAGTCCCACTGACAGATCTGATGAAGGGTCTGATTAGGTGGAATCCTGAAGCAGAGAAGGCATTTCTAATGTTGAAGCAAACTCTTTTTGCAGAACCTGTACTCGTGACCCCAGATTTCACAAAGGAGTTTGTGGTACAGACAGATGCTTCTGATGTGGGACTGGGTGCTGTACTGTCCCAAATCAGAGATGGGGAGAAGCACTCAGTGGTCTACCTGAGCAGAAAGCTTAACAGACATGAGAAAAACTATGCCATTGTTGAGAAGGAATGTTTAGCTATCAAATGGGCCTTAGATGCCCTGAAATATTACCTGTTGGGGGGAACATTCAAACTAATCACTGATCATGCCCCTCTTAAATGGACGTGTGATTACAAGGAGAGAAACAGTCATGTGACAAGGTGGTTCCTTGCTCTTCAAGCATTTAAGTTCACAGTGGAGCATAGAGCTGGGAAACTCCAGAATAATGAAGATGACCTTTCCTGTGTCCATTGTCTGGTTGGGACAGTTGCTCAGCCACAGGGGCTTGAGCAGAGGGGGGGTATGTGACATTATTAAAGGCGAGGTGATCGATGGACGTTCTGTTTCACCTCACATGCGTTCAATTGCAGGGAATTAAGGTGGAATCTGGTACAGGTTTTACCAGCCACCTTAGCAGAGTTGGTTCTGGACCAGATTTTATGGTCTACTTGTGTCCACCAGCAGGTGGTATAAATAAAGCAGAACTGAAGCAAAAGATTGCTCTTGGCCTGGGACTCAGGAAGCCATACCTGAGAGAGCTACTGATGTGAAGTTTTGCTTTGTGAGAGAAAGAAAAGGTTTGCATTATCTTTGTTTTGTGGGTGACTGGGAGAAGCCCTTCACCTGTGAGTTAGGAACCTTATAGGTTTAGTTAGTGCCTGGATGGCAAGGCTTTTTCTGTTTTGTTTGTTTGTTTTTTTCACGCAACCTTCTAAATAAAACTGGCTACAAGTCAGAAAAACCTGCTGTCTGGACTACCTTTCTCCCAGGGAAGGTGATCCACATTTGAGCTACCCCCCCACACACACACACACACACACAACACACACACACACACACACACACAAACACACACAAGCACACAAAAAAAAATATTTATATATATATATATATATATATATATATATATATATATATATATATATATATATATATATCAGTCAGTAGCATACTTCTCTGTTTCTTCTGCTGGCCAACTTGTTGGGGCACAACTATTATGGTGAAGCACTCAAGGTAATGTCATTTTAGGAACTGATGCCGGCACTGCCACTGTATTTCTTAAGGATAAATCTGTCCCTCTTTTAGCAAGGTGTAATGCAGGTTTGGTCAGCGGCTTCTCCCCACTCTGTGTCAGCAGGGGGACTTTGTTCTGCTCATTGGCAAAGTGTACCCTGTTCAGTGTCTTCATTGTCTGGCTCCTCAATCAGGCCCATAGGCTCATCCAGCATTTTTCCATGCTCCAAAATTTTTGCCATGTTTTCTTTTTCACTGTGTATCGGTTCTTTCACAGCCTCAGTTTCTCTGCAAGATGACCCTCCTCTGACAAGGTGTGAATATAAAAATATAGCTTAGTGTAGTAAAAGTCTGAAGACTGACTGCCACATCCTTAATTATATATGAAACACGGAAACAGAACCCCACTGGATACTTTATAGGCACTTAATGACAAAGTAGCAGAAGTGTACAAGTAACAAAAGTATTCAAAAAGTGTTAAAACAGTAATAAACATTACAAATATGCATTAAAAAAAATAGAAAATCCCCATACAATATTTGATAAACAGTACACTGGGCTCAAAAGGGAAACCTGAGGTAGATCTTATATAGGTAGGGACCAAACCAGAGATGGGGTTCACTCAGCGATTCCCAACATGTTTTGTAATATGGAATGAATCCCTTCATTAGGGAAGATGAGGACAAAGAACAATCATCTGAGGATGTAAATAACAAGTATGTGAGTATACATGCAATATACATTGATGCATAATACCATTACAGGTAGACCATACAAAACATGGAAGACATTGAATACTCAGCGTATGGCTATGTTACAGAAGATAGTGATATGTCCCATACATATGTGCCCCCTCAAATTGATGACCACTGATGGATTACCACTAGTGAAAACGAGGGGGTGTTTATCACTCCTCTGGCAAGGTGGTCTCAGGTAGTTTAGTCCCTATCTAGGGGCATAAGGAGCACTTAGCAGCATCACCAGCCTCAGCATACCTGCAGTTTGCTCTTCTCTTGCCACATGAAACTCTTTACATCTAGCGTGGGCTTCTGCTGTCCTCTCCTCTTGAAGCAGCCCCTCCTCCTGGGACTGGTAGACCCACACAGTATCTATATCCTTCAGGACTGCTTCCTGGAAACTGAATCTCCCACAATCCTCCACATTTCTCTCCAGAGTCTCTAGCAATCCACATCCTCAGTTTACCCCCTAGTGGATGGAGTGCGGTTTAACACTGACTGCTCTATGTTTTGCAATAGTCTCTCCTGCATCTGTGCCTGTGTAAAAGCCCCTCTGCAGCACAGACACAGAGCTATTTTTCTCTGCCAGAGCTTCAGACTGGGCTACATATACGGCATATTAATTCCCACTACAGGGATGCGAGTCCAGTGATTGACATGGATAGATAGCTTTAGTAAATGTTATAATGACAGACCTCAGTAACTAAAATACATATGTCAGTCCTTTGTTCCCCCGATTTTCACGCTGGCAATGGAACCATTAGCTATAGATATTAGAGCAGCAATAGATATAAGGGGTTTCCAGCAAGGGGCTTGTGAGAAAAAAATTGCATTATAAACGGATGGTATTCTTCTACTCCTGTGGGATACAAGCCAATCATTGGCTGCAGTAATAGATATTATAAAGAGTTTTGGCTCCTTTTCTGGTTTATCCATTATACTGTGAAAAATTGAACTTACTTCCAATGGATTCATTAGGAGGGGCATTGCCCAATACCGCCAGGCATATAAAAGTGGTGGAGAGGTTTAAATATGTGGAAATATATGTAACAGAAAACCCTGCTTTTATTGGCTGGATTTAGAGAGATAAATATACAAAATGTGGTGTCACCTTCCCTTGTTGGTGGTGAACCGCTGGAATTTGATTAAGATGGTGTAGATGTCCCAAATTCTTTATGTTTTACATAATTTACCAGTATGGATTATTGGGCCATGGTTTAGGAAGATGGGCACCTTACTTAGGGAGCTGGTGTGGAGGCAGGGACAGGCCAGGCTACATCTTATGCCCTGTACACACGGTCAGATTTTCCGATGGAAAATGTGTGATAGGACCTTAGGACCTTGTTGTCGGAAATTTCGACCGTGTGTGGGCTCCATCACACATTTTCCAACGGAATTTCCGACACACAACGTTTGAGAGCAGGCTATAAAATTTTCCGACAACAAAATCCGTTGTCAGAAATTCCAATCGTGTATACACAAATCCGATGCACAAAGTGCCACGCATGCTCAGAATAAATTATGAGATGAAAGCTATTGGCTACTGCCCCGTTTATAGTCCCGACGTACGTGTTTTACGTCACCGCGTTCAGAACGATCAGATTTTCTGACAACTTTTTGTGACCGTGTGTATGCAAGACAAGTTTGAGCCAACATCCGTCGGAAAAAAATACATGGATTTTGTTGTTGTAATGTCCGATCAATGTCCGATCGTGTGTGCAGGGCATTGGGGTGTTGCAGAGATAGCGGTGGATTAGCTTTACAACATCCTTGGAGCTACTTTTTAGCAGCTAAGCTGCAACATTTACAGGGCTGTGCATTGGCAGAGGGCACTGCTTTTTATAGTGGGAGTGCATTGCTGGTCTGTACCCCACACTCTACACTGGTTGAATCACTGGAGGCAGGGTCTTTAAAGCATGACTTACAATATCACTAATATGGTACACAGGATATCTGCCCCCTCCTATGTGCCAAACGCTGCGCTCGGGGAGTCAAAGCCTCACTTTGAGCAGCCGCTTAAAATATTCAAAACAGTGCAAAACAATAAATGATTCACTATACACTAGCCCCAACCAATAGTGAAATCAAATAGCAGCGCTAAATCAATTAACCTAAAGATATGTGTAGAAATTATATGTGACTAATAATTTACACCACCCTGTATCAACACAATGTGACTTGTGTCCAAAATCAAAGTTCATTAAATAAGTATGAAATCTCCGTGAAAAAAGTGTTTTGAAAAAACATAAAATTTCTGCAAACATAAAAGTCCAATATTCAGTGAAACGTAGTGGTATTAGTGGTAATCCATAACGTAATATAGTGCAGATCTTCAATAATTCAATCTTCCACCACACCTTTGTGACTTGTGATTCCACTCCCCTTAGGCAAATAAACTCACCAGCTCCTCTTGCCTTACACTCTCGTGCTCGGCTTTAAGGCTTTTTCCCACACAGAAGGGGGCAAGATGGTGACCTCCAATGAATCCCCGTTAAATATCCAGAGTATATAAGCAAAGCTCTCTCCACCTTCTCACCTGGAAATTAGTCATTGTATGCACCCGGAAGTTCCTGTGCTGGTCGGGATCTCCATCTAGGTGGACATGGCGAGGTCTCTTTAGCAAAGACGAGGTGCTGCTCATTGGCCGGGTAAGTGTAGGATATGTGACTTACAATGCCCTACAATTTATTTGTCATTGAAGTTGTGGCAGACAACACATTCTTTGCTTTGTTATACAGGGTTCATGGAGGTTTCCCCTATATGAGATAATAACAACTTATCAGACCTTGGTGGGTTGGAGATGTTTAAATACTGGAAGCAGAGGGGAATTGTATGAATGTCGTATTTATACTCTCCTGGGAAAACTATTCAGGAGCTAAGAAATGAGTTTGGTCTCTTGAATAAATGTTTTTTTCAAAACTTGTAGATTAGGCATGCATTAGAAGGTCAGTTTAAAACAGTAGGGTTGGAATGAAGGGTAACACCCTTCCTTTAAAAACTCTAGTAAGAGCTACTTCTACTAAAGGGTTAATATCAAAGCTGTATGCCAGTATACATCTAGCAGCATTGGAAAAGGAGATCAACCTTCCATGTAGACTAAAAGGGTTAGAAGACATGGGAGAGCTGATAGACAAGCACTGGAATCATATTTTAGAGTAATGCAGATTCACAGAAATTTCCTTGTCCCTGTCACAAAAATTGATGCAGATCTTTACAATACATAGGGCATAATAAACACCTCAAAAATTGTCTCTGTTTGGAAGACATCAGATGCATTATGTCCAAAGTGTGGGGATTTACCTGGATGTTTTAGTCATATATTTTGGAAATGCCCTAAATTATATAAGTACTGGGAGGATGTAGTAGATACAATAAGCTCTGTATTTGGAATAACTCTTCTGGCGGAACATAAACTATGTGTATTGGGTTACATGGAACACAAAGTAGCCCCCCTCCAACGCAGATAGCAGTACTGCAGTGTCTCTATCAGGCTAGAAAGTTGATCGCTCAGAAATGGATGGCCCCTCTGCCGCCTTCTTACATAGATTGGTTGAGAGTGGTTAATAGTACGCTAATAAGAGAAGAACTTGCCTACGTATGGAGGGGGTGTGCAGGTGAATTTGAAAAGGTATGGAAACCATGAATGGATGCTCCTAGACTGGCACCCAGATTTGGGATTTTTATTTTTTTTTTATTTTTATTTTTTTTAATATGGAGATAAGTATTTTGTATTTGGAGTATGTCTTATAGTTTAGGGGGGGGAGGTTAAGAAGGTGGTATGTGAAATTGATTACCGGGTCGATTTACTAAAACTGGAGGGTTCAAAATCTGGTGCAGCTGTGCATGGTAGTCAGTCAACTTCTAAGGCTGGGTTGAAACTGATGCCGGGTCCAGTGTGTCCCTGTTCTCCATTTCAGGAACAAATCGGTTTCAAATCGGTTTCAAATTTTTGCCTGAATTCGGCCCTGAAATGGAGCCAAAGATGCACAGGATGCCTGTGCATGCCGCTCTGGAGCCACCACGAAGATGTGTGAACCGACTCCATAGAGAGCCAGTCACAATCTCCTGTCATGCGAATTGGATGCGGTAAATCCTGCATCCAATTCGCACTAGTGTGAACCCAGCCTTACTTTAGCTTGTTCAATTAAGCTTTGGCAACAAAACCTGCAAACCTGATTGGTTTCTATGCAGAGCTGCACTAGATTTTGCACTGTCCAGTTTTAGTAAATCAACCCCTGTGTGTATAATGTCATTTATTGTTTTTCTACATATAGAAAAGAAAAATGTGTTCAATATAAAAATATTTCAATAAAAAATAAATAACTAAATAATATACTTATGCCTAGCAATAAAATTAACTCTTAGCAATCTTTGTTTTTTCATATATGCAACTTGGGAGATCAAGAGATTGAACATAAATATGTATGATGTTAGATGTTTATCAGGAAGATATTATTTCTACATATCAGGAAAGAAGCAGTGCGCTAATTTCAATGGAAAACATATATTTTATGTCATAAAGCATTTAACACTTACCTATTTTCCAGCAAATACAGTGTTTTTGTAGAAGGTCACATTCACAGCTTTCAACTTTATGTACAACCCAGGAGGGACAGCAATGTTAAGTAAAAGTAAGATGTGTTCTTCACCCTATGAAAAATGTGCAAGGTTTATTTTTATTACACAGCTTTTTCTGTATATATCAAGTTGTTCTCAGGGTGAGTCAATTTCTTAACTTCCATTAAATGTAACTGATTTAGCAAATGCTATTTTACATCTTGTTATAGTGTGTGTGAAATGGCTACAGCCTCATAGTGTATCTAATGTTTACCAAAGGGAATCACCCAATGCTACCTAGAAAGCAAGAAAGTTAGCAAGTTCAAGATTGTTTCATTATTTGTGTGAAAAGAGGGTGTGACTAAATGCATACTTTAAGTAAGTCTAATCTAGTATCTTCTTATTTTAAAGAATGAGTACCCAATGCTATTTGCATTTAGTTTCATTTGCTTCTGCTGAAGTTAACCTTCTCACAATCCTGAACAATTCAAACTTTCAAAAAGCTAAACACATGCATAATCAGATGTTATCAGCAGTGACAACGATATGCCAAGGGAAAGGGCAGATCCAGAGATACAGACAGCTGAATATATAGATTACATTTTTATACAGTGTGATAGAAATTTGATAACTGAAACTTATATTTATTAAATTCAAGGATAAAAAACAGCCACTTAAAGTGGACCTTCACTCAGATAAAAGTTCTGCTTACTGTCCTCACCACCCCACCTCTAATACATTTAAGGTTTCTTTTTTCTCGGGGAGTGGGCACCTTTGTGGGCAGGTGCCCACTTCCACTTTATCAATTCTCACCTAGGAGAGAATGACATATGCTTTGGATCCCACTCATCCAATGCCCCAGGAGGCTGCAGGACCAGTCCTACATTGCTGGCATGCCTTGAGCATACGCAGCGTGTAGACAGCTGTGAGACATTAGGAAGCCACAGCTAGTTCTGAAATCCAAGTTGGAGAACAGAAGCCTGGCAAAGAATCAACTTCAGGGAGGATAGTGTTATACTCCATGGACTGTTGTTTGATTCTTAAAAGTCAGTAGCTACAGTATTTGTGCTTTTAAGTTTTTAAAACAAGAGTGAAGTTTCTTTTTAAAGCCCAACTCTGGGTTGCCTGCACCTTATACGATTCCCACCCCCTTTATAGCTGCTCTGTGTGTATTATACTTTTTTTTTATATAGTTTACACTACGCTTTCTTTATCCATGTACAGTAGCTACTAATACATCAGTATTTTCAACTCTAAATTTAACAACCTGGTATGCTACTTTCTGAAATGTGTGCAGTAACCACTACATCCTTTAATGTTTTAGAGCCCTTGCATTGTATTCAAGGAGCAAGCAGGTTCAGAACTTACAAAGACCAGGAGTCAAGTTCACAGGATTCTCACAGACATTCCAAATCCATAGCTTGTGCGATGACACAAAGCTTATCTCATCAGAGGCATCAAACCTGTCCCTATACAGAGTTTTTTGGGGAGATTCCAAAAGATGGAACTTATAAGTGGAAAGGTGGAGAAAGCTTATACTGGGTGCCAGGAGAGAGAGCAGGCATAACCAGCATTAAGAGATCAAGTCCTGTGCTTGCATGTAAAGTGTGTTATGCCCCGTACACACGATCGGATCTTCCGACAGCAAAACCGTGGATTTTTTTCCGAAGGATATTGGCTCAAACTTGTCTTGCATACACACGGTCACACAAATGTTGGCCCAAAATTCCAAACGTGAGAACGCGGTGACGTACAAGATGTACGACGAGCCGAGAAAAAAGGAAGTTCAATTGCCAGTGCGGCTCCTTCTGCTTGATTCCGAGCATGCGTGAACTTTTGTGCGACGGACTTGTGTACACACGATCGGAAATTCCGACAAGTTTTATTGGCGGAAGATTTGAGAACATGCTCTCAAACATTTGTGGGCGGAAGTTCCGACAGCAATGGAGCATACACACGATCGGACTTTCCCACAACAAGCATGCATCCAACATTTGTTGTCGCTAAATCTAATCGCGTGTACGGGGCATAAGTCTTCTGCTGTTTAAAGTTGCCGATGAGGAGTATGTGTCATTGGATATGTTTTAGAGTTACACCATCTAAATTTGAGTCACTTACACATATGTAAGCATTTGAAGGCACCAGCTTTATAAAAATAACACATGTGCTCTGAAAGTTAAACATGTGTGGTGGTTATTTAACCCATTTAGAAAGGTAGCCAACTGGGTTGATAATTTGCAAATGTATAGAGAGGTATTAGTAGCAAAGAAAGTGTAATGTGAACTACTGAAGTGTATGCTCACTCATGGCGCAATAAACACCTGCTGCTACATTTGATATTAAAGTGGTTCTAAATGCAGAAGTTTTTTATCTTAATGCATGCTTTCTGGTGAATTGAATAATATTCTGAATTCTTTCGTCCCTAGGGACCTAGAAGAGGTCTCCCTAACAACCTCGGCCTCTTGGCAATAACGACCATGCATTTGCAGGAAAACATATCCTGTCCTATTTTTATTGCTTTCTTTGTGTTAAAAAAACTGGTGTTCCTGACAGTCCCCCTGCTTTCCTATTTCAAACTAACCACACGAAACATGAGAGCACAGTGTGGTCAGTTTTCTGGCTGTGTTTAGAACTCAGCCTCCAATTATTAGATGTGCTGATGTGCCCTCCCCTTTCACAGCCATTCACTGGAAAGGCCAGTGTGCTTCTGTTTCTCAGCCCCTAGCTCCTTATACAGCTGAGAATAAAGGGTATGTGATCACTTATAAAAAAGGAAACAAAAAGTATTTATAATGTTTTTATATGTATACACAAATGTTTTGCCTTTCATTTCTACTTGAAACTAAATGGGTTGTTTTACATGGTAAGGGCTCACATATATGTAATTCTGTTGATTTGTTCTGCATTGGCACAGCACAGGTATAAGTCATTAAAAAAAGAACAGAATTATTCAGAAATATTCTATAGCTCTTTTGTATAATTTATAATCTTATGCATTGCGCCTTTAACCCACTAAATAAATTAACAATTTTTTAACTCTGTTCATCTCCCTACCTTATCCACAAAACAATTATCTGAACCATCTCATCCTGTTGCAAAACTAAAGGTTACTCATACTATAAACAACCTTCCAAACCATAAGTGGTGAATGGCATTCCTGATGAATACTTTAAATATTATTCACATACACTATTCCTGCATTTTACATCAATAAAACTAACCACAACAACAGGTTGCTTCTCTAATGAGATGCTACAAGCTATCATAGTTACTATTGCAAAGTTAGGAAAAGACTCTCCCACTCCAAGCTATTACAGTGAAATTTCACTTAGATTTACACTAATGCCGCATACAGATGATCTGAATTTCCGACAACAAATGTTCGATGTGAGCTTGTTGTCGGAAATTCCAACCGTGTGTAGGCTCCATCGGACATTTTTTTCCGACAAACAATATTTGAGAGCTGGTTCTCAAATTTTCCGACAACAAAATCCATTGTCGTAAATTCCGAGCATGTGTAGACAATTCCGACGCACAAAATTCCACGCATGCTCTGAATCAAGTACGAGACTAGAGCGCTTGCTCTGGTAAAACTAGCGTTCATAATTCATAATTGTCACGCTGCAAAGTTTTTTAATCTTTTAATGCAGCACATTCTCTTCTTCTTCATAATGCTAGAATAATGAAGCTATTTTGCTGCTGATATTCACACAGAGTTCTGACAAACTGATTTCTTTATTATTTCTCGTGATCTCATGAATAATCTTTTTTTTTTTTTTGCCAGATCTCGAGAATAATGTTTATTTTTTTTATAGTGATCTACTTTTTTTTTTTTTATAGTTTTTTTTATAGTCCACAATACTATTAAACCCCTTGTAATTATAAAAGTATGACCCCGAGTTGGGGGGTGGCACAGTGTGGACGTGTTTCCCATCAATTGCCCCTCCGCAGTTGGGAAAGACCCACCGCTGGGCAAATTGGGAAGCCACAGTCTGCCATTCCTGTGGCGTTGAAGGAAACTGTGGAGTCAAACAAGAAAAAAATAAATTAGTACTTTTGCACATAACATTGCAAGCAGATTAGACACAAACATTCTTGGGCAACATAAGCATAAAACATTTATTTTAAGGAGTATTTAAAGACAAAAATATGATGAGGTCCACTTATCAGATTCCTCACCTCCTCTGATGGCCCATTTAAAAATTTTAGGGGGGGGGGGGGTGTTTTGGACAGGTAACCCTCTCCACTTCATTGTGAGCTGAATGCATAAATAATATGTGTTACTTTGGCCAGACCCTCCTTACTTACACTATTGGCAGCCCACTGGACAGGTAAGAAGTGTCATAATCCAAAATTATGAATACACACTGTCCAAATTGAAGCACATTTTTACATTCTGCAATTACCTATCAAGATAATAGGAGAACAAAACTTTAAACAGTACCATTTGAAAGTATTCAGGCAGGACCTTTCACTACATGCTTTGGTGAATTCATCCATAAATATGAACACAAAAGGGGTAGGTATAGTGTGTATGGGTTTGGTAAAGTCAGCAGATAGAGTATTGGTATTGGTTGACTTAGCGGTTGGGGGGAGGGAGGGTTCCAAATGAGTTTGGGCCCCCCAAAAAAAGCCTCTTTGTCAGAGGGGATCCCAGTGCAGGATGGTTGCTGGGCACTCTGGAGTGCGCCACTTCGCGCCAGCCCATGCTGGCGCGCATGGGCGCGCTGTTATGCGGGCGCGTGCGGGCGCGTGCGGGCGCGTGCCCGTGCGTGTTGGCGCACGATGTTTGGCGCCAATCGCCCTATTTAGTGTGCTGGGACACTGTGCTCGGTGCTGTCCGATCTTCAGCTTCCTGTTCCCGTACTTCCTGTTTGCCTGTTTGCCAGTCTGATCTCCCTGTGACCCGGCCTGTCTATTGGATTCTCCCCTGCTGTCTGCCTGCATCTGACCCTGGCTTGCGTCAGACTTTGAACCTGCCTGACCCCTTGTACCGCACTGACCGCCTGCTGCCAACCCTGCCTGTGACCTGGACTTTTAATCTGCCTGCTCCCTTGTATCGTGCTGACTGCCTGCTGCCATCTCTGCTAGTGACCGGATCTGCCTGCTCTGCTCTGCACCAGTTAACTGGTCTTCAGCCTACCAAGCACCTCCAACCTGCTTGCACCAGGATCTTGGGCCTTATCCCTGCAAGTCACCCGCCAGGCTCTCATACCACTCTGCGCTCCTGTGCCTTCTGTTTGCTCTATCAGGGGCCGGGAACCAGATACGTACGGGAGGCCTTCCCCTGCTATATCGGGTTCGTCAGTCAGGTACGTGTAAGTCTGACACTCTTGCACTCTGCCTGAATTTAAGGACAACAATAACATTTGGACACATTTTAGGGGGTGTTTAGGGTAAAACACTACTGTGGAGATGACAAAATACATTGTTAAGTGACTAGGCTAGGTGTGTATGGGCCCAGGATAGCAAGCTGGGGAGGTTAGTGAAGGCAAATATGCATGAAGGACAAAAAAGGAGCAATAAAAAATTCAAACATGCATGAGGATAAAGAGGACTTTCACAGCATATTACAATCAACGAGAATTATGGAATGATGAAATAAATACAATACATTAGAAAACCTTAAATACATAGAATGTGATGTTAAAGGAGAACACTTACCCTAATATAGTCCTTCTGCAGGACCTGAATGATGGCAGAACAGGTCTCTGGAATAATGATCCCCAGAGCCTGGGGGGAGATGCCTGTCGAGCACTTGATGTCCTGCAGACTTCTACCCGTCACCAAGTACCACAAGGTGGCGACTAGCCTCTGCTCGGTAGTGATGGCTTGCCGTATGCATGTGTCCTGCTTGGTAATATAAGGGGACAGCAAAGCCAACAAACGGTGAAAAACGGGGTCCGTCATCCAGAGATAATTCCTGAAATCATCAGGGTTATTCTCACGGTCCCCCGCAATAAAGGCATGTGCGAGAATTGGTCACACTGGAGCAACCAATTCTTTGTCCATGAACTCCTCCCTGCCCTGTTCATCAACTGGACTTGGGTCAAAGTTAGAACCCCAACACCAAGCCCCCGCATAGCACGAACTCTATGATGAGTATGTAACCGCAACATGGCTTCAAAACGGTCGGCTGGTCAGAACGAACTAACAGAATGCACTGATAATCGGAAAGAACCAGAGAAGAATGAGCTGAAAATCAGAAATGATCAGACAAGAACGCACTGAAAATCAAATACGTACTAGAAATAGCACGCACTGAAAACCAGATGCGAACTGACTACACGCACTGAAAACCAGATACGAACCCACAAGCACAAACTTAAGAGCAGCAATGATCGGAAAAGCACGAGGCTGAAAAGCGCAAATCGTCTCTCACCAAACTTCTACTAACACGAGATTAGCAGAAGGAGCCCAAAGGGTGGCACACTGGCTATTGATCTTGCTTTTTCTAGTGCTGTTGTACGTGTTGTATGTCAGCGCATTCTAGCCAATCGAAATTTCTGAAAACATTTGTGCGACTGTGTGTATGCAAGACAAGTTTCAGCCAACATCCGTCGGAAATAAATCCACGGTTTGGTTGTTGGAAATTCCAATCGTCTGTACGCGGCATAAAACTAATTTCCATAGATTATTAGATTCCATAGATTATTAGATATGTTTCCAACTTTTACTGCTCCTGACCACGTCCTGACCAAATCAGATACATAAAGCTCCTTATGACACTTGATACCTTTAAAAAAATCTGATTTGACATGCAAAGCTTGGTTGCATGTATTTTTTCCTCCTTTCCCATGCATTTCAATGCATGGGAAATAAGATAAGGGAAACTCTATCATTTTCACATTACTCATAAAACCCCTAGACCAATCCATAAGATACTACCCAAAAGTAAGCCCCAAATATAAGCCCACAAAATAGGGATATTCACAGACAATGTGGTCCTTGTGGCTACAAACCCAACATCCTCTCTTTTGGCCATATAAGAAGCCCTTAAATCTTTCAGTGAAATAAAAAAAATGCATAAAATGTAAAATCTTAGGCCTTAATATCTCTTCAACTCAAAAGTTATTAATACAATCTCAATACCTCTATATGTATATATCTATATCCCTAACATTTTGAGGGTCCTCGTCCCTTTCAACTTATCTCACATTTTTTATTATTATTATTATTATTATTATTCAGGATTTATATAGGGCCAACAGTTTACGCAGCGCTTTACAATATAAAAGGGAGACAATACAGTTATAATACATTACAATACAATAGGATTAAGAGGGCCCTGCTCATAAGAGCTTATAATCTAATAGGCTGGGGCAGGTGGTACAAAAGGTTGTAACTGTGGGGAATGAGCTGGTGGAAGTGGTAGGAGATTAGTTGGAGACGTGATAGGCTTTCCTGAAGAGATGAGTTTTCAGGGATTGCCTGAAGGTAGCAAGAGTAGGGGATAGCCGGATAGATGGAGGTAGCGAGTTCCAGAGGATGGGAGAGGCTCTGGAGAAATCCTGGAGACGAGCATGGGAGGAGGAGATGAGAGAGCTTGAAAGCAGGAGGTCTTGAGAAGAGCGGAGAGGTCGATTTGGGTGATATTTGGAGATGAGATTAGTGATGTAGCTTGGGGCAGAGTTGTGAATGGCTTTGTATGTTGTGGTTAGAATTTTGAATTGAATTCGCTGGGTGATTGGGAGCCAGTGTAGGGGTTGAAGTAGAGGGTTGACAGACACTGAGCGGTTGGTAAGGTGGATAAGTCTGGCAGCAGCATTCATGATAGACTGAAGAGGGGATAGCCTATGGAGAGGTAAGCCAATGAGAAGGGAGTTGCAATAGTCAAGGCGAGAGATAACAAGGGAGTGAATGAGGAGCTTGGTGGTTTCATTTGTTAAAAAAGGGCGAATTTTAGAGATGTTACGGAGGTGAATTCTACAAACTTTTGACAGCGATTGGATTTGAGGCTGAAATGATAAGTCAGAGTCTAGGATTACACCGAGTACCCTGGCGTGAGGGGAGGGACTGATGGTTGCATTGTTGATTTTAAAGAAAAGTCATGGAGGGGGGCACAGGCGGGGGGGAATATTAATAGCTCAGTTTTAGAGAGATTTAGTTTAAGGAAGTGGTGCGACATCCATGCTGATATGTCAGTTAGTAAGTTAGTAATGCGAGAGGAGACTGAAGGAGTGAGGTGAGGAGTAGACCGATAGATTTGTGTGTCATCAGCGTATAAGTGGTATTGGAAGCCGTGGGCAGTTATTAAGTGACTAAGGGAGGAGGTGTAGATAGAGAAGAGAAAGGGTCCAAGAACCGAGCCTTGGGGGACCCCCACAGAAAGGGGCAATGGAGAGGAGGAGACAGAGTTGTAGGTGACACTGAAGGAGCGCTGTGATAAATAGCCAGAAGACCAGGATAGAGCAGAATCTCGGAGGCCAAGGGAATGTAGTTTATTGAGAAGGAACGGGTGGTCAACAGTATCAAAGGCCGCAGAGAGGTCAAGTAGTAGGAGTATGGAGTACTGGCTATTGGTTTTAGCAGTTAGTAAATCGTTAGTGAGTTTTAGTAAGGTAGTTTCCGTGGAGTGCTGCGAGCGAAAGCCAGACTGTAAGGGGTCAAGAAGGTTATTTTCATTGAGGTAGGAGCTAAGATGGTTGTAGACTAAGCGTTCTAGAAGTTTAGAGGTGAATGGGAGTAATGAGATGGGTCTTAAGTTGTTCAGGTCGGTAGGGTCCAGTGAGGGCTTTTTAAGAATGGGAGTGATCAGCGCATGTTTTAGAGGGGAGGGGAAAATGCCACTAGAGAGGGAGAGATTGAAGATGTGGGTGAGGGAGCGTAGGATAGAAGAAGAGGGTGACCGTAGTAGTTGTGAGGGAACAGGATCCAAGGGACAATTGGTTAGGTGGGCATCCGAGAAAATTTTTGTAACCTCTTCCGTTGTAGCCAATTCAAAAGAGGAGAGTGTTGAATGTGCTGCTACGCAAGGTATGATGGGTGGGGAAGACGTACGCACAGTGGAGATGTCCTCACAAATTGCATCGATCTTGTCTTTGAAGTGATTGGCAATCTCTTGGGCAGTGAGTGAGTTAGTGGGTAGAGGGGGTGGTGGACGAAGCAGAGAGTTAAAGTTTGAGAAGACCCGACGGGGACTGGATGACAAGGAATTAATAAGAGAGACAAAGTAGGCTTGTTTGGCAGCATGGAGGCATGAATTGTATTTTAGAAGGGCAGATTTATATAGGGTGAAGTCTTGCAGGCATTTGGTTTTACGCCACAGTCGTTCAAGAGCACAGCAATGTCTCTTGAGATTTCTAGTGTTTTCAGTTTGCCAGGGTTGTAACGGTCGGGGCCTGATTCTGCGTGTGGTTAGAGGAGCAAGTGCATCTAGTGATGATGAGAGTGAACTGTTGTAGACAGAAGTGGCCAGGTCAGGACAGGACAGGGGAGAGATTATGTCATATAGGTGGTCAGTAGCAGAATAGAGAAGAGAAGGGTTAAAGTGGCAAAGGTTTCTACAAGTAATTGTTTGCTGCTTGGAGGGATGGGTGGTTGGAGGCAAGGATACAGTGAAAGTAATGAGGTTGTGATCAGATAGAGGAAAGGGGGTGTTGGTGAGGTTTCCAGGGTTGCAGAGATGGGAGAATACAAGTTCAAGGGTATTACCATTGGAGTGAGTGGAAGTATGCGTCCATTGGGTTAGGTCAAAAGATGAGGTTAAGTCGAGAAGTTTAGCTGTAGATGGGCTGTTAACATTGACAGGAATGTTAAAGTCACCAAGAATAATGGTGGGTATTTCAGAGGAGAGAAAGTAGGGTAGCCAGGCAGCAAAGTCATCAAGAAAGCGCGATACCGGTCCTGGAGGCCTATAAATTGCTGCAATCCTCAGAGAAATGGGAGAGAACAGATGAATACAGTGCATCTCGAAAGAAGATAGGGATAGAGAGGGAGGGACAGGAAGGACTTGGAAGGTGCTTTGTGGGGACAGAAGGAAGCCAACTCCCCCTCCTTTCTGTCTGTTGGGTCTGGAGGAGTGAGTCCAATGGAGACCACCATGGGAGAGGGCAGCAGGAGAAGCTGAGTCAAAATTTTGAAGCCAGGTTTCTGTTATGGCGAGTATGTTCAAGCCATGAGAGATGAAGAGGTCATGTACAGATGTTAGCTTGTTACAGATGTAGCGGGCGTTCCAAAGGGCACATGAGATTGGTGGGCTGCTTTGAGGAAGCAGGGGGATAGAAATTAAACTGAGTGGATTGTGGTGGTTGCCAGAGGGGGAGGGGTATTGGATATGTGGCTTGCATTTGGAAAATGGCGGACCAGGATTAGGAGAAATATCACCTGAGACTAGGAGAAGGAGGAGGGTGAGGAAGGCAAGGTGGGGGTGGGATGTGCATGAGCGCATGTGTCTAGTGGCCCTGGTGTTTATGTCAGCATGTGGGTGCAGCAACTGCAGGAGATGATGGGTGCCATAATAGGGAGAGGGTAGGAGTGAGGGTGATATGTGCATGCTGCAGGGAAGAGAGGAGGGGTAGAGTAAAGATAATTTGAGGATAGAAGACACCAATGTGAGGAGGAAGAGAATAAGGAGCATGTTAGTGGATAGAGAGTGGGAAACTAACCTAATATAAAATAAATGTCAAAGCTGGTTTGCTTGTCGTCTTGCAGAGTGGAGCAGAGTTCCTGTTGTTCATGCAGCTTTAGTTATCCTGCTTTCGTTAAACTGCGTCGGTGAAACTGCGCATCACTCGTGACAGAGTCACTCGGGACAGAGCCATGATGTCTGCGCCTTGCCCCTGTCTGCGCCACCCCATAAGCTGCCATAAATTTATAGAGAGACTAAGCTGGGATGCATTTCTCACATTTATAAACTCAATCACACACAATTTTTGGACGACGTCCCCCATGAACCTAAATATTTTTCAGCATTTCTGCTATCTTGTTTAGGTAGAATTGTGGCATTCAAAAGGCTTACACATCCTAAAATTATACATTTTCTGTACCTTGACAATATTCTTACCCAAATCCTATTTCCAACTTTTCAACTTTACAATTTCATGCCTCATGTAAAGTCCCAAAATCGTCCTATTCTATCCTATTTCCAACTACCTAAATTTGTGTTAATCAATATGTCTAGAAATACCGCAAACCCAAATGCGGATCTGATATTTTGAGCAGACAAACTGTTACTGTACATAGACTACATACTACCATTATCACTAAGCTGATATGTTAAACCAAATGTTGGTAGCCAAGAAAAACTCTGAGCGAATATAAAGTACAATTCCCTTCCTAGGAACCAAAAAGACCTACTATTGGCTATTAAATCTGGAGCAACCTTACTTGAACCACTGTACAATGTTTGGAAATCTATACACCTTACATCCCCTTTCCATGTATTTCAGCAAATCATACAATGGTTAAATAGGAAATAGAAATGGAAGTAGGCCCCGCAAAGCACCTTTCGAACATCACACTGCTCCAATGACTGGGAACTCCTCCAGTAAACCATCCATAGATGATATAATATAACCTAGAACTTGTCTAAATTTTCCACACTGCATTATTTTAGATGTTAGTGACAGTGCTGGGAAATAAGTTCTCTTGTCCACATCCTTTGGTTCAGCATATGAATAAGATTATTTTGGAACCAAGACTATCTCTGAGATTATAGAGCAATTGATGACACCTGCCATAGAACTAGCTTTACTACATATTGGCAATAATGACTTTCAGAAAATCATAAAACAATATTAATTCACAAAATTATGTCAACAAAATCCTTCTCAGATGTTTTTAGAACTCCTAATAACCAATGTTCAATTAAAATGATTGTGTTTAAAAAAAACACCTACTGTATATGAAGTTCCTTATCTCTTGGAACATGTGTTTGTCTCTTCCTTGCTGTACCTTATAACTATGTGGACCTTGTCTAACTCAGAAGACTGCTAATGTTATTATTCTGGTTATTGTTTTTGTTGTTTGTACTTTTCTCTTCCAAATGTATTTACTTTAAGACTGGTACTGCTGATTCAATGCTATTTTATACTGACTTCATTGTCTTATACTGACCTGTGTACTCACCCTATAGATCTATGAATTATTTCACGATACATGACATATTTCTGTTTTTGAACCATACTGAACCATACTTTTGTACAAGTCCTGTTCTATGCTCCATTATAAAACTGAATAAATAGTTATTATTAAAAAAAAAAAAAAGCATTTTCCAAATATCACAAGAAATGGATCAGCATATTCTCTAAAGCTCTCAAAAGCCATTTAATTCATAGACAGTTTCTCGCTGGCTTTGGTATAACAAAAACTGTGGACTTTTGGACACATTCATTAAACTGTGATTGCTACCATGCGATCATTAATAATCATTTATTTGACTGACTATTAACAAATAGTAATGGCTATTATGCCCTTGTGGCTCTTTCACACAGTAATAAGGCATATTTTCATAACGGTAATTGACTTAAAGTAGCAAGAGGGAAGTGCAGTAATAAAATTTGTGCAGTTTCCTAGATATTGAGATGTACAAAATCTAATGAGCATACAATGAATAAATATGCAACTCCTTTGCATTCTATGTAATTAAGCGCACGTGTGTGTATGTGTTTGTATGTTTGTGTGTGTGTGTGTACGAACAAGTGTGTGTGAAATGTATCTATGTTCAAAATATGCAAAACACATAAGTAAATTAAAACAATTATAGAACTTTCACGGCAGTTAAACCTTTTTATAAAGACTATGTTTATAATTCTAACTCCTATAAATATTTAACTATTTTCACATGAATTATTTACTAGGACATGACATCTGGAGAAGGAACTTTAGTGATCTCAAACAGTTTGACTTTACAGTATGGTTTGAATGTACTTCTAACAAATCACACACATTAATTTTGTAGGTTTAGTAACAAAGAAATAAATAAAATACCCATAATTGGAACCGTAAGCTTTGCCACAGGTATGTTACAGCTTAAGTCCCCCAAAAACTGATATTTTAGGTTTACATTCGCTCAAGATAAGAAATACACTGGATACATTTAAAGCTACAAACATTATTATAAGTATATGCTGATAAAAGTACACAGAATAGAATATACGGGTGTCTGTTTCTTTAACTATTATCAAATGCTAATTATACTGTGTATATATACAGTGTCTCTCCTTACCTGCTCTTCCTGACTTCTGCAATTAAGCCCAGTCCTGTGAGTGAAAGCATGGGAGACGAAAATCCCCTTCTGATTTGGGGTTCTCTTATCATGTTGTCCAGATGAATAAACTTACCAGCTTTTTCCTTTCTTTTTTTTTTTATTTTCAGTGCACCTGGTCTATTCTCTGATGTTTTTTTTATCAATGTCTCTTTTACAATTGTAAGGTTCATCTTCACTCTGGTTTGAAGCTTGAAAAAGAAATTGAGGGAAAATCTCCACATTTGAAACACCGTCAGCAATAAAAAACATAACAGAGCATTTAACACTTCCTCACTAGAAAACCTTCATTATATCTAGTTGTGTACACTCAGGCTCTAGTAGCAAAAACAGGTTCCGATACACAGGATAATCATTTTATTGCATTCAATAGCTCATACTGCTGATACCTCCAGCAAATGATTACAGAGGGCATTTCAGGTACAATTTACTTACATTGCTCCAATGCAGTTTGTATACAGCAACCTGGGTATTCCTTTCAGTTGTGTTGTTGAATGGGGGAATGTGCCATTGGAAGAAAAAGCTCCTTCAGATTGTCACTGCTTATCCGGGTCTCAGTGGACTTTATGTTGTATCTTTATTCCTTTATGCAAAACTCTCATCCACTCATCACTATGCTCATGGTAGGCCCATTTTCCCTAAAACAGGCAGAGAAGTTGGCAAAAAATGACAATGTTATAATGTGACCTGACACAACCTAATCATAGCAGTGGCAAACTTCCATCCCTAATATATGTTTAAACAAGAAAGGAAAAGGAAAGAATGGGACTTTATACAAGGCATGTCACTGAATAAAAATCTAGTTTATATTGATCATTACATTGTTTATTAATTCCAAATCAAGTTAAAAAGTATCAGTAATCTTTGGTAAAAGACATGATATACTGTAAATAACAGTTCACTTGTATACACATACAATTATGATACAAAGTAAAATACAACATGATTAGCAGTACAATTTCATAGATCATTCATCCATTAATAATAAACATAAGCAATTGCTCTTAGTGAGCTAAACTTATCTGGGCATCCGTTCAAAGTGTACTTGACGCACGGTTTATGGCTCACGCCACTCATCAGGAGTAAAATGCTCTGAAATTAAATCAATAACATATCTATAAATATAGGATACCTTTTAAAAAGTGATCCATCTCTCAAAAAAGGTGGGTCTATAACTTACAAAATGGTCCAAAAGCGACGCCCACCTATATCCAAGGGAAGATGGGGGACAGAGATGATGATCTCCCCCCGGGGCTAAAATGAGGAATCCCATCTAAACCGGGGACAGCAGCCAGGTGAAGACCAGATAACCATGTCACAACCATGTGAATCTTGTGTGTGCTTGACAACTCACACTGCTCTGCAGGGATATGTAAATGAGACCATGTGAGATGAATGAACAGTTGATAAGGTGAACCTATACCAGTGAATAAATGAAGGTGATATATGGTGAGTGATTGCTGCAGTGAACTGAAGTGTGCTGACTAAAAGGACTACTACCAAAAAAGATTGGTGTGTGGGTACCCACCAAAATTAAATCCAAGTCCAAACCCACCATTTGATAACCATGTGCACTGTATAATGATGGTGAAATATAGTAAGTGTTACTAAAGTAGACCTGAAAAGTGTTATGTGTGTGATGTAAATGAGCATCTGTTACCTTATGTGTATGATTCTGTAGATGTGAGCATGCCTGGGATCCCTCTCATGTGGAATGGTCAGCTGGCCAGCCCGAGCCATTGTTATCCCGAGTGAGAGGCGTGTCCCCACCAATGCGGTGGGGAAAAGCGACAGGTATTGGCTTCATCAGCGGCATATGAATCCGCTGTGGAACCAAGCAAGTCCCAGCCCCAACTAGATGGAAAGGGGGGGAACCACCCCATGCTCAGGCATGATGACAAACCATGACGCCAATGCATAGAAGGCAAGGCCCCACCCCAAAGCCTGTTTAAAGGAGAAGGGGGGAAAGACTGCCATGCATTGCAGCCCTGGGGTCAAAAGCGTCCTGTCACCCCCCTCTCTCCCCGAAAAGAGGGCTCACTCAGAGCTAAAGAAAGTATATTATATTGTATCCTATACACTGTTTTCTAATACCCCTATATTCCAGCAATAAAAGCCAGAGTGTATTACTATAGATATATATATGGCGATTTGAATTTTACAGACAGTTTGGGTCAATAAAGAAAGATGTATTAATGTGGATGAGTAATAAACTGTTTGATTATGGTATGGCAGGTCGCTAGAAAAGTGGGTGACTTCCACCCTGTTTGGCAATGTAATAATGTGACCTGACACAACCTAGTCATAGCAGTGGCTTTTAGAAGGACAAGGTTGTCATTTTAAACTTTTTTGCCAATCTTTGTGAATGTTAACTGTTTATTTGTGTGCAATTTTTCAATAAAGTGTATCTTAGGAGTACTCCGCTGTGTATTCCCACCTCTCTTTATGAGGGTATGAACCCCTTTTTTTGAGTATACCTTTCCTCACCCTCTGCCTGTTCTAAATCCTTATTGGTCGTTATTGGTGAACTCCATCTTTACGTTGGATGAGTTGGAACACCTACTATTGACCTGACAAGTTGACACTCTGGCCAAAGGTCTATGCCCTTTCCCTTATCCCCTTCCCTTTTTTGATACTCCATTTCACCTAAAACATTGGGTTTTTCTAGTGGTGCTGCTAAAGCAAATGAAACCAATAAAAGTGTAAGGGGTTATTATAGATAACTATTCTAATACAGCATAAAACTGTTTCAGCCAGCAAAAGGTCATCTTTTTGCTTAGGGAGTTCATAGACATAAATAGCATTCTTTGGAAAAAAAAAATCTATCCCTTAGGGCTCATTTACACTTGCTTCGGCTTCAACAAGGCTTCAACAAGGTGGACAGGCTTTGTTAAAGCTCTCTGAACGCTAGTCAAAGTACCTGTCACTAAGTAAAATGGTTAGCTTACAGTCCTAACAAAATTTAAAGAAAGAAATTGCGCTAGGTGCATAAAAATAGTGATTAAGTAAAAAAGGGGTACAAAGGTCCTGCTGCTGTGCACTATAACCCCGATATAAGGGTACCAGAAGACTAGATATAATGTGAAGAGTGCAGCGCTGGACATGTGAAGTGAATGGTGAAATGTTATTAAACCATGTACTAGAATTAAATCAACAATAATGACTTATAAAGATAATGGATTACTAATGACCATAAACATATAGTAAAAATGGTGAATTACCTATAACCATAGGCATATGACATTACAAAAAAAACTCCTGAAAATAGAACTTTTAAAAGTGCATATAAGTCCAAAGCAATAATTTATCGTGCAATGTGAGTAAACATATGAAATTACAAAAAGCCTTGAAATTAATGCTTTTAAAGTGCAAAAAAGTCCAAAACAGTAAATTTCCGTGCGATGTGTATTTCAAGGGTGCATCTTCGATAATCGGTGTTGCCCACCACCAGATAGGTGAATAGATAAGAGGCTTACCAGAAAGCCTGTGACCGCCCTTATTCAGGGGGGTCAGAACAGGCTTAGTAGATATGGGAGGACCACCACACGGATACTCCGTTTGATAGATGGATCAATGGGCCAGGGCTCCTTGCCAGGTAATTCTCCAGCCGACAACCACTGTGAATACTCTCCCAGCTCCCGTCCTCTCCTGGGGCAGACTTGAAGCTTCCGCAGATTCAATAAAGGAAGATGTGATATGTAGTGCCAAAAAAAGATAAAGAAAGAAAAGCTCCGCTGGTGCAGATAACTTCGAGTTTCTTTTATTGGCAAAAAATGGCGATATCAGACATTAAAAAACAAAGAAAAACGAGCAGAGTAAAAAAACGACACTACCGCCGTTTGTTTAAAAATCGCGCATGCGCGGTGCGTGCAATGTTGTGACCCTACGGCCGTTTCGTCACAACTGACGTCATCAGGGGTACGCACCGACGCACGCGCATGCGCATTAAATACACAGGCGTCTAGACGGAGGACGCTATGATTGGTTCATACTAGGCTGTGCTTCATATAGGAAATCAGCTATAAAGAGACCTGCCATAGAAATGAACCTCTCTAACCACTTAAGCGAAGGGAACGTCAAGCTGTTAAATTACATCTTAATAAAACAACAGCATGTAAACACTCAACCGGTGCCATCTAGTGGTTTTTTTTGGGAATTACACCAAAAATCCAACATATAACCAAGCTACATTATAAAAATTGTTAAAGTGGATTGATTAGTTAATTAAAAATAATAAAAAATTATAAAAACCTATATATATATTGATACATTTGTTATTGTAATACCCGCAGACATCTATGATGTTATACGGCTAAAAATGATCCAAACAAAGGAAACTTCATCTCAAAAAGAAGGAGGCTATAGACACGAATGGGATTATAAATCTAAGTACCAAAGAACTTTCCAAACAAGAACTCTCCACCCTAAATAAAGGTTTAAAATTCGTGCCACCGCGGAATTTGAATAAATTCCAGACATTCATAGATGTGCAGAAATATACTCGTAAACTCAACATTAAACGGTATATTCTAAGTAATCCATCTAGACAACTAGCCAGAGAGGCTTCCACAGTGGTGCATTCGGGTTTGTCGAATGCATCACTGTTTAACCCTCCTGGAAATTCAGCACCGAATGTCGCCATATTTAGGGATTTAGTACTAAAGGATTTAACCAACCTAAGAATGAGAACAGTACAACCTGAATATGACGTTAGAATTGGAATTGAGGCTCTATGCAGAAGGAAAGACATCATTATACGCCCCGCCGACAAAGGCGGAGCCATTGTCATTTTGGACAAAGACTCCTACAATAATGAGATGCAAAGAATCCTTTCTGATGCAGACACCTATTTACCCCTGCAATCTGACCCAACTCTCAGCTTTAAACGGGAGTTGAAAGGTTTGATTGACAAGGGGTACAATATGGGGATTCTCAATAAAAAAGAGAGGGAACATCTTATTCCTCTGGCCCCCAGATTGCCAGTCATGTATATCTTGCCAAAGATTCATAAGACTCTGGTTAACCCTCCGGGAAGGCCCATCATCAGTGGTATAGATTCCATCACTTCACGAGTTGGTAAATATATTGATTTTTATCTGCAGCCACTGGTGATGGGCACCCCCGCTTTCCTTAAGGATACCAAACATGTCCTTAATATATTGGGTAGCATAGAGTGGAAAGATACTTATATGCTAGTGACGGCGGATGTCGCGTCGCTTTATACATCCATATCCCATCGATTGGGTCATGAAGCGGTGCGACATTTTCTGTATCGTGACTCCAACATCTCCATCACACAATGTAATTTTGTGATGGAGCTGTTGGATTTTTCGATGGCACACAATCATTTCTGGCATAACAACAAGCATTACCTACAAACAAGGGGAGTGGCCATGGGAGCGAAATTCGCTCCATCTATGGCTAACCTCTTTATGGCCAAATGGGAAGAGGACGTGGTTTTCTGTGATAAACCTTCCCAGCTGGTTATATGGAGAAGATTCATTGACGACGTCCTATTTATTTGGGACGGCGACTCTGAATCTTTGTCCAACTTCCTCCTCTCCTTGAATGGAAATGATAGAGGTATAGTTTTGACTCATGAGGCTAGCTCGGCACAGATCCATTTTTTGGATCTATTAATCACTATAGTGGATGGGAGAATTACTACATCCACTTTCTTCAAATCTACCGATAGGAACAGTTTTATTCCCCTTAACTCTTGCCATCATCAATCGTGGCTATCCGCTGTCCCTAAGGGCCAATTTTTACGCTTGAGGCGGAACTGTTCGAATCTGGATGAGTATTTTAGAGAGGCTTCATCCCTTAAATTGAAGTTCCTGGATAAAGGCTATGAGGCAACTATGCTAGAAACTTTAATTGCGGAAGTCGGAAATAGAGAGCGTACGGAACTTCTAAGAGATAAACCCCCTCAGGTTAACAACGGTGAGGACTTTAATTTGGCTTTTCTCACCACTTATTCCAGCCAACACTGGGCCATTAAGAGAATCATTAAAAGACACTGGCCAGTCATTAAAAACGACCGTGTCCTTGGCCCTTTACTACCTAACAATCCCCGTATCCTATTTAGAGGGGCTATGAATTTAAGGCACACTCTGGCACCTAATGTCCCCGACCCACCTCAGCGTTCGACCTTCTTTGGCGACCTAAAGGGCTTTTCTCCCTGTAGAAGATGTAGGGTTTGTAAAGTGAACGTGGTATGCCAGAGAAGGCTCACAGAATTCACATCAGCAGGCACAGGAGTCACTTACCCTATTAACTCTCTCATAACATGCGCCTCCAAGTGTGTGGTGTACCTCCTCAGGTGCCCCTGTGGTTTGGAGTACGTGGGACGCACCACCAGGAAACTCAGTGTAAGGTTGGGGGAGCATATCACTAATATCAAACAAGGGTTCGATAAACATAGTGTCTCTAGACACTATGACGAAGTGCACAATAGAGACCCTAGTGGTACTACCTTCATAGGGATAGAAAAATATGTTCCACACTGGCGAGGCAGCAATGGGAAGCGAACCATATCAAGATCAGAAACCAACTGGATCTTTAGGCTTGGTTCCCATGCCCCGAATGGTTTAAATATAGAGTGGGACATCAACTGTTTTATCAACAACAGTTGAAAGTTGAGGTTGGTGGAGAAGTTGATGTCCCACTCAGGTATATCTATTTTCTATATACTAATTTAACTCCCATTTTGAATAGGGATAGTATTTTTATATTTTTTTCATTTTTATTTTTACCTTATTATTATTCTAGAATTATTGTAAGGAGTAGGCTATGTCATTGTTTTCATAATGGGCATTAACAAGCTTCAGTTCTATTCCCTTCCTTTTTTTCCCTAATATATTATATAAATCCACTTCATATATAGAGGTTTAACGTTACCTGATTTCAATTAATTGTAAATATTAGGGTTGACATCAACTTGGGTATCATAATTTTCTAATACCCTATCAGATGAAACTGGAGGTGACATCATTTATTGTCGCTTCTATTATATTATGTTTTTTGTTTGGATCATTTTTAGCCGTATAACATCATAGATGTCTGCGGGTATTACAATAACAAATGTATCAATATATATATAGGTTTTTATAATTTTTTATTATTTTTAATTAACTAATCAATCCACTTTAACAATTTTTATAATGTAGCTTGGTTATATGTTGGATTTTTGGTGTAATTCCCAAAAAAAACCACTAGATGGCACCGGTTGAGTGTTTACATGCTGTTGTTTTATTAAGATGTAATTTAACAGCTTGACGTTCCCTTCGCTTAAGTGGTTAGAGAGGTTCATTTCTATGGCAGGTCTCTTTATAGCTGATTTCCTATATGAAGCACAGCCTAGTATGAACCAATCATAGCGTCCTCCGTCTAGACGCCTGTGTATTTAATGCGCATGCGCGTGCGTCGGTGCGTACCCCTGATGACGTCAATTGTGACGAAACGGCCGTAGGGTCACAACATTGCACGCACCGCGCATGCGCGATTTTTAAACAAACGGCGGTAGTGTCGTTTTTTTACTCTGCTCGTTTTTCTTTGTTTTTTAATGTCTGATATCGCCATTTTTTGCCAATAAAAGAAACTCGAAGTTATCTGCACCAGCGGAGCTTTTCTTTCTTTATCTTTTTTTGGCACTACATATCACATCTTCCTTTATTGAATCTGCGGAAGCTTCAAGTCTGCCCCAGGAGAGGACGGGAGCTGGGAGAGTATTCACAGTGGTTGTCGGCTGGAGAATTACCTGGCAAGGAGCCCTGGCCCATTGATCCATCTATCAAACGGAGTATCCGTGTGGTGGTCCTCCCATATCTACTAAGCCTGTTCTGACCCCCCTGAATAAGGGCGGTCACAGGCTTTCTGGTAAGCCTCTTATCTATTCACCTATCTGGTGGTGGGCAACACCGATTATCGAAGATGCACCCTTGAAATACACATCGCACGGAAATTTACTGTTTTGGACTTTTTTGCACTTTAAAAGCATTAATTTCAAGGCTTTTTGTAATTTCATATGTTTACTCACATTGCACGATAAATTATTGCTTTGGACTTATATGCACTTTTAAAAGTTCTATTTTCAGGAGTTTTTTTTGTAATGTCATATGCCTATGGTTATAGGTAATTCACCATTTTTACTATATGTTTATGGTCATTAGTAATCCATTATCTTTATAAGTCATTATTGTTGATTTAATTCTAGTACATGGTTTAATAACATTTCACCATTCACTTCACATGTCCAGCGCTGCACTCTTCACATTATATCTAGCTTACAGTCCTGTTTACACCTGCTTTTGCTTTGCTTTGCCTTGGCTTCGCTTCAAAAATGATACCCCATGTAGCTTCAGTGGTGCTTCAAAGCATCTTCAAAGCCTCCATAGAAGTCTATGGCAAAGTTCGCTTGAAGCCCCACTGAAGCACCACAGAAGCTTCATTGAAGCTCCACGAAGCCTCATCGAAGCCCCATCGAAGCTCCACCAAAGCCCCCTCATCGAAGCCTCATCAAAGCACCAAGCAAAAGTAAGTGTAAATAGGACTGTAAGCTAACCATTTTTTTTAGTGACAGAAGCTTTGACTCACATTCAGAGAGCTTTAACAAGCAATGTTTTGAAGCAAGTGTAAACTTAAAGCATAACTGAACTTTGGAAGCTGTGTCCCTCCCCTCCACCCCAAAAAAGGAAGCAAAAAGCACCGGTCACCAGTGTTGCCTGTGGTCTCCCTGCAGCTGCCCCCCCCCCCCACCCCCAATGACTTACAATGCCCTATTCTGCACTGTGTCTTTTTTTGGAGGTGGCCATATTGGCAGAGGCAGGATTTTGTTTCCTCATATCAGTGCCTTCATCAACAGTGAGCAACACAATAGTGATATCATCAAATCTCACTACAAATGTAGAAAGCAGCCAGATGCACCAGTCTCTCAGATTGCACACTGCGGATAAACAACTATAATGCTCTGCTGTTTTTCAGGAAGAATTCTCTAAAAAAAAAAAAAAGTAAATTTTTTTAGGTTACTGCTAACGCCCCATACACACTATCGGAAATTATGCCAGCAAAAGTCCGATGTGAGCTTTTGGTCGGAAATTCCGACTGTGTGTATGCTCCATCGGACTTTTGCTGGCGGAATTTCCGCCAGCAAAAGATTGAGAGCAGGTTCTCTATTTTTCCATCGGACAAAGTTCCTATCGGAAATTCCATTCGTCTGTATGCAATTCCGACGCGCAAAAAAACATGCATGCTCAGAATCATCGTTTCGTATGGAACTTCCCTTTTCTAGTGCCGCCGTACGTGTTGTACGTCACCGCATTCTTGACGGTTGAAAGTCCAGAGAACTTTTGTGTGACCGTGTGTATGCAAGCCAAGCTTTAGTGAATTCCGTCAGAAAAAACACCCAAGGTTTTTCCGAAAAAAACTCTGATCGTGTGTACATTACATTAACATTTCTACATGCTTTCTATTACATCATTTCCTTTTTGTGTTTAAGTACAAACTAAAGGGTTCCTACGCATTGATTTCAGAACAACCAAAATGAGAATAACAGTTATGTAAGGATCACATTATTGCATCTATATGTTTCTATTTTGATTACTTTTATTGTCATCTATATAAGACTGCAATAGGTACAATATACTGTATCTATTTCATTTGAATGGTCATCGCCATGGGCAACTGAATCTATTGCAGGTCAGACTTTTCAGCAGCAACCATAAGAATTATCGGCCAACCCTGTCTATGCATGGACATTAAAAGTATTTCATTGGTAAAGTGTGAGTCCATCTAAAATTGATATTTCAAGTTATAACGGATGCTGTGAGGGTTCCCATTATCCATTAAAGGTTTTTGTTTCATTTACATTATGGAGAGTGCAAGATAAGATTAACAGAATACAGAATGAGCTGGAACACGCTGGTCAGGATAAGACTTTAGTTTCTGACGCCGACTTTTTAGAAAACATTTACTGAAAAAAAGATTCCCTTCTCCATTTTTTAAAATAACAGACATTAAAGGAAATACTGTATACTTGTTCTGCAGATAAAGCAGTTGACACTACTCAGCCTGTCTGGAGACACTGCAGGGTTTACTAACTTGGCATTTTCTTTTTCCAAAGCACCCTCCCCATGTTGAGGGCAAGCAGCCTCTGTCACAGTAACCTGTGACACATGCAGGGGATATGCCATTTTCACCGCATGTGTCACAGGTTATTGTATCACCAGCTCACTCTATTCACTGAGCACTATCCTATTGATCACTGTCATCCCAGCTTTTCAGGTAATTCATTGTTTATCTTCTTTTACCTCACTCACCACCAGCACTTATTCACTTACTATGTATGTATGTATTCATTCATACATGCCCCCCCTTCTCACTCCCTTTATCACATTCAATTGGCTCAGGGGTCTCTTCTATCTTCACCCCACTTGGGTTATACATTATGATATTATATACTATCATTTATTTCTAGATTGGAGCCCTTGCTGCACCCTAGGTTGGACATACATTGTCCTTGGGAAACACTTTCATTTTCCCTGCCTTGCTATAGACTCCACCTCAGCATACGGTACAGACAATCATGCTGGCCTATTTGCTCCACTACAGATATCTTCACGAGCTACTAACATGTAAGTAGCAGAGGAGATTAACACCCCCCTTCTTACTTCCTCCACTCCATGTCCCTGCTTCCCCCTAGTGGGTCGCATGATCAAAAATGTTATGTGATGTTTATATCTCCCTACAGATTTTATTTTATTACGCATTCGCCCCTGAAGAGTGGCTTCAGTGCCATGAAATGTGTCGGGCTTACAATGATGCATATGTTTTATACTAACAGGCCACTACCTGGTGTTTTCAGGATTCTTTTATGGAGGATTACTTTTTCAAATACCCTGTGTATGATTTGACAATTATATGCTGATGGTTTGTAATATGCTGTTCATGTGTTTACTATACTCTATGTATCCACTGGTGCATGTCATTGTTGTGTGTTTTAGACAATAAACACATTACTTACTACCTTGTTATACTTGTTGAGTCCCGTTACAATACCTCATTCAAAGTCCTGAAACCCCCCTTTTATGTACCAGATTTAGGGATGGAGATGCGTGGCAACATGCATCTCGTTTAAAGTCCCAAAAACATTTTTTCTCTTTCTCAATATAGAAGCTAACCAAAGCTGTCATAAATATCTAATAGCAGGTCATCAAATGACTTCTTAATGGGGTCATGTCATAAATATACAGGTTGTAAAGTGTCTGCCAAACAAATATGTTTCTATAATGTGTACTGTGAGTGAGTTAAATTCATTAAAAATTGATTACACCAAATATGAAAAGATGCCAGTTGGTTAGACATGCCTATGCTACAATCTCCAGCAGAGGAGTGAGGCAAATTAAATCTACTTAGATATAAATCCAATTTATCTTATATTTGATATTTATCAAATCATAATTTCATTCTGTTCAATAAGAGTTGGTTTCCGGATGAAAACATTTTGTCATCTGGAAATATAGATATAGTTAGATAAGATGGTAGTAGGATAATGTCTGCTGAGCATCATAAAATATTCTCCAGACCTTTCAGAACACTGCTCAGACCACTTTAAAGATTGTGTTATTTCTGTGAATGCCTTCTTTATGGATCTGAGAAAATGGCTGCATTTGCAGCTTAGCAGCTGTCATATCCATCAACACTAGGATGGAATGCTAAGGGTCATTTATAATAGCTGGTAACACTGATATATCAAATTGGCCTACTTCGAAATTGAATTGTACTCTGCACAAAACCAAGGATGAGGTGAGCATTGGTAAATACTTTCTTACAAATGATCCAGTTTATTTTACTGCTGCTAATTGTCTGTTTTGTAGTACTTTCTTGTAAATATTTTCTTGCACCATTCTTCTTTTCTTTTCATTAAAACAATCATTTAAATTGTTAAGTTGAATCTTTGAATGCTCTAAATACAACAATTATGAGGGCATGAGGGCTCAAAGAGGGACTGTTTGAGATAACAACAAAACCTGGGGAATGCCCAGGAAAAAACTGTTTGAGGGCTACCATAATTCAAAACTCTGTTACATTCTTGTCTGGGCATGGCGCTGAGTGTTACAAAAAAATGTTAAACGTCAAAATTTCAACAGCAGATACTGTGAACAGTGTGGGTTTTTGTTAAAAGATATGGTGTGCAAATGGTTACCTGCAAAGTAAACCTACCCCAGTGCCAACCACTCTAATGCCCCGTACACACGGTCGGATTTTCCGATGGAAAATGTCCGATCGGAGCGTGAGCGGAGGTCGGAAATTCCGACCATGTGTGGGCTCCATCGGACATTTTCCATCGGATTTTCCGACACACAAAGTTTGAGAGCAGGATATAAAATTTTCCGACAACAAAATCCGTTGTCGGAAATTCCGATCGTGTGTACACAAATCCGACGGACAAAGTGCCACGCATGCTCAGAATAAATAAAGAGATGAAAGCTATTGGCCACTGCCCCGTTTATAGTCCCGACATACGTGTTTTACGTCACCGCATTCAGAATGATCGGATTTTCCGACAACTTTGTGTGACCGTGTGTATGCAAGACAAGTTTGAGCCAACATCCGTCGGAAAAAATCCATGGATTTTGTTGTCGGAATGTCCGAACAAAGTCCGACCGTGTGTATGGGGCATCAGTCTGCTGGTGCATGGATTCAAGTAACAACCATTGCAAGTTCTCTCTGAAGCGCTTAGGACATACTACTGCTTGTAGTGGCTCAATTGGAGGTAGGCAATAAACAACCAGCTTGCATGACAGTAATAAAAAATGTTTATTAGACCACAGTGGTCATGAAAAACAAAACCATGCGAATAAAAAAGAATTCAAATACAATCCTTCAGGACTGTACACATATGTCTATGAGTACCAGCTTCACTTCCTCTCATTACAAAATCCCATGGCTGGAAGAGCCTACTTGCCTCTGGATGGAGATGGGATCAGCAATTGTGTGGCTGGTGGAGCAGGGTCCCGAAGCTGACAGCCGTGGATACTGATGTGAAGCGGTAGGGCGGCTCTTGCAATGCTGCTCCATAGCACCGATGGTAGCCAGGTCCAGAATTGTTGTGGGTGTTGTGTTGGTGACACAGCCACTGGAGAGCCAGCTGAGGACATGTCTCAGCCTCACGCCAGAGCCTGGTGGATGTGGGGAGAACAGGGGATGGAGGAGGCAACTCAGCCAGGCACCTGGGCATGATGTCACACAGAGCGCCAAAGCCAATGGCTGTGTGCAGTGATGGAAGGGGAATCCTCGCGGTAGCCTGTTAGGTGATCACCATGACAACGCGTTTTGCTCAATGGAGCCTTGTCAAGTCACTTGACGGATAGCAGAATCGATGGGCTTTTAAAGGGAAAGAGGAGCCAGAGAAGGAAGGAGGAGGGCAAGGAACTCCATTACCCTCTGTACACCTAGACACTCTATAGTGTGAACTAACACAATATATATCAGTACAATACAATGTGACAGATATTTAAAAACTATATTGGGAATACATATTTGGGTACACTCATCATAAGTCACAATACAGTTCATCAGCTGGTTGATATTCTCTAAAAACCTAAATTCCAGAAATAGCAGTTAAAAATAAAAATTAAGAAATTGATTGGAAAATGTAAAAAATGTATGTATAAAAAAGTATCACTTCTATCTTAAAATCGTAAGTGCTTTAGCTTGATCCTAATAAAAGAAAACTGATGGTGGGGGGAAAAAAGTTTTTTTTTTAATTTTTAACCGCTTTTTCTGGAATTTAGGTTTTTTTAAGAATATCAACTAGCTGATGAATTGTATTGTGACTTATGATGAGTGTACCAAATTATGTACTCACAATATAGTTTTTAAATATCTGTCACACCTTTATTGTACTGATATATATTGTGTTAGTTCACACTATAGAGTGTCTAGGGGTATATAGGGTAAATGGAATGGATGGCGATGTAAAAAGGCAACCTTGAGGTGTTTTGTTGTATAATGAGCTCCCTGCCCTCCTCCTCCCTTCCCTGGCTTCTCTTTCCCTTTTAAAAGCTCTTCAGGTCAGCTATCCGTCACATGACTTGACAAGGTTCCATTGAGCGAAACGGGTTTTCATGGTGACCGCCTAACAGGCTCTCTTGAGGATGTCGCCTCCTCCTTCCCCTGTTCTCCCAGCATCCACCAGGCTCCGGCATGTGGCTGACACGTGTCCTCAGCTGGCTCTCCAGCGGCCCTGTCCCTGACACAACATCTGCAACCATACTGGACCTGGCTACCATTGGTGCTACAGAACAGCATTGCAAGAGCCACCCTACCTCTTCACAGCAGTTCCCACGGCTGTCAGCTTCAGCACCCTGCTCCACCCTCCACACGATTGCCGATCCCATCTCCATCCAGAGGCAGGTAGGCTCTTCCAGCCATGGGCTTTTTGTAATGAGAGGAAGTAAACCTGGTACTCATAGACATATGTATACAGTCCTGAAGGATTGTGTTTGAATTCGTTTTTATTTGCATGGTTTTATTTTTCATGACCACTGTGGTCTAATAAATATTTTTTATTGCTGTCATGCAAGCTGGTTGTTTATTGCCTTCCTCCAATTGATCCACTACGAGCAGTATTATGTCCTAAGTGCTTCAGAGAGAACTTTCAATGGTTGTTTCTTGTTTCTTTCCCCCCAAGGACATTCTCTAGCAGCTATGGATGGGTGGCTTTATTAACCCGTGTGATGAGATACACACATTCCCACTGGCGCCCAATCTTTTTGTGTTGTGGTGAATGAATTGCTCTCCTGTCAGATTGGAAATTTCTGCAAAATGTGAAGCTGAAAGTATATTTTCACACCTATTATTGGTGTCAGTAAGAGTAAATAAGTACAATCATTAGTGTCAGTGGAAATAAAATAAGCTTCATCTTTAGTGTCAACGGGATCAAAATAAGCTCCAGGAGTAACATAAGCTCCATCATCAGAATGAGTGAAAAAAATAAGCTCTATCATCAGTTAGTGGAAGCAAGAATAAGTTCTTTGGTTGCATTGGTGTTCAGTGGTTGCCTGATACTCTCTCAATGCTCATACTGCTGATCTGCCTTTCTCCTTCTATTGAACCAGAACACTGCTGTTACTGGAAGGCAAGGGGTCACTCTGCCAATCAGTGCTGACATAATTGCAATGTTAGGTGCTAAAACTCTGGGTGTTCCAGCACTTGCAATCAGCTGTCTTTTTTCATAGAGTTTCCTTCAGGAATCGAACAATGTGTGACCAAGATCTTAGTTCTGTCTCACAGGATACATGACACTTGGCAATTCTGTAGTTGACAGCAAAAAATTGAGTAAGAGCTGCACTAAAAATTACTGAGCTGAAGGCTGTACTGTACACTCTAGTGTCAATCCCACTACCTCCTTCGCCTTATACCCTGTGTGTGTTTCTGGACAGCAACAAAGGTAGAGAAATTGATCAAAATAAAAAAAATGTTAAAATAAATAGATAAAAAAAAGCAAAGTCCCAACTCCTAAGTTGTATCCTCTTTTTTTTTCGGTTTATGTCTCCTAAATCCTGTGCGTGTGCTTGGGGAGAAACAGTAAGGTGTGCAGAAGTGGTTATCTGCTCTTTTATCCACAACAACCCTTGTTACTGTGCCACTGCATGCAGATATGCTTAATTTACATATTCTTGTGCTAATTTTTACATGGAGTTCTCCTTCATTTCTGATCAACATATCCAGGACATGTGTAATTCTGAACAGCAAGATGCAAATGTATGCACTGATTTTACTTTATGTAGGACACTGAAAGGCATAGGTTATATATATTCAGTTAAATTGTTCTGTAATGAAATATTCTCAGTCAAGCAGAGTGCAATAATTCAAGACAATAGCTCAAATGTGAAACTGTTCTAATGTATATGCACTGAATCTGATTCACTGTAAGCGTAAAGCAGTTTAATATTATGCACAGTGCACGCCGATGAAACCTGATCTGCAGCTGCTTACTTACATAAAACATTTTATGTGAAACAGTTTGTGCAGGAGAGTAGAAAAGGAACTCAAAGAGAAGTAATTGGTGCCACATCTACAATGCAAAGGTAACAACATAAAATAATAAAAAATTGCATGTGCATTTGGGCAGCCTACAAACATTTTGTTAAAGGCCCACTAATTAAGCATCGCGCCAGCCTCAAAAAAGAGAGAACCCATTAACACAACCAACTGTTACTAATCATAGCTGCCATGGAGCTAGCACACAAACAACCCCAGGCTAAAAAGAGAGAGGCTAAATTAACCCCAGGCCTGAAGCGCTCTTAAAAAACTTCACTTGGGTAGGGCCAAGGCCTTTTTAACTAAAAGACATAACCTAATATATTAACCTCCTCCTGCCCGCGCAATAGCCGAATGACGGCTACAGTGCGGGCCTTAATTGCTGGGAGGGGGGGCGCGCGCGGTGCGCTCTGTGATCACCGAGTCTATGAGACTCGGCTACTCACAGATCGGAATAAGGGGCCGATCCTGGCCCTTACTATGTCATCAGCTGTCGGGCCAATGACAGCTGATCACGTGATGTAAACAGAAGATCGGTAATCTTTTTTTTCCCTCACGCCAATCACCGGCTTCTGTCAGAGGGACATCCATCCCTCACACAGAGAGCCACGGCTGCCTCATTTGTGCCCACCAGTGCCACCTGCCAGTGCCACCTATTAGTACCCACCAGTGCCACCTACCAGTGCCCACAGTGCCACCTACCTTTGCCCAACAGTGCCACTTATCAATGCCCACCAGTGCTGCCAATCAATGCCCATCAGTGCCTCATCATCAGTGCAACTGTTCAGTGCTGCCTATCAGTGTCACCTACCAGTGCCTATCAGTGCCGCATTATCAGTGCCCATCAGTGCAGCCTATCAGTGCCCATTAGAGCAGCCTATCAGTGCACATCAGTGCCCATCAGTGCAGGCTCATCAGCACACATCAATGAAGGAGAAAAATGATCTGTTTTCCAAATGTTATAACAACTATCTATGAAACTGTTTGTTTTTTTCAAAATTGTTTTTTAGCAAAAAATTAAAAACCCAGCAGTGATTTAATACCACCAAATAAAGCTCTATTTGTGTGAAAAAAATTTAAAAAATGTAATTTGGGTACAGTGTTGCATGACCGCGCAGCTGTCATTCAAAGTGTGAGAACGCTGAAGGCTGAAAATTGGTCTGGGCAGGAAGGGGGTTTAAGTGCCCAGTAAGCAAGTGGTTAATACAGTAATAAATGCAGCAAACTTTTAGAATCTCCTAAAGTAAAAACCTATATCCTCCACATTTAACTGAGTAAACTGAGTCATCCACCACCATCCACCGCTACTGCAAAACTTTATATAATTTACCTGACGCCAGCTCCACCCCCTTGTTACTTTATAAATGTTATTGTACCCATACCTGCATTACATGCTAATGATACCATGGATTACTGCTAATGATACAGTTTTCATTAATAAAATCTTGTATATAGTCCCTTATGATCCCCTCCAAGAGCTTGCATACTATTGATGTTAGGGTAACTGGTCTGTAATTCCCAGGGATGTATTTCGGCCCTTTTTTAAATATTGGTGCAACGTTGGCTTTTCTCCAATCAGCTGGTACCATTCCAGTCAGTAGACTGTCAGGAAAAAATTAAGAACAATGGTCTGGCAATTACTTGACTGAGTTCCCTAAGGACCCTCAGGTGCAAGCCATCTGGCGTTGGTGACTTATTAGTGTATAGCTTTCCAAGTCTATATCCTATTCTGTCCTGTTAGTCATGAGAGTACGTCCTGAGATGTGTCATGAGGATAAACACTGCAGTTTTGGTTACTGAAGCCCCCCGATTTCCTTGTGAAGACCGAGGAGAAGAATAAATTCAATACCTTTGCCATCTCTCCATCCTTAGTAACCAGATTCCCTTCATCATTCTTTATGGGGCCAATAAGGTCTGTCCTCCCTTGTTTACTGTTTATATACTTAAAGAATTTCTTGGGATTTTTTTTGCTCTCCTCTACTATGCGTGTTCTATCTTAGCCGCCCTAACTGCACCCTTACATTTCTTATTGCATTCTTTGTAAAGTCTGCATGCTGATGATGATCCCTCAGCCTTGTATTTGTTGAAGGCCTTCTCCTTTGCTTTTATATGCAGTTTTACATTTTACTTTTTAGGACTTTTGTTCACTCTTTTAAATGTATTTCCCAATGGGATGTACTGGCTAATGCCCTTATTTAATATGCTCTTAAAGCAAACCTATCTCTCCTTCGTGTTCTTTGTTCCTAAGATTGTATCCCAATTTATATCTTCTAGCAAGGTTCGTAGTTTAGGGAATGTGACTATTTTGAAATTCAGTGTCTTTGTATTCCCCTTATTCCTATTTGTGTGATTTATACTGAAGCTAATTGACCTGTGATCATTGTTTCCTAAATTGCCCCTTATTTCCACATCCGTGATCAGGTCTGTATTATTGGTAATTAGTAGGACTAGTAACGCTTTGTTTCTAGTTGGTGTGTCTACCATCTTTCCCCTGAAATTGTCCTGTAAGACATCTAGGAACTGGCGAGCCTTAGACAAATGTGCGGTTCCTTCTGCCCAGTCTATGTCTGGATAATTAAAATCCCCAATTATGATGACACTTCCCATCCCATGCTAATCCAAATTGTGATAGGAGGTCCGTATCTCCCTCCTTCCTCAGGTTAGAGGTCCTATAGCATACTCCCATTATTATTTTCCCCTTAGTTTCATCCCTTTGGAGCTCTACCCATAAGGATTTCACCTCCTCCCTAGCTCCCTTAGTGATGTCATCTATCACGTTAACTTGTACACTATTCTAGATATACAGAAATACTCCTGCCCTTTTTTACCCTCTCTATCCCTGCAATTAAGGGAATACCCTTGAATGGTTGCCAGGAAATCATGAGAGCTGTTGAACCAAGTCTCTGAAATTCCCACAAAATCAAAATCCTCCTCGTGCAAAAGTATCTCTAGTTCTCTCATCTTGTCCGCCAGGCTCCTGGCACTGTCCCTTCTATAGAACTGGTGACTGACTGAGAAGTCGGCCCAGTTCTCCAGGAACCCAAACCCCTTCTTACTACACCAGCTCCTCAGTCACTTGTTTACTTCCGTAATCTCTCTCTGCCTTTCTGGTGTGGCTCGAGGTACAGGTAGTATTTCTGAGAATACTACCTTGGAGGTCCTTTTCCTCAATTTAGCTCCTAAGTCCCTAAAATCATTGTTTAGGACACTCCATCTGCCTCTGACTTTGTCATTGGTGCCAAAGTGCACCATGACAGCCGGGTCTTCCTCAGCCCCTCCCAGTAATCTGTCCATTGCCCTCTCTGTCCTCCTAAGAATTGAGTCCCCTACCACCAGAAGCTGTCTTTCCTTTCCCTTCACTTCCCCCCCACTCTCACTGGAGGAGTTCTTCCCCTGGCCTAGGGGAGTCACTCAGCTTTAGCAGTGCTGGTCCCTAACTGGTTTCACCAATGTCACTCAATGGAATGTACTTATTGGGATATTCCAGCCCAAGATCAGCCTCCCTGGCACTTTCCCTTCTAACCTTCCTAACTGTCACCCATCTACTCTTTTCTAGTGCCTGCACCTCTTTGTCTCCACCCACCTCTGTGCTGTCCCCAGCCAGCACCTGCCGGGTATATTCCCGGCTCTCGTTTAGTATGGAGGGTCTTCTCAGTGCTGACAGTTGCTTCCCTAGTTTCAGAACCTGGGCTTCCAGGGAAACAATGTGCTTACATTTTGCACAACAGTATTCACCTTCGATCAGATGATCAAGGAATGCATACATGCCGCGAGATGTACACCGAGTCACATCTCCACACCTGCCAGGCATTGTATCTACTAATTTAATGAGGATTATACCCTGTCCAAATTAACTAACAACTAGCTTCCTGACACTAATATTTAACAATACACCGGTACTCAACAATACAATACACAGGTACTCACAACCCACGTATACTCACAGTCCACATGCACTCACAGCCCATACGTACTCACAGTCCACGTGCACGCACAACCCACGTGCACGCGCAGTACATGTGCACTTGCAGCCCACGTGTACTCACAGTCCATGTGCACTCGCAGCCCACGTGTACTCGCAGTCTACGTGCACTCGCAGCCCACGTGTACCTGCAGTCCACATGCACTCACAGCCCACGTTTTCTCACAGTCCACATGCAATCACAGCCCATGTGTACCCACAGTCCACGTGCACTCACAGTCCATGTGCACTTGCAGCACTCTTGTACTCACTGCCCACTCACAATACACAGGTACATACAATACACAGATACACACAACACTCAGGTACTCACAATACACAGGTTCTCCCAACACTCACAATACTCAGGTTCTCCCAACACTCACAATACTCAGGTACACACAATATTTAGATATTCACAATACTCAGGTACACACAATACTCAGGTACTCACAATACTCAGGTACGCACCGTATTTTTATATACTCACAATTTTCACCTTGGCAAACTCAGCCCGAAGTGGGAGAGGGTACCTGTCAAAACAGGTACCCACTCCCCCCCAAAAGGTGTAAATAATGTAGCAGAGGAGGGGAGGTGGCAGATAAGCGGAGTTTCCCCTTTTGGGTGGAGCTCCACTTCAAGTTGAGCATGTATGAGGTCCATGCTTTGTGCTTTGTGCTCGGCAGGATCCCATGCTGTTACTAGGAGTAAAGTAACAGAGGTACGCTGACTGATGGAGTGGGCATATGGTCTGGGTGTCCCTCCTAATACAACACATACACCTGTTAAAGTGGGACAATGACTTCAAGAAGAACTCTTCATTCAACACAACACACACTTGACTGTTCATTGCCTGGTGTAGCCCACTCCAGGGTAGGCTTCATATGTGACCCACACTTGGCGTTCAACCAGTTAATGGGGAACAAATGGAGGAGGTGTAATTTGCATAGTGTAACACATACTCTACCTTACATACTCTCCTCATTGACTAAACTCTACTTTAAATTCCCAGCTAAGGAGCTACCCCACATTAAACAAAACTTCCCATTTAAATGGGCCCAGACTGTGACTGATACCTAGGTATGTACTGTATATCCTGGTACTTTGCAAGGGATTATGCTTTACGCTTTCCTCCAGCCTGAGGAAAATCCAGACTAACTTGGAATAATTGCCTCCTGGTACAGTTTCCTGGTTGGGCAGATATAACATCATTAAGATGAATATCTTACCCAGAATATTCAATGAAAGAAAAAGTGTGTGCTACTATCTATACCACAACTTACCCAATAAATGTGTACCTCTTAACATAGGTTATGCAATGTGTTTAGATGCAATACCCTTCAATGGGTCTAATTGTGTGGAACTACTTCTACCACTATTAGTGTACTCACACACTACCCCAATAAAGTAAAACCATCAATAAATGGTAAGAATAGCATAAAATGAATAATGTGCGTTAACCACACTTAAATCTCCAAATTTTTATAGTATTCAAAATGCAATACTGAATTCTTTTCAAACAAAAATTAATGCGTGTTTAAGTGTCAATATTTTCACTTTCAACCAATATCAAATATTCATATAGTGGATTATACTAACATGGCCTCCTCTCCATCACACTGACGTGCAACGAGGACTACTTCGGAAGCTATCATAGGATTTATAACATTCACTGAGCATGATACTAAAGAAAAAAAATCCCTATTTAAAGTATGAGCCTTAAATTGAATGTTTCATTGTCATATTTAATATCATGGCAAAATGTAGTTTTAATTACCGTAAATGATCCGAACTAAGAGAAATGTGTAGGCTGCCATTGCTGACCTCTTATTAAAATGAGTGACCGAACCTGGTAATGACAGTACGACTACTGGTTTTTGCATCTAAAATATGTCATTATTCACTTTTCCCTACCAATGTGGAATTTTTTTCTGTACTTGTCTTTGAAAATCTCAATAAAAAGTTAAACGATAAAAAAAAAAGAGTGACCAGCCTGGAAAAGGTATGCTATAATATCACCTGACGCACATTTGTTACAGTCAGTGACTCAGAAAGCATTGAAGCCATGGACAGCCAGACAATTAACTTTTCCAGAAGGAGAGCACAGCAATAGCAGTCAACACATGTCTCCCTATACAGGCTTTCTTTAAATCCTCTGTTGCTGGTCTTGTTACATTACCAGGCCAGCAATGGAGAAGCAGGCATATGGTAAAGTCAATCACATTACCTTTTAACACCTTAGAGAACTGTGATTCCATTTATATCTCTCAATAACAACACAATGTTCAAAGTAGCATGTTGTCAGCTGGAGCCATATGTCCTTTCAAAATTGGCTGATCGGGATCATTCTCCTATGGACAATTTTTCTGTAAGATAGATTTAATGCAAAATTTTATGAATATGTTTTATATATATTAATTTAATTCACCAAATACATATTAATATTTATTTTTATGGATTTATTTCTTTACATAGTTACATAGTTAGTCAGGTTGAAAAAAGACACAAGTCCATCTAGTTCAACCTAAAAGAATAAAAAATACAATCCCATATACACAATCCTTCACCCACAGTTGATCCAAAGGAAGGCGAAAAACCCCAGCAAAGCATGCTCCAATTTGCTACAGCAGAGGAAATAATCCTTCCTGATCCCCAGGGAGGCAATCGGATTTTCCCTGGATCAATTATACTTATAAATGTCAGTACCCAGTTATATTATGTATATTTACGAAAGAATCCAGGCCTTTATTAAAGCAATCTACTGAGCTTACCAGAGCCACCTCTGGAGGGAGTCTATTCCCCATTTTCACAGCTCTTACTGTGAGGAAACCTTTCTGAATTTGGAGATTAAATCTTTTTTCCTTCTAGATGTAAAGTGTGCCCCCTTGCCCTCTTTGATGACCTTAAAGTGAATAACTCAACACCAAGTTCACTATATGGACCACTTATGTATTTGTACTTGTTGATCATATCCCCCCTTAATCTCTTCTTCTCAAAAGGTAATAGATTCAGTTCCTCTAATTTTTCCTCATAGCTGAGCTCCTCCATGCCTCTTATCATTTTGGTTGCCCTTCTCTGCACTTTCTCCAGTTTCCTGATATCCTTTTTTGATGTACAGTATCATAATACAATATTATAACAAATACTGTGCACTACTTTTGTTGTTATAGTTATTATGTTTACTTGTTTTTATTAGTTATTTTCCTAGTCTCTCTGTCCTTCAAATTTCCAGATTTTCCACTATAGGCATAAACCAATTGAAGAAAAAAAATGATACCGTTGAACACAACTTTCGTAGGTAAATCCACCACTTACTGTATGTCAAGATATAAAAATGCTTGTTCACATATTTTAGTGTTACTTTGTATATTGTAGTTTGTAAAAGATACAGTATGTTGCTCCAGATTGCATGCAAATTTTTTACAAATGTTAAATCACGCTTCAAAAGTCCTGTGTATTATGTCGTGATAATATTTAGTGGTATTACCACACTTATTATCAGCTTGTAGTGAATCAAGGCCATACTGAGAAAGGTCAAAGGAAGAGTAATATTCTGATTACAGTTCATGGCAAATCAGATTATGTTTGTACAGTACGAATACAATTATAGCCCAAGCAATTGAACCAAGTAGAACTCAGAAAGCTTCAGATGTGTTCTGGCCCATAAACCATTTATTACTTCAGCTTACACTCCAGGGAATAGAACTGAACTACGCAGTCTTTAGCATCCTGATTGGGATTTTGACTTTAGCTTGAACTGAGAGGCTTTTCTACACATCAGGGCTGAATGACATTGGCTGAAGGTAATCCCATCTGTCTCTGTCTAGACGGTTCTCAGCACCAGTTTGCATTGCTCCTTCTTGCTGCTTTGTTGGTGTTTCTTGCGATATCCAGAAATTTGACAACAAAATCAATTACTGATCGCGCTGCAGTATGTGCTGGAATATGATTGAATGCAGCACATTTCTACTATATGTTTAGCTTGTACAAAAAAAAAAAAATGAAAATGAAAAAATATCTAGTGTACAAATGCGTATAAAATAAGAGCGTTCATCCTCTCTTCAATGTGTAATGAAGTAATCAGACATATGGGAGGTTTGCTTACAAAACATATGAAATCATCCTAAACTGCATGGCATGGTTCAGCTGGCAGTACATCCTAAAGTTGATATTTTCTTCATGTTTTTATTGCAAATGATTAGCTTTAATAAGCTAAGCAGGTTATTTCCAGGTCCTGGAACATATCCTATTTTACAGAAGCAAATTAACTGAGACATGTTCTGTATAAAGATGTAAGAGTCAAATTTATCACAATGAATAACCTAAGAGTGGAACTGTGCAAAATAGTATTTTATGTTGCATAAACCAGAAACAATTAGATCGTCCTAAATGAACTATATAATTGTTTTTTAAAGAGTGAATATTTATTATCCAATGTGTTGCCAAATCAACATTGATTTCCATTGCTTGTTTGTTTTTCTTAATGATTTAACAAGTTCTAAAGAAAAGAAAAAACAGAGCACAGCAAGATGCCAATCCAGAACTAAAAACTGATCTGAACCTGTAAAAGGAAACTATTGTTAAAGCATTGCATTTTCCTGAATTATGTTCATATAACTATGTATTCATAAGTACAGTAATGTTACATAAAGTCCATAAATATATTTCTATAAAATATTCAGTCATATCAATCCACAGTTATACAGTACACCATGAAGATAGTGGCCCACATACAAGTTACCTGTAAAACACGCTCAAACACATGAGGCCCCTATCTCATATGCATACATACACATACTAAGGGCAATTTAGACATGATCCAATTATCTTACCAGCATGTCTTTAGGCTGTGGGTGGAAATGGGTGTATCCGGAGGAAACCCATAGAAGAACAGAGAGAACATGCAAACTTCATGCAGGTAGTGCTGCAAGACAGAAATGTTTATATGCAACATCTTTACTTTCCATAAACAATTTTTTTATTGCCTATGAACTTACTTGGGGACTGACACTCCAGACATTGCCAATTCCCAAGCACAATTCCCTCTCTCCTGGCACACCACAGCCCTTTTCTCTGGAGTTTTGTAAAAATGTATTTCTTTTGGTAATTTGTTCACTACCATTTAAAATATGCATAGGAGTTGATTCACTAAAACTGGAGAGTAAAATAATCTGGTACAGCTGTGCATGATAGCCAATCAGCTTCTAACTTCAGCTTGTTCAATTAAGCTTTGACAAAAAACAACTGGCAGCTGATTGGTTTCTATGCAGAGATGCACCAGATATTGAACTCTACAGTTTTAGTTAATCAACCCCATATTGTAGTCTGGAATCCCTTTGTAAAATAAGGAGGCATCCAGACATTAGTACCCTCTACTCAATCCCACATAGAGTTAACAGTAAACAAACAACTTGAAAGTAATATTCCCTTAAATTGAGATAAAACACAATAAAAATAAGTTAAATTATTGTTGCATGATTTAAATCCACGTCAATCACAATCTCAAGCAATGTGATCCACATCAATCACAGCATCCAGCATTGTAATCCTTGTCTATCACAATGACTGTTTATATGCCACAATCCCACATGCCTAAAAAAAATCTTTGGTAATGCAAATAGACTTTTTCATATTGACCATTTTTTAAATATTTAAATATTCAAATGCTGTTATATAACACAAGTTTTCTGTTTACCATACATCATTTTTGAAAATAAAGACAAACACATTTATACTCCTTTTCATGCTGGCCATCCCATATACTTCATCAGGTGGTCATGTTCTCTTAAATGTAAACTACTGTATAGTCAAGTGTAGTTTCCAAATGTTTGTCTAACGTAGAGGCTATCTAACTTAAATACTTATGGACCATGATATTGTCAGATTTTACCTTAAAACTTTGCTTTTTTCATTCTTAGTAAACTGCAATATGTTTTACGCTGGTCTGACAACTGCAATTCTGCCATTTTGTATAACACTGTAAATGTTGATTAAGGTTGCATTGCAATGTATAATAGTATAGCCATGTCTATCGCTGGTTGAACTTGTGTATAAAAATTCAATAAAAACAATGAAACAGACCATACTTAGTACTTTTCATATTTTACTATATATGTATATTTGACTATTTGATATTTTAGCTTGTGATCTAAAAAAGATTGTGTTTCAATTAACAAAAAGAGATCTGGTTGGCCGCATGTCCAGCACAAATACTTTTATTTCAGAAAGTCCATTGAAAACTATTCCAAAAAAAATAGAAGGGAACAGCATAACCAGCTAACGCAATACATTATGTTTCAATTACTTTTTTTTATGATGGCCAACTGAATAAATCTTTCCATATACACATTTTTTTAGGCAAATTTGGTGAATGATGCCCTCAGGGGTTCCCAGCTGTCAATTTACACAACTGCACCCAGGGAATATGTGATTTAACAAAGGGAATGTGGCAGGTAACAACAGTGGGCAATGGGTCATTGTAATTGCTAAGTATTACTGTACACCAGGATTGATCTATTTTTTTTAAATAAATGTGTACTTTCATTTTATGTTGAAACACTATCTGACTAAGATTAAACTTATAAGATCACATATGACACAGCAGTGTAAAATTAGCCAGTAATAGAAAACAAAAAAGTCGCGCTAAATGATATAAATCGTGAAACAATGTGATAAATGCTCATAGTGAATGCCAAAAGGCCATACTAAGTAAACCTGAAATTGAGCAGATCTACAAAGAAATGGTGCATAAATAAATAAATAAATTGAGAAAAAATATTAATAAAATGACCAAAAATGAAAATGACCAATAAAGAGACAACGTTTGTGAATTAAATCCAGTAGCTAGAAAAAAGTCCATAGTGAAAGGAAAAATGTAAACCATGTCAGAAAAATAAGTCCATAAATAACTGGTGAATCCAAATAGTGATGTGCTGAAGGGTTCCACACATAAAGTGACAAGTGAAAAATTGCCTCCACCATAGAGATGACTGCCGCTTACCAGAACTAGGTGGTCCCTAGTTACAGGGGACCAAACAGAGTGGATGGCTGTAACCCCAGCCCGGGATCACACTGGCATACACTGGGCCCCTCAGCCTCAATAGAAGCGGTCCACAGATAGATGGATTGGATGGGCAGTATGTTCACCATGAAAACAATAGAAGCCTCACATAGCATAAAATCCTTTACATTTATTCATAATTAAAATGACAAATGAAATCTTACAAGAAGGCAGACACAGGTGGGCATTGTAAGCATAAAAAAGAAAGCCGGCCGGCCGGCCGGCTTCAGTACAGCCCGTAGTGTTCGGGGACTGGACGTGTAGCGGTTGTGTCAGAGCGTAGCTCCTCCTCCCTACGTCGTGGAGAGGAGGACTTATTTTTCTGACATGGTTTACATTTTTCCTTTCACTATGGACTTCATTTTCTGACATGGTTTACATTTTTCCTTTCACTATGGACATTTTTTCTAGCTACTGGATTTAATTCACAAACGTTGTCTCTTTATTGTTCATTTCATTTTTGGTCGTTTTATTAATATTTTTTCTCAATTTATTTATTTATTTATGCACCATTTCTTAGTAGATCTGCTCAATTTCAGTTTTACTTAGTATGGCCTTTTGGCATTCACTATTTATATCATTTAGCGCAACTTTTTTGTTTTCTATTTCTGTCTAGTGTCGTATAACACTTTTAGTCACAGCTTAGCGTATTATACCTAATAGCGCACTTTTTTTCTTTCACATACAATTAGCCAGTAGCAGGACAATTTTAAATATCAATTTTAGGCCCAATTTTACTAGAGACAAAAAGTATAGGTGGGGGTTTTACTTCAAGAATTAGGATACTGAAGAAAATACTGCTAGCAATCAGAATTAAAGTACAGTTTGCTAACTGACCCTAATCTCTCCCCATGCAGTGTGACAGCTTTTCTATTTTTTCCCTGCAATAACTTCTAGTACACTGACACTATGGATGTTCTGTGCCTCTTCTTTTACAGTGAGGAAGCTGGCACATAACAAAGCACCATTCCTGGCTATTCAAAGCCACACAATTCAAAGGCCCTTGCAGTGCATGAATGTTACAAAGAACCTCAAATGCACTGGGTTTACTTTGAATCCATGGTAGACCCGAGCCCAAACCTCATCCCTAGCTGATATCATAAAAAAGACTGTGGCACCCAACAACATTCTCATGTTTTTTTGGATGTCTACACAAGTTAGGCTTTAACAGGCAAATTCGATGACTAAAATTTTAAATACACATATATAGTGCCTTAAAAAAAGTATTCATACCCCTTGAGGTTTTCCACATTTTGTCATGTTACAACCAAAAACATAATTGTATTTTATTGGGATTTTATGTGATAGACCAACACAAAGTGGCACTTAATTGTGAAGTAGAAGGAAAAGGATAAATGGTTTTCAATTTTTTTTACAAATGAATATCTGAAAAATGTGGTGTGCATTTGTATTCAGGCTCCCTGAGTCAATACTTTGTAGAACCACCTTTTGCTGCAATTACAGCTGCAAGTCTTTTTGGGGATGTCTCTACCAGATTTGCACAGCTAGAGAGTGAAAGTTTTGCTCATTCTTCTTTGCAAAATAGCTCAAGCCTCCGCCCCAGTCTCAAGTCTTTTGCAGACTCTATTGCCCCGTACACACGGTCGGATTTTCTGATAGAAAATGTCCGATCGGAGCGTGTTGTTGGAAATTGTGTGTGGCTCCATCGGACATTTTCCATCGGATTTTCCGACACACAAAATTTAAGAGCAGGAAATAAAATTTTCCGACAACAAAATCCGTTGTCGGAAATTCCGATCGTGTGTACACAAATCCGACGGACAAAGTGCCACGCATGCTCAGAATAAATAAAGAGATGAAAGCTATTGGCCACTGCCCCGTTTATAGTCCCGACGTACGTGTTTTACGTCACCGCGTTCAGAATGATCGGATTTTCCGACAACTTTGTGTGACCATATGTATGCAAGACAAGTTTGAGCCAACATCCGTTGGAAAAAATCCTAGGATTTTGTTGTCGGAATGTTCGAACAAAGTCCGACCGTGTGTACGGGGCATAACAGGTTTTCTTCTAAGATTGCCCTGTATTTGGCTCCATCCATCTTCCCATCAACTCTGAGCAGCTTTCTTGTCCCTGCTAAAGAAAAGCATTACCACAACATGATGCTGCCACCACCATGTTTCACGATGGGGATGGTGTGTTCAGAGTGATGTGCAGTGTTATATTTTCACAACACAAAGCATTTAGCTTTTAGGCCAAAAAGTAAAAGTTTGGTCTCATCTGACCAGAGCACCTTCTTCCACATGTTTGCTATGTCCCTCACATGGCTTCTCACAAGTTGCAAATGGCACTTACTATGGCTTTCTTTCAACAATGGCTTTCTTCTTGCCACTCTTTAATAAAGGCCAGATTTGTGGCGTGCACAACAAATAGTTGGCCCGGGGGACAGATTCTCCCACCTGAGCTGTGCATCTCTGCAGCTCCTCCAGAGTTACCATGGGCCTCTTGGCTGCTTCTCTGATTAATGCTCTCCTTGCCCGGCCTGTCATTTTAGGTGGACGGCCATGTCCTGGTAGGTTTGCAGTTGTGGCACTCCATTTTCAGATGATGGATTGAACAGTGCTCCGTGAGATGTTCAAAGCTTGGGATTTTTTTTATAACCTAACCCTGCTTTAAACTTCTCCACAATTTTATCCCTGACCTGTCCGGTGTGTTCCTTGGCCTTCATGATGCTGTTCCTTCACTAAGGTTCTCTAACAAACCTCTGAGGGCTTCACAGAACAGCTGTATTTATACTGAGATTAAATTACACACAGGTGGACTGTCACTAATTAGGTGAATTCTGAAGGCAATTGGTTCCACTAGACTTTAGTTAGGGGTAGCAGAGTAAAGGGGGCTGAATACAAATGCACGCCACACTTTTCACATATTTTTTTGTAAAAAAAATTGAAAACCATTTCTCATTTTTCTTCCACTTCACAATTATGTGCCATTTTGTGTCGGTCTGTCACATAAAATCCCAACAAAATACATTTATGTTTTTTATTGTAACTTGACAAAATGTGAAAATGTCAAGGGGTGTAAGCAACAATAAAAAGCACTCCCATGAGTGTAGACAGGTAGGCTGCACACCCCATACAGTGCATGAAAAAAACCAGAGAGAACCCCCTATCGGGGCTTTAAAACAGCCAATGGAGTACAATGAATGGTTACAAAATTTGAATTTTATTGGTACAAAAAATATATAAATAGCGATAAAAGGAAAAATTCATGAAGATAAATACTGACTGTTAGAGTCAGGACACGAACTGAGTGTATGTGTATGTGTATATGTATGCCACACTCAGTTCGTGTCCTGACTCTAACAGTCAGTATTTATCTTCATGAATTTTTCCTTTTATCGCTATTTATATATTGTTATATATTGTAACCATTCATTGTACTCCATTGGCTGTTTTAAAGCCCCGATAGGGGGTTCTCTCTGGTTTTTTTCATGTCAAGGGGTGTGAACATTTTTTCAAGGAACTGTAACCTTATGGGAAGATTGTTGTTGGAAATGAATGGTCTGGAAACAGGGTCTCTTTAATAAACAACGTTAAGCTGTATTAAAGTAATACTGAACCCAGGACCCTGCATTCACTACATCTGGTCTCCCACAGAACATGGAAATGCAATAGTTTTAACTAAAAAAGCTACAATTTCTGGGGAAATTTTGTGAAGTGTTCTTGCCTTCACCAGTAGTCTACAACTGGAGTGGGCAGAGTAACTGGGAGGAGTGGCTTGAGTAACTGTTTTGTGGTTGGAGTGGCTGGAGTAACTGTGGAAAGGTTGGACTGGGCAGAGTAACTTTATGAAGTGGGCAGAGTAACTGTGTGGAGTGTTTGAAGTGAGTAAAGATAGTAAGCATTATGCCGCGTACACACGAGCGGACTTTACGGCAGACTTTGCCCGGCAAACTTTTCAACTGACTTTATGACAGACTTTCCGAATGAACAGACTTGCCTACACACAATACACCAAAGTCCGTCGAATTCGTACGTGATGACGTAGGACCGGACTAAAACAAGGAAGTTCATAGCCAGTAGCCAATAGCTGCCCTAGCGTGGCTTTTTGTCCGTCGAACTAGCATACAGACGAGAGGACTTTTCGACCGGACTCGAGTTCGACGGATAGATTTAAAACATGTTTCAAATCTAAGTCCGTCCAACTTTTGAGAAAACAAAGTCTGCTGGAGCCCACACACGATTGAATTGTCTGACAAAATCCCGTCCGCCGGGCAAAGTCTGCCGTAAAGTCCGCTCGTGTGTACGCGGCATTACACTAACCAATTGATTGATCAAATTTAAAAAGTGCACATGACAAGCTTGATAGAGTGAGAAATGCATTTAAATATTTATTTATTTATATAGCACATTTAATTGCAACATTGTTGCCCAAAGTGCTTCATAGTTACATTAAAACATACATTTATAAAAACATTATCAGCACTATCAGGCCTATCAGATGAAGGTATGACCACATGCATTTGGGGGGTCTCAGCATCTTGACATAGAATGGAGGTGAAGGTGTGCTATCTGTTTGATGATAATCAGTGTTTACAACCACTTTTTCCTGGCAATGCTCATGCCCTGTTTATGCTTCACAACCACTGCTCAATACACAATACACAGGATCATGATAGCTGTAATAACTGTGCAGTACTTCAAACGGTCGTATTTTAAAAACTTTAAATCCTACAGTGAAGAGCTTTATATTGTGAGAATCACAAGACCCAGAACTAGATTTTGATGCATAGTATGTCTCTGAAATATTAAAAATGAAGACACAGTCGCAGTTTAGATATTACCCTTCAAATTTGAAGTGGCTAGAGTGGAGTTTCAATGATTGTCAATGGACGGCGTGAGTTGCAAGCAAATGGTCATATTGTGAAAACTGTCAGGACTATGGCTTAGCCGTGGACGTGTTTAGTGGCAGAAGAGATAGCTGAACGTTTTGATATAAGATTTGTGTAGGTGGGATTGAAAATGAGGGAGTGGTGGCAGTTTAGAAAGCATGTCCTGATTTTTTAGCTTTTTTCACCTCCCACTCTAGTTTTGAACATTTCGCCATTCCTTCCCATGGGACCAAACGACGATATTTCGTGAGCCATTTGGCCAAACGCTCCACACAGTAATAGCACACCAATCGGGAACAATCCGCACGTTTTGGTATATTACTGTCTATCTAGTGTAAAGGCTGTGGGAGGAGTTAGGGTGGTAAATTTGGCTATAATAAGAATAATAATATATATGTGAGATGACAGTAAGTGGTCTTGCTATGCAAGAACACTTAATAAATAAAAACTGTTAAATACCTTTTTTAATCAGAAGTTAGAGCAATCCTGTGACTTCTATCGGTGTCTGATTAAAGTTTGTAGGAGTTTTTATTCTGCTCTGATTGTCCTATCAGGCTGCAGGAGCCATGACCCTCTGTCTGGACAGTGCTGATTGGCACTGTGCTGATCACATGCACTCTCCCTAGAAAATGCAATGCACACCAAACTAAGCATGTGCAGCTTGTCCCCTAGCCTCTCTTCTATCAGGAGGTGATTTGGGGACTATGGAAGAAGGGGAGTAACAGAGAAGACAGGATCAAACAGCCTTTTTAAACAATGGTTACCCCTTTGGTTCCATTGTGAGTATAACAATAGCAAAAACCAAAACAATAAGGTAAGACTTTACTGATACCAATGGGACAGACAATTTAGTAGTTAAAAAAGTTTGCGCAAAGTTTATTATGATAAAAGTTACGTTGTATTAAAAGATTACACTCTGTAGGCCCCACATATAGTGAAAGACCACTCAAATATAATTTTATACTACTCATTCATGATTGTAACCCCATAGACAGACATTAGCCAAGAGATCAGAGGATGAAGCATTTTGCTTTACTGCTTCCTCAGGGCCCAGTACTCTTGGATAATGGGATAAGTAGTTTAAACTAGAAGAACAAACATATATAAATCAGTACAAAATAACCCTTGTATCAATCAATTGAAAGAAAAAATCATCCAACATTATCTTTAATCCATTTTATGTACATGTGGAGAGACATAGAAGTGCAACTTACACCCTTCCTCTAGCGTGCCAACGCAGGGGGTCAGCGGCGGGTGATGAACCCCAGGAGAAGCAATAGAAATGGTTCAAATAAGTCCAAGTCCATGAGATTTAATATCTTTACGAAAAAAATTATATATGTCACAATTAATCAGACTAGAACCCACTAAATTCATTCTCAATATATGCTGACAAATGCGTGCTTCAATAGGACAGATAGTCAAAGAGCCACTCATTTATCACTTGAAAACACTGACTGGGGATGAGCGAACACCCCCCCTTTGGTTTTGGTGGCTCCAGAACACTGTAACCCCTCACAGTTACTCTTGCTGGGCACAGGAACAGGCCCTGCTATTAAATACTATATCAAAAATTGTAATTACATGGCCCTGTTAAACAGGGGCAGAAAAATTGGGCCTTTGGTTTTGGTGGCACTAGAACACTGTAACCCCTCACAGTTACTCCTGTTGGGCACAGGAATGGGCCCGCTGTGAAATATTATATCAAAAATTGTAATTACATGCCCCTGTTAAGCAGGGGCAGAAAAATTGGGCCCTTGGTTTTGGTGGTGCCAGAACACTGTAACCCCTCAGAGTTACTCTTGTTGGGTGCAGGAACAGGCCCTGCTGTGAAATATTATATCAAAAATATTATATCAAAAATAAAGCAATTTGGCCAAGCTAGCATTTAGACGCTGAGCACGTGGATGGCTGGGACCGAATTTCTTTTTACGGTTCAGCAACTGGGATAGGGAAATTTGCCTGCTAAAATCAATTGGTGGTGTACTGCTAGCAGATTGGCTGCAAGAACTTGGGACACCTATTGCTATACCTTCATTCCTTTCAGTGCAGGTTTTTGAGAGGACTGGAGGTATAGTAAGGTTAGAGATCCCAGATGAGGAGCAAGGAGAAGTCTGCCTTTTTTTATGATGTGGGTCTATCAAATGCTGTTGCCAACAGACTGCATGGGAGGTCGTCATATGTCTGATCAAGCATGTGGTGCCCAAGCAGCTGCTGTTCTGGCCACACTTGATCCGCTTCAGACATAGGTTGCAAACAGCAATGGTGCGAACTGCTGCACACGTGTCGAAAAAGGCCCACACCAAGGAACTTTTAAAAGTCAGCGGGGAGTCAGCAGCGCCCTGCACCTGCGGAGCTCTGCAGTGTGATGCAATAGGGTGGCTGCCCTTAAGCTGCCTCCTAGAGGACATCCTGCCTCGTTGGAGTTGTGCCTCCTCCTCTCTTCTCTCAGGCACCCAAGTACAGTCAGTGACCTCATCACCCCCTCCCTCCTCGTCACTGGAGCAAACTTGGCAGTATGCTGCAGCTGGGGGAACATGACTGCCAGTTTCTTGCCCTTCTGTGGCACCCCCTCTCTCTAGGCTCACATTACTTCCTTCCTCAACCTGTGAACCAACATCGGAGCCTTCAAAGGAGGGGGAGGGATGTTTGCGGTGCAGTTTATTCAAAATAGAAAAAAAAGCTATATGTTTTATCTCCTTTGTTTAAAAAGAACAATTTATTTATTTACATTAAAAACAGACACATATACCAGTAAATTATAACAATACAATTAAAACAGCATGGTCAGGAGATGGGAAATGACATGTAGGATACACGCTGCAAATTCATAGATAGTAATTATTGCATACTAGCCCGACATGTTTCGCATTAGTTGCTTTATCAAGGGGTATGCAATTAGGTAGCGAGTCATCCAATACTTTTAATGATTCCCCAAAACCAAAGGATTGACCCCAGGTGGACTTGCCAGAACCAGCATAAGCAGACACAGCCGAGCGGGACAGCTGCCAGCGCCGGAGGATGTAAGCTCAGATCTAAGCCAGTTTCAAACGCATACCCTATCCATCCATCCCTGGCTATTGCCATCTTTGGTGTTTAACTATACCTCTCGGGTTGCAGATGCAACTAATAATTTTTTGATCTTCTCCTTACTGCTCCCTGTGGTTGCATTTCAAGCCCTCTTTGCTGTCCCGCTCGGCTGTGTCTGCTTATGCTGGTTCTGGCAAGTCCACCTGGGGTCAATCCTTTGGTTTTGGGGAATCATTAAAAGTATTGGATGACTCGCTACCTAATTGCATACCCCTTGATAAAGCAACTAATGCGAAACATGTCGGGCTAGTATGCAATAATTACTATCTATGAATTTGCAGCGTGTATCCTACATGTCATTTCCCATCTCCTGACCATGCTGTTTTAATTGTATTGTTATAATTTACTGGTATATGTGTCTGTTTTTAATGTAAATAAATAAATTGTTCTTTTTAAACAAAGGAGATAAAACATATAGCTTTTTTTTTTTTCTATTTTGAATAAACTGCACCGCAAACATCCCTCCCCCTCCTTTTTATTCATTCAATTTTTGCCTGGGATGTGGTGCCTATTTTGAGGGTGCTTCCCCCCTCGGAACCAATACCTGCAATCGGAGCCTTCAAATCGCTGCGCATCCTCCAGCAGCATATAACCGACACCGTGGTCGAATAATTCTGGGGACTCCTCCGTGCATTATGTTGGGACTACAGAAGGAGTGACTGTGTACAAGAAGCCAGTGGAATAGGCCGCTTTGGCAGCTGCATTGGAAGACAAACTACTCTGAGCCTGGGTGACAGAGGATGAGGAGGATAGGGACGGCTTTGTTATCTACTCCACCACTTCTTCTGCATGTTGTGGCTCCATAACACGGCCAGCAGCAGTAAAAAAGGATAAGCGTGCCCCATGGCCATCTGCAGAGGATGCACCATGTCCATGACCAGCACTGTTGACTGTAGACACAAAGGCTGCTTGCCCTCTTTTAGTGACCTGTGAGCGTCTGCCTCTCCTTAGTGGCCTTCTGGACATGCTGTATTTTTTGTTTTGCAACACCACACTACACTATATTATATACTGTGTACACCGCCTGAAGTGTATTAGAAACTATACCACCGAATGCACTGTATATATAGGCTAAACTGAATCCAGAATATATATATTATCTCACAAAAGTGAGTACACCCTTCACATTTTTGTAAATATTTTATTTTATCTCTTCTTGTGACAACACTGAAGAAATGACACTTTGCTACAATGTAAAGTAGTGAGTGTACAGTTTGTATAACAGTGTAAATTTGCTGTCCCCTCAAAATAACTCAACACACAGCCATTAATGTATAAACCACTGGCAACAAAAGTGAGTAAACCCCTAAGTGAAAATGTGCAAACTAGGCCCAAAGTGTCAATAATTTGTGTGGCTACCATTATTTCCCAGCACTGCCTTAACCCTCTTAGGCATTGAGTTCACTGGAGCAAACTTGGCAGTATGCTGCAGCTGGGGGAACATGACGGTCAATTTCTTATCCTTCTGTGGCACTCCCTCTCTCTAGGCTCACGTTACTTCCTTCCTCAACCTGTGAACCAATATCGGAGCCTTCAAATCACTGTGCATCCTACAGCAGCATATAGCAGACACCATGGTCGAATAATTCTGGGGACTCCTCCGTGCATTATGGTGGGGCTACAGAAGGAGTGACTGTGGACAAGAAGCCAGTGGAGTAGGCCGCTTTGGCAGCTGCATTGGAAGGCAAACTACTCTGAGCCTGGGTGACAGAGGATGAGGAGGATGGGGATGGCTTCGTTATCCACTCCAATTTTTCTGCATGTTGTAGCTCAATAACAGGGCCAGCAGCAGAAAAAAAGGACAAGCGTGCCCCACGGCCATCTGCAGAGGATGCACAATGTCCACGACCACCACTGTTGACTGTAGACACAGAGGCTGCTTGCCCTCTTTTAGTGGCCTGTGAGCATCTGCCTCTCCTTGGTGGCCTTCCGGACATGATGTATTTTTTGTTGTGCAACACCACACTACACTATATTATATAACAAAGATATGCAATTAGCGGACCTCCAGCTGTTACAAAACTACAAGTCCCATCGTGCCTCTGCCTCTGGGTGTCATGCTTGTGGCTGTCAGAGTCTTGCTATGCCTCATGGGACTTGTAGTTCTGCAACAGCTGGAGGTCCACTTATTGCATATCCCTGTTATATATTGTGTACACCGCCTGAAGTGTATTGGAAACTATACACCACCGAATGCACTGTATATATAGGCTACACTAAATGCAGAGTATAAATATTTATGTATACAGTATCTCACAAAAGTGAGTACACCCCTCACATTTCTGTATATCTTTTCATGTGACGACACTGAAGAAATGACACTTTGCTACAATATAAAGTAGTGAGTGTACAGCTGGTATAACAGTGTAAGTTTGCTGTCCCCTCAAAATAACTCAACACACAGCCATTAATGTCTAAACTGCTGGCAACAAAAGTGAGTACACCCCTAAGTGAAAATGTGCATATTGGGCCCAAAGTGTCAATATTTTGTGTGGCCACCATTATTTCCCAGCACTGCCTCAACACTCTTGGGCATGGAGTTCACCAGAGCTTCACAGGTTGCCACTAGAGTCCTCTTCCACTCCTCCATGACGACATCACGGACCTGGTGGATGTTAGAGGCCTTGCGCTCCTCCACCTTCCATTTGAGGATGCCCCACAGATGCTCAATGGGGTTTAGGTCTGGAGACATGCTTGGCTGGTGCACCACCTTTACCCTCAGACTCTTTAGCAAGGCAGTGGTTGTCTTGGAGGTGTGTTTGGGGTTTTCGATATGATGTTGGAATACTGCCCTGCGGCCCAGTCTCAAAAGGGAGGGGGTCATGCTCTGCTTCAGTATGTAACAGTATATGTTGGCATTCATGGTTTCCTCAAGGAACTGTAGCTCCCCAGTGTCGGCAGCACTCATACAGCCCCAGACCATGACACTCCCACCACCATGCTTGACTGTAGGCAAGACGCACTTGTCTTTGTACTCCTCACCTGGTTTCCACCATACAAGCTTGACACCATCTGAATCAAATAAGTTTATCGTGGTCTCATCAAACAACAGGACATGGTTCCAGTGATCCATGTCCTTAGTCTGCTTGTCTTCAGCAAACTGTTTGTGAACTTTCGTGTGCATCATACTTAGAAGAGGCTTCTTTCTGGGATGAAAGAAATGCAAACCAATTTGATGCAGTGTGCGGCGTATGGTCTGAGCACTGACAGGCTGACCCCCCAACCCCTTCGACCTCTGCAGCAATGCTGGCTGCACTCATACTCCTATTTCCCAAAGTCAACCTCTGGATATGATGCTGAGCACGTGCGCCCAACTACACGACCATGGCAAGGCCTGTTCTGAGTGGGACCTGTCCTGTTAAACCGCTGTATGGTCTTGGCCACCATGCTGCAGCACAGTTTCAGGGTCTTGGCAATCTTCTTATAGCCTAGGCCATCTTTATGTAGAGGAACAATTTTTTTTTTTATATCCTCAGAGAGTTGTTAGCCATGAGGTGCCATGTTGATCTTCCAGTGACCAGTATGGGAGAGTGAGAGGATAACACCAAATTTAACACACCTGCTCCCCATTCACACCTGAGACCGTGTAACACTAACAAGTCACATGACACCGGGGGTATGGCTAATTGGACCCGATTTGTACATTTTCACTTAGGGGTGTACTCACTTTTGTTGCCAGCGGTTTAGACATTAATGGCTGTGCTTGAGTTATTTTGAGGGGACAGCAAATTTATACTGTTATACAAGCTGTACACTCACTACTTTACATTGTAGCAAAGTGTCTTTTCTTCAGTGCTGTCACATGAAAAGATATAATAAAATATAAAAAAAATGTACAATATTATTTATTATTTATATACTAGACTGACTATATATATATATATATATATATATATATATATATATATATATATATATATATATATATACTGCCACTAACTGAATAACCTGCCTGCTTAATCTAACTCAAGATATCTCTCTGTCCACGCCAACAACACTACACACCGCCGCTATGTAAGCAGCCTTATATAGTGTGGGGTGTGGAATTAGTCAAGTGCATGCTTTGCTCAATCATCATACAGCAATGTACTGCGATCTCGCAGTGCCTTATGGAGCCTTCCTCAGCGCTCAAATTTCCGGCGAACGCCCCATACAGTATGTTCAGTTTGTTGAAGAACAAAAGAACACCCGATGTTCGAGTCTTACATTCAACTCGAACTGCTGGCTTATCCCTAATGCTGAACCCACATAGGGGAATTTAAGAGATAACAAGATAAAGGGTGCCCAGACAGAATCAGTCCCTTCTGTAATAAATGATATTTTAATGAGATCCTAATAAATATCCCAAAAAACACATTATTATAATAAATCTACAACAAGTATTTAAACTCCACAACAAAGGCGGAGAAAATGTACTTAGTAATTGTATGATGCGTCGTTTATCAGGTAATCACTGTTTGGGAGGTGTCCTGCTGCTAATTCCACAGTTCCCCAGGGTCCACTCTAGTCATAATAGGGACATAGGATATGGTTCTAACACCCAAGGCTGTAATATCCAGATGACAGTGCAGGTTTTACCACATAAGAAGTCCCCTTAAAAGAAAGCCAGCAGATAGTCCAGTAGTGACCCTATGTAAAACATCATCCACATCCAACCCACCTTTACAGTCATAAAGCTGCATAGCTGCTCCATGGTATAAAGTACTGCGTGTCCCCCGATGGTTGGCAAAACACAGGCAGCTAGCCGGCATCAAATGGCCATGATGACACCAAATCTTCAAAAAAGCGGAGTCGCGGCGACAAGCCCAGGAATGGCACGTCCCTCCATCCACTGGATGGCAGTGTCATCTGCAATGAAGTGGCAGGCCAGCTAGGGCCCATCCTTCAGTCAAATACTGGCCATGTAATCTGCCCGACAGACAGGGCACCAACAACAAGACGGACACAACAACCCATACACTGCGTATGCACGCATCACTGCATGCGCAGTCAGAGCCGCCACCTCCACTCCTCATATACACTAAAGGTCCCACTGCAATAGACAAACAGGAAAATCTGGACAGCCGCACTCCAGGAATTTATAATCCAAATTGTTTTATTATAAATAAAATCAGGAACATGTCATACAGGGCATCATTGACAGAGTGTGCAGACAATCAGCTAACGCGTTTCACACTATGCCAAGTGCTTACTCACTATGAGTAAGCACTTGGCATACTGTGAAACGCGTTCTAACAACTGTTTGATTTTCTCACAGGTTTCTCTTCCCATGACTATTCATTTGTGCCCCCTTTTTGCCATCTTCTTTTTTTTTTCTTTTCCATTTTGCTCTCTTTGGGCAGAAGGGGCAACTGTGGATGTGGTTATTGGCAGAGTAGTCTCTCACAGTGGGCCTCCAATTGCTCATCATGCACCCTTGGTCGAGGGGGGGTTTAGACCTCTGCACTCCCCTATTGGGGGACTGAGGATGTTTCGATAATATTATATAGAAGTGTTGTATACTGAATCAGTCGACTTCCTAATGTTTTATATTCATTGCTATTGAACTAGAACTGTTACTACCTACAGTATTTTATAGAGTTACCTGTATAAAAGGCGATAAGAACATTAGATTAAGTTTGCGCATGTTTTATGGGCCAGGCGGGCCACGTTGGTGAAGGTTTATCAACCAATCTCCTTTCTATTTTCATAGTTCTACTCTCTCTGCCCAATGCTTTTTGCACACCCACCTGTAACCCTTTGCAATTTATTTGTTGGATCATATGTTAGCCCATTATCCTAGACTGTCATTAACACTAGATATAACCTACAGGTTATAGTCGACACTTTGCTTTTCCCTATCATATACTCTATACCATGGTGAAGATAATCCCTTCACTGTTTAGTCAACCACACTTCATCCCCCGATTAACCTAGTCAGTGACCAGGTTGTACCTTCCTTTCTAGGGATCGATGGGGTAGTGGCCCATGTGAACAGGCCACAATTCAACCCAGAGATATAGACTCCAGTGCGCCAGCATCGATCCCCATCCAACGGAAAGCGTCATGAGCCTTGACTAACAATAGACCAGCACACCACCCGCCCAGACCGGCCTGCAAAATGTGAGGAAAACAAGAACAAAGCAACTGTCCATATCAGCCAGTCATCCATCCTGGTCTCCACCAATGGGCAGACCTTAAAAAATCCTTATCTAAGACACAATGTCCAAATGGATAGATATACCAAGGCCAAATGGGACCTAGCGAGAATACATCCAAGAACAAAGTACTCGCAAAAGAAAAAAAAAAAAACACACCAACAAGCACCCGCCTGACCATCCAAACCCCCCCAAAAAAGGGGGGCATAATAGAATGATAAATGATTTGGAGAGGCATACAATCTCACAATACTCTGCAATATGAACAGAAGTATCAATAGTGAAAAGGAAACATGGGACAGGAAAGAGCACCGGAATTCCTATCAGGTTTGAAGAAAAGGGTCATAGCTGACAAATCCATTTAACCCTGGAGGGTGATCAGCTTTAAGAGTAAAGATCCATCATGATTCGGAGCGTAAAATGGCATTATCAAAGTCACCCCCCCCCCCCTGGAGTGTGGGTGTATTCTATCAATAGCCAGGAACCCTAAATTATCCAAATTGCAAGGCCAACGGTTCTCAAAGTGTCTTGCAATGGGACTCTCGGGGATTCCATCCCTAATATACTCAACATGTTCTTTGACACATTGCCACAGCATGCGTTTCATTTTGCCAACATAAAAGGCACTGTATCCCCTGTAAGGAGCCACATCTGTATGTCCCCACAGGTCGTGTCCCACATGGGTGGAGACCTTATGATTCTCCCATTTAGAAGAGTGTAATGCTCTCATGGTTCAAAGATGCAGGATCTCCCACTCCATGGATAGTGTAGGACCCACTGATTATGGGGTACTTTGTCGCAGTACGTGGGCTTAGCACCATATAGCAATATGGTGTGACCAAATCCCCATATTTTTTGATAATGTTTTTTTGAAAATGTTTAGGTGTTTTAAACTAGCCTTGCTTGAGGTAAATGTCTTTTTTGCATGTGTGCGCTGTAATATTTTCTTCTACTGTATGGTCTTATGGCTGCACCATCTTTAATGCATCTTTTAGAGTGTGCCCCCCAAATATCTTGTTTGTATATTGTATGGATTCTGACCAAATCCCTTTGGTGCGGAGCACCTCACTCCTTCACATAAGTACCTCACATTAGTGTCCACTTGTGTCATGGGTGGAGACCTTATGATTCTCCCATTTAGAAGAGTGTAATGCTCTCATGGTTCAGAGATGCAGGATCTCCCACTCCATGGATAGTGTAGGACCCACTGATTATGGGGTACTTTGTCGCAGTAAGTGGGCTTAGCACCATATAGCAATATGGTGTGACCAAATCCCCATATTTTTTGATAATGTTTTTTTGAAAATGTTTAGGTGTTTTAAACTAGCCTTGCTTGAGGTAAATGTCTTTTTTGCATGTGTGCGCTGTAATATTTTCTTCCACATGGATCAGAACGCCCAGTTCTATCAAAGTGACTGGATGTGAGAATGTTTTTGGTTGAGTGATTTCTTCTAAAAGTAACTTGTTGAGTAGAGTCAACAATCACTTTATGGTTTTGTCCACTGTCAATAAGTGTCAATGTTCCCCCAGGACACTCATTATCTCATTATGCTGTTTGTTGTATTTAAGGATTGGTCTAATCTTTACCTCCTCCGGGCGGTGATCCCCTGGAAGAGTAGTAATTCACACAGGCTCTCTAATACCCTTTTATAGGCTCCTTTCAGAGCCCTATAGCTATAGCCCCCCCTTTAAAAGTCTCTCCTTTAGCACTTGAGCTTGTATTTTAATGTCACTATCGCTAGTGCAATTTCTATGAACCCATAGGTAATCTTGCCACTACACACACCCCTTTCTTTTATATAGCTGATGACTGCTCAGAGAGCTGTCATTTGTCTAGTGTTATCATCCAAGATTGATTATGTGCAGCGGGTCTTTAGGTTTTTTTTTTCAGCGCCTGTGGGTATCGTGACAATGGATTTACAATGAGAGACTTTTTTGGGGGGTTTTATTTGTTTAATAAGAGATTTTTAAAACAATTGGCTGTGTTTATTTCTAGGTGACATTTTTTTGTGAATGAGTAGAGACACTATGTACTCCATTATCATTCACATAGATATGGCTCCCTTGTTATTAAAGCCCCCAGCTGCAAATCCACACAACCATCGGGTAATGGCTGTGGGGGTGAGTCCCTTTTCAGATTAAGGGTCTGGTATGGATTTTCAAGATCTCACACTACCAGACTCAAAGGATCTGACATGCATTTTTTTTGGGGGGGGGTGGGGTGGCTCTATGCATTCTTGCTGCAGGATGTGCTACAGCAAAATGGCATTTTTAAAGGAAAAAATGACAGTTAAACTTGCCAGCAAAGAAAATTGCATTGCTGACACAAAGACACCTCCAATGTTCCTGCACAATGCATAACAGATCCTTACTGACTTGCAGGCCGACTCACCGAGGCGACCTGCACACGACTTCAGTTACGACTTGCAAAATTACTTCTGTATAGAAGTCAATGCAAGTCGTCTGAAGTCGTCCCAAAAATACTACAGGGACCTTTTTCTAAGTTGGAGCGACTTGCGTCGCTCCTATTATGCCCCGTACACACGGTCGGATTTTCAGATGGAAAATGTCCGATCGGAGCGTGTTGTCGGAAATTCTGACCATGTGTGGGCTCCATCGGACATTTTCCATCGGATTTTCCGACACACAAAGTTGGAGAGCAGGAGATAAAATTTTCCGACAACAAAATCCGTTGTCGGAAATTCCGATCATGTGTACACAAATCTGACGGACAAAGTGCCACGCATGCTCAGAATAAATAAAGAGATGAAAGCTATTGGCCACTGCCCCGTTTATAGTCCCGATGTACGTGTTTTACGTCACCGCGTTCAGAACGATCGGATTTTCCGACAACTTTGTGTGACCGTGTGTATGCAAGACAAGTTTGAGCCAACATCCGTCGGAAAAAATCCATGGATTTTGTTGTTGGAATGTCCGAACAAAGTCCGATCGTGTGTATGGGGCATTAGAATGGTTCTGTAGCACATAACGGGATGTAACTTGTCAGGCCGCTAAGTCGCCTGACAAGTTGCCCCTGTGTGAACCGGGGCTTAAGGGTTTGCTATGTATTTTGGGGACCTTTGGAATCTGCATGTTGTTTTATTCTTAAAAAAACAAACAAAAAACAAACAAAAAAGAAAAATTGTTATTATTTTTTTTTTTTTTCATTCGTTCAAGAGATTGTTTCTTTCCTGGTCCCTAAAGGAAATCTTGGACTCCCCAATCAGCTTCTTAAAGTGTTTTATTTCTATTTTCAAACCTTCTCAGGCACGAGCCTTACTTCTGTGAATTTATAGATTTCACAATCCAGTTTAAAAATATGCTTAATTAACATAAAAGTCCAAGAACACAAATACAGGGAAAAAAAACACCTATCAAAAGCAACAACAAACAAAAGTATAGGCCTCAAGTGGCTGCAAGAAAAATGTTTTTCATAGCATTCTTCTCTCTTTTATTCTATTACACTGCACAGAGAAAGGGCGAATCTGACTGATTGCTGGCACACAGCCTGTCTGAGATGATTATTCCCTGAGACATTTTTTAGAAATGAGGTGCTGTGTTTCTTCTGTTCAGCAGTACGTGCAGTGCACTTTTTTTTATTGTGTGCTATGCCTACTTTATACCACTAGGTGGCACAGTGTTTCATTAATAAACCAGAAAGGGATAAAGTGGTTGCAGCTTGCAAAACTCTAAAGCTGCAAATAATAGAAATACTATTATTAATAATAATAAAGTAGCAGGAAATGCATACTGGATGATTATTATAAAAATAATAAATAGCAGGAAATGCATACTGGATTATTATTATTATTATTATTATTATTATTATTATTATTATTATTTAGGATTTATATAGTGCCAAGTTTGCGATTCAATGGTCTTGAAATTGCAGGAGGTTCTAGAGCTTCAGGTTGTCAGTTCTAGTCACAAAGGTTGAAGTTTATGATGTCATTTAGGGTTGTAATGCTGGCAATGTATTATTATACATTTGATTGCATTACTCCTACATTGCATTACATTGGGAAAAAAACAGCTTTAAAATCACATGAATTATTTCAGTGTCCCTTAACACAGAGAAATAAGAAAAAAAAAAAAAAAACAAAGTGGCAAACCACCTCCTGTGGCCACAAAGCAGAGAAAGAGTAAATTAATAAAGCTCAACTTGCGTAAAGTGCTAATGTGTTCTGTTGTGACTAAAGTAACAGGAGGCAGGGCTAACAAACATCAATTTACAGAAAGCAAATAACGATTCAGAATGACATCAGGCAGTAGAGTTGCTTTCAAACAAATTCTTCCCCTGGAGACTGTACAGTGTTTGATGACATGACATGTCAGTAAATTTACAACTCCCAGATTCCTAATAGTTCAAGTGTCCCTTCAAAACCAACTTTACCCTTTAATAAGGATGGGAAATAAAAAATACCCCCACCGACTGCATTAAACGTCTGCAGTGTTTGGTTTCATGTAGCCCACTATACAGGAACAATCTAATTACAGAATTTATTACACACTAGAACCCAGGACCAAGAGCTGGTGGCTTGCTTTACTCCCAGCAGTTTAGCAATTACGTTTCCTCTAATGGTGTATCCACGTTTGTTCTGCTTAAATATAGGTAAGAGAACACAAGCCAATTTGTTCTATATTTAACACTGTAGCTTATTTTTGTGACCTAAGCCTCAACGGGGTGACACAGCTAGCATTATCTCACCCAACATGTGATTATACAATAGTGTTTACTGTTCGACAGAAACAAGCTTTGCCTTACAACTGTTGACTTCATAGAGAAGTGGGAGTGATGGAACAATAGGAGCTGCTATGTGAAGCTCTACAATGACACGTACAGTATATAGGACGTGAGGGCTTTTGTAAAGTTTGAGGACAATTGTGAAAGCATTGGGGAGAGGAAAAACACCGACAGAATGATTGCACTGCACTGGATGTTAATCGTTAATGGAAGTGATGGATGGAGTGTTAACACATTCATTGCTTGAGGGAAGTGCAGGCTGATTATAAACTGTGGATGATTTGACTAAGATTAAGTAGGTGGGGATGGATGGCTGTGTAGAATGGTCCCAGCACATGGATGCTCTTTTCTCCCTCAACCCCATCCCTGGGATGGCTTTCAGCAGCAAGGACACCGCAGATGGAAGTGGACAGGGATTCAATGGGTGGGAATGGACAGTTCAGCATAGGGTGACTTTCAGCACCATGGATAAGGAGCTGGAGCTGAACAGCAGATGAGAGTGAGCAGAGATTAAAGAGGTTCCCATAGGTTGACTTTCAGCACCAAAGACAGGGCACTGACATGGAACAGAAAATCAGAATGGGGTTGGAATGAACGGTTCCTATAGGTTGACTTTCAGCACCAAAGACAGGGCACTGACATGGAAAAGAAAATGATAATGGGGTTGTAATGGACGGTTCCTATAGGTTGACTTTCAGCACCAAAGACATGGCACTGACATGGAACAGAAAATGATAATGGGGCTGGAATGGACGGTTCCCATGGGTTGACTTTCAGTACCAAAGACTGGGCACTGACATGGAACAGAAAATCAGAATGGGGTTGGAATGGACGGTTCCTATAGGTTGACTTTCAGCACCAAAGACAGGGCACTGACATGGAACAGAAAATGATAATGGGGTTGTAATGGACGGTTCCTATAGGTTGACTTTCAGCACCAAAGACAGGGCACTGACATGGAACAGAAGATGAGAATGAGGTTGAAATTGACAGTTCCCATAGGTTGACTTTCAGCACTAAAGACAGGGCACTGAAGATGAGAATGGAGCTGGAATAGACGGTTATCCATAGGTTGACTGTGAACAGGAATTAGGGATTGGATAGGTGGTAATAATCAGTTCCCGTAAATAAAGTTTCAGCACCTTGGATAGGGAGCTGATGACAAACAGCAGATGGAAATTTGGTGGGGTGGGCGTGAGGTTCAGCATGGGTTGACTTTCAACACCTTGGACAAGGGTTCAGATGTCAACAGCAGATGGGAGTGTCTGAAAATTGACAGTTTTCCATAGGCTGATTTCAGCACCATGTACAGGACGCATTCATTTATGAGGTGGAACTAATTGGTTCCATATAGGTTGAGTTTCAGCACCTTGGACAGATATTTGATGTCAAACTGCAGATGGAAGTAAGGTATGAATGGGCAGTTCGACATAGGTTGACTTTCAGCACCATTGACAGGGAGCAGGGGTTGAATAGGTGGGAATAATAAGTTCCCCAAAGGGTAACTTTCAACACCATGTACAGGGATCTGATGCCGAACAGGATATAGTATGAGAGTGAGCAGGGATCGCATAGGTGGCAATAGATGCGACTCAAAGGTTAAGTTAAGGGGTCTGATGTCGACCAGCAGATAGGAGTGGGATGGGAATGGACAGTTTCCCATAGGTTGGCTTTCAGCACCATGGACATGGATCTGATGCTAAGGTGGCAATAAAGGATGACTCATAGGTTAGGTTTCAGAACCGTGGATAATGGTATGACGTCGAACAGCAGATGGGAGTGAGCAGGGTTGGATAGGTGGTAGTAAACGGCTCCATGTAGGTTGAGTTTTAACACCATGGACATGGGTCTAATGTCAAACAGCAGATGTGAGTGGAATGGGAATGGGCTGTCCCCCACAGGATGACTTTCAGCACCACGGACAGAGAGCTGATACCGAACAGCAGATGGGAGTGAGTAATGGGAATAAACAGTTGTACTTAGGTTGAGTTTAGCCACCATAGAAAGAGTAGATAGATGATCTAGATGGAAAGTATGTTGGCTGTCGGCTAAGTTTCAGCCCCATAGACAGGACGAGGACACCAACCAGCAGATGGAAGTGCCATTGGAATGGACAATTCTCTGTAGGTTGAGTTTCAGCACCACGGATATTGAGCTCATGCCGAACAGCCGATGGGAGTGAGTAGGGATTGTATAGGATAGGTGGTAATAAACTGCTTCCTATAGATTGGGTTTTAATGGACGGTGTGCTCATGCCGAACAGCAGATGGGGAGTGAGTAGGGATTGAGTAGGATAGGTGGTAATAAACTGTTTCCTATAGATCGGCATGAGCTCACCGTCCATTAAAAGCCAATCTATAGGAAACAGTTTATTACCACCTATCCTACTCAATCCCTACTCACTCCCATCTGCTGTTCGGCATGAGCTCACCGTCCATTAAAAGCCAAACAGCAGATGGGAGTGAGTAGGGATTGAGTAGAATAGGTGGTAATAAACTGCTTCCTATAGATTGGGGTTTAACACCATGGACAGTGAGCTCATGCCGAACAGCAGATGGGAGTGAGTAGGGATTGAGTAGGATAGGTGGTAATAAACTGCTTCCTATAGATTGGGGTTTAACACCATGGACAGTGAGCTCATGCTGAACAGCAGATGGGAGTGAGTAGGGATTGAGTAGGATAGGTGGTAATAAACTGTTTCCTATAGATTGGGTTTTAACACCATGGACAGTGAGCTCATGCCGATTGCCGAACAGCAGATGGGAGTGAGAAGGGATTAATGGGAATAAACGGTTGCACTTAGATTGAGTTTCAGCCGCCATAGAGAGTAAATAGTTTAAATAGATGGAAAGTATGGTTGGCCGCATAGACAGGACGAGGATACCAACCAGCAGATGGAAGTGGCATTGGAATGGACAATTCCCCAAAGGTTGAGTTTCCGTAGCACGGATAGTGAGCTGATGCCGAGCAGCAGATGGGAGAGAGAAGGGATTATATAGGTGGCAATGGACGGTGGGAATGGACGGTGGGAACGGATAGGCTGATTTTCAGCACCATGGACAGGGATGTAATGCCGAGCAGCAGATGGTAGTGAGAGGAGGTGGAATAGACGGGAACGGTCGGCAGTGTAGAGCGATCCCGGCCCAGTTCTGTTCCGCTCAGTCATCATAGGATGAGTTTCAGCACCATGGACAGGGCGCTGGTACCGGACAGCGGATGACAGCCTGCTCGGTTCAGGCATCATACTACACCGACATCCATCCCAGCATCCTCCGCCTTGTGTGATTGTGAATGGAGAACACATTCTAAAGAAAATCGTTTTTTTTTATTTTTTTGCCCAGGGCTCTCTGGCCTTTTAATGGATTTCATTGCCCTTCGCAACCCTTTCCCCCTCGCGGATTGATTACTGGCCCAGGGGTCTTGTTGGTGGGGGCAGGCAGGAGAGAGGGATTAGTAATCTTCAATGTCCCTCCAGTCTCCAGTGCGCTTTATACATTGCTTAGTGCGATCAGCTATAGAGGAATAAAACAAGCAGGGAGGGCTCATCGCGAGAGGACAAGATCCGCATAGAGGTTGTGTGTCTATAGAGGAGTGCAGAGCCTGTGTGTGTCCTTCTGTCAGTCCCTGAGCCCTGCACTACAGCTGGTATCACTGCCTACCTACCTGCCTGCATCAGTCCCTGCTCCATCCCATGCTGCCAACTACAAAGCAGCTCTTCTAAATGAAGCTAAAGCTATTTTTCCAACTGTATACTGGTAACAGACTAGAAGGATGCCATTTCCTAACCCAAGGCACCCCCAGCACCCCTCTACACGTGCAAGAGCCTTGCTTGTCTTTCTAGTCACACTGCACCAGGTTGGCTGACATTACTAAAAATCATCACAATCATATGACAAAGTGGACATTTCTAGGACTGATTATTAATATTCACAGGGATAAGGTCACTTCCAGGCATTTATAGTGCTGTTCATTTTATGTTGCCATGGCATTTTATTTTAACAGCTATCATCAATTTATTACCACTGCTAAAGATACATGTTACCACCTCTCTACTAAAATGTCAAATTGTTTTTTGGAAGGGTAAAGCAAATAAAGTGTGTCATGGGACATGCTGAATAGCATAATATGCCCTCTTGTCATAAAAGTGTTCAACCGAAATGTTATTATACCCAGTCATTATAATATATTATATAGAAATCAACCAAAGACTTAACCAAGGTCTAGTAAGATCACTTTTTAACTATTATCGCCAATAAATATTTTGGTATTCTATAGCAATCAATAAAAGACTTAAAGAAAGTCCATTATTTTTAATTTATTTATTACAGGTACTTATATATAGCGCCGTTAATTTATGCATCCCGCTTATATTGTGCATTCATATGAGTCCCTCAAGGAGCTTAAGATCTCTTTTTTTAATTTGCAAAAATGATTTAGCATTATATAGAAATCAATCACACTATGAAGGTCTATTAAGATCGTTTTTTTTTTTTTTCGTTTTTTTTTACTTTTCCTAATAGGTATATGGCATTATTTAGCAATCACAGACTTAACCACGGCCTATTAAGATTTTATTATTCCCAATCATGATTTGGCATTATTTAGCAATCAATGAAAGACCTAACAAAGTTCTACCAAGAATGACTTTAAACCATAACGTTGGCCATACACTTTGCAATCTGATCGAAAGATTCCATATCAAATAATATGATGGGAGCTATGAGTTATTGAAAAGGCACATACCATTTCCTGGATTTCAAGTAAAATGTCCTGATCTGTTCAAAATATTCTGATTGATCTAGAAGAAAAATACGATCACAGGACAGTAAAATATTCAATGCGATTGCTAAGTGTATGGCGTAGCAATCTTTTTGATTTGCAATGGATTTCAAGGAAAATCTATTGATTTAATTGAAATATTCTGATCAATCTGGAAGAAAAATCAGATTGCAGAACAGTAATTGTTATTTGCGGCACTACCCCCTCTCCCCCTCCCCCCCTCGATGTCTGCCAGTCGGTCCAGCACTTACCCCATCTCAGTGGTGGGTGGCGGGCTGCGGGCAGCTGATCCGGTGTCCTCTCCTCCAGCCGCTTCCTCCACGGTTTCTGCCATGTGTCTCCTCTCTCCTTATCCTAGGTGCTAGGCGTCCAATAGGATCACCTGATGTTTTGGCCAATTAGGAAATGGGTCTCAGAAGCCACTTCCTGTTTGGCAGTTAGGAGATTTAGTGTGAAAATAGCGAATATTCATTCGCTATTGTCACACAATATCGAGCCCACCCTTTTTTGAAGCCTATTAGAGCCTCTGGCTCTAATCACGTGTTTCAACCCCCCCCCCCCCATTGTAATCCAAAGTCTGGCACCTAGTATGTCTATGTCTAGTATATCAGGGGGCCGGACATATGGATGGGGGGGCCGCCACTGGTTTGGATGCTACTTTGTCGATCTATGGTGTGCTGGAAAATATCCTCATTGTGACTTTCTGATCCAGTTTCCAGCTGCTGGTTGCTGCAGCACCCAAATCTTCTAGAGCGTTATCCAGGAATGTGTGTGATGGGAACATGGAGTATTGTATTACATATTTTCAATTGGGAGTTTTCCCCTGCTGGAGCAAATTGGACCATGCTTTGCTGGAGTTTTTTTCCCCTTCATCTGGTTAAACTGTGGGCAAAGGATTGTGTATATAGAATATATATATATATATATATATATATATATATATATATATATATATATATATATAATTTTTTTTTTTTTTTTTTAATATTCATTTATTTTTTTCTTCTTTGAACTAGATGGACTTGTGTCTTTTTTTCAACCAATGGGGGGGATTTACTAAAACTGGACAGTGCAAAATTTGGTGCAGCTCTGCATGCTAACCAATCAGCTTCCAGTTTTTATTGTCAAAGTTTAATTGAACAAGCTGAAGTTAGAAGCTGATTGACTACCATGCACAACTGCACCTGATTCTGAGTGAACCAGTTTTAGTAAATCAACCCCTATGCAACTATATATATATATATATATATATATATATATATATATATATATATATATATATAATCGTCATGTATATGGCCATTGTGAGAAGGCTATGTAGATTTTAACTAAAATAATACTATTATAGCGATAAACTCCTGCTGTTATATTAATAAATAAATCTAAGCTTTCACAAAGTTCTGCCCCGGGAGGGTTAACATTGTAAGTTGATTGTAAAGGATTACTACACTGAGAGCCCTGCTGCTACAATGTAACTGAGCAACTAAACGGCGGCGGGCAGTAAAAAGTCTTCAGCACCCTTTAGCCGGCTGGGAGGAGCGAGCAGCGGGCACGTCTAAAGGGAAGCCTTCTATGCCCTGACTCCGTCTCTTTCCCAAGCACATACTCGTAGACAGCCAACCAGCAGGTCGTGGGCGTGTCCGGGCAGCCATCACGCCCTCCCTTTGGGTTTATTGAGAGTTCTATGAAGAAATCCAGTTCAGAGGGAAAGAGGGTGGGCTATCTCATGCACGTCTATGAGAGGGCTAGTATAAAGAGGGGAAGAAGGAGCATCTTGCAATCTCAAAGCCAATCGTTTGGGGATTTCTGGCAACTAGCAGTGAGCAGCACTATTAGCATTCTGACATTTGCCATAGCAAGTTGCAGACTCCTGATTTTTATTTATTTTTTGGTTTATTTTTATTTTTTTATTATTTTTTTTTTTTGTTTTTTATTTTTTTTCCTGTTACAGTGACAGATGGAAATCTTCTCCTCTGCTCAATGGAAAATATAAGTGGCTTGATTATTCCAAGCGGATGTGGTACCCGATTGATGTTTTACTACCTTGGAGCACATGATGATGATGATGAGCGGTGGACCCGGCGGAGAGAATGATTTACAGTGTTCAGCTTGGAGTTGCTAAATCACCGTCCAGGAGCAACACCTTCTAAAGGGAAAGCCTTTGGGTTTAGGATTCACCAAACTGCTTGTGATTGTCGCCCTGCCAATTGCTGCTGGATGGATTCCTAGATGCATCAGATCCGTGCTGTTCAGGGGACACAGTGAAGTTTAGCATGGTGCCGTTTGATTGCCTGTTATTTTTTTTGCTAGCTTGAGAGTATCTTGAGATGTTGGTGGGAGAGCGCACTGGTGCCTGCATCCGTACCGTCCTCCGTACCGTCCTCCGTACCTGCATCCGTACCTGCCTCTATCACTGCTGGAACTAATCGCAGGCTCATATCAGCTTCTCTCTCTCCAGCCCAATGCAGATCACATTAGAAACTGGCCAGCGGATGGAAGCTGCATCACAATCACTCCACTTTAGCTGCATTAACAAGTATTTCTGACTACTAGTTGAAGACCACATCCAGGGGGACTGACCTTTTCACTACCAGACTGCGTCTTTTTTCTTCATCAAGAAAAAGGAGCCTAACTGCCCTGATACCTACCGATGCTCCATCCCTGGCTGCAGTTAACTCACCTCTGGACTGTAAGTTGCAAGCCCTTTAATACTAGTTAAAGCAACCCACATGCCTTCCAATCTGACAGCTGCATTTAGACTGGACTGTATACAAGTCTGGATTGTCTGTGGGGTGAACACAATGCAATGTGATCATCACTTTGAAAATTAAAAAAAAAAAAAAAAGATGAGGATGTTCCTATAGCATGATCAGATTGCAATGTGTGTGATGCCATTGTATGATTGTACACAATGTAGTTTTTAGACAGTAGCCAGATTTAATAATTACATTGTTTTCATTATATTAGAAAGGATTTGCATCCCATATCTGTTGGCAATGCATAATGTTAGGTGAGACACAAGAAATCTAGATTGCAAATAAAGCATCGTAAGGTGTGTAGCTAGCATACGTAAGGATTGTACAGACTTGCTAGGTTAGCATTAACAGGAGACGGAAAGCCCAGGCAATATCTTTTAGCTATCAGGGCTTACAAGCATGTTCAGTGGTTGCTGCAGCAGCCCTCTTATACTCCTTCCAGTCCTCCATATCATAGCAGTCTAGTAGCAAAGACACAAGGAATAGGCTCCGATAAGAGGAATGACTCCAGAGTAGAGGCAATGAAGCACAAATTGTATTTGGCAGCTGACAGTGCAGTTACAAGGAATACTGGTAAAGGCTTAGGATTTTATTGGCAACAGTTATATGGATAGGTGCATGATGTGAATCATGCATTACTCAGTGGTGATTAGAAAAAGGAAATGTGTAGGAATAAGATATCAGGAAAAGTAGCTGAGTGCATCCTATGAACACATAATGTCAGGCATGCTAGTGTGGGTCTATTAGACTGTTTTATTTTTGCACACATGACAAGCTTTGCTGAGGGTAGTTACTTTTTGCAAGTCAAATGTGTTGTGTGTTTATGTCTGTATAGACTTATATTGTACTGAATGAAACAAATCTGTTTGTTTGTGTGATTGTGTTGACAGCTGCTGGCTCCAATTAGAAATGAGATGTAAGGCATCTTGCAGTCCATGCACGCCTCCACTTGCAAATCGGCACCATTTCTCAGCGACAACCCTTAAATCCTAAAATCCAAGAAAACAAAGGAAGCACATTATCATGGACCTAAGGGAATTTTACCTGTTGGCTGCTCTTATTGCCTGCTTAAGGCTGGATTCTGCAATTGCCCAAGAACTTATTTACACTATAAGAGAGGAACTGCCTGAAAATGTACCGATTGGAAACATACCAAAGGACCTGAATATCTCACATATCAATGCTGCAACTGGAACCAGTAACAGCCTGGTCTACAGACTGGTTTCTAAAGCTGGCGACTCTCCTTTGGTCAAGGTGTCCAGCACAACTGGGGAGATCTTCACCACCTCCACCAGAATAGACCGAGAAAAACTCTGTGCTGGATCATCTTATGCTGAGGAAAATGAATGTTTCTTTGAACTTGAAGTAGTCATCCTTCCCAATGACTTTTTCAGGCTTATTAAGATCAAAATAATTGTCACAGATACCAATGATAATGCACCTATGTTTCCTTCAACTGTGATCAACATTTCTATTCCAGAAAACACACTTATAAACAGCCGGTTCCCTATACCATCAGCAGTTGACCCTGACACAGGTTTCAATGGAGTTCAGCACTATGGGCTTTTAAATGGACAGAGTGTCTTTGGACTGGACATTGTCGAGACACCAGAAGGGGAGAAATGGCCACAGCTCATAGTGCAGCAGGTCTTGGACAGAGAGCAGAAAGACACTTATGTGATGAAAATCAAAGTGGAGGATGGTGGAAACCCTCAGAAATCCAGCACTGCTATCCTGCAAGTCACCGTAAGTGATGTGAATGACAACAAACCAGTGTTCAAAGAAAGTCAGATAGAAGTTCATATCCCTGAGAACGCTCCCATAGGGACCTCTGTAGTGCAGTTGCATGCAACAGATGCAGACATAGGCAGCAATGCTGAGATCAAATATATATATGGTGCCCAAGTGACATCTGCTACCAAAAGACTTTTTGCTTTAAATAATACTACTGGATTAATTACAGTACAGAGACTACTGGACAGGGAAGACACTGCGATTCACAAGTTAACTGTCCTAGCCACAGATGGCAGCTCCACACCTGCAAGGGCAACCGTAACTATTAACGTGACTGATGTAAATGACAACCCACCTAATATTGATCTCAGGTATATTATAAGCCCTATTAATGGTACGGTGTATTTATCAGAGAAGGACCCTATAAACACTAAGATAGCCCTGATCACAGTGTCCGATAAAGACACGGATGTCAACAGCAAGGTCATTTGTTTCATTGAAAGAGAAGTACCTTTTCACCTGAAAGCCGTCTACGATAACCAGTATTTACTAGAAACTTCTTCCTTGTTGGACTATGAGGGCACCAAAGAATTCAGTTTCAAGATAGTTGCTGCAGACACTGGAAAACCAAGCCTCAACCAGACTGCCTTGGTAAGAGTGGAGTTGGAGGATGAGAATGACAATCCTCCAATTTTTATCCAGCCCGTAATTGAGTTATCAGTGTCTGAAAACAACCGCAGAGGTCTCTACTTAACCACTATCAGTGCCACAGATGAAGACAGTGGGAAGAATGCAGACATTGTTTATCAACTTGGCCCCAATGCTTCATTTTTTGATCTGGACCGGAAAACAGGAGTTTTGACAGCCTCTAGAGTTTTTGACAGAGAGGAGCAAGAACGCTTTATTTTTACTGTCACAGCCAGAGACAATGGCACTCCTCCACTGCAGAGCCAAGCAGCTGTGATAGTGACTGTGCTGGATGAGAATGACAACAGTCCGAAGTTTACACATAACCACTTTCAGTTCTTTGTATCTGAGAACCTTCCAAAATATAGCACAGTGGGTGTTATCACAGCAACAGATTCGGATGCAGGAGAAAACAAAGCTGTAACACTTTCAATACTTAATGACAATGAAAATTTTGTCCTTGATCCATATTCTGGCTTGATTAAGTCTAATGTGTCCTTTGACAGAGAGCAACAAGGTTCATACACATTTGATGTCAAAGCTGTAGATGGAGGGCAAAATCCACGCTCCTCTACTGCAAAAGTAACAATCAATATAATGGATGCTAATGATAATAGCCCTGTAGTTATCTCCCCTCCATCCAATACATCATTTAAGCTGGTGCCTCTATCAGCCATTCCTGGCTCGGTTGTTGCAGAAGTTTTTGCTGTGGATGTTGACACTGGGATGAATGCCGAACTGAAATACACAATTGTCAGTGGAAATAACAAAGGTCTGTTTCGAATAGACCCTGTAACAGGCAATATTACTTTGGAAGAAAAACCATCTGCAGCAGATGTGGGCCTGCACCGCCTAGTGGTAAATATCAGTGACTTAGGATACCCTAAACCGTTGCACACGCTGGTACTGGTATTCCTATATGTCAATGAGACAGCTGGGAATGCTTCCTACATTCATGATTTAATTCGCAGGACTATGGAAACTCCGTTAGACAGAAACATTGGAGACAGCAGTCAACCCTACCAAAACGAGGATTATCTTACTATAATGATTGCCATTGTGGCAGGTGCCATGGTGGTTATCGTTGTCATTTTTGTGACAGTTCTGGTTCGATGTCGGCATGCATCAAGATTTAAAGCTGCCCAGAGGAGCAAACAAGGGGCAGAGTGGATGTCACCAAACCAGGAGAGCAAGCAGAATAAAAAAAAGAAAAGGAAGAAACGAAAATCTCCTAAAAGTTCTTTGCTGAATTTTGTTACCATTGAGGAATCTAAACCTGATGATACTGTACATGAACCTATCAACGGGACTATTAGTCTTCCAGCTGAGCTGGAGGAACAAGGGATTGGACGCTTTGATTGGGGCACTGCTCCCCCAACAACCTTCAAACCTAACAGCCCTGACCTAGCTAAGCATTACAAGTCTGCCTCTCCGCAGTCTGCTTTTCATCTTAAAGCAGATACTCCAGTGTCAGTGAAAAAGCATCATGTCATTCAGGAACTCCCTTTGGACAACACCTTTGTTGGGGGCTGTGACACCCTTTCCAAACGCTCTTCCACTAGTTCAGATCACTTCAGTGCCTCAGAGTGCAGTTCCCAGGGAGGCTTCAAGACAAAAGGTCCTTTACACACCAGACAGGTAAACGAGCACTTTTACTGGTCTATAAGTACTGCATACAAGTGCCCAATCAACCAGTATTAAAGTGCCACTATGTCTTCATACAGTCTTCTTTGGCTTGCTCATGTTACTGAGAGGGAAAAAAAATCAACCCCTTTCTATTTTTTTTGTCACTGAGTCTTGAAAGACTTTTGAGGACTCATAAGTCCGGAATATATATGCATACACATGTTTATGCATATATACTTATGTACATTCCTGATTGTACTGTACCATACATGTGCATGTTAAATACCAGAGCCCCACTGTAACCCCTACACTCCAATAATGAAAAGAAAAACAAAAAAAAAAAAAGTTTCTGAGGACTTTCTATTTTCACACTGAATATGTTCCACTGACAGACTTCAGAAGATTTTGATTTTAAAGTTTTTTATTTCATGGACAATAATTATATGTTCACAAAAAGGGGTTAACTTTTTTTTACTCTTGCTGTAAAGTAAGATAATGTATTTTGCATTAAAATGCTAATTGTGAGTAAACAATGCATGACTGGGTGCAATTCACATCTGTCACAAATGTATTTTACATTTTGAGTGTTACTTTGCTTTTGTTTGTTTTTTTTTGTTTTTTTATAATTTTTCTTTGTTTTTGTTTTTTCATTCTGTAAATTATTTGTCAGAAAAGCTACAGGTATGATGGACGCATGCTTGTAGCTAAATAAAAGTTTTATGTGTATTCTCAGTCCTGTGCCTTTGCTAGTTCTGCCTAGCTGCACAATGTATTGTGTTCTTCTGTCCTACAAGTATCCAAAAAATAAATAGGCTATAATCACTCTTTATACATTTTATCCTGTGTATAAATCCCTCTATAATCAAATCAATCTGCAGGCATATTTCATAAGGCCAAGAGCAATGAGCTATCAGCAAAGTGTATTAACCCATAGCAACTAATTGGCAAACCTTCATTTAATGTTCAGATCAAGACAAATTGATGAAAATTGAAATCTGGCTAGATGCTTCAGTTTGTTAATAACCATTGCTCTTTGAATTGCCTTATTAAATAAGTCCTATAGTTTTTATAAAATGTTGCTAGTTTAGTTTTTGTTCCCAGTATGTAGGGATAACAGTGATCAGTTTACTATACAGGTCTGTTGAACATACAGGGCTATGGATTTGAATTGCCCCCAGATTTCTATTGTGTCATATCGAAAAGTTTTCCTATATTGCTGTAGAAATGTGTAGGAACTGTATCACTGAGCATTTGCTGTATTATGCTTGTTCTTACAAAGCAAACTTATACTTTGAGAAAGTGGATTTATTCAAATAATTAGAGAAAAAATTATGCAGAACAAACTCAATCCATTGTAAATATTTCTTCATCTAAGTAAAGCAAAAGCAATCTGTCAAAGCTCATTTTAGCTGTGAAATTTGCCATCTAAAGAGGGATTAGTGATCAGGGAAACTCATATTTTACAAAATCCAGCATTAGCTTTCAGCCCAATAATTCCCTGCTAATAAAGATTTAAATGCAGAGCTGTCTAATTTATTTCATTGAGGCTTGTCTGTTGCCTCTAAAGACCAACAGAATGGCCTGTAGATGGCAGTAAGGTTCTATGTGGCTTGTACTGGCTCGGTGCCAAGTCTGCAGTATATTAGAGATGGGGGAGGAATAGATCAGGCTGGATCTACAGCCAAAGAAACCTTTTATTTAATGACAGTTGCACTGGAGCAACCAGTTCTTGAGTTTGTAAAGTAGATCCAGAATGGATAGGGTGTACTGCACCAACTTCCTTATCCTCATTTTATATCCCCAATAAGTAATGGAACTACTGGCATTAGGCCTTAGGAATTGTGGATGCTTGCAGTAGTTGGTAGACGTATAAGGAAATAGAACATAGAGTGACTCACTGTGTCACATGTGCTTTAGTGATGTTTCACACTGTATTCTACAACTGTACTTCTTGCACATCTTTAGCATAAGGTCATTTGATATTATTTGAGCGCAGTGCAATAGCCATTAATGAGTTGCTGTGTGCAACAGTGCATAGCAACCAATTAGATTTCACCTCTCATTAGCATAGAGTTAATGGAAAAGCAAAAGGTGATTATTGATTGGTTGCCTTTGGTAACTGCACTCTTTATGTTGCTCCTCTCGCCTTATTAAATTAGCCCAATTATATTAGTTTGCAGTGTTATTAACTGTTAGTGAACTGTGCCTTCAGGTAGCATGTATCCGTGAACAAACAAAACTGTACTATCGACGCTCAAATTTTGACTACTTTTACTATGTTTTACATTTATGCAGGAGCTCAGGTGCAAAACTGTCAGTATTATGGCAGCCTAAAATATTGATGTCTTCTGCTGTCTGCTGCCAGATTTAAAAAAAAAAAAAATGAAGTTCTCTGAGCTACTTTAAGCAACACTTGTCTTCCCCTCATTCTTTATGTATAGAGAATAGAGATAGATCTGTTGGTTACTGTATAAGTAATTCCTTTATTTACCATATCGGGCATGCTTTATTGACAGCCGTTTTATTGTAGCTAGAGGCTTTACAGTAAGCTGTTTATTGCCGTTCCCTAACTCCGTTGAAAGAAATTGGGGAATTAATTTCCTTGGCCCTCGTGAATTTCTGTGGGTAAGAACATGAGATGTTAAAAATATGAAGCAGTGACCCACTTATATGATACATCCATGACATAACTCACTCTAAGTATTCATTTTCTAAGCTGTGAGTTTTGGTTGTCAAACTGTGGCACATAAATTGTTGTGACTGGTGCCAAGTGTCCTTACACCCAGTGTCAACACATTTCTAATTGTGCTTCATTGATGCTAGTTTCCTATCCTATTAGTAGTGACAGCGGGTGGTTGTTTTACAATTTTCACATTTTTTTCAACCAATTGTGTGTATATAAGGACATAGGTCCCTATTTGATACGCCGCTGCTCTTCTTGACTTTGTTCAAATATAAATATTCACCTCGCTCACAGTTAACCTGTTTAAAATCTATACACTTAGAAACAATTTGAACATACACTTCTCTTTTATTTTTGGAAGAAAGTTTTATCGCTTAAAGCTAAATGTAGTACTTTAAATTAAAAGCTAATTTATTAAATTATTAACCACTTAGATTTAGATAGTCTTATATTTTTTTTATTTATTTTTTTTACATATAAAAGAAATCTAACTTGTCTAAATTCCCCTAATCTGATTGGGCGTGGGACATAAGAGTTTTGCTACTTGGTGACCGCTAATTAAGTCAGACAATTATAGGTTGATTTATTAAAGCAGTCATTTTCAAGCTAGCTTATGTTCACCCCAAATTTCCAATTAGGTTCATGGGAATTAAATAAAAAAATAATATTTCCTGCGAAAGAAATTGGAGGTGTACTGAGGCTAAGGTTAAAAACACCTCCTTATGAAATTCATGCAACACCTGGCTTGGCGAAAAAAAAAAAGTATTCAGAACAACAACATAGAAACATAAAAGAAGAAAAAAAATATATAATATATATATATATATATATATATATAAATAATTTTTTTTTCTCCTTTCTTCTTCTTTTTTTTTTTTAAAGCATACTTGTTTCATGGAAAACTTTCTAGTATTAATATTGACTGTTTGTAATTCTAGATACTGGTTTAACTCAGTAAAAAACTGAAATGCTTTTGTGGCTTTGCATTGAGTATTTATTACATGAGGGATGTGAAAAGAAAATTATGTATACAGCTGGAAAGACGGATGTAGAGCTAGATTAGCATAATCCCTTCTGGGAATGGGATGTCAGGCCCTTAGCATTTATAAGGTTAACAGTTATTGTTGATCTGAAATACAGAGCGTTATATGGTACTGTCAGTAATTGTTATTTGTTTATACCAAGAAGTGCCAGCAAGTTCACAGTTCACAATGCTTAAATAAATTGCCTTTTTTAATACTATAATTTTATTTGTTAATGTAGGAAAATGTCATCTGTAACGGCTCAACTCCATCCTTTTTTAAACATAGGTGACATGTTGTAAATTGAATGATGAAAGTGTTCCAAATAATAATTTATTTCTGCTTGCAGAACGGTCTTGCTCATTATTTAAAAAAGAAAGGCCTTTTCAAATGACTTTGAAGCTCATTTTCTCAATGCTAAATGAAGGGTCATTTTGCAATACTGGCATATGAAGTCAGAAAAAAGGGCAATATCAACACTACCCAGTTATTAAAAGTTGAAGGGCATAGTGTAATTCAACAGGAAACAACAACAGAGAGATTTTGTGGGTCTCAGCTGTGACCCATGACTTCATTCTTATGATTTTTTTTTTTTTACGCTGCTTAAATCTGAACTCCAGGCAAACACCAAAATACACAACATTGTGGCCAGGCACTCCTACCACACAAGCTAGACAAGTTCTCTAACTCTACTGCATCAGCACTTAACTTACTTACACTAAATTCAGTTTAAAAATATATATTTTAACAATATCATGAATACACAACTGGATCAAAGTGTATGTCAACCCTAACAATGAACTTTTGTTATTTGCATACCTTTTTGCTTAAATATACCATTGATTTTTTTTTTTTTTTTTTAATCTGTTCGATGAGTCAAAAAAATATTTATTGATGTTGTCAGAAACTCAAAACTGCTCTGCACCTTGTGCCTGCTGTCTGTGCTATATCAAGAAGCCTAATCAGCCCTCCCAGTTCTTATCTTGGACTAACGGACATTTACTCTCAGTGATGTGGAGATGAGGATAGGGGAGGGCTTCAGTAAAAGTGAGCAGGGCTGACATCTTTTCTAGTAAATTTGACGCTACAAAATCCTGTGTGTTGTCAGCCCACAACAGGTAATTAAAGCCTCTTTCACATGGTGGCAGTCTCTACCACCTCTCCGAAATGAGGACAGTAGAGCAGAGGCTTCCAAGGATTCAGGAGGTAATACTACCACCTTTTTGAATGCATGTTTTTTTTTATTAATCCCAAGGGGAATTTTGCATGCAACTATTGTGACTTGATGCTTCACTTTGTGGAGTTGCAAACATTTTACAACATGTTTACAGCTGTATAATTTTTTTCCACCCCGCAAAAGGAAGCATTAGGACTGCAGGAATTTGTACATCATTCAGGAAGCAGTAAAAAATGCAAATCAACCATCTTTTTTTTACTGACACCCCCCCCCCCCCCCCAGCCTTCCATGTGAACAAGACCTAAGCACATTTTTTTTGCAGATCAACAGGTATTTTTTGTACTCTCAGGAAATAAAAAACATGACAGAATGTGCATGTATTCCAGAGATATACTGCATATTTTTTTGCTTTTCTTTTTTTTCTTTACCGATATACACTTTAACTCTTGTATTTGTCTGGGGTTGAGCTTTATTACAGGAAATGTTGTTCCAAACATTGTAACTAATCGGTAGTTAATTGGTGGACTTTTTTGGTGTGTAGTGAGACTCTAGTATGGTAACATAATTACCACCAACACTAGTGATTAATTGCAATAGGCACATATAATCCAGCATAAATACCCTGTAATATATAGCAGTGTTTCTCAACTTTAATAAGGTATGTAGCCCTATATATGAATGTATACTAAGTACCCCTGCTGTATGTCTATTCAGCTTATTAGAAAAGTGGTATACAGTATTGTTATTATCCATGCTTCTAAATGTATTAGTCATTTAGACAGTGCTCTGTTAAGGTTATCCTCAACATTCAGCTGTTCTGTGGACCCTCCATCTTGGGGACTGAACAGAAACCTCATGATATATGCGCATCCTAAAACAAATCATCTTGTAAATGTTTGAAGAGAACCTGTACTGCAGAAATTGCACCCAAAATAAAAAGGTAAGCAGAGGGTAGAGGACTAACCACCAGTATGGTGCAGCTGATCTTTTCCCCTTTATTGGCCTTATTGTGCACTGTGTCTCTGTGTGGAAGACACCATTTTTGTAAGGATGATGATTTGCTTCCTCATTTCAGAGTTGCCCCACTGATGACTGATGGGGGAATTTTCAAGAAGCCAAAGGGTGGGGAAATTACAGATCTACAGAATGATGCAGGGGGGGTGCACTGCAGGCCCTAAAGTACATATTTCTCACTAGCAAGGAGCATGGATTAGCACATTAGTAAAGTCACAAAATCACTCTCCTAATATCATTAGACAAGCAGTCACAGGCACAGTGCCCTAGAAGATCTCAGTCGGCGGATATTAACTTAAGAGGCTCAAAGCACAGCAAATACACTTCTGTTTTCAGGAGGAATTGAAGACAAAAATTACTTTTTTCAGACTACTGCTCAGTGACAATTGACATTACTACATGTTCCCTATAAGAACACATGTTCACTTTTCAAGAAGTATAAGCACAGAAAAGGTAAGTGCTGTAAATATTCTACAGCAGGGCCAGTTTACTATCTTTCCAGCGTTAGGAGGGCCAGATAGTGGCCAGCGGGGGGTCGAAAATGTCCTGGGCCCAGCATCAGTAAGAATAAATATGGCCTCAGGGTTGGTGGTCAGTGGGAGGAGGAGTCTTGCCCCTCTTAGTAGGAGGAATAGTATCCCATCATTGGTATTAGTGGAAGAAATAGTGCCCCATTTTTGGTGTCAGTGGGCAGATAGGTGCCTCATATCTTTGGGAGGAATAGTGCCCCGGGGGCCGGATAAAGGCTAGCAAAGGGCCACATCTGGCCCTTGGGCCGCAGTTTGGAGATCCCTGTTCTACAGCATTAGGGATTGTTTACATAATTAGTAACAACCCTATAAAGCTGTTTGGAATGCCAAGGGCAAAGATTGATTTTTTAAACATTTAGGGTGTTTTTATCATATTTATAAAGCACATTTGCCACATGCAGTAGCATAAACATTTACCTGATCTAGTTACATTTACTGCTGTTTGCCAACATTTTGATTTACCATTCTTCAATTGGAAATAGAGACTCTAGTAACATCACTGTTACGTTTGTGAGCACCAATCACATTTAATCATTTGCAGTTTGCAAATGATGAATCACTGATTTTATTAACATTTCACAACTGATTCCTGTGGAGACCTGCTTAATCGTACTCTGTCATCTAAGTCTATAATCTCCACACATTCAGTGCTCTGCAAATGAGGATTTAAGCATTAAATCCTCATATACATATGCTTACGTTCACTTCCCCCATGCATGTCATTAACTAGCAAGACACCCAGGCAAGTGATAACGGCTGGTCAGTGATGTCAGTGATTCTAGCCATGCATATAATTCCAAGATTTTCCAGTTTTTCACACACACACACTCACACACATGTATTTTCTCTCTAAATACATTCCATAATTGACCTTTTCATTTAATTATTGTGGACTTACAGTATAGCCACAATTGATACACTCACATAGCTTTTAGTGATTTCTAAGGTATAAGAATCAAAATGAAAGTAAAATCAGTAGGAATAGTTTTATCAAAATTGAAGAAAACATATGCAGACTTGTTTAAAGAAAAACTCCGGGCAATTTTTTTTTTTTTTTTTTTTACCCTTGTAGTGGGGCTGTGCCCGCACTGCATGGGTTAACTGCTTGTTCTGTTGTTGGGGAGAGGACAGCGAATATATACTTGCCTGATCCGCCAATCCTCACCGCAGAAGACCGGTTCCTGCAGCTCCTGCCCCCCATACTCCAGCGGTCTTTAAAATGGACTGTTCCCAATGTCAGCATGCTCCATATACAGGAACAGTCCACTGCTGGACTGTGGAAGAGTGCGGTTTACTGGAGGATCAGGTGAGTATAAACTTTCTTTTCACCCCTAGAAACAATGAATAGTTGACCCATGCAGCACAGGCACAGCCCCAATGGGGAACAAAAATTGCCCAGAGTTGGGCTTTACGAGATAGGTAGAGAAACTAGTCATATGTTAATTGCAGTGACACACTAACAATATTAGATGTGACTGCACAATCAGTAAACAAAAAATAATTGGCTGCTACAGGTTACCATGCATTACTCTATTCTTTTTTTGTGTCTTTTTGTTGTTACTGTGCATAATCAAAACTGTCAACTTTGTAGTGCATGTTAGAAAATAATCCATAGCTTTTTTCATTATAGCAAAATGTCCCTGGAATCACAAAGGTTGCATATTTACTTGATTTCCAGAATGCTCCTGGAACCCTCAAACTAAGGAGGTTCTCCTATGGACATTGCAATATGACGTGTTGCTTGATATTTGAGCTAATTACAATATTAAAATAACAGAATTAGTTCACTCAGTAACTAAAATGATGACAGGGCTTTTTGGGTCTTTGTATGAGAAAAAGAGGGCCAGAGCATGACATGAGAGATCCAGTCTTCTTTTTATAACAGACATCTATAGCTTTGGGTCCCCTGGGACTGTTTTTTAGTTTATCTTGGTGCAAGAAGCTACATATGAACTTTAAATTTGACTGATAAATACAGACAACACTTTACGACAAAATAACACGTAAGAAAAGGGTGGCAACAAATGCATTTTTTCTATTAATAGCAAATCATATTTAGCATACAAAAATGCATAATGAACTATTTTAAACTAAAGAAAATGTGCATGTAATCAGCTTATATTACAGACAACAGGTGGTCCTTGCATTAGATTGTCAGTAACACTCTCATACTTACTGTGTGTTCATTTTGTTTAAATGTCCCACTGTTTGAATTTTATACAGCTACAGTATCTTTTTAATAGATAGAAATGTAAGCAGCAGTAATTGCCCAATAAATTCTGTACATAAAACCCCAATATGAGATATTTTTTACTCCCTAGCACTCCCCAATATGTGGTCGTTAGATAAAAAAAAATAAAAAATGCCCTTTTTTATTTACTGTAAACCACAGTCACATGATGCCACAGCCCAAAGTCTTCTCTTCTTCTGTTCCCTTCATAATTGGGTCCTTATTCGGATATTCACATTCATGCTTGCACTCTGACACATCCTATTGCAGTGGTGGGGTCTCTCAGGATCCAGAAGGAACTGATGTAATCAGAGGAGGATGGTAGAAGACCAGCTACCTTGGGCACCATCGCATCATAGGATTCTCAAGCACCCAGAACTGGACTTCTCCTTTAAAGGGCTGATTTATTAATTTTTTTGTTAAAGGTAAAATGTCATTATTTTTTTACATTTTTTTTTGCTTTTAAAAGTGAATGAGAGAGAGGTCTTTTTGACCTCAGATCTCTCAATAAAGAGGACCTGTTATGCTTATTTCTTTTACAAGAGATATTTATTCCTTGTAACAGGAGTAAAAGTGATAAGAAAAAAATTGTTAGAGCGAGAGCAATAATTCTAGTGCAAGACCTCCTCTGTAACTCTAAACAGGTAACATCTCCATGGCGGCCACAGGAGCGGATTGCACAGGGGTCCTGTGCGTCTTTGGCTCCATTTCAGGTCCACATTCAGGCAAAAATTTGGGCCTGAAATGGAGAACAGGGATGCACCGGACCCCTGCTGTGAGCCGTGTCCACACTAATGCCCCATACACACGGTCGGATTTTCCGATGGAAAATGTTCATTGGGAGCTTGTTGTTGGAAATTCCAACCGTGTGTAGGCTCCATCGGACATTTTCCATCAGAATTTTCGTCACACAAAATTTGAGATCTGGATCTCAAATTTTCAGACACCAAAATCCGTTGTCGTAAATTCTGATCGTGTGTACATAATTCCGACGCACAAAGTTTCACGCATGCTCGGAATCAAGCAGAAGAGCCGCACTGGCTATTAAACTTCCTTTTTCTCGGCTCGTCGAACGTGTTGTACGTCACCACGTTCTTGACGTTGGGAGTTTCCAACAAGATTTGTGTGACCGTGTGTATGCAAGATAAGTTTGGGCCAACATCCGTCGAAAAAAAATCCATGGATTTTGTTGTCGGAATGTCCGATTTTGTGTACGGAGCATTAGTGTGAACCCAGCCTTAATGTTTCAGTTATCATTTAGGAGAATGTTTTTGGTGCTTTAACACTGTATTGTACAGGTGTGACAGCACCAGAAATTGTTCCACTGAATGGCATATGAAACATATTGACTTTCAAGGTGCTATCAGTTATTTTTTAATAGAGTAAAACAGTAAGTTTTAAAACATGAAAACAATATTTAATGGTTTGCTGTTGTTCCACAAAAACATTTCTGTTAGCTTAGCATAAAAAAAAAGGAAACCATCTGTTAACAGAGACACGTTGGAACACAGGTTTTAATATGTTTGAATGGTATTTTATTGCCTATCAGGATAAAAAAATAAAATCTCAAAGCATCCATAATTTTGCTCCTTTTTTTTTCCAATGTTGCAGAAACATCTGTCTCAGAAACCTCACTAGATGATGCCATTCTCTAAAACACACCCTTTACGCTAGTTATAGGGCTATGCCTTCATCTACAGTGAAAATAAATAGCCATAGAAAGAGTTTGTTTCAGAACTAGTATGTAGGCTTTGAGTCAGAAAATGGCAACTTCCATCAAAGGCATCTGACACATGAATGTATCTTAGGCTAAGTTTACACTAGCTTCAAAAGCAGACATTTCATTAATATTTTCAAAGCTCCACAAACGCCTGTCAAAACTGAGTATATTGCAGCACTCATGGTTGCATCACATCAAAATTGACTCAACCTGTGTCGTTTGCCAGGCTTTGCTGTTCCCCAAACGCTTACATTCGTGTCAATGTAAACACCCTGCAAATGCATCACAAACACCCCTACGGTGTTTGCAGTGTGCTTGAGATGTGCTAAGGAAGCGTTACTAGCTGAGATGGGGGCGTCTGGCAACCATTTGTAATGTGAACACATCAAAAACATGTCAAAAATGTGTTGTTAACACGTCTTAAATGAGAAGCATGGGTTTTTTTTGTTTTTTTTTTTATTTATTCACTTACCTTGGTGGATGCAGCACCAGTCCGATGATGCATCTGTCCCCAGGTGTCTCATATACTGAGAACTGAGCAATTGAACATTGCCGTTCGCTCAGTTCTCACAGCTCAGTGTGCAGAGAGCTGGTGACTGTCAGTCACAGCTCTCTGCTCTGCCCCCTCCTTGCTCATTGGAGCGATGGGCTGTGGAGGGGGCAGGAGCGGCCGCCTCAGGCTCTCAGCAGCTTGCTGAGAGGCTGAACCGGGTGTCGGTCCAGTGATCTAGGCTGATCCCGACTCCCAGCTGAGCCTGGACCGACTCTGTGACGTCAGCAGAGAGCGGACTTCAGCCAACTCTCTGCTGAAAACGGGTCACAGGAGTGCAAAATGAACTGCATTCCTGTGATCCATAGGAGAAAGTACAGCCAAACAAGCTTTGGCTATACTTCTGCTTTTAATGCATTAGGTTTATTTGTGTATGCTCAAATTTATTTGCACATCTAAATGAACCCTTAGTTATATGCAGTGCTCTAAAGGTTGTAACTTAAATGATTTTACTCAATGCTATGCTTGTTCATTGGTGGTACAAAGGCAGTTTTTCATTTCAAAATGCAACATTTCTTTGTGGCTTCTCTGCCTCCTATGACCTTCACTGCAGGCAGTCCTGAGTCATATAAAAATAAATGGAATCTGGCATCCCCAGCTTCCCTGAAGACATGAATTTTCACTTCATGTACTAAATGATGATGTACATATAGCAAATATATGATTTGCAGCACCATTAGGAAGAAGAGCATGCCCGAGAGGTAATGTGTTCAGCAGAAAAAAATAAAAATAAATTCATTTTTTTTTTAACTGTAAAATTTCTTAGATTCACAGCATTTGTAGAGCAGCCAGGTGGCTCATTTAATCTGTAAAAAGTAAGGGATTAGATTCCCAATGTACAATTTACCACCTGGAATCCACCGCCTGAAGGGACAACACATACCTTCACAGGAACTGGGTACAAATACTCCTTTGTGGCTTGTTGTCAGGTATTTTATATGTTCCAGTGTTGCATTATTTTCAGTGAAGACAATACTTCATATTCTCTCTGCGAGCATTTAAAGTTGTCTGTTGTTTGAGGGCTCATTGACACTTTTTTGGCCTCTGAATAGAGATCTACATTCAGATCACTCTTCAGAGAGCATTTGACGGGTGGTGAGGAGGCATTTCATCACGTCTTCACTGGCTGCTCTAACCTCTTGAACCTCTGCACTAGTGCGCTCCATTGATGAATTGCACACAGTTGCGGCGGACTTGCTGAGTGGTCCTATTCAATTGAATGGATTACGCTCACCAAGTGACAGGGTGTATAATTCCTGCTGTGACCGTAAAGCATCACAGCCATGACATGTGTACATCCCTGGCTGCTGCCTCTGGAGCTAAAGGGGAGTAGGTGGGGGGCTGCAAAACCACAGGGTTTTTACGCCCCCCTCAACGACTAGTGTGAATGAGCCTTAAGGCAAGAGAAAGGGAAATTAAAACCATTGTCAATTTTTTTTTGCCATTTGTGTCCTATTGGGGAGATTTTCCTTCACTTCCTTTCCTATAGTCAAAGCAGGAAGTGAGAGGAAATCCCTCCAAGTGAGGCAATCCCTGGTTGTCTCCAGGGCCACTAGAACTAGTGCTATTTAAGTATTGGAAGATGTCCCCTCTATTTCTGTTCTGGTGACAACCGAAAATTTAACATTTTCTTTTACTTTCACTTTCAGTGATAATGCTAAACAAACAGAGAGGGTAAATCTCTGTAATGGGGGCATAGGCAGCAATAACAACCTGAGAGGTGTTCTAATTAAAATTAACAAACAAAAAAAAAAGAGTGCTGCCTTTAGTTATACTTTTATACTTTTGAATTTTAGGTTTAATACTTTGAATTGTAGGTAAGTAAAAATCTGTAGTTTTTGCTAGAAAATTACTTAGAATCCCCAAATATTATACTTTTTTTGAAAGCAGAGACCCTATTGAATAAAATGGCGGTCATTGCAATATTTTATGTCACACTGTAATTGCGAAGCGGCCATTAAAGTGCAATTTTGGGGTAAAAATACACTTTAATGATAAAAAACAAAAAAACATTAAAGTTAGCCCAGTTGTTTGTATAATGTGAAAGATGATGTTACGCCGAGTAAATAGATAACTAACATGTCATGCTTTAAAATTGTGCATGCTTGTGGAATAGTGACAGTACGTTACCTTAAAATCTCCATAGGTGACGCTTTAACATTTTTTACAAGTTACCTGTTTAGAGTTACAGAGGAGGTCTTGCACTAGAATTATTGCTCTCGCTCTAACAGTTTTTTTCTTATCACTTTTATTCCTGTTACAAGGAATGAATATCCCTTGTAAAATAAATAAGCATAACAGGTCCTCTTTATTGAGAGATCTGAGGTCAAAAAGACCTCTCTCTCATTCACTTTTAAAAGCAAAAAAAAATGTAAAAAAAAATGACATTTTACCTTTAACAAAAAAATAAATAAATCAGCCCTTTAAAGGAGAAGTCCAATCTGAGCTTTTTAGGCTGGGTTTCTCCTATGGGTCACAGGAGTGTAATTTGTTATGCACTCTTGTGACCTGTTTTCAGCAGAGAGAGGTCTGAAGTCCGCTCTCCGCTGACGTCACTGCCATCAGTCGAGGCAGCACATCATCCCGACTTCCAAGTTTGGATCTGTCAGCTGCCTTGATTGATGGCAGTCTCAGCTTCTCAGCGAGCCTCTGAGATGGCCTCTCCCTGCCCCTCCACAGCTCAATGCTCCAGTGAGTGTGGAGGATCAGAGAGGAGAGCTGCTGACTGACAGTCAGCAGCTTTCCTCTCTGGGATCTGTGAAAACCGAGCCATCGGCAATGTTCGGTGGCTCGGTTCTCAGTGCAAAGACGGTGGGGGACAGCTGCAGTATCGGTCTGATGCTCCATCCACCGAGGTAAGTATGAATTTAAAAAAAACAAAAAAACATACTTCTATTTTAAGCCCGAGAGGCGGAAGTGATGTCAGACATCGCTCAGGTCCATCAAAGGCATAGAGCCGAGTGGGGGCTATCTTGCCCTCACTTGGCTTCCTGCCTAGCCATCGGGCACACCAGGAAGCGGCGGGAGGGGGGGCACCTCTCCCACTGCATATAAAAGTGATCTCGTGGCAAATCCACCACTGGGACCACTTTTTGAAAGCTACCTGTAGAATAAAAGATACCACGGTTATGGCATAGCTAGCGCTGCTATAACCCCGGTATTTAACTGTAAAGTCTTGAGGTACATTTACAGTTAGGCGGTCGGCAAGTACATGTTTTTGTTCATATTTTCTTTCCTTGTTTATGATGGTCAGGATTATATGTTTTTTAATTTTTTTGAGAAAATTGTGAGTTATTGCGGCACCACATTAATTACAATTTATGCAGCTTGACTGCATTACAGTGATCATATAACAGAGCTTCATTTGGGCTTTAAAAACAGTGGTGCTTTTTGATTTTTTTTTTTGTAAGTGAGTAATTTGCAATAGGCAGTGCTGTAAAATTAACAGTTTCTTAAAGCGGAGGTCCGCCCACTCCACAAAAAATTAAAAGACAGCAGCTACAAATACTGCAGCTGCTGACTTTTAATTTATGGACACTTACCTGTCCAGGGTGCCCGCGATGTCGGGACTGCAGCCGATCTTCGGATCGGCTGTCGGGTGCAGTCGATGCCGGTAAGGGAACTCGGCAGTGCAGCCTTTTGGCTTCCCTACTGCGCATGAGCGAAGCGCACTGCGCATTCTAATTGGTCCAGCTGCGGAGAAAGGAGGAGGGAGCCAGACTTCTGGCGTATCTCGCCGCAGCGAGGTCCGACAGAAGTAGGACAGGGGACATGTCAAAAACAAGTCCCCGTCTCCTCCCCTCCCCCCTGAAAGGTGCCAAATGTGGCACCTGGGGGGGGGGGGGGCGAATAAGCGGAAGTTCCACTTTTGGGTGGAACTCAACTTTAACTAAACAGTATATTGTGCAGGTCTTTACATCACACACATAGAAAGATCAAAAACTGGAAGGAAAGAGAGAGACCACTTTGATTTGGTTCCAAACAAGAGGGACAGATGGAGGCTAAGCTGGAGACCATTCATACAGTGTCGTCACTAGGGTTGGTGTCACCCGGTGTGAAAAAACATGGCGTCACCCCCCTCTACCAACTATGATCCTCCCTCAGTACAGACCCCCTCCCTCAGTACAGACCCCTCTCCACTATATGCAGACCCCCCTCCCTCAGTATAAACTCTTGTTCAGTACAGACCCCAATTCATTGCAGACCCCTCATTCAGTGTAGTCCCCCGTGGTGTAGCCCCCCTCAGTGCAGATTCGGTGCAGACCCCCCAATTCAGTGCAGACCCCAATTCAGTGCAGACCCATTTAGTGCAGACCCCCTCAGTGCAGACCCTCCAATTCAGTGCAGACCCCGCAATTCAGTGCAGACCCCCCAATTCAGTGCAGACCGCCTCAGTGCATACCCCAATTCAGTGCAGACCCCCTAAGTGCAGACCCCAATTCAGTGCAGACCCCCCCAATTCAGTGCATACCCTAATTCAGTGCAGACCCCCACAGTGCAGACCCCCCAATTCAGTGCAGACCCCCTCACTGCATATGGCAGTGCCCCTCCTCCTGTGTAGATGTAAACAGAAAGGAGGGGCGGCTTCACTCTGTTCATGTGTATGAGACAGCCGACGGCGTGAGAGATGCGGATCACCGGTGCATTGGCGTTGCCTGGGTCCTGCCGACTGGTGTCACCTCTCTGGCGGATGTCACCCGGGTGCCCCCCCCAGCGACACCACTGCATTCAAAAGGCCTTGTTGGACAATACAGTGTGAACAGCAATTACGTGTGATGACTTTTAGAGTCTTGCCTTTAAAATGATGTGCAGCTGATCCAAAAATTAGGTTCCTGCAGTTCATGACAACCTAAGAGAAGCTGATTTATATTAAGTTGTTATGGGTTACTTCTTCTGATTGCTCTATATTAAAGTTCAGTCAGTTTCATAAAACCATTATTAAGGATTAATGTTTTGTACAACACACATGCAGCTGGCCTAAAGAATGTGTCTTGTCAGAAACCGTATGAAACTTGTTCATAAAAAATAAACTTTAATACTTTCTGTTAGCTGACAAAAGTATCCACTTTTAGTCCATTTAAAAAATGATGCCACGGAATGTTTTGTTTGTCAGCACAATGGATGTCGTAAAGTAAGCTGACTTAAAGCTTTCATACATGGCAGTGTAACCCTGTCTTGCCCCTGTCATGATTTGAAAAACAGAATAGCAATTATCTATGCTGTGCACACATCTTATAATGGATTTGAGAGAAGATTCAGACAAAATTGCAGCATGCTGCTCTTTTCTCTGCCTTGGTTCGTATTTATTTTAGGGCAGACCAATGTGCACAGGAGATCTCCTAATGCATAGTGAACTGCTGTTCTCTGTTACTCTGCTGATCTTCATTTCTCTCTCTGTCTTCCCTCCTCTGTTCTTTTTTTTTCAACAACATGATGGAGGAGAGACAGGACTACAGATGACTGTGCAGGCGAGCCCTTTCAAGTACAGCAGTGCAGAAAGCAATACAGAAAAAGGCATAGCAGCCAAGCCATAACAATGTCACATTTCAGTTTGTTGTAGGTAAGCTAGAAAATGATTTCTGATTGGTTGCTGTGGGTTTCTGCTTTCTTCACATTAGTACATCTAAATGAGATAAAGTTATTGTAAACAATCACTTTGCAAAAACAACCCATTCAGTTTAAAATTAAAATGAAAGGCACACATTTGTGTATAGATATAAAAAACACATTCTAAATACCCTTTTTCCTCTCTTTTTTTTTAATGTGATCACATTCTCTGTTCTCAAGAGCTGGGGGAGGAGAAGCAACAGCACACTGAGCTTCCCAGTGAAAGGCTTGTGTGGAGGGGGGGGTGTTAGAATACGTCATTGTTACCCGTGTACTATATTTAAGATTTAATATCTCTCAGATATGATTTTGGTTAAATGAGAGTTCTTTGACCAAGAGTGAAAGCTTTAACACAATAACAGCATATATTGGTAAGTAGTTGAAAGTCTATCTAATACACAACCATCTATCTATAGTCTATACCAAGGAAAAAAATATTAGGTTAAAATAAGAGAATTACATGAAGGAATACAGAGTATATTCCCTAAAACATTAAACTACAAACATATTTAGTTACAAGTAAAATGCAGACCTTTCCCATAATTACCCTTTGCACCAAGGTTATATTCTGATGTCTGCTCTCCCATAAAGAAAAAGTCTTTCCTCCCATCTAGTCTGTGTGTATCAATACAGGCTGATGCCTCATTGGTTGGTATAGCGTGGCTCTGATTGCTTTCCTATACTTTGCATAAGTCAGCCCCCTTTAATACAAATCCTTGTGACTATTCTGAGCAGGAGATTGACTTAAATTTTCCCGAGAAGTTAAGTATTGACCTCCTTTCATTGCATATCCCAGCATCCTTTGAAGTGAGTATGTGTAAAACAATGAGCTTTGGATCCCATTGTTTGTATACACAAGCCTAGACACGACTTGTCTGGTCTACTCAGAGATGTATGTGAAGATAATATCTTCCGGCCTGCATAGATACAAGCTAAATGATATATATTCCTAATTACAATATTTTGCAGCTATTAATAGAGATTTCACATAAACTCATAAGGCAACAGTCATGATGTACATAATTGTACCCAGTCCTCAAGTACCCCTAACAGGTCATGTTTTCAGGCTCTCCATTATTTTGCACAGGTGATTTAAAGAGTTTCACTGCCTTAGTAATTACCACAGCCATTTCATCTGATGGAAGTCCTGAAAACATGACCTGTTGGGGGTATTTGAGGACTGAAGTTTAGAAACACTGGTTTAGAGCACTCACACTACGCAAAGGAACAGGACCAAGGGGGTGAACAATGATGTAAATGTGTCACTCACGCAAAGAGAAATAACAAAAACCAAACACTAAACAAAATACAAACAAAGTTTGGATTCAAGATTTATCTCACAGTACTATTGCACTTTATTATTGTATACACATATGGTATATTGCTTTAAGGGTAGCGCAGCATTGTTTTACAAGGTTCAAGGGGGTGAACAATGTCCTGGCTTGGTTAGAACTGCCAGTGTGACATCAGTGTGACAAGGCAACCCTGTCCACATAGTGGCAATGCTGCAGCAAGTTTGCTGCAGACAGAACAGCATTGTCACTCTTTAAAGGCTACTTTCACACTGGGGCGGTGCCAGCGTTATCAAGCTAAAACAAGAGGTGCTTTACCGCTGTTATAGCGGCACTTTGGTGCCGCTTTTCATGCAGTAACGGGGCGCTTTTAACCCCCCAAGGAAGGGGTAAAAAAGGGGCTAAAAACTTGCGTGATGTGGTGCCCATTCATTCCAATGGGCAGGGGGAGTGTAGGAGCGCTGTATACACCGCCCCAAAGATGCTGATTGCAGGACTTTTTTCTCGTCCTGCAAACGCACAGTCCCAGTGTGAAAGCGCTTGGGTTTTCACACTGGGGTGGCTTGAGAGGCAGTTTTCAGGCGCTTTTTTATTTTTAGCGCTAAAACGTCTGAAAACTGCCTCAGTGTGAAAGGGGTCTAAAGGAAGTGCAAAATCAACAGATCTGGCAGGATCAACAGGTAATTAAACTATGTGGCAGGAAGGAATCAGAAAACCAAAACTGCTGCGTTAATGCTAGTGATAGACTGTCATTTTTGCCCATAGTTTCAGTTTATTTGTTTTTTTGTGTTATTTTATTTCACAGTATTTTTCCCATACTATTCTTTTCTTTGCAAAAGCAGAATGAGCTGTGCTTTTATACATTTTCCTTAGAGAAATACAACAAATGAACATGGTGACTTTTTTATGTTGTATTCTACTAAAGAAATAGTATAGATACAATAGTGTATATCTGCTTCTCTAATTACAGTCATTGCTAGGTATACAGGCTGTGCCCAAAATACCAGCTGCTGCTATAGCATTTATTGTTCTTGCTCTTTTTTTTTTTTCATCTGAAATAATCTAGCTATTACAAATCTTAATTCCTTGTGAATAGTACTTTTCCTCATGAAATATCATTGTATTTCTATCTCAAATGGCTTTTTGTTAGCTCTCCTTACAGTTATTGCTAGTTAGGAACAGACATATTTTAAAAAGCTAAAACCAGTGCTGTCATATTTGTGGATTGACTTTAAAAAAAAAAATACAGATAATATAACATGTAATAAATTAAACAGGTTCACACAATAAAACCACTGGTTGATCAAAAATATGGTTCTGTGTTGCAAAAAACATTAAAAAATGTGTAACTGGTACATAAACGACTTTGCTGGTAGATAAGTAACTGCTATGAAAGAATACAGTAACTAACCTTACTAGGAGCAGGGTAACAAGCCTTCTTATGAGCTACAATAGCAGTAATCACTGAAACACAGCTGGGGCCTCTAGATTCTCCCAGATGCTTTATTTGTGCCTGACTGACGGGTTCCCTTGACAGCAGCGATGGTACTGAGCAGTGACTATGCACTCCTCTACACACATCCTGCTTCTCAGGTCACACTGTCCCAGGCGTCTGTCTCCAAAACAAGCTTTGCATGACCTATAACACACATGCATGTGCCCTTATGCCTGACGCCTTTCTTTGCTTCCCTTCCCGGGTCCTCCTGCCAGCTTCAGCTTCAAGGCCCAAGAAACTGAGTCTTGCCTCTAATTATTCTGTTTATCTAGGGGGTACATGCAAATAGGTTTTGTTATATATATAGTGAGACCCCTCACATTTTTGTAAAGATTTTATTATATCTTTTCATGTGACAACACTGAAGAAATGACACTTTGCTACAATGTAATGTAGTGAGTGTACAGCTTGTATAACAGTGTAAATTTGCTGTCCCGTTAAAATAATTCAACACACAGCCATTAATGTCTAAACCGCTGGCAACAAAAGTGAGTACACCCCTAAGTGAAAATGTCCAAATTGGAACCAAAGTGTCAATATTTTGTGTGGCCACCATTATTTTTCAGAACAACCCTCTTGGGCATAGAGTTCACCAGAGCTTCACAAGTTGCCACTGGAGTCCTCTTCTACTCCTCCATGACGACATCACAGAGCTGGTGGATGTTAGAGACTTTGCGCTCCTCCACCTTCCATTTGAGGATGCCCCACAGATGCTCAATAGGGTTTAGGTCTGGAGACATGCTTGGCCAGTCCATCACCTTTACCCTCAGCTTCTTTAGCAAGGCAGTGATCATCTTGGAGGTGTGTTTGGGGTCGTTATCATGTTGGAATAATGCCCTGTGGCCCAGTTTCCGAAGGGAGGGGATCATGCTCTGCTTCAGTGTGTTACAGTACATGTTGGCATTCATGGTTCCCTCATTGAACTGTAGTTCCACCGTGCCGGCAGCACCCGTGCAGCCCCAGACCACGACACTCCCACCACCATGCTTGACTGTAGGCAAGACACACTTGTCTTTGTGCTCCTCACCTGGTTGCCCCCAGGCCATGGCGAGGCCTGTTCTGAGTGGAACCTGTCCTGTTAAACTGCTTCAGGGTCTTGGCAATCTTCTTATAGTGTAGGCCATCTTTATGTAGAGCAACAATTCTTTTTTTCAGATCCTCAGAGAGTTCTTTGCCATGAGGTGCCATATTGAACTTCCAGTGACTAGTATGACAGAGTGAGTGCGATAACACCAAATTTAACACACCTGCACCCTATTCACACCTGAGACCTTGTAACACTAATGAGTCACATAACACCGGGGAGGGAAAATGGCTAATTGGGCCCAATTTGGACATTTTCACTTATGGGTGTACTCACTTTAGTTACCACCGGTTTAGACATTAATGGCTGTGTGTTGAGTTATTTTGAAGGGACAGCAAATTTACACTGTTATACAAGCTGTACACTCACTACTTTACATTGTAGCACATTTCTTCAGTGTTGTCACATAAAAAGATGTAATATTTACAAAAATGTGAGGGGTGTACTCACTTTTGTGAGATACTGTGTATATATATATATATATATATATATATATATATATATATATATATATAATGTCTTATGGGAGTAGCCCTTACACATTTTGTTACAACTAATAATACTCCAAATAAGGTTCTAGCATTTGTTTACAGTGTAAATCCCTACCGTGGTTTATTCTAAATCACTTACTGTATTGTGTCAGTAGCAGCTCTATTAAATCTCTCATGTTACAGAGCAAATTAAGACTTTACAACAAGGACAGCATTGCAGACCATCTTGATCCGTCAAAAATACATTAGTTAGTTTGGCCAAGTTTACTCCCACCTATTAGAAAGCCCACGCTTGATAATTCAGTAACAAGACTGATAAACTGACAATGTAATAGAACATTAAAAAATGCTGCAAATCAGTAAGTTATTTGATGTGCTGTAACCTTGCCAATCTAAGATTATGTTTCTATATGTCTATTTGCTGTTAATATGTCCAGGGATGTTGCACCTAGCATCAATACTACAGTTTTATATGACAAAATACACTATATTACTACTACTATAATAAAAATATATTGGTGCGCTAAATATTAAATACCCACCCTACTAAATAAATCACTAATGTGTCCTAATAAATATCCATTTGGCTAGAGTGTTATGTAATATTCCATAACGTCAATATAAATACATATCCAAATTGCTATGTAATATTCAATACAAATGTGAATATATGTCACAAATATAATATCACACAGTGTGCTGTATATAGACTATATCACCGTGAAATAAGAGCATACATATGGGGGTCAAATACCCCTGCATATATAAATAACCACAACATGCAAAAGTAAATAATAAATAAACCAAAATACCTACTGATTCAGTCCTGTGAGAATAATATTCAGTCTTAAGCCTTTATAATCTCTTGCTGCTTTTCTCAAGTTCTCCGTTTGGATGATGATTCATATAAAAGAAATAAGAGAGCGCATCATTGCGCAATGATACAAGTACCATGAATCTGTATACTGGATTAAAACCACTCACATTTATGTAGTAGCTAGGGCGCTTTAAAATCAATGGTCAGAAGTTTAGACACCGCTCACACAGCATCTGCTGTGTTAACAAACACTTTCGATACCTTCACTGGCTCCTCCTCCCTAGGGGAGGAGCCAGTGACGGTAGGAGCCAGTAAACTCCGACCTATATTTTTATTATTTTCTCTGTGACGGTGACACAGCACTATCAGATGCAGCTTTTATCACTTAATGATTTCACATCACCCAAACACATCCACATCAGCGCTTTAGTATTTTTTAAAATTTATTATTGGGACGCCTGCCTTTACACGCACATGAATTTTAATGGCATCCCACTCTTAGTCTGTAGGGTTCAATATTGAGTTGGCCCACCCTTTGCAGCTAAAACAGCATCAACTCTTCTGGGAAGGCCGTCCACGGGGTTTAGGAGTGTGTCTATGGGAATGTTTGACCATTCTTCCAAAAGGGCATTTGTGAGGTCACGCACTGATGTGGACGAGAAGGCTCGCAGTCTCCACTCTAATTCATCCCAAAGGTGTTCTATTGGGTTTAGGTCAGGACTCTGTGCAGACCAGTCAAGTTCTTCCACCCCAAACTTGCTCATCCATGTCTTTATGGACTTTGCTTTGTGCACTGGTCCCAATCATTTGGTGGAGGGGGGATTATAATATGGGGTTATTTTTCCAGGGGTTGGGCATGGCTCTTTAGTTTCAGTAAAGAGAACTCTTAAGGCATCAGCATACCAAGATATTTTGGACAATTTCATGCTCACAACTTTGCGGGAACAGTTTGGGGATGGCCTCTTCCTGTTCTAACATGACTGCGCACCAGTGCACAAATAAGGTCCATAAAGACACGGATGAGTGAGTTTGAGGTGGAGGAACTTGACTGGCTTGCACAGAGTTCTGACATCAAATCAATACAGTAGAACACCTTTTGGGATGAATTAGACTGAAGACTGAGAGCCAGACCTTCTCGTCCAGTGCCTGACCTCACAAATGCGCTTCTGGAAGAATGGTCAAACATTCCCATAGACACTCTCCTAAACCTTGTGGACAGCATTCCCAGAAGAGTTGAAGCTATTATAGCTGCAAAGGGCCAACTCAATATGGAACTCTACAGACTAAACTAAGGCTGGGATGTCATTAACCCCTTCCCGACCGGCGCACGCCGATGTACGTTGGCAGAATGGCACGGCTGGGCAAATGGACTTACAGGTACATCCATTTGAATTTCCCGCTGTGCCATTGCGTGTGCGCGCCAGCCGGGAGCTCCGCGAGTTGGGTCGCGTGTCCCGCGGACTCGATCGCTGCGGGGATACCCACGATAGCCTCACAGAAAGGGGACGAAAGGGGGTATTCTGATGTAAACAGCATCTCTCAGTTCTGCCTAGTGACAAGTGTCACTTATCACAGCTCCCTGTAATCGGGAGCAGTGATCTGTGTAATGGCACTGCTAGCCCATCCCCCTACAGTTAATAATCACTCCCCTAGGACACACTTAACCCCTCCCCGCCCCCTAGTGGTTAACCCCTTCACTGCCAGTGTCATTTACACAGGAATCAGTGCATTTTTATAGCACTGATTGCTGTATAAATGACAATGGTCCCAAAAATGTGTCAAAAATGTCCGACATGTCCGCCATAATGTCACAGTCACAATAAAAATCCCTGATCGCCGCCATTACTAGTAAAAAAAAAATTATTAAAATAAATGCCATAAAACTATCCCCTATTTTGTAAACGCTATAACTTTTGCGCAAACCAATCAATAAATGCTTATTGCGATTTTTTATTTACCAAAAATATGTAGAAGAATGCGATCAGCCTAAACTGAGGAAAAAAAATGTTTTTTTATATATTTTTGGGAGATATTTATTATAGCAAAATGTAAAAAATAATGCAATTTTTTCAAAATTGTCGCTCTTATTTTGTTTATAGCACAAAAAAATCAAAAAAATCGCAGAGGCGATCAAATACCACCAAAAGAAAGCTCTATTTGTGGGAAAAAAAGGACGTCAATTTTGTTTTGTTTGGGAGATATGTCGCACGACCGCGCAATTGTCAGTTAAAGCGACACAGTGCCGAATCGCAAAAAACGCTCTGGTCAGGAAGGGGGTAAAATCTTCCGGGGCTGAAGCGGGTAAAGTTCATGTGCATGTAAAGGCAGGTGTCCCAACACTTCTGGTGTAGGTCCATACACTAAAGATGTATTCCGCAGGATTAGCCTTAAAATTATGTTTTCTGCAGCTTGGTAAATGTGACCCTCAGAAAAGCAAATGCGATTCCTTTGTTAAATGTACCTGTGCACTTGAGTAGTCAGATTTTTGTCATGCTGAAGATGCTCAGTAGAAGTGTCAGCTATATAGGGGTACATCAAACAAACTCTGGGGCACTCCTGTACCATGGCATTTTAATGTTGTGGAACATTACTGCATACCAGCAAATGAGGGCTGTAGTAATTGCTAAATCACAGGTATTTCAGACCACAGCGTCGGTGCTGCATGCAAATAGATTTCTTTTTTTCAATGAGCACTACAAATATTTTATTTTACTTGTAGTCATTTTTTATTTGCTTTTTAGGAACTGTAGAAACAATTTAATCTGGTCCTTCCAGTTTCCCACTGGAATATTATGTCATGCAATGAGTCATGCAAAGCATGCACATAACACAATGAGCCCACAAGAATAGAAAACAGCTCAGATAAAACACTAGAACACCATTTTTAACCATTTAAGTGTCAATTATTCAAAGAAAATGTTCAAAGAAAATATGTGAATTCCTCATTCTTCTGCTGGAAGATGCGTATTGCCTGGCTGGCAATCTTCTATCTTCACTCTTTAGTGAGCAACTGTTCCAGAACAAATAAAGGTTGAGTGTGCTGATATTACCAGCTTGGTGTGGACCAAGAAGCCACAGGATCGGCATTACAGACAAGTATCAGTGAAGGCTTTTCTCTCCTGAGAGGTTATCTTTAATAAAAAATCTAACATCAGAGCCATAGTAAAAGATTCTTATGCTTAGCTATATTTATCTGACACTATTCAGTGTACTTAAAATGATATTCCATATGCATAAAGAGGTTGAAAGCAGGAGTATGGAAATTTACATTCCATAACAGAACTAATCACAGTCAGATCAAACACTTAAAACTAAAGATTCATCCTCCCAGGATGCCTGGCAGTAAATTCAGAAATACATAAAATGTCTTTTCAGTGGTTGCATTGGACCCTATAGTCTTTTCATTTATAAATTCAGCAAAACATAATCTGATAATGTTCTGGATGTATGTTTTTTTTTTTTTTTTTTCTAGATGTCATTCATATATAGTGTTTATTTCGTTTTTGCTAAATAATAACACTTAAGTGTCCATTGACTGTGCTGTGAAGTTTCTCTTGCTAGCTCCACAGCAGTTTGTTGTAAAGTGATAATAATTTCAAATATATTATATTTAATGCACAGGTTATACTTTGAGAGAAAGAGCAGCAGTGGTTATCTCTTTGGCAGTTATACTGAACGCATATTAGTAGTTTCAATGTGAAGAGAGGTAGTGACAGTTTGATGTAAGTCAAGTGGGATGGGAATCTAGAGGAAAAGAAAAGTTACAGAAAAAAAAAAAGTTGAAAGCACAAGAGCATTGGGAGTGGATGGTTCAGGAAAGAGACAATTTTGAGAGGCGGTAAAGAGATGTATTAAGGTATATGACAATAGAATAAGGATCACATGGGACTTTCGGATTCTGGTAAAGGAGTATACACATGCGGGAATCTTCTTTTTAGTTTTTCTCCTATTTCAGAATACCTTGAAGTGTATAAAGCACAGGAATAAGTATTTTAAAAAATACCTGTGACATTTAGCAAATTAACTACTTGACCTCTGGAAGGTTTACCCCCCTTCATGACCAGGCCATTTTTTGCGATACGCCACTGCGTTATTTTTACTGACGATTGCGCGGTCATGCGACACTGTAACCAAATACATTTATGTAATTTTTTTCCCCTACAAACAGAGCTTTCTTTTGGTGGTATTTGATCACCACTGCGGTTTTTTTTTTGTTTTGTTTTTTGCACTATAAACAAAAGCAACCGGCAGTTTTGAAAAAAAAAAAAAAAACAATCCTTTTTACTTTCTGCTATAAAACATATCCAATAAAAAAATGTAAAAAAAATCAAATGTCTTCATACATTTAGGCCAATATGTATTCTGCTACATGTACCCAATAAGCGTATATTGATTGGTTTACATGAAAGTTATAGCGCCTAAAAACTATGGTATATATTTATGGAATTTCTTTTTTTTCATACTAGTAATGGTGATGATCAGTGACTTATAGTGGGACTGTGATATTGCGGCGGACAATCAAACACTTACAGAAACTTTTGACATTTTGTGGATACCAGTGACACTAATACAGTGATCAGTGCTAAAAATATCCCCATGACTAAGCTCCGGGAGGGGGGAGGTGAAACATGTTGGGGGCGTGGCCTGGTTGGAGTCAAGGCTGAGGTTGCCACTCCATTTACCTCTCTAAGTCACCTTAGATGTGCGACTTACAGGGGCTACCCCATTTTTTCTTGAACCCTTACCCTAGTCAGGGAGGTCTCCAGCCTCTGTCAGCACTCTAACAGCAGCTGTGGATCTACCATTCACATACCACCTCTCTACTGAGCCTGAGTGGCACACATACCCTTTCCAGGTCACTGTACTAATGGCACTGTCTGGGAAGGGGTTAAACATCTAGGGTGATCAAATGGTTAACTTGTGCCTAGCCAGTGTTTTTCTGTACTGTGTTAGATGCTTTTACTAGGGGAAGTGATGGTTTTTGCTTTCGATTCTGTGTGTTTTACAGACGATCGGAGGGTGCCAGAGGGCATCCAGTGCCCAGCACCCGCAGATCAGCTTCTACTGTCATTACTCACAGTAGAAGTTGCCCACCAGTGGCACATGCACCCCCTGTGGGCAGAAATGCAGAATCACATATAAATACATGATCCTGTACAGGAGAGTCACCCTGGAGTACTAAATCTGCTATGGTGTGGATGGCAAGTAATTAAATATTACCAGTGGTTCCAATACACAAACACAACATCTACAAAATCTATAGTATAATATCCAGTATCGCAATTCAAAACATTTAGTGACATCCCCACTGCTAATAATCAGATTCAAATGAGAGCTATGGCTTTGTGTAATTGTCAGACTAACCTTCAGCTTTAGCAGTTATAACTGATACTATAACTGATAAAAGACTTTGTAAGTCAGTTTATAGTTCAGTTTATATTTTCTGACCTTTCAACGTTTCCTATTATGTGGTAAAGTACATTTTCTTTCTTGGAATCCTTAGGATTTTGGTTGCTAGTATACCTCACGTTAGGCTACTGAAAATGTTTGATAAATGTTCCATTTGCAACATGCCATTATTTGTGCCATAGTAAGCTTTATCTGAAGCAAAGGTCCAAAAATCTACGGTTTACTTTAGATTTATTTCTTTCAATGAAATGTTCTATGGTCTTTTCAGCTCCAGACACTGCAATATTTTATCATTTTTACTTTTGTTTCTTGGGTCAAGATGTCTATCTAGATTTAGGACTTATATTTTCAGACAAGCACTGGAGCTGGTGCTGAAGCATATATTGGCCTGTCACTTTATATTTATAAATACCTTGGGAGGGAAGTTCAGGCCAAATAAAATTCTTTGGAAAAATATATATATAAATTTCCTAACAACCACACTCAAAAAAAAATCACTCGTTAAGCAAGTGAATGTGAACTCTGGAAAAGCACTGCAATCTCTCATGCATTCTGTACAATATAGTTGAAAATACGAGATTTCACCTGGCTCATTTTCAATGTTCTCTTCACGTGCCATACGCTTCTGTGGGGATCAAAAGCACAAAAGGTACATTATAAATCTTAGATATATTTTCTAAATGGAAGAATAGCAGTTGTTTGTATACAAAAACATAATATCCAGCAGCTGTATAGAAATCAGTGAATTAATTTCTACTGGGCTTTAGTAAAAATGGAAGAGAGGCGCTTCAGTAGCTAAATGTCAATTCACATGATCCTTAAAGGGCTTTGCAACTCCTATTTTACTTACAAACTCTATTATAGCAATTCATTTGAGATTCCTTTTCTGGGACTTGGTAATAACTACTCATATTGACCACGTTCATTGCTAGAATGGATGTATAAAGGTTTGTGATGAGGGGAAACTGTCAAGGAAATATTGTTATGCTGAACAAAACTGGATAGATTATTTATGTGAGACATTTACTTCTTCCACCATCAAATAGGCGCTTGAAACACACCTATTTGCATGTATTGAAAATCAAATTCTAAATTGATTTTATTTTATCTTTATGTAGCCCTCTGCCCATCAGAACTACTGTAATTTTCGGAGAGGGAGGGACAACACTATAAGCCAATCAGATTTTCCTGCAATGTATAATTCTGTTAGTCTAACACGTGTAATTTGCTGGCAGGAAAATCAATTTAGAGGAAATGGGCTGATAACCACATCCCTTCAATGTTCAATCAATAAAAATGGGTTCTGTATAAATAGAGCATAAAACATGAGGAAAATTCTATAACAGTTCAAATATATGTTATTTAGCTTTATCTTTAGCAGACCTATTTGCCTTAAATTCAGCTTAAAATTGAATGTGTGCGCAGACAACTGTATAATGTGCAGTAAAATGTGCAGTAAAATCAACTCCCAAAACCCTCTGTAGCTATAGGCATTGCGGAAAAAATCATCTTCAGACAAAGCCTTGGTGTTTAAATATGGTCAGTCACATCATTTGCATTCATGTATATGGGGGAGGGCTTTGACAGATAAATCCAAAAATGTCTATATATTAGTCAACATAGAAAAATTGCTTCTAACCACTTGCTGTCTGCCCCATAGGCAGTTTTACTGCTACAGCGCAGCTCTCCTATATACGTGTATATATACATCATCCTGCACTTCTGCCTACAGGAGGTGTGCGCCACAGGGGGTCTGCTTCTGCTGTGAATATAATCTGCGGGTGGAAGGTACTCAATGTCCTCCAGCACCCGCCGATCGTCGGTAAACAACACAGAACGGGAAACAAGGCAGATCGCTGTTCTGACCGGGGGGAAGTGATGGATTCTGTGTTCCAGCAAAGCAGGGACTTGAATCCATCTTTTCCCCTAGTAAAAGCAGCACATACAGTACACAAACACTGGCTAGGTACACAGTTAACCCTTTGATCGCCCTAGATGTTTAACCCCCTTTCCAGCCAGTGTCATTAGTACAGTAACAGGTCCATATTTTTAGCACTGATCACTGTATTAGTGTCACTGGTTCCCGCAAAGTGTCAAAAGTGTCAGTTTGTGTCCGATTGTTTGCCGCAATATTGCCATCAGCTATAAATCATTACTAGTATAAAAAAATAAAATAAATTAAAAAATCCTTAAATATATACCATCATTTGGTTTACGTGAATGTTATAGCGTCTACAGTCAATATACCCTAATTGGGATTTTTTTTTTGCCAAAAAAACAAGCAGAATACATTTTGGTCTTAACTGATGAAAAAATTAGATTTTCAATTTTTTATTGGATATGTTTTATAGCAGAAAGTAAAACATATTATTTTAAAATTGTTTGTTTTTGGCACTATAAAAAAAAAAGATGGGGGTGATCAAATACCACCAAAAAAAAAATCACATCAATTGTATTTGGGTACAGTGTTACATGGCCACGCAAATGTCAGTTAAACTAACGCAGTGCTGTACCACAAAAAATGGCCTGGTCATGAAGGGGGATAAATCTTCCAGAGGTCAAGTGGTTAAGGCTCTCTGAATTTCATTTCTCCCAAATGTCTCACTTATTGGAACAGTTTTGAAGTTTCAGCCCCTAGGGAATCACACTGATGCTTTTATTAAAATGTGGACATATAGCATAGACACTTTAATGCAATAACTGCGGATAGGCAGATGTTATTGTCTAAGAACAGGGTGGGAGGTGTGAAAGTTGTAGAACCATACAATTCCAGTTATATAATCCCATCCTACTACTAGGTATTCTAATTCATATGCTTTTACCTACTCTTGGCTAATGAGTGTAAAATGGTGTTATGAAAGATAAGTGTTTAATTTACCTTCAATATGGGGTATTTTCTGTTACCTTCATATTCCCTGCTATTTCAGTAAAGCCCTTGGTACAGTAATTCTTTCAGCAGCCTAGAAGGAGATTGCTATTGTCTATCTGCTACAGCAGACGTATTAGAGATCCACAAGTTTTTTTTTAATGGCAGCATTTTAAGCATCATGTTCATCCATCATGGTTTTGGCTCTAACATTTTTCACTATAATGTGAATTGGATGTGAAAATGCCTCTCTCTTTTTGTTTCCTTAACTAGTGATGCATGTCAGCAGCTTGCATGCAGTCTCACATTTAAAGTGATTGAGGCAGATTGCTCCAGTATAAACAACATAATAGTCAGAGAGTGCAATGCATGGATTTAAATCATTCATTGGATCACCCTGTCGTAATTATTTATTTAAGAGCCGCATTCTCAGAATAAATTACCATTTTTCTGTCTTTTGCTGGTTACAAATTTTTCAGGTGCAGTGCAAATGGATGTTGCCAAGAACCTTTTTTAGTTTATTTTTATTTGAGTTTGTTAAATATTGTACATGCAATTAATACAAATCCTCCCACAGATAAGATTTAAAAAAAAAATACTATTCGAGTGTGAATGACATATTACTGAAAGTTGATACTAATAAAGATACAGTAGTTCCATATTTTAACTCTATAATATAAATGTATATAGGAATGGCTTAATAAAATAGTTATTTACATACCAACTCAAATAATTTTATGGTTATGTCTCACATTCAGTTTCTGTCAAAAATATAAAGGTATAAATTGGAACCTGTTTTTATGACAGAATCCCTGGCCGAAATCACTATATATATATATATATATATATATATATAAATATTGGCTAGCTCAGTGGTATATGCATTTTTTTAGTGAAGTCCGTGTCAGACAGAACTGTGTTTAAGGGCACAGTAGCCCACTTTCCTAAAAAAAAGAAAAATAAAAGTATTTACAATATAAGGTTTCCCACACAGGGGGTTTCAGCCTCACATAAAACAGTGTTCTGCAAAAATACTGAGCCACCTGGCTCTCCTGTCAGCAGCACAGTGCTTTCTAGTCTCCCTGACCATGAGCTTTTCAGGCTCACTCAGCTTTGGTTGCAGCACCCTGCTGTATGTGCCTACTCCTGGCCCCCATTACCCTGGGTTCTCCCACTTCATCTCTTTCTCAGTCTCCCGGACCCATGTAGCTGTCCTGACTTTCTTTGTCCAATGGGCAAGAAGTCCCCAGTGTAAGGTCTTGTCTCCCAAGAACATCACCTACCCTTGAACCTTCAAACTCCATGCCCTGATCCAGGACTACCAAACTCAGAGAAGCAACATACATACATAGCATACAAACATAGTTTTCTCTGCTCACAAAACACATTGCAAATCTGAAATAATGTGTTACCCAAATTCATATAGTGGCAGGGCCTTACCCTGTCACAATATATATAAAAATATATATACAATATATAAAAAAATATATATATAAAGTTTTGCCTTGAGTTGGCTGAGGTTGGACCACTTGCTAGCTGTCATTAAGACAGAGCCACACAGGGGATTTTACTAGCTTGGTCATGCTACTAATGTCACTAGTGATTAATCGCTAAGAGTAGTTAAACAGATGGAACAAGTACACGCTACACAAGCAGCATGTGGTAGCAATAATCCCAGCATGATTGCAGAATGCTCCAACTATGTGCAATTATTAATCACTAGATGATATAGCATAATACGTGTGTAGTTTGCTTTATAGAGTGTCATTTGTTGCATTTGCTTATTGAATCAGCAATCCAACAGGACCTAACATCAGGAGTTAACATAACAGGATTTAACATTCACATATGAAAAGGCTTCTTATTATGAGCTGTGAAAATGTGGAATAGACTCAAGAGGTGGACTGATGAGGTTGCATTGATGGCACTTGTGAGATTGCAGATGGGCATTGATGGGGCTGCATTGGGGGCAATGGTGAGACTGCAGATGGGCACTGACCCTTATTTTGCTTCAAAGTTCCTTATTTAAATTTTTTTTTTTTTCCCTGAAACTTCCCTCTTAAAGTCAATGTGCATGTTATACACCTGTGCGTGTTATACGCCGATAAATACGGTATATGCATTCCTAATGCAAAAAAAATGTACTGGATATTGACATTTATAGGCGGTAACATCAGAGATTGTTGATCCAAGGAATGTCTGCTTGTCTTCTAGGGGTTCAAGAAGGCATTTATTTTTTCCCTGCTAGAACAAATTGGAAAATGCTTTATAGTTTTTTTTTTGTTTTTTGTTTTTTGGCTTTACTCTGGATCAACTGTGGGTAAAAGATTCTGTATTGGAGATTTTCTATTTATTTATTATATTAAATTATTTATTTTTCTGTTTCTTGAACAAGACTTTTTTTATCTTTTTTCAACCTGATGTAACTATGTAACTGCAGCTTACAGTCATGTTAGCAGTTTTAGGTGCTTGATCGAACTACAAAAAAAAAAAATGCTGGTTAAATCTTTCAGTGGCAAGAGATTAAAATCTTCTGTATTGTATAGCCCTTCGGGTTTTGTGCTAGCCAGCTATATTGAATATTGGGGAACTTCTGTAGGATATAAATGCAGAGATCCTAGTCTGACTGTCTGTCAATTTATACAGAAATGTATGCACAACAAAATACTATACCTGGGTGTACTGTATAGTAAAACAAAACGTGCATATGTGTCTAATATGTTCATAAAGAAAACTTTTTTACTGTTGTCCAACAGCACCTCAGTGCAGATATTATAAATGAGAACTACTACCGACTAGTGCTAAAAATTATAACAAGAGCCAACTAATGTCTAATAATGGATACAAGATGATAATCAAATGCAATTTTTAAGTCGAAAACAATTGAATCCTCTTTGTGCTTGAGGGGCGTAAAAAAGCTTTATTAGTGAATGTCATTCAAATTTTTGAATGGAATGTGAATTAAGAAATAAATTAATAATAAGTTAACCACATAATAGCCTGTGGCTGCAGTTCATTCAGAACAGTATAATATGGAGATAATCCTAAAATATAAATGTTATCCTTACTATTGTTAATTCAAACTCATCGTATAAAACATTTAAATATCTTGTAACTATGATCATGACAGTGTCAGTTTGGGTATTAAGGTTCCTGTCTGATGGCTACAGTATATTGCTTTAACAAATTTAAGGCTAGGTTTCCACTATTGCGACTGAAAGTCACGCAATTTACAGTGCACCTTTTCAATGCGATTTTGATGCGATGTCATGCGGCTGGTGAGAACCATGGGAGAACAAGTCAAACCGAAGTCGGAATAAAGTAGTGCAAAAACCTTTTTTGGAGTTGCTGTAACTTGAGTCGCACCAATTAGAATGGGGACCATTGAAATAAATGGGTTTTGACTTGTCATGGAACTTCACATCTGTCAAGTCGCATAACAACTCGCAGTAGTGGAAACCTAAAGAGCCTAAATTAAATGGCTGTCTCTGTAGTGGTAATATGTATTTTGTGTGTTACAAGTTTTAGCATATTTTATAAATGCTCCCGTGCTCTATTTGTAAAATAACTAAACATAGTATACATGACATAATGCACCCTGTTCTGTCCATTAATGTGCAAGTCAAAAGTTTTTTTGTTTTTCTTGGATAGAGTGGGGAAGGATTCTTTCAAGTTTTTACTGATATTTAGGTATCTAGGGCTCAGTTATTTCCCCTTACTTCTTGTCCTGATAACAATAATTTCATCAGACAGGAAGAGAAGGAAAATCTGAAATAGCAATAAATACAGCAATACAAATCTAATGTGCATTCTAGCCTTCCCCATTGTACTAAAGAAAACCTTTTATTTATTTCAAAGAAAACCTTCTATTTATTTCTATCCGTGTGATGGTGGGAGAAATCACTTTACTTTCTGCCTGGTAAAATGCTGTCCTCAGGACAGGAATTCTCACTAATGAATCCTCACACAGCAGTTAATTCCTGATGGGGTTGTAACCCTTGCCACTCCTAAACTAGGAAAATAATTTTGTCTGGGCATGCACTTTAAGAGAAGAATTAAAACAAATCTAAATGAATCCAATAAACAGAATTTTTTTTAATATCTTTTTCTAAGTCATTTTTTTTAGAAGGTGTTCTGAAATTGACAAAAAGGTTACATAGGGTAATAGCATACAATACACAAGGTATGAATAGCAGGGGAATAGGTAAGGTTGTTAGTCCATAGACAGATGGGTCGGCAGAGCCATAGTTACAGTATCTGCATGATTAATAATGCTGGCTATTTGCAGTAGTGATGGGCGAAACTTTGCAAACTTTAATGTGAACTCCAATGAAGTCTATGGAATCTTGACAATCAGTTCTGTCCATTTTCAAGGCTAACAGGCAAGGTATTGTTATTGTTGTTGTTGGAGTCTATGTCTCGACTAGTCAGGGCTGTTCCGGTGTTAAAAGTGGGACCTACTCAATATTAAGTGGGTGTTCATGTTTTGGTAGGTAATCATAATATTCTGACTTATCAGGGTTTATTAGACACTTTATCTTAGATGATGGTCTAATGTGGATTGCAAGAGGGGACCCCACAAAAAACAGCATGGGGTTCCCCCTAAAAACCTATACTAGACCTTTATCCTTATTGAGAGTCTGTTATGGTTTTTAAGCGGGTGCCCCACACAAAAAAGACATACGGTGTATCTGAAGGTCCCTTATTTTAAAGGAGATTCCAGATTCCTATAATTCTCCCCACAGACCCCAAAAATTTACTGGGCCATGGATGTGGAGAAGAAGCCTCTCGCAAAGTATCATCCTCATGTTGAGGACAGGTGGCCTGGTATGGACCAAAAAGGGGGTCTGCATGCTCACTGCTCTTCTCCTTCCTTGACAGCCAAGCTGCATGTTTCAATTGGGATCTGGATTTTGGTAGGGCCCATGTCATTTTATTATTTATTTATTTATTTTTCACAGTGCCATTGGTTGTGATGGCACACTGACAAAAGTAATACCACCAATAAATGTATGACTTCCTGCAGCAACCAGAGGTTTACTTCATGTAAATTGGGGAATGTGGTGGGTGAACCACATTCACCAATGAGAGTCTTATCTTTTTGCGGGGACTAGGTCCTGGAAGAAAGAAGGCTCAACAGAGATTCTCATTGGTTAGTGTTTTTCTAAATTAACCAGTCCCTGCTTGGCATTGCAACTTTCAGTGTGCAGCCTAGTATAGTGACTAGTGGGTGAAAGGAGGGGGGGTTGGGGGGGGGCAGCCGAAGAGAGGTACAGGACCAACAAAGTACAGTGAGGATATGAGGGTGGGTAAAGGTTACAGAGGTAGTGCATCTTTTCATTTTTTTATGAAAAGGTGAATTTGCCATTTTAAAAGTCCTTAAAGGTGACAACAGAGATTCTATAGATGGTTTAGATCAATTTCTAATAACTTAGAAACACCTGGGGGTTGATCCTAGTAGAGGACTGTCAATCTGCTTGTATATAAAAAAGCTAAAATTTCAGAGATTATGTTGTGAACTTTGAAGAACAACTGTTTCTACAATGCTTAAAGTGATTGTAAAGTCTTGTTTTTCATTTTTAAAACAAATAGCAAACATGGTATACTTGCCTCTTATGTGCAGTGGTTTTGCACAGAGCAGCCTAGATCCTCCTCTTCTCGGGTTCCTCTTTGCTGCTCCTGTTGAGTGCCCCCTCCCACCTGTTGAGTGCCCCCACAGGAAGCAGCAGCATTCAAACACAGAGCTGTCATTTGGCCCCGCCTCCTCTCTTCTGATTGGCTAACTGACTTTGATTGACAGCCGTGGGAGCCAATGGCACTGCTGCTGTGTCTCAGCCAATCAGGAGGAGAGTTCCCGACGGCCGAGGGACTTGTGGACATCGCTGGACAGAGATGGGGCTCAGGTAAGTATTAGGGGGGCTGGAGGGGGTTGCTACACACAGAAGGCTTTTTATCTTAATGCATAGAATGCATTAAGATAAAAAACCTTCTGCCTTTACAACTCCTTTAAGTTAATCTGTGCTCAGACAATGAACTAAAGTATTTACAATATTTGCAGTAAAAGCACTTTAAAACAAGCCCTCATACACCTCTGTAGTTATAGGCATTTGTGGAGAAATCTATCTTCGATTGGCACAGGCATACCTTAACAAATAATCTTGCACTGTAGCATAAAAGAGAAATGTTGAGAGTTGCAATTTATATAAAGAAGTTTTGAATTTCTTGGGATGCATATATGTTGATACAACGTAAATTAAATCTCTAGATAAGATAAGATTTGATCTTACTGAGATACATTTACCACAACAGCTTAGCTTCCAAAATGTGATTAAAGTCTATGGGGAGACTTGGAAAAAGCATATCAAGATAGATTTATCTCACACCAGAACAGAGACAAAATGAAAAATAGCAGTTTGTAATATTTACAAATTCATATGTAGCGTTTACAACTATTTTGCAGTATCAGAAAATGCTCTTTCACAGCAGCATCGATTAACTTTGCATACCACATTTCCCTCACTGTTACTGATATTGAATAAAATGATTTATTTCTATAAAAAAAGTAAAAAAGGTATAGAATCTGTAGTACTAAATATTGGTAAAGGATGTGGTGCAGTTATTTATAAAAACCTAAGGCCAGATTTTTTATTTTTATTTTATTTGTAGGGTGGTAATCCTCTGCGGCTCCCGCCGCTTTGCTCGGGCCCTGGTGCGCGTGCCCGGTGGCCGCGATCTCCGCCGAGTACCCGCGATTGCTCGTGAACACAGCCAGGACCGTGGATCTGTGTGTGTAAGCACACAGATCCACGTCCTGTCAGGTGAGAGGAGACCTATGGTGTGTCCCCAATACAGAGGAAAACCGATCGGTCTCCTCCCCTTGTGAGTCCCCACCCCCTACATTTAGAATCACTCCCTAGTAAACATAATTAACCCCTCGAGCGCCCCCTAGTGTTAACCCCTTCCCTGCCAGTCACATTTAAACAGTAATCAGTGCAATTTTATAGCACTGATTGCTGTATAAATGTGAATGGTCCCAAAAATGTGTCAAAAGTGTCCGATATGTACATCGCAATGTCACAGTCACGAAAAAAATCACAGATCGCCGCCATTACTAGTAAAAAAAAAAAAATATGCCATAAATCTATCCCGTATTTTGTAGATGGTATAACTTTTGCGCAAACTATAAAAATAAAAATATATGCTTATTGCTATTTTTTTTTACCAAAAACATGTAGAAGAATACATATCGGCCTAAACCGTGGAAACAATTCGTTTTTTTTTTTTAAATTGGGATATTTATTATAGCAAAAAGTAAAAAATATTGTGTTTTTTTCAAAATTGTCGCTATTCTTTTGTTATAGCGCAAAAACTAAAAACCGCAGAGGTGACCAAATACCACCAAAAGAAAGCTCTATTTGTGGGGGAAAAAAATTGGATACAGTGTTGCATGACCGCGTAATTGTCATTCAAAGTGCAACAGCGCTGAAAACTAAAAATTGGTCTGGGCAGGAAGGGGGTGAAAATGCCCTGTATTGATGCAGTTAATATTTAGAGCAAATTCACCTAATCATCCATGTCAACATGCTTTATTTTGTTGAGAAATCACTTCAATCAGAAATCAAAGAAACCCCCCCCCCCTCAGCATTTCTAGTCGTGATTATCTTGAGTAAAGACAAATGATTTATGAAGCATTTATTTTCTGGAATCCACCAACCCTTAGGTCAGGCATGCAGGCAGGAGGGTCTGCTTAGCTGTGCAAGCCCCGATACCTTGCCCAGTCAGGGCTTAGAATGCACTGTGCAGTGTGCAGTGCATTGCAAGACGTTCGGCGGGGCGATCACCCTGCAAATTCGGATGCTCGCCTCACGGGCGACCAATGTTCGGGCCAAACTTTCGCTCGGCCCGGACCATTAGCCCAAACTCTACTGATTGGATTGGTGTGCTGATCTGGCTAAAAAACACATTCTCTTAAAGGTAACCTGTTGTAATTAAAATACATGCTAGATTTCTAGATTTTTTTTTTTTCAAAATCCTTGACCTCCACTTATGTTTCAAGTCAGAGACTTTGAAAGCTTTTAAGCCAGGGGAGTAGCATGAGAGTTAAACATCTAACATTTTTTGGAGATCAGAAATGGCATCTTTTTATATTATAGTTATTTGTTGTTTTTGTTTGGTTTTGCTAACACAACTCTGGGCATGGTTATTTAAATATATTAAACTATTATCATTTACAACACTTAAAGATATCTTAAATTGGCAACCAGTTTCAAAGTATTACAGATGTTGTGTGAGTAGACCAGTGACAGGATTAAGAAGACTCCCATCTGTTGGCATATCACCTCACATCTCACTTTTTTTAAGGATTGTTATACTACTAAGACTGTCTTCTCTAAAATGCTAATTTTAAAGTGTTCTGGAACACTTAATGCAATTCAGAGTTAGTTTAAGAAAAAGTTAAAGCCCAACTTGAAACTTGTAAAACAAGCTTGTTTAGGTCTATGGGACTTGTTAGAGTAGAATAACTTACCCACTCCTCTGTTTCTCCACACTTTTTCCCTACACCCCAGTGGACTAAGGTCCTGTAGCCCTGCACTGGATGTGATGATGCTGAGGGACTGTCCATCATTGGAGTGTGGGTGAGCTTCCCCTCATCCCTAAACTAAGCAAGCAATTCATTTTCAACATTTCCAAAGTCAGACTTTAACCACTTCAGCCCTGGAAGGTTTTTCTTCTTTCCTGATCAGGCCATTTTTTGCGATACAGCACTGCGTTATTTTAACTGACAATTGCACGGTCATGCAACGCTGTACCTAAATACAATTGATGTAATTTTTTCACACAAATAGAGCTTTCTTTTGGTGGTATTTGATCACCTCTGCGGTTTTTATTTTTTGCGCTATAAACAAAAAAAGACAGACAAAGGAAAACAATATTTTTTTACTTTCTGCTATGAAACCCCCCAAAAAATGTAAAAAAAAATGAATTTCTGCATCAATTTAGGCCAATATATGTATTCTGTTACATATTTTTAGTAAAAAAATAAATCCCAATAAGCGTATATTGATTGGTTTGTGCAAAGGTTTTGTGTCTACAAACTATGGGATATTTTTATGGCATTTTTTTAAATTCATTTTTTTAATAGTAATGATGGTGATCAGCGATTTTTAACTGGACTGCGCCATTGTAGTGGACAAATCGGACACCTAAATGACACTTTTTTGGGAACCAGTGACATTATTACAGTGATCAGTGCTAAAAATATGCACTGTTACTGTACTAATGACACTGGCAGGCAAGAGGTTAACAGCAGGGGCGATCAAAGGGTTAAGTGTGTCCCTAGGGGATTCTTTCTTACTGTGTGGGGGATGGGCTCACTGTATGAAATGAGAGATCCATGTTTCTGCTTAGCAGGAACACAAGATCTCTCTGTTTATACCTAACAGGATGATGATTTGCTTGGTTTACATCGGCAGACCACAGTCCTGTCTCTCTGGGGAGCGATCGCGGGTGGCCGGCAGACATCGCAGGTGGCATTGGCTCCCCCTCTGGCCAATCAATGGGCGCAGGTGCCCCCGCTGGCTATTGCACGAAATAATGTACAGGTACGTTGCTTCACACAATAGAGCTGACCTGCCGCAGTATATGTACTGTGACCGGTTGGCAAGTGGTTAAAGAAAAATTCAACAGCTACAGTACGCTCAAAAAGCATCGCTTTTATAGCACACTATTTGGCACGTTCTGCCTTTATGAACTGAATGGCCTACTAGTATTTTCAGACAATGATATATTCTAATCTTTTGCATGAACCAAGCGAGCATATTCCTGGGTATTGATTTCCAATTTTCAGATAAGTATCCCTGGGGCTAGTAATAAAAATACTAAATAAATACTATTTTTTTTCGGTGTCCATTATGTATATCTATAGAGGATTTTTTCACCAATGGTAGTCTATGTTTTGTATGTACCCTTTAAATATATATTCAAAATGAAATGCATATTATACAGTAATCATAATTACCCGATAAACATTGTATTAAGTAAGGCTTATTCTTTAAAGGAAACAGAAATCAGTAAAATCTTTATGTATTATGTTTAAAAGAGAATAATTACTGTAACATTATTTAAGTAAATGTCACAAAACATTCAGAGTATTTAAATATTCTTGTTGAACAAACTTTCAAATGCTAAATACACTTTCAGAATAATAGGGAAACACAGAACATTAGCAAGCCCTTTTTGCTGAAGTGGATTTGCTGCAAGTGTAAACATTGATCTTGGTAATAATGTTTTGGTTGTATACAGAATTATTTTAATGAACTGTTTAAAGTGGAGAAATACAAGATTTTTAAACATTTGATTTCAATATTAACATTGCAAATGTCACCACTCTTCACATTGAATATATGAAAGGGCTGCGTAGTTAAGAGGCATAGCATAAATGAAGGGACGTCATGCTGAGACAGCATTAGTAACAGCATACACTGGCAGAAATTACTACACTTAAAAAGTACTTAGATCCAAGATGCAAAAATGTTTCCAGTGTATTAAGATATGCAAATTTAACTTGTTAACCTTTTTTGTATTATTTTTTTTTAACGTTATTGAGAAAAGGAAGAATGTCAGCAGCAGCACCCAAGCTAAATTGTGTTGGACGTTGCCTCTGTGCTTTTTGCAATTCTTTTCTTTTTTATCCTCTAAATTTCACCATTCTGATTTCAGACCTGTCTAGGGCTTATCATAGGGGAAGCAGTAGGAGTGGTATGAGGATGTTCATAGTTGGAGTATGTTTGGAAATTGTATTGTACTGTGCAAGTAGCAAGTGGCAGACAAATCTCTAATGGAAGGGGTCTGAAATATGCCCCCTTGCCTCTGGGTACCATAATTAGCTAAAGAAGCGAAACATGATAAATAGGTGGTTCAAGCCTTTTGACCACTTGGAAAGGCATGCAAACACTGGTTAAAAATATAATGAAAATGTTCATAGTTGGTACATCATTGGTTTGGATTGTACTGTGTAAGTAGCAAATAGCAGAAAATCTTTAATGGAAGGGACCTGAAGAATACTCCTTACCATTAGGCTTCATAATGATCACATCATGAGTCCCAGTCATGATAGTTATCTAAGGGAGCACTACAGAAACTGGGTAAAGAGGTGGTTCAAGCTATTGACCACCAAGGAGCAAGGAAAATAGACACTGAAAGTTTAATCAAACAATGTTTACATCAAATATAATGCAGTTTAATTTAATATCACACAAAATTATATAATTTGTTTGTACCAAAATGTTTCTGGAATCCCATTTTTTATCTTAACCCTAAGGCCTCATGCACACGGACGTTTTTACAGCCGCTTTTTTGAGCGTTTTTTGCAGCTTAAAAAGGCCTGTCTATGTTAGTCTATGGCTTCATGCCCACCTAGGCGTTTTTGAGCTGCAAATGGCATAGGCGTTTTTCAGCTGTAAAAACGCTCTAACGCTGATAAACGCTCAAAAAGCACAAAAACGTCATTCACCAACGTTTTTTGATGTTTTTGATCCATTGAAAAAAAAAAAAATTGAAAAAAAAAAAACGCTAAAAAACGTTAACGCGGAAAAACGCAAAAAACCGCTAATAAACGCTAAAAAACGCTATTGCAAAAACGTTGAAAAAAGTTGAAAAAAATCACTGCAAAGATACTGGCGTTTTCATAACGTTATTTTAACATCTTGTGTGCATGAGGCCTTAGTATGCCATTGTAAAATAAAATTAGTATGCTAAACAGTTGTAATGTACAATTGATTTTAGGTAATTTAATTTAATTCGGTTTAATGTCAAGCTCACAAACAGTATTTTGAAAGCAACATATCTGCAATTTACATGACAATCATCAGTTATTACTATAGCATAGTAAAGATTATGGTTGCTATGGCTAACAAAGGTCCATTTATTTTTATATACAAGTTTAGTACTGTTGCCTGCAACTGCGGATGCTAAATATCCTTTTAGCCATACTTTTTTCTCCACCTGTTGCTTAAATGAAATTATTTGAAATCATCTTCCAAGCCATTCTCTTCTGTATTTTTAGCTTTTACTGTGCTACTAATATAATGCTCCTACTGAGGATGATTTATCCTCAAGTCAATACCATTATTTTTGCATTTAGCTGTTTTAAATTGCAGGTTCTGTTTGTCCTTTGTATGAACCTAAGTTTCCAAAGTTTTAACAAATACTTACATGAGCATAAAACATAGCAGATAAACTTTTCCTCCATCTTTAGAAGTTTTGGGTGCTTAACAACCAGTATATGTAAAATAAACATGTAAAGGTTAAGAGCAAATGAATTAATTATGCATGAAGGAAAGGCATAGGCTGGCCTGGTTGTATTTTCTCTTTATTTTTTTCTCAAACAAATGTTTTTATTTTACTTGTTGAAATCTATTCTAGCAAATTAAGGATGGGATTTAATTTTGTATGACTTCTTTAAACTAGTAAAATAGAAAACTAAATTGATCTTCACTGTCGCACATCAGTGGCACCTTATTAATGTCAAATTCCACTTTTGGACAAAATGTGAAAAACCTGGTTATACCTACTCAACCTTCACTGAAAGGGCCTCCTTGCACTGATGCACTGTTTTGTGAGCTTAGGTAAGTACCTCACAAGCTAATTATCATCATTCAGATATGGCTGAAGAAAGTGCTCTGAGTGGTGACAGCCTTGTTAAAACTACTATTTTGTAGGATTCCTAAGTATGTAGGACTCCTGACAATCACCAGCTTTTGGACAAGCGGACAGCTCTCCCACTCTCTGCCTCAGTTTCAGTAATGGTAGAAGTCATTAAACCATATAAAAGTTAGCACTGATAAATTGCAAGATTAATCAATATACGTATATACTCGAGTATAAGTCGAATTTTTCAGCACATTTTTTTTGTGCTGAAAGTGCCCCCCTCGACTTTTACTCGAGTCAAGCACTTTTCTGCAGCAAAAAATTTCATTTTCCGAACCGAATTTGGGGCCCCGTATCTCAGGGCCACTTGGCGCTAGAAACCCAAAATTTGGTACCACAACATATCCAAAGCTGAAGTTCCTAGAACTAAGTGGCCCCGAGATACGGGGCCCCATATTCGGTTCGGAAAATGTCATTCTCTGCTGCAGAAAGGTGCTTGACATTTTCTGAACCGAATTTGGGGCCCCATATCTCAGGGCCACTTGGTGCTAGGAACCCCAAATTTGGTGTGCAAACCCAGTGGAACTGGTACCATAACATATCCAAAGCTGGTGTTCCTAGCACCAAGTGGCCCTGAGATGCGGGGCCCCAAAACTGTTTCAGAAAATGTCATTCTCTGCTGCAGAAAAGTGCTTGACATTTTCTGAACTGATTTTTGGGGCCCTGTATCTCGGGGCCACTTGGTGCTAGAAACCCCAGCTTTGGAAATTTTATGGTGCTATTTCCCCTGGGTTTTCACACCAAATTTGGGGTATTTAGCACTAAGTGGTCCCGAGATACAGGGCCCCAAATTTGGTCAACTGTGTCTATCTGCAGCAATGTCATTTCGGGACCCTTTGGGTTCAGAGAACCCAAATTTTGGCTGCAGCTAGGGGGCATCTAGGAACCCTTAACTACCGAGTTTGATGTTCAGGGGACCTATGGCTGCAAATGGGCACAGTGAGGCATGCAAATGGGCACAGTGATGCTGCAAATGGGCATTGTTGACCCTCTTTTCCACTTACAGTAGCTGTGCATTTCTCACTCTCGTCTTATACTCGGGTCAATAAGTTTTTCCCATTTTTTTGTGGTAAATTAGTGCCTCGACTTATACTCGGAACGACTTATACTCGAGTATATACGGTATAATTACTAGGGCTGTGGAAATTAAAGATTAATTCCTCGTTTAATTGTTAATTTTTTTGATCGATCAATATTCTTTTGATCGGTACTCACCTCTCCGCTGGCTTCCGGGTCTTCAGGGAGTTCCATCGGAGATCCGGTGACGTCACGGACATTGACGTCACCGTACTCCTCCCCCTTCCCCAAGTGCCTATGTCTGCTAACGAAGGGAAGGGGGGAGGAGTCCGGTGACGTTGATGTCCATGACATCACCGGACAGCCTGGACAGTGATGGTAAATATGGATATGGTTAAGTGGGATCATTCAGTGAGCTAAGTGCAGGCAAATTTGATAATCAAATTTGACAGTCAATACACTAGATAAGTTTTATAATTAAAGTTAAACTAACTTTCTACGTTTTTCTTAAAGTTTAATAAAAAAAATTACTTACGTCAGTGCTACAGTGTGAATTTAAAACGTATTTGTGTGAACTGTGAAGTTAAGTCATGGATTGTGGAAACTAACTAGTGTCAGGTGATTGTATATAGTGTATACCACATTTACCACTGACTAATGCAGAGTTACAATGCAAGGAGATCAGCTAAAAGTAGTTGGATCTGTATGTGCGCTATAATTAATCTAAATTAGTCGATTAATCGATTAATCGAACAAGAAAATTTTAATCAGTAACAGCTCTAATAATTACCTATTGCAATAGTTGATTAAAATGGTTTAAAATAATCTAGCTGTATTTTTAAACTCCTGTAAATGAATGCTTAATAATTTTGCTTAATCCCACTACGAATGTTGTGTGCTGTTAAGAGCAAAATTCATTTTATTTTGCCAGCCAAGACTATTGGGTTGTGTCCACACCAATATCACACCTTACTGAGATTTCTAAGGTGTTGTTTAAAGAGGATATAAAGCCTATTTTTATTTATTTTTTTACCTTAACCAGTAGCCGACCAGCCGCCGTAGCTGTACGTCGCTCCTTTAAGATGTGACAGCAGGCATGCGCGTGCCGCTGGAGGCGCGTGTGCCTGAAGCCGATGCGCGAGCCCAGTGGGCGAGATGACTGCCGGCCACCTGCGATCGCTTGTGACAGAGTGAAAACTGGGACCTGTGTGTGTAAACACACAAATCCTGCTTCTCTCAGGGGAGAGGAGAGAGATTGTGTGTTCATACTAAGTATGAACACCGATCTCTCTCTCCTCCCCTAGTCAGTCCCATCCCCCCTACAGTTAGAAGACACCTTGGGAACACAGTTAACCCTTTGATTGCCCCCTAGTGTTAACCCCTTCCCTGCCAATTACATTTATACAGTAATTAATGGCTATTTTTAGTTCTGATCGCTGTATAAATGTCAATGCCCCCAAAATAGTGTCAAAAGTCTCCGATCTGTCTGCGGCAATATCGCAGTCCTGATTAAAATCACGGATCGCTGAAAAACACTTATCAGCCTAAACTGAGGAAGAAATTATTTTTTTAAATTTGGTATATTTATTATAGAAAAAACTACAAAATATTGTGTTTTTTTTTCAAAATTGTCGCTATTTTTTTGTTTATAGCGCAAAAAATAAAAAACGCAGAGGTGATTAATTACTACCAAAAGAAAGCTCTATTTCTGGGGAAAAAGGACATAAATTTTGTTTGGGTACAACGTTGCATGACCGCGCAATTGTCAGTTAAAGCAATGCAGTGCCGTTTCACAAAACATGGCCTGGTCAGGAAGGGGGCAAATCCTTCCGGGGGCTGAAGTGGTTAATGCATTCCTTGCACTAAGCTAAAAAATGTTGAAGTAATTGTATCCCCCCTCATTCCTCTTTAACTTATCTGAGCCCTTATTCGATCCAGCACTGTGTCCATCTGCAGCCGCTCTCTCCCCCATTTCCTGGTCTTTGCTGAGGCAGCGGGATCCATTGGCTCCCACTACTTTCATTCAAAGCCAGTGACAAGGTAGTAGAGGGGCAGGGCCAAGACCTGCTGTCTGTGTCTATAAATGCAGACAGCGATGCTCTGGAGGGAGCCTGCCCAAGCACCCTATAAGAAGCAACTTCTTATGGGGTCACTCATCAGAGAAGAAGAGCCAGATGAGCCATCGGAGGACCCGAGAAGAAGAGAATCTGGGCTGCTCTGTGCAATTTCCTTTCCCAGAGCGGGTAAATATAGTCAGTACTTGTTTGTAATTTTGATCACTCAAATATTGTTAGCACACTTCTGAGATTTCTTCACATCACATTTTACTGTTAAATGGCAGCTTGACCACAATGGGCAAACTTTATCAAATCTACTTTCTACCATTATTCACAACACTGCTGTGCATATCCACATATCAAGAGCAGCTAGTGACTTGTATCACTTTGGCATTTTATAGGTTCTTTTTTGTACATGAAAAATCAGAAAAAAAAAATGTTTTCTGCTAATGTTATACCACCATAACCCTTTTTGACAAAACCACACATCTAGACAGGAGTCCAGATAAATCTAAAAGAAAAGTGTGTTTTACAATGTACTATGATCAATGTAAAATTATTTTGCTTTTAGAGTTGTGTTCTGGGGACATTGGTCATGGACTGTGATGTGTGAATCAATCAGCAATGTTTGAGCTATGACTCAGCCGGAACACATTCACAGATAAAGGAGATTTACAGATGTTTTTCAACCCACATACAGTTTATCTGTTGGATGTCTTCTCTGATTTTTTTACAACTTTTTTAATGTGTGGATATCCTCACTAAATGATCAAATGATCTTACTCTGATGTTGCTTTTGACTTGCATTTAGTAAAAGGTAGCTGGAGAAAATGTAGTGGCTGTAAAGCCTAAAGTTTTTTTTTTTTCTTTTATCTTCACCTCCCTGGCGGTATGATTATGTCCGTTTTTTGATGCTGAAAGCGGTACAATTATTTTGCATGGAAATTTGCCGTTTTATATTGTAGGCCTGTAATTCTTAGGAATAACTCACTTAAATCTGTCCAAACAAGAGTCTAGTAGACATCCCGGGTATTATAAAGTTTGAGAAATGAAATCATAAATTATAATATAATAAATAACTATAAATAATTATAACAAATAATAATATAATAATAAAAATGATTCAATAATGTAATCAAATCAAAAACACTGAAATTTACTCAGAATTGCAGAATTGTCGCTGTCATTACTTTCAGTATTTTATGATGAATTTCCCCACAAATCACTATCGCTCAATACTGCAAGTGATTCTAATTTACTATTGCTGTTTTCTAGCTGGTCTAAAACCACTTTTGATGTAAAGGGACACTTTTTGTTTGCTATGGACAATCTCCAGTTTCCAGGCAGAAAGAACAGTATATATAATATAAAATTGCATGCAAGGCACTGGACAAAATACTAGGGACAAAAGGGATTTGAAATAAATTGATACAGTAATGTAATCTGTAAGATTACAGTGTACTGTATATGTATTGTGTTTTTTACTTTTTGAATTTGGCACCGTTCTCCATCCCCGTGCGTCGCAGCGCTCACAGAGAACGGAGCTCGACACTGTAATAGATCCGGCGGAGGGCGGCTCGCACGCAGAGCAGGGAGACATCACAGGATCCTGGGGACAAAATAAGTAAGCTCTTCCTGGATCCTGCGATGCAATCCCGAGTGTGGCTCGGGGTTACCTCTTTTGGTACTGAAAATCCACCCCGAGCCACACTCGGGAATACTCTCAGGGAGGTTAATGCATTCTATGCATTACATTAAAAAACCTGCTGTCTAAAATAATACTCCACTCACCCCCCTTTTATTACTTGAGCCCATTCTTGATCCATCATTGTGCATGAGAGCAACATCTCCCTCTGCACTCTCCCTCCACACAAGGCAGATTGATAGCAGTGGGAGCCATTGGCTGAGGGGCCGAGCTGTGCTGTCTGTGGTCAATAGACACAGACGAGGTGGCTCAGGAGTGAGCCCACACAAGTTCACCCATAGAAAGAGGCATAGCTGTGCAGCTTTAGATAGCAGGAAGCAGAGGCATAGCTTTAAGCTTGTGGACCCTGATGCAAAAGATGACCTGGGGTTCCCCAACTACCACCCATTGCTTTTGCATGCCAAGATACTCATTGTGGTGCCCTCATAAAGTCTCAGAGAGTCCCTGGGACTCAGGGAGAGTACAGAGTGGTGAGGGAGGACTCAGAGGGAAATGTCCCTGTATTGTGTAGGGGGATGGTGTCATACAAATTCTAGGCGGTAATGACACCCCTGGCTTTTCCAGGGTAAATCACCTGTCCAGGCTTAGGCCATTAATTCTGTGCCAGTTACTACCTGTCTGTAGGAGGCTCACCCTGATCATTTCCAATGAAGGGATGTAGCGGAGCCATACATGGAAGTTCTGTGACTGGCTGTAATTCAGTGATGTCCTTGGGCTGGAAGAGAGAGGAATGATGGCTTCCTGAGTACACATGCTGCCACATCAGGATTCCCTGGAGCCCCTCCAACCCCCTCTATACTGGGAGCAGGGGAATGTTGCTGGTCTGTCCCAACTCCCAGTATAGAGAGGGGAGGGGGCTTCAGGGGGTCCTGGTGTGGCAGCACATGTGCTCAGGTAGCCATCACTCTTCTCATCTGGGGACTTCACTGAGGTATGGCCAGTCAGAAAATGTCTATGCACAGGAGCAGGCCACCCTGTAAGCTTCCTTAGTATCAGCTCACCTCATACTACACAGTAAAATGTTTGTGAGACAGATCTCAGGGAACTGCTTAAGCCAAGGCAGCCAGTTTAGAAATCTGGGTGCACAGGCCCCACTGGAGCATGGGAAGAATTGCAATTGTGACCCCTGTGACATCTGAACCTACAGGAATATAGGATGAATATCCAGGGTGGTAGGATGTAGGAATACAAAAAGTGTAAATATACTTTATGTTTCAATGTTTCTTTATTAAATCAAATAGAGAAACAGTATACCATAGTGTATCCATATATTCACAATAGTAATAATTGAGATGATGTAAATTATATCACAATTACAGTATATTTAAAGAGTTATATGATATCTACTGATGTCGGCGGCTGCCTGCAAAGTTAATATTTCCTAAACCGTACAGGTTTAGGAGGTATTCATTTTACCTACAGGTAAGCCTTACTTACTAGGTAAAAATTTAAAAAATGGGTATACAACCACTTTAACCATTAAAGAACTTCACTAACATATTTGTATCTACAATGCAAACAGTACATAAGATAAAAAGATAAAATGCTTTTTTTAAGCGTAGAAAAAGCTTACATTTTCCTGTGTCTGCATTTAGTCACATGAGTTTGGATTTTTGTGTCTCTGTGAACTTGTGTGCTGCTCTGTTTGATGCATTTTGAAGGATAACAGGTATTGTATTACCTGAAATGTAGCATCCTCAGCACTCTATAAATACTGATTTAGTTTTGAAAGCTGTAAGTCTTTCAAGTAACATATGCTGTCTGAAGTTAACATATTTTTATCTTCTGTAAAGACTGCCTATTTTACAGCTGTAAAAGCTCAACATCCATCGGGTGTAGGCAGATGTGTTATGTGTAACAGGACTACTACTGGAATACCAGATATATGACAACTAAGATTAATTTATCATGATGTGCCCAAGTTGCTTATAACATTCTTAATACATAGACAAAGTATCAAATATACTATAATTTTCATGTTTTAATGATAAAAAAATATAAAAATAGTGTCCCTCGATCTTAATCCATCATCAATCACACCTCCCGCCGACCAGAAAAATGTGAAGAATTAAAAACGCTCTTGCCTCCCGGGAGGCCTCCTGCCGCAGGCCTGCTCTGTGCTGTGACATTTCTTATATAGGCAAAGGATGGGGCCACCTGGCTATGTCATCCGGTGGCATCGAGGTTTGATCTAGGTCAGTGCCAGGGTTAGTGTTTGGGTCAAGGTCAGGGTCAAAGGTAAGGGTCAGTATATTTTGGACAAGATTTTTATTTTATTTTTTTTAAATTAGTATCAGTGTCAGTGTATTTTAGGTAGGACAAAATGTACACTATTGTTTCTGGGCTGTACTACTGTGTTTGGGGTACAAACAACAAATAACATACACATATGTGGTATCACTGCAATTGTCAGGTGCAGGAGAAATTATTTTGGGTTGTTTTTTGGTGGTAGGTTATGGTAGTAACGAGAAATATACAGCTACATTAAAAAATGTTTTTGTTTGTTTTGTTTTTTTTACTGTTTTGGCCCAGTTTACCTTTGATAATAAAAAATAAAATCAGGAGATATCCATAACCACTTACCACCAAATAAAAATCCATTTTGTCCTGAAAAAAACAAGGTACAATTCACCTGGATATACAAAGTAGTTGTAGATGATATGTATGTTTTTACTAACACGTCAAAGTTGCAAAATTGTGCTTAGGCATTAACATTTGTTTTACCCATTATGCATGAAGGGTTTTAAAATAAATTGCAATTAACGTATGTGGTACCCCTGTAAACAGAATTATTTTCAAATATATTTTGCAATAAATATCTGGGCCCCAACTATTTACTTTATATGTGAGAAAATGTGATCTTAAATACTGAAATTAATTTTCTTGGATTAGAAAAGTCTAGCATAACTGCATGGAGTATGTTGAAAAGAGCTGGCCAATTCTTTATGTAGCCCCAATTATTGCTTTGTTTGCTATAAACTGTCACAGGTGCTTTCAAATATATCACACAATATATAGTAGCTAAAAGTATATAGTAGTAAAAATATATTGGAGCAAAAGTACCAAGCTAAACTACAAGCTGTAAACTAATATAGTTAGGCTGTAACAAAAAATATTCCCAGTACAGAAACAACACTAAAGATTGTTAATAATGTTGGAGACATACATGTGTGAATGTTTTTTTAACCCTCTAGACAGAAAATATTGGTAAAGGGTGATTCATATCAAACTAATATATAAAATATATATATTTTTTTAGATTTTGAGTTTTAGTGGGAAAGGGTTAGAACAGCAGCAGGCAACCTTAACACTCCAGCTGTGGTAGAACTATAAACCCCATCATGGCTTTGCCTATGTGAGTCATACCTACCGCTGTCAGAGTCTTGCAATGCATCATGGGACTTGTAGTTCACAGCACCTGGAGTGCAGAAGTTGCCTAACCCTGAGTTAGAACTTTTTTTTTATTTTTTATTGTTTTTTTTTTAATACATTTAGAAATACTTAGCCACACTTTCTGTGCTGTCTGACAGCCATCATCTGAACAAGAGGTGCAGGAAAATCTTCCTAACAACATAAAATAAACAAATATAGTCAGGAAAATCAAACATGTTACCATAGTTTCGGAAGCTATTGAATATATATGGATTCGTCATTCAAAAAAAACTGAATATAGAGATATTCCAAGCTGCAGGCACAATTTGTGAAATTGCATGCTTAGTCTGCTGTCTGGTGAACATATTGAGCACTAAATTGGGTATAGGTCCTTTATTAATCGTATGCTTTTTATTTTTACTTCCTGGCATATCCAAATTGCCTCCACAATTTTATCTATACGTTCTTCAAACAATATGTTTACATGACACAGCAGCTGAAATATAGGCATTGATGAAAGCTTGTTTATCTGCTTTCACCTCTGCAGTATAGTGGGGTCAATCTAAATACATTATAAACAAACTTATTAGGAAATTACTATTTGAATGCCATGGCTCTTGTAACCTACAAATTGTTGATTGTCAGAACCTGTAATTACTGTTCACTCATGAAAAATGTTTTGCTATTGATCTATTTGTTATTTCCAACTGGTGGTTCACTTGGAACCTATCAATATACTTGTAGTCGTAAACTATTGCTGTTTCCCTAAAATGCTAAAATACTATTTTGCAAAGCATTAACACAACGATATACATATTGTTTTTTTACTTACCTAATGACTAAATTGTAAACTTTATTTTTTTGTTTTTACATTTTTATATGTATCAGTGTGAAACTGATGCAATGTGAATAATGATATTGATATATGCTATCATTTTTTTTCTTTCATTTTAAATGTACAGTATCTCTGGACTTATTTCATTTACAGATAATTTAATTATAAACTATATCTACATGGGATTGGTTATTTTTGTTTACTAAATATGCTAGGCTCTTTATTCTGGTTTGTATTCTAGAACAGTGCGGTTCTGCTTTGCAATGGTTGCGTTGTACTCCACACTTATTGCTAGTCTACAAGACAGGTGTTTCAGATTGAAATCAATGTACTGTCTATGATCCTGCAAGAGTAGATAAAATAGTATTAAACCCAAAAACAAAAATGCTGTCCATGATGAAATAGCAGACGTGATAATGCTCATGGTCAGAATAGCACCAGTTGCACAGCTCCTGATGTACATAGGACAATGCCTTTTGGCACACTGACTTTTGAAGGTCGGTGCTCCCTGTGACTGTGTGTGCAGCCGTGTGATGCCATCTGTTGGCGTGTTACAAAACTAGTCTTGAAACATTTTGAGATCACCTTGTATATTACAGATTGCCAATCATTAGATGTGATGGCAGCATTTGTTTTTTTGGTTTTTTTTTAGCCTCTTTTCCCTCTATTTTCACCTGGTAAACTGGCCAGTAACACATCTCCTGTATTAGAGTGCCCCCACTCTGGATGAAGGAGCAAAGTGGCACAGCAGATAGCAGCATTGCTAATCTGGGGGAGGGGAGTGTTAAATGTACTAGCAAATTTAAATATACTAGCAAATTGACTAAACTCCAGCTCACACTGCCATTACACAAGCAGTTACAGCAACTGTTTTCTTATTGTTTGGGATAAAGTCTTGGTTTGTTTTAACTGTGTTAACTGATTCATTTGCAGTAGAGATTGTTTTGTTTGAAAAACAACAGACTTACGGGCTAGATGACCAGATAAACATAAAGGAAAGAAAGCCTGACAAAGAAAACTTATGTAGCCTTCACATCTAATGCCGCCTACACACGAGCGGACTTTACGGCGGACTTTGCCCGGCGGACTTTTCGACGTACTTTCCGACGGACTTTGTGAATGAACGGACTTGCCTACACACAATCCACCAAAGTCCGTCGAATTCGTACGTGATGACGTACGACCGGACTAAAACAAGGAAGTTCATAGCCAGTAGCCAATAGCTGCCCTAGCGTGGCTTTTTGTCCGTCGAACTAGCATACAGACGGCGGACTTTTCGACCGGACTCGATTTCAACGGATAAATTTTAAACAAGTTTCAAATCTAATTCCGTCCAACTTTTTAGAAAACAAAGTCCGCTGGAGCCCACACACATCGAATTGTCCGACGAAATCCAGTCCGCCGGGCAAAGTCCGCCGTAAAGTCCGCTCGTGTGTACGCGGCATTAGAATTGGTAAGCTGCAATAAGATAAATGTGTGCTTTTGGGTTTAATACCACTTAATCAGAAAGACAAATCAATTGTAGGAAGATACAGTTTTACGGTTTAATCTGCATACCACAATGCTGTCCACGGAGCATGGGGCCCACAGCATACTACATATGTGCAGTTTTGTCTCTATAAATTGCAATGGAAAGCTTTCTTTACTTTGTGTCTGTGTCAAGTGTGAGAGCTTACTTGAATTCTTACATTTGCTTCTCTGCCAATTGTCTGACCTCACATAGAAAACAGGTAAGAAAAAAAAAAAAACCTGCATTAGAAAAACATGAACTGAACAACGCAGATCAAACCAGACACTACTCTATGACTTTTCTTTTTTTTTTTTTTCAAGGAGCATTGTCTATGGGGCAGGTGGTATTTACCTGGGACTCCCTCACAGGGGTTTAAACTAGTTGCATATCACCGCCAGGGTGTAGATACCGGTAGATGTAGCAAGAGGACACAATAGGATTACAGACAGAAATGAGTAGGCGACTAGTGAGGAAATGGAGGACGGTAATGAGAGCACTGAAAAGGAGATTCTCAGAGATTGCCAGCTGTGAGGGCTTGAAGGAGTAACCATCAGCAACTGGAGCATAACAAAAACAGTGCCTGTGGCCCAAAAAAACTGGTATAACATACATGAAATGTTGGCCAGAAACCAGGAGCAACAGGTTGTGCATATAAGGAACAGTGCCTGCAGCCAATGTCAGGTGGAACATATCAAAAACAGTGCCAGGGTTCAGGAGCAACAGGTGGAGCATATTAGAAACAATGTCAGCAGCCAGGAGCGACAAATGACATGTAAGAAGAATAGTGCCTGAGGCCAGGGGCAACAGGTGGAGCATATCAGGAACAGTGTCAGAAGCCAGGAGTGACAAATGACACGTAAGAGGAATAGTGCCTGAGACCAGGTGGAGCATAATTGGACTAGAAGTTACAGGCTGCAAGTACCAGGCTGCGGCAGGAACAGAAAGGCTCAGGAGCAGAAGATCCAGAGGCCAGGAGCAACAGGTTGTGCATATAAGGAACAGTGCCTGCAGCCAACGTCAGGTGGAACATATCAAAAACAGTGCCAGTGTCCAGGAGCAACAGGTGGAGCATATTAGAAACAATGTCAGCAGCCAGGAGCGACAAATGACATGTAAGAAGAATAGTGCCTGAGGCCAGGAGCAACAGGTGGAGCATATCAGGAACAGTGTCAGCAGCCAGAAGCGACAAATGACATATAAGAGGAATAGTGCCTGAGGCCAGGAGCAACAGGTGGAGCATATCAGGAAAAGTATCAGCAGCCAGGAGTGACAAATGGCATGTAAGAGGAATAGTGCCTGAGGCCAGGAGCAAGAGGTGGAGCATAATTGGAGTAGCAGTTACAGGCTGCAGAAGGAACAGAAAGGCTCAGGAGCAGAAGATGAGCACAAGAAAAGGCTTGGGAAAACTGGCGAGTGTATGGACAAATGTTGCATGAGGGTCTGTCCACGTAGTTCATTTATGCCATATGTGGCACAATGGCATGGATGTTCCTGGTTTACTGCAGCTTTGATATCGAGGGCAAAAGTCAGAAGTGTGCACGGCCAGACACCCTAGGAGGCTTGGTGCTGGAAAGAGTAAGGTAGTTATCCAATACAAGCATCACAATTATAAATTTACTTAGATTACAAAAAAATCTTAACACACATGTATTAAAATAATTTAAAAGAAACAAAACTTTAAATCATGCCACTACTGACAAATGTAGCCCTGATATTCAAATGTCATAGTAGAGTGCCCATTGACTCACTATGCTCAGATGCAGGTGTATGCCCTTTGAACTCCTTTTTCCCACAACACCCTGAGTCCCTGGACATGCCCAGGGAAGATATGTTTATCAGTTTCCCTTCCTCCGCAGCTCAGAGAGGCCACACTTGATAATGCAAAGGTAGTATTCTTCAACCAAATGAGCAGCCTTTCATTGTCACAACCAGTGTGTGGGTAGCCAAACAGGAGCCTAATAGTATACAGCTTCTCTGGAACACCCAGCTAATGTGGAGAACACCTCACCAATTGCTTTCAGAGTACTGCAGTTCCTGTGGGATGACACTTCATCCTCGGGCGCTGGATCCCTCCAGCTGTTCACCTGTGTTTCTAGATAAATTCCCTATAAACTAAAACTTTTAGGACTGTTAACCTGCGTTACCAAATACCTGACAAAAGAACCATTAAATTATAACTATATGGTAGCAACATTAAATGTGTGCAAAACACAACCAAATCCTTTGTGAAGAAGAATATAAAAAAATGGAGATTTGATATTCATTACTCCTATGCACAGAATTTGGGAGATGGTTACTTAACTTATTAAAGGTGTAGAGTATTTTCATAGTGAAATTTTCACTTACAAACAGTCGGCAAACTCACAGAGTCAGACAGGAGCATCTGGCACATCGCTCACTACCAGACCCTCTCCTCATGCTTTAATGTATTAATTCACAATAGGGGCTCAGTCATGAAGCCTAGCCATACCCTACTGGGGAAAAACTCATTGATGTAGTAGGAGGAAGTAGTAGGAAGTCGTGAGCAATGTCCCACAGTGTTAGCATTTTTTTCAGGAATGCTTGTTGCATATCGAGGAAAAAAAACAAAAAACTGCAGAAGTGTGGCATGTTTGTATCTGAATACTGCAAGAAGGAATGTACTCACAGCTAGTGGATGACCTGTAAACCCACCTGGAGTGTTAATATTTTTATGTAGGTTTACTGAATTTTCACTTAGCTTCATATATGTGGTTAAACAACTTGAGGATTTATGTTGCAAAGAATACCCAATCATTTGCAAGGAAAAAAAATATAAAAATAGGATTTTTCTTTGCACATTATAGAAGTCATCAAATCACAGGCTAGTAAAAATCCTGTTCTTCAATCATCCTTGCACATGTTTGGTTATTCTTTTCAAAGTGAGTTTTCACTTTGTGTTATATAATTCACTCCTTTAATTGATCAGGGTCAGTGTGTCAAAACATGCAGTAGCAACAGGATAGCAATTTTTAGACTTTAGGGGATCTTATCATCCAAGCAGAAGAGTATGACTCTGACATAGAAAGTAGAGCTAAATTAGGGGGCAAAATAAATATTTCATAAGTTATCCTACATGTTTTTAACAATGTAGGGCAAAACATTCAGATTTTTGCATAAGCCTAATTACAACTAGTTTTTTTTAAGGCGAAACATTCTTAATCCCGCCCGCCCACCGTCATATGACGTCCTGGGCTTTGGGCGGGTATATCTGAATGATGCCTGTAGTTACAGACATCATTCAGATATTGCCAGTTTCAGCCAGCGAATCTCTACACCATAGGAATGATCATAGCGGCCGTTCCGCCGATTGATCGTTCCTATGGGAGGCGAGAGGGGATGCCCCCCCCGCCGCCCTCCGATGCTTGCTCCGACTCACCGTTACGATCGGTGAGGCGGAGAGCGGATCCACCGGCGCCGGATGTAGATCATAGAGATTTCCAGCAGACCAGATGGTCGCCGGAGTCTCTATGATCATCGGAGGCCGGGCGCGATGTTATGACGTCACGCCCGGCCTCTCCAAAAAAAAAAAAAAAACGGCGCCGCTTCGGCTGGGAAGCGGTGATCGTTTTATTTATTTTTTTATTTTAGGCTTCCCCGCCTAGTGGTGAGATATGGGGTCTTATTGACCCCATATCTCACTATTAAGAGGACCTGTCATGTCATATTCCTATTACAAGGAATGTTTACATTCCTTGTAATAGGAATAAAAGTGATCAAAAATGTTTTTTTTTCAAAAAAGTGTCAAAATAAAAAAAAGAAAATATAATTAACAATAAAAAATAGTTTTTTTTTTAAAGTGCCGCTGTCCCCGTGTGCTTGCATGCAGAAGCGAACACATACATAAGTCCCGCCCACATATGAAAACGGTGTTCAAACCATACATGTGAGGTATCGCCACGAATGCTGGAGCGAGAGCAATCATTTTGTAACTAGACCTCCTCTGTAACTCAAAACATGTAACCAGTAAAAAAATTTCAAGCGTCGCCTATGGGGATTTTTAAGTACCGAACATTGCCGTCATTCCACGAGCGTGTGCAATTTTGAAGCGTGACATGTTAGGTATCTATTTACTCTGCGTAACTTCATCTTTCACAATATGCAAAAACATTGGGCTAACTTTACTGTTTTGTTTTTTTTTTAAACACAAAACTTTTTTTCCCCAAAAAAACGCGTTCGAAAAATTCCTGCACAAATACCGTGTGAGATAAAAAGTTGCAACAGCCGCCATTGTATTCTCTAGGGTCTTTGCTAAAAAAACATATATAATGTTTGGGGGTTCTATGTAATTTTCTAGCAAAAAAATTATGATTTTTACATGTAGGAGAGAAATGTCAGAATTGGCCTGGTAGGGAAGTGGTTAAAGGAAGTGTTAACACTTAATTTTTACCTTCCTATAGTGTTACTGCACAATTCAATCTTTTTTTTCTAATGAGTTCTAAATTTAAATGTATGTCTCACAACCTTAAAATAGCATACAGTATATTATCTGTATCACTTGATTCACTGGTAGCAACCAGCTAGTCTGCTCTGTGGCCACTATAATAAATTTATTTAGCTATGTGAAAATGTATTTTCTTCACTGGGTTGTCAAGATACACCATCCTTGACTGACTTATCTAACTAATATTCTGCTATGTCCTTAAAATAGAATACCTTTGACAAGCAATTTCCACTATTCTTTACTGTACTCCAGAAAACATGTTGTGTTGATAATTATCCATTTCTAATTTTATCTACAATATAGTCAAAAATGACTGTTATTACACCTTGCACAAACCAGCAATTAAGGGAGCAGTCTTTTTCCCTTGTAATTTTCTTTTTTTTTGTTGAATAAACTGTTCCCTGAATGAAATACTTTTGTCTCCATTTTTAATATTTCTTTTACAGCAAAAGTGAAATCCTGGCATAATTTTTGAAAGTACACTGAATAGTAATAAATATATATGTACTTTTATCCAGTCAAGAAAAGTAATATTAATGAAACAGGATGTCTATAACAAAGAAAAATAAATGTTTTACAATAACATAGGAAATAAACAATAGTCATGTACAGAATTTCCTGTGTTTGAAAATATTTGCCGTTTCTAATGACCACATAAAATTGGTTTCTGGATATGTTGCTAGTGTGACTTATTCTTAGTGAGTTAAAACATGGGATATAATGTTGGCCAAAAAAAATGTATCTGGCCAAAACTAGTTACATGAAAGAAGAGAGGAAAGATCCCTGGTGCCGCACATCCACGGAGTCCTATGGTGTTAAGAGAGAGACAACCTCAGCCTGGCCTATCCGCCAGGCCACGCCCCAATGCGTTTCACTCCGTCCCCTGGAGCTTAGTCATGGGGATATCCCAATTTCAGACTTTGTACTTGTTTATGCATAGATTGCTTCCTACATCTGACCAGTAGACCAGTGTTTTACTGTATAACAATAAAATTAAACCCAGTTCCTCTAAACCACTTAAGCCCCGGACCATTTTGCTGGCCAAAGACCAGAGCACTTTTTGCGATTCGGCACTGCGTCGCTTTAACTGACAATTGCGCGGTCGTGCGACGTGGCTCCCAAACAAAATTGACGTCTTTTTTTTCCCCCACAAATAGAGCTTTCTTTTGATGGTATTTGATCACCTCTGCGGTTTTTATCTTTTGCGCTATAAACAAAAAATTGCGACAATTTTGAAAAAAACTCATTATTTTTTGCTCAGTTTAGGCCGATGCGTATTCTTCTGCATATTTTTGGTTTAAAAAATCGCAATAAGCGTTTATTGATTGGTTTGTACAAAAGTTATAGCGTCTAAAAAATAGGGGATAGTTTTATGGAATTTTTATTAATATAGTTACATAGTTACATAGTTACATAGTTACATAGTAGGTGAGGTTGAAAAAAGACACAAGTCCCAATAATATTTTTTTTTACTAGTAATGGCGGCAATCAGCGATTTTTATTGTGACTGCGACATTATGGTGGACACGTTGGACAATTTTGGCGTGATTTTGGAACTATTCACATTTATACAGCGATCAGTGCAATTAAAATTGCAATGATTACTGTGTAAATTTGACTGGCAGTGAAGGGGTTAACACTAGGTGGCGCTGTAGGGTTTAAGTGTGTCCTAGGGAGTGTTTCTAACTGTAGGGGGGATGGGCTAGCTGTGACACATCACTGATCATAGCTCCCTATCAAAGGGAGCTATGATCAGTGACACTGTCACTAGGCAGAACGGGGAGATGCTTGTTTACATTAGCATCTCCCCATTCTTCAGCTCCGTGAGATGATCGCAGGTATCCCCGAGGCGATCAAGTCCGCAGACCCGCAATCCTACTCACGGAGCTCCCGGCCGGCGTGCACACGATGGCATGGCGGCAAATTCAAAGGGACGTACAGGTATGCCCATTTGCCCAGCTGTGCCATTCTGCCGACGTACATTGGCGTGCGCCGGTCGGGAAGCGGTTAAAATGTAAAATTATGTCGACATCAGAATGCATTACACAAGAGACCTGGTTAGTGGTGAGTAAGCAATTAGCAATCTAATCTATCAGTAGTTAAAGTGGTTGTAAACCCTCCAATAACAACTTGGGCTTTTTGAAATCTAGATAGCACAGGCAGCTGATCGCTGCCTGTGAAAGTGTACTCACTGTTGTGGTTTCCATAGCAATCGCCCTGCAAGCATGGGTGACGTCAGGCACGACTGTGCAGTAGGTTTATTCTGTAACGACAGACTGTGTGCGCCGTTTCTGTCCCCTTCTGCATGACGGTCAATATTATTCATTAACTTCATCTCTGAATGGTGCAGAGGGAAGTCTCGCGATACCGCCTTGCAAGTTATTTAGCTTCAGCTATGGTTTAGCTCGGTTGCTGTAGTAACCACAATCGAGATAGAGGCTTTGTTCAGGCGATACGGCGCATGCGCGAGATTTGTAGAGAGAAACACAGTAAGGGCGGAAATTACATCAATACTAGATTCAAGAAACAGCAGTAGAAATGGCACGGCCAATACCCGGAAGTGAAGATATACAACATATGAGAAATAAGATATTTTCCTACCTTGTTTTTTGCCAATTTTGATGTATTTAAAGTTGCATAACTATATAGTATATAAAACTTGAAAAAAAATGGGAAAATTTGGCCGGGGTTTACTTCCTCTTTAAGCAGAGTGGACTGTTTTGTTCTTACTTTTTCTATTTTAGCATATATATTTAATTCTTGCTTCTGTCCCGCAAGAAATCCTAGTTCCCACCCCTCACTTTTGACCCCTTGCCAATGCTACTATGTGGTATTAAATTACACTAATTGGGATCACTTTACCAGTTAATTGTGAGGAATACTCTGGATGAAGTGTGAATTGACCAGTTCATCTGAACTTAAAGTAACAGTAAACTTTGGGTTAAATATACACTATATTACTAAAAGTATTGGCATGCCTGCCTTTACACACGCATGAACTTTAATGGCATTCCAGTCTTAGTCCCATTGAAGGAAACCCTTAAGGCGTCAGCATACCAAGACGTTTTGGACAGCTTTATGCTCTCAACTTTGCAGGAACAGTTTGGGGATGGCCACTTCCTGTTCCAACATGACTGCGCACCAGTGAACAAACAAAATCCATAAAGACATGGATGAGCGAGTTTGGGGTGGAGAAACTTGACTGGTGTGCACAGAGTCCTGACCTCAACCCAATAGAGCACCGTTGGGATGAATTAGAGCAGAGACTGCGAGCAGGGCCTTCTCATCCACATCAGTGCCTGTCAAACATTCCCATAGACACACTCCTAGACCTTGTGGACAGCCTTCCCAGATGAGTTGAAGCTGTTATAGCTGCAAAGGGTGGACAAACTCAATATTGAACCCTATGGACTAAGACCGGGAAGCCATTAAAGTTCATGTGCATTTAAAGGCCAGCTTCCCAATACTTGTAGCAATAGAGTGTATATTAGAATGTAATAGAATATGCCTTCTATTACTATCAGCCTCCCCCAATTCTACAAATTCTTTGTGATGCAGCTTCCTGTTAGAGGGTGGCTACATTACTGCTACATGGCCCACTGTATGATAGACTGTAAATAAAAAATGAAACCTGTCTGCGCTAAGGTACAAAATCCAAAGCTAATATTTAATGACATATAATATTAGTACTAGCAGCCAGCAAAGAAGTCCATTTAAACTTGAACTAAAATAATAATTGAAATTATGTTTATGCAGCGCTAAAGACAAGATCTTAAACTAAAAAGTCCATGTACTGGTCAAAATCTAATGAGTTTTCCGGCCACTATATCCATGCAAAAAACAACAGAAGAGCCGAACAACGAAAGACATGTGAAGGAAAGAGGGCACTCCACACCCATGTGGTCTAGCCAAGCAGCTTACCAGAAATCAGGGACCCTTAAGTTATAGCGTGGTCATATCAAGGCACAAAGGTATGGTATCCCAATCTCCTGATTGCTCCAAAAATAAGGATAAAATCACAGGGATCGATCATCACGCCTCTTACGACATCAATTGTGACAAAACACGTAAGGCGAGACCTATGATGTCAGCACGACGGATGCCGTGGCCATCTTACTGGTTTTAAACACACCTCTGATGACATCAATTATGATGAAACGCATAAGGCGGGACCTACGATGTATGACATCAAAAGCTGGACGTCACGGCCGTCTTACTGGTTTGAAACAAGCGCTTATACTGCATTTTACATGTGAGTTTGATACTTTAAAAATGTGAGTTTTTACTGGATTATATTACACTATGGAGGCTTTTTTTATTTCCATGAGAGTATGTCTACCATATGTCTGCTGATTTCTGATGGACATTGGGTGATAGATGAGGTCCTGGAATATTGATCCCTGTGATTTTATCTTTGTTATTGGAGCAATCAGGAGAATGGGATACCATACTTTTGTGCCTTTATGACCACTCTATAACTTGAGGGTCCCTGATTTCTGGTAAGCTGCTTGGCTAGACCTGAAGTGCCCTCTTTCCTTCAAATGTCATCAGTGTTGGGCTCTTCTGTCTCTTCTATGCATGGATACAGTGGCAAAAAAAAATCATCATATTTTGATCAGTACATTAAATTTTAGTTTAGGATCTTGTCTTTAGAGCCACATAATTACCGGTATAATTTTAATTATGATAGAATGTATCCACCCTCTCTTGCTCACTTCTGAGAGGATTAGGGACTATGGACTGTAGCCTGTAGAACGTCTAGTGTGCATAGAGTAGTGCACAACTAATATGCACTGCTCATTCCAAGCAAACAGTTTGTGAGGAGGGAAAGGAAAGGTTCAGAAGCTTGCAGAGGACATTACAAGGAGGTAGAACAACAAAGTAAGAAAGGATTACATGAAACAAAGTTTGCAGGGCCATCAAGTAGGTGATGTGTATGGATTATTTCTGTAGAATAAGGATATTGTGTTGCGTCACTTTAAGTTTGGAGTTAACCAAACTGATCCACCACAATTTCTTATTCATCTTAACATATAGCTTTAAAACATTGTTTAGTGATTGTAGACATAGAGTATATACTATATGTCCATCATTTAGACTGAAAATTAAATTATGGAATGAATGTTATCTAAACCTAAGCAGTTATTGATCCTGTTGATATCAAAAGCAGTTTAAACATTAAGATGACCTACAAAGTGTCAATACAGCTTGTATATATAGTGTAAAGAGAGAGTATTATTAGCATATTAGACTCTAGTATAATAAATCAGTTTAATTGAAAACACATGCAGAGATGCACTATGAATATTGCAGGATGTAGAAATGAAGAGTAATTTTGAATAGGTGGGCAAGTTCACAATATTATTCAAATCATCTATAACTAATATTTCACTCATGAACAGAGAGTTAAATCAGTCACCAGATTGTATCATTTGGATATGCTAGTGAGGAGATCCCAACACTCTGCCAAGGGGAGAGCCATACTCCCTTCCATAAACAGTTTTCTACATTAAAGAAAATTCATCAATAAAAAGGAGACTACATCCTTTGCATTCACTGAACCATTCGGTCTACCAGCATACATTCATATCAGAAATATGTTCTGAGTTGACTGAACCTTTAAATGTTTTAGTAAGGAGGAGTTGAATACATTTCCTTTTGTTGTTGTTTAGTTCTTGGATTGTTCAATTAGCATTCACAGATTTAATTTGATTATAAAATGTAAATTCCAGCACATGCTGCCAGTTAGCGAACTGTTGCTTTACCGTCATCCATGATATAGTTCAATAACTGCCAAGAGGGCACAGGCTGCATGCTTATGCCCTATACTTTAATAATTTAGACAGTGTATGACCACAAATCCGCAGAATATAAAAGTAGACAGCACTATCAAATGCTTTCATGTGCAGATTTCCCAGATCCATCAACATATCCATTTAGACGATATTCAGCCGGCGGTAACATGGCTATTAGAAAATGACATTGATACTTTCAATTTGCTCTGCAATGCATTCGGTCATATTGTTTAAATGTAGCACATAATCCAGGCACTTCAAAATTCTTTGAATATTTATTATGTGCAGTGATGTGGTGCATTGTTTTTCTCAGATAAGAAATTCTTGTCTGAGATTTTAAATTAATTATCAACATAGCCAGGAATTCCCTTGGCGCCAGTAATATATGAGAAAATCATAGAGCAAACACCCAGACACATGCACACAAAAAGGGAAAAGCAAAACCCTTACAATTACATTTATTTTAAAATACAATTTTATAAAAGAGCAATTTGCTATGTTCCCAAAAGTATATGAATAATATGTTTTAGCAGAGTAAAGCTGGCTGCCAATATTGTCGCTTGTTTAAAACAAAACAAGAAGACGGATGCTTAGAAAATCATTTATTATTGTTCTCTGAAGGTATTTACTGTATTAGAAAGTCTGGCGTATCTGCCAAGCCGAGATTACTAGAAATGGGCATAACTTGAGCAGGAAAGGGTGGTTATTTTACAATATCCACAATATGCATGTGCTTCCTTAATCTTATTGGCAGAACTACCGCTATGGCAACCTGCATAGTGGCAGTGGGGCTGGTGCAAGCTTCCTCTGCTGACAAAAAACTTTTTTTTTCTGGTATTGGGCATAGCTGAGATATAGCACCTACTTTATAAAATCTATTGGTGAAGCTGCCTGTCTTTGATGCATAAGACTGAAGCAACGGATATGGCTTTGAAGACTGAGAAAATCATTGCATGCACTAAAATGAAAGAATTCAAGTAACACAGAATCAGCAATTGAAAAACAGAACATATACATATGAATTATTAAGAATATATACATGTATAATACACACTAAATACTATATCAGAATATCTATATAAAGCCTTGTGCACATTTGTTTTTTTTCCTTAAACCCAGTAGGACTGAACTAAAAAAAATCTGACAGCTCAGGAGGAGCTGCTGTACCAACTATCCAACATTATTACAGCAATCTCCTCTGCTGTTCTATTATGTTCTGAAAGGGAGATGGCCCCCCCGCCAGAACACTCCCTTGGCTGAGAGCGCTGATCGGAAGCCAATTGGCAGACCTTTTTCGGTCATGCCCCAAATGGCCAGCTTCTGTCGGACCGATTTACACATGAGCCGAATGTCGGCCAGTTTCTATTGAACCAGCCAATGCTACCCAACTTTTGTCCCATGTGTACTAGGCTTAACTGTAGTGCAATGAGACAACAGCAATGTCAAAAAAACATAAAGCATATTCTAAAATGTATGTGCTTCATTTAAATCCTGACTCAGATGGTGCTCCAATTCCTGCCCCCCAATACAGGAACACAACCCTTTGTATTGACCTCTTATAATTAGGAAGGGATACAGTGCTTGCCATATTCACAGTGGTATTAACTAAATGAATAATGCCACATTCCTTTATTGCATATAACTCTCTGGGATAAGATATACTGTACATCCAAATAATTTGGTGCTGTTTTTTAAAATATCATTTAAAACATATATTGAACCCACATTTAAAAAATGCTCACAGCTCAAAAAAAAAAAAAAAAAACATGAATCAGCATAAGCAAGCTTACTAGCATGACCACCTTGTGTCAACTACTGCACCCAGCATGTTTTCCTCTCATCCAACTTTGTCAAGGGTGTTGCGTTCTGCTGATTGTGATCAGAGAAGAACACAATAATATAATACTGTGCTTCAATTCCAGAATGAGCTTGAGCTATTGAACCACTCAATTTCTAAAAGTGTGTAGAAACCTAAAAGTGTTCATACAGTGGTGACTACAATAGATATGAGAGATATACTTGCCATCATTAGATATACACATCACTAGAACTCTGATGAGGGGTATCACATGTTTCATTTAAAGCAAACAATGCCTAAATATGTTTTATTCTTTACATTTATGAGGTTGTGCATTACTGAGCTAAGCTTTATGTTAAATAATATATGTATAGCTTCATATACTGTATCTTAAACTCATTCAAAGCATATGAATATTGTATTGCATAATGTATGTGTAGGGTAAATATTTATGTCATGTTTACTGGCCCTTTAAAGACAAAAAGGTTGATTCGCAGAAGGTCACGACTGCTATAGCAAAATATGTACAATTTTCTTAATTACCCACAATTGCTTTCGTAAATTATATGCACACACGCATAGAAAATGCTCAGATAGCTTCTTGCAGTTGGTAAATGAAGAGCACAATAAAAGAGTGATAAATGGCTTAAACGGCTTTTATTCAAAACCTTCTCCAAATTCTTTTGACATTGGTTTTAAAGATAGGTAAAGATGAATGCACTCTGATAGCAGTTAAAATGTGCTTAAAATATCAAGAAAGATAATAAAAAAACAATAATTGCCTTTCAGCCTTAGAAAATGGTATTCTGTAGTGGAAAGCACATTTACATTCCAGCAAGCTGACTGTCAGAGCTTTTGCTTAGATTGTAACATTTTGTTTGGAACATGAATAGCCAGATTCCTCCTGTATATCGAGATTCATCCATTGTTTATTAGTGAGAGCTACAGGTCAAGTGCATAGGTAAAATGCAAAATAAATATTTTAGCTAAGAGGGCAGACTGCAGCTTTGGCTTTCTAGGAATCCACAATTACCTTAGCACATAAATATTTAAATTGTTACTTTATCATTATAAACAAGAAATGCAGGTGGGTCATTCAATTACCCATCTTACGTGTACAATAAACACCTTTTTTCATATTTTTGTGTAAACCTTTGCATCACCCGTGACAGCTTTGGATATTTTGGCTATTCAGCGTGTTTTGTGCTTTATTTGCCTGAAATGCAGTTGCTTATTTTAGAAATTGCACTGGTGACTAGCTTCTCTAAATATTTCATTGATACATAATGGTCCAATTTACATTGCTTCCATCCATAATTTAATATTTTTCCACTGGCCGTGCAATTAGGGGCTTACTGAACATGCAGACCTTGGTTGAGATATATGACTAGCATTAATGCTTGCATTTGGGACTCCATGGAAATCAGATATAAGTAGAAAGTGAAGTGATTTCCATGCTCTTGGCTGAAACCTAGATGTATAGGTATGTTAAAGTGAAACTATGAGGTACCTTCAACAGCATAGATGTCATATGCCTGGAGAAACACACCCAGGAGAGCATATACCATAGGTCCCGAAACAGTTATACCATTATTTCAGGCACATCTGGATGTTACATCATCAGAGCTTCTAACTGGGAGCCTTCACACAGTGTTCCTGATCATTTAATTTGATAGCCTCCACTTATAGAGGGATCTCCAGTAGCCTCTACAAGCACAGTAACAGTACATAGTGTCTCTAAGACCATGTCAGTTGCAATTAAAATTCTTTGAGTCTGGAGACCTTTGGGAAATTATTTGCTGTGAACTTGATACTTAAAATTTGCTAAATATGCCAATGTCATATTCTCAACACTAGTGATTAAAGATGGGTTCCCACTATTTGCACCCATTGGTATTAGATATTAGGCTTGATTTACAAAGCCTTAACAAGGATCCTGATATTTTAACTTTATGAATTGAGCCTATACTATTAAGCTCACCACACACTGTCATAAAATCTGATCATACAATTTTCTTTAGATCTACCAACAACCATTTAGTGCATGGGCCTGCTTGATTGGATACAGATTGATTTAATAGTTTAGTTAGGTGGTCATATTACAAGGTGACCCTAAGTGTAAAATGCAGTGCACACATCTGGCAAAAAAAAAAAAAAAAGTTTTATTCTGTTTGCCTCTTGTGCTTTGAGTAGGACATGCCTTAACACTGCTACCTTAACAAGAGAACTGATAATATCACATCTTACCCTGTGTAGATTATATCTCTCACTGTACTCTGTTCTCCCTCTGCCTTAATGGGAACTCAAGGGTTAATAGTTTCTGATCTCAAACCAGCTCTTTTAGAAAATATGAATTATATATATGCCTGTTGACATGAACAATTGTTGAATTTTATGGACTGGGCAACTCAAGGATTGTATGGCTCGAAGTCTGAAACTGTTAACACTTGAGGTCTCACTGAGGGAGAGAGAGAGCTCTGATTGCAGTAATATCGAGAAATACACTTGGCATATTTGCTAAATCTTAAGCACAAAATTTTTTTTTTTTTTATTTAGTATTGGTGCAGTGCAAAATTATACATCATTATTGAATTGAAAACGTCTCAACCTAGAAAATTATAGCTAAGAGCAGAACACTTTCATTAAATCTCTAAGTTACAATTGTATAGTTCTTTGCATGTTTTACTTGGATATAAATAACCATATTCACATGAATGGGAGAGTGTGCCTATATTTAAAATGTTACCATCCTAAAAAGCAGACAGTAAACTGCCAAATGTAAATGTAAATTGGTGCTACCACTCCGAAACAAAAAGCCTTCTTCCAAAAGCTTTGGACTGTAAAAGTCCCAGGATTTGTGTTAAATAGACCACTCCTTATTGAATCACTGTTATCCTGGCAAAGACAATTAGATAGCAGCAGGTACTTAGGAATCTGTTACAACTTCTATATAAATATGATGAAGATGATCTGACTGAATATAAGGAAATTGAGTCCAGTGGGGATGCAATTTGTCATGATCAAGCAGAATCTGAACATTTTTGTAACAAATGTATTAGCTTTTCCTCTCCAAATTTGAACCCCATTATTTCCACATTTGTTTAACAAACAGTCAAAAGAATTGAAAGGTTACCTATTGGGGATAGGGGGCTATATAATTTAATTCATGTATTTGTATTGTTCAGTGCTCTTGATATTATGAGTTGGGATGAGCAACTTTCTCTAAAGAGTAGTCAGAAGGGGGAATCTGTGGCAGGCTGATCATTATCTATTAGGAGCTAGCTTGACCCTAAGCTCGATCTCCCATCTCTTTATCTCAGAATACGCTGCTGAGGTTCACCAGAGGATGTACATTCTGTGCAGCAGAAGGGTCTCCTCTAAAAGGAGGTACCTGTTTGTACAGTGGTCGCAGGGGTTGCCATCGTGAACCAGCCCCATGCTCCAGGGGGCCCATGTACCCCCTATGTGGCTGGATAGAACGAAAGTGGCATGTAGAAATGATCCCTGCATGTAGCCACTAAATGCACACTTCTCCTCCTCTCCCTCTCAGACATTCAGCAGCTGCAGGAGGGAAATGGAGGGCATTGGTTCCTCTAAATGCTGCTCCCACATACTGCTTCTGCCCTGGGCTACTATGTGCTTCCCTGGACCCCCCAGCCCCCTCCAGCAGAGCTTTCGGGTTTCCTCCTCCCACCTCCCCTTGGCTGTTGTGGGGGATCTGTCAGGATGGAGAGCAGGGAAGGAGCTGATACATTTGTCATTTACTGGCCCCTTTCTTGTCTTAATGAATAGTCAGTGATCTGACTCATTTATAGCTGGGGCATAGTAAACTTTGTTTACCATGCCTCAGTTTTTGAATAAATGGGAAGCTGTGTACAGAGCTATTTCTGTTCATTCATTCTGTGCAACTGAGGCTGCAGAGAAAGGAACTGATGATTCTCTCCTCAGTCCCTTTCTCTGTCTCAAAAGTGAGACATCAGGGGTCTGATTAGACCCCTGATATTTCCCCAAAGCCCCCCAATGGGGGTCCTAAAGAATACATAAAGAATAATAAAAGATCAAATTGTCAAGAAAAAAAATTAAATAAAATGGTAAAAAATGTATAAGAAATAAAACAACAACAATAAAAAATACTGACACCAGTGGCGGAACTACCAGGGTCACAAAGGTCACACTTGTGACTGAGCTCTGGTGTTCCACCACTGTTGGGGGACCCCAAGATGGTAGGAAGGTAGCCTGCTGCCGGGACCGTAATAAATGGTCCCACGATGGGAGTAAAGGGCCCCATCCCAGGTGGGAAAGGCCCCGGTTGGGAGCCAGGAGAACCCTTCATGGTTTATTGCACCGGGGCCCTGAAGGTTCTAGTTACACCTCTGCTGTTTATATTACATCAGCTCAGGCTTTAGACAACAGCACAATCATCCTCTAAAGATGCATTATCGTTTAGTGATCATTCTCACTGTACAGCTTTTAAAGCAGAGTTTTAGCAGTGACATGCGGTAGCATTTTCACAAATATATCTGATGTCGATAATGTTTGTGGTCAAAAAGTAACAGGCAGGGCTGATGATTTGTGCAATACAGCAGGCTGATAATTTGGTCATAAAGAAATGTACTTTTGTTAGTTTATGCGGTCATCAATCAACTGCTTCTCTTGTTCTATATACAGTTCAGACAATTTGGTGTGAATGAGTGGATCTTTGCAATTTGAACGTGTGTATCACTAAATCTAGACAAGAGTGATATGCAGCTGGCTCTCAGCCCCTTCAGAGTGACCATGACTGTCAATAACAGCCTGGTGACAGTAAGTGTGTAAAGTAAACACGCACCTAAAGGCAGGGGAACCCATGCACATGCAGTAAAGGACAGTTGTGTTCTAGCATAGATCCTTCTTTATGCTTTAAGGCCCACCCCACCAATATGCAAATCTACTGCTAGGAAACCTTAAAAACATTGTACATTTTTAAAAGCTTCATTGCTTTACAAGTCTTTTTTTACCTTGTAATGATGGGCTCACATGTTGTGGCTGCAGTATGTAGTATGGCTGATCGATTCCCCTATGTCTATGTATTAGTTACACTGCGTCCAATGCATGCTTTTCCATTTTCTTTGTGTTGCATTGCATACTGAGCTCTCTCTTAATTGCTCTGCCCGTTTGTGTCTGATTTTGATCTAATTACTGTTTAGCTCTCATAGAATGGGAGACGGAGGGATTGTGGGATATGTAGTTTCGTCACAGTAAGTGTCAGTTCTCACACTACAGACAGAGGTCATGCATTAATCTGTATGGTGTCATGTGGCATGCCTCACGTTTGAACAAACAAAACAGAAACTTCTAACACGGTAATGTGAAGATTTACTGTACTATAGGCTGTGCATGTAGAGCAACAAATGACACCATGAATTTACATGATCAATGCACATATTTAGCAGGTAGGGAAGGTACAGGTAGGAAGGTTTATAATGCCTTTAAAGGGTTACAGGCAAGGCCATATAAAAAAAAAAATTCTGAAAGTACAAGCTTAAAGAATAAATGTATCTATCCTTTAACCGAACACCCCTTCCCAATCAACACCAAAGCTTTATACTTACCTTTCCTTCTTATTTCAATATTTTTGCTGTGCTGGCTCCGGGGAACCTCACAACTGCTGCGGTAGTCTCTCTGCTGGGATCTTCTTCCTCCATCCAATCCTATTGGGAAATGTGATGCATATACCTCTCCATTGGAATACATAGAGATTCACAGGAGACTTCTGCTGCTGCAGCTATGTGGCTCCCAGCATGCTGCACAGCACAAAAAAAATTGAAGGAGCGTATAAAGGTAAGTGTTAGACTTTGGTGGTTGTTGGCAAGGAGGTAGTCATTTAAGGAATAACTGCACTAAAGGTACAGTTGTCCTTTAGATGTTGGTCTCTTTTAGTGTAGTAGCTCTTGCTATTACACTTGATGTTAGGAGGGGAACAATTTTACAGCTTTAGTTCTTATAAAAACTATTTATAACAGTATTTATACATTGCATTTCAGCTTTTACTTATGCTGAAGTATTAATGGTAGATTTTTCAATTTTTCATGATAGGTCCGCTTTAATGAATGCCCAGATGTCCTACAACATGTGAGTGGGTGGAGCTAATGCACCAAGACACCTCGTTTTTTCTACTCTACAACATGCATTGATTATGCAGTCTGTCGGAAGTTACTCCATCTGAAAACTAAAGCCAATAATGCATTCAATAATTCTGCCACACCAGAAACTGGACAGCTTGGGCCGTAGAGACCGATAAAAAAATAAAGATGAAAGATTCTGTACAAATTCGGATTTTCCCCACATTGCCCTGATTCTGCAGGGCATGGATCGAGAAAGGATTGAATTTGTCCCAGTGCATACAAATCCGGATTTATCCTATTTGCCTCAAATCTGCCGGTTTATGGATTAACAATGGATCATATATTTACAGACTTGCTCATGTCTGGCACTAACTATTAAAAATAATTAAACTTATTGGCACAAAGACAGAATCACTCTGGAACCCCATATCATGGATTTGTAATGATGCGCTTATTAGGAACATTATAGGTGACTTTACAAGGTTTAACGGTTACTTTAATTAGTCCTTAGTGATAGGCAAATCTGGTAAGAAAGAAAATGGTGGAGATCAAATAAAGGGCTCTTTTTAAAGACAATGGGCTTAAAAATCATACAGTTTTCAATGCAGGCACATTTTTTCAGATGGTGAAATGATACGGGGTCTAGCAATGAACAGTAACAAGTTGACTTTTGTGTTGAGGTTTGTAAGTCTGGTCATGATATGCATTTATGTGAAACCAAACAAACTTTAAATGAACAATCTTATAAAAAATCTATATGCAATACATATACAATCCAAATGTTGTATTTTTAATGAAAAAAAATTAAAGTTTAAACTTTATCTTACTGAACAATTATATACATATTATATACAAGTGAGTGTTAGGAGTGCAGTGTGTCCTGCATCAGAAATATTAATTATTTATCATGAGATAGTTTATTAGTATGAATTTCATTTCTGCAACTTATTGATATATTTAAAGGGCCAGTAAAATACAAAACATAGTTATCTGTTGAAAAAGAAGTGATATTAACAATTGCCTAAATGTTTGTACTCTATTACAGATCTTGTAGTATTTGTCAATGGTTTACTTGTACGCTAACTGTAGTGTAGGGTTTTTTGTGATTGACCATTTAAGCCCAACTGACTTTTCAGTTTATATCAGATAACTATATTTCAGGTGCATCAAAACAAAAAGTATGCAGATTTCAACAGTTTGTTCTCTTAAAGCTGAAACCCAGTATCTGATATTGGCCTAGTATCAGCCTCTTGCAATCCATGTACAGCAGAGCCCAGATTGGGCGAGGGAGAAACAGCTAAAGGAGCCAATCTAGTGTTCTGCAGTATTTCTCTGCTATTAAAGGGTTTGCCAATAGAGGAGGAGAGCAGTCCACTGATTCTGCATTTTCTTTCTAATCTAAGGCTGTGGGAGGGACAAGACCTGTGAGTGTTACTTAATAGCAGCAGAGAAAAATCAGGCCTCCTGCCCTGCCAGACAGGGCTGTGCTATATGGCAAAGCTGTGTAAATATCAGGACTGGGAGGACAGAAATACAAATTTATTGGCAAATAAAACAGCCCCCATATATGTATTTAATCTGTGTATTTAGCTTTCTCTTGAGTTAAGCTTTAAAAAAGCAACCACAGCTTGAGTAGAAAAGTCTGCCTCTTGTTGGCATGTTCCAGAGAGGGATTATTGTTCTCTTGGTGGAAGTAGTGGTCTCTCTGCAGAGATTAAGCACACCTCCTGCAGAGTCAGAGTTAGCGCTCCCCAATCAGCAGTGAGCACGAGCTTTCCTAATTGTAGAACTATAGATCTGAATCTACAGTTGGCGTGTTGGACTTCTGCAGAGAGATCACTGCTTCCACACCGAGAAAAAGGGTCCTTCTGTGCAGCATGCTGGCAGTGGACAGATTTATCTACTCAGCCTTTGGCTGCTTTAAAAAAAGAAAGTAACTTTAAGACTTTGTACACCGTTTGTTTTGATGCATCTGGAATTAATCTAGCTGAATTCAAATTAAAGTTCAGTTGAGCTTAAAGGGTGAGAAAAAGCTGACTTAATGGTCCTTAAAAGGAAAACTCATCATATATAAGAATACAAGAACAGTAGGACAAAAAAAAAATCCAACCATCCTCCTTTGTGTTTTAGTTACTTTGCTGTTGTGACTATGGAAACCCTATGCTGCAATACACACTTGCCAAAATGTAAATTGCCTTTTGCAAAAAAGACCTTCAATTTAAAACTGGTTATTTCTGTGTTTTTGGATTAAACTGTGATCATCAAGGAGAAATAAAAAGGCAGAAATCCCCAAATTCTGCCAATTCCAGAGCAACAATCAAATAAAAGATAGACTCAGTGTAGCTATAGAGAACCTGCAGAGAACAATATTAAGACTGGCTTTACAGCTAGGTCTTGCAGTATTGAATATGATAATTGTAGTATTGTGGTATTTACCACAACATGTTAATGCATGACCTATGTGTTGTGGTGCCATTCATTTAGAATGGCGTCCAGACTCACATCTATAGGAGCCAACAACCAAATGCATGGCATGTTTTGTGGTATACTGCATAACATAAATGGTGCAGGAGCAGTGTTTAATCCTTTGTGATGTGTTGGCACTGCATTCAAAAAGATTGAGTTGCCTTAATGCAATGCACAATAGTGTATAAAATACCACATGGTAACTCTTGTGCAGTAACATTTTGCAGCAGAGTTGGAAAGTGTGAAGGGAGCCTAAAAGTAGCTAAAAGCCACATGTGACTCCCAAACAGCTGGTTGAGAACTGCTACGACATGAAAGCAGCTTCTGTATTGCCATAGATATATTAATTTAAATCAGATGGCATTTTGTAGTTTACAAAAGGAAGCTGCTTGGTGTATAATGTTTAACCTTTTTGGAGAGCATTAAAGTGCTTATTGCCAGAACTCAGGCCAATATATGGCACTTCACACTAATCCTATGAGTCCATGTTTAATTCCATTTTAAAAAATGGGATCTACAGACTTAGCAGTTCAATGTGGTCAATTTCAATGACTCCAGCAGCAATTTGAGTTCTTGGCATGGTATTAAATCTCTATTTCATGGATTAGCTTTCATCATGACTTTAATAAACACTCAAGCACGTTGATCTAATGCAGTTGCTTCTAAAACAGTACTGACAGAGCTAACATTTGAACCCCAAGGTCATTGCTCTGCAAGTTCCGCCAAGATTATTCACAGACAGACCTTTTCCCAATTATACTTGCAGGAAATCCAGAATGTCTTTGCTGAAAAATATTCAATTCTTTTGAGTTTATTTTTATAGACTAGTAAAGCTATTTCAGGTATTTAATATGTAGTTGATATGCCTACCTTGCACACATTTTTCACACTTGTTGAAAATCCAGCCTACAAAGATATTATAACCTATAACATATCTTGAGTGCCTCTATACCTGTCCTGGATTTCTATGAATTTATTTGTGGGTGAGCACCTGGGCATTTACTTCAAACATCACACACTTGCAGTGGCTACCCTTGGGACAGATATATATATATATATATATATATATATATATATATATATATATATATATATATATATATATGTATGTTCTATTGGGTTGAGGTCAGGACTCTGTGCAGGCCAGTGAAGTTCCTCCACTCCAAACACACTCATCCATACCATATTGCCAAAAGTATTGAGCCACCCCTCCAAATCATTTGGTGGTGGGGGACTATGGTGTGGGGTTGTTTTTCAGGGGTTTGGCTTGGCCCCTTAGTTCCAGTGAAGGGCAATCTTAAGGCATCAGCATACCAAGACATTTTGGACAATTTCATACACCCAACTTTGTGGGAACAGTTTGGGGATGGCCCCTTCCTGTTCCAACATGACAGCACACCATTGCACAAACTAAGTCAACAAAGACATGGATGAGCAAGTTTGGGTTGGAGGAACTCGACTGGCCTGCACAAATTGCTGACCTCAACCCAATAGAACATCTTTGGGAAAAAATTTGAGCCGAGACTGCAAGCCAGGCCTCATCCAACATCAGTGCCTGACAAATGCGCTTCTGAAAGAATGGTCAGACATTCTTATAGATACACTCTTAAACCTTGAGGACAGCCTTCCCAGAAGAGTTGATGCTAGTATAGCTGCAAAGGGTGGGCCAACTCGATTTTGAGCCCTACGGACTAAGACTAGGATGTAATTAAAGTTCATATGCGTGTAAAGGCAGGCGTCACAATACTTTTGACAAAATAGTGTGTGTGTGTGTGTGTATATGTGTATGTGTGTATATGTATATATATATATATATATATATATATATATATATATATATATATATATATATATATATATATATATATATATACTTATTATTTAAATTATTTAACAATGTATATTTACACAGGTTTATGTGAATATACCATACTCACACCAAGTTCAGTTATAAGTACCCTGAAACTGCACTTTAAATTCTGCTTTGGCACACCTTTTTGGCCTAGTGATAGACTCTTACTCTCCCTTATGGATTATTAATTTATTTAATATTATGGGAAATGCAATAAGATGTTCCAGAAGTTTAGTAGCCCACCAGACTCCACCTATAACTATGATTTCACTCTTAGGTAGACAACCCTTTAATGTTAGATATCAAAAAAAAGTTATATTATTGTTTGATTTGTATGCTACAGCTAGATGGAACACAACAGGTTTCCATCTTCACCAAGCTATCCTTCATATTTTTCTAAGACTGCTTTATTCTTTTTTGTTTTCTAACTTCTAGATTGCATTATTTTTATCTTATGTCACATAAGGCATGATTTTAGATGCTGGTATTGTAAAGCTGCTCATACGCAATATAGGGTTGTTGGAAGGTGGTCAGACATTGGGAAACGTCAATGCATTTTTTATTTTCAGTATAAACACCCATTCTTATTCAGTAAAAACCCATACTATTTCCTCAGTTTCCATCATTAGACAAAAAATTATGCTGCTTTAAGATTATCGGCTATAATTTTTTAAATTTGCTCTTGGTGTCTTACAAGCATTAGAGGTGAACTACAAACAGTATGAAAATACCCAACCAGACCCAACATGGCTTTGTCTGGGTCCAAAAAATTTCCCTTACAATTATTCTTTAGAACACCTGACGGTAGTTAAATCCAATTGCTCTCTGAATGTTCTGTTACCCAATGCTGCCATAATGTTATAAATAAAAATCCTCAGATAAGCGGGTGGAGGGGAGACAGGAGGAGCACAGTTATACAACACCAGGAACAGTTAACTTAGGAATAGAAGCAATAAGACTGAAACAGGCTTTCAACTTGTCCAGTCTATCAATCCCCGATGGCCCCCTCATGCATGAGGTGGTCTCCCATTATGCCCCTTTTGACCACCATCTCATATCTATGGGCATCTCTATTCAAAGATAGGTCTTCTTAAAGTGGATGTAAACCCACTCTCATCTTTTTTAAAGTACTGCCATAGTGGTGATCTATAAGGATATACATGCCTCCTGCATGTAACCTTACCTTTCAAATGTCTCCCCTTTAGCTGTTTGGAGCCCCCAAAACGCCGGATTCAGTGGGCGGGTCTGTTGTAAGGCGCTCGGTGGGCGGAGTCATGACATCACCAGACTCCCTGCCCACCTCTACACTCGCGCCTGGCCAAAGTGAAATGTGCGCGCACAGGAGAAGAAGAGCGCACTCATGGCTCCTGTCACGTCATGTGTCCTTGTCCAGTGACAGTCGGGGATGATTGGTGCGGCGGGGACAGCTGTGAGCACGGATCCCCCTGAATGGCTTTTCCGCTGAAAGCCACGGGAGGCAGAGAAGGAGAAGCAGCTGATCAAATGCCATGCAGGGAGATCGGGGCTCATGGCTGTCCCTCCACTGCACTGATCACCCCCGTCTCTTGTGTCTTTCTCCTCCTAAACCACCACCACTTCCCCTTCTCTCTGGCCCCCCTCCTGTCCTCATCCGCTGTGTCTTCCTCCTCCACACCCCCCCATCCCCTGCAGCTGGCTCCCCTCCTCTCTCACGGGCTCTTTCAAGATGGAGAGCGGAGGAAAGGACGGAAACACTATACATGTAATTTATGGGGGGGTTGGAGTGCTGCTGGACACAGCTATATACAATATATATATATATATATATATATATATATATAAATATATATATATATATATGTATATATATATATATATATATGTAATATAGCTGTGTCCAGCAGCAACCCCCCCCCCCCCCATCAGACCAGTGGAGTGTCTGCAGCCAGGGCTGAGGTTATGTGGAACATCCAATCCTGGCAGAGCAGCAGAAGAAAGGAGTGGGAGGGAATTAAAAAATACTGCATGTCTCTTACTTAGGCTAGTGCACAAGATATGTAAATCACCTGTCACTCACAGCAAGGGGGAGTATTTGACAAAGTTTTTCTCAGTTTGTCAAGAATTCTCTCACTGAACAATAAAAGAGGATTGCTCAGAGATGGATTAACTCTGTGTGGCAAGACTGGGCTCAAATGATAGGAAATCTTACGGTATACTCTACAGTATGACATAAAAAAAAATAAACATTTTTTTCGGGTTTACATCTACTTTAAGCCCTAGCTATAAACTTTACAATTTTATTGACTCTTCAATACAAGTAATGTTTATATGCAATGGTCTCGGAGAGCCTTGGATGACCTCCCATCTCTTCAATTTGCTGGTTTTACCAGCGATGTTTTGGAATTGCATATACAAAGATGTGAGAGTATTTCCTGACTCAGACATTTTTGACTGGCATTGCATTTCTGTAGGCATCTCTTCTCCAAATAAAGCGTACACACATAGAGACACACACACACATCAAATTCTAGTGAGAAGTTATTTTCTTATTTAATGATCTAACAGAGCAAGCCTATTTAAGCAAAGCGTATCCATGAAACAAAACAAAATAGAAAGTAAAGCTAGTTTGAAGCATGTGTAGGAGGAAGTAGTGTATTATGTATGCCAAGATATAAAAATGATAACTTGTATTCAATAAAACCTGCAACATGTAGGGTGTTTCGATTCACTGCAGTGAATTGTTTGACACAAGTGCCGTTCATTGTAATTTAATCAGATTGCACCAGTCAGATGTGGTTACTTGCATCTATTGACATGAATAGGCATGTCATATGACAGAAACATAATTGATAACAAAAGACCTATAGAAGAAAACCCAAAATTGCTAATGTCAGCTTTAGTCAAATTTTTTGATATTTTCAATGCTGTTTTTTCAAGTGCTTGCTGTGTGCTGTGATTTCTGATTAAACTGAGCCTCCTTTTTTATCTATTCTAGATGAGTTTAACCCATGGAGAGTGCATGAAAGACATGTTTGTTTATTTCATGGAGTGATTCTTTTATAGCTTAGTGTATAGTGGCATGTTTCCAGAAAGCTTTGATTTACCATGGCAGTTTAAATAGACTGTTGTTAAATGTTTTACATAAATTAAAAGGGAATTCAACATTTAAAACTATTTATGTATAAAGGAATCCCATCACATTACTTGCGTTGTGAATCATATTTATTTTCTAAAGTTTTCCACAACTATTAGGTTGCGGCCGGCCATGCATGAGCAGAAAACTTGACTACCAAAAAGTTTACATTTGTGTCACTAGAGGGGGAGCTGTGTAAATTGCCTGTCTCATTACCTATAGTGATTAGTCATAAAAATCCCATCAGCCTACCTGAAGCATCCTTAACAAGGGAGCATAAGCTAGAGTCACAGAGGGGTCTACAAATATACAATTATTCCCTTATCTGACTGTGAATAACCAAATTTGGAAAATGCTCTCAAATATCTGTAGGCCGCAAGTGCCATTGATGAAGCTAACCATCTCTAGATGGTCTTTCTATGGATGCCACACCGCTTACTCAAACTCAACTTGTCCAAAACCGAGCTCATAATATTTCCTCCCCCGCGTGCCTCTTCTCCTTAATTCTCTGTCAAGAGCAATGGCACAGCCATCCACCCATCCCCACATGCCAGGGTGCTAGGTGTTATCCTGGACTCTGAACTCTCCTTTCGATCCCACATCCAATCCTTTTCCACAGCTTGCCGCCTCAACCTCAGCAACATCTCCAAACTACGTCCCTCCCTAACCAATGGAACCACAAAGCTCCTGATTCCCTTCCTGGCTATCTCTTGCCTTGACTACTGCAACTCCCTCCTTATTGGATTACCTTTAAATAGACTATCCCCCCTTCAGTCCATCATGAATACTGTTGTCAGACTCATCCGCCTTATAAACCACTCAGCATCTGCTACCCCTCTCTGCCAATCCCTCCATTGGCTGCCACTCACCCAACTAATTAAATTCAAAATACTAACAATAAGTTACAAAGCCATCCACAACTCCACCCAGCTACATCACTAGCCTAGTCTCAAAATACCAACCTAATAGTCCTCTTCGTTCCTCCCAAGACCTCCTGCTCTCTAGTTCCCTCATTACCACCTCCCTTATTTGCCTCCAGGACATCTCCCCAGCCTCTCCCATCCTCTGGAATACCCTAACCCAATCTGTCAGACTATCTCCAAATCTATCTACTTTTAGGTGATCCCTGAAAACTTTTCTCTTCGAAGAAGCCTACCCTGCCTCCACCTAACAACTGTTCTTTTATTTTCTTCATTAGCTCATCCCCCACAGTTATTACCCTTTCATATCACTTGACCCTCCCTCCTAGATTGTAAGCTCTAAGGAGCAGGGCCCTCTAAATCTTCCTGTATTCAATTGTATTGTAATTGTATTGTCTGCCCTACTGTTGTAAAGCGCTGCGCAAACTGTCGGTGCTATATAAACCCTGTATAATAATAATAATATTAACAAAAATCTCTAAAGAAACCTGAAGAGCTAATAATGAGCCTAGTGATCTGGTAGCACTTTTGAATTGCAGCACTGGAGCTCTAGGTTTATTTTCCTGCAGGGATCTGTCTACGTAATACTTGTACCGTTTATTCAAGTTTTTCTTCTGCATTTTTTCCTACAAAACAAAACCATACCAGCAGGTTAATTGCCTTCTGCCCAAATTAGGCTCAGTATTTACTTACATATATGCATGATTGTGGTAGAGATCTTAGATTGTTAGCTCCTTTGGGGCAGGGTCTGATTTGAATGGGTCTTTGTATTTTGTTAAGCGCTGCGTAACTTGTCATCTCTGTATAAATAAAAAAAGTAAATAAATAAAAGTGCTGAAATAATGTGCAGTGCCCACTGGGAAATTCTCTCTGTCATACTTTGCTGCTTCTTGAGCCAGCTTCCCTAATAACATTACAAATCCCAAAGTCACACTGTGATCTTTTTAAAGGGTTTTAATTAAATTTCATATTGATATTGTATGGGGCAGGACTCGAGAAAACAGATTTTATTAGGAGAATTACAGATTATCATGTTGTCAGCTCACTAGCAGACACTTTGTGACCCTTTCACATTGAGACAGGTGTTTCCTTCTCAGAAATGCTTACCATTCAGTTCTATTGTACAATACCAATCTTACTGGTACTAGAAACTCTCTATAATTTACTTATGGAGTAAAAAGTTTACTTGGCTTAGTGAATAATGCTATGTTCATTTACATCATCCAATCTAATGCAAGGTGAAATGCTGTATCGTTTTTTTTTTTTTTTTTTACATTCACCTGCATGTGATTAGTGTATTGAAAACAAATGAACATATTCACTAAAGCATGTGCACAATTATTTAGCTAAGGAAATATTCCATACTCTTTTAGAAAATGAATTCCACTTTAAGCATTACAGTATTAATCATAATGGTAATTTTGACAGATGAAGTGGAAAGAAATCTACTGACTGGGGGATGTGCATACTATGGTCTCTCCCCTTTCTTGAATTACGGATCTGGTGTGGATTTTAGGGGGCCTCATGCTTTTTTTTTTTTTTTACATGTAGCCCCTGTTAAAATCCACACCAGAGTGTCTGCCATGCATTTTTGCGGGGGGGGGGGGGGGGGGGGGAGGGTTGCTCTACACTGTTTTGTTTTTTTCATTTACTGTATGCTGTAGAATGTGCTGCTGCAAAATAGATGTAACAAGGAAAAAACAACATGATACGGTTAAAATAGCCAGCCAATGAGATTTAAATGAGATTATTAAAGACAAAAAAACAGAGCACACAGGCCCTTTCAAAGATCCCTCGACTATTTTGGGGCCCTTTGGAGGGGTTTGTGGGGTTTTTTTAGACACAAGAAAGAAAATGTCATTTGCTGGCAATTTAAAACCATTTTCTTTTGTAAACATCAATCAATGCTCCTGTCCAAATAGAGTTAAAAAAAAAAGAAGATTGCTCAGGTACATGTTGCCCAGGGCAGTACCCCCCATGCTATTTGTATACAACCCTATTAGCCCAAAATGGTTATTGAATTGACAGATTTACCTTCATTCATTCCAGTGGGGTTCGGGTTCAAAATCTGAACTTCTTTGATAATTGCCAAACCCTACTTGAACTGAATCCAGGGTGGTACGGCTCATCACTACCTTTGCAAAAATAATGTTCATTTAACTTCAGAAAGGTGATGCTGTATTTCCTTTAGTCGCCTATTTTTTATTTTATTTTACATGATTGGATATTTGCCATGAAAGCCACTACCCTTTATTCACTAAATTTACATTTGCTTTGCTAGTTGAACATTGTCTAAATCAACCCCAACATATCTGACCTAATACATTTTTGTATAGCCTCATAGCACGCAAATGAAATTCGATTTTCAAATTCCAACCAGAGTTTCTGAACTCGAGTCCCATTGACAAAACAGATGGCTCTTCACAGAGTTCAATAAATACAAAGACAAGACATAGTAATAAGAAACATCACACAAAAAGTATTTTTTGCTCTTATGCTTAGTAGTACACACAGTAAATTAGGGTTTTAAACTGGAGGATAGAACAAGCCTTAAATTGCACATGATACTTCAAATTCAATATATAGGAAATATTTTTTATTCCAAAAGACATTTAGATATCTCAGTAAAAAATGAATTCAAGGGATTTCACTTTTTCTTTAAAATAAATCCTTGCTTTCATCAGTGTGTCCATGGAATATGGCTGCTATACTGTGATGTCTAGCCAGTTCCCTACCGCCGTATAGTAAAATGATGGCGACAGGAACCCTTCCTCCCTCCGGGTGGGCGTCATATGACGTCCTTGGCTTCCTGGCATTGTGGAGAGCGGAAGCGACACATCACTGGGGACCCGATGCGCGTGCCTGGCGGCCGCGATGTCCGCCGGGCACCCGCGATTGCTCATTACAGAGCAGGGATATGGATCTGTGTGTTTAAACACACAGATCCATGTCCTGTCAGGGGAGAGAAGAACTGATCTTATGTTCCTTGTACATAGGAACACCGATTGGTCTCCTCCCCTCATCAGTCCCCTCCCCCCACAGTTAGAATCACTCCCTAGGACACACATTTAACCCCTGCAGCACCCCCTAGTGTTAACCCCTTCCCTGACAGTCACATTTATACAGTAATCGGTGCATTTTTTTATAGCACCGATTACTTTATAGATGTCAGTGGTCCAAAGATAGTGTCAAAAGTCTGATCTGTCTGCCGCAATGTCACAGTCACGATAAAAATCACAGATCTCCGCCATTAGTAGTAAAAAAAAAAAAAAAATAATAAAAATGACAAATCTATCCCCTATTTTGTAGACGCTATAACTTTTGCGCAAACCAATCAATATACACTTATTGGGATTTTTTTTACCAAAAATATGTAGAAGAATACATAATGGCCTAAATATTTATTATAGCAAAAAGTAATAAATATTGTGTTTTTTTTTTCAAAATTGACGCTCTTTTTTTTGTTCATAGCGCAAAAAATAAAAAACGCAGAGGTGATCAAATACCACCAAAAGAAAGCTCTATTTGTGGGGAAAAAATGATCAAAATTTAATTTGGGTACAATGTTGCATGCCCGCGGAATTGTCATTTAAATTGTGACAGCACTGAAAGCTGAAAATTGGCCTGGGCAGGAAGGGGGTGAAAATGCCCTGTATTGAAGTGGCTAGGAACTAGATTTTTTGAGTAAATACTGTAAACATTTTAAGATCAAATTTTTCAGCATATGCACATTTGGGGGTGCATTTGTAACAGAAAGCAATATCTGCTTTCAGCAGTACTTCAAAATACCATGTGCCAGAATTTTACATTTAAAGTGGAATTTCAGTAATTTTTTCAACTTTTCATCCTCCTGCCCTTGTTGTTTTAACTTTGGATAGTAATTTTTTTTTTTTTTTTTGCCAGTAAATATCTTATACAGCCCACTTTCTGTTTCTTGTCTGGTCATTAGCCTAGGCATATGACATCATGCACAGCTCTCTCTCTCAGAGCTGCAGAGCTGGAGATGTGCCTCTGTGTGTCTGTGCAAATCCAGGAAGTACACAGGCAACATCTCCAGCTGCCCACAGTTAAAATGGTTGCAGCCAGACTCAGTGGAGGAAGATTTCTGCAGCATATTTGGCAAGTACAGAATCACAGCATATATAAAAAAATATGCAAAGTGGTTTGAGGGAAACTTCGGAAAAACAAAGATGTTTTTATTACAAATTATGTCAGCAGACTACAGTTCTACTTTAATTTGCAAAATACAAGGGAGGCTGCAGCATCCTTCTGTGTGTATTCTGCATAACACCATTCTCCAGATAAAAGTTCTGTCAACTCTCAAAGTCACATGACAAATCTACTTCCCACCACTTACCCTTCCCATCCATTCAATAAATTGAATGGGGCTTTGCTTACTTCAGAGCTATTACAATTCATATGGCTATAGTTAGGCCATATTGATGCTTTGTAAATTGGCCCCTTAGTGTTATGTAAAAATCCACTTTGTTCAGCCACAATACACAATAATATGAGCTGCAGGTTGGACCTAAATTCAGTCCATTGTATTTTAATTAGATTACAACTGTCAGGTATCATTACTTGCATCTATTACATAAAAAGTCATGTTGTACAACAAATACAAATTGACAACAAAAGGCCAATAAAAGGAAACAAAAAAGCTAAGAAAAGCTTCAGCCACATTTTGTAGATATTTCTAGTGCTGTTTATGTGGTTTATGTTAACCCTTTGCTTTCCTTTGTTTGTTTGCTCTGACAAAAATATTTTAGAGGGTATGCAGGGGATGACTAGATTTTGAAATAAATGAATCATACTGTTAATACTGGCCTCAATGTATTTCCCTGTGTTTCACACTTCCTGATTCTGCTGCCCTTGATCCTGCTTCTGTACCCGCTACTCTGGCTTTTGCTGCCTTTAACCTGTTATCCAGATTCCATTGCCTCTACCTGTTCCAATTGTACCTAAACCATCTCATTTGCTGTTGCTTGCCCCTCTCTGCCTGACCTGATCTTTCCCAATACCTATCTTTGTTTTGTGTATACTGTATCTTATTTGCTTGGATTTTACACTATGGAAGCCTTTTTTATTCTTGGGGTTCAACTGTGATTGGGTCCGTCTTTGGTGGCGGAGGCTTGACAGCGAGATTCCCTTGGAGGTTTAAAGGCCCTGGCTGGGTATATAGCCACATCAGGAAAGACCTCCCATGACAGGAGGTCATAAGGAGCTGGTAAGCAGCCATTCTCAAGGGTCAAAGATTTTTTCTAAAATTCACTTATCATTCTGGTGAAAGGTTAAAGCACTGAGGGATTCATTGAATTTCATATCACTCAATGGACTTTCCTTTATATGTTCATCATATTTGTGTAGCACAACTTTATTTTGAACTTCTTGCTAATAAAGTATAACACAGTTTTAACAGCTTTGCCTGTTGTGTTATTTATGTTCAGTATATGGACTAAGTGCCAGCTTTCATATTTGTAGGAGATATTCTTTAGTTGTGATATTAAACTGTTGGCATCCAGTGCTGCTGATGTGAAATATTTATAGAACAATATACAAGTATGCGAGACAATAACAAGTAAATGAATGTAAACCCCTACAATTCAAGTAATGTACCTATTGTAAATAATGGAGGAACTGTCAGTGTCTGAAACCTGAGTAAAATAAGTCAGACCACACAAAACAAAACAAAGCGTTCAGTTTAATTCCACAGTTCAGATGTTTGTCAGATGTTATACATCATTGTTTCAGCAAGAAATACTGGCTAAAAGTCCGTGTAGCGATGCATTTTATGATAAATTCTGTTCCACCAAATATGTATTTTTCCTTTCTCATGAAAGAGCAGATGAATGTAGAAATTTCAAGGGTGGATTAGTCTAAACATAATTATTTGCCAGTTGCCACTAATAAAAGGCAGCCCATTAACCAAACTATTATAAAGTAATCATTATTGCATGCAGTACACTAAGCTCTGGTGGTCACGTGAGCAGCCCAGCAGACAAATACTGTGTATATTGTTTTTGAAAGAGCAATTTAATATGTGTTCTAGAAATACAAACCAAGAAATAATTTGCCAGTGAAAGATTAAATTGAAGCTGCCAGAGGATCAGATAAATCCACAGAACACAGGAAACAAAGGAAAAGGAGCTCAGATTTGTGCTGTATTAGGTTTAAAACTGTTATAAACCGGGAATATCAACAAACAACCTCATTACACCTGTCTTTCAAAATGTGTCCCACTTTTGGCCAAAGCTATTTCCCAAAGTCCTTAAAATACCAAAACCTAAATGGTTTCTATGGGTAACACATATAATCCCTACCTTTCCTGTTCATAATCAACCCTTCTAAATCTATCAAGTATGACTTACTGGAAACTCTGCTAAAAAGTGTCTTGAAAAAGTTATTTATGGACAGTTCAGTTGCCCCTGTATTCTGAGATGTGCAGTTGTCATGGCTAGAGACAAGACACATCATACATTATATTATGAATAACAGGGTGTTATTCCAGCTGATGTCAGCTGCCATTTTACGTGTGCTGTAACACCACATAGAATATATAACTACTGAACTCCAGGCAGCAATGCAGTTCTGTTTATACAATTTTTGTAAGTACCTGCTATTGTATGATATTATGACTGTACAGAAAAGTTCAGACTAGAAAGGGCAGAAAAAGAAGTCAATCAGTTGTGCTGCAGTGCTCATGTGTTAACAAAAAGCATATTGACAGGAGGGGAAAGCAAAGTGACAGAAAGATGAGCTTATCAGAGTGCTGCTTCTCCTTCGCTGCCCTATCACAGACTGAGGACGGGACAGAATTTGTGTTACTTAAAGTGATTGTAAAGCTTACATTTTTGTGAAAAAAATAAATAAAATCACTGTTAAAACCACTTTAACTACTAATTAGGTCTGCTGCCCTGCCAGACGAGGCTCTGCTGTGGCAGAACTGTGAAAATCTTTGGATGAGTTGGACATAAATCCTGGGAGCGGGAAAAACAGCTCTGTTATAATTATTTTGTCTGTTTTTAGCTGTTTGCCTGAAGTCCAGTTATTATGCAGTCTTCTCTTTGCATGATAACCTTAATTTCAAATGTAGTTCTATTACACAATAACGATTTCACGCACAAATACTGTATATATTAACTGACAGGGATTGATGTGACTGTACAATATATATATATATATATATATATATATATATATATGTAACGCACTGCATAAATTGACGGTGCTGTGTAAGTACCTGTAATAAATACATTAATAAATAAATAGCTAATGTGAATTGGGCAGTGGCAGTAGAAGGGGATAGGCATTTTACAGTCTTTGTACTCTTCTTAAAATACTGCACTTCATCAGTGTAAGAGCATTTTCAATAGGGGTGGATATCTAAGTAATGTACCAAGCCTAATAGCATCAGAAAGGGTCCTGCTTACATGCAATTTGTTGGGAACTTGGTCTATATAAAACTTTTAGGGAAATAGCTAAGATTTAGATGACAGGTTTCATTATGCAACACTTTCTGGTCATTCTTGTGGCATCAATAATGCTTTCCCAGGAACCTTTTTTTCACCATGACAGGTTCCTGTGAACCTGGCAACCTTACCTCGTCCACTTCTCACCCTCCCAGTTGATATCATGATCTTTGCAGCTCTAACCTAGGTGCTATTGCATATATTGCTTATGCTTTAGACCTCTGGGGTCTACCCTCCTCCCTCAGGGGGGTTTTCTCCCTGTTCATCTACCAATACCTTTCCCCCCTACTCCCCTGTCCCCCTCCCTTCTCTTTTCATATCTTCCCTTTCTCACATTCTCTTCTTCTCATCACCTTCTTAATGCTCACTAAGCCTGAGAAATGGGGAACCTCTCCCTCCTCATAGATGACTGTAAGATAGAAGTTATTATACCCCAGCTCTTATGAACCGATTGTCCAAGTTTGTGACCTGTTCTATACAGCAATTTATTATATGAATATTAAAGTGACAGTGTGGCGCTAAAAAATAGTGCATGTACCCTGGATGTAGTACAAATAAGTTTAAATGTGATACATGAGTACACAAAACAAAGGATAAAATATAAAAAATAGAAAATAACTGTGCTCAACACAGTGGATATATAAATCAAACATCAAGTAACAGTCCACTGAAATGTAAAGAGAAGGGCTCTTCCCGTGTGGGTGTCTCCAGTCACATGAGGATAGAAATAACTTGTCTGTAGTCACTCTCAGTAACACTTCAAAGATAAATAAATACTCTTACCAACTGGGGTGGACCCCAAATGTCATACGACAAACGGGTCAAGCAGGCTAGAGATCCTATGAGGTCCGGATTGGATGCTGTACACAAGAGATGGTCAGGTAGGTCTGATGCGGTGTCCATGGCGGCGCTCCATACTGAGAGACGCCATCCCACGCGACATGGGACTCCGGCGCCATGCGATCCCGAACACCAAGACTCGCCACACCACCGTCGATTCACCGGAAGGAAGCGCTTTTTCTATTTTTTCTATTTTACTTTTTGTTTTGTGTACTCACGTATCACATTTAAACTTATTTGTACTACATCCAGGGTACATGCAGTATTTTTTAGCGCCACACTGTCACTTTAATATTCATGTAGAACTTTGTCTGTTTGAGTGTTGGCAGCTTCTTTTTTCACGTTACATTGTCTATTCATGTTATAGCGCAGTCTTTTTCTTGCACTCCCTTCTATAATTTATTTTATGAGCTTCTCTCGTGATGTTCTCTGGAAATCCCTGTTTATTTGAAAATAGTTTTTTATGTGCAAACATACATCACATTCCTTTGCTCAATAAGTTCACCACATGCAGTTGTCTATTCTATATGTTTATGATCTAATTCACTGGTGAGCAGAGTTTTTCTAGTTATAAACACTGTACTTTTTTAAAATTTGTGTGCAGCACAAAAACATTGAGCCCGGGTTCACACCTATGTGAATTAGATGCGGCTTACAACACATCCAATTCGCAGGACATTTTAAAATATATTCATATGAATGCATCTGGTTCACATATGTGCGTTGCATTCGCACTGCGCATTGCACAAAAAACGTGTGCGTTTTCTGGGCATTTTGCTTTGCGAATTACAAGCCCAGTATCTTCTATGGGAACGCATCTGATTTGCAGATGCATTGCGTTTTGAACATGGATTTTCTCCTTCTCCTCACTACACCCCCCCCCCCCCTCTCCCTCCCCTCTCCCCCCCCTCTCCCTCCCCTCTCCCTGCTCTCTGATCCACAGCTGAAATTCAGATGAACCTTTGAACAAGTTATTTTTATCTCCCCAGTGAAACCTGAGCTTCAGTTCGCACCGCACATGTGTGAAACCGGGCTCATTGTATAGGCCCGCAAGTTTAATTGTATATTGGTTGTATACTGTATTATCTTTCTCTTATGAATAAAAACAAAGCAAAAGAACCTTTTTTCACTTTACATATCGGGTGAAACCACTGCAGGTTTGGAAAATTTTACCCCCTTCATGACCAGACCATTTTTTTGCTACACCACACTCCCCTACTTTAACTGGTAATTGCACGGTCATGCAATGCTGTACCCAAACAAAATTTATATAATTTTTTTTTTCACAATTTTTTTTTTTTGAGTGGTATTCGATCATCTCTGGGTTTTTTATTTTTTGTGATATAAACAAAACCAAAAAAAAAAAAAACAATATTTTTTTACTTTCTGCTATAAAACATATTCAATAAAAAAAATTAAATCAAATTTCTTTATACATTTTGGCCAAAATGTTTTCTGCTACATGTCTGTGGTAAAATAAATCCCAAAGAGTGTACATTGATTGGTTTAGGTGAAAGTTATAGCACCTACAAACTATGGTATATCATTTTTATTTTTTTTTTTTTATACTACTTATGGCGGTGACAACTTATAACGGGACTGCGATCTGACACTAACTGACGCTGGGGAGAACTATCTTCCACTGACATCACCTGTGACATTAATATAGTGATCAATGATAATACCCTGTCACTGTACTGACACTGGCTGGAAAGGGGTTAACATCAAGGGCATTGTTCCCCAAACATTTTTGTCTTGCAGCGCAAGAAAAAAGATCTAACAAATTTTGTGGCCTTCCTGAAAAGATTTAACAATTTTTGTGGTGAAGAACTTATTTATTTTTACTTATGTGTACTGATGGGGTATGCTCACATCTTGGCATAGAGGTGTATTGAGGGCCCCTTCCCCCCTCCATCCATAGAATGCCCCCGATACCTGGATCAGTACATATACATACAGATAATATGAAAATCAAATCACAGCCAGTCATATCCTAAAAATATATTTTTTCCATTCCTATCAGCACTTTCTGAAATCTTATCTCTCACATTTATAGATTGTATCTACAGCCTATCCAAAGCATGGACATGACTCCCCCAAAGTAGTGGGCAGCAACGAGCAGAGTTAGGACAGAGTTAACTCCTCCCTACCCAGAAGCACTTCATACAGGTCAGCTAGGCCGCCTCACCTCAGGCTCAGGAAGGTGCATGTGGACACTGGACAGGCTCCTCTCTCAGACATGTGGTGCGGTGCTCATGCTCCCCTCCCTCAGGCACAGGCTCTGAGCCATGTGGTGCTGAAAAAGATGAAGGGAGGTGGGAGGAGGTGGGTGGAGCTGGAGCCAAAATTGAGTCACTAGGCGCAGAGTGGCAGAGGAGGAGTTTAAATCCTCTTCTGCTCTGAATGCTGGGGCCTTGCCTCACTCTCTTCTTGTGACATTGTGATGTCACTGGTCGCTAGACGCCAGGTGGCAGGTGATCCTACAGCAGTGCGGTGGCCACAGTAGAGGCCAGAGGAGGATCAGCCTGTCACCCTGGACTCAGGGCTAATAATGTAAAATGAGCACTGTGAGATCTAGGGCTTTTTGTTGGCCCACTCGGGGCTTTAACCCGGGTTAGCCCCCCCCCTGACGCTTCATATGGCACACCTGCAATTCTGTGCCGCAGCACACAGTTTGAGAAACACTGCTCTAGGGTGATCAAGTGTGCTGTTTTTACTAATAGATCTCTAAGTTGCTCATCCCTGCTTTACATAGAGATTGTTCCTTGTGTACAGAGCCCGGCGATGTATGTCAATACAGACCTCCGGGCTGTGATTGAACACAGCTGATCAGTAGGTCCTGGATGGTAATCATTGGCTGGGATTTGCTGACAGGCTCCAGCTGTGTACAATCACAGTTGGTTCGTGCCGGAGGGTGCGCATCCGTGTGCCCGATACCCGGAAGTAGGCAACAATGTATTGGTGCTTCGCTTTGCCTGCAGCGGCCACCCGTCCACAGTACATTGCTGAGGGGGGGTGACCGTTAAGGTGAACAGCACTGGCTTATCTCCAGTTAGCAGGGAACAATAGCATGTTAAGCTATTTACCAACCCAGCTAATTGATTGCTGCTAACTGGAAATTCTTGATTGTGATTGCTTTTATTCAATACAAACTATTCAATTGTAAAAGCAAATGCATTAATAATAATGCATCATTCAGTACACTAATTTGCAAAACACTACAATAAAAAGAACACTTCGGATCCTGGCCTTATAAATAGTGTAGAAAAAATAGAAAATATGCAGTATATATAATATCTAATCTTTCTGTATTAAGTTTTTTTTTTTTTTTTTTTTATAAAGCTACTTTCATTAACACAGATAAATAAAGGAAAATGTTCTATATTTTTTTGTCACAGTTGTGGTTTACAGTGTCTTTTTATTTTAAACCTTTTGCATGAATAAGGGTTTATTGTTCTAATTAAACATTGTTGTTCAGCATGTCACTTAACATAGATACTTGTGCAGCTAATTAGTCAGTGGTTCAGTATTATAAGAGGTCACTTGGTAACCACAAATAGGTTGCATAAAAAGATTTTTATTATTATTATTTTCAAGTGGGAAATAACAATTACAGGTTCCACGCATCCTTTTTGTTAGTTGTGAATTAAGCTAGGAAACAGTCTCCTTAATTGGAAAAGAGCTATGTAAGGAAGTTGAAAAAAAAGAATTACTGTTAATTAAAACCATAAATTTGCCAAAGAAAATTAACCGTATTGTTTATAGCATATAATGCAGATGTGCTATGTTTGCAAATGCTCATATAGATAATATTTAGGAAAGGGCTATAATTAATAATTAAGTGTCCTCTGCTGTTAAGATATGGTGGCTAACAACTGATTTGCTAAACAAAATTGCATAAATATTAATGTAAAATTATACATCGATGACTCATTTGACATTTTTTTTCTGCAGCCTTGCTACAATGCACATCTTTGATTGGCATGAGCTTTTCAAAAAGAACATTTTAGATTAGATCAGATGTGCTGATTTCATAATTAGATCAATAGTCTTTCAGTCAATTCTGAGTCCCTTGGATCCCATTGTATACACAGAGACGTAAGTTGTGTCCTAGTTGGCACTTACCCCTGCTATTTCCTGCACTAAGGACCAATCCAACAGACTAATTAAACTGACAAAATCAGAGTCTGTACTTGTTTCTGAGTCTCTGACCATTCAAATTTGAATGGAAAGGATGTTTGGGAAACCCACTGGGTCACAGGAACTAAATGCAATACTGTACAAACACAGATAATTTCATGTATCACAGGGTGTCTGCACTTGAATTGTGTTGTTATCTTAGATCACTAGTTGTCAACTTCTGAGGTATAGGGGACCTCAACTGTGGCCCCCAATGTTATCAAGGGGCCCAAAATATGATTTACTAAAGAACACTGAACACTGCAGACATGCAACAGGTGCAGTTGAAGAGTAGAGACATGCTGTAGGAGAGGGCTTGAGAGTGACAGTAAAGGGAACATACCAACTTTTACTTTGTTTGCTAGGCAATTTTAAAATTGACAATGGCTCAGAGTTTGCATGTTAGAAAAATGTATTATGTTGTTGGCCCTAGAAAATCTTCTGATGGTCTCTGCCTTTTCAAGTGTCTTCTGGTTAAAGCAATACGGCTGTACTCGAGAAAATTGCCATCATACAGTCAATAAGGATATACTGTACATATGCAACTAATACCATCACACACTGGAATCAGTTTGGTCTGACAGTGAAAAAAGAAATACAGTTGCAAACCAAACAACTGTAAATGGTAACATTTCCAGCAATACAATGTCCCATTTTGATTTCTGACATGGGCCCCACTATGCTGCCCCTACTAACAGAATCAGTCTTATGGTGAAGCATGCTTACTTTTATACCAGAAGAACCCTACACTGTGCTCCATGGAAATAAGTCCAGTGTGTTTTTTCCAATTGTTGGTGCTGGTTGATTTTTTTTCATCATGGTTTTTCTTTCAGTTTAATGTTTAGTCATTTAAAAATGGTATTCAGTGTTTGCTGTTACTCACATTAAACTACTATATAGCTCAAGGTCAGATGATTTAACTTTGAACTGGTTGATGGATTGTTGGCAACAGCTTTTGGCAACAAGAGTATAATCATGATAAGGACAGGTTAACTATAGCAAGCTCCAGGGATCTCTTTCCGAACCTGTTCTATTTAAGATATTCATTAGTTGTAAAAGACAGTCTAGAAGGAAAAGTAGACTTCTTAACAAATGACACAAGGTACTGCAAAGAAAAAGTTGACATTCCTTTGGGTAAACCAGTGATTAATGAATTAGGCAGATTAGTGGGATTGTTGGAAATGTTCTGCTTGCAGTTCAATGCCACAACGTGTTAGATAGCACACATGGGCCAGCAAGAATCTAAAAGAAGAGTCAAGGATTAATGGTACACTGATGCTATTAGAGAGGAAAGAAACTTTGCAGTCATCATTCCAGATGACCTACAGGTTGACAAGAGGCATTGGAAACCAGCAGCATTACAGCCTCTTTTACATAAAAGTCTTGCAGTTTGAAAAGATAATACTGTTTCAACGTGCCATTAACCTATTAAAACCTAAACCTCATCCTTATAATCAATACAGTTATGCAATTTTCAGGTTCTTCTAAATTATCAACCATTATTTTACTTTTTCATAGAATACCCATTAGGCAGATAAAATTATTTGCAGCAATGTTTGGACTTTGATAGAGGTATATTTCACGTTGCATATGTAGTCCTTTTTCATCTAAATATCAAATGTACACGGCTTTCATACCATGGGACATATTTAACTGCCAGTGAATCAGTGGCGGCCAGTGGTAATTATTTTTTGGGGGGGCGGCAAACAGTACTACCACTGCTCTCCACAGGCATCAGCGGCTTTCGTTTCCTCCCTCCTCCTCAGCGGCCAATTGGGACACTTCTCTTTTCGGCCAATCAGAAAACGGGTTTCAGACCTGCTTCTGATTGGCTGGATGGAAGATCAGTGTTACAACAGCGAATATTCATTCGTTGTTGTAGCACCTAGGTGGGCTTCTGGCACAATGCTCTGAGCCCATCCTATTTGAAAGTCTATGGCTATGGCTCTAATCAGGTGCTTCAATAAAACACCCTCGCCGCTGTAATTTAGGAGCCTGGCATCCTGATAGGGGCCGGATGCCTGAATTGGGGGTGGCCACGGCAACCATGGATAGATGAATCTATCCATTATTCATATAGGGGGTGGCGTGGAGAGAGGGGGCAGAGCCTGCGCACCCCTAATGGACAGGCCGCCACTGCATTGAAACAATTACTACACTGAATGTTTGGTGAATTTCACATTCACTGCTTTATAAGTTTCCCTAAACCTGTACCATAAGACCCCATATTAAGCACAATAGAAGAAAAAAATGTTCAACGCCTACTGTATATAATGTGAACTTAACCCACAGGATATACATACTTATAAATAATTTAATATTTGATTTTAATAAAATATATGTATAACAGACTATGTATGTCAATGCATATCACATAAACTAGAACCGCTGATTACCTTAACCAAAAGAAAAATCAAAAACTCTAGGATACTGAAGGACAGTCCATCTGATCCAGTAATGCTAAATCATTCTCTAGAGATATACATGACCACCACTGGTTACTGATAGTAAAAATAAATTGAAAACAAATCTAAAAACACAATAATCAACATAGGTTGTTGCAATTCAATATTAAAATAGCTGACTCACTAGTTCCTTAAAACCCAATTGAAGCTATGCAGAAATGTATATTTAGTCAATACACATTTTGCTACCAGTTTCCATATACTGTACTTTAGTAGCAAAAACAGTATAAGACTTTAACTGAACTTTGCATTTCCTAAATAAATCACTGATTTTTCTTTCCAAAATGTATCTCTTTGACTACATATTGTTAAAGTAGTTGAACAGTTAAAGCGGTTGTAAACCGAGTAAATAAAAAAAAAAAAAAACTGCCAAGACACAGGCATAATGTGTTATAGGCTTACCTGTAGTTAAAAATAACAAAGCAGGGTTTACAACTGCTTTAAGACACAACAAAGGTCCCAATGGAGCAACAAACATTGCTATGTTGGTCACAGCATACAAGTTATGTAAATTGGCTATATAACTATTCTTTTGTGATTCTATATTTCTGGCCATGTGATTGCAAATATCCAATAAATTTCCCCATAATGCAAGTGGTGGGCATGCCCTTCAAGGCAAAAATAATAAAAGGAAAAGCTAGATCTACAATATTACAGTGCATACACTGTACTTCCAGAAGGACCAGCTCCTGATCATGTGACCACTGTGATTGGCTGTCAATTCTTCCTGCCTCCTGGGTGTTTAGAACCATATAAAGGTACGCTGGGGTGGCTGGGAAGGGGTTAAACTAGCCAGTACTGTCCCATGTACTGATTTTTTTTATTTTATTTACCTAAACTTAGACTTTAAGTTGTCCCCTGGCTTTACTGACTGTACTGTAATTTTTTTATGTGCATCAAAATACCTAAACATTTTCAGGAAAATTAATACAATAATGTGTTATTAGAAGCAGCTTGCTATCTGATTTACAGTGAACCTCAGATTACGAGCATAATCCGTTCCAGGAGTATGCTCGTAATCCAATGTGCTCGCATATCAAAGCGAGTTTTCCCATTGAAGTCAATGGAAACGAAAATAATTTGTTCCACATTGACTTCAATGGGATGCAATACCGCATGTGGCCAGAGGCGGGGGGCAACGGAGAGCCTCGGAAATGGCCGAAAAGGGCAGAGGGACACTTCGGTGGACCTTGGCAAACCTCGGAAAGACTCCGCTCACAAGCTTTTCCGAGGTTTGCCGAGGTCAGCCGAACTGTCCTCGGGCCTTTCCGTGCATTTCCGAACAGCGTCAATCAGCGACTTTCGGCTCTGCTCGGCTCCGGCGCCCCCCACCTCAGGCCAAAAGCGGTACTGCACACCGCTTTTGGCCTGAATCCTGCTCGGCTTGCGAGACAACACTCGCAAACCGAGTTAGGAATTTTAGAAATACACTGCTCAGTTTGCGAAATGCTCGTTAACCGCGTTACTCGCAAACCGAGGTTCCACTGTATATGCAGATATTTAGTCCACAACTATGCAGTTGCAGGGAGTCTTATGACACTTTTCATCATCCACCACAATTCTTCCCCTTCTTCACTCCTGCCTTTGGATTCCAGTAGTTACCAAGCAAACAAAAACAAAGCAAAACTTTAACCACAAATTTCATTCCACTTTTACACCACTGTTCTTTGTGTTGGTCTGCATATGACTTTTCACAAATAAAAATTCACTTTCTGAAATAATTTCTTTCTGTCAGTGTATATACTTTTCTTTCCAACTGTAAACCATATTCATAGTCACAACTGACCATAGGATATTTTAATAAATCTCACTGTCAACTGCATGTTTAACCTATGCAATACCGGACACTTTCACAACCAATTTTCAGCTTTCAGTCCTGTCACACTTTGGATGACAATTGCATGGTCATGCAACACTGTACCCATATGACAGTTTTACCATTTTGTTTCACACAATTAGAGCTTTTTTTTAAAAAAAAATACACTTTAACCTTTTCGCTACCAGAGCCGTTTTTGCATTTTTTGCACACATGTTAAATCATTTTTGGACTGAAGATTACACAAAAACCCCAAACATTATATCTTTTCTGAAAGCAGACCCCCTAGAGAATAAAATATGGGTATTTCCAATTTCTTATGTCACACTTTATTACCACAAAGGCCTAGGGAACCCAAATTTGCAGTAAAAAACACACTAAAGTGAATTTTAGGGCAAATAAATGCAATAAACTACCCACATTTTTGGTAAAATATAAAAGACGAAGTTGCACAGAGTAAGTAGATACCCAACATGTCCAACTTTAAATGTGTGTGTGCCTGTGAGATGGCAACAAACTTCAGTATCCTATAGGTGATGCTTCAAAAGCCCCCTATAGATATCAGTTTGGTGTTACAGAGAAGGTCTTGTGTTAGAATTATTGCTCTCCCTCTGGCGTGTGCGCCGATATGTACCATGTGTATTGAAATCAATGTTTTAATACGTAGGAGCCCCCGACACATACATCATATGTGCGTATATGTGGGGGTGTAACTTTATATTTTTGCAAAAAAAATAATAATATTTTACTTAACTTCTTTTTTTATTACATAGGAGACAAAAAGTCCCATATGTGATGTTTTTTAGGTGGCAGATTCTCAGTAGACTTATGTATGTGTTCGCTTCTGCGCAGAAGCATGGATGGATGGGCGTCTTAATTTTTTTTTCTTATTTATTTAATTTTTTATTTTACACTGTCCCTTTAATTTTTTTGATTACTTTTATTCCTGTTACAAGGAATGTAAACATCCCTTGTAATAGAAAAAGGGATGACAGGTCCTCTTTATGGAGAAATCTGGGGTCAAAAAGACCCTAAATCTCTCCTTTACTTTTAAATGCAAAAGATAAAAAAAATTGTTTTGATCTTTTGCTTTGAAAAGAAAAAACTTGTTTACTTTCAGCCTGGACTGAAAGTGACATCATGACGTTGCTCCGGTCCTCAAAGGCCATAGGGGTAATCAAAGTGGACCTACTCTTTGATCGTCTGTATGCCCAGCCGGAAGCACCATCGGATTGTTTCTCGAGTGAACCAGCAGAAACAGTAAGCCTGAGAAACACTGTCAAGCGGCTGGATGGGGGGGGGGGGGTTGTCCCCTCCTGGCCCTTCTGAAAGCATTCCAGTGGCTTATGAGCTGCTCGGATCATTTTCATAAAAAAAACAGCTGTGGGCTGTAAAAAAACAATACCAGGGTTATGGCTGATATCTTCAACCATAATCCTGATAAACCACTTGCAAACCCCAACATATATATACATATTGTGGTCGGCAAGTGGTTAATCACCGCTGGGCTTTTAATATTTTAAAAATTTTGAAAAAAAAATGTGTTTTTCCTAATTTCTGTCTAATTCTACATAAGTTTAGGCTAAGATGTATGCTGCCACATTTCCTTGGTGAAAATAACCCAAATCAGTGTATATTATTTAGTCTGTAGGAAAGTTATAAAATCCACAAACTATGGTATAAATATCTGAAACTCAATCAATCCTGATGTACTGATGGCTTATACCATTTCTTGAGGCCCAAAAATGTCAGGACAGTACAAATATCCCCCAAATGCCACCTTTTTGGAAAGTAGACAGTCCAAGGTATTTTTTAAGAGGCATGGTGAGTTTTTTGCAGATGTCATTTTTTGTCGCAATTTTTTCAATAATGAAAATATATAAAAAAGATCACTTTTTTTTACATACCGTCAGCAGTTCCCCAGTGCAGTACAGCATCATCATATAACTGGTGTGGTGGTGATCAGGGACACTGACTGGTGACAGTATCAACACAATAGCAAACAATGAATGGCATGTATGAAAGCCATCCATTGTGTACAATTGTCATCTGATCTGCTGTGATTGGCCACAGCGATCACATGGTACAGGCACTTAAGCCAGGCAGGAAGCGATTGATGTTCCAAATAAGTGTTTGGCATGTATTCAATTAATGTGGGTTGTTATTTTCTTTACATTTTGGTGGCCATTATTGTATGGTAATGCGCGCATTGGTGCAAGGCAGTGGAATTCTGAATCTCACTTTCTCATATCATTTGCTTTGCAATGCAGTGCAATGTATGGTTACATGAGTTGTAGTGACCTGTGATGCCCAAATGCTGTATGCATGATTTTTGGTCTGTTCAAATGAATGGGCTGTATTAATGCAACACACATTAATTCACAAACCAAATATATTTCAATTAACACAAAATAGAAGACCAGGCTAGTGAGAATGGGTCCTTAGACTTTAAGTCTAGCTGATGATACAATGTTAACCATTGCTAGTTCTAAAGTAAGAATCTTGTACATTTTGTGTAGTTAGCTACTGTAATTTGCTTTAACAGTTTACCCAACTGAATTGAGTTCTTGGTGAATGTTCACATCTGATAGAAAAAGATTTTCAAACTTTAATACAGGGTCTTTTAATGCTAATGTTGAAAAACATTTAACTAATGAGGTAAGAGTTTAGTAATTGCACTGCCGGTATGTTCCATAATGGAATCTGTTTATTGATTACTTTGATAGATGAACTTCATATTATGTGCTATGATGTTACTTTAGTAAGTTTGTTTCTGTTATCCATGCTGCTCTCTTCATCTCCAATGACCAGATAGACACAAATAGAATGAAGAAGATGAAATAAAGGATAGTAAAAAGTGCAAGGTCAATCCCATAAAATTGGTCTGAATACGTGTTATAGTAACTTTATAGATACAAAACAGGCTATTTCTCGCTTTACTGCAAATGAGAAAAGAAATTAATAGCTTCAATGAATACAAGTGGAAAGGCTTTGAAAAAAAAAGGCTACATAATTATGTTGTATCACTTGCACAAGGTGTTGGCTTTCCACCCGGGGGATACACGCTCAGGTTAAAAAAATAGAAAGAGCTGCAGGTTTACAAAAAAAATAATAATACATAATTATTATCAGAATATTTCATTATTATTACATATAATAGATAATATTGAAGATAATGATACTATTTGCTAAGGCAAATTCTAAGCAATATTCCTAAGGAAATATAAAGGTTGATTAAAAAAAAAAGAAAATGATGGCAATTTCCAAAACTGTTTTTTCTGTATCTTTTATCCTAGGGCATGACCAACTGAAAAAAGTCTAAAATAAAAAAAAATATATTATGTTAAAGCATTACTAATAAATTCCACAACTATTTATGTATCTCTATACCTTCATACAACATAGATATTTACTGTAACTTAATTCTCTGTTATGTATGCTTTATGGCTCTATGTCAGTTCCCATGTCATACAAAAGGAGGCTTGAAAACAATATTTGCTTTCCTTTGTGTGATTATGGCATAGAAAGAAGACTACTGTATATACTTGAAAATATTATTCCCAACCATAATACCTGTGTTAAAAAAAAAGGATAGTGCCAGGATTCTCAATTCAGCCTGGAAAAAAAATGGATCCCTCAGCAGCCCTTAAAAATAAAAGAGTAGCTCTGGCCACTATACTCACATTGTTCCATCCTACCAACCTGTCGGTACTTTTAGAGATTATAATTGATTGATCATACATGAGAGAAAATTTTATGCAATACTAATTATTTGGTACAATCTTACAGCATGCAGAGTGTAACAGAGGACCTCTGGAGACTAGCACTGAGCAATGAAAATCCACTATGTTTGAAAATTTTACCTAATTTGCCTGCTGGTCTTTCTTCATGGTATGGAAATAATCGAATAGACTTCTGAAACTTTGCATTCTCTTGTCTTTTGACAAGTCAGCTGGCATTGGCAATATACTAATTCTGAGACTAGGATAGAAATCCCTGCTGATAATAAATGCTTCTGGTGCTCAGGCACTAAAGCCATTATTAGTTACATTTGGCTATTCTCAGGCCAAACCAGTTATATGTATAACTATACAGTGATGACATTGTCCACGTTTGTCTATTCACATAAAATGAATAAATAAAACCTCCTCCAGATGATTATCAGTAAGGTAATAATTCTGCCCATTTGTTTTCAATATAGACAAGGCTTGTAATGCTGCTTATCTTATTATTAAAAGTTATTCCCTAGCGTTTATGGAAAAGTTGCCTGGGTGTTAGTCTATCTCAAATGAAGATCAAGGCCATGAAGCATAAATCCCAAAGCAGGCAGCAGAAATCGGATGTAACCTCCTGTTCCCCATGGCAATAGATTCTCCTGGGTATTACCAGCTGCAGCTAATTAATCTCACTATTTCCTTCTGGCTTGTTTTGTTTATGATCAGGAAGTAGGAAATTGTGACTAAGATGAGCCTCCTGCTTAATATGCCAGACTGGGCAAATAGTTAATTTAATTTATCTTTATAAATATTTTATTCTATATAATCAGTAGATTATACATAACTATAATTTGTTTTATATGTTATGTTTCCTATTAAGTTATAGAATATGTAGGAATGAGCAGCTGGAGAATACATTTTGTTTTTATTAAAACTTATCGGAACTGATTCAGTAAAATGTAGGGAAAGAAAAAAAAGAACAAAATTTGTTTTTGATTCATGGTGATTGGTCACTTTTTTTTTATTTAAATTGTTCAACATTGAAAGGTAAATCACGATTGTTTAATATTGGCCATGATTTATTTTTTTTTAATTGCAGTTTTTTTTAGAACTTTACAGTTTTACAATGGACAGAAAATATTTCAATCACAAGTATATACTCACACCACATGCCTTGGAGTAAAAAATGCACCTAAATGACTAAAATCCATTATGGTCTTTTTTGTTTACAATATTATCTCATAAAAAGTATGAGAATGTCCTTAATGGTATCATAGGTTCCAAACATTAAATATCACTGCAGAATTTGTAAGAAAAAAAAATAAGAAGAAAGCATTTCAACAAATCATGAAATCAACAGGAGCAAGGACCCATATGGAGTCCCAGATCCAATAATAATATATTCAAAGAATATTTCACATAGAAAACAAAAAGATCAATAAGGTTCACTCTGGTACAATGTGTTTATGCCTTTAGAAAAGTCAGATCAGCTCAGACAGATCAGGGGGAGAGATCAGGGAGAGGTGGTGTTGTAGGAAAACAAACCAAAAGGAGAGTAATCCCATGGAGCCCAAATCCACAGTTATGGCAATAAGATATTCCATCACTCCATTCCATTACACAGCGATGTCAGGCTGCGCAGAGTGCCACCCGACATTGCAGTGCATGAAGTGCATGTTTTGTACACTTCAAATTAAGCTTGTTTAAAACAAAAACAGGGAGCAGTGCAATGCGCTGAATCATGCATTACGCTGCCCCCTAGTGCAACCAGCAATGCTGATGTAGTGATTGCTCCAGCTGCTATGCAATTTGCTGGCTTGTATAATGTGAATTGGCCCTTCAAGAAGGATAGATCTCTGGCGACAAGCAATTATACTGCTTACTATAAAATTTCTCAAAGGTTTCAATAGCATGAGGGGAATAACTAGGAGTACCATCCTGTTGGAAAAGAAACTTGGGCTGTTTTAGTTGATCTGTGATTGCACAACACGACAACTGCTCACAGTCGGAGTACTGTAGATGAAGATAACAGTTAAGATTTTGCCTTACATAGTTTTTGCAATAGCTCTGTTTTAGTTTCATTTGAGACGAGTACCTTCTGAGATGCACTGACCTCTAATGTAAGCTTTATGACCTTCTTATAGAGTAGAAGCCTGTGAGACTGTCAGTGTTTAATTTAAAAAAAATCCTCCAGAGCCTTGGACAGTTGAGCCTTAAGCGGAGTACACACGGGACAAATGACGGGAGACATTTGCCAGTTCAAGAAAAAAATGTCCGACATTTGGCCTGTGTGTATGTCATTCTGTCCGGTCGAGCATGCTGGAAAACCAGCATCCGACTGACTCCCAATCAGCACTCTCAGCCAATAGTGGAGATCACTGATTGGAGTGTTCTGGCACGGAGGCGTTCCCCTGTCAGAACACAACAGCTTAGCTGTGGGAGATCACTCTACTAATGTCAGATAGTTAGTACAGCGGCTCCAACACTGTTAGTGTGTACCAGGCTTTAATCTCCTCATTAAGAGAAGTGTTTTGTTTAACTGGCAGTGTCATGTTCTTGGGCTAGCATGTGTCACCTCAAGGTCCAAGGCTATAGGGGAATGATCCGATTAGGTAATTAATACTATTTTTGAGGAGACCACTGATAACATAAGATAACTATACCTGCTTTCCTGGAAGGGTTTGAGACAAGGTAACCTCTTTTTATGGAAAAGTGTTTCTTGCACCATAACTAAATCTGCTTGAGTCCTAAATTCCATCTAGGCTGACCTAAACAGGCCTCATAATGATCATATCATGTCTACGAGCTCCCATAGAGCCCATTCACACATATGCATTGCAATATTACTTGGTAAATGTAATGTACCTGGATGCACCAAAACACATGTGTTAACATATTTGTGTAGATGCACATGCAATAGGGCAACACATAGAATGAATATGCCCTTGATGATGTAACATGGCTTCTATGTAACATGTTACATAGATACAAAGCTAACTGAAATATATTCATAATTACAATATTTTACAGCTATTAATGGAGATTTCACATAAACTCATAAGGCAACAATAGTTTACTAAAATTTCTCACTTTATCCACAGATGATGTAATTCCAGCACATGTGCATAGAGGTTGATGAAAGTTAAAGGTCTGGGGGACTTCAGGAACTTAATATTTACAGTCTGGAAGAAAGAAGAGAAAGGGGAGACATGATTTGAACTTTTAAATACAGCAAGGGGGTGAATAAGGTTCAGGAGAGCAGTTTTTTTCAATTTGAAGCAAAAATCAAGAACACGGGGACATGACCTCCGTCACTGGAGGAAAGTAGTGCAATAAAACTACCAGCGGAGGTAGTGAGACAGTCAACAGTAAATGGCTTCAAACATGCTTGGGACAAACATAGATCTATACTCAGACAAAAAAGTTTATTGAAAAACAAAAAAAAAAATTGTCAGACTTGATTGACTACTCTGTCTTTTTCTGCTGTCACTTTTCTATGTTTCTATGTTTTGTCCCTGGCACACATCTCTATTCTCAGCATACTGAGAATGAGTCCAGATGTACACTGCACAACACATGCCCTCCACATTTAACCACTTCAATACAGGGCACTTATACACCTTCCTGCCCAGACCAAGTTTTAGCTTTCAGTGCTGTCACAGTTTGAATGACAATTGCGCGGTCATTCATCATCCATCACTGTACCAAAACAAAATTTTTATCATTTTGTTCCCACAAATAGAGCTTTCTTTTGGTGGTATTTGATCACCTCTGCGGTTTTTATTTTTTGCTAAACAAATAAAAAAAGACCGAAAATTTTGAAAAAAATAAAAGTTTTGCTTTTGTTTCTGTTATAAAATTTTGTAAATAAGTAAGATTTCTCTTTCACTGATGGGTGCTGATAAGACGCACTGACAGGCACTGATAAGGCGGCACCGATGAGGTGGCACCAATGAGCGGGCACTGACGGGCACTGGTAGGCAGCACTGATGGGCATTGATAGGTGGCACTGATGGGTACTTATGGGTGGCACTGGTGGGCACTGATGGGTACTGATAGGCGACACTGATGAGCACTGAAAGTCTGCAAAGATGGGTTCTTTTGGGTGGCACTGATAGGCGGCACTGCTGGGCACTGATGGGCACTGATAGGCGGCACTTCTGGGCACTGATGGGCACTGATAGGCGACACTGCTAGGCACTGATGGGCACTGATAGGCGGCACTGATAGGCATTAATACGTGGCACTGATAGGCATCCCTGGAGGCACTGTAAATGGGCACTGATTGGCAGCTGCCTGGGCATTGGTATTTCCCTGGGGGTCTAGGGGGGCATGCCTGGTGGTCTAGTGTGGATGGCCATCCTGGTGGCGGCAAACAATATTTAGGAGAGCAGCTGATCGGCTCTCCTCTACTCGCGTCTGTCAGACGCGAGTGAGGAAAAGCCGATCACTGGCTCTTCCTATTTACATCGTGATCAGCCGTGATTGGACACGGCTGATCACGTGGTAAAGAGTCTCCGTCAGAGACTCTTTGCCTAGATCGGAGTTGCAGTGTGTCAGACTGACACACCGCAACAACGATCGCCGTGATGCGCGCCCCCTGGGGCGCGCAGCGGCTTAATATCCTGAGGACATCATATGACACCCAGTCAGGGTATTGAAACCACTTTGCCGCTGTCATTCTGCAATATGGCGGGTGGCAAGTGGTTAAGGACTGCTAAGCTGCAATATATTACATTTTGTGTTTAGAAATGCTTTAAAGAAACAGTAGGGTAGCAAAGTTAAGTAGGTAATCTGGGGGGAGGGGGCATTAGCGAAACAATTCATTCACCCTGTATGTATTTTCCTATTTCAATTCAGGCAGGCATATATTTTTAGGCACTGATCATTAAGAAATATTGATCAACACTGTTCCCTCTAGAAAAATTTATTCTACCGTGGTATTATTTCGACAGAGGTCAAATATCCACTGTTTTGGTAAAGGTCTCCATCTCCAAGAGTGGTGCACTGTAACTGTACCACAGTTTATGGTAAACACCTTTGTCACTGGATGTCACCTACATTCTTCATGAAAGTGAAGTCCTGCAGGATACAGGAGATGCCATATCTGCCTTAAATCTGTGTAGGAGCAATGTACCATAAAATCCTAAATTGCCAAATGATACAGAAAACCATATGTCCAGCCCTTGTTTATACAAACTGATGCATTTTTGTCTCTATTCTGAAGAAAATCTGTACTGACAGAAGTGCTATGGGTTGGGATTTTAGAAAAACTGATCAATCCGGATGAACAGGAGAGGCATTTTATAGACTTTCTCTTATAAGATTCTGCCTTTAGGAAAACAAAGTCTTTCCAATATGCTTCCTGCAACAATCAAGTATTATCATATAAATGTCCAATAGATTTGGAAATGATTGAGAGAACTAATGAATTATGACAAAAATGTAGCTTGGGGTAAAACGTCTGTATAGATTTTTATGTGGTACTGTGAAACATCAGACATATTGGCAACTACTGTTGCTCTTTGTACATAGATGTCTTAGGAAACAAGTGTCTGAAAGTCAACCAGTCTCCAAGTTGTGGCTTAAACTGTCACACTCAGTTAAATCATGTTTAACCAGCTCTAGTTCTTAAGACCTTGAATAGCTTTTGTTTTGTTTTTAGGACATTTTTGTCATGCTTCAGGAATGTTTTTTTTTTATTATTATTATTTGACTACTGGCAAAACATGAACTTAACATAACTTTCCTCATATTTTTTCTGTTTTAATTACATTTAAGTGTTACATGTTTGTATATTAGTGTGGGCACTGGATATGAGCAAAATTAATTCTTCTTCAAGTGCAGATCAGGCTACATCATTGAGAGCAAAGATCAACAAAGTTCCATGCATCTACAAAAGTTTTTTTTTCTTCAAAGTCCTTACATGTTAATACTTTTGCAAATAAAATAAGTCACTGTTATGCGCTAATAAGCAAAATGCCATTCTGTTTACAACTTAATGGAAGAAAAAACCCACCTGTATATAAAGATTGTGTACTTCCTAAAGAATGTTATTTAAAATCATTTAACATTTCCCCCTGCAACTTTAAGACCTAAAAAAAGCACCTGTAAAGTGCCTAAAAAATGCCTCATCTGGAATCCCAGTGTGAAAGCCAAAGTGCTTTCACACTGGGGCACTGCGCTGGCAGGACATCAAAAAAAGTCCTGCAAGCAGCATCTTTGAGGCGCTTTAGGAGTGGTGTATACACCGCCCCTAAAGCGCCCCTGCCCATTGATATCAATGGGCCACTGCAGCACCTGCAAAGCGCCAGAGCGGCGCTTTGCAGGCACTATTAACCCCTTCATCGGCAGCTAGCAAGATTAAAAGTGCCCCGCTAGCTGCCAAAAAGCATCTCAACAGCGACGGCTTTAGCGGTGCTTTACCACTTACACGGCCGCTCTCTCGGTGTGAAAGGGCTCTAACCCTTTTGCTGCCACAGTCTTCACAGTCTTTTTTGCATTTTTTTCTGCACAAGATTAGAAAATCATTTTAGGTCATATAAGATTATATAAACCTTCAAAATATAATATATTTTCTGAAAGCACAGCATAGATTTAAATAGTGGTAGTTCCAATTCTTTTAGTTTATGAAATGAAACATTTTAGTAAAAAAACACACAAAAGTGTTTAGGACACTAAGACACAATAAATTACACAATTTTCAGTAAATATATAAAAGTTGAGGTTCTCTCAAGTAAATAGATGCCCAACATGTCAAACAATGAAATTAAAACGGTAGCAAACTTTAGTACCTTATATTTTCCATAAGTGATGCTTTAAAAATTTCTACAGGTCATCAGTTTAGAGTTACTATGAATAATGGGCCTAGAATTATTTCTCTCACTCTGGCATGTGTGGTGATATGTAACATATTTAGTGCAACCAACGTTTTCATGCGCAGGCCCCCCGGCACATGCTTTTATGTCTGTATGTTCCTGTATGTGGTGATGGCAAAGCTCAAAATGCTCTGGAGGGGCATTTAAATTATTATTTAATTTATACTATTTTTGCTAAACTTTTTTTTATCACATAGGGGACAAAAAGTTATGATTTTTTTTGTTGACAGGTTCTCTTCAATGAGACATCAGGGATCATCTGTCCTCCAGGGAAGCTGATGGAATGTGGATCACATTCCATCAGCTTCTTCCCCAGCCAGAACAACTGCTGCAAAGCCAGCAAAGTGAAACGGGGATCCGGAAGTCACTCTTTACAAGTACCTGCCATGCTAGTCCTAGGTCCTGTTGAGATACAGAATAAACCAAGCCTACCACTATGTTGCAGCCAGTATTTAGGCTGGTCACCAAAGGAGTTGAGAGTGTTCACACAATAAATTATATGAATATCCACTTCAATCATCCAATCGTGTGTAGATGAAATAAGTAAATAGGATTTTTTCTATGAACATTCTCAACTTTTACAACTCCACTAGGAAGGATTCTATACTTATTTAGTCTAATTATATTCATGAATTCAATTGGGACAGCTCTAAAATATAATCTATTTAGCCAATTGTTGAACCCAAAGCAGCATTAGCAGCTCTGGCATGTAGTTACATCAAGTTGTAATGGGCTACTGCTGGTGCATGTGCGCATCATGTATGTTGTCTATTAAGTGGAATTTTCAGGTATTTTAGTATAACATCTGTTACTTCACAGAGAATTTAGCAGTTCCAAGGTTAGTAATTTCAGCGCAGTCTGACATTGTAACCTGTACTTGCACCTTGGTTGTTTGGATATACTATCTCCATTATATTATAAAGTTGTGTTTAAATGAAAGCATAAAATGATGCAAAGTGATACTGTGAGCACAAAGGAGGCATTCACAGGTACCTGCATGTAGCCGTCAATCTCTTCATGAGCACCAAAGGAGCCCTGAAAGGGGTAAAGGGGTAAAATTGGAAAGCTTGGGAAGCAAATGAATGATTTGTTCAAACACCTTAGTGTGCCTGTAATTCAGTGATTTAGTGTTACAATAAATGTAATCCTTGATGTTCCCATCCATTCTGAAGGCTTCCAATCCTCAACACTTTGGAGTTTTTCTAGTTTCAGAGCATATAATTCTGCACAAGTGTGCCCTGCCCTCTAGTTTGTGGCAGCCACCAACACTGGATCAAAATCTTAGCTTCAGTAGGTAATTACTTTCCCAACAGGTCTCCTTTGGTTTTAGCATCAGTAATCACTATTTTTGCAGGCTGAAACAGAAGAATTAGAAAGTTCTTTATTGTTCAGGTAACATGGAATGTTGTCTTCTTTCTTTTGTATAGTGGTCTGTACAGTTGAGGGTAGCTACATAAAGTAGTCAACATGCTGCTTACTATAGTGCAGTCCCGTGTGAGTTTTTTCTAAGTAATCACATGGCACCTGGGCTGGAGCTTTTACAGGAGGATGTTATCATTCACTTGTTCCTATGGCATCATGAAGTCTAAAGTTAGCCCTAAACATGTGATAGGAAATATAATATAAGGAACTTTATTGCATATGATTGGATGTTACGCTTCACTTCATCTCACATCACACTTAAGTAAATTAGACACTGTGATTACATTTTTCTAATTTATTTACCAAACTTTCAAACTTCAGTAGCACAGTGGAAACTGCACAAGTAATAATAAAACTAATTTAGCAAGAAAAAAAAAAACTAATCCAGTTTAGATTTAGTAGTGTTAATCATTTGAATGTGCCGCAGTGAAGGTCATCTCGATGCTCAGGCTTTTTGCCAGCAGACCAGCAAGATATTATTTAATTCCATTAGAATTTTTTTTTCTCTGCAGACCCAGATGAGTAGCACAGCAATCTGCAATGATATGTATATTTAAACTGCCAAGGTTTCTCTTTACCCCCTGCTAAAGTCTGTCTAGTGAGTTTAAGAGAAAGTTGTGCCACGTATAACAAATGTAAAATAATTAGGAGAATGTGCCAGCTTAAAGGTCAGTATGTTGCTGTGGCAAGTCATGCTAATAACAGCTAATAACAGTTATTCTGGTTTACACGGGAGACTTCTTATTTATTTTATTTCCCAGACCTTCTCCAATATTACTTGTAAATTAATCAGTGGATACAAATAGCAGCTATCTCTTTCTCCTGTTGTGCACAGCTTTTGGGCTGACGTATTGAAAGTCACTTTATAGTCAATTTGCATATGCATTCCTAACATAAACTAAATGTTAATAGTTCCCATGACATTTTCATCTAACTGATGGCCAGATTCGAGACACTCCACACACATAGCAACCAAGCAAACTGGAATTTCAGATTTATTAGCACGACAAAAGTTGATTAAGTGTGCATTTTTTATATGACCGCTATATCTCAGATTGCCAAACAGTATTCCCTAGCAGCAATAAAATGGGTTTATACAAACAATGCAAAGGGGGTTTTTAGGAAGAAATAAAATTACTCATTATTTCAAACATAAATTATGAACTAACTGAGAAAACAACTTGACCTTTTAATCTTCTTGAAAACAAACTGTAAATAACTTTAAAAAAAAAATAGTTAAATCATGACTCATTTATATTGAAAATGGGAAAAAAATAGGTAAAATGTTGATAGTATATTTTTACTAGAACCTCATGATGGAATTCAGCAGATTTTATGGTAGTTTATTGTATGCTATACAGCTTTATATTTAAATTTTTCTGAAGTTTTGAACCAGCATAATATGAAATTAAGAAAATAAAATATAATGCTATATTGTGAAGCGTAGGAAAAGATGTCCTTTTTTTAAGTGGGTTTTTTTTAGATCCTTATGTTATAATGCAACAAAATTGAACATGTATTTTTAAAAGAACAGGTATGAAAAAATTTAGGTTATTGAAAATGTCATATAATTATGCATTTAACACATTTTTTATCTTTATGCGTGTATGTAAGCATATGTTTATCCAGCTTTTATTTGCCATGTTACACAACTCTGCCTTATCACTCTTTCCTACCCACTGTTATGGGCTCAACCAGTTATGAGTAAATAATAAAGACTGGTGCAAAGAATAGAAAATAGAGAGCAGTTTCCTGGGGTTACCAATAATATTTTGTCTTTAAATAGAATTAAAGTGGTTCTAAAGCCCCAAGGTTTTTAACCTTAATGTATTCTATGAGCTGGGGCAAGAGCCAAGTCACCCGGTCTGTGTCAATAGGCACGCATGGGTGCCCCCATGGCAAGTGGTTTTCCATGGGGGCAGTCCCCGAATAGGAGGGGCCTGGAGCGTTGGTGGGGAACCCTAGAAAAGGAAGATCAGGTCTGCTCTGTGCAAAACTATCTCACAGAGCAGGTAAGTAAAACATGTTTGTTTTTTTTTTGTTTTTAATGACAGTTTAATGTCAATTTTAAAGTGAAGACCCTCTGTCACATTTATAGATGTCCTAGCTATGAATTCTCTTCACTTTGGAGAGATTTCCCATTTGTTGCTCTAGGACAAGAAGCGAATGGAATTTTTCTCAGTGGGACATATACAGTATAGGAAAAAGGAACATGATAGGGGTTTTACCCTTTCCTACTTTATCCCAAAGTAAAAAAAAAAGAAAAAAAAAAAAAAGATTATGCAAATATTTTAAACTGTGTGGTATTGAAAACCCTTGACTTTTGGGTGTTTTTTTGTAGACCGATATTTCTATATTAGACTTACAGAATCTTTATTCACATAAAAACACCAAATCATTGCAGCTGATGTAGTTTAAAAACATACAAGCTTTGAAAAAATGAATCATTCAGTAAATTACCCTCTACGGCCTTCTTATGTTCATGTTATCACTTCACCTATAATGGATTTGAGGCAGAGTTTAATACATACAGAACACATAGAAAACTGAAATTAGATTGGTTGCTATGAATTATCACATTTTGCACATCAGCATTGCTCCCTTTACTGCCTTACTGAAAAAGCCTGAAAAGTAGTAAAAGCCTATATATTGGATCATTGAACTTTAAATCTGAACCCAAGTCAGCTTAGAGAGAGGGAGGGAGTTCAGGTGAAGGCTATGTGACCAATTTACTAATGCAGTTACTTTTTTTTCCTTGCCTGTGTTTCTTCATCCAGAGTTAAGGAAAGATACAATTTCTGCTTAGTCTGTTAGTATAAAAATCAATGTTTAGTAGATCAGCCTTAGCCACAATCTAACACATTTGTTGAAAATATGCATGCTAGTATTCTAGGAAACTATATAAATAAATAAATACATATTTTTGCTGTATTTGTCTGTTTAGCTGTCTGTTTTTTTCAGTTTCACATCAGTACTATACATTGCAAAGCACAGATACAAATGCAGCCTTGGCAGTTGGCATTAGCTTGCCCAAAGCCACAGCTTTCTCGATAGACCATCTCCATAAACTCTGCAATTCTCTTGAAGCAGTCCCATTTATCCCTATAGAGGATGCTAGCTTATGCCAGGACAGCACAGATGGGATAATAACAAAGAAAAACATCTGATTGGTGGTTGTGGTGTATAAAAAAGTTATGAAAACCACAAGATCTTGCTATTTACATAGTAGACCCATATCACCTCTATAGTGAATACTTGTACACGGAGCATGTTAGCTCTGCGAGTGCTTCAAGGAACACAAGGAAAAAACTGTGGCAGATTGTGTTGTTAGACTTTCAGCATCGACATGCACAGGCCATTTCATCTAGCTTTACATGAAATAATATTGCTCTTAATAAATGAATGATGTTGTTACAATGATGATTACTTCATTCCCCTCTGCTGAGATAATTGGGCACTATGTTTTTTCTTCCCACTCAAATCCAAAAGATATTCCTCACTTTGATTGCTTGTCTTGTATCTAAGCTTGTGGGGTCAGGTATTCAAGTGACATTCAAAGGTAGAATAGGCTCTTCAAATAGATGAACTCCCAGTAGGGCAAGTTAGGGGTCTACAAATAAAAACTCCTAATATTGGAGGAACTTTAGGTAAAGGATTTAGGTATGCAATTAGTAGACTAAAGATGCAGAGTAGAATCAGATTATATTTCCAGAGGGAAAGGGGCAATTATTTTTAACCCTAAGTAACAATATTATCTCTTAGCATTATTTCATGTTAAACTCGCTGATGCCAGGTTCATTTTAATGAAAGGTTGTGGATTACACTTGTCACTGATTTTTCCTCTCTAATTTTTAAATTAATTAGAAAATGGCTACCGGGGATGCAGGAATCATCATGGATAAATCAGAATCTGTAGCCACTAGACAAGTATCTACAACTCTGGTGCCCCATCTTTTTTCTGAGAAAGACTCTAAGAACCATCATACCTTGTGACCGCGATTGCTATTCCATACCATCACACAGGGGTGGTCTCACATTGGCCACTTTGTAAATATAAGGGTATGCTTGAGAATGACTGCAATCTGAAGATAACAATGTCAAGCAGAACTAAAGTTAAACATGAAAAGAAATTGTTTTATTTCAAGAAAGAACTATTGCAAATGATAAATATATGTAATAACATAAATATAACTAAATTGTGTTATACCTGTACTGTGTAAAATTATCCTTTAAAATTCCAGAAAAGTAATTCTGTAAAAAGGGACATAGTTTTGGTAAATACTGTTAACAATAAACATTTTGGCTTTTCTTTACTGTTTTAATTTTTAGAATCACCAGTCAATTCTAGCTATGAGTACAGCCACAGATTATAAAGCTTTAGGTTAATATGTCTGTTCCTACATTTGTTTGGCAGTATGTATATGGTTAATAGAGACACTGAAAAAATACTAGTTGGTTTTCCATGTATGATTAATAACATTCCTGGTGTCTGTATGCGTGTATATCTAAAAAAAATATATATCCAATTAAAGTGTTTGTGCTAAGGAATTTATTACAGATTCCATATGTGTGAAGCAAAATTTTAAAAGTGTTACCTTGCCAGCCATGTGATCATTTAAATCTTCCTGCAAACCTGACAATATATTGAATATCAGAATGTTTTCATTTGTTCCTGTTGTGTGTGGCAAATAATCATGGCCCATGGTACCTACTTGTCTATGGTAGCTGAATGATGTTAGCAGTTCAGTCTGAGAACCTTGCTCTGTAAACTTGTTTTTGCTAAGTATTATTGGACATACTAATTGAAACTGTCAGTAATATAATAGGCCTTTGTAAACTATAATTTATACACAATTAATGATAACTGAGATCTTATGATATTTGACAATGTAATGTGTGCCATTTTACCTTCTGTTATGTTTTTGTTCAAATGTATGCAAGTTAATTTATTTTCCAAAGGGATTATTTTATATAATGTGTATAATGTGTCTAAAAGCTAATTGCACTCATTCATGTATATTTTGTAACTTATAAGATCTGTCCTGCCTTTTGCTTTATCGTATGTAGACTTTTTTCTTACAGATATCATTTCATAAAAGTACGTTACTCTTTCCTAAATGTCACTGTAAAATTAACAATAAAGTCTAATAAGTTGTTTTATAAACTTTGGAGATTTTGTCCTGAATTTACTTGTTAGTCCTATACAGACTATGTTACAAAATGTGTAAAAAAATATAATAAAATGCAGTCACGCAATATTCTTATTTCAAAAAGTAGAACCCCAGCCAAAAAGTTTGGATATGGTAGGAATAGAACCTCTTTCAGATTATACTTGTGTCTTTAAGAACAGATATCTCAGGGACAGGGACACAAACATCAACTATATACACTTTATAATCCAAAAGAGAGAGCGGCACACATGGGTCTTGAGAGGTGGACGCAAAGTGAAGATTTCATTTTGACGTTTCGAGGAGCCCCATTTATTTGGTGACTTTACACTGGGTTCATGTCTGTTTTTGTACTTGTCTCTTAATCTGCATTCCTGGTGCTAAAAGCTGCTCTGCAGCACCCCCTTGTACTTTTTCCTATACACATTACATGTTCACCATGCTCTTCTACTCCAGCTCTGCCTCAGCATGGGTGACCATCTTGCCCAGGCAGCATGATACTCTGTCATGCAGTTTTTTTGTCTCTGACTTTTGTCTTTAGTGCCTGGATTTGGCTCCTTCCTTTATTGATGCCTATTTTGTAACTACTTTTGTTGTTGTTTTTCTGTTCTCCCAAATTTGGACATTTGGCCATGATTGTTTTTAGCTGGAACTTTGACCTTTGCACTTGTTGATATCATCAGATATGGATGATAATGATAGAAGGGGTTTTAGGGTATATATATATATATATATATATATATATATATATATATATATATATATATATATATATATAATATATAAAACACAACATATATATATATATATATATGTTGTGTTGCTTCACTTGTTTGTTGCCCTGAGGAAGACGAGCTTGTGACTCATCGAAACGCTGTTCTCTCTTTTTGGATTATATACATACACACACATACATACAGTTTATATATATATATATATTGGGTAAAGGCAATATATCAATATGTTATGCCTGTTTATAACCAAATTTGTCACTGGGACACGTAGTAAAGGTTCATCTTCCCTACAAAGTCACATACAGCTCTATCCAAACATGTATATTTTAAGTTCTGTTAAGCTGTACCAAGACTGCTATTCATTTTTGGCAAAAATATGGTATAAGTAATTTGTGCTTTGTTTTGTGATGCCAGTATATGTCCTTCAGAATTCATAGGCTTGCCAAACTGATGTGGCCATTGCAAATCCAAAAAATGTATTTGTGCTGTGCACCTGGTTATGTATAATATATAATGAATAGAGAACCATGCCATCTATCTAACAGTGACACCCTTGTTATAGCCTTACATGGCACAAGTTATTGTGACATCTTAACACTTCATCTTTATACCAAGAGTGCTGGGAATTTCTGCATTTATTCTGCACCATCTAAACTGATATAGCATACTGTATATCAGTGGTGATTCATAATAGTGATTTATTAGCATATTATTATTATTCGCAAAAACAAAAAACATTTATCAAGGAGATCCTAAAAGATTATATTAAATATCAAAAATTCTGTGCATGATTCCTGCTGCTTTTCACTCTTTGAGATTGCATGCTGCTGAAGACCGGGAGATATGTTTACTAAGAAATATTGCTGCACCTGCTAAAAATGAAAACTAACATACACCTCTTGCTTATATAGCATTAACATAACTTAAAACTTAAAGCGGTGTTCCACCCCCAAATTATTATTTTTTTTTAAAGTCAGTAGGTACAAACACTGTAGCTGCTGACTTTTAATAAGGACACTTACCTGTCCAGGGAGCCCGCAATGTCGGCCCCCCGAGGCCGATCCATCCATCTGATCGGGTGCAGGTGCCGCCATTCTAATTAAGGGAAACCGGCAGTGGAGCTTTGAGGCTTCACTGCCCGTTTCCTAATGCGCATGCGCAAGTCATGCTGCACTTTGTGCATGGCCGGCTGTCTTCTGGGACACACACAGGTCCCAGAAGACAGCAGGGGGCTCATCGAAGAAGAGGATATGATGTCCTGTGCCATGGACCGGATGGATCGGAAGTATAGGCTGTACTTCATAAAAAGGTAAGTTAGAAGAAAAAAAAAATTTACCAGCCAAAATTGAGGGGGGAGAGATTGTCTTTAGTTTAAGACCACCTCTCAAAATCTGGTTGAACTCCGCTTTAAGACTGTTGCTCGTTCATTAATTTAGGGCATTTTTATAAAATTATAATGCAATGGCATAGTTTCACATAAACTGCCATTTTCAGATGAAAAAAGAAGAGCTGAGAACTGATGGTTCAAATGCCATGTCAGAAAGTTCAATTTCAATTCCACTGAGTGGATCATGTATGTGATTGATAATATGGTTTTGTTAATTTCTTTTAAAAAACTGATTCTTGCAAGTTGGTGCACACATATACTACTAAAATAGTAAGCACTTGTTGAATCTCTTGAATTGCTTATTAAAACTGCATAGTCTATGGTCAGCCATGGTCAGCTTAAAAGGAATTGGAAAAGAAAAGTAACTCAATAACAAATCAGAAGTAAATGTTTATTGTTCTGTCTATTTTAACTGATGAAAAATGGAACATGATTGATTGTTATAGATTTCTACAAACTGTTGCTTTTGTATTATGTAAATGTGTAAAAATTATAGCAGATAGAGTCATCTAAAGTCTAAAAAATTTAAGCTTGCCTACACTAATTGAAATGTGTCTGGGTCAGGTGGGACCAGACACATTTCAATTGGTACATGGCAATCCCCTTGACCAAAGCCAATCATTTGAAGGGACATTTTGGAAAGCCTTTGTCACTTAGTGGCTCTAGCCAATCAGCTGTTCCGTGTATTCTGGCAGCAGCTGAAGAAAAGGCTGCCCCAGGTTGACTTCAGTGATGTTTGCAAAAGTCACAATATTTTAATTCTAGATCTCTGCTAAAACAGGAGTTTAGAATTCTGAGATCTAATTATCAAATGTCCAGTATGTAAGCATGTGGCTGGCACTGAATGCTATATGGAGCTACATTTTTTTCTGAAAAAGGTAAGTTCTAGCCTCTATCAATCATCTCTTCAGGAGCCACTTCACATTCTAAAGCAGATTATCACATGGGGCAAGTACTGTAGTAGGGGAAAGGAACACGTCAACCTGCTTGAGCCACCCTTCAAGCCAACGACAAAAGGAAGTTACTGATGGAGCATGCATGCTGAACGTGGAAATGCAGCAGCAAGCGGATCTGCTGCTATAGTATTGCCGCTGACAATAGGGAAGTCTATAGAAACAGCAGGATCAACCAGGTATTTTCTAATAATAAGAATATATTGTACATTACCAAAAGCTTCTGCAGTCAGAAAGAGAACATACTATTAAAGATAATGACTCAAATAAAAAAATGGGTTTACTGACACTTTAAACAAAACTTTTGTGATAACAATTGAGAAAATGTCTACTTTAAAGTGGTTGTAAATCCACTAACTTAAAAAAAAAAAAAACCTGCAAGACAAAGGCATAATCAGCTAGCTCATTATGAATTACTTACCTTACATCGAAGCCCCGGCAGCGGTCCTCGTACACTAGTCCAGCCAGCAACATCGCTCCCGGAGTTACTTCTGGGAAACGCGGGCTCCATCGCTGTGATTGGCTGGAGCCGTGATGACGTCACTCTCGCGCATCACGTGGGAGCCACTGCTAACAGCACACTAACTGAAGTAACGGCACGTACTTGCCATTGCTTCAGTGCGCATGTGCTGATGATGTTGGCACATGCAGATACAGGGGATATCTCTTAAACCGTGCAGGTTTAGGAGATATCCGGGGTAGCTACAGGTAAGCCTTATTATAGGCTTACCTGTAGTAAAAAGTGGTTGTAAAAGGGTTTACAACCACTTTAATAATAAGCCCCATGTGATCATGTGTGTGCACCCAATTGTTTTGATTTCATATGTATGCACATGGTAGGAACAATGTCTGTGTGTGTGTGCATGTTTAAAAATAAGCAAGAGGCATTGGGGTGGATTTACAAAGGCAAATAGACTGTGCACATTACAAATGCAGTTGTATTTTGTAGGTGCAGTTGCACTAATTTTCCCCAGAGCTTAGTGAATTTGGTAAAGCTGAGCTCTATCATCCAATCATTTGCAAGCAAAAACTATTTTTGATGTTCCTTGCACTTGATCTGGATATTCTTTACAAAGTGAAGTTGTACCATATTTACATTTACTAAGAAAAAATAGTGCAACTGCACTTGCAAAGTGTACAGTCTATTTTCCTTTAGTAAATCCAACCCAAAATCACTAGAAATGTAATCTTAATTAGTGTTTAGGTAAAAGCCTAATATACTAGTTTTAGTTTTGTTATGCCTTGACTTGACATAGAGGTGTGTAATTAATCAGTAACAAGTATCTTTTATTCTTTAGATGCAAAGTAAATACACACTGTCAACGCTTTATTATAATTTCTTCTAATTAAAGCATGAATTGGTTTAACCTTTAATTAAAACATATATCCACAGCAAATTAATGAATGCAGTCTGAGATGTATTGCATTTTAAAATTTAACATGAAAGTGACAGTGCAATCACTGTAACAGAAGGTCTGGGCTGACATGTGACAGACAGACAGACACACACACGCACACACACACATATATATATTTATATATATATAAATATATATATATAACTATATACTGTTTATATACAGTACATGACATTTATTGGTAATAACTGATATTTAATTATCCCTATATGTAATGTAACTTATTGATAGAAAACATTATGAGACATTTTTCACCTGTTCATCCTATTTTTTATTGTCCTCAAATATCTGTGTGGACTTAGAAAACTCTTTCTTACAAAGGTTTTACTTTCTATGCACTAATTCTAATTTACAATTGTACTGCCTGAATTCAAATAAATGAATCAGTAGAAATGCCAGTTATGATCTGATTTCCCAGGTGCAAATAAAATAGTTAAAAAGTCACACAAAATTGAGTGAACATATAGCAAAATTCAGCACTGGTAATAAAGTCTGCATTACTGACATTCTCAAACTGCTAGTACAATAATGGTTTGCAATGTTGGATTCACTCGTTCCCATTTATGTTTGCATTATGTTTATTTATGGAGTCAGCAATCATGCTTTTTTTGTGCTGTCAATCTCATCAATAGGCCCTATAATGCAAGTTCAAATATAAATAAATAGAAAAAGCATGTAAATGAATTTACCATTTGTGTACTAGCACTATTTCAAACACTGGCCAATGTTTGTGTATGTGTGTTGATGTGCATTAGAGCATGCTAAAAAGTGTAAATTAGCCTTAATTTATTATAAAGTTAGTATTGTGGATATACAGGCATACCCCACTTTTAAGTACACAATGGGGTTTATTTACTAAAGCTGGATAGTGCAAAATCAGTCTCACTTCTGCATAGAAACCAATGAGCTTCCATTTTTCATTACCAAAGCTTAATTGAACAAGCCGAGGTTAGAAGCTTATTGGTTTCTATGCAGAAGTGAGCTTGATTTTGCACTTTCCAGCTTTAGTAAATAAACCCCATTGTGTAGTTAAAAGTGGGGTATGCCTGTATTATGGTTCAGCAGACCCATATTCACAAGTCAGATGAATAAACATTTACACAAGATGCGCCCCAAGTCTGCAGATTTCAGTGGTACAGGGGAGGGGGAGAGACAAGGGGGAGGGGGGGGGGTAGAGGCTACCAAGGAGAAGGGAAGCCTATGATATGCACTTGGTCTTTTGTGATGTGATCTTTTTGCAATAACAGTTTTGGACAACATCTGATGATTCATGGTGTGCAGGCAAATATGTTTGCAGCTGGCAGTTGCTACTGAAGAGCCTATGTCCAGAAATGTGTGCAATGGGGATATGGACAATACAAAGAGATATGATCAGAATATTCAAATATCTAAATAGTGTCTGTAGCATTGAGAGGTAACGATTCAGTCTCAGGTCACTTATAAGTCACATACACACTCACTAGCACAGGTTGATCTGGATGGACTGGTGTCTTTATTGAACTTTACCAACTATGTAACTATGCTTCTCAAAATGGAACAAGCCATGGTGGTAATCCTGTACTCATAAGCCCAGTTGTAGATGTGGGAATAGAACAAGTGAGGTATGGCGCAGGCAAGGGGACGTACTATCTGCAGGCATAGACCCTAAATACTTGGTGGTGCTGCTCCAGGTTGAGGTGTAGAGCCCCATTGGCACTAAGGATAGCAGTGATACCAGCAAAAGAAAAACTCATCACGGGAGCAATGAACATTTAAGCATGAAACCGTCAATTACCAGCCTATAGCCACCATAGGTCCTAGTATGGATGTATACATGTGAAAGCCTCAGTCAATGCTGCTTCTCAGGCCACGCCCTTTGATGTAGGTCTATGATTAAGCCCGGTGGGTGGGGTGAAACATGTCAGGGGGCCTGGCCCATGGTGGGCATTGACTGAGGCTTTTACATTTATACATCCATACTAGGACCAGCTATGGTGAGCAGCGGTTTCATGCTTATATCTGCAGGCATAGGTGTTCCTGGCAAAACATGGAGATAGAAGGTTAGGAGCACTGATCAGTTGGGGTCCCAAAACCGAGATTTATGAGGCAGATGTTGAGTTCAGTACAGGTAATGTCTTTAAAATGCTTCCTCTGGGGGTTAAGCATTAGTCTAAAGGGGAATGCCCATCTATACTGCATGTGGTGAGACTGTAATACTTGCAGTTAGAGTCCTATATCTGGCTGTTTAGTGACGGTTGACTAGGCCAGGTCTGCATACATTTGGTAGGTATGTCCTTGAAGATACAGAATGTGAGCTTACCTGGCTGCCTTTAACATATTTTCCTTGAAAAAAAATAAATTTAGTGACCACATTCCTGGGAGGGCTATCTCATTATCTGAGGGTAGTAGCTCTGCGACTTTGGTCCTATTTGAGGTGTTTGGCTGAAATGTCAGGGACCGGTTTTTGGAGAAACACTAGGATAGAACCTTGAAAATCAGTGATATTTTTAAGTAGGCCTCAGTGCTGTGGCAAGCATGGTTCTTAGCATCCTCCAGTTGAGAAAAGAAAAAAGGTTTTTGGTTCAGTCTGTAGGCTTTCAAGGTCACTTCCATGGCTGACCAGCATAATAGTGGTGTCATCCATCTAGTTCTCTAAGAGGATCAAGCACTGGTCTAGCTCTTAAATCCCCTTGAGAAAGTCAGGGGAGGGTTTGAAGAAAACAGCCGGGAACTTATCATGAACAACATTAAGTCAAAAAGTGTCTGATTCAGTATCTCATAGCCTTAGCGCAAACTGTTCCCGAGTGACTCATTGGAGTCTGCTAGAAAATTGCTGGCAGAGCTGTCACCATTGGTAAGTAATCAAAGAGATTTCAAGTCAGCTTGCTACTATATTTTTAATTTTTGCGGTTGACTCACGGTCCAGTTATGATCCCTTGATATTGCAATGCTTTTGGGAGAAGGTTGGGAGGAGATCAGCCAAAGTTTGGCTGGGATGGTCAGAATGTCCGTGATGTGGGGCTATGAACGAATGCGGTTCCATTCAGGTTTGTCATGTGCATGTGCCCCCTTTCTTTCGATTTTTCTAAATTAGCACAATAACATCCTTTCCTATGTCAAGTACTTTACATTCTCACATACAGAGAATCAGAATGTAGATTTTACTCTTGATGACAAGTTAGGGAGAATAACTAAGGATGTAAAGGGTTGTCACATCTTTAAATAGAAGAGACAGTAAACAAGTAAGCAATTTACATTATTAATACAATATAGCATCGTTTGGCTGAACAAATTTTCTTTAGTTATAGCCAAGGAATGTTAGAAGAATCAGTCATGTGTGTCCTTGAGATTGCAGTTATGATGCAGTCTAAAACTCTACATTATCCTACAACACATTTCTCAAAGGAGCTACTGACTAGCCATTGGAGCGTATATTTCATTTCTGTTGAATGACAGAATTTCTTGGGCCTGTGGAGGTGTTTATTCAAAAGAAAAAAAAGAGCCTGTCTGCCTTTTATAGCTACAGAATACAATATATGTAGAAAGCAAAATGCACTGCTAGCATTAAAACATTATGTGTGTATTTTTCCCTGGTGAGTCACAATCATTTTATGCAACTGCATATATACCATCAAAGGAAATTTGTTGATTTAATTTTTTTATGTATATTGCCAGTTGCTAATATAAATGCAAATCGATAATAGACAACATAAGTTATTGTTTATCCTATGGACTTTTGGAAATATCTCCGTCTATCTATCTATCTATCTATCTATCTATCTATCTATCTATCTATCTATCTATCTATCTATCTATCTACATCTATCCATCCAGCCATGGCTTTATTCATATTCTTATTTAAATTACTGTGCTTTAAGATAGATATATGGCATCTCCTTTACTTATATATAACATAGTCCTGCAATTGTTTTACGAAAATCATAACTTCAGTATCATGTCCCAGTGCCCATTCATTCTAACTACCCAGTGATATCGCTGAATAAATAACCCACCATAAAAGAAAATTCATAGCATTGCACAGGTAGTGCAAGCATAGCAATAAAGCTCTGTCTGAATAGTTTGGCTAAAAATGCACCACTAGAGCAGGAGTGCACATACTGGGATTATTAATAGCATTAGTATACAGGATTTATTTAGCATCAACAGTTTGCAAAGTGCTTCACAATATAAAGAGAAATGGTACAATTAAATTACAATTGAATACAAGATGGTTCAGTGGGCCCTGTTTGTGAGAGCTTGTGATGACATCATCAGGCTGCTCCCAGCTACATATTGCCTGTTCATATCTGAATTGGGACCTGTGTTTTTCTGTTGAGCATATAGTTACATAATTGGTGAGGTTGAATAAAGACATCAGTCCAACCAGTTCAACCTATGTGGATGTAGATGTAGGAGTGTGTATATATCTATGTCCCATACCCCTGGATAGCCCATATCCCATACCCCTGTATATTGTGTTTGCTAATGGCGCGTACACACGAGTGGAATGTCCGACAGAAAAAGTCAGACGGGAGTTTTTCATTGTATATTCCGATCGTGTGTATGCCTCATCAGACTTTTTCCATCGAAAATTCTGACGAACCTAGAAAGAGAACATGTTCTAAATATTTCAGACGGAACCAATACCTTTCGGGAAAACTGCTCGTCTGTATGCTGTTCATATCAAAAACGACGCATGCTCTGAAGCAAGTACGAGACGGAAGCTATTGGCTACTGGCTATTGAACTTCCTTTTTCTGGTCAAGTCGTACATGTTGTACGTCACCACGTTCTTGACGGTCGGACTTTGGTGTGATCGTGTGTACGCAAGACAGTTTCAGTGGAATTCTGTCGGAACTCCGGCGCAAAAACCCTTAGAGTTTATTCTGACGGGAAAACTGGTTGTGTGTACAGGGCATAAGATGCCTATCTAAGAGTTTTTTGAAATTATCAACACTCCATGCTGACACCACCTGTTGTGGAAGGGAATGGAAATGGCTTTTGACTATCTTCAGTTTAGGTTAAAGAGGTCAGAAATCTGTTCCATATACAAGAATAGAACACAGGTACTCCCTATTCTTCACCATGAGTGTGGCTGTGATTTTTCTTCTGTTTATTTTCCATTTCAAAGTGTTTCCAGATAATGAATCTCATATATTTTCCAGGTTCAGGTAGCTTAAACAACTATTTTATGTCTAAACATTGATCTAAAAATATGCTTAGGATAGTGACAATTTTAAGGCCTCGTGCACACTTGCTTCTGGTGTTTTTTTCTGCAGCCAGTAAAGTCCCCAGCATGTTATCTTAAGTGTCCACATTGTCTGTTATCAGCATTTTTTGTCAGGGGCATTTTCTGGCTGGCAAAAACCCCCAGAACTAGTGGGTTTTAAGTGGAGTTTATAAGCTGTAAAAACGCTCTAAAACTGATAAAAGCCTAAAAACTATGAACAATAAAATAAACCATAATAAACAATAAAAAAAAAAACAAAAACACTGAAAAACATAGCTATTCAGCGTTTATCCATGTTTTTGAGCCATAAACTTTTGTGGGAGTATAGTTTTACTAAAAAAAGCTACAGCTAAATAACTGAAAAACGCAAAAAGATAAAAAAGAAACTGCAAAAACGCTGTAAAACTCATTCTACAGCTACACCTTTCTACAGCTTACACTACTGGCATTTTCATAACGTCCAGTGTGCATGAGGCCTTAGACTTTAAAACATGAAAAGTGAGAGAAAAGAAAGGAAAAAGAAAGGAAGAAAAGGTCTTTGCAATACATTTAACCTGTAATAAGGATAACATCTGACTTGGCACTTGAGAAGGACAGCATTTTTGTTATGTTCATTATTTAAGCATCCATAGGGGGGAACTATAGGTGCACAAAAACCTCATGCAGAGAAGAAGATGAAAACATCAGAAAGGGACAAAAAGGAGTCATTACATTCATTATTGCTGAGTTTGTCATGTAGCTCTTGTTTTATGACCAATAACTCTCTAGAAGTATTTCTGCATTGTTTTGTAAAGAATAACTTCACAGCTGGGAGCTCTGTGCATTCCAAATCACCTTACGTTTACATACATCAAACTGAATACATTAAGCTTTTTCAGCTGGGTCCCAGGCAGTATGTTATCCATAGTTCACCATTTCCATTAACAGATAATTTTCTTGTAACAGTGTTTGAGTTGCCTATAAATTAAGTGTGTTGTCATCAAAAATGGTGTCCCTACATAAAGCAAGCAGTAGCCACCATGAGCACAGAAGGCTATATTTTCCACTTGGAAAAAAGCCTTTAGAATAAGTAAAAAAGTGACATTACACTATGAATATGAAACAGTTGTCAGCCCTTCTGTTAATCTGCTAATAAAATATTTATAAAAAAAGTGACATTACGCATTGGTGATGATTAACTAAAGGTTCATGGGTACTCTAAATATTCATTTTAAAAAGTCAATATTAATAAATGGGATGAAACTGTGTTTACTTTGAATGCCCATTCAGATGTAAGAAAAACAAACAAAACAAAAAACAAAAACACACACAAAAAAAGAGAGATTGTTTTCTAGCACATGATTCCATATTTAAAGTGAGCACAGCTTCACCTGATTTTCTAATAATCATTTTGCAAAGTGATTATTGATGTTGGTAAATGAACAACCTCTACTACATTAGTAACTCAACCCTACTGATGCAAAACTGATGCAAACGTTGATTGTGCTATTAGTTGTTTTGCAGGCCAACAGATTATATATAACAGAACATTAATACATCATATAGGAGGCTTAACCAGCATGTAAAATGAGATGTTCTGATTGATGAAAATTCTTAAATGGCCACATCCTGATTCTTTCATCCCATAAAACCTTTAACCTCCCTGGCGGTATGATTATTTCAGATTTTAGGTGCTGAAAGCGGTACCATTATTTTGCACAAAAATTTGGCGTTTTATATTGTAGGCCTGTAATTCTTAGGAAAAGTTCACTTAAATCTCTCCAAACAAGAGTCTAGTAGACATCCCGGGTATGATAAAGTTTGAAAAATGAAATAAAAAATTATAATATAACAAATAACTATAAATAATTATAACAAATAATAATATAATAATAATAATAATGATTCAATAATGTAATCCAATCAAAAACAGTGAAATTTGCTCAGCAGAATTGTCGCTTTCGTTATTTTTAGTGTTTGATGATGGATCTCCCCACAAATCACTATCACTCAATTCTGCAAGTAATTCTAATTTATTATCGCTGTTTTCTAGCTGTTCTAAAACCACTTTTTATGTAAAGAGACAGTTTTGGTTGCTATGGACAATCTCCAGTTTTCAGGCAGAAAGAACAGTTTTTATAATATAAAACTGCATGCAGGACACTGGACAGACCACTAGGGACAAAGGGGATGTGTAATTATTTGATACAGTACTGTAATCTGTAAGATTACAGTATACTGTATCTATATTGTGTTTTTTACTTTTTGAATTTGCCGCCGAACTCCGTACCCATGCGTCGCAACGCTCGCAGGGAACGGAGCTCGGCACTGTGAATCGAGCGAGACACAGCGGCTCGCCGATCACAGCGGGGAGACATCGCAGGATCCAGGGGACAAGGTAAGTAAACTCTTCCTGGATCCTGCGATGCAATCCCGAGTCTGCCTCGGGGATACCGCTTTTGGTATGAAAAATCCACCCCGAGCCAGACTCGGGAATACCGCCAGGGGGGTTAAAAGGATTTATGGAGAGCAGTGTTAATTTAGTTGACTAAAACGGCTAAAACATTTTAGTCGACTAAATGAATACTATTTTAGTCAACTAAAATACGACTAAAACAATTGAGATGCAAAAATACAACTAAAACTAAAATGGCATTTTAGTCAAAAGACTAAAATGGGACTAAAACTAAAATGCCATTTTAGTCAAGTGACTGAGACTAAAACTAAATTGAAATTTGACTTCAAAATTATCAGTGGTTTGTAGTGCATGTTCATACCTCAATACCATAAATAATAACATGTTCGATTTTTCACTCCAACAGTGTATAATGAGTTTGGAAATTGTAGAGAAATGTTAACTAATGCATCACAATTGAATTACACCCATATGATTTTAGTCGACTAAAATGTGCTGGAGAATTTAGTCAACTAAAACGTAGGACATTTTAGTAGACTAAAATATACTGGAGATTAAGTCGACTAAATACGACTAAAACTAAAACAATTGCAGAAGACTAAAATGGGACTAAAACTAAAATGCCATTTTAGTCCTAAGACTAAAACTAAAACTAAATCGAAATTTGCTGCCAAAATTAACACTGCTGGAGAGTTTGTTGTTCAAAAGTACTTTATCAACAGTCTATGTCATGTGCATTGTGGATATATCACATTAATAGAGATTGAAAGAAGTATATTGTTTTTAATCAAGCAGACCTGATCAAAGATTAACAAGATTAAGACATTTTGATAAGCTTATCTACATTTAGCTTTCATTTAGTTGAGCGAACATCTGACACTTGGCCACTTTCAAATTTACAGAATCATATGAACATATTGGCCTGTTCCTGCTGACTTTAGCTATTTAACAGCATGTCGATTTCTTGTCTGACAAATGCCAGTTCTTTTCTACTATTTATTGGCAAACATAAGTTTTGTGAAATTATCATTTTACATAGACCAATTTTAGTTGCCTCGGGCCTCAAACATAAGAAGCTTTTTCCATGCTTGAGCATTATTTATTTTAGAGGTGGTACAGAATGCATTCATTTTTCATTTAAAGAGGAACTTAGCTCCCCTTGTTTCCTCTCTTACCTTTTTTTTGCTGGTCTACGCACAAAAAACATACTGACAAACCCAGCGATCAAGTGGTGTTCTGTAGGGGTCTGCCACTTTGCTGCTGCACAGCCAGTCCAGTGCCACCATACTATTCTCTCATGTCATGTGCAGTGCCGGAACAAGGTCATCCAGTGCCCAGGTCAAACATGCCAAACTGTGCCCCCCAAGGTTGTGCATGGGTTTAATGCTCATTAATGCCCAGTACGTATGGTGAGAACATTGGATGAAAACAAGTGCATTTGGAGCTATTGTCTGATAATCTGATCATTAGTACACAGCAAAATCTGTGCATGCTTGGAAATGAAAGAATACATTACAATACATAATTTCTGAAGTTGCATTCTATCTAATGAGAATTTTTGTAACTTTAGTAACCTATTTGTTTTCCATATGAGACCAGCATGGAAAAAAAATGTTCTCATTGTGTGTATGGGCCTTTTATTCTAGGAGCAGAGGATTAGGGTAAAACCACCTAAACTGGCACACATGCATAGACTTCTTTTTGCATGTCAGGAGATTGGGGCTGGCTCTCTATGGAGCCAGTTCACACAGCTCCGGGATGCCTGCGGAGCAAATTGCACAGGGGTCCTGTGCGTCTTCTGGTCCGTTTCAGGTTCAAATTTATCCAAAAATTAAGACTGAAATCAGACCTGAAAAGGAGAACAGGGACGTATCGGACCCCTGCTGTGAACAGCTGCACACAGCAGTGTGAACCTAGTCTAATAGGGCGTACACACGGTCGGACTTTGTTCGGACATTCCGACAACAAAATCCTAGGATTTTTTCCGACGGATGTTGGCTCAAACTTGTTTTGTCTACACACGGTTGCACAAAGTTGTCAGAAAATCCGATCGTTCTAAACGCGGTGACATAAAACACGTACGTCGGGACTATAAACGGGGCAGTGGCCAATAGCTTTCATCTCTTTATTTATTCTGAGCATGCGTGGCACTTTGTCCATCGGATTTGTGTACACACGATCGGAATTTCCGACAACGGATTTTGTTGTCGGAAAATTTTATCTCCTGCTCTCCAACTTTGTGTGTCGGAAAATCCAATGGAAAATGTCCGATGGAGCCCACACACGGTCGGAATTTCCGACAACACGCTCCGATCGGACATTTTCCATCGGAAAATCCGACCGTGTGTACGGGGCATAACAGATTCATCCATCCACAAAAGACTCTCTGTCAGAATACACTGATCAGCGATGCAGCTGATTAGCTGCAAGCTGCTGTTTGAACAAGATTCCAGCAGTCCCATTCTACAGAATTTGATTTGATAGGGCAGCTTCTAACAGGCAAGGCCAAATATAGATCAAAATTCAGCTGGTCCCTGCTGAACCAAACAAATTTTGATCCGTGTATACCCAGATTTACCTTATTCCTTGCTCCAGTAGGCTCTCCCAGTGCAGTGACTGGTCCTGTGGAGCTCCTGGGTGAATTGTGAGTGGCTGTGGTCACACTCCAGCCTCATTATACCATACAGGGTTAATGTTCCTGTATGGTATGTGATGATGCTGAGGTTTTGGGTGGAGGGAGGAAAGCTCTGCAGCTGGCTGGAGCAAGTGCAAACTTTCCTCCAGCAGTGCAAGGGTGGACTTTTTACTTTGCTGGATTTTGGCTGCATCCCATCACTTGCTGTTCGTGGTCAAATCTTTAGCTGGTTCTCGACCGGCTCATGCAGATATACTGCGGCAAAATGGCTCCACTGAGCGAAATTCCATACGACCTTCCCTTTTTCGGCCACCAGAGGGCACACGCGCGCTTGCTGCATGGCGGGGTACCTGATGCGTGTGGCTGGCGGGCACAATCACCACCGGCCACGCGCGATCACATGCACGAGCGCCAGCATGGGGATTTGTGTGTGTAAACACATAAATCCCTGTGCTGTCAGGGAAGAGGTGCCATATTGTTTGTTCCTACTAAGTATGAAAAACAATATGTCTCCTCTCCTAGTCAGTCCTATCCCCCCACAGTTAGAACACACTGAGGGAACACACAATTAACCCCTTAATCGCCCCTAGTGTTAACCCCGTCCCTGCCAGTTGCATTTACACAGTAATCAGTGCATTTTTATAGCACTGATCGCTGTATAAATGCCAATGGTCCCAAAAAAGTGTTAAAAGTCTCCGATCTGTCTGTCGCAGTGTCGCAGTACTGCTAAAAATCATCAAACGACCGCACAATTTTCAGTTAAAGCGACGCAGTGCCAAATTGTAAAAAGTGCTCTGGTCAGGAAGGGGGTAAAATTTTCCGGGGCAAGTGGTTAAATAGATTAGACATATGCTGGGACTTTTCAGGCGCTACATAGATGTATTCCACATACACACTATGTTTTATTAAAATGCATGATTTTCATTAAGGTACAGTGTGTGTGTGTGCAATACATATGTAGAGCCTGAAAAGTCCCAGTATATTTCTAACCTATTCGTAAACATTTTACTTTCCCTTTAGTAAACCTGCACTGCAAGGGTCAGCACAGGTTTACAGCACAGCATTGCACAATGTGGATAACAGAACAAGTTGGGACTCACAGGAGGAGAAAAGCATTCTGTTATCTGTAACCTCTTATCTTCAGTCTGTGCTAGGAGAGAGGAGAGAGAAAAGCTCAGATGTCTGCTGGGCAGTGATCGGGGCTTCAATGTACTGCTGTCAGCCTGCTTCGCCCACCCGTGCTGGAGCTCTCACTGTCCCAATGTAATCGCCCAGCCTGTCAGGGACCTGTGCCCAGGAGAGTGTCTCTGTTCTTTTCAGCGAAGCCTGCAGCAAGTAAATGCACATTCTCGGCTCTGCTTTTTGGACAGAGACAAAGCATGATGCTCCAGTGTTTTGCGCCCCCTCCCACACTCCGCCCAGGGCAGTGGCCCCTCCCACCCCTTCCTTGTATCGGCCCTGGCCATGTGCACCATATTGTTTTCTCATGTCATTGGGGGGCCAGCTGGCTCTCCTGGGTTCTTTCAGCTGGCCCTCTGTCAGCTGGAAGGCTCCATGATGCATCATAAAGAAAGTCCACTGAAAGAACCAGGAAGAGACAGTCAGCTCCTTGATGATGCAACTTATAATGTACCCAAGATCTCTTTGGATGTGTGTCATGCGTATTTCAGGAGACTGAGAGCATTGAATATGTAATTCTTGCCCGGGCAAGAATCCAGGAAGTGCAGGAAGGGTTCCCTATAAAAGGTATTAAACATTAAATAAATGCAAAATATCCAATTGTTAGAGAGGAGGGGATAGAAGTGGGATAACAGAAAGTGGTTCGAGAGAGTGGAGGTCCGTTTTGAAGGTGGCATGCACAAAAGATCTTCATAAGCCAAACCTGAGAGTTTTGTAATATCCATTGTCATTTACATTGGAAAGTAAATATTTTCAGCTGATCAGTCTTGGTGTCAGAGGGATTTATTGGACCAGTTGAATCTTCCTGAAAAATATCAATTATTCCCCTAAGACAATATGGACATCTGCATTTGCTGAATTCACATAATACTGTTGATTATTGTAAACTACACAACTCAAATATTAAACCCAGCTCAGATATGCACACGTTCTGTTTTTAATATTGTGCACACAGCCATCAAGGTCTAAAATCAGTTCAGAATGGCTCCCCAGAGTACCTTATGCCAATATATAAATATGTGCATATGGTATCAAACTGATTAGTCTAAATGTGCATTGCAGAACTACACACTACTTTAAATAATTTAATACTTGGTTAATTTGAAAAATTTCAGTTAAAATAACATCAATTAATGTAAAATAGAAGTGTTAAATATAAAAATTGTGACTATATAAGAATAACAATGAGTAAACGTATAGCTGTTTATATGTTAGTAAAAGAATCATATATTCCTAAAGATCATAAAAATCATAAATTCCCAATCCATATTTTTTAAACAGCAATCAGTGCAGTTTTTTGAATCCATAGAAGTTTGTCCATGAACCTTTTATGCTGCTCCATTGACCTACTTTGAAATATATTATATAGCTAGTTGTGTGAGCACACATCTATCTTTGTAGATGTTGCTGTGTTTCTACTAATATCAGCAAATAGGCCATTGATTTTAATTATGCGAAAGCATCACTCTCAACCCCTCCCCATTTCCCTATCAACAGAAATCCAAATGCAGAATTATATCAGTTAATTGAAGCAGTGCACTAAGTGAAAGCAAATAATTCTTGCATTAAGATTTGTTTTACTCATATAAATCCCTTTAGCAAACATATCCACCTGTTCCCAGAATCATTCACAAAGACCCCTTTTAATCACTGATCTATGCAATCTAAAAGTGTTTGCTGCTATCTAACAGAGTTTAACATACATCAAATTATCCACATAGACAAGCTGCTTCCACATTCCGGCAAGAATAGTGAAACACACAGGGTAATTTACTGAAAATTAGATCATTGACATAAAATAATAATGAAAATAATAAAAATAATGATATTAATAGTTAATATTTCCTTACTAAACTTTGCGTAAGGCATTCAAGATCTTTCTGCCTGCTCATTTTTATTTTCTTGCACCTCTATTCATCTTTTATCTCTTTGATGAATGGAGGTTAGTGCAAGCCACTTGCATGTCAGCAGAGGTCCACATGTGGGTGGGCCAATAATTCATTTTTATAAAAATGTGCAGACTTGCACTTACATGCAATGCCCCTTGAACTAACCCTTGTTAATCATGAAGAATAAACTATGGCAGTCAAAGTCATTGTTGTTCAGCAGAGGTAAACATCTCATACTGCAACCCAAAAAAAATAGTAAACAGATATGCTGGTAGGGGGCAAACATATATAATTCCTATACAGTTACAGTATATATTTTTTTATCATACCATGTCAAAAGCAGACACCTGTGTCATTAGCCATAGATATATGGCTTTTGACACATTCATTTTTAATTGTTCTTTGTCTATACATGGTAAGAGTATAACTGTAACACTGCATTGTATGGGAGAAAACCTAACAAAAAAGCAAAGAAAATAGAATAATAGTTAGGTTGTAGGTAATAAAGACAGCAACCTTTTAGAATATAATTTAAATGTAATCTAGTCAAAACTCATGATGGTATTGCTGCCTGGATCCCTGTTGGAGAGTGGAGAATTTTCACTTACCCTTTCAGTGATCCCTAACACAAATGAAAAAAAAAAACTTATAGAGATTATAGCCCTTCCCTATTGTTGCTTTAAAATGCTTTTTTTATTTATTTTTTTTATAGAAAGTTATACTGGAGTTCAACTTTACCAAAATAGCACACATTATTTTATTGTTTGCATGGTCTATGTTATTGCTCATCAAAATGAGTGAAGGTTGGGCTTTTTTCTTCCAAAGTTTAGAAAGAAAGAGACATGAAATCAAATTGTTTGGCCTAAGTAACAGTTCTACTTTTTTGCTTGAGTTTTTATTGATTGACACCAATACAGCCCTATCTGGACTCCTCCTGTACACATTCTGTATTATATTTAGCCTTTAAAATGTACAACTAAAGTTATGTGCTCCTTAATATATTACCAGTATGCTAGCAATTGATAAGAAACTGCACAACAAAGCTATTTGTTATAGCCCACTTCTATATCAAGCATATAGGGCACCCAATGTTCATTTTTAATATTCATTAGAAACCCTTCATTACATTGTTTTTTAAATATTGCAACCACTTAAAATATAATACAGAAAGAGACTACTAAATTTACATCCAACGTGTGGTTGCTATTGTATCTGTTTACTAGGTTAAGTGTATATGTGCGCACTCTCTATACTCACTATAGGAGTATTTACATATGCACAGTTAGAAGTAGTTCAAACTGCAATATACATTTATAGATAGGGATATATAAAAAAAAAAAAAAAAAAATATATATATATATATATATATATATATATATATATATATATATATATATATATAGGGGCAAAATAGTATTTAGTCAGCCACCAATTGTGCAAGTGCTCCCACTTAAAAAGATGAGGCCTGTAATTGTCATCATAGGTACACCTTAACTATGAGAGACAAAATGTGTAAAAACAAATCAAGACAATCACATTGTCTGATTTTTGAAAGAATTTATTTGCAAATTATGGTGGAAAATAAGTATTTGGTCACCTACAAACAAGCAAGATTTCTGGCTCTCACAGACCTGTATCTTCTTATTTATGAGGCTCCTCTGTCCTCCACTTATTACCTGTATTAATGGCACCTGTTTGAACTTGTTATCAGTATATAACACATCTGTCCACTATGTCAAACAGTCACACTCCAAACTCCACTATGGTGAAGGCCAAAGGGCTGTCGAAGGACACCAGAAACAAAATTGTAGACCTGCACCAGGCTGGGAAGACTGAATCTGCAATAGGCAAGCAGCTTGATGTGAAGAAATCAACTGTGGGAGCAATAATTAGAAAATGGAAGACATACAAGACCACTGATAATCTCCCTCGATCTGGGGCTCCATGCAAGATTTCACCCCGTGGGGTCAAAATGATCACAATAACGGTGAGCAAAAATCCCAGAACCACACAGGGGGACCTAGTGAATGACCTGCAGAGAGCTGGGACTAACGTAACAAAGGCTACCATCAGTAATACACTATGCCGCCAGGGACTCAGATCCTGCAGTGCCAGACGTGCCCCCCTGCTTAAACCAGTACATGTCCGGGCCCATCTGAGGTTTGCTAGAGAGCATTTGGATGATCCAGAAGAGGATTAGGAGAATGTCATATGGTCAGATGAAACCAAAGTAGAACTGTTTGGTAGAAACACAACTCATCGTGTTCGGAGGAGAGAGAATGCTGAGTTACAACCAAAGAACACCATACCTACTGTGAAGCATGGAGGTGGCAACATAATGCTTTGGGTCTGTTTCTCTGCAAAGGGAACAGGACGACTGATCCGTGTACATGAAAGAATGAATGGGGCCATGTATCGAGATTTTGAGTGCAAACCTCCTCCCATCAGCATGGGCATTGAAGATGAAACGTGGCTGAGTCTTTCAGCATGACAATGATCCCAAACACACTGCCCGGGCAACAAAGGAGTGGTTTCTTAAGAAGCATTTCAAGGTCCAGTAGTGGCCTAGCCAGTCTCCAGATCTCAACCCCATAGAAAACCTTTGGAGGCAGTTGAAAGTCTGTGTTGCCCTGCAACAGCCCCAAAACATCACTGCTCTAGAGGAGATCTGCATGGAGAAATGGGCCAACATACCAGCAACAGTGTGTGACAACCTTGTGCAGCCTTACAGAAAACGTTTGACCTCTGTCATTGCCAACAAAGGACATATAACAAAGTATTGAGATATAATTTTGATATTGACCAAATACTTATTTTCCGCCATAATTTGCAAATAAATCCTTTCAAACATCAGACAATGTGATTGTCTGGATTTTTTTCCACATTTTGTCTCTCATAGTTGAGGTATACCTATGAGGACAATTACAGGCCTCTTTCATCTTTTTAAGTGGGAGAATTTGCACAAAATACTTTTTTGTCCCACTGTGTATATATATATATATATATATATATATATATATATATATATACAGTATCTCACAAAAGTGAGTACATCCCTCACATTTTTTGTAAATATTTTATTATATCTTTTCATGTGACAACACTGAAATTACACTTTGCTACAATGTAAAGTAGTGAGTGTACAGCTTGTATAACAATATAAATTTGCTGTCCCCTCAAAACAACTCAACACACAGCCATTAATGTCTAAACGTGGGCCCAATTAGCCATTTTTCCTCCCCGGTGTCATATGACTCATTAGTGTTACAAGGTTTCAGGTGTGAATGGGAAGCAGGTGTGGTAAATTTGGTGTTATCACTCTCACTCTCTCATATTGGTCACTGGAAGTTCAACATGGCACCTCATGGCAAATAACTCCCTGAGTATCTAAAAAAAAAATTATTGCTCTATGTAAAGACGGCCTAGGCTATAAAAAGATTGCCTAGAAACAGCATGCAGCATAGTGGCTAAGACCATACAGCAGTTTAACAGCACAGGTTCCACTCAGAACAGGCCTCGCCATGGTCGACCAAAGAAGAATGCACATGCTCAGCGTCATATCCAAAGGTTGTCTTTTTGAAATAGACATATGAGTGCTGCCAGCATTGCTGCAGAGGTTGAAGGGGTGGGGGGTCAGACTGTCAGTGCTCAGACCATACGCCGCCCACTGCATCAAATTGGTCTGCATGGCTGTCATTTTAGAAGGAAGCCTATTCTAAAGAGGATGCACAAGAAAGCCCGCAAACAGTTTGCTGAAGACAAGCAGACTAAGGTCATGTATTATTCGAACATGTCCTGTGGTCTGATGAGACCAAGATAAACTTATTTGGTTCAGATGTTGTCAAGCATGTGGTGGCAACCAGGTGAGGAGTACAAAGACAAGTGTGTCTTGCCTACAGTCAAGCATGGTGGTGGGGGTGCATGAGTGCTGCATGAGTGCTGCTGGCACTGGAGAGCTACATTTCATTGAGGAAACCATTAACGCCAACATGTGCTGTGACATACTGAAGCAGAGCATGATCCCCTCCCTTCAGAGACTGGGCTGCAAGGCAGTATTCCAACATGATAACGACCCCTTACACACCTCCAAGACGACCACTGCCTTGCTAAAGAAGCTGAGTAAAGGTGATGGACTGTCCAACCATGTCTCCAGACCTAAACCCCATTGAGCATCTGTGAGGCATCCTCAAATGTGGAGGAGCGCAAGGTCTTTAACATCCACCAACTCCATGATGTTGTCATGGAGGAGTGGTAGAGGACTCCAGTGGCAACCTGTGAAGCTCTGGTGAACTCCATGCCCAAGAGGGTTAAGACAGTACTGGAAAATAATGGTGATCACACAAAATATTGACACTTTGGGCCCAATTTGGAAATTTTCACTTAGGGGTGTACTCACTTTTGTTGCCAGCGGTTTAGACTTTAATGGCTGTGTGTTGAGTTATTTTGAGGGGACAGCTAATTTACACTGTTGTACAAGCTGTACACTCACTACTTTACATTGTAGCAAAGTGTAATTTCTTTAGTGTTGTCACATGAAAAGATATAATAAAATATTTATTTAAAATATATATATATATATATATATATATATATATATATATATATATATATATATATATATATATATATATATATATATATATATATATGGGCTTTCTTGTGCATCATCTTTAGAAGAGGCTTCCTTCTGGGACGACAGCCATGCATACGTCGAGACAATCTCTGGATATGACGCTGAGCAGCTGCACTCAACTTCTTTGGTCAACCATGGTGAGGCCTGTTCTGAGTGGAACCTGTCCTATTAAACCACTGTATGGTCTTGGCCAATGTGCTGCGGCTCAGTTTCAGGGTCTTGGCAATCTTCTTATAGCCTAGGCCATCTTTATGTAGAGCAACAATTCTGTTTTTCAGATCCTCAGAGAGGTCTTTGCCATGGGGTGCCATGTTGAACTTCCAGTGACCAGTATGGGAGTGAGAGCCAAATTTAACACACCTTCTCCCCATTCACACCTGAGATCTTGTAACACTAATGAGTCACATGACACCGGGGAGGGAAAATGGCTAATTGGGCCCAATTTGGACATTTTCAATTAGGGGTGTACTCACTTTTGTTGCCAGTGGTTTAGACATTAATGGCTGTGTGTTGAGCTATTTTGAGGAAACAGCAAATTTACACTGTTATACAAGCTGTACACTCACTACTTTACATTGTAGCAAGTGTTACATTTGTGAGATACTATATATATATAAATATATATATACAAATTACACACTTAACAGTGTTTAAAATACAATGTATAGTATACATCTGATGGGTTATATGATATTTACAAATTCCACACAAAACCATATTTACAATACAGTACACAGTACAAGTGTGAAGTTAGTTTACCTCTCAGCTTCAGGTCTGGCCATACTGAGTGCTTTTGTGTCCCAGCATGAAGAGAAAAGCATAGCTTGGAAACAGTTCATTCTATCCCCCCATTCCTTTCTGCACAGTGGATACACACTATAAGATTTTTGTTCTTTCAACCCAGCTGGCTAAACACAAAAAAACCCTGAGAAATTACTGTACTAACACTAAAGTGACAATCTTGCCCACTGTGCTATTGTTTTCGACAGGGGGGCTGCTCCCTGGCAGCAAAGCTGATCAGATGCTGGTTTTCCAGCATGGCCATTCGACAAAAGCCAGACTTAGCAGTGGATTCTGTAGAACAGTCAGCTGTTCACACGGGATGAAAGTCATCCGGTTCCTGTCAAACTGACTGTTTTAAGCTGATTTTTGACTGTGTGTACCCAGCTTAAGGTAATGTACCCTAATTGGTCAATATACCTAGTAAATATATATTGGGTGCAGCCTGATTGGGAGATTCTAAGAAGGCTACTATATACAACCTATGTATGAGAGACGTTGAAGAAAAAACAATGGCCAGACCCATAAGTAGAAAAATATATATGGTAACACCTACTGGAAAGATAGAAGTGGTATAATGGAGAAACACACCCAATGGTTTAAATATATTTCCATCTTATTAAATATATATTTCTGATTACAATATTACTTATATCTGTTAATGGAGATTTTACATAAACTCATTATATAACAAAAGCAAGAAAAAAATGTAAAATGATGGCTTGCATAAGGCCACTTTCACACGATCGGGCTGCAAAGATCCGCCTGTCTGTTTTTCAGCTGAATCTGAGCAGCCCACCTATTGACTTGTATGGGCAGGCGGGTTTCAGCAGAGATGTGTCCGCTGACACCCACCTGCCATCCGACCCGACAAGATCTGCTGAAAACAGACGGATGGCGATACGTTCGCCATCCTTCTAGTAGATCGGATGGGATGAAAATGGACATGCTGTCCGTTTTTCATTTGATCTTCCCATAGAGAACAGTGGGGCTCTGACAGGTCTGTCCCTGCACAGTGAGCAGACACGGACCTGTCATCCGTCTGCTCAGCAGGGATCAATGGCGCGATCCCCCGCTGAGCTAGCAGAGTCTGCTGAGCAGATCGGCCCCGTGTGAACGGGGCCTTAGATGCATTATTTGCATCAACACAAAGGAAATTAAAAATAAAACTTGAATGCCATTACATCTATTACTGCTACAATCACAAAAAAGATTAACCCTAAATTCTAGAGTGGTTTCCAAAAAAAGAGGAAAAAAAAAGGAAATCTTTAATTTTAAATGTTATTTTCATATTGAACTCATAATGAGAAACAGCAATAAAATAAGCATGCTTCTTGCTAAAACGAATTTAAATTATTCAAATGAAGTGAAAATCAAAGTTTAAATGACATACATTTTAATAACTAGAATTGTAACAAAGACAATACTGAAGATGTTGTTTCTTCACTTGCCTGCTGTTGCTGCAACAAGACTGTCTTTGATCTCATAAATTTCTCACTGCATTCTTAATATGGACTTCAATTCAGCATTGTCAGTTGAAATGAAGCTTAAAAACATCCACTGAAGCCTGATGCTCCAATCAAGAAAAGAAAATTCTCATTTTTTACAAATGTAATGGAAACAGAATATGGAAGTAGCCACATGTGGGGAAGCACTGTCTGAGGATCAACAGGAGGTAGGCTGGTTAATTGTGACTTTAGAAATTTAGCCGGAGACACAGCAAATGCATACAGAATGTGTATTTGCATGTCATGTGAATATGAACATAAGCCATTTTTTGACACACATTGTTCCCTCTTGTTTCTTTATCCACTTATTCCAATGTTCTGAGATTTTCCATTCCTGAAAAGGTTTTTATCAAAGCCCTTTGCATTATGTCGATGCTACATATAGTACTTTTCCTGGCAGAGCTGCATTAATGAAGGTCATATTTTTCCCCTTTCTTTAGAAGAGAACTTTTTCTAGGTGGTTGTATTTTAGTACTTTAATGAGACTGTTGAAATTGAAGTATGCTATGGTTAATGCGGTGAATTCAGCTGAATGTGAATTGAAGGCCTGAGCACACCTTTACACAAGGAGACAATTAATATTCGGAATGCATAATATGATTCACATAAGAACATAATCACTATTTCAACATTGATTAGTGAAGTTAGAATACGTGGGTATATGTTAATAGAGCAGGTGTCCTTTGTTCATTCTTTGTGCAAAAAAAAGAATGAAAGTGTAATTCTACACAGTATATAAAATCTACATGTATGTACTTATATGTATATATTTATATGTATACCCACACAAAAATAAACATATATATACTATTATATATATTGTATATATACTGTATATATATATATGCTGTATATAATATACAAAACTATAAATAAGTAAGGTGCTCAACACAGCCATTCTGTATCCTTATCTTTGAATAGATCCTGGTAAGCTGTTGGTAAACCTTAAAATGCATACATTTTCCTTTATCTGGACACACACACACATTCAGACTGATTTACGTACATTGGAGCAAAGAATTCTAGAGATAAATTAGGGCTGCAATCCATTACAAACACATTCCTTGTTTTAGTCTTCTACAGAATATAAGAGAAAACTCAATGGTAGGTACTATGACCAACAGCTCCACTTTCGCTGGAACTTTATTTGCTCTGTTTTTTTTTTTAATGTACTCACAAATTTCCCTGCTTAGCAAATCAATGTAAAAATCTGTAAACCTTTATGTAAATTTTGCAAAAAAGATAGAATTTGTCTATAGTTCAGGTTGGGCCAGATTGCTATGTAAGTATTGTTTCATTGTTATATATTGATTTAGAAAATAAGAAAATATCAGTTTGTATTAATATGCATCTCGAAGATGTATCTCAAAGTGGTTACTATAATGCTTTGTGACATAAATAATGCTTATTCATTGTTGCAGTTTTTTTTTACTGGGCCACGCATTTGGCAGGAAACATAATGTATTGTATATAAAGGGGTAGATTTAAGCCCCGTACACACAGGCAGAATGTTGGGAGACATTTGCCAGTTCAACAAATACCAGTCGACATTCTGCCTGTGCATATGTCAGATATGCATGCTGGAAAACCAGCAGCCGTCCGACTCCCAATCAGCGCTCTCAGCCAATGGCAGAGAGCTCTGATTGGAGTGTTCTGGCGGGGGGGGGCGTCCTCTTATCAGAACACAACAGCTCAGCGGGTGAGATAGCTGAACTAACCTTGCATGGTTAGTACAGCGGCACCGACTGGAGCTGACAGTTATTTTTTTGTTCAACCCATGAGGTTGAAGGAAAAAATGAATAGTGTGTACCCGGCTTTACTATAACTGGAGCCCATGGAATTTAGTGAAGTTGTGCATAGTAACCAATTAGCTTCTGACTATAGCCTGTTCAATTAACCCCTTCATGCTGACCTAACGCAAATATGCATCCTTCTGCTTCAAGGGGTTGCACCGGGGTGATGCCTGCAGCTGTTTTTTAGAGCCGACGATTGGCTTTCTTATAATAACAACCAATGCAGCTAATTAGCCACTCGGCTGTTATTGCAAGCAGTGGAAGGGGAACGTCCACCCTCCCGCCGCCTTTTGTGGCTTACCCAGTCTTTCCCATCCCACCGATAGAACCGAGGGACCAGCGCCACATCCACCGGCTGGCCGGAGACCTGAACAAAGCCGGAATTGGCTTTTATTGGGTCTCAGGTCTAGTAACCAGTATTCAAAACAGTCAAACTTAGCGTTTTGAATGATTTTAACCACTTGCCGCCCGCCATATAGCAGAATGACGGCGGCAAAGTGGTTGTGATATCCTGACTGGACATCATATGTTGTGCCCAGGATAACACAGCCGACGCGCGCCCGGCGATCGGAGGTGCTGTGTGTCAGTCTGACAGAGGCTTCTTACCACATGATCAGCTGTGACCAATCGCAGCTGGTCATCTTGTGAAGTGCCGGTAATGGCTTTCCTCAGTTTATGCTGACAGGAAGAACTCATCGGTGGCTCTTCCTGTCAGAGGGTGGGGTCTGTGCTGATTATCAGCACAGCCCCCATCAAAAGGTGCCCATCAGCTGCCAATCAGTGCCCAACACCTGCCAGCCTGTCCCCATAATAAATGCCTGTCAGTGCCCATAACAGTGCCAATCAGCGCCCACAACAGTGCCAATCAGTGCCCCATCAGTAATGCCTGTCAGTGCCCCATCGAAGTGCCAATTAGTGCCACTCAGTAATGCCTGTCAGTATTTCCTCATCAGTGCCACCTATTAGTGCCCATCAGTGATGCCTATCAGTGCCTTCAGTGCCGTCTATCACTGCCCATCAGTTTTTTTTTAATTGTTGTATTTTTTCCTTTATAGCGCAAAAATTAAAAACCGCAGAGGTGATTAAATACCACCAAAAGAAAGCTCTATTTGTGGGAAGAAAATGATACAAATTTAGTTTGGGTACAGTGTTGCATGACCGCGCAATTGTCATTCAAAGTGCGACAGTGCTGCAAGCTAAAAATTGTCCTGGCAGGAAGGAGGGAAAGTGCCTCCATAAAGAGTACATGCCTATTACTGTCACACAAGGGATGTTTACATTCCTTGTGACAGCAATAAAAGTGATAAAAAATAAAAAAAATAAAAAGACAGTGTAAAATAAATATATATATATAAAATAAACACTATATAAAATAAATACTATATATATATATATATATATATATATATATATATATATATATATATATATTTTAAACTGGTTTCCAACCGACTCGCGTACATATACTGCGGCACAATGGCTCCGCTGCGCAAAACCCCGGATATATACAGGGTTCCTTTAAGAGCCGCCAGAGGGCATGTGCGCTGCCGGAGTGGCGTGCGCGCTGCACTGCGGGGGACCCTCGGTGCACGGTGGTGGCCGGTGGTCGCTGTCAGAGGAGAGGAGACATGTTGTTTCTCTCCTACTCAGTCCTATCCCCCTACAGTTAGAACACACTGAGGGAACACACATTTACCTTGATCGCCCTCTAGTGTTAACTCTTCCCTACCAGTGTCATTTACACAGTAATCAGTACATTTTTATAGCACCGATCGCTGTATAAATGTCAGTGGGCCCAAAAACGTGTCAAAGGTGTTCGATCTGTCTCAGCAATATTGCTAAAAATCGCAGATCACCGCCATTACTAGTAAAAAAAAAAAATAATAATAAAAATGCCATAAAAATGACATAAATATTTCCCTTAGTTTGTAGATGCTATAACTTTTGTGCAAACCAATCAATATTCGCTTATTGCAATTTATTTTTACCAAAAAAAAAGAATAAAAAAAAAGAATCTATATTGGCCTAAACTGATGCAAAACTGACCTTGTTTTTGTTTTTTTTTTTTTTTTTTTGGGGATATATATTATAGCATATATAATTTTTTTTCAAAATTATCACTCTTTTTTTGTGTATAGTGCAAAAAATAAAAACCATAGAGGTGATCAAATAGCACCAAAAGAAAGCTCTTTGGGAAAAAAAGGACACAATTTCAGTTTGGGTACAGCATTGCATGACCGCGCAATTACTAGTTAAAGTGACGCAGTGCCAAATTGTAAAAAGTGCTCAGGTCTGGAAGGGGGTAAAACCTTCCGGGGCTTAAGTGGTTAAAACGCCCCATCCATCTGTGCTCGCGTGCAGAAGCAAACATATACGTAAGTCGTGACCGCAAATGTAAACAGTGTTCAAACCACACATATGAGGTATCGCCATGATCATTAGCAATATATAGGAGAGCAATAATTCTAGTACTAGCTCTCCTCTGTAACTCTAAACTGGCAAAAAAATTTTAAAGCATCACCTATGGAGATTTTTATGTACCGTAGTTTGTTGCCATTCCATGAGTGTATGCAATTTAAAAGCATGACATACAGGTATCTATTTAATCAGTGTAACATTCTCTTTCACATTATACAAAAACTTTTGGCTAACTTTACTGTTTTTTTTTTTTTTAATTCATGAAAGTGAAAAAAATTTGCATTTGAAAGACCGCTGCGCAAATACAGTGTGACATAAAATTTTGCAACGATCACCATTTTCATTCTCTAGGATCGCAATAAAACACATCTGGACCTGTGTCTGTTTGGACGTTATTTCCAAATACATTAGTATAAACCACGAAAGCCACAAAAGCCCAACTACAGCTTTACATTGAACATACTGTCAAATATAAAAAAAAATTATCAGTTTTTTTTTTGCTTTCTAGACTGAATGTTATATCTTGTACTACATTTTTTTAATGTCCATGTCATCCAAGTATCAGACACATTCACTTACAGCCTTCACTTTTAGTGAAGTTCTCCTTTACAGCTTCCCCCTTCCCCAACCTCCCCCCTTTCCCAACCTCAGTGTAACCCACAAAGGTAAATTTGTACTGTCAGCTTCATCTTGAGATCTTCACTGTGTGCCCCTTCCCAGTGCCAAACAACCTTTGCTTGGATACAGTCCAAGTGGGCCCTGCACCTACTTCATATTTATACTATAGCTTAATTTCTTCTGATATAAACCAGGAAAAATATGGTAACTGCTAAATAACCTATAACCTAAAGAAACAGCAACTATGTCGTAAGATATATACAGTCTCAAAATATAATAGTAAATAAAGTTGCGCTAATCCACAAATGAAAAATTGTGAGAAATAAAGTGAAAATATGACCAACCAATTAGTGAAAGATCAACTGATAAAATAAAAGTCCCAATAAGAAATAATATGTGATCAAAGTTGAGTGTTATTCCAACAGTGCAGATTGTGGTAAAAAATGTGCAGTACAAAGACCAAAAAGGCCACACCACAAAAGAAGTGACACCTCCACCGCAAGAAATGCCTGCTTAACAGCTGAAGTGGATCTCCTATCACGGGAGGTCTATCTCGCTTGTGGCTATTACCCAGCCAAGGCCTTTGTTTGCTTAGGGAGATGTGTTAATGACCGTCTCACCGTATATCTGCTTCTGGGATCACAGGTACCACAACTGATATGGCTTAATCTTTAGCGGGAAGCCTTTACAGATGTCCTCCGAATAGTCATACTCGTAGAAGTTTCCCAAAAAAGATAAAGGTTTGTCATAGTGTAAAACCATAAAAATGTATTACAAAAAAGTGATGCACTTATATCAAGTTTGCATTAACACGCATGGGAAAATTACAATCCGGCTGGCTTTAGTAATAAACACCTGTCCTTCCAGGATCTACGAAGTGCGTTGACATCAGCACGTCGCTCCACCCAAACGTTTTATAGCAGCACTGGGCAGGGCCACACAATGAAGATCAGCAAAGCCAGACTAAAGGCATGTATTTACCTCATTGGTAAGAAGAAAAGCCGCTCTAGGCGTCTGTACCTGAATATCACCTTCCCTGCCAAAGGGTGCTGGCTCAATACTTATGAGGCATATGAGCAAATTAAGATCCGATTAGCCGCACTCCAAGAAAATTCCTTTTTTGAAGATTCAGTCCATACAAAACCAGGATAAAATACAAACTGCTAACGCGTTTCACACATCTCTAACTGGTGCTTAATCATATTATCATTACCTCTTTGGGTTACACTTTGGGTTACACTGATGATGTAAAGGACAGCATCAATAAAAAACAAGTTGCTGTTAAAGTCATTGTAACATTATGGGTTTGATTTACTAAAGTGCTACAAAATGTTTAGTTAGCAAGGTAATGTTCAATTTGCAAAGTGAATGTTTACTTAGCTTAGTAGATACTAGGAAGTTGTGTTTATGTTATGTTATAAATACCCAATCAGGTGGAAGTGACAAGCTTGAGCGGCCCTCCAGGTGTTCAGGACCTACAATTCCCATCATGCCTAGTCATGTCTGTGAATGTCAGAGTTTTACAATGCCTCATGGGATGTGTAGTTCTGCAACAGCTGGAGGGCCGTAGTTTGAGGATCCCTGGTGTAAGTGAACAAGGTAACTCCCTATGCGTGACAGTCATTAAACCTTATAATACCTGTTACTCAGTGTATACTACTTCATCTTAGATATTAAAGACCCTTGCAAAGTCTGTTATTGCAAACACAATATAAAACCATTTATATTTTTTTCACATCTTAAAAACAAGTGTAAAAAATGCAGTCACCCAGCGTGATCAGAGTTAGTGTTTTTGTCTGGCTTCAGCAGTTTGAGAAAGATTTATTAATTGCTGCACAGCTGTCAGAATAATTCAAAGTAAGGATTAACCACTATAATACCTACAAAAACAGGCATTTCAAATACTGTATACTCAGAAGATAGAAATGACCCAGCACAGTCATTCACAGTGTCTTATAGCTGCCAACACTGGATCACAAAGGTAAAGGTCAGTGACGAGGCTACTAATTATTTAGCGATTCTCTGCCCAAAACTGAATCTTTTGAAATTAATATAATGGTCTGTCTTACAGCTTAATATATTGTTTAATCATTATAATCACCATAAATTAATCTCCAACAGATCAGTAATGTACAGATAGGTATTTCATTTTAGAGCACACGTGTCTGTGCTTGTGCAATACAAAATTGTGGCTGTATTGTGACAAAAATATCTGCCAAAAGGAGATGTGCCTGCCCATGTTAGCTCTAGAGATGCACTGAGGTTGATTTACTTAACCTGGAGGGTGCAAAATCTGGTGCAGTTGTGCTTGGTAGCCAATTAGCTTCAAACTTCAGTTTGTTCAATTAAGCTTTGACAAAATGAAGAAAAAATTGGAAGTTGATTGGTTTCTGTGCAGAGCTGAACCAGATTTTGCACTCTCCAGCTTTAGTAATTCAACCAAAGTGTCTTTTGCAATAGTTGTTGTCTCTGATTCATCAAACCTTATTAGCATTTCTCTCTATGGTGTTGGATTACTAAAGTGTGCATTAAAGTGATATGAGCGCAAGCATCCGAACATGAGCAGGGAATATCTTAGAACAGTGATGGCGAACCTTGGCACCCCAGATGTTTTGGAACTACATTTCCCATGATGCTCAACTACACTGCAGAGTGCATGAGCATCATGGGAAATGTAGTTCCAAAACATCTGGGGTGCCAAGGTTCGCCATCACTGTCTTAGAACAATTGTGCTTTCCCTGTCCATGTTCGGATGTTTGATGTGAACAAAGGCTAACTTTACAAAACTTTAGCTCATTCACACTGTAGTAACCCAGGACTAATAAAGGAATGTATGATTTTGAAAGCTATCCCATTGCCCTTAGGGATCAGGAAAGGTTTTTGGAGAAAATTGGACCAGGCTTTATACATTCTTGCCTCTGGATCAGCTCATCAGCAATGTTTTTATAAATATAAATACAGTTCAGTGTACAATCCCCAGAATTAATTAACTCCTGAGTGCTTGCACATGAGTTATGTCATCTTGGTCTAGCCGATCAAGGTAGCTGGAGATTGTGACCCTAGAAGAAAATTGAGTGAATATATTAGCACTTAGCAGTAGTGATAGAGTGATGGTCAACATATTGCAGTGCTGAAGGGTTCCCTTTAGCAAGTAAGTCTTCCTTATTGTGCAAATATGCCATGTATACTTGCCTTTTTCGACAGCAATCCTGGCTCTTGGAGGCAGATTTTAATTTCGTTTTAGATACCAAGGATTAGGGCTAAAATATATAAATACATTCAAGTTGGTCAGTATGCTGTAGGCTAAATGTTTAGCCTCAGGGCAAGGATTTGGAAAGTCAAAAATCAGTTTTATGTTACATTTTAACGACTGACAAAAAAGAAAGCGTACATGCCACTTTAACCTCCCTGGTGGTATGATTATGTCAGATTTTTGATGCTCAAAGCGGTACAATTGTTTTGCATAAAAATTTGGCGTTTTATATTGTAGGCCTGTAATTCTTAGGAATAACACACTTAAATCTGGCTAAACAAGAGTCTAGTAGACATCCCGGGTATAATAAAGTTTGAAACACAAAATCATAAATTATAATATAAGAAATAACTATAAATAATTATAACAAATAATAATATAATAATAATAAAATGTATTCAATAATGTAATCAAATCAAAAACACTGAAATGTGCTCAGTTGCAGAATTGTCGCTGTCGTTGCTTTCAGTGTTTGATGACGAATTTCCCCACAAATCACTATCGCTCAATTCTGCAAGTGATTCTAATTTATTATCGCTGTTTTCTAAAACCACTTTTGACGTAAAGGGACACTTTTTGATTGCTATGGACATTCTCAAGTTTCCAGGCAGAAAGAACAGTATATATAATATAAAACTGCATGCAGGGCACTGGACAAAGCATTAGGGACAAAAGGGATGTGAAATAATTTGATACAGTAATGTAATCTGTAAGATTACAGTGTACTGTATGTATTGTGTGTTTCTAAATTTTTGAATTTGGCGCCATGCTCCATCCCTGTGTGTCATGACATTCGCAGGAAATGGAGCACTGTGATGAATTTAGCGGAGGACACAGCTCGAACACACAGCGGGGAGCCATCGCAGGATCCCGGGGACAAGGTAAGTAACTTTGCCTAAAACCTGCGATGTGATCCTGAGTGTGGCTCGGGGTTACCGCTTTTGGTACTGAAAATTCACCCGAACCACACTCGGGAATACCACCAGGGTTAAACAAGTTTGGGTTTTTTTTTAGTTTATGACACTGCAAATTAATACTTTGTATCCCTTAAAAGTAAGCTTAAAGAGGAGTTCCACCCAGGGGGTCCATTAAAAAAAAAAAATGAAATACTGCAGCTGCTGACTTTTAATTGGACACTTACCTGTCCCTGGGTCCAGCGATGCGGGGGATCGAAGCCCCGCTCGCCCCCCCCTCCGCTCGTCGGCGCCAGCATTTCAACTGTGGGCGCCGGGCTGTGGCTTCACAGCCTGGCACCCACTGCGCATGCGCGAGCGTCGCCGTGTGCCGTGATTGGCCGCTCAATCACCTTGGACCTGTAATGGGTCCCAGATGATTGACAGGAGGGAGGGAGCAGAGCCTAGCCCTTCCTGTGCCGAGGGGGAAGTGATGTCACCAGCCCAGGCAAAGGAAGAGGCAGACTACGAGGGACCACCTAGCAACAGGCATTTAGAGGTAAGTAAAAAAAAAATATCCAAATTTTTTTGGGGTTTTTTTTTAGAATTTTTCAGGTATTTTTGTTTTTTTGGGTGGAACCCCACTTTAACTTGGCCTTGGCCATTTTAAACTTTCAAAATTCCTGTCTAATTGCAAGTGCCACAAGATATGCACTATTACCTTTATGACCCCATGTGTGTCCTTCAGATTTCGTTTCCAGCCCACTTTGCATTTTGTCCAGTAACTGTGCCCCTAAAGATATGCCAGTTAGGGATGCTAGGCAGGACTTAACCCAGGAGTCCAGCCCCTGTAGCAAATTAATACTATAGCAAGCCATACATACAACCACAAGATGAAGGGGAAAAAATGCTTGATTCCCCCATCAACACAGCTAGTGTTGATGCAGAAATTCCTCCCATTGTGCTATTGTATTCTGACAATAGGAGTTTTCCCATCCGCCAGAATACAATGATCACTGCCAGCGGCTATCACATGAAAAAAAATGACAGGCTGATTGTACTGAAGTCTATTGATGGATCAACTTCAGCACAACCAGCCTGCCCATAGATGGATCCCATCTATGGCCGACCAGAATCAGAGATGCTCACAGTAGGGTTGTCTGGTTATTAATGGTAATAACAAACTGCTTACAAGTTAGATGGGACTTTTTTCATGTTTAAATTGGCTGAGAGTTTTGCTTTAAATTTTAACAATATTTACATTTTTTCAACATTCCTTTCAAATGTCTGCTGTTTAGCAAATTTATTTGGAAATTAGATAAATACTGTAGGCTTTAAAGTATATTACTGTATATACTTGAGTATAAGTCGATCCAAATATAAGCCGAGGCATCTATTTTTACCACAAAAACTGGGAAAACTTATTGACTCAAGTATAAGCCGAGGGTGAGAAATGCAGCAGCTACTGTAAGTGCAAAGAGAGGGTCAACAATGCCCATCTGCAGCTGCATGCCTCCCTGTGTCCATTGCATACTTCCCTGTGTCCATTGCAGCCTCCCTGTGTCCATTGCAGCCTCCCTGTGTCCATTGCAAACTCCCTGTGTCCATTGCATGCCTTCCCTGTGTCCATTGCCCTGTGTCCATGCCTTCCCTGTGTCCATTGCCCTGTGTCCATGCCTTCCCTGTGTCCATTGCCTCCCTGTGGCGATCTGCCTACCTGATCAGCCCGTGTCATGCAGTCAGACGGCGGCCATCCAGTGTACAAAAGCCACGCCTCCTCCTCGTCCTCGTCTGTGATAGGCGGAACACTCAGTTTCCCAGCAGTCAGTGTTCTGCCTATCACGGACTTCCTCTCATCCTCGTTCGTGGGATGAGGACGAGAGTACATTTGTGATAGGTGGAACACTGAACACTGACTCGCTGCTGGGAAACTGAGTGTTCCCCTCTCACGGACGGGGATGAGGAGGAGGCGCGGCTTTTGTACACTGGTTGGTTGCCGTCTGCGCATGACACGGGCTGATCAGGTAAGCAGAGATGGCAGTGACTCGAGTATAAGCTGAGGGGGTCACTTTCAGCACAAAAAAATGTGCTGAAAAACTCAGCTTATACTCGAGTATATATGGTATCTAAAAAAAAAAAGTTTAATTAGATCAATTAATTGTCACATACTTATGACTAAAACACATCTGCTGATTATTTTCTATAAATTAACACATTAATTATTAAAGTAATCATAACACAAACTCATTTGTGTTACATTAACGAAAATTTTTAATCACTGGATAAAGTCTGGTTTTACATGTGTATTTATTTTTGTTTAAATTATTACTTGGATTTTTATAGTAAAATCTGTGCAGAAATGGGAAACAGACCTATCCTTTGGTGCCTTTTTACTTGAGTATTTTACTTGAGTATGCACATTATGAAATATTTACTCAGAACATAAAGGTTTGTTTGAATGGATAAGTAAATTCTAATTCACATATACATGTTCAGATTTAGATATCCCCAATTTGCCCACCTCTAGTTCAAAATGACCCAAGAAACATTCCAATTATTTACCTTTTTATTTTTTTTAATGCATACTGTTTTATTTGTGAAACTTCTAGGTTTATTTGTTTTCAAATTTTAGCATGAATAGCTCTTAAATGAGCTCCGATCTGAGCAACATAATACATTGTTGTAGGTACAGGTTCACTTCATTTAACTTTAGTAAATGACCCCTGAGGTGTCAGTAATTTTAAACTCAAAAGATGTAGAGCCATGAAATATGGCATAGAGTCAAAACACAGAAGTATAGCAATAATGAAGTGGCTGAAACAGAAGAGATTCTTTATTTTATAAAGGTCAAGTCAGAGTTCTGACCTCAGCCCCATTGAATTGCTGTGGTTTAAGTTACAGCAGTTTTTTCTGCATTATTTCTCCAAAAATATACTTTATTGATAAAGCACAGGGCCAAAATATCTGATAACTACTATATACTGTATATATAGTGGTATATATGCTATATACTGCTCTGAACAGCAGCTACAGAAACTGTTTTTACTGAAGTTATTGCCAATTAAATAGTTTCACTAGGATTCACATATGTTTCCATCAATTACCTTGATTGTTAAACCCTTTAATTAAAAAAGCAATAAAGAAAGATAAACTTGTTAATGTTTCTGGTTAAAAGTTGTATTTACTAATTACCGGTATATCTTGTATGAAAATTATAACCCATGTTAGGAGCCACTGATTCAGAAAACCAGAAAAAGGTACATTCTTGTTTTAGATCTTTGGTCTGAAATCACTGTACGGCAGGGTAGCTTTTGTATTTCTTTATATACCTACTTTGTACCATTTATTCTTTCCTCAATTGGTTTGTAAACAGCGGTGCTGTATTAAAACACATTTTGGGATTGATTTACTGTACAATTATTTTTTTTTATTTTTATAGGTCCACTGTGCATTGGCATTTAAAGTAAATACTGTACAGGGCTACCAATGAAAACATACCTACCCTACTCTATAAATGCTCTATTTGTGTGTGATGGTTTTGTTGTTAGTATTATTATTCTTAACATAACTATATAATTTCTAATATTTATGTTGGTTCTCAAATCTTTACAAAATAATACATATGCAACATATAATGCTTTCACCATCACTCAAATATCAATACAACTAGCACATATTCATTTTTGTCATTTATCAAAAATCTTTGTATACCTCTTAAAATTACTAGGAGTTGATGCCAAATATTTTCTTTATGTATATAATAAAAGTCTTACAGGAGAGAAAATGTTCTATTTCCATGGTAATTTAAAAAGGTTGTTGCCATGGATATACTGTAACACTCTTTAATGGGGCTTTTCTGCTTTACGATTTAGTAGGTTTTGATATTTGCAAAGAGACATTTTTTTGTGTTACTTGTAGTAACCTACAGTTTTATTCTTTTAAATTCTGAGCAAAAGTGTGTAGTAAATACATAAAATTGCTTGTTGTTTTGATAGTAGCAAGATCCAATCCAGTCAAATAGGATATTAGTGTCAAAATCAAACACATAGGTAAACAGCTTGAGTGAGATAGATTATCTTGCTATGCATTAGGTATTTTACTATATTACTTTCCTAATTTCTTGAAACAGATTTAGTTTTAGGAACCAAACTGTAAAACTTGTCATATCTGATAACATTTACAACAAAGAAAAGAAAAATACCTGTGCCTAAAAAAAACTTTATCCAAAAACTAATACTAGCTGCTTGGCTCTCATACTGATCCTTTGTCTTCAGCATTTTCACTCACCTAGAGCAGGGATGCTAATGGTGACATGTTAACCTTCAAGCACGTCACTGGTATAAGATTCAGAAAGAACGGAAAACATTTCATCAATGCTAACCAGCAACTTGAATTTTTTCAATGGATGTCAGCAATGGCAGCCACTATGGGGGATATTTACTAAAACTGGTGCAGCTGCATAGTAACCAATCAGCTTTTAACATCAGCTTGTTCAATTGAGCTTTGACAAAAAAAAAAAAACCTATAAGCTGATTGGTTAGTATGCAGAGCTACACCAGATTCTGTGTGGACCATTTTAGTAAATCTCTCCCTATTTCTCTATTTCTGCAGGCTCCCTTTAAATCCCATTGTTGATTTTCAGTGGATTTAACAGGGACAGTAGCAGCCCAGTAGAGCCAAATAGGTGTATAGGATTATAGTGACAGATGCAACTTGACACAGGTCACATTTATTTTTAATTCAGCACAGTGTGAAGAAGCATTAATGCCTCTCTGAATGCTTGTGAGGATTAATCCAATCATCTTAATGCACTTTTTTTTTTGACAATATTAGCATGCGTAACATGTGTCTGTGGGAGCAATAAGCTATAATAAAAAAATAAAAAAGTCTATGAAAAAGATTGCCTGCTTTTGCTGTCTGGAGCTTTCTCTTGCACCAGTAACTCCTGCTGTACCACAATATTTTCCTAAAATAGAATCAGAATGTATTTTTCTTTCTTTTTCTTCCTTTTTTGTGGGCAGGTGGTGGGGCGTTAAATAGAACATTTCATTTATACGGTTCCTATTTTTAAAGTTTTTATTTTAAAGGAAGAGGGGGTGGTATAAAAGATCATTTTTCTTAAAGCTACTTTCCAGCAATGTAACACTGAATAATTTCACTAAGATATAATTGAAAATGTGTTCAAGATATTATTATTATTTAAGATATTTGCAGAGATGTAATTTTTATATGATAAAGCAATATGCTAAAGTTCATCTCCAAGTATACAAAATAAATAAGCAGTGCAGCACTATATGTACAACCAGAAGACTCAAATGTTACTCATAGCATAAATATAATAAAGTCCCCTTTAAATGTAGAAATAGACAGGTTGATAGAAAAGAGGTCTCCTCTGCAGTGGTGTAGGTGCTCACAACAGTTCATAAAGGCAATGCAATCCGTGATTCCACCACCAGTTAGCCAAACCGCTCACCTCAGCAAATGGACCCCTGAACTAACAGATGGGTCAAAAAAGCATTTACCACTCTCAGTGGACATGGATGGAAACTTGCATAGGCAGACAGTCACATGATTTTAGGAGACCGCACTCAATTGTTCTCAATTGGGGATCATATTCACATGTAATATAAAAATGAATATATAGTGCACACTGTGTGGCTAAAATAGTCACATTTATTGAAAGTCAGGTACTCACATACAAAGCACTACAACCCTAGTGCTGGAATAAAGGTGTATAATGACATCATACGGTAACATCAATAGAGAAGGTGGCTGCAGTGATGTCCAAAGGAACTCCCACACGCGTATCATCCAGATCTGGACTTTCTCAGCGGTAATAGAGTCCCAGACATCACATCTATATATATAGAGAGCCCCATATCTCATTTTCCTGTGTAATAGAACCTCCCACGGGCGACATCCAATCAACTCGGGCCACTACGAGGTCAGGGGAATTACTTCCTGCTAATGTTCATGAGTAACTATAGCAACCAACGCGTCATCAACAACATGACACCAGGTCACGTGACCCTGCGTTCAGGGAGATGATTCCCATTCACATTAAAAGCTGTGACCGCCGTGATGTCACCGACGTCGGGACGCCCGGTCATGTGACCTTGCACCATGTTTCCAGCTTTACGCTGGAACACAAACAGAGGCAAAGAGACCGCCCTCCCATGGACTGCTCTGTAAACCAATGTCAAGGCATATGCACACTACTAATCCTGAGACAGCTTAAATCAGAAACACACCAGCCAGACCGCAGACTGGGGGGTAATATACAGATCAAAGTAGACAATGGCCACATAGGAAAAGAGGGATATATAAATAAAATGACTTTAAAAATGTGAAATCGTGGTTAGAAAATAATAAATGATTAAATAAATAATTAATTAAACATGTAGAATGTGGGACATGCAATTCCTCACATTATTGGTAAAAAACAACATCACTGCAGCCACCCTATGACAACACTACAAGTATATAGTCATCAATCAGTCACATAACATATATTCCAAGTCTAGGTGAGTGAACAGAACATAAACTATATAGAGATCATTAGGATCACAAAAAGAAAAACTGATATTTAGCTATCAGAAATGAAACAATTTAAATCAAATTCGACATTGAGCCCCATGTGTACCCCCACTCAGGTCTCATAAACCCAAAAAGACTCTCGATGGCTCAATTGTCGAATGTAATTCCCCCCTCTCCAATGAGGGGTCACTTTCTCAACCCCCCAAAATTTTAATTTTGCGGGGCTACGGGCATGGAACAATCTAAAATGCTTGGAAACATTATGTGTGACCAAACCTTTTTTAATATTTGTCACATGTTCTCCAATTCTTTTTTAATCTACAAGTATAGACTTTAACATTGCAACACACACAGGTTAAAATATTCTGCATAAACCAGTAGAGTAACACTAATATGGGAATTAACCTGATTTCTAAAAAATGGGTATTGTTGCAATGGTGCTGTTTCTTCTGATTGTTATAGAAAAGAGTTACATTGAGCAGTCTTGTGTGATATGCAAGGAAACAAAAACTTAAAATGTTAAGTCAATCTTTTTCAAAAAAACAAAAACAATCCAATAAATGCATCCACATTTGCTAAAAAAAAACCTAACAACATTCTGCATGTTATACCCCAAATATGGGTGCAACATGTAATATGGTATAAACAGTGGATGATTTAGCAATAAATATTATGCAGTCCCGTATACAATCAGAAACTGGAGCTCTAGTTTTCTTTTCAGCTGTGCTAAAGGAAACCATTTTTATGTAGTAATAAGTCATCAGAGTAGTGTTTCCTCCAGTAGAAGATATTTTGGAGGTTTGTTTCTCAGACAAGTAAAACTGCTAAGCAAGCCATTTTGCTGTGCTGCCTCTTTAGATAACACATAGTACTCTGGAAACCCTTTCTCGGGTGTTACATGTTTATTTCCTTAACAAGATGTCACATAGAGCATTCAATGTGTTTATTCAAGGAGAGGCGTTTATGAGGGTATTTTTTTTTTATTGATCTGTTGCTTGTTTTTGTCAGACTGTAAAAGATCACTGCTGCAGGAATGCTGCAGGGAGCGACAAAGCAGAATTAAATCAGCTCTGCCCTATTCCAAGATGAGCAGTGAAGATCAAAGAAAATCTCAAAGTTGGCAAAAAGACATCTTTAAGATTTTTTTGTGATCACAGAAGCATTGTGGCTGCATTATGCTGCAGATAGTTCATATAGAGCACACTGAAGCAGGTTCGAAAACTCAAGAGCCTGCCTGTCAGTCTGAATGGTGGGGGTTCTTGCTTTAGAGTCTGTCATTCCTAAAGACAGACAGTGTAGATTTGGGATGGTGCTGAAGCTAGCTGCATTTTCTACAGTGCTGACTTAAATTGGTAGTTAGTAAAGAGTGGTTAACTTATCCTCCAAAGGATACCATGGTAAGGTTAACCCAAGACAAACACAGGTTAAAAAAAAAATCAGAGACAATATATCATTCACTACTTCCAAAGTACAGTAAATTCTGCTATAAAATGTGTCTGCCAATTCCTTCCCTGTCCTCTTTTTATATATTCTTATTTCACTTTATAATTAATATTTGACTTACAGTATAGCACCAACGCTCTTTGAAGATAACAGACTTCCGCCATCAGAATTTGTTATCAACCTGAGTGTAAATTTTCAGCCTGTAGTCAATTGATTACAATTAAGTAAATTATAAAGCCTAAAGTAAAAATTCACCTTTTATTTAAAGCCTTGGAAAGTTGGAAAGAGTTATATTTTGTTAGGTATTTATTTCTGTCTGTGGCTCTATTGAGAAGACTTCCCCTTTCTTTTCCTGTGAAGTGTGCACAAAAAATAGATGGAGCTGTTGTCACCAAGATAGGAAGTCACAAACAACAATTAATACATTATTCAGAAGTTCAAACCCCTTTGTAAAGGGACACGGTTTGCAATATACCATATTTTTTGCTCCATAAGATGCACCTGACCATAAGACGCACCTAGATTTTAGAGGAGGAAAACAAGAAAAGAAATATTCTGAACCAAATGGTGTACTAAAATATTTACCAGTGCCCATGAAATGCAGCCTGACCAGTGCCAATTAAATGCAGCCTGATCAGTGGCAAATAAATTCAGCCTTACCAGTGGCAATTAAATGCAGCCTGACCAGTGGCAATTAAAAGCGGCCTTACCAGTGGCAATTAAATGCAGCCTTGCCAGTGGCAATTAAATGCAGCCTTACTAGTGCCAATTAAATGCAGCCTGACCAGTGCCCATGAAATGCAGTCTTACCGATGCCAATTAAATTCAGCCTTACCCGTGCCCATGAAATGCAGCCTGATCATTGCCCATGAAATACAGCCTGACCAGTGCCAATTAAATGCAGCCTGACCAGTGCCAATTAAATGCAGCCTGACCAGTGGCAATTAAATGCAGCCTTACTAGTGCCAATTAAATGCAGCCTGACCAGTGGCAATTAAATGCAGCCTTACTAGTGCCAATTAAATGCAGCCTGACCAGTGGCAATTAAATGCAGCCTTACTAGTGCCAATTAAATGCAGCCTGACCAGTGGCAATTAAATGCAGCCTTACCGGTGCCAATTAAATGCAGCCTTACCAGTGCCCATGAAATTCAGCCTGACCAGTGCCAATTAAATTCAGCCTTACCCGTGTCCATGAAATGCAGCCTGATCAGTGCCAATGAAATGCAACCTTACCAGTGCCTATCAAATGCAGCCTTACCAGTCTCATGAAATTCAGCCTGACCTGTGCCCATGAAATGCAGCCTGATCAGTGCCAATGAAATGCAGCCTTACCAGTTCCATTAAATGCAGCCTGACCTGTGCTAATTAAATGCAGCCTTACCACACAGAGCTCTGTCACCTCATGGATTTGAATATCCCATCACACTGATTCAATGTATCATTGGATCGGTGCTCCGTCTATCTAGGAGGCGGGACTTTGTTACAGTCCTCCACCTCGCACAGACTGGCAATCCCTGGTGAGGTTGTCATTACATCCGCCTGTCATTCAGGTAGAAGACAGAGCAGCCCGAGCGGCCGCCACAGCCGTACTTCTTTCGGCCACTTGGGCTGCTCTGTCTTCTGTCTGTGGCTCAGTGACAGGCCCAGCCCAGAGATCAATACCAGGCCTGGTATTGTAACATGGCGGTGGGGGTGACAGGGGGGTCTGGCCAGTATTTGCTCCATAAGAAGCACAGACATTTCCATCCATTTTTTTGGGGGGGGTGCGTCTTATGGAGTGAAAAATGCGGTAAGCCTGACTGAGGCTCCAACCTTTTCACTGTCCACCCAAAGTGAAATAAGAATATTTGGCTGGAGTTGTGCTTTAAACTTTATATCAAGCCAAAACATTTTTTTCAAATAGAGTGGAAAAAGAATAGATCCCATGCCAGTTCTTTACTGGTCCCTTTAGAGAGATTTTCCCTCAATTTCCTGGCATCAATGTTTTTACCAGACTGGAATTGAATGAAAATATGCAATGACGATACAGAGAGATATACAAATTTTACAGGAGCTCTAGCCTTCCTCCACTCTATTAAAAGTGTTTCTCTTATTTCTGCCTGTGTTGAAGATTTGCTCTGACTTCCTGTCTGGTAAAACAAGTCAGCAGAAAAGGCAGTGGGGGGGGGGGATCTCTTTAGCAGTGCCCTGAATGGCAGTAAAAACACAAACGGAGTTCCAACCCTTTCCTGATCTACCTAAAGCAAACAAAAAAATATTTGGCTGGACAAAACAGTTAATATCCTGTGTCAACATAGTTAAGTACTGTCTGTGATGATTTTTTTATTTACAATAACAGTTACATCTTAAGGATGGGCTTTTGAGGTTTATCCCCTTCTTCCGGATCCAAGTAGAACTGATATACAAAGCTTTAGCAAAATGTTAAGAAGACCAATCTGTGAAAAAAAAAGCTTACACATTTGTTTTCTTCAGGTATTGTTCTTCATAACATTTGCTGCAGTTTTTTGTAACAATACTGCTTGAACTGAGAAGAAGGGGTGTCACCTGAAGGCTTGCCTGGAAATGTAACTGTCAGTTAAAATAAAAAAATATTATCCCGCGTACACACGAGCTGACTTTTCGACCAGACTGGTCTGACGGACCAAGTCCGGTAGACAATTCGACCATGTGTGGGCTTCATCGGACATGCAGCGGACTTTTTCGGTCGAAAATCTGACGGACTTTAGATTTGGAACATGTTTCAAATCTTTCCGACGAACTCGAGTCTGGTTGAAAAGTCCGCTCGTCTGTATGCTAGTCCGACGGACAAAAACCGACGCTAGGGCAGTTATTGGCTACTGGCTATGAACTTCCTTACTTTAGTCTGGTCGTACGTCATCACGTACGAATCCCTCTGACTTTGGTGTGATCATGTGTAGGCAAGGGAAAGTCCGTCGGAAGACTGCCGAAAGTCCGACGGATAGACCGTCGGACCAGTCCGGTCGAAAAGTCCACCCGTGTGTACGCTGCATTAGAGTTGATGCAAAGATGGCTCTCAGAGGATTTTTTTTGCTATCTCCTACACCACCACCCCAATATGTTTAGACACTCAAAAATTGTAAATTGCAATGGTAGATATTGTAGAGTTGAGAAAACAACAGGGGGTATACAGTTAAACATTTTGTAACTATATTACATACTGTATGTTGTCTCACTAAAATCAGAATATTTAGGTTTGCCAAACATTCCAGATTCCAGCATATACATGAGCTGGTAGAGTTTATACCCTCCAAGATATAATACACTCTCTATTCACACTTGTATGCATAATCATCTTGTCACTACAAGATAGTTTATAAGTATTTGCTCCTGTTAAATAAAATAAATAAAATGGTGCTGCGCTAATCCTAGCAGGAACACAAATGGTATAATTGGAATGCTCCTAGCGGATACGATGGAACACAATAAAATAAAATAAAATCTTAAATAACTAAATGCACCAATAATAAATAATAGTGGTCTCTTATATATAAAAGGGTCGGCCACTAAAAAAATTAAAAATCAGAGAATTATAAAGTGCACTAGTGCTATAATAATAACAGTGGCTCTATGTAGCAAAATAACAATAAATGCCAAAATAGTAGTAATAGATGTAGCAATAGCAACTCCTGTATAACGTGCAAATAAAAATCCAATGTATAAGTGAATTCCAACGTGTAGCATACATGCAACACTAAAAGTGACTATGTGTAAAACAATATAAAGGATAAAAATAAAAAACAACATCCACGTGACACTTGAAGTAAACAATTCAATCAAAGTGTTTCAGCATAAAAAAGTCCTCCTTCATAAAGTGACAACAGCTTCCTAGCATGCAACTCTGCAGTGAAGTGCACTGCATACATGCAACACTAAAAGTGCCTATGTGCAAAACAATATAAAAATAGAAAATAAAAAACAACATCCACGTGACACTTGAAGTAAACAGTTCAATCAAAGTGTTTCAGCAAAAAAATGTCCTCCTTCATAAAGTGACAACAGCTTCCTAGCATGCAAATCTGCAGTGAAGTGCTCAAATGTGACTCAATAATGCTCCTCTTCGTGTTCACACACACACTAGTGGGTAGTAGCCCCTTACCTTAAGGTAATGGGATAACAGTAAATGACCAGTACTGGGAGTACCATCCTTTATATTCCTCCTCAATCCTCATGGTCCTAGTCTTGCAGCATATTCCCTCAGATGATATGGGGGCATGGAAATAGAAAAAGGAAGGTCCCACAATAGTATAGTATTGTTTGGCTAAAACTGATTTTTATTAACACACAGCATGGGTACTCACAATAAACAAATGAAACAACGCTTATCTCCAACGAGTGGCAAGCTCGTAAGCCTCTATCAGCATCGGTGCCTGTCCTGTCCCACAGGATTAGTTTTATTTGTTTATTGTGAGTACCCATGCTGTGTGTTAATAAAAATCAGTTTTAGCCAAACAATACTATACTATTGTGGGACCTTCCTTTGTCTATTTCTGTGCCCCCATATCATCTGAGGGAATATGCTGCAAGACTAGGACCGTGAGGATTGAGGAGGAATATAAAGGATGGTACTCCCAGTACTGGTCATTTGCTGTTACCCCATTGAATTGATTGAATTGTTTACTTCAAGTGTCATGTGGATGTTGTTTTTTATTTTTATCCTTTATATTGTTTTGCACACAGTCACTTTTAGTGTTGCGTGTATGCTACATGTTGGAATTCACTTATACATTGGATTTTTATTTGCACGTTATACAGGAGTTGCTATTGCTATATCTATTACTACTATTTTGGCATTTATTGTTATTTTGCTACATAGAGCCACTGTTATTATTATAGCACTAGTGCACTTTATAATTCACTGATTTTTCATTTTTTTTAGTGGCCGACACTTTGATATATAATAGACCACTATTATTTATTATTGGTGCATATAATTATTTACTTTTATTTTATTGTGTTCATTCGTATCCACTAGGAGCATTCCAATTATACCATTTGTGTTCCTGCTAGGATTAGCGCAGCACCATTTAATTTATTTTATTCATCTGATGATAGGGTCTGGTTGTACCCTATTCGGTGCAAGCAGCTTTTCTCTATAGCTCTTAGTCTTTACACACATGATAGCGCAGGAATAATTATATATACTTTCTATTTGCTCATGTTGCTGTTTATCCAATATGTTTTTCAGAGTACGCTTATTTAAGGTTATACAGTATATGCAGGTGACCAGGCATATTTTTTAGAAAAACAAAAACATATACGCATACACATCATAGATACATTTATGTCTTTTCACTGTAATATAATACCATGAAAAATGTATCAACATATTAGTATTTTATACACACAACTCATCAGGGGTGTTTTCTGAATGCGGTGGGTCTGTGTGCAAGATCATAATTTGGGCCCCCTTGGTCAAGAAAAGGAAAACGCTACATTATGGCAAACAGTGGGTATGGTTTTCATTGTAATGAATATTGACCATAGTTTAAATGGTGTGGTACAGACAGATCCAATATGACTAACATGGTACAGAATAAGGAATTGTTGAATAGGACCATTGGGGCTAAGTGAGGGGAGAGAGGGGGCACTGGGGCTAAGTTTGGTTTACCAAATTTTACAAACTAAATATAGGGATGCGGGGCTTAAGTGTGTATGGTTAAATTAAACCTAAACGTGTGCTGCTATTGGTCAAGAGAGTGCAAAGCAAAGAATACAGGGGTCAGGATTAAGTAAAGCACAGAAGTCAGGGTCGGGAGTAAGTAATGCACAGAGCTCAGGGTTCAGGGTTAATTACTGCACAGAATTCAGGGGTCAGGATTAAGGGATGCACAAAGTTCGGGGATTGGAATAAAGTAACACAAAGAGTGCAGAGGTAAGGATTAAGTAACACACAGGGTTCTCTTACTGTGTCACTTATTGCTGCCCCTTAAATGCTATGTGTTACCTATACCTGATCCCTGAACTCTGTATATTACTTAATCTTGAACCCTGAACTCTGTACAATACTTAATCCTGATCTTTGAACTCTGTACACAGGTAACACACAGAGTTCATGGGCCAGGATTAAGTAACACACTTATTTAGAGGTCTGGAATAACAGTTCAGGGATCAAGTTAGCAATTTCTCACAGTCATTGATTGCAGCATCATGCCCAGGAGCCCCTGGGTAGTGTAAAGTTTGCAGTGAGCACATGGAGCCATCCTTACATGTGTGGTAGCATGGATGGCCACACATGTGAAGGGCAGACTATTAGCACCATTTCTGAACTGACCACTACTGTTGCCTTGTACACTTTGCACAGCACAACTGGAGTGGTCTGTGCATGGCTGGCAGCATGAATATCCATACAAGTGTAGAGCGCTCTGCTGGCACCATTTTTTAAATGCTGCCTTCTGCTGGAGACAAATAGAAAAAACTGCTGGGGACACCCATTTCCTGGAACAGACCCCCCATTAAGGCTGGGGAAAAAAATCAATTTTAATCCTGATTCGAGTTGTGAGCTCAAATCAATTCAGATTTGAAGAACATAGATTTTTTTGATTTTTTTCCCTTCAGAGTTTTGGATTTGCAGAGCGCACAGAGGACACGGGAGGCTGTATTCCTGATGTAGCCAGCAGTGAGGGGGCGGGGGCCGGGAGCTCCACTGACACGCTGACTCGGCCCCATGTAGCCTGTATGCTCAGAAAAGAATGGCTGTAGTTAGAGCAGTGATCGGAGCGGGCGTGTCAGTAGAACTCCCGGCCCCGTCCCCTCTATATTGGCTGGGGAATACAGAGGTCCGTGGGCGGGGCCAGAAGCTCCACTGAGGCTCCCACTCCGATCACTGCTTACTACAGTACAGCCGCTCTGTTCCGAGTGGAGCTCCCGGCCCGCCCCTCTCTGCTAGCTAGCGCACAGCCTCATGTGTCCTCTGTGCAGTGCACTTTGCAAAGCTGTCATCTGGGCCCCAATTCACAGCTAATCTCATGCAGCATATCCACAGTCTCTGATAACCTCATGCAGTATATCCGCAGTTTCTGATCTCATGCAGTATATCCGCAGTCTCTGATAACTGTCATGCAGTATATCCGCAGCCTCTGATAACCGTCATGCAGTATATCCGCAGTCTCTGATAACTGTCATGCAGTATATCCGCAGCCTCTGATAACCGTCATGCAGTATATCCACAGTCTCTGATAACTGTCTTGCAGTATATCCACAGTCTCTGATAACCGTCATGCAGTATATCCACAGTCTCTGATAACCATCATGCAGTATATCCGCAGTCTCTGATAACCATCATGCAGTATATCCGCAGTCTCTAATAACCATCATGGGGTATATCCGCAGTCTCTGATAACCGTCATGCAGTATATCCGCAGTCTCTGATAACCATCATGGAGTATATCCGCAGTCTCTGATAAGCTCATGCAGTATATCCGAAGTCTCTGATAATCTCATGCAGTATATCCACAGTCTCTGATAACTGTCATGCAGTATATTCACAGTCTCTGATCTCATGCAGTATATCCACAGTCTCTCATAACCTCATGCAGTATATCTGCAGTCTCTGATAACCATCATGCAGTATATCCACAGTCTCTGATAACCGTCATGCAGTATATCCGCAGTTTCTGATCTCATGCAGTATATCCGCAGTCTCTGATAACCGTCATGCAGTATATCCACAGTCTCTGATCTCATGCAGTATATCCGCAGTCTCTGATCTCATGCAGTATATCTGCAGTCTCTGATAACCTCATGCAGTATATCCGGCATCCGCAGTCTCTGATAACCTCATGCAGTATATCCACAGTCTCTGATAACCTCACACTGACTTTTCGGTTAGAGAAAGGGTTTGCAATTTTGTTTGTTGATGCACTTTAATTAATATAAAAAAATAAATCGGATTCAAATCGTGAATCGAGTTTTTTATAAAAAAAATTGCAGATTTTTTTTGGGGGGGCCTGCCACTACCCACTAATTATGTCATGCTTGTATCCTGATTCCAGCTGCCTGTGTCCCACTGTTTGTATTCCGCTATCTGTGTTCCACTGCCTGTCCATGTCCCCTTGCCTGTTGCTGATCGGGATTTGCCGCTGGCTGTCAACTATGGGGTGGGAGAACAGATGTAATCCTGATGTAATAAACTTCACATGCCGCAGAGGTGTGTTTGAGGTCTGTTAGCTGTTAACTGAGGGGACGGGCTTGGTGACTGTGCTGGGGGACCCTTAACTAGGGGGAAATGGTGATTGTGCTGGCAGACCCAAAATTTGGGGGTTGGTGATTGTGCTGGGGACCCTATACGGAAGGGGTGGTGATTGTGCTGGGGGATCCTAAACTGGGGGGGGGGGTGACTGTGCTGGGGGGACCCTTAACTGGGAGGGAAATTGTGATTGTGCTGAGGGACCCTGAGCTGGGGGGTAAGGTGATTGTGCTGGAGGACCCTAAACTAGGGGAGATGATGATAGTGCTTGGGGACCCTAAACTAGGGGAGATGATGATGGTACTAGGAAGCCCTAAAATGGGGGGAGTGATTGTTCTAGGGAGCTCCAAAACAGGGGGAAGGTGATTGTGCTGCTGGGGGGGCCCTGAATTGGGGGAATTGTGATTGTGCTGGGGGGCCCTATACTGGGGGGATGGTGATAGTGCTGGGGGACCCTAAACTGGGGGGATAGTGATTGTGCCGGGGGACCCTAAACTGAGGGGAATAGTGATTGTGCTGGGGGACCCTAAACTGAGGGGGGTAGTGATTGTGCTGGGGGACACTAAACTGAGGGGGTGGTGATTGTGCTGGGGACCCTAAAGTGAAGGGGTGGAGATTGTGCTGGGGAACTCTAAACCGGGGGGGAGTGAATGTGCTTGGGGACCCTAAATTGGGGGGATGGTGATTGTGCTGGGGGACCCTAAACTGGAGTGAGTGATTGTGCTGGGGGACCCTAAACTGGGGGAGTGTGGTGATTGTGCTGGGGGACCCTAAACTGGGGGGATGGTCATTGTTCTAGGGAGCTCCAAACCAGGGGGATGGTGATAGTGCTGGGGGACCCTAAATAGGGGGGATAGTGATTTTGCTGGGGGACCCTAAACTGGGATGGGGTGATGATGCTGGGGACACTGAACTTGGGGGTGTGGTAATTGTCCTGGGGAACACTGACCTGGGGGTAATTGCGCGGGGGGGGACACTGACCTGGGGGGTAATTGTGCTGGAGGACACTGACACGGGGGTTAATTGGGCTGGGGACACTGACTTGGGGGTGATTGTGCTGGGGAACACTGATCTGAGAGGTGATTTTGCTGGGGGACACTGACCTGGGAGGCAGTTGATCTGGGGGACAGCCTCCTTCACTATATATATTATGGCATATATTACACAATCCTGCACTATATATGCTATATTGTACATTACAGACTCCTGCACTATATACACTATATTGAAGATTACAGACTCCTGCATTATATACAAGATTAAAGACTCCTGCATTATATACACTATATTGTACATTACAGACTCCTGGACTACAGTATATACACTATGCTGTACATTATACACTTCTGCAATATATATACTATATTGTACATTACACACTCCTGCAATATATGCACTATATTGTACATTACACATACCTGCACTATATAAACTATATTGTACATTACACACTCCTGCACTGTATAAACTATATTTTACATTGCATACTTCTGACCAAAGTGTTCATCGTCTTAACAGTTGCTGGTTGCTAAGCAGAGCCTGTCTATTTTAATGATGTTCTTCTTTAGGTAGGCTCAGACAAAGTGTTAGATCTCTGTCTTTTTTTTAATGTAAATAAATCATATGTAATGGAAGGTTTTTTTTTTTTTTTAAATGATTGCTGAGGTTTTTTTCAGTCTGTGAGACTCTTATGCCGTGTACACACGGGCGGACTTTTCGTCCAGACTGGTCCGACGGAACGAACTCGCCGGACAATCCGACCATGTGTGGACTTCATCGGACCTTCAGCTGACTTTTTTCTTGGCGGCAACAACTGCAATCAAGCATTTGCGATAACTGGCAATGAGTCTTTCACATTACTGTGGAGCAATTTTGCGCCCACACTTCTTTGCAGAATTGGAGGGTTTTCCAGCATGAACAGCCTGTGGAAGGTCATGATACAGCATCTCAATTGGATTTAAGTCTGGGATTTGACTAGGCCACTTCAAAACCTACATTTTGCTTTGTTTGAAGCATTTGGAGGTGGACTTGCTGTTGTGTTTTGGATCATTGTCCTGCCGCATAACCCAAGTGCACTTGAGCTTGAGGTCCTGAACTGATGGCCAGAATATTTGCCTAAAAGACTTGGGGATAATCAAGATGTTTTTTGGTAAATGTGAGATGAGCTTTTGTGTTCTTTTTGGTCAGCAGTGGCTTTGGCCTTGGAACTCTCCCATGGATGCCATTTTTGCCCAGTCTCTTTCTTATTGTTGAATAATGAACACTGATCGTACCTGAGGCAAGTGAGGCCTGCAGTTCTTTAAATGTTGTTCTGGGTTCTTTTATGACCTCCTGGATGAGTCGTCGTCATGCTCTTGGAGAATTTTTGTAGGGCTGGACACTGCTGGGAAGGTTCACTACTGTTACAAGTTATCTCTTTTTGTGAATATCCGCTCTACCTGTGGTTCACTGGAATTCCAAAGCCTTAGAAATGGCTTTGAAACTCTTCCTAGACTGATACGAGAACATTTCTTTGTTTTTTGTTTTTTTAAATATTTATTGGGTTTTGTACATTACAAAAGTATAGAGCTCATCAGCTCTGAAGCATGTGTCATCTAATAAAACAATTGAAGTTTGATTATGAGTAAGGAGGGGAAGGCGTGGGAGAGGTATGGGGAAGGGTGATAGGGGAATCATGTCTACCTGTATAACAAAAACACAACAGAGTATTTCAGAACAAAATCTTAAACATTGGTACCTTCAAGAGTGGAAGCAACATTTGATATATTTAACTAGTGATCTCAGAGATTGACCTAGCTACAACATTAATAGTGGATGAGGCTTTTTGTTTTGGATGGGAAAGAGTCACGGTTGCCAAAGAGCTTCATGGAGTTGTGGATGTTCTAGGGTGGTAGAAAAGCAAAGGGGTCAGACAAGTTGGACAATCTGAGATATTACTTTGTTTCTAATCTGTTCTTGAATTGTTTTAGATTGTGGCATGATGTGTGGCTTTTTGTGATCTGTTAGCGTGCTTCACTTTGTCAGACAGCTTCTATTTATTTGATTTCTTGATTCAACAGGTCTGGCAGTAATCAGGCCTGGGTGTGGAAAGTGAAATTTAACTCAACTATCCAAAAAATTGTGGTTAATCACAGTTCATTCATGATTCATCATGGGAGGGAGCAGTTACTTTTTCACATAGGGCCAGGCAGGTTTGAACAGATTTTTTCCCTTAACCATTTCAGCCCCGGAGGATTTAACCCCCTTCCTGACCAGAGCACTTTTTGCGATTCGGGAGTGCGTCACTTTATCTGACAATTATGCAGTCATGCGACATTGTACCCAAACAAAATGTATGTCCTTTTTTCCCCAGAAATAGAGCTTCCTTTTGGTGGTATTTGACCGCTTCTGCGGTCTTTATTTTTTGAGCTATAAACAAAAAAAGAGCAACAATTTTGAAAAAAACACAATATTTTATCCTTCAAAAACATATAAAAAACATTTTTTTTCCTCAGTTTAGGCCGATATGTATTCTTCTACATATTTTTGGAAAAAAAAATCGCAATAAGCATATATTGATTGGTTTGCGCAAAATTTATAGCGTCTACAAAATAGGGGATAGTTTTATGGCATTTTTATTTTTAATTTTTTTATTAGTAATGGTGGCGATCTGCGATTTTTTTCAGGATTGCGACATTATGGCGGACAAATCGGACATTTTTGACACTATTTTGGGGCCATTGTCATTTATACAGTGATCGATGCTATAAAAATGCATTGATTACTGTGTAAATGACACTGGCAGTGAAGGAGTTAACCACTAGTATGCAGTGAAGGGGTTAAGTGTGTCCTAGCGAGTGATTCTAACTGTTATGGGGCTGGACTTCAACACACCGGACAATGATCACAGCTCTCGATGAGAGAGAGCTGTGATCCCTGTCCTATCACTTGGCACAAAGGGGAAATGCTTTGTTTACAAAAGCATCTCCCCGTTCTTCCTCTCCATGACATGATTGTGGGCACCCAGCGTACATCGAGTCTGTGGGACCCTCGGTCACGATCACAGAGACCTGGCAGGCGCGCGCCACCGCTTCTTAAAGGGGACGTACCTGTACGCCCTTTTGCCTACCAGCGCCATTCTGCCGACATACATCGGCGTGCGCTGGTCAGCAAGCGGTTAATAAATTAAATAATAATTTAAAAATTGCATCTTGGATTTAGTCGGGTTATCTAGGGTTTGATGATCTGAATCATTTAAGTGTGAGAAATATGCAAAAAAAAAAGGGGGGGGGGTAAATACTTTTTCACAGCACTGTATTAGGTGTGAGGGGATGAAGAGTTGCAGTATGTACAGCTTGGGGCCCCCTACCACACTATTTACTTGCTGCACCAATGAGAAAAAATGTTGTGTAAGCTCCAGGTCATGTTAAGTGTTTCTGCAGGGCTCAGAACTCTCTACTTACCCCCACATGAAGGAAAGGTGAATATAAGCACAGTGGGAGAGGGTGTCTAAATAAAGTGACACTAAACTCTAGCTACGGGTAGCTACGTTCCTTCTCCATGGTCCTACTCAGGCCCAGACTGGCCATAGGGCACACTGGGCCACATGTCCTAACACGAGTTGGCTAATGCAGGGGTCCCCAACCCCCAGGCTGTGGACCGGTACCAGTCCATGGCCTGTTGATGACCAGGAAGCACAGTGGGAGGTAGGCGGTGACTTTGTGTTGCCTAGGGCAGCACAAAACCAAAGTACACCACTGCCTACATCTGAAGGCCTCCTTAATAGATAGTATTATTCACTGCTACCTAGACTGAATTGGCTATGTGCCAGGGAATCTTCTAAAAAAAAAAAAAAAAAGGGCTCTGTGTACATATTGGTACATATTGAATGTAATGTTTGTAGTGTAATGACTTTAACGGCATTTCCTGTATGTTTTCTCCACATCACATTATAATTTACAAAGTTTGAGTGCCCAAATACAGAAAGTATCATGGACAGCATTTGCCTGTGTTGTTGCAAGTCTCAAATACAGAAAGTATCATGGACAGCATTTGCCTGTGTTGTTGCAAGTGCATGAACATGGTGTAAGAATGTCCGGTATGAAATCTTATTTCATTAAATTTCCTGTTTATTTGCAGTAAACATTGCATTCCAAGGCTGATATGAAATGCAGAAGTTTAGTAAACCACACGTTTGAAATTTACACCTCTTCAGATATTGGTGGTTTTAGTCTTTACATCACACTGTTTAAACCATTGTTAAAGTGTGAAAACCATTACTATTCTGCACATATTTACCACTTAGTTTTTGCTCTATGCATTCATTATATAGAGATTTTGGACATGTTCTGATTTTGAGACCTAGTCTGGATACAGATGTGTTATATACATCTTTGCATATGTTACTAACTAGTGGCTTCAGTAAAATACAAATAAACTAGCAAAATTAAATTAAGGACTATATCCATCTTTATAAATCATAGCAGACATTGCTATCCTAAAAGAAATCTCCATTTCGTTATAGCTAACAACTAATAGCATTCTTAAGCGTGTACAGCAAAAATAATGTTTTCCGTATGTGTACAGATTATTTTATGAACATTTTTTTTTAATTCTCAGCATATGGAAAGCAAAGGTTATCACTTAACACAGTGATTTTCTTTGCAACAATCAATGTACCTGATATGCTACAACAATTTATGTGTCTCAATGTGACATAGGTGGCAGATAGATTAACTAGTGTAGCTCTGGATGGATGGATGCAGCCATCAACTTTTGCTCTGCTTGTTCAGAAACCTTAAGACTATAAAGTAAAAGTGATGCAGAAGCTGTATAGCCACTGATCACTTTAACATAGTGGGCGGTGTGGTATGGTTCCCCCCCTCCCATGCTGGCGGTAATGGCCCCCCTCCCCCTGTGGTTCTCTGGCTCTCCCGCTTTTACTTGGAGCCTAGGACCAAAACTGCTGCCTTCAGGATGGAGAGCTGTGTGAGAGCAATGCATATCCATGCCTCAATCTCACATGTAAACAAAGAAACCAGGAACCATAATTTTTTCACTTCCGGTTTTAGAGTCACTATTTCCTGTCTGGTACAGCCAGGGGACACATCTAACCGAGTAGATTTGTACTTGGTAAGATGGTATGAAGGGCAGAGTAGACATCGGGGTCTATTAGGCCCTAATGTCTCCGAAAAGAGTACTTGTGACCTGCTCACTACTATCACATGGGGGTTATTAACATCTTTGGATAGCAATCAAATAAAAATAAATACATAAGTGGAAAAAGTTTAAAAATTATAATACAATGTATTAAAAAATGTATGTTTAAAAATTACCGTAATCCCCATTGCCCTGCACACATGCACAAATGCAAACGCATGCCCAGGGTGCACACACGTAAGCAAACTTCTGTTACACCATATGTGTGACATATAACCGCGAATGTCAGAGTGAGAGCAGAAATCTAGCACAAGAGCTCATGGTTAACTCTAAAATGATGAGCTTGTTTTAAAACATCACCTACGGAGATTTTTGGGTACCATAGTTTTTTTATGATATCACAGGCGCACACAATTTTAAGACTTGACATATGTGGTATCTATTTTCTCGACACAACCTCCTTTTTATATTTTATCAACAAATGGGTATTATATGGATAGCATCTTTGTATGTACTGTATGTTTTTGTTACAAAAACACTTTCAGGTTTCTGGTTTTGTCAGTACAGTACTAATGGCGTTTCTGTAGATACAGAATTGTATCTGTACACTACCAATTGTGTCCTCAAATATATCTCTGGTTAAGTCAGTATGGCACTGATTGTTTTCTGGTTGTGTCAGTACAGTACTGATTGCATTCTCTGCTTTTGTCAGTAAGGTACTGATTATGTTCTGTGGATGTTAATGGCTGTATAACTAGGGTAGTAATTATGTTTCTGTTGACACATTTGTGGTTGTGTCAGTACGTTAATTATGTTGTTTCTGAAGACGTTTCTGCTTGTGATTGTCTTAATATGCACATTTAACCAAATATCTTCAGTTTTGTCAGCCCTTGCTTTTTCTCTTCTGTGGACTACAGAACACTTTCTCTACTGTATATGTTACAGAGATAAGGTGAGGGGAGGCATTTTCTAGTGCAGCTCGAACAGGAAATTAAAGTGGTTGTAAAGGTAGAAGGTTCTTTACCTTAATGCATTCTACGTATTGAGATAAAAAAAAACCTTCTGTGCGCAGCAGCCCCCCACAGCCCCTCTAATACTTACCTGAGCCCCATCTCTATCCAGCGATGTGCACAAGTGCCTCAACCATCCGGAACACTCCCTCCCGCTGTTGTCAATCAAAGTCAGTTAGCCAATCAGGAGAGAGAGGGGGCAGGCTCAAACTATGGCTTCATGTCTGAATGGAAACACAGAGCTATGACTTGGATCGGGTGTCCTCACAGCAAGCTGCTTGCTGTGGGGGCACTCAACAGGAGGGAGGGGCCAGGAGAGCCGAAGAGGGACCCAAGAATAGGAGGATCAGGGCTGTTCTGTGCAAAACCAACTGCAACAGAGCAGGTAAGTATAATATGTTTGTTATTTTTAAAGAAAAAAAAATGAGACTTTAGTATCACTTTAAGAGCATGCTGGTTTTCTGGTAGATCAATGGGTTATTTTCTGCACTTGCATTATTTTTAAAAAGGCAAAATATGTGTATGTATTTCAGAGATGTACTGCATATGTATTTTATTTACAGACATACACTCTAAAAGCCAAACTCCAATATTTTCTCTGAGTGCGGTTCCTTAGAACTGGCATCATGTGCTGCCTTTTGGTGACACTAGTGGCAAGAAATACCAACTAGAATTCTCATTTTTTGCTCAACTGCTGCAGCCATTGCTAAGGCAAATGATAGTGTCATGCTATCCCACCAACGCAAAGCATCAAGGTTTAACACCAGCATTCAATCTGTTTTTGAATCTCTCTTTTTCTTATGGGCAAAGGTAAATGTACTGTGCTCTAGCTACAATTGTTCTGGGCTGTACAGAAATATTGTGAATACAGAACATTATATCGTAAAACTAAACTAGATTAAGGGCCTTATCTTACCCATCACTGAACCAGAAATAAAAGCTAAGGGTGAAGAGTATATAAAACAATATTCCTTATAAATGGTGTTCTCAGCTTTCAACAACTAATAGGTTTCTCATTCAAGAAGTAACCTGCAATGTTATTATCATGAGATTAAAATTCATATAAAGGATGGGCAGAAAGAAAAGACAGTAATGTTTCAGTACTGAATATTTAAAGTGTAATTCTCTGCAGGAAGCTTTACAAGATTTGTTTCTCAGCACCCAGCTAAAAAGCTGAATATGTAGCATTTTGTATTAATGAATCTCCAGTTTAGAATTAAGGTTACTTTAGTGTGAAAGGGATTAAACGGTTGTACAACTGGGAGATGTACTCAGTATATTTAGCTCTTACTGTATGGAACAATTACATTAGCCAATAATGTTCCTAAAATGCAGCATTTATGTGCAAAGCTTGCTTAAGTCTAAATCTTTAGTTTGATAAACTTTGAGAAACGTGCTTTTCATTATTTTAAAAGAGTAAAATATATTAATTGTAGTTACAGTACTGAACAAATGAAAAAGTATGTGATTATTGTAATTTAAATCAGTTTTCATACAGTGCAATCTGCTTGCATTCTATATAAATACAGCCAAGAAGGGCCAGTAGACTGGTTTGACATTACAGAGACAATGGCAATGTTTCTCCCATTCATGTTCCCAGCTTGGAATAATTTTAAGGGCATTGCCACTTTTACTCCTAATTTGGATAATACCTACTTCATATTTGTTACCTGCCCCTATTCACATAGCATTACTTAAATTAAAAAATACTTACAAAAAAAATTATAAATAAATGATATCATCTTATCAGCTGTACTAGCACTCTTAGCCAATGACTGAGAGCGCTGATCGGGAGGCGGTCAGCAGACCTTTTTTGCTCATGCCTCTTCAGCAGAAGCTGGCTTCTGTTGGACTGGCTATACATTATACATGGACCAAATGTCACCGAACATTCGACCTGTGTGTACGGGGCTTAAGGCTCGGTTCACAAATGACCCGCATGCGGCTTACAACAAGGGTCCGGTGCGTGCTGGTTGACCATTTCGGGTCCGATTTCAGCCCGAATTTTGGGCTGAATTTGGACCTAAAACTGACCAAAAGACACACAGCGTTTTTGTGCAAAACACACCTGACTTACTGCAGAGATATGTGAACTGGCTCCATAGAGAGCCGGTCAAAATCTCCTGCTATTTGCAAATTTGATGCGGGAATCCCACATCCAATTTGCAATGGTGTGAACCCAGCCCGAAGGTTTAGGAGCTGGCATTCTCCATTTTATGTTAATGAGAACTGGACTCAGCAGTACCCAGTCCAGCTATTGGGTCAGATCATGCTTAGCTAGCTATAAAAAAAAGGACTACAGTCAGCCAAGACACCTTCTCCTCAGAAACATCTAAAAGGTAAAAAATGAATTTTTATAATTATTCATAGGAAAGTAGTCTGAATGAGAATACATAGCAAATATATAGGGGAGGGGAGTTATCAAATCTGGCTGCAAAAGTGGAAATACAATTTAAAGGGGAAATTACTAAAGTGCCCCTCCTGAACACTGGAGGATCCTCCTGTAGGACCAGATTTACTAGGCTCATACCAAGAGATTTACTAAAACTTGGTGCGCACAGAATCTGGTGAAGCTGTGCATAGTAACCAATTAGATTCTAGGCTTTATTGGAAAAGCGTAATTGAGCAAGCTGAAGTTAGAAGCTGATTGGTAACTATGCACAACTGCACCAGGTACTATGTACACCAGTTTTAGTTAATCTCCCCCATAGAGTTTAGGTGCCTGTTTGCTGCTGCTCCTTGTTTATTTGGACAGCAGCTGTTGCTAGTAAAGCTTTCTGCCTCTACCCACCCCAATGTGCAATATTCTTATTCAGTGCCACTGGGGTGTAGTGTGGGCTGATGCTGGGGTGGGACCTTCTTGCAGGAATGATGCTGGGCATGGGGTAGATACTAGATGGCCTGAAAAATTGTTAGGCAGACTACTGCACGTGTATGTGCCAAATGCATACTTCCTTTTTTTTTTGCCTGGGCCACTGCAGTTAAAGTAGTACTATAGTTAATAAAAATACTTTTTATTGTGTGTTTAACATTTAAGGACCAATTCACCTCAGTGCACTGTGGGGACACTTGTTATGAATGTCACCCCAAATCACCTTTTAGCTTATTGTTTAGTTAGAATTATCAATTATCCAGCACCCCAGATGACACTCCCAACTGCAAATTTTCGTATCCCTAGCAGCAGGAAGTATCTTATCCCCCTGGGTAAGTATAATAATTTGAATCGGAAACCAGTGCTTTATTCCTAAACCAAAAAATGTACTATAACCCCAGTCTAATCGAATATTATTATAGTCCATGTAAGCATGAAAAATCAAAACACAAAATAGTCCCCACAACATGTGAATTCTTCAAATCTCACATCTTTCTGTTGTTTCTGTGCCCTCATTGTGAATAAACTTTCACCAGATATTCTGATCCTTATGTATCAATGGGTCGAATCAGTCTCAATGCAAGTATCTTGCCTCCAGATGTCTACTTCCTCTTGCTGTTAATCCCCAGATGTTCCACTCTCCTTATGGCGCTCACAGCATCTAATGCAAAAACCAAAAACACTGCATTCATAGTGTAGCATATCACATTAACCAGTGTAATACAAAAAATTCTGCTTACATTTCTATTGTCCCTCAGATTATTCAAGACAATCGTATGGAAAACACAGCTCTTAGTGTAGTAGGATTACAGCCACTGTTTATTTATTTAATATTTTTTAGCAAGTGAGTCATGGAATGAAAAGCCATCTGCTACATATGCTGCCTAGGTAACAGGTGCATTGTTGCAGCATAGGCGACATGGACTTTTGCTGCACATGCCATGTGGCAGCTATGATACAACATTCTACTGTATGTATCACCTACACAATCTAGGTGGCAGATGGATTTTTGCAACATAGGTGCCACAGGCATCCACCTACTATATTCATACTATATGCTTTTTTACTGAAACACTATCAGATTTCTGGTTGTGTCAGTACATTACTAATGTTACTTATGTTGGTGACTGTGTCCTTCTATATATTTCTAGTTATGCAAGTATTTTACTGATTGTTTTGGCAGATTATTATATTTTCTAGTTGTGTTCCCTGCTTTTGTTAGTAGGGTACTGATTAGGTTTTTGTTGATGTTTTTGGATGTGTGAAAAGGATACTAATTTTGTTTCTGTTGACATATTTGTGGCTGTGTTAGTATGTTTTTTGTTGTTTCTGTGGACATGTTTCTGTGATTGTGTTAGTTTGGTTATAATATTTCATTGGACTTTGTTTGTCAAGCTGCGTGTTAATAAGGGGGGGGTCAAGGTAGCTGGCCTAGAGGAGAAAAAAATTATAAATCTGATCTTGGTAGCCAGTAGCACATATATACAGTATCTCACAAAAGTGACTACACCCCTCACATTTTTGTAAATATTTTGTTATATCTTTTCATGTGACAACACTGAAGAAATGACACTTTACTACAATGTAAAGTAGTGAGTGCTCAGCTTGTATAACAGTGTTAATTTGCTGTCCCTTAAAAATAACTCAACACACAGCCATTAATGTCTAAACCGCTGGCAACAAAAGTGAGTACAGCCCTTAGTGAAAATGTCCAAATTGGGCCAAAAGTGCCAATATTTTGTGTGGCCACCACTTTTTTCCAGCACTGCCTTAACCCTCTTGGGCATGGAGTTCACCAGAGCTTCACAGGTTGCCACTGGAGTCCTCTTCCACTTCTCCATGACGACATCACGCAGCTGGTAGATGTTAAAGACCTTGCGTTCCTCCACCTTGCATTTGAGGATGTCCCACAGATGCTCAATGGTGTTTAGGTCTGAAGACATGCTTGGCCAGTCCATTACCTTTACCCTCAGCTTCTTTAGCAAGGCAGTGGTTGTCTTGGAGGTGTGTTTGTGGTCCTTATCATGTTGGAATACTGCCCTGCGGCCCAGTCTTCGAAGGGAGGGGATCATGCTCTTCAGAATGTCACAGTATATGTTGGCATTCATGGTTCCCTCAATGAACTGTAGCTCCCCAGTGGCGGCAGCACTCATGCAGCCCCAGACCATGACACTCCCACCACCATACTTGACTGTAGGCAAGACACACTTGTCCCTTGGCCTCTGCCTCATTGGTGGCTACACATTGATCATTAAGGCCAAAGTCATCTGGAATGTACTCTCTAACATAGTTCTCCTGCACTATAGTCCTGTGACCCAGTTATATCGCTTTGTCGCTTACCACCATGACTAGGTTGTAGGAAATGATGGTGACTCCATAACTCCATAAGTGTTGGAGGAGGGATGGGCATAAGGAAAGATGGTGATAAGGTTTTTTTGTTTTCTGTAGTTCTTAGTGTCATTCCAGATTGTGGGGTGTATATACTGTTTGCAGCTTTCTGTATACTTATTCAAATTCTGTGAAAAAAAATGAAATAAAATGGGGCTGCAAAGTGACTGCTGCTAATTCAATATTTTGTATTTAAAAAAAAATATTGAATAGTTCCTCTAAAAGAAAAATAAATCTTCTTTGCTCAGCACCATGTTTCAAGTAGGCTATAGTTGCCACTGTTACTCCTATTGATTTCCTACTTCCAAAGTAAAATATGAGGAAACATATGTATAAGGAAATAAATACTTAAACATCAAGAGTAAAATAGGTTTTTGGGAACATAATGGTAAGAATTACTGCTTCAGTTTTATGCTATTGATTTAAACTTTATTTTGCCCATGCTTTTTTTTACCAAGTCTCTGTGATCTTACTTGTGCGAAACCACACAGGGATATGATTTATACAGAACAATATCTGTAATTCCTCTGTATTCCCTCTTTTGACTAGTATAAGCTAGGTTAAATGATAAATGTACTTCAGCTCAAATAGTCATATCTGCTTCCTCCTTCCCTAAGCACTTTCAGTAAAGACAGTACTTACCTACAGTTTTACTCCAAGTGCTGCTTGTGAATATGCACTGAGTTTCTATTTCTGCTTCTGCATGTCACAGTTTTCTTTTATCAGTAACTATGTCAATATAAAGATGTTATAATGTTAAGGCTTAATTTGGAGTCATAGTGATTTTTGCACGTGGTCTTATACACTGATACGGTCATTAGTGTATCATAATATCCTTACAATTTACATCAGGAGATATATTGTATTTGCTCATTTATAATATGATATATATATATATATATATATATATATATATATATATATATATATATATATATATGGTACAAATATGTACTCTATACAACACTACTATGGCATTTCAGCTGTGTACTTCGTAGAGCATATTACATGATGTATTGCAAGCATTCCCTCAGTGTGAAGTGCTACAATCACAGCATCTTGTAAGAACAATTGCAGCTCAGAACATTACAATTAGCTGGGGTTTCCATTAGAAAGTAGGTTTTGTATCCATAAATGTCACACTGTTTATTTGCGTGCACACATAATATCTATGAATATATTGCAACAACAAATTTTAATTTGATGTTACTGTGCAATGTGCTCAGAAGACTCATATTTCAAAACAGTTGGGGGGAATATAGAGAAGGCGAAATCCCAACATGCTTTGCTCTGCAAAATGACCATAGCTTATTTTTGATGACTGCTAACTCTCATTATGTGTGGTGGTGGTAATAAAAGAATACTAAGTAAAAAAACATTTGATGAAGAACAAAGTTGAAAGTGTTTTGTAGTTTCAGCTTTTTTACCAAAATAACTAAAAAATACTTGATAAAAATATCAACCTGCACGAAAGAGTAACTCCACTTTTAACATTCCCCTCTGGTTGATCTATGTACATTGCAGGGATTTTAACAAACTTGTTTGCAGATTCTTACCTTTTGTTATTCTGAAGAAATAGCTGTTTGTTTGTGTTCATGAACAGAGTGAATCTGTATGGGAGTGATTTTATCATTATCAATCATCTGCTGCATCTGCAGGGCTCTAATGAGGAAAGTGACAAGGTCTGCATCCCTTTAAATATGATTTACCCTAAGTATCTTACCAAAAGGGACATTTTTGTTGCAGAGGATGCCCAAAATCTGACTTTGTGCAGATTTCTGGGAAAATCAGTAAGCCAATCACACAAGAAGGAAATGGTATTTCTGTGGAGCGTACTGTACACCGTCTGTGCACAGAACAGCTCCAGGTTGCCATATTGTATTGCATTTTACATAAAATTACAGCACTGCAGATTGAAAAGGAAAGGTCATTTTTAATAACATTCAATTACAATATGAGTTGTGTAGCAAATGTATATGCTATATACCTGTATATACTACAGTATATGTTTTTTTTTAATTTGCTAATATTTTCCCACGGAAATAGAGTTAGCATTTAAAGTTGCCTCTATTCTTTTTTCATATTATTAATTTTAGCATCTTATCTATATTTTATAATCAACAGGTTTGAAAGGTTAGGTACAATTATATTTAATTGTAATATTTATATTTATAATATTTATCCCTGCAGTGAACATTAATACTAAGCACACAATGTAATCCTCTGGTTTTATTTACATAAGATACATTATGTATTTAGGTTACAATAAGTAATTAGATACAGCAAAGCATATCTTATAGAAAATTACAGATAAAAACCATGGCGTTAATTTACCAAAGGAATAGAGTAGCTTAAATCAGTATCAAACCCAACACCACAAATGTAATATATAGCAGCATAACTGTCCTTAAAGGGATAAATTATACTAATTAGATTTTTTTTTTTATTTTAGTTCAAGAACTCCACACTTACATAAAATGTTGAAAAAAATCATCCTTCTTGGCTGCCCCAGGTGGTCCCCTAGCCATTCCCTCCTTCTCCCTGTTTTCAGGTGTCTCTTTTACCTAGATGGCAGTAAAGGAGACACCCATGCGTGTATGCCTTCTGACTGGGGCATTCACTGAAACACACAGTGCCAGCAAGCTATGCTTCTTCTTCTAATTCCTGGCAGACACATGTAGGTGCCAATTGCTCCCCTGCCCTCACCTCTCCTCAACAACCTGGAAGTTTGAAGGGACAGTATGGATTGTGCGGAATACAACTGCGGAAACAAGGACAGTAGGTAAATGTTTGAGAACAGGGAGAGGTAGCACAAGTACTAGGGCATTTTTTAACGTGACACCCTAGTACTATTTTAACTGTGGTGGTTGTATTTGTTTTCTTTATTAAGCTTTTTTTTTTCACCTGGTGATCTGGCCAGTAACATACTTTTTTTCTTAGGATGTCTCCACTTCAATGGAGGAAACACTGAGATTGTCAATCTGGGGAGAGGGTAGTGTTATGCTCTGTACACACGCTCAGATTTTCCGATGGAAAATGTGTGATAGGACCCTGTTGTCGGAAATTCCGACCGTGTGTGGGCTCCATCACACATTTTCCATTGGAATTTCCGACACACAAAGTTTGAGAGCTTGCTATAAAATTTTCCGACAACAAAATCCGTTGTCGGAAATTACGATCGTGTGTACACAAATCCAACACACAAAGTGCCACGCATGCTCAGAATAAATTAAGAGACTAAAGTTATTGGCTACTGCCCCGTCTATAGTCCCGACGTACGTGTTTTACGTCACCCTGTTTAGAACGATCGGATTTTCCGACAACTTTGTGTGACCGTGTGTATGCAAGACAAGTTTGAGCCAACATTCGTTGGAAAAAATCCATGGATTTTGTTGTCGGAATGTCCGATCATAGTCCAACCATGTGTACGGGGCATAAGACTAGCAGATTTAGATGAATTTGACTAATAAATTAAAGCAGAATCCAGCTTATGTGTTTTAGGGCTCATTTACATGTGTGTTGACTATGAAGAACAAAGCAATGTTAACAAAAAAAAAGCTGCTCCAGTTGAGTGAGTCTCTGGTTAATCCGTACACACACTAGTCAGGTGCTAGCCCAGCTCGCATGCTGTGTATCATAAGGAAATGGTTCCAGATAGCTGCACTTCCAAAAAATCCTTTTATTGAAGCTTCATATGACAAGTGGTTGACAGATGGAGCAGGGGACAAAGAGGTAGATGCGTTTTGCACAAATATTAGCTAGGTAATGATTAAGTGCTAACATTTGCGTGAAACGCGTCTACCTCTTTGTCCCCTACTCCATCTGTCAACCACTTGTCACATGAAGCTTCAATAAAAGGATTTTTTAGAAGTGCACCCGTCCGGAACCATTTCCTTATGAAGCAATGTTAACTTAACACTTCTATGGCATTTATGATGTGTTTATGACACGTTTTTCTTAAGCTTATAAAGAGCTGAAAATGCTTCAAGAATGCTTGAAAAAATGTCCATGAAAGAGCTGCTTTTCTAGTGGGAATTGTATAAAGGGGAAGTGATGGAAAGGAAATGATCTGCTTTGAGGCGTGGTTAGGTTGCAGTGTGATAGCAGACATTTTTTGTGAATTCTCTGCAAGATGGATTTGTATAATTTGATCTCTTTGACACTTGGCTTGGTCCAGCTCGACTTTGTTAACACAAAAAGCTTTGCTCTGACAATAATGCTCAGTGCCGCTGGTCCTGTCTGGCACTGTCAGTAAGTATTGGTGGCTGGCTTAATGCTTTTACTTGCACATAAAAGCAAATTATGTTACCAACCAGCTGCTCTGTAGAAAGAGGAAGTGTCTAGTGATGTTCTGTCCTAGTTCCCTATTATTTCCCAGTGCATTCAGGGATACAGGAACCTCCACTGCCTATCCCCCAATGCCCAATTAACACTTACCTGCTTTACTATAACTGCTTTAGTAACACTGTATAGATGCTGTAGATGTTATTCAGGTGCAGTTACAGGGCATTACCATTGAAATCAGTGGAGGCGGCTAACAAGTGTTGATGCCTCATGAAAGCAACGTGCTGCCTAATTTTTATCATGACACAATACAACGCTACCACTCCTGTGTGTTGTCGGCTTGTAGTTCTCAATGAACTACCAGGGCACTGTTGAGCAATCTAGGTAGTTCATCGTCTCTTCCTGTCAGCGTGGTAGTTCATCGTCTCTTCCTGTCATTATGTAACTGCCTGCCTGTATGAGGCATGAGCAGATAGCTTACATAAAGAGACTGCAGAAGTCCTGCATGGCACCCACGATCTGCTATTAAAAAAAATATATAAATGCACTTTTTTTACTTGCAAAACAATGTAGATTTATATTTTTTTTTACAAAGATGGACTCATCCTTTAAACAGTTACAGCAATATTTTTTTTTTCATTTGGAATAAAAGTTTTACATAAATGAACAAGTTTGAAGCTGCCACATTTATCCACACCGAATACCCTAAGCGTTTGGCAATTGGACTAACGTATTCGTTCCAATCTTCTGATACTGTGATGTTCACTAAAAAATGAAAGGATATAAGTTGAATCTTTGTGTAATTTTCCCAAAATTGTCCAGTATAATAGCCAGCACTGAGAGAATGAAAGACTAGCTAAGACATCAATTGTAAATTATCAATATCGTGGTTAGTGAAAAAGGAATTTCAATAAAATATGTTATTGTCCATATAGGTCCAATTCATAGCTTTTTATGTGCTTTAATGAAAATGTATTGATCATTACTGAGTAAGTTTTACCTGTGCTATAGTGTGTATTTTAAGCACATTTTAATTCATGTGTGCTCTAAAAATTTACAAAATCCATACATATACCATGTCCTTTGTTTACCCAGTAAAAAAAATTGCATTTCTACAAGTAACACCTTTTATGCAGTTAAATGTATTAGGCACAAAATGGACAAGAATATGTGAATAATATTGTTTATTAAGTGTGGTGAAAAAGGAAGGCCCTATTATTTAATAAAATATTACAGCAATGTTTGGTGCTTACTAGCCAAAGTCAAGTGGTTTAATTTAGCTTTTCTTCGCTTGACGTATTTGGCTTACATATGTACTACACATTTTATACTTACATTTTATACAAAGCAAGAACATCTTTAACAAGAAAGAATGAAAGTTGCCATGAGAATGAGGATTAGTTAATCTCAGTCAAATGAGCAGAGGTGTGGGTGGGTTCTTTATATACACCATAATACATAGAGTCATCATATTATTGTGCTAATGTTTCCTAGAATATGTCTTTGCAGTGATTGCATTGTTTTAGATTTCATCATCAGGATCAGAAGTATTTAATTAGATGCAGTGTACAGCAAATCTTTCATACCCTGTAGCATGGACCTTAAGATAATAGTTTTCAACACATGTTTGATCCTTTTCCTCATAGTCTTTATTGTATGAGTTGTTTAATGACAATGTTTGTTGTAAATGTGGTATTTTCATTATTCACATTTAGTAGACCTCAATTTTCTACAAAAACAGGACTGCATTGGTCAGTCATAGGAATGCTTGAGCTTGTTACAACTTGCCACATCTTTTGCTATCTATCTATATAATTACATTATAACTTGAACATTATAACAGACATTTCCAGACAATTTTTTTCTTACTTGTCACATCTTTTACTATCTATTTGTATATTCACATAATGTCCTAAATGTTAGATACAGACATTTTTAGACCATTTGATATCCCATGGACTTTTCTTAGATGCTACCAAACTGACTCATTTTAATATAGGGTACCTGGGGGTCAGTCCATATAACATTTTGAAATGCCTTTTCTATTTGTCTGACTAGCAGTATACACATATATATAAATAAATTAGTTGATTTGTGGGGTGAGAGGAGTATCAACTCTCTTGTTTAGACAATGAGAGGTTCTCTTTAACACTTTAACATTGTATCTAAATGCAGATGAGCTGTCTTGCATGTAATGCTACAGGACACATTGGTATTGATTTACTAAAGGATCAGATACCTTCGGAATGTTTACTGAATTACTGTAGGTGATGCTTTTTTCACCTAGAAAAACCATTCATGTGTGAGGGAGATGTAAAAAAAAAAAGATTTTTACTAGCACCTGATTGAATGATTGATATGAACACACCTTCACCTTATTCACTAAGTTTGGAGAACTTTCTTTTGCATTTTATTTGAAATGTACAGTTTCTACTTTAGTAAGTTATATAATTTTACTTAGTAAGTAAACTAATTTTGGTCTTCGGTAAGACAAAGGAAAGATCTTTGGTGATTTGCAGTAACCAATAACAAATTGTGAGAAAGCATCTCAACTGATCTTTCCACAAAATACAAAAAAAAAAGATTACTATTAGCTACCATACCTTCATAGGTACTCAGATTTATGCCTTTTGGTAAGGAGATCTTGAGTCTGTAGGATATGGGTGCAGAACTATTAGGCTTTGACATGATAGCTCTAAAATTATGATAAGCCTGCACTTTTATGAGTGCCTTGGTGTTTGGGATTTGGATAAGAGTTACGTTAGGATTAAAGTTTGGATCAAAGTTAATAAGTGTTAGGTCTTAGGCAATATTTTGCAACATAGAATACTCACTTTGCTAGCTTCCTGCTTCCCCACAGGAGTATGTTTCCTTACTTGGTTAATGCTCTGTGCAGTCACAGGGGCTAGTGAAAGAAATCCCTGTGAAAGCTTCAAACCAACTTGTTTCCCAGCCTCATATGACCCTGCTGTGCTAACCAGGAGGAACCTAGCACTATCACATGGGAGAGGTGGAGTGAGTCACACACATATACCTGGAAGTACCAGGTATTTCATTTCACTGATTCACTAAGTAAAGAACAATTTACATATGTTGTTTGGGAGTGGGGGAGTTGTAAATGTCAGACACAAAATATGAGCAAATCATATCCTTTTATAGTGTGTACATGTCTCAATCCAGAGCACTAAGTGTAATTTTTCTCTGCTGCCTTGTTCCTCTGCTGCCAGCATGAGTGACTTCTGATAGATTTTTCTGACACCAAGAGATAAAAAATGTGATGGGGAGGGAGCTCCAGCATGCAGCCTTTGGTTGACAGCCTCAGCTCTGTTTCTGTGTGCTGTATGAAGGGGGCGTGTTTCTTCCCTCCAACCAGCTCTCAACTCTCCTCACTGAGCTCTGCAGAGTGTAAATTCAGCTTCCTGGCCCCTGTGTTACCTGTTTCTTATATTTAAGATTTAATATCTCATATATATGATGTGGGTTAAATAAGAGTTCTTTTGACTTAGAGTGAAAGCTTTAATACAATAGCATTTATTAGACTGTAGTTGAAAGAATCTATCTAATACACAAACATCTATCTATAGTCTTACATCAAAGAAGAAAATATTAGGTTAACATAAAAGAATTACATGAAGGAATACACAATATATTCCTTAAAACATTAATCTACACTCATATTTAGTTACAAGTAGAGGGCATACCTTTCCCATAATTACCCATTCTTACCAAGGTCTCATCCTGATGCCTGATCTCCCCCACAGAGAACGTTTTTCTCCAAGCTAGTGTGTGTATATCAATACAGGCCGATGCCTCAATGGTTGGCATAGCGTTACTTCTGATTGGTTAGCTTCCCTCAACTTTGCCTAAGTCCGCCCCTTTCATGCTAATCCTTGTGAGCCCAAGATTGACTTGAATGGTCCCGGGAAGTTTAATTATTGAATCCGGGTTGAGCCTACCTTCATTGCATATCCCAGCATGGGTGGGATACTTTGAAGTAAGTTTGTGTACCACAATGAGGTTTGAATCCCATTGTTTGTACACAAAAGCCTGGGCACCAACTTGTCTGGAGATAAATGTGAAGATTAATATGTTCTGGCCTGCATAGATACAAGCTAAATGTAATGTACTGTATTCCTAATTACAATATTTTACAGCTATTAATGGAGATTTCACATAAACTCATAAGGCAACACCTGCTTCCATGAAGCTCAGACAAGCTGTACAAATTCTGCACTTTGAATGGCTGTAGAGAAGAGAAGACTGTAGATAAGGGCTAAAAATTATGTAGGAGGATTTTTTTCACCTCTGTGTATCACCTGAGGTCAGTCACTTCACTGGGTATACAGTAAGTAACAGTTTACAACCAGAAAAACTTTTATTTTACGAAGGAAAGGCTTAGTTAATATTGAAAATTAGGCCTAACTCAACTTTTTTGGTCATTTTTAAAACTTTGTCCCCCAGCCACATACAAATAAAAAAGCAGCTCTTGCTGCAATATTCGTGCTCAGTGTCACCCATTACCTTTGCTGAAATTAGCATAAGATAAGAATAAAGTATTTTTGAATCTGCTATGTTGAAAACGTTCTCACTTAAAATCAATTTGAAGCATTAAATAATGCAGTGCTCAGATGTCCTTGGCTACAGAGACATCTCACTCATAGAAATAATTACTAGCTGTTGACATTATTCATCTACTGTATCTTTTAAAAAATCCTTTGTTTTTTTTAAATATGCACTGCTACATAGACTGCTGTTTTACCAAATAACATGGTACAGGCTTTGTATGTTATTCTAAAGTGAATTGTGCAAGGTAGATCTTGAAATAACCAGTTTTTAATTATATTCTATTATTCCTTGGCTTTCAGTCAACCTCATTGATTTTATTTCATATTCTGAACTTTTCTCTTTTTGACTAGCAAGTAATGACCTGCAGAAAGTACTTGAGAAGATAAAGCTGGTTCATTTAATTTACTTAGAGAAGCATCTTCCATAATCTATAGCTAATGTATTTAACATCATATTAGCTATTGACACATGCACACACATATGCAGAAAAGTTAATACTGCTTATCAAGCTCTTGAATATTATAGTATAGTCATGGATTTGACAAGTTCCACAAGAGTGTATTAACTGACAAAATTCCTTTTAATGCCATTATTGTAACATTTACAATAGTTTTACTGCTGAAAGTTTAGAATGTATAAAAAATACAGTACTGTGTCAGGCATAGGGTAACACAAATGTTAAACATAGTAAACAGACAAAAGTAACCCTGCACTGAAAGCAAAGGACTGACATTTTTTTTAAATTCAGCTTTTTTATTAATAGAACCCCTTATTTACTTCAGTTAAGTATTTAATGTGCACAAGTGAAATAAATACTCAAGATTTCCATAAATAAAATCAAAGGAGTCTGTGAAAAGTGATAAAGGCTGCACTTTCTTTTAAATAACTAGCATTGTCCTGGTTTGTATATGATGTATCAACATGCTATGTTTACAGTGATATTAGAGACTTGTTCCTACATAACCTAACAAGTTATTACATATTGGTGTGAAAAGATAATGTAATTTTCCTAAAATAGGGCAATTCAGATTTCCAAGTAGTTAATAATGGAAAATATGTAAGTCTGGCATGATAATTGATAATTAGTGCTCAGCAAACTAAGCAAAGTCTGGATTGCTTGATGTTAGCTGAACAATTAAAAAAAATGCTAAGCCTAAATGTAGCAGCAAACCCCATGGAAGTCTTATGGAGCCAGCCTGAACCACACCAGGCCACATACCTTCAGAATGTGGAGGGTATCTTACTAGTGAACTGTGGCAACAATGATGAATGACAATGACTTGCTTACCAAAACAAAACACACTGACCCGTTGAGATGACCTACTGCTAATGAACTCTCACCACATCTGGCAGCTAAATGGCCTGGTCTGGTATGGTTCAGGATAGGGGCGTCACAATCAGTGCTCCTCCCTTTAATGGCCAGCCAGGCTGCATGATCAGATTAGGGTCTGGTTTATCTGGGAAAATGTGCTGTGTTCAATAAATACAAAAAAAAAAAACCACCATTGTGCATAATAACATAAATAGACAGTATGTGAAAAAGTCCACATAGCTTCTTATAAAGTTCACACAAAAGAAAAAATGTGCATTCCACTCCAGTGAGTAAGCCTCCATCACAAATAATTCATACAAGGCTTACCGTAATCCCATGTCCCTCGGATTATAGAGAGTGTTTTTATGTAGATCCACCCCCATTAGTGCTTATCAAGGAATGTGTCACGTACCTGATCGGAGACATGAAATGACAAGGTTGGCCTCTCTTCTATCTCCAGCCCAGGTCCCATTGAGGATGGAACAGAGGGTACCCAGGGACAGGAGAAACATGAGTACCGGCAGGTGTTGATAGGAGTGCTTGCAGCAGGCGATGAGGTCCAAGGCAGACTGGCAGAACATGGTCAGGAACAGGAAATGTGCACTGAGATCTAGCTAAAGTTGAAGGGGCACTTCACCTGGGCTGAAGGGTCCAGATGCAAGGCTTGAGACAGGAATTCACTGTCGTGAGCAGAGCTGGTACAGATGAGAGCCAGGTAGGCAACCAAACAGGATGTGGAAACCAAGCCAGGAACAGAAGCATGGTCACTGGAATAGATGAGGTCAGCAACAGGCGGGCAGCGAGGTACAGAATCATAAGGCAGAGACATGGTCAGGAAGAGAGCCGGGGTTAGCAACTGGTGACAAGGCAGAAGCAGGACTCAAGTTCAGGTCAGAGACAAGCTTGGTCAGCAACAAAGGAACAAGCAGAGTAGTAGTAGAATGCAGGGAATAGCTGAAATGCCAGTCATCACTTAAACATGAGCAGAAGCATCCTTTAATAGCCCATCTGGTACCAACATGAGCACATTTATGTGCCTGGTCACTATCATGCTAAGAATGCCACACGCATGTGCATTTCGGCAAGACAAAAATCTGATAGGTATTCTCTGACAGATTGCTAGTTGGTAATAAACTGGACCCAAGATCACTTTGAAGATTACACTTGCATATGCATAATAACTAGGATACTCTCAAAACACCACCACAGGACACCACTGGTTATTTAGACCTTGCTCCAACTTCTCAAAGTAATATACTCAGAACAAGAAAAAAGGAAACCAATGCTCCACATAGTGTAAGCCAGTAAAGGAACCTTTCATTAAATAAAAATATTACACTTACTGTACATAAATATAGGATATATCAGCGCTGTATAAACAAGTCACTAATTAGCCAAATTCCACCACTAGGGGACACTTTCAGTGCATGGTGATGTCATGTAGCATAGTTCCATCCTGACATGTTTCATCAGTGATGACATTCTCAAAGGGCAAGGATGCTCCACCGGATCACCGCTGAATATATACTCTCCAAATGCCTAAAAGTAATGAAGGAACAACTAGACCATATTGATGGCACCATCCCTAAAACAAATATAATATCTACAGCTAAATAAACATAAACTGATCGATCATAACAAGGTTCCAAAAAATAAAGCTATAATTAATATGTCAGTTTCATCCAGAGCATTTGAGGAGTCACAGATTCAAAGAGGATATTTTATTAATTCATATTTAACCATGATTAAAGACTTTAATGAATAAATACAGATAATCATATTCCTATAAAATACAATACAAATTGATTAAAAATAACTTAAAATCATAAAATGGAATAAAAAAAAAAATATATAATCAATCAAAAAACCTTTTTTCTTCTACTCAGCTAAGTTTCTATTAACATTGTAGCAACTGCTGATTGCAGTCTGCAGTCTTTGTGCAGACCCAGAATGCACTAGGATTGATTTACTAAAGTATTGGAGAATTTTTAAAGAGCAAATTGATCATTCTCTACTCTTTGATGGGGACAAGGGCCTCTCCCCGGCAACCCTGGGTGGTGGTTGTGGGGGTCTGCAAGCAGGGGGCTTATCGGAATCTGGAAGCCCACTTTAACAAGGGGGCCCCCAGATCCACCCCCCCATGTGAATGAGTATGAGGTACATTGTACCCCATACTCATTCACCAAAAAAACTGTCCAAAATAAATAAAAACACTAGAAGGGTTTTTAACAAGTCCTTTATTAAATCGCTGTTAAATCTGGGTTCCATCCAAAAGTGGAACTTCCACTTTAAGGACTCCTAACCCCCTGACATGTTACATTTGGCATGTCATTTTTTTTGGGGGGGGGGGGTAACAGGTACCCAGCTCCCACCTCTGCTTGTAGTGCTGCAGCACCATGAGCAGAAGTTCTCTTCTCCCCTCCCTCCCTGCAATCTCTTGGGACACGTCACAGGTCCCAGAAGATTGCCCGACCATTCAGGAAGCGCAGTGCAACTCATGCATATGCAGTGCGCACCCGGCTGTTAAGCCACAAGCTATCTGAGCTGGGTGCCAACACTTGCAATGCCGGTGCTGTGCAGAGTAGAAGCAGAGAAGAGAGGCTTCAAGTGGTAATATCACTGGACCGTGGGACAGGTGAGTGTGTGTTTATTATAATTCAGCAGCTACAGCGGCTGACTTTTAACAAACACAGAAATGGCTGGAACTAAGCTTTAAATATGTAAGGGGCATGGCCAACTGGTGATGTCATCCGGCCCTGCCTCCTCATGACATCACTGACTGGTGCATGCTGGGTCGGTGACATAACAAGGGGGAATTCCCACCAGGTGACATTGCCAGATGGCTCCTGTCAAACTGCAGAGCCTGCAGTAGGCAGTCAGCCTTCACTAACGGCAAAGCATTTTCTTTTCTTTTTTGGGGTCCGGCATTGGCGGCAGGCGGCGGATCTACATCAGGGGGACATTTTTCATTTTTTTAATAAAGAAATTGTCAAAAACCTGTCTACTGTTTTTTACACTTTTTTGGTCAATGAAGTGGGGTACAATAGACCCCATACTCATTCACATAGGGGGGAGGCCGTGATCTGGGGGCCCCCTTGTTAAAGGGGACTTCCAGATTCCGATAAGCCCCTTGCCGGCAGACCCCCACAAGCACAGCCCAGGGTTGTCAGAACCCCCCTGCCCAAAGCACCAACCCCCCTATGTTGAGGGCATGTGGCCTAGTATGGTTCAGGAGAAGGGGCGGCACTCGCTAGTCCCCTCCCCTTTCTTGGCCTGCCAGGCTGCGCGATCAGATATGGATCTTGCATGGATTTTGGGGGGACCCCACGTTGTTTTTTTATTTTGTATTGCCGCCATTTTTTTTCTTTCAGCTGTCAGCAGAAAAGTCCACTGACATCAGCTGTCAGCGGGGAAGCTAGCTGACAGCTGATGACTCATTCATTGTTGAGGACATGGCGGCTGGCTTCCCGGCCCTGCCCCTTAAAAACATTTTGACTGTGCACTCAGTGGACGAACATCCCAGAGGATTAACAGAAAACACCCGAACGGACAATGTTCAGGCCAAACTTTTGCTCAGCCCAAACCGTTCACCCAACACTACCAACTAATGGGCATCAACAAAGGACACATAATCTGAATTCTGAGCCTTAATTACATTATCTTCAACAAAAAAATATTTTCAGATTTTTTTTATTTGCTTTTTTGAGTATAGTAGAAAAAAAAAAGAAAGAACGTTTCTTAAAATTACTTTAGTTTAGGTATTGTATTACACATTTATTTCATACTTTGTGAACCACAAGCAATATTTTTATTTTTTTTTCTCAAAATGTTTGCAACTCAGTTATAGCACTTATAAATGAACTTATGGGAATAAGGGAGTTAAACATCCGATGCAAAATCTATTTGATTTTTTTTCTTATTCTAATCATCCAAAGGGTATATAAGAAATTACATTGAGTACTCGTTAATATTCATGATGACATACTGTCTGTGCACTCATGTGCATAAGAACATGCTCACAGTTGGTTATACTGAAGTTTTTCCCAGTCTTTTATCACATGTGCATGTGTTTGCCTAAATACGGTTGTAGACCAGCCTGTTATGCACAGACTTTTGCCCTTCCATGATCATCCATGAGGAACTCCTAGTTTTCAATAGCAGGAATATGTCATATATTTACAAGGCAATTCATTTCCAGAAAGTGAAATGGTTGAGATTGGGTTTGGGACATGGGTGACTTTACATGCTTCCATACCTAGTTCAGGTAATCACTCACATAGGCAGCATATACTGTATAGAGGTGTAACGTGTAATTTTAGGGATTTTTTGCAGCCTTATATTATCTAAAAGTGCAGTAAAATTTGGATATATAGATGTAGTGTATATAGACATTAACCTGATCACAGCTTTCTAGAATCCCTTGAACAGCAGAACACACTGAGAGTGAATTTGTATGCACATAGTCTTGATCTAGGTATGCATTTCATACAGGACCTTCTATGAGCAAAATTTGATAAATAAAATCTCAAAGAATTGATTAACTCCAATCAAATCTGGTTCATTATTACAGTTCATACTATAGTTGATTAAGGAGTAGGTTATATTATATGTGAAATTTCTTATAAAAAGCATTTATGTAAGTAACTGTACATAACATTTTGGATTTTGCTAGACGTGTGGCCTTTGACATTTTCATTGTAATGCTGTAGCTTATATTTTTATCTGATCAGTTCCAGTATAATGAAAAAGATAAAGAGGGAGTACCCAGGAGCACTAACAAAAACAAAAAATACTGATGTTTATCTTATTTTGGTTAAAGAACTTCTATGTTTAGCACACCTAAACTTGGAAGGAAAGCAACTCCTCCTCTCTATCTGTTGGTAGTGGAGGTGGGATGAAAGCTTCTATCCTAGAAGCTGGTGAAAATAATCACTGATTGGTGCTCTTTAAAGAGAACTAAACCCATCCAATTAACTGCTTCCCGAAACAGGTACAGTTAAAGCATACTGTGAATGATGACTATCACAGTTGCTTGTACTCTCAACAGAACTCTCAAGTCATCAACTGGCTGGAGTCATAACTGTTCACATGGACAGCACCATGGAAACTGCAGACCAAACAGAGGCTAAGATGGAAGTAAAGGATAGGAGGGTTTAGTTCCACCTTAAAGGGTTGGTTCACGTTTACAAAAAAACTGCCTATGCAGGTAAGGAGTGTTTGTGGATAAAAACAAACCATACAGCTCTGACTGAAGATGAATAATGTTCTTGCTACAGGTGTAGGCCATTTACATACATCATGAAGCCTGACTCAAAGACTCCCAGGATGTTGCTAGGATGTTGCTAAGTGAGACCTACTTGTTACTGCTCACCTCCATCATCACAGGAGTAAGCTTTTTTTTTCTTATTCAAACTCACATGCTCTTTCTCACCCCTGATGCAGTAGTTCTGAGCTCTTTGAGAGTTCACTCCTGTGATGGTGGAGGTGAGCAGTAATGACTAGGCCTCACTTAGCAACATCCTAGAAGTATTTCAGTCAGGCTTCATGAGGTATGTAAATGGCCTACACCCATAGCAAGGACAATATTCAACTTTAGTCAAAGTTGCACAGTTTGTTGTTTATCGGCAGAGGCCCCTTATCTGCGTAGGCAGTTTTTTAGTAAAAGTGCACTTACCGTTTAATGGTTTAGCAGAAAGACTTGCATGCTGTCATATTCAATAGGTGCTCACTGCTGCCCTCTGTGTGACTTCTTGGTACTGGCTTTCTTCTACAAACTTTCTTTTCTTTCCCTATGAGCAATATTTATTGTATACTTGCTGGTGGCATTTTTGAGATGATAACTGTGATAAAACCCAATAACTGTGCAAAGTGACAAATAATGACATAAACATATATGACCACTATTATAATAAGCCCTAAGTCTTTTAAACGTATACGTCAATATGTAGTTAGCAGTGATGTACAAGGTCAATACTGGTGAAAAGATGTTAAGAAAATGTTATTTACATTTGTTTTCTTTAAGTGTAAGATAAAAATGCATGTCTAATTCTTCATCATTCCATCATTCAATGCATTTCCAAGGACAGAATAGCCTTTCAATGCCAACATGTATTTATTCTTGTCAGCTACATCTGTGATGGATAACACTTTGGGATACACAAGACAAGAATCAACGGAGGTGTCAGTCACAGTTTTTATTAAAATAACTAGAGCCATAACCTAGCCTAATCACTGAGCCACACAGTAGAAACATCTGTGAGATTATTCCATTAGAATAAATTTCAATATTTACATTTATTATAACAGAAAATGACGACGATGCAGCCACCATTGAGAGTAATCAGCTCTGCTATTATTACAGAGATTGTAACATGTTGCTTGTATTTTGCACGTAATGTTAAACATGTTTACCAGAAGCAGTTGTCATAGTAACCAGTACTGTCTTCATGTGGGGAAAGTTAGCAAGGCATTGACTTCCGTGAATGTGTTTGAGTCATGCCTTTGTATTTACATCTCAGAGTTTTAAATTCCAATAAAAAGTTCAAAAATGAACTTGCTTAAATATGTAAATGGTATTTATTTCTGTAAAAATGCAGTACCCTTCGGCAAACACTTGCAATTTCCATGCAAACTGTTTTGTGGAGAAATTATACACTTAAGTAACTTTGGTTGTAACACTACACAAAATTACCAAATTTTAAAGCTGAACTCTGAGGATGAAAAAAACTTTAACCTTTTAGTAGACCACCCTCCCTGCTTAGCACATGGGGTCTTCAAACCTTTAAGTATAGAGGTCACATCATATGTTTCACAAATATTCTCAAGCCACAAAAAAATAAAAAGGGTTACAAATGAAATAATACAATTTAAATAAATGAATAAACATGATCCCGGAACTTCATATCAGAAGCCCTCAATCGCATCAGAAGTCCTCCCTCCACTCAAAAGCCTCCTTATCACATCATAGTCCTCCTTTCACACCAGCAGCTCCCCATCATTTCAGAGCCCCACCTTATATATTAAAGTTTGCATACATCAGAGTCTCCTTCTTACTTTAGTGTCCTTATCAGATGTGGAGACCGACTGATCTGATTCTTCACTTAGTGCAGTCTGTGGGTACAGCACTGATCCTAGATGCAGTCCAGGCATAATCCTGTGGGCCAGATGTGGCCATGGGCCATACATGACCTCTGACCTAGGGTCCTGGGTGTCCTCTCATTCAATGCAGGACTACTGGTCCTGCATTGTACAGGATGAAATCAGAGAATTTTAACTGGCAGGGCAACAACAAGAATAGGCTTCGGGGGACTTGTCCCATGAGGGGGAGGAAGCCTGTGAGTTTTTCAAAGTAAAAAGTAGGTATATCACCTTGTTAATCATTGACTAGGCAAAATAAGTAGATAACCCTTGCAGTGGTTAAAGGTTTTTCATCACTGGAGATAATCTTTAAGATAAAACTGTGTGATAACCCTGCTCTATCACAATTTTTAGTTTTTACAAAAAAACTTGCTTACAATAAACATAAATGAAATGCTTGTGCATAAGCTAACGTGCCATTCTGTGGAGAATCAAGAAATAGGCTCAGTTCTCAAAGCTTTAACACAAGATAAAGGATCATTATTTTAGCCTTGTGATTGTAACTTCCAAATCTCAATAGACTTACCTGGAAAAAAAAGCACTTTTTCTTAAAAGAGTAAGTTTCCTTATGTTGGTGTGTTAACTGTGGGAATTGAGCCTATTAATGTAATACAGTAAAAAAAAAACAAGGTGCACTTATTATATAAGGACCTCTAACCCATAATAAATAGCAGCATAACAGTAAAAAAAAATGTAAAAAAAACGGTTTCTATACTTACTTTACACTGGCTTCCATATTTCAAAGTGATGTTAAAGTGATTGTAAACCCTTGTTTTTGTTTTTAAAATAACAAACATGTCATACATACCTCCACTGTGCAGTTTGTTTTATACAGAGTGGCCCTGATCATCCTTTTCTGGGGTCAACCGGCGGCGCTTCTCTCCGCATCGTATAACCCCCTAGGAGAAGCGCTCTCCCAGGGGGTTACCTTGCGGGCACGCTCCCAAGTCCAGCATTTGCGTCCATAGATGCAGAATGCAGGACTCAGCCCCGCCTCCCGGCACCTGCGTCATTGGATCTGATTGACAGCAGTGGGCGCCGCGAACCCTGGGCATTGAAGGTGAGCGCATCTCCACCGAGGAAACGAATGAGCTTAGGTGAGTAAAATGGGGGGGGGGGGCTGGTCATTGTCAGAAGTTTTTCACCTTAATGAAATAACATTCACATTCTTCTGAAAAGTTCTCAGGGAATGCTGAGTACCCCAGACCCCACAGGATTATGCATGAGCACAATGCAGGATAGTGTTCTCACAACATTTGGGATACTCAGCATTTTCTGGGATCTTGCCAAAAGGATGATGGTGACACCCTTACCTATATTTTGGGGATAGAAGCTGGGGGTAACATAAGCCTAATTACTATTTTATATATATATATATATATATATATATATATATATATATATATATATATCTACTTAAATTGAGTGTCACAGCAAATTGAAGGTTTTGTTTTTTTTTTTGGGGGGGGGGGGGTAACTAGCAAAGTGATTGGCTGGGATATATGGCTCGTGTTTGGCTGCACAACATGGCTGATTTAACAGATCCCCAAGGGAGCCCAAAGAAATACAAAGTTTTGGTTCAAGTATTTAACACTAGCATTAGCTTATTATATTTGCCTGCAGTAGAGGTTTGTTTTAGACATAGCACATCCTCATTTTTTAATTAAAAGAGGATAGGTACTATTTTGTACTATAGTATGACAATCAGTGCCAAGAGTTAAGATGCCTAACCAACTTTTTGGCTGCTTTTAATGCCTATTGTGAGCACTGCATTTACCATGCAGATGTTTTGCTGCTTCCCGGGGATGGAGAAGTGGAACAGAGACAACAATAACAAAGTTGGCTTTTCATTCAGCCTGCTACTCTGCTTTCTCTCTTACAATGCTGATGAAGAGGATAAGGGAAAATCCAGGCACACAGCAGCTCTGCCACCTGGGTGGATGGGACCTGGAGCTAAGCGACAACAGCTTACTGTCCCTATTGCAGCAGAGTAGCGAGAGAGGGCATACCATGCAATAAGGTGCCATGCTAGCTGTGGGCAAAAAAAACAACAATGGAGTGTACTAGAACACTAGCCAGAAAAGCAATACTTTATGCTGCAACTCAGTAGTTTGTCAGTGATAGTGTGGGTGAGGAGGGTGCAACATGCCATGTAGTCCCCCCTCTCCCCAAATGAAAACACTGTGCCTGGAGAAGCTGCCCCACTTACACCCCCCCCCCCCCCAAATTCCTTTATTCCTTCCTTGATCACAGTATATGCCTAAACATGAGTCAAAACATAGCCCTGAAGGTTAGGAGGCCCCATTACATTTTTACTTGGCTTTCTACCAGTAAGTTAGATTAGGGATCTGCAGACCCTAAAACATTTTTAACATTTAAACATTTTTGCTGCATACATTGTGGATGCACGGCTCCCTCTTAAGAGAAAATCAGTCCGGTCATGTTGCAAAATGTTGTTTCTGGAACAAGCTGATGTAAAATTGTGCATACATGTGGCTCTGTTGTACAAATCATTTACTTCTCAACATAAGCTAAGCATGTGCAAAATTTACAGCAAGAAGTAGAATATAGTGCTTTGCAGCCTTGAAAGTCTAAACTCCCATCCTCCATGTTTGTTCCAGGTCAGGACTGTAGATTAAAAAGCCAGCACCAAAACCTTCAGAAAAAAGTCGGCAGTCTTAACTCCTGTGGTTCTCTCTGCACAGCTTTGCTTTAACAATGTTTCCTAACTTTGTGCATAGTGCAAAGAAGAAAACTAATCTTACTGCTATATTTTAATACATAATTTTTGTTCACTGCCAGGTGGTATGTGAATCCTGCTGCTAGTGTCTTGACACAGTTTAAGGGAAAACAGAGAGAACTAGACCAAGGAGCTCAATCTGCAAAGAATAAAAACTGAATGGATTAGGAGAAAGCTTGATATTGATGGAAGTTAGCTATGTAATGATTACACATAAATATAATGCTAGAGGGATTGAAACAAGAATATACTAAAAGCACTAGCTTTTTTTAAGAAAAACATATTTAAAAAAAAAACAAAACAATATTAACTATATTTTCTATGATTTTACTGTGTGTACTTTGTGTCCTATCAGTCCTATCAAAGCCGATCCTCAAGCATATATGATAAAAAAAAAAAAAGTTATGTATTCATTAAAAATTCTTTAAAAAGCAAAAAAACGCTATTAGCTATATTTTCTATGATTTTACTGTGTGTACTTTGTGTCCTATCAGTCCTATCAAAGCTGATCCCCAAGCATATATGATAAAAAAGTTATGTATTCATTAAAAATTCTTGTGCTAATTAAAATAATTAGATGTGTTTCTAAACGCAACTAATTAAAGTACCTGAATTTGCCTTGATATAAGCTTTCTGCAATCCATCAACACCCAGGTTGGGAGCAGGAAGGAAGCTTTACAAATCTATCAGGCTCTGCAGCAGTGCATACTGTATGTGCTTATAATAAATATGCTAATTGGAAGTGAAGGTTGAGTGAACAGATGATTAACCTGTCACTAAGCTGGGGTGTGTTCTGACCAGTGTTCATCACCAAGATGGTTTACAGTTGCATTGCAGGCAATGGGTCTGGCTGTGATCTTTGGTAGGGGTGGCTGGATAACAAACTAAATAAATATTTTGGCACTGTTCCCAATTATGTATTTTGAATCTGTACTTACTTGCCTAGGGTTTAGCTAATTATTAATTAATGCAAATGTGATCTCAGCAAACATGATCTCTTAATTGATTTGCTAAAACATACACTCATGTTCAATGCACACACCGTAGTCCCTGCTGGCACAGTACATTGAACATCAAAATAATGCTTTTTTTGTCCTAAAGGCAGATAAGGTAACATAAATTAACTACTGTATTTAACTGCTTCTGCTTAAAGAGACCTTGTCACCACTTCATAAAGATGAGTAATTAGCAATATTTTCAAAATTTGTGTTTTTTTTTTGCTGAAGACAGTGCCAACATTCCATCTATCTATTGTCAACTTTTTAGATATTCTTGATTCCATCCCATGCCTTTGTGCCCTCTCCTCAACCCTGTTGTCATTTGAACTCCTGGCAGCAGTTAAGGAATCCCTGCATGATCTGCAAAGATTATCATATATTAGTGTTAAAGGTGGTACAGTGCTCCCCTATTGAACATGTAACGTGATTAATATAATATATAAACACTTTGGGGTTGATTTACTAAAGGCAAATTCACTTTGCACTACAAATGCACTGCAAGTGCACTTGGAAGTGCAGTCATCTTAGATCTGAGGGGAAGATCTGAAATGAGGGGAAGCTCTGCTGATTTTATCATCCAATCATGTACAAGCAAAAATGCTGTTTTTTATTTTCCTTGCATGTCCTCCTTAAATCTTCAGCGACTGCACTTCCAAGTGCACTTCCAAGTGCACTTGCAGTGCATTTGTAGTGCAAAGTGGATTTGCCTTTAGTAAATAAACCCCTTTGTGTACATCCTTTATGGGGAACATCAACACAATATGAACAGAAAAATAAGAACAGTGAAATCACTCTGACAGTGTCACTTTAAATAAAATAATCAAGTAAATTCTAATGCAATAAGCCACCACTGTGATATTAGTGTCCATGAAATAGAGAATATTATGTTATAATATTATGTATAAACCAGTTATTAGGTAGATTTAAATAGTTTGAAAATAAAGTCCCTTTAAAGAAGTTACGTGACGTGTGATAAAATGCGCTAGGGGCAGGCCTAGTGATCATCTCTTAATGCCTGTTGCTATGTGGTCCCTTGAAATCTTCCTCCTTCCTCACGTGGCTCCTTACGTCACTTCCCTCTGCGCCTCCGCTCGCTACTGTTCCTGGGAGATGTGTGTCATCATTTTCCAGGAGTCAGTGGGCAGCGCTGAGGGCTTTGTTGCCATCACAGCGGGGGCGGCCACTTCCGATGACACTGCCTCTTGTGATGGCAACCTGATTAGTTGACAGTGTCCTGCCCCCTGTCAAATAATGCCCGTCCGGTACTATGCATGAGCAGCGCTTGTGCAGTATGGAGCCACCGAAAGCTGCTGAACATTGCATTTCACTGTTCGGCGGCTTTCGGCGGCTTCATACTACACAAGCGCTGCGCATGCGCAGTACAGGGTGGGCATTATTCGACAGGCGGCATTTCTCGTCAGAACAAGGACCCTGCAAAAATGACTCAATGCGCTTGCGAGAGATCGGGGAGAGAACAGGCACCGTATCCCGGAACAGGATGCTTGTGGGCTTCACATGCCCACAGCATTATCATTCTGGGTGGAGGGGAGTGCTAGATGTACTAGCAAATTTAAATACACTAAAGAGATTGAAGCAATACTTCAGCTCACACTGCAGTTACACAAGCAGTTACAGCAACAGTTGTTTTTTTTTCTTTTAGGATAAAGGCTTTACATAAATAAATAAAAGCTAAACATTATAAACACCCCTTTCAGTGATGCATGGTTAATCTCAACATTATAACTGCTACATTTGAAGGACAGCCTGTTTTGGTGAAAAATAACAGCCTTAGGGCCCTTTCACACTGAGGCGGGGCGGCGTCGGCAGTAAAACACCGCTATTATTAGCGGCGTTTTACCGTCGGTATACGGCCACTAGCAGGGCGGTTTTAACCCCCCGCTAGCAGCTGAGAAAGGGTTAAATACCATCGCAAAGCACCTCTGCAGAGGCGCTTTGCCGGCGGTATAGCTGCACCGTCCCATTGATTTAAATGGGCAGGAGAGATGAAGGAGCGGTATACACTCCGCTCCTTCACCGCTCCGAAGATGCTGCTAGCAGGACTTTTTTTCCGTCCTGCTAGCGAACCACTCCAGTGTGAAAGCCCTCGGGGCTTTCACACTGGAATTAAGGCAGCGGCACTTTCGGGTCGGTTTGCAGGCGCTATTATTAGCGCAATAGCGCCTGCAAACCGCCCCAGTGTGAAAGGGCTCTTACAGACAGGATCACCAGGTGCATATAAATAAAAAAATCCTAAAAAAATAAAACAAATGCAGCAACCACATTTAATGATTGGAAAACTGCAGTATGATAAATGCTTTGTTGTAGATTTAATACTGCTTTAAATTTAAAGAAATGTAGTAATGTGCATCCAATGCCAGTTTTTAGCATCCATGTATATTAGTTGTAGTCTAAATGCCAACAAAAGGTGTACTGTTTTTTTCTTATTATTATTATTATTATTATACAGGATTTATGTAGCGCCAACAGTTTACATGACGCTTTACAATATAAAAAGGGGACAATACTGTTATAATACAATAAAATACAAGAGGATTAAGAGGGCCCTGCTCAGAAGAGCTTACAATCTAATAGATATAACCAAAAACAAACTGTAATTTTATACAAACTGATAAATTCAGATTGAAAACAATGTAAGAAAACAGTTTTCTACTTTTGATGCATTTAAAAATAATCATGAATTATTAAAACGTGCACTGTTACAAAGATTTCTCAATGTAACACCTTTTTAGACTAGCTGGTAATAACACCCACCATATTTGATATTGTTTATGTCAGCGCTATGCATATTTGTATCATTATACAAAAAAATACAGAGAATGTTTCATAATATCCAGTTACAAATTAACATTTCTTCTCATTCCAGATTCAGATCATTACTTTAAAAAGAAAAAAGAAAAAAAAATGGGGGAAAAAAGATTAAAAACATAAATGCATCAAGAAACTATTATCTTGAGATTGTATCCAGAGGCACAGAAATTAAATGGTGTTTTGTAATAGAGTTTATCAAAAAGGCAGAACAATTACCAAAACTTTTCAGTTTGCACTTATTTGTAAAAAAAATACATAAGTACCCTCTAGAGAGATATATGTTTCATAATGCAAGGAAGGGCAGGATTATAGTCATTGGTGTATTAGCATTGATATGTACCGTATTTGCCTTTATACTTGCATCACAACACAAAACGTTTTTTAACTCAAGGTATTTTTTCTGATGTCTTCTAAATTTTCTTTATGGGCAAGCAGAACTCATGTCATTACTACAGGAGTCAAAGAAGTCAAACATCTCTCCATGTAAGGCATATATGCAATCAGATTGAGAGCTAGGCTCCTGATTGACAAGCTGCAGAGTATTTTGATTTTTTTTTTTGGTCTTCTGAACATTTGTGTTACTAAAGTGCAAATGAATTGAGATGATGAAGTGCTGCATCGTACCACCAAAAAGAATAATGAATGAGAATACATGGAGGATTGCTGGGAAGACTAATCATTCAATCTGAACCCCAGGCAGATCAAAAAGTATCAGTGAATGCATAAATACTGTTATATATTTTTCATGGAATTCTGAAATATATTTTTAAAAGTAACTCGTACAAATACCCAAGTTTTTTTTTTTTTTTTGTTAAGGAGAGAGCAAAGAGATGACTCCTGTTGCTGCTCCTTCACTGTCCAATTACATCTGTGCTGCTCAACTGCGATAGAGAAAATTCAGGTCACCAAGCTGGTTGTGCTGACGGGAAAAGGCTGTGTACATATCCTGACTGGGTGGACAGAAATAGAAATGTTTTTGCAGGCGCAACAGCCCCCTATATATATTTTAATGGTGTATTTTTCTGTTTGACTGTATTCTGACATTCAGAGCTCCATGTATGAACAGCTTTGATGAAGTGCAGTATAGATTATAAAGTTGTTTGTTTATCTGTCAAAATTAGGATTCAGTTCAGACAACCTCTATGAGAAATTGTAGACAGTTATGACAACAGCAGCAAAAGCATGGACGCTTCTGGGTAGTGATTGTACATTTTTACACACTGGCCTATTGTCTAAAAGAAAATCAATAGTTTAGGGTGAAAGTCAAAAGAATCTTACTCAAAAATAGTTTAAAAAAGCTGAATTAACAAAGCTCCATGTTAACCCTTATCCTTTAATAATGGTCATCTTCAGTTGCTGTCATAAACTAAAAATCAACAGAAGATAAAAGCTGGGCAAAATCAATAATAATGGCCATTGGATGTAAATAATTGATTTTAATGTGTGAATGTCAGAAGGTGTTTTGGCAGGAAAACTCCTGCCTATGAAATATTTTCTAGTCTGCTTCTTCTCATACTGCTATTTGCAGTATCCAGCATCTGGACTGTTTAGGAGATAATTTGCTGCAAAATATGACAGTTAAAATTTAAAATAGAAATGACCTCTAATAACCAGATATGGAGTCATATCAAAAATAATTTAATTTATCTCTTTTAGAGTTCTTCTAACATGAGTGCTTATTCACTGGACTGAATCTATTCATATTAAGGATCTTAACAGAAAGCTTTCCGAGGCTTATATGAATTGGAGGCAGAAAATATGGTACAACTGCAGGATTATAATTGGTGTTTTTCTGAAAATCCTTAAGAAACTTGTAACAGTAATCTAATAATAAATCAGAAATTAGTATCTAAAGTAATATGAATTACTGGAATAACATTTCCCATCACTTAATGGTCATTATAACAGTAATAGAAATGTCATATTTTTTAACGGCATCTAAGTGCAAGAACTGGAAAACATACTGACTTATTGTTTGTTGGTATCTAAATACGAATAAAAAATATTTTCTGGGAACTACTTGCAGCTAGGCTGATTCGCCTTTATATTGAATTTGCTTGTGCTGTAGTTTAGTGAACTTTGTGATTAAAAACAAGTTTGAGCATCTGAAGACACCTTGTGTAGTCTATCAATAAGAAATGATAAAGAAATTCACTTTTTACTTTTTCAAAAAGGAAAATGATTTCCTGTACTTGGTAGTTTTAAAGAATAAATATAGACTATTTATCCTTAGTGGGCTTTTCCTATCCTGCAGAGAATAAAAATGATATAATTTTTTAGTATTAATTCTCTTTAAAACCTTTGCTGAGTGACCTAAATGGAAGAGTATTTTTTTCCAAAATCTTTCCAGTTGGCCCATGTTGTCTCCTATGCAAAAGTGGCCCACACTCTATTCATCTCAAAATGAAAGACAAAGTCACAAATGCATTGAGAGCTCTCTGGTTAACAGAAAAGATTTTTGAAGAAAGGGTGTGCATTTCCAGGTAAACCATAGAGCAAAGATCTCTGTAGATATGTGGCACAGGTAAGTATTATAACGAAATGTCCCACACTCTGCCTGAGTGCTTTCATCATATAACGCTTCCTTCCAGTCTGAATATAGATATCAGATATTCCAAACCACTGACAACCAATAACTAGACAGTACTCGTTTTGGTTGCTGAACATGAGCTGGTTTATTTGAGATCCCACACAAATATATACACCAGGATGGCAATACAAACTGTAACCAGAAACCTAATTAACATGAGCAAATAACTAATCATTTAACCAGACTAGGTGACTCAGAGATATGACCTTTTATCTTCTCCTAGCTCACTGGTTATCATAAATATCAACACAGTACTCCTTCACGCAATAGCAGAGTTAATTAGCACAAATAACAATGGGTGAAAGACCCTTAGAGCCCACACCAGACTTATTTACAATAAACACATTATAGCAGACAGACGGGTGGCTGGAGTTGATTATATCAGCATCTGCTATGAGTCCAAACAATATGAAGCAGTCACTATTTCTAATATGGCATATACAGGGTTCCCAGAGTCTGTGTGTCTTGGAGGGACATTGGCTTGAATCCAGGCATACATCTCACAGAGAGTATTGTTCCCTTTAAATCCAGGGCCCATAATCAGTAAGCAGAAGGCTAGCATTCAGTCCCCTCCAAAAGCCTCTGTCCTGGGTGAGTCTATCAAAAGTATATCCTACTTGCTGTCCACAAGCAGTAGAGGATACCATAGATAAAGCCATGTAAGCACACTCATCATTTAAATAAAAAAAGCTTAACAGCATATTTATTTTTTAAAAGTCTAAAAAAACAAGCTTTAGAACTGGAAAATCCTATTGAAAACATAAAAATTGCACAAAGTAGCACATTACTCTATAGTCACTAATTTTTATCCACCTCATTTTACTGGCTCCTGCACACTAGTGATGAGGTTTGTTCTCACTGCTACCATGGATTCAAGACAAATCCCCCAGGTTCAATATTTGCAGTCCAGTAAAATTATGTGAAGAGTTTCCAGAAAGTGTAAAACCATATTTCATTGCATGGCCTTTGAGCTATGGCCATTAGGCTGATAAGGACCAATAAGTGGGCTTTTGGTAAAGCGAGCCCTCCTATTATAAAAGGGGGCACCGAGAGCTATGACTTAGGGTCAGGTAGAAAACTGTACTTTAATTTAGGCTGCTAGCTCTCTAGGCAATCAATTCTTTTCCTTACTTCTTATTATTGGGGCATTCTTGTCTTTTATTTTATTCTATCCACTTGCTTACTGGGCCCCTTCCTACCCAGGCTAATTTTCAGCTTTTAGCGCTGTCACTCTTTGAATGACAATTGCACTGTCAAGCTACACTGTACCCATGTCAAATTTTTATCTTTTTTTTTCACAGAGCTTTCTTTTGGTGGTATTTAATCACTACTGGAGTTTTTTTTGTTATTTTTGCTAAACAAACAAAAAAGACCGAACATTTTGAAAAAAAACAAAACACATTTTTCATAGTTTGTTATAAAATTTTGCAAACAGGTAATTTTTCTCCTTCATTGATGTGTGCTGATGAGGCTACACTGATGGGCATTAATAAGGTGGCACTGATGGGCACTGATAGGTGTCACTGATGGGCACTGATGAGGCAGCACTGGTGGGCACTTATGAGGCTGCACTGATAGGTGGCACTGATAGATGGCACTGATGTGCACTGATAGGCACTGGTAGGTGACACTGATAGGCATCACTGATAGATGGCACTGATGATGTGGCACTGGTGGGCACTGGTTGGTGGCACTGGTGGGCACTGCTCAGCAGTGCTGATATGCACTGGTAGGTGGCACTGGTGGGCACTGGTAGGCGGCACTGGTGGGCACTGCTTAGCAACAGTGGGTCTGGAGTGTGCGGGACCGGTGTCCCGTTCACTCCAGATAGTAATCTGCTTTTTTTTCCTCCTCCACTGTTAGCGTAAGGAAAAATAAACTAATAATGGCTCTTTTTACATCATGTGATCAGCTGTTATTGGCTGAGAGCTGATCAGGTGGTAAGGGGCCAGGATCGGCCCCTTACTCCGATCTGTGATCAGCCGTGTCTCATTGACTCGCTGATCACAGAACGAACTGCGCTGTAACCCTCTTTTGGCTGTAGTGTGGGTGCAAAAGTTTAAGGTTGATTTGAGGTCAGCGGTCACTTTTCAGCTTTGTGCCCATATCCCCATATGGACTTTCAGTTATAAATATTAAGAAAGACTAAATGAACTTTGAACATGCTGAGCAGTGCACTTACAGCCCATTTAAACTGCACGTACATCAGCCATCATGTTTTTTTCATTAACAGAAATCTGTAAATCTGAAAAAATTGACAGCCGGGATAGTGGAAGATCCCCACCTGCTGTCACAGAGAGAGCACTGACAGCAGAAGGTGTGTGCATAGGAACATGTGACATGTTACACCCTGTAAATAAGTGTAGCATGTTAGGGTGTAACATGTAACATGCTCCTAAGGGTGAACTCATCCTTTAAAATCGTCCTGCTGCTGGTCAATTTTACACTGCAGTGTCATCTGGAGTCTTTTCATGTATGTATTAATACACCTGTCTGTACTCTTTTTCTTTAAAACTTTTTGGCCAACACTCCCTTATTAAAAATATCCTGTTGCTGGGCAATATTAAACAGCTGTATCAGCTGCAGTGTCTTAATTCTTAATGAGAGTGTAACAGAAATTTACCAGCAGGAGAATAGTTTTGCATCAGTGGGAATAGGGACAGCCACAGTGAACCACTGGGCGATTTCTATCTGCTGATCAAAGCAGATCTATTATCTCTTAATGAAATAACATGTGTTGCTGCTAAAGCTTACTTCAGTTTGAAATTAATCAGATTGGGATGCTGATGTAGGTAAACTAAGCTAACTGTAAAAAAAAAAGGAAATTTAAAAGACACATACACACTGCCAGTGTGTGCCTTTGCTGAGGCTGTCTTTGAATAATTTACAGTTCCATAACATCACAAAGCTCTTTAAGGCATGCACCAAGCAAATTATTTAAAGCAGGGGTAGGTAACAACATTCAGGAAATCAAAGATCACCATGATGCAGCACATTTTTTTAGGAGACAAAAAGCATGGTCCCATAAAAGGTAAGGAAGATTTGAAGAGTTCAGGAATTTGTAGTAAGTAAAAGAGAGTTTGGGGTCAATAGTAAGTAACACAGAGTGCGGGAATCAAGATTAATTAGAGTTCAGATGTTAGTAGTATGTAATGCAGAGTGTGAGGTTAGGGGTAAGCAATGAAGAGTTTGGAGGTTAGTAACATATAACTTACAGTGCAGAGGTCAGGAGTAAGTAAAGTAGAGTGCATGGGTCAGCATTAAGCAACACGGGAGTCAGTTGTATGTAGTAAAAAGTTCAGGGGTCCAAAATAAGTAATGCGGTGATGCGTAGTATTTAATGCAGGGTACAGGTCTCATGTATGTGTTGTATATGTAAGAGTATGTAACTCACAGTGCAGAGGTCAGTAAAATCAAATGCATGGTTTAGAGGTCAGAAGTACATAACACACAAGGTAATTCACAGTGCAGAGGTCAGTAAAATCGAATGCGTGGTTTAGAGGTCAGAAGTACATAACACACAAGGCAGAGGTCAAAAGTTACTAAAACACATCTCCCTAACACAAGCAAAAATACTTACCCTACAGTACAAACATCTACCCCCACCCTCAGTAAAATTAACTCACCAGATGGAGTAGCACCCTATGGAGTCCTGCTAGGTCTCCTCATGATTGTGTTATATTACTTTGACCTGAACTCTTTAAACTGGTGAGAGGGGTTAGATGCTGACAGCGGGCATGGTTGGGTCGCAATCTACTGGTCACATGGTCACAACTTTTCCATATAATAAGTTGTGCTAACCATCTAAAAGTATGAGTGAAATCAGTAAGAAATGACAACAAATAAAGTCCATACAATGTAGTGACATCAGTGTGGCAATAATGAATATTACACCCAAGAAAACGTGATGTGAAAAAAAGAGATGATTTCCACCACTAGCTTCACTGCCACTTTCCGACTCCCTATGATCTCCTTTTATGGGAGATCACAAGCGCTTTTGGCTCAATACCCAGCCAGGGCCTTTAATGGACACAGCAACAGTCACAGCCACAGCATCTTCATAAGCTTCCATCGCTTATCTAGAGTGCAATCACACAGGATCCCCGTGAAGGAATAAAAAGCTTCCATAGTGTAAAATCTTAGGGTGTTTATATAATAAAAAAGCTGTAATGCACTTACAATTATGTAGATAAAACAGAGCATAGAAAACAAGCCAGCCGACTCAAAATTGCAGCCCGTCACTCAGGGACCTGTGCGAATGAGGTGACGTCAGCACGTTGCTCCTCCCCCCAAACATTAACATCAAGAATCTTCCCTTTATAGACTTCAGTGGAATCTGCCTCTAAGCATGGGTTCACCAAACTTTGAAGAAGATTACCGAACCTGTATCTTTAGCAAATTAAGCCTGTTTCAACATCACTATTGCACACACTGAAACATTTTCTTACAGTGCATCATTTATGTGAGCATCACTCAAAAGCTTGGTATTGATAGTCAGTGGGGTCAGGCACAAATGAAATGCCACCTGACATTTAATTGATTTGCCAAAGCCCCGGTCACATTAAGCCTGCCCTCTTATAGCTGATGTATTGTAGTTAGTACAGAATGCAGCATATCATTTCAGATTAACAGTTGATATGTATTCATTTTTGTTCCTGAAAAAATGATTGCTCATAAAAAACCCAGTATTTGCCTTGCTTTGTAAGTCAAAAATGCATATATTTTGCTATTTATAAGAAGGATGTCAAACATGTAAACATTACACAACTGTCTTCAAGCACATCTCTTAACTAGAGTGCAAGGCTTGGTTTATCTCAATAGGAACAATAATGATCAGAAATCAAACCTGTCTGGCTGATGGGTGCTTTTAAAGAAATTAGATTGTTGTTCAATCTGTCAGTAAATGGCCTGGTATCTATGTTCCATGATTCGCCTCATAATGTATGTTTCACATATAAAAACATGTAAGGATCTTTTGGTTATTACATTTTGCATGGGCTTTAGTAAAATGGTTAAACATCCAAACTCAAAATGTAACTCTTAACACCTAACTGACATCAACACTTAACCAAATTTTAACACTTTATCCAATGCTAAAAATAACCTTTACCCTTTACCACCCTCTGTCTGTTTTTAGCACTCCCCAGAATGATTTCCATGCTCCTCTTTGAGATCAAATAGCCCACAATTTGTCCAGTTGTTTGCTCTCAATTGCAGCTTTCTCTAACAGCCAGGGCCCCCACTGACCATGGGAAAGTTTATGCCTTCAGCCTGTAGATGAACACTGCTACCTTCAAGTTGCAGTATTTATCGGTGATGCCATCTATTTGATAGTGTAACTGCCAGAATAAGTTGCACTAACAAAATTATAATACATCTTTTTTTTCAGCCTAAAAAAACAGAAACATTTGTTTAAAATTTAAAACAGTATACCAAAAAAGCATTATGTTTTTCTAACTATGAAAAATGTATTAAAATGCTATATATTAAACATACATAGACAATTATTTGGTATGTAAATTAATTATAAAGGTATTGCTTGTATAACAAACACATGCAGTCATCGCTAAATGTTCCCTGGGTATCTAGTCTTTATTGACCTGGTCATGAAAGAGTTCAAACCTACCATTAATCTCTGAATTTATCCTAACACTTAACTCCTAAAATACTAACTCTAACGTTACCCTTACCCAACCCCACCTCACTGGCACTGAATCAGTTCCAGTTTAAAGTTTGCCATGCCAAAAATCTGGTGCCACCCTTATTTGGCTCAAATCATGTCAAGCAATCTTCATAATAGAGCTCATCCTCAAAATGTTCCCTGATTGAATAGTTGAAAATCCCTTCACTGAAATAAGTACAAAATGTTTTCCTTTCCTAAATCAACTCTATCGTGTGTTTGCATAAGCTTCTGTCAAGTATGTTTTAAAACACTTGTGTTGTCATATATTTGACAATCAGCTGCAGAACTGTAGATAATTCTGTAATTAATCATGAAGTATTTGTGGTGGTGCATAAAGGGGTTTCACCTAAAAAGACCAGGTTGTTTCCAACACTGCACAATGTCCCAAAGTTGTTAGCATATCAATCATCCATTTCCTATATATGTTAGGTTTGTCTGTAGTTTGTCTGTAGTTGAGATCTGGCTTGCATCAAAGAGATTCTTGCTGGTAGTAACAGTGAGATCGTACAGATGACTCGTTTTTATATCATGAGAAGCTGACGCCTGCGCATTGAGAATAGTGCCTGCCATAAGATGACAGAGGCAATAGTGTCTATGTGTGATAGTACAGGGCGGCAGTGCCTGTGCATTAGAGATGGGATCTAAACATAATAGATCCAGTGTTGTTGTGGGACAGCGGCGCCTGTGCAATAGAGGCAGTGCTGACGTCGGAGATCAAAGTATGTAGGCAAAGCATAGAACAGGGGCAGGACATTGTAAAGAAGACAACCACAAATTCGTCCACATAGGACAAATGAAGGTGTGACCATACAATGTCATCATCATTACACAGAGCATGTTCATTGGTTGAAGGAAGAAAGAAAACATCACACCCAGCGGGACGTGGAGAACATGCTAATACAATAACCGGAAAGGTGTCTAGATGTGATCGTGGCTGATTTTAAGAAAAGTCATTATAAAGAATATGTGCCATATATAATAAAAATGAGGTCTCTAAGTAGAACAGAAATGCATATCTCTGCACACATATATATATAAGAAACTTTATTGTTAATAAGATCACAGGAAAGACACCCAAACAATGCACCAGCAAAGTAAAAGAGTGTGTGTTGGGCATGTCCGGTGTATATCACATATCGGTGTAATAAATTAATATGGCAGTGTGTGAAGAAGATAAATTGTTGATATTTGTGCAGTCAAGCTTACAGATCGCCAAGCGATTCCCAATTGCATCTCCAAGGGATTATACAGTGACCACAATAGACACCAAAACACAGTAGATGAGGGTAATAGACCATCTATGAATGACATGGAGACAAAGTTCAAAAATGCAGCCAAATAAGGACTGTCGGACAAGGGGGGAAATGTTTCAGATTTGTTCTTGAAGTTGATTGTATTGGTTTGTGGTTCTGTTTTAGTGTCAAGATGTTGTTGCAGAAGAGTCTCACTGTCCACCATATCAATCAGATCGGTGGGATCAGACTCCTCTAGCAAGCTAAGTAAATCATCCAGTGCTTCAGCAGTCTGTGAGGGGTCTGTGGGTTTGGTGTCTTTGGAATATAGACTTTTATGAAGAAGTCTTCTAGCGAATAAGTGGACATCTTTTATGACTTCAAATGTGTCAATGTCTGAACTTGGGCAGAAATTGAGACCTTTGCTCAAAAGTGATTTTTCAACTGCGGAAAGTGCATAGTCTGAAAGGTTAATGATGCTGAGGGTATCATCACTTGTATCATAATGCTCTGCTTGGTTTTTACCTTGTCCCTTTTTGTTATTATGTGAATTAACCAATCATTATATTTAACTATAATATACACTCAACAATCTAACTGATGTCCTGAGATACCTTGGGAGGTTTATACTTAGACATCACTTTTGAATACACCTTTTTGATATAGCTACAGGAGAACTTAGTATATAGTGCATGCAAAGGACATCTATCTCCTTGGAGATGCATATGAATGTGGCCGGCCTGCACAAATGTTTGGACCTGACATGGAGGTACTCTTTGTAGGTTTATGTATGTATATACAGTCAGGTCCATAAATATTGGGACATCAACACAATTCTAATCTTTTTGGCTCTATACACCACCACAATGGGTTTGAAATGAAACAAACAAGATGTGCTTTAACTGCAGACTTTCAGCTTTGATTTGAGGGTATTTACATCCAAATCAGGTGAACAGTGTAGGAATTACAACAGTTTGTATATGTGTCTCCCATTTTTTAAAGGACCTAAAGTAATGGGACAGATTAACAATCATCCATCAAACTTTCACTTTCTAATACTTGGTTGCAAATCCTTTGCAGTTAATTATAGCCTGAAGTCTGGAACGCATAGACATCACCAGACGCTGGGTTTCATCCCTGGTGAAACTCTGCCAGTCCTCTACTGCAACTGTCTTCAGTTCCTGCTTGTTCTTGGGGCATTTCCCCTTCAGTTTTGTCTTCAGCAAGTGAAATGCATGCTCAATCGGATTCAGGTCAGGTGATTGACTTTTCCATTGCAGAACATTCCACTTCTTTCCCTTAAAAAAACTCTTTGGTTGCTTTTGCAGTATGCTTCTGGTCATTGTCCATCTGCACTGTGAAGCGCCGTCCAGTGAGTTCTGAAGCATTGTGCTGAATATGAGCAGATAATATTGCCGAAACACTTCAGAATTCATCCTGCTGCTTTTGTCAGCAGTCACATCATCAATAAATACAAGAGAACCAGTTCCATTGGCAGCTATACATGCCCACGCCATGACTCTACCACCACCATGCTTCACTGATGAGGTGGGATGTTTTGGATCATGAGCAGTTCCTTTCCTTCTCCATACTCTTCTCTTCCAATCACTCTGGTACAAGTTGATCTTTTTCTCATATGTCCACAGGATGTTGTTCCAGAACTGTGAAGGCTTTTTTAGATGTTGTTTTGCAAACTCTAATCTGGCCTTCCTGTTTTTGAGGCTCACCAATGGTTTACATCTTGTGGTGAACCCTCTGTATTCACTCTGGTGAAGTCTTCTCTTGATTGTTGACTTTGACACACATACACCTACCTCCTGGAGAGTGTTCTTGATCTGGCCAACTGTTGTGAAGGGTGTTTTCTTCACCAGGGAAAGAATTCTTCGGCCATCCACCACAGTTGTTTTTTCCGTGGTCTCCCGTGTCTTTTGGTGTTGCTGAGCTCACCAGTGCGTTCTTTCTTTTTAAGGCTGTTCCAAACAGTTGATTTGGCCACACCTAATGTTCTTGCTATCTCTCTGATGGGTTTGTTTTGTTTTTTCAGCCTAATGATGGCTTGCTTCACTGATAGTGACAGCTCTTTGGATCCCATATTGAGAGTTGACAGCAACAGATTCCAAATGCAAATAGCACACTTGAAATTAATTCTGGACCTCTTATCTGCTCCTTGTAAATGGGATAATGAGGGAATAACACACACCTGGCCATGGAGCAGCTGAGCAGCCAATTGTCCCATTACTTTTGGTCCCTTAAAAAGTGGAAGGCACATATACAAACTGTTGAAATTCCTACACCATTCACCTGATTTGGATGTAAATACCCTCAAATTAAAGCTGGAAGTCTGCAGTTAAAGCACATCTTGTTTGTTTCATTTCAAATCTATTGCGGTGGTGCATAGAGCCAAAAAGATTAGAATTGTGTCGATGTCCCAATATTTATGAACCTGACTGTATAGTCTTCCATGCTTTCATATAGCACACATACAATAATAGAAATAAATTGGGTTTGCCCTTACTGATAGATACTTATTCAAACATTTTTCTTTAACATAATTTGTGTGCTAGATTAAATTGAAGGTTTTGACATGCATGCATATATTTTTCATTATTTTAGAACTTTTGGGTTTTCCTACATACTGTTCGGTCCTTATTCCAGTGACACTGGGCCACCATCAGCTGATCGTTGATTTTGACTCATTCAAACTCTGGTACACTTTTCCAGGATTTCCACACCTCCAAACATCATGCCCATAAAGTTCTTTGATCTGGCTTCTCAAGGTATCCAAGTGGGTTCTTCTACCACTGACCCACATACATAGGTGTATATCACATATCGATGTATATTACATTTAGATAGATAGATAGATAGATAGATAGATAGATAGATAGATAGATAGATAGATAGATAGATAGATAGATAGATAGATAGATAGATAGATAGATAGATAGATAGATAGATAGATAGATAGATATCTCTATATATATATAGAATATCACATATTTACCCATTGCCTTTAATGTAACATGACAAAAATCCAGGGGTTGTTTAGATTAGATTTTTTTTACATTCAATGCTAATATTTTTTAAATTGTGTTGCACATATACATTAACCAGGTAAAGTAACAAGTATGGAAAGGATTATAAAAAGAAAAGGCAATAATTTATTCAAATCATGTTTCATTAATCCTGTTTTGCTTGCAGGAAATTAATTTTATTTAATACGTTTTTGAAACACCTATTTCATGGCATACTTTTATATAAAAATGTTTTTGCATTTTGCTTCAAATCCCCGTTTATACTTCTTTGTAGAAAGACTGTTGGCTGTACCATTTACAATTTAATTTAGGTATAGGGATTAGTTTAATTGCCTAGATCAAAGCATCAGTTTGTATGTATGAAGCTTATTCATCTGCATACTACCAGCAAGTTGACCAGAAAGGTTGATGACGAGTTTAATCATGAGGAAGTATTTGCAGGCACACCAGAATAATGTGTTAAAGCAGTTAATACATTCACAGTGAATGTAATATTACTGCAGCAAAATAATTATATTTCTGCGCTTCTGCGTATTAGGCCAGGTCATCACACAGTGTACTTGTTCTTCATCGTCAGTTCAATGACAGGCTTTTAACATTGCTGACATTTTTAAATGGCATTTTTCTAATACTATATGGCTTATTAAAGCTGAAATGTAGTCTATGTGTTTTTCCATGTACATATTCAAAAAGTACCATGACTTGTATTGTACTGTATGTTTAGATGTACACTATTATGTATAAATAATGCAGCTTGTACTTTATCCAAGGTTCCTTAGCCCTCAGAGTGACAGTCCTCTAACTTACCAACTCTGTAAAGAAACAGAAAAGCTTCTGGCCTTCAGACCTCTTTTCAGCTCCAATTCTTTCAAATTTAGACTTCAGATCAGCCCCAATTCCTGCATCATCGAAAGGGCAGATATTTTGCATGTATACCAGCTGTACCAGGCAGTTAAACTAGGAATAGTGAAGAGTAACTAGAGAAAGTGAGTGGGCTTCTTCACAGGCAAACCCATGATGGAACTGAGAAGGGGGCCTTCTAGTCAGTGACATTTGGCAGGCCCCTTTCAAAAGGCAAATAAATGGGTGGGCTGAAGGAACAGATGGAGAAGGCAAGCTGCTAGCTTGGTGAACTGTCAGTTACAGCTTATAGCAATATTAGGCCAATCCATGCCAATCATGCCACGTGATGCTCTTCTAGGTGCCACTGAAAATGACATTGCATTTCCACCCTGGCATGCATGCCTTAGGTTGCCTATACATGGTCTAATAATTTTCATTTCTACAAAGTTGGCATATTATCTTATTGATGCCTATTCATAAAAAACAAAAACACATAATAAAAAATAAAAAAATCTTAACCATCTTCCAACTGTCTTTACTGCAGGGCATAACTAAAAATTACCTAGGGATTCGGATTGGTTGCAATAGGCAGAGTGCTAACAGACTAAGTTACAAACAGCTGGATGGAGAGGAAATAGGATTAAAATAGCCACTTGGAACTTATTCTAAGGCTGGGTTCACACATGTCTGGTGCGGTTTGTAGTCCAGAGTCCGGTGCGTTTCTGTTCAAAGGTTCAGGTGCGATTCAGGTGCAAATTTTTTCCTGAAATCACACTTGAACCAGACCCAAAAACACACAGGACCCTTTTCAAAACTGCACCACGGCCGCCCCGGACATGTGTGAACCAGCTCCATTGAAAGCCGGTCACATACATGTGTTATGCAAATTGGATGCGGTTAAAAACACATCCAAATTGCATATATGTAAACCCTCCCTTGGAGTGTTCACTGGATTTGAGTTTGGAATGCCAAAATAAAATGTAAACGCTTTTTTTTTTTTTATACTTCTGCAGGCTTCCTTGTTGTGCAAGACAAATGGTAATCATGATAGCGTGGACATGCTTAACATGTTTAGGGCTCATATAAACGTGCTTGTGTTAACATCAATCCAAAAGCAACTAAAAGCAGTTTAACCACTTGCCGACCAGCCGCTGTATAGATCAGCAGATCGGGTCTATTGCGTGAATCGCTGTAGGTGTATGTCACTTTGTGCAATAGATAGTAGGGGCGCATGCGTGCCCGCAGCCGCGATGTCCGCCGGCCCCCCACGATCACGCCACAGGGAGCCAGAATGGGGATCTGTCAATGTAAACAAACAGATCCCCAATCTGTCAGGGGAGTACAGAGTGATTGTCTGTTCCTAGTAATTAGGAACAGCGATCTCTCTGTACTCCCTGTCAGTCCACTTCCCCCACATTTAGAAACACCTCCCAGGGAACACATTTAAGCCCTTAATCGCCCCCTAGTGTTTACCCCTTCCCTGCCAGTGTTATTTATACAGTAATCAGTGCATTTTTATAGCACTGATCGATGTATAAATTACACTGGTCCCAAAAAAAGTGTCCGATCTGTCTGCCGCAATGTTGCAGACCCGCTAAAAATCACTGATCACCGCCATTACTAGTACAATTAAAAAATATTAATAAAAATGCCATAAATCTATCCCCTGTTTTGTAGACGCTATAACATTTGTGCAAACCAATTAATATACGCTTATTGCAATTTTTTTACCAAAAATATGTAGAAGAATACATATTGGCCTACACCAATGAAGAAATTAGTTTTTTTACTTTTTTTTGGATATTTATTATAGCAAAAAGTAAAAAAAATATATATATATTTTTTTCAAAATCAACGGTCTTTTTTTGTTTATAGCGCAAAAAATAAGAAACACAGAGGTGATCAAATACCATCAAAAGTAAACTTTATTTGTGGGAAAAAAGGACATACATTTTGTTTGGGTACAACATCGCACAACTGGTCCATTAAAGCGATGCAGTGCCGTATTGCAAAAAATGGCCTGGTCATTAAGGGGGTAAATCCTTCCAGGGCTGAAGTGATTAAAGCAGAACGATTTGATATAACAGCAGCTCAAAGCAACTGAAAGGCAAAATAAAAGCTAAAAAACTCATATGTATTCAAGAAGTACTTGAAAGTATGCTGCATTTGACGCATTGCTGTTTTCCTCCTCCCCCTTTTCTGCTTCACTGAAAAAAGAAGCTTCTTCTTTACATATATCAGCAACTCAAGCTGGAATTTACACTTGCAACCTCAAAGAGGTGACCCATCTCTTATTAGAAGACTTATAGAGTGGCAGCTGTTTCAGAAAGGACTTAACTAGTGCTGCATTGTCTCTTTAAAAAACACATACTGGGGAATTTATAAAAATGTCACCACATTCTTTACAATGTCATTATGCCTCCACACTACGAATGTCAGTGCTTGCCCAAAATTCATGTAGCTGTTGGAAACATGTACATAAATTTGGGGCAAGCTCCTCTATTTGTTCTGTGGAGGTGCACAGAAGTTGGAGTTCCCTCCCTGTCACTGGAGCTGTCACTCACACAGAGCAGCAACAAAGGAGTTTTGTAGCTAGGTGGGCAGATCCTGATGGGGATTTAGAGACATCATGTATGCTCCCCATGGTATTAACAGTGGCAAAGGGAAGATTTGGTTGCCAAAAGACATCCTGTTAATGGCTATGGGATCCACTCACTTCCTACTGTCAATTACAAGGAGAGAACAGACCTGATGGAGAACTACTCCCTCAGCTACCTCAGCTACCTGTCATCTGTGAAGCCAACAGAATCCTTGGCAACCAGTTACAGGTGGGGAGGGGGCAGAAAACTTGCTGCCCTCCTACACAGAGTACATAACCAGACATTCTTGTTTCTGTATGCCAACTTGGATCCATGGTAGGTACCCCTACCCATTCACCTAGGGAAAAAGTGTCAATAATAAAACACACTACACAGGTTTTTGAAGTAATTTATTAGACAGCTCCGGGGGGGGGGTCTTCTTCCGCCTTCGGGGGTCGCTCCGGTTCCTCTTCTCCCGATGTTCCAGTTCTTCGGCCGGCTCCTCCGATATCTTCATGCCATTCTCTTGCCAGCGGAGGTCCGGACTTCTGGCTTCTTATCTTCTTCCCTCTTCTCTTCTCCAGATGTTGACACAACGGTCTCTCCGGCTGGACTGGTCTCTGAGCGCTCCGATGTGACTTATATAGGCGGAGACCCCGCCCCCTTATGCCGTCACAGTCCCTGGGCATGCTGGGACTGTGACGTTTTAGGGGGCGTGGTCACTGGGTGTGTTTTATTATGGACACTTTTTCCCTAGGTGAATGGGTAGGGGTACCATGTACCCCATACTCATTCACATAGGGTGGGGGGCCGGGATCTGGGGGCCCTCTTATTATAGGGGGCTCCCGGATTCTGATAAGCCCCCCGCCCGCAGATCCCGACAACCAACGGCCAGGGTTGTTGGAAAGAGGCCCTTGTCCTCATCAACATGGGGACAAGGTGCTTTGGGGTGGGTGGGCCCCGCAGGGCACACCCCCTCCCCCAAAGCACCCACCCCCCATGTTGAGGGCATGCAGCCTGGAATGGTTCAGGAGGGGGGCCGCTCACTCGTCCCCACCTCCTTTCCTGACCGGCCGGGCTGCATGCTCGGATCGGGGTCTGGTATGGATTTTGGGGGGACCCCACGCCGATTTCAGCGTAGGGGGTTCCCCTTAAAATCCATGCCAGACCTAAGGGCCTGGGATGCCCCGCACTCGCCGCAAAAATTTGTTTTTCCTATTGCAGCGAGCGCGAGATGCAGTACTCTGCCCTTGCGTCGTATCTGGTCCATCGGACCAGCATACAGATGCATGCAGACGAACGGGCTTTTCGTCAGAAACTGAGTCCAGCGGACTAAGATTTAAAGCATGCTTTAAATCTAGGTACGGCGGACTTTTGGGAAACAAAAGTCTGCCGGAGCCTACACACGGTCGGATTGTGCGGCGGACCAAGTATGCCGGAAAGTCCGACCGTGTGTACTTGGCATTAGAACTACTATTGTGGTATTACTAATATGTAAGCAGTCTGCCTATGTTACTTAGTGCTGGAAATAAATTTTTTAACCATTATTGGGAACTTGCACTGAAGGCCTTCTACTGACTAAAAAAATTCATAGCTTAACATCACCACGACTTCCGTGTGGTTTTACTAGCATCAGGCGGATTTACTAGCATCAAGCAGGTTGACTTTGTGCACAAAGCAAGGTCCATAAAGAAATGGATGAGTGAGTATGGGGTGGAGGAACTTGACTGCCTGTACAGAGTCCTGACCTCAACCCGATAGAACACCTTTACCTTTGGGATGAATTAGAGAGGAATCTGTGAGCCATGCCTTCTTGTCCAACATCAATGCCTGACTTCACAAATGTGCTGCTAGAAGAATGGTCAAACATTCTCATAACCACACTCCTAAACCTTGTTGACAGCCTTCTCAGAAGAGTTGAAGCTGTTATAGCTGCAAAGGGTGGGTCAACTCAATATTGAACCCTACGGACTAAGTCTACAAGTTCATGTGCTTGTAAAGGCAGGCGTCACAATACTTTTTGACAAGGTACAGTAGTGTATATGTGTTATCCATGGCTAGCCCTCAGCTAACCCATTTAATTATGTGGCCTATATTTAAAATGAAAATAGAAGAAGATGACAGTTTGCTACAGATATCACAGGTATGTTTTCTTCGATTAGCTCTAGTTCATGAGACCCACTATGGCTGTCCAGATTTAGTGTTGTATAACTGAGCAGATTGTGCAGTAATCTGAATAATGCCATAAGAAGGTGGATCTAAAAAGTGATTACAAGATAATAAGATCAAGTCAACATTTCACATGTCTGAAACCATATTGGATCATATGCATTTTTCTTACATAAAACCATATCAGATTGCAGGTTGAATGTCACACCATACAATTGTATCTTATATGATTCCCCCATTATATGTGGGTCATATGGCTTTCAGAAAAAAACCTTTATGGACATTTACAAACATGAAAATATAATGCTCCCTGCATGGGTCCCTTGCCATTTTATTCTGCTCCTTTTTTTACTTGCATTTGACATTGTGCTGCTTGATATACTCTAGCTTTATATATTATATGTTTGAAAAGTACAAGTCAATTAACATGATAGATATATTCCGCCTTCAAAGACTGCAAACCCAGTAGCTTGTTAAATTCTTGATAAATGTATTCTACTGGTTTGTCATTGTTTCTTCTCTGCATTAACACTCTGCCCAGAGTACATATAGCACATGACTATTGACTGAACAACAGATATGCTGATCACAAGTATTTTAACAAAACAATAGTTTCTTCAATTAATGAACTCTCTCTAGATTGATTTGTTAGTACGCTATGTCGAATGGATTCGATTCAGCCAGCACAAAAGGATTAATTTCTTGGAGAAATGACTTCCAGTCTTAAAGGAAAATCACACTTCAAAAACTTAAACTGTATTTATTGCAGACACTTTTTGTCACCACAGGACACTGAAGGAAACATCACAGCAGGGGATATACATGTATTTTACAATATTAGAAGAGAGGCATGGAGTGTATTTGAAATTATTATAGAATCTATTGTATTATTTTTTTGGCTTTAGAATGCAGCATCGCAAAATCTGGTATACTTTTTCAAAAATACTTTTAAAAAATAAAAAAGGCTGTTGTACAATACATATTAAAATGTGTATATATCTGTCAGTTTTTCCAGCTTTTTCTTATAATATATACATTTTGGTGGACTATAAACGCAACTCTAGTATTATATACCTAGATGTAGGATGTCTTCTGGCATGCTGGAAAACTATGGCCATCCTCAAGAAGAGTGAGGTCACTAAACTCAATAATGTCCAAGAAACCTGTTGTGAGTCATGAGCGAGATACCTGCGCTGTCATTCTTACAAATGAAAGTTGCCTAGATCTCATGCTGATCTCATGCAAGGTGGTATGGCAAAGGGGATGAGAGAGCATAGATTGTGTGCCTTTTCTTCTCTTTTTGACACATGGTTTGCCAAATGCTCCTGGGTCAGCACCTGATGCAGGGGTGGCGAAGAAGTAAATGTTTTGGAGTGACAGTATTTGCTACTGATCCTGAAGTTCAGGTGCCAAATTGATGGTAAATATGCCAAATAAATGATAAAAAAACAGTAATGGACATTTTTAGGCTAATATGTGAGGGATAGTCAAACAACTGACATTTGAGGCTGGCTGGAGGAAATAAAAGGGAAACAAATTATATTTGTCAGGGAGGAGCAATTTTAATAATGCCTAAAGTGAACATTGAAAAAATGCAAAATCCCTGGGAATTGCCTTAACTTGACTGTGAAGTGGCTCATCTATATAATGTATTCAACCTACAACAGTAAAACTGACATACTGTATGCAAAGAAACAAATGCCATTTTAATTGCCAGTAAATGACAGCACCTGCACTCTACCAAGACTGAAGCATTACCCATCCACATATCTCCTGCATTGCTCACATCCCAACAAGCTGATGGTGCCAACATTTACTTAAATACAGACTTAAATAATGACTGATTACTCCACCCTTTATAGTGCTAATTATCCCCCTTTGTTTTGATCGATTCTTCAATCATTAAAACAATGGGATTCATACAATATCTCTCTACTGGGAAGAATAAATGTTCTTAAGTTGGGAGTCTTACTCAGATTACTGTACCTTTTAAAAACACTTCCAATTTCAAACTCTATGGCTCAGCTACATAACATGCAAAGGTCATTCACTAATTTCATTTGGCACCCATTGTATTGTATGCTCTGTCCTTCTATCTCTGCAGTCTCATGGCTGCCTAAGGGCACCTGACCTAATTAAATACTATTATGGTACACGTCTGAGTTATATTACCTTTTGGTCTACTCAATCTGTACCCATTGGCTGGACAGCAAATATTCCCTGTACATCTTTGCTCATTGATCCATTGAAGAAGGATTCATAGAATGTTGAAACATTTATATCTTGCTCCTATGTTGATCACACTGTTGATTTGGAGAAAATGCAATGTAAAGTAATCTCTTTCTCCACCATGCTCCATTTTGACTAATGTTTTATATAAACCAGTGATCCTGATAGTCTGTCTTACTGGCGAATGCTACCATGGGCACGAGCAGCTATTTTTCAACTCCCAAACCTATTATCACAGCATCCCATACTTTTCATACTTTTAAAGAGTTGCGGGTTAATAAACATGTAACTAAACACAGCTTTCATGTGTATTTACAATTTAGGCATTACTTCATTATTTCTATGCAACCCTCCTTAACCCTAGAAAAACCCACACAATTTTAACCTTCTTGTGTTCAGGGTCTGTTTCAGGGCCATCTAATTTTTTCTTTATATAAAATCCTCCATGAGAGCCAGTCACTGGATGGCAAATGTCATTCATACATGTAAAAATGTAAAAATGTGAAGAGACCCTTTATCATCCTAGTCTCTTAAAAAGCTGGAAAACAAAAATGGAAATTGACTTCCAAATCATCCCTTTCTGTGGTGTATAAAAAGAATATTTATAAAGTCTTGATGTTTTGATTCAAATCACCTGAGTTGTTACATTAGTTAGTTAAGGTGGTTGAAAAAAGACACAAGTCCATCTAGTTTAACCAATAAAAGGGAAAAAAGTCATACAACCCTATATACACAATCCTATATCCACAGTTGATCCAGAGGAAGGCAAAAAACCCCGAAAAACATGAACCAATTTTCTCCAGCAGGGGAAAAACATTCCCTCCTGATCCCCCGAGAAGCAATCAGATATTCCCTGAATCAACTTTATCTATAAATGTTAGTATTCAGTTATATTATGTACATTTAGGAAAGAATCCAGGCCTTTTTTAAAGCAATTTACTGACCAGAATCAGCTCTTGAGGTAGTCTATTCCACATTTTCACAGCTTACTGTGAAGAAACCTTTCAGTATTTGAAGGTTAAATCTCTTTTCTGCTAGAAGTAAAGAATGCCCTTGTCGTCTGTGATGACCTTAAAGTAAATGGGGACCACTTATGTATTTATACATGTTGATCATATCCCCCTTAATCTCCTCTTCTCGAGAGAGAATAAATTCAGTTCAGCTAATCGTTTCTCATAGCTGAGCTCTTCCATGCCTCTTTTCAGTTTTGTTGCCCTTCTCAAATAGGATCTTGAAGACTGGTGCTCAAAACTGAACTGCATATTTCAGATGAGGCCTTACTATTGATTTGTAAAGTGGCAAAATGATATCTCTCTCTCTGCAGTCCATACCTCTTAATACAAGAAAGGATTCTCCCTTTGGAAACCACAGCTTGATGTTATTAAGTTTATGATCTATCAGAACACCCAGTTCCTTCTCCATCATTGATTCCTTCCAGTTGTACCCCCCCAGTATGTATGATGGTCGGTTTGTAAGTTGGAAACATCCTGTAAGGATGCTATTCCACTGCATAGCTTGGTGTCATCTGCAAAGACTGAAATGGTTGCATGCTTCTAACTTGATGGTATCAGAAGCATGTTGGAGATGTTATTTAGGAAGGGGCTCATTATATTATATAGTTTGGCATTGTTTTCATATTCAGTCTTTTTAGTCCCAGGGGATGTCGATCTTAGAACAGGTTCTTGATACCTCTTTTCCTTTAGACCCTATTCATTACCTCTTAGGTTTACTTTTTCTTGGCATCTTTAAACACTCTAAAAAGCTGGCCTCTCATATGCCGAAGGCTGCCAGGCGAGTTATCCCACTACATTGGCTCTCTAAAAAAAACATTCCCTGACTCAGCTACTTAGTAGGCACATTAGAGCTATTTAATACAACTTGGGCTTTATGGGACAAATCCCAGTATGGCCTTCCACCCCACCCACCATTTCTCAATAACATTGTATTATGGCATTTGAATTGAACTTGATGAAAAACCTTGGTGTGAGCTGTTTATTCTCTTTTTATCAATTTTCCTTATGTGTACCCTACCAATTTATTTGATAAGGTTTAGGTTGGATAGATCCCTAGGCACATTTATATACTGTTTACTTGCTTACTACTTATATGCACACTGAAATGTATTTTTACTCTGAACATTATGACCCAATGATACTTGTGGCTGTGCCTTCTCCCAAGATACAAACCTCCCCTATGTAAGGAGGTACACATTCACAAAAAATGTAAATGTAAATAGACATATGCACTTTTTTGGCAATCCATTTATTGATAAATAACCCCCCTAAAATGTAAATCCATCATAATTCACTTTGTCCACAAATGCAGATCCTTTGTCAATGAACAATGCTTGCTAAAAGGTATAAGTCCTGGTGACCAATGGACACAATCAATCCCATCACTACATTCATTGCAAATGACATCTTCCAGTCCATGACCCATCTGTACCCCAGGTGGGGTATACACAGTGGTGTCATTAATCAATTATGGCCATGTGGAACATGACTAATGGTTCAAAGTGAGCACGGTTTTACTTTATAAACTAACACCCACAATGAAAAGTGAAACAATCATTTTTCAAAAGTGAATGTTTAATTTAATTTTGGCTGAGCGGCCAACTCCTTCACAATGCAGTAGACCAGCCACTCAGTATGGGACCTGGAAGCAAGTGGAGATCACTGGAGTAGCAATGTCTACTGCAGTGATTTCCAGCTTCCAGAGGTATAGTATATACATAGTTACATTTTTACATTTGTCCAAGCTGGAACAATGTATCTATGTATAAAATATCTATACCTGGAATCATTCTTTAAACATGAAAAATTTATGTGTAAGTATATATGAAATACTTGGCTCCATTCACAAAGCAGTATCTACGGCTTTAAGAAATGCCAGAAAATGCCACATAGTGTTTTTCACAATTTTTTAGGGCATTCACTGAAAAACACTTCAAAAATAGTGCATGCAGTATTTTTCTGAAATATGTAATATTTATCTCATGAAACCATATGGTATTTTATCTCATGCGATATCCAGTGGAATGTATACAGTGGAGAAAAATTACAACCCCTGTCATTTTTATTGTTAATAAAGAGGTAAAATGGTTTAAACCATAGAAATATGCCAACTCACTAAGTTAGTGCGGTCCCTGCAGCATATGTATTTTACAAAAGAAAAAAGGTGACTAGAATACCGGTCAAGGGGAAACTGCTTTTTACAAAAGCAATCTGAGTTTTGTGTTGGGAAGGATGCTAAAAATAGATTAGCAGAGCCCTGAACTATTCAACAAACAGAGCGGAAAGTCTCTACTGTCTGTCCCCATTAGGAAGATTCACCCTCTCTGTTTGTCCTGTTTACCATTATCATTGTAAGAGAAATTAAAAGAAAATGGATAGAGTAATGGAGGGTTAGAACCCTTTTTAGGTCTTTTTAGGGAGATTTACCTTCACTTCCTGCCCCATAGCCAAAACAGGAAGTGAGAAAAAATCCCTGCAGAGTGTGAGGAGAGGAGGGCCGATCAGCAGCATCTCCTCACAGGGGACAGCTAGGTATGTATGTGTGTATGTGTGATTGCAATTAAATGTCCAACAGTGCCAGCAATGATTGCCCACCGCTACCAGCAATCAGTACCAACCAGTGCCCACAATTGCGATCAATTTGTGCCCACAAGTGCCAGCAATCAGTGCCCACAAGCGCCAGCAATCAGTGGCCATTAATGATGCCAGTCAGTGCTGGCTATCAGTGCTGCCCATCAATGCCCATCACCGCTGCCCATCAATACTCATCACTGCTGTCCATCAATGTCACCCATCAATGCCCAGCTGTGCAGCCCATCAGTGCTGCCTATTTGTGCAGCCTATCTGTGCCCACCAGTACTGCCTATCTGTGCCCCCCAGTCCCGCCTATCTGTGCTGAGTGCCCACCAGTGCCACCCATCAGTGCCGCCTATCAGTGCCCATATGTGCGGCATATTCGTGCCTCCTCATCAGTACCACCTAATCAGTGCCCATAAGTGCCGCCTCATCAGTGCCCATAAGTGCCACCTCATCAGTGCCCATCAGTGCCGCTTCATCAGCGCCCATCAGTGAAGGAGAAAAATTACTTATTTACAAAATTTACTGACAGAAACCAAGAAAAACTTTTTTTTTCAAAATTTTTGGACTTTTTTTTTTTAGGAAAAAATAAAAAATCCAGGAGTGATTAAATACCACCAAAAGAAAGCTCTATTTGTGTGAAGAGAATGATAACATTTTTACATGGTTACAGTGCAGCATGGCCGAGCATGGTCATTCAAAGTGTGACAGCGCTGAAAGCTGAAAAATGGCCTGGGCTGGAAGGGGGTATAAGTGCCCAGTATTGAGGTGGTTAACCTCCCTGGCGGTATGATTATGTCAGATCACATATCAAATAACTCACTTAGATCTGTCCAAACAAGAGTCTAGTAGACATTCCGGGTATGATAAAGTTTAAAACACAAAATCATAAATTATAATATAATAAATAACTATAAATAATTATAACAAATAATAATATAATAATAAAATGTATTCAATAATGTAATCAAATCAAAAACACTAAAATGTGCTCAGTTGCAGAAATGTAGCAGTCATTACTTTAAGTGTTTGATGACGGATTTCCCTACAAATCACTATCGCTCAATTCTGCAAGTGATTCTAATATACTATCACTGTTTTCTAGCTGGTCTAAAACCGCTTTGGATGTAAAGGGACACTTTTTGGTTGCTATGGACAATCTCCAGTTTCCAGGCAGAAAGAACAGTTTTTATAATATAAAACTGCATGCAGGGCACTGGACAAAGCACTGGGGACAAAAGGGATGTGAAATAATTTGATACACTAATGTAATCTGTAAGAATACATTGTACTGTATGTGTTATGATTTTTCACTTTTTGAATTTGGCACCGTGCTCCGTCCCTGTGCGCCGCTATGCTCGCAGGGAACGGAGCCCGACACTGTGATAGATCGAGCGGAGGACACAGCTCATACACACAGCAAGGAGACATCGCAGGATCCTGGGGACAAGGTAAGTAACTTTGCCTGGATCCCGCAATACGATCCCGAGTGTGGCTCGGGGTTACAGCTTTTTGGTAACGAAAATTCACCCTGAGCCAGACTCGGGATTACCCCCAGGGAGGTTAAGTAAATCAACGACAATGATTTCCATTTTTCCATTTTTATGCATTACTGTTGAGAGAACTGATCCAAAGGCAGACTACTCAAAATTGGCTATTATATTATATTTATTTCCATCTGTGAATTGAGTTTAACGCCTTTTCATGTTTTATTCACCAAGTGCTTTCAGTGTTTTGTGGTAAACACAGCAAAATGGCATAGTGAATTGACAGTTTCAGGATTGCATGCAATATTTAGTGAAAATGTGTCTGGACACCCATGGAGAGCCCTTTAAGTGTCTTTAGTGAGATTCATCCTCCCTGAAAGCAGAGTATTACTGGTGTCCTGTTTTTTTAGCTTACCCAAAAGGTCTGTGAATCCTTTGTGATGCATTAAATATTTATTTATAAAGCAGAAATTACATGCATGTAATAAAAAGCTAATTTAACCACCTCAGCCCCGGAGCATTTGGCTGGCCAAAGACCAGAGCACTTTTTGAAATTCGGCACTGCGTCGTTTTAACTGACAGTTGCGCGGTCATGCGACATGGCTCCCAAACAAAATGTATGTCCTTTTTTCCCCACAAATAGAGCTTTTTTTTGGTGGTATTTGATCACCTCTGCTGTTTTTATTTTTTGCGCTATAAACATAAATAGAGCGACAATTTTGAAAAAAATTATTTTTTACTTTTTGCTATAATAAATACCCCCAAAAATATTTAAAAAAATATTTTTTTTTCTCAGTTTAGGCCGATACGTATTCTTTTACATATTTTTGGTCGAAAAATTGCAATAAGCTTATATTGATTGGTTTGCGCAAATGTTATAGCATCTACAAAATAGGGGATAGATTTATGGCATTTTTATTAATATTTTTTTTTTTTTACTAGTAATGGCAGAGATCAGCGTTTTTTATCGTGACTGCAACATTATGGTGGACACATCAGACACTTTTGTCGCTATTTTGGGATTATTCAAATTTATACAGTGATCAGTGCGATTAAAAATGCACTGATTACTGTGTAAATGTGACCGGCAGTGAAGAGGTTAACCAGGAGGGGGCGCTGCAGGGCCTAAATGTGTCCTAGGGAGTGATTCTAACTGTTGGGGGGAGGGGCTACGTGTGACACAACACTGGTCACTGCTCCCGATCACAGGGAGCGGTGATCAGTTTCAGTGTCACTAGGCAGAACAGGAAATGCTTGTTTATATTAGCATTTCCCCGTTCTTCCTCTCCGTGAGACGATCGCGGGTATCCCCGTGGACATTGAGTCCGCGGGACCCACGGTCGGACTCACGGAGCTCATGGCATATCCAGGCCTCACGAGATCACGTACGATAACGAGATTTCGTGCAGTGGAGCTGGTCCGCAAGCGGTTAAAACATCAATTTAAAAAAAGATTTTTGTTTTTTAAATCAATTAGGATAAAACTGACCCAGAACCATGATATAAATTCACTGTCACCATCAATTATACATATGTACTTGTACTGGCTTTGCTGTGAATAGACTTTTCTCCAGCCATAGCTAAAGGATAAAATGTGAAGGCTTACCAAACCATGCAACTGTAATGAAGCACAGGCAGGTCGGAGCTATATGACTATACCATGATTTTCTTAAAGTAGCAATATTATTTTTCAACATTTGGATGAAATGTATGTTTGTCAAGTTTGATAGCTTCTATGTAATTGATATACAGTATCTGTACAATTAGTCAGATTATCTTTGAGATGGAGATTAGATAGAAATCCTTATAATAGTTTTGCTACGGGGCCCCATCACTCATAGTTATGACCGTTTTTAGATCCTAGCTGGACACAGAACTTTTCTTCTTGAAAGGCAACACATCATACTGGGATTTTTTTTTTCTGAAGTTACAGGGACAGATTTCAATGTGTGGTCCATAGTTAAGCTGCAAGTGTACATTATGGAATACTACAAGTAGTTGGTTAGTTAACAAAAGTGATCATCTAAAAGACACATGCACAATGGTGTAAAACCACATGCAACATCCACAAAAGAACGCATAAAACCACAAAAGCTTTCGAAGAGCCCTATCCACTGTGCCTTTCTTTCATAATAACCCTCTCTTTTTCTAAGGGTTTGCAGAGCATTTATTCATGAAGTTATATATTATACTGTGCTCATTATTTCCCTTATTATTGTTATTATTCTCCTGATGATTGGTAACAATGTTTTTTCCTTCCTCTCAAATCTTTTAGAGTATTACTAAGAGAGAACAAGCGCTACACTGTAAAGTAGGTCAATGCATGCAGCAAACATGATTAAATGGGTGATTGTCATACTTGCAACTTTCAGTTTCTCAAAGGAAAAAAAAAAAGAGATTTTGGCACGTTGATAATATCACTAAGTAGATCAGCATTATAGTGTGATATAAAGGGACATCAAAATCTACAGACTGTCATAAAATGCAGTGTTTGCTTAATTATAATGCAATCACCGTCTTTGGCAATTAACTCTTGCACTTAATTAACTGGTATAAACTGAGGAAATTTAGGAATTAAAATAAAATGCATATACTTAATTAAAAGCAAAGAAGTAATGTATTTTTACAATATAACAAAACTACAATAGTGCATGTGGTGTTTCTGAACACGACAAGCGGTAACAAAAAGTATATAGTATATATAGTATTTGGGTATGCAGTGGTCATAACTTTTCACAGATACCCAGACTGTTGGTTAAAGTCACAATAACAAAAATTGAGTTCTGTAATGGAAGCCCCTCCTTGGCTGACTGAAACATTTGTTAGTAAGAAAGCAGTGGAGTGACGTTTTGTTGCTTCGGACAATAAAGGAACAATACCATAGTCCTATGCTTGTGCCGGCAAGTTATTGCCAATGTCAGAACCAATTTATGTGACAAACACTTGAAACAGATGAAGCACTTATGTAGCTGGTGTAATAATGGTATATTTTGATTAACTTTTTACAGTACCTCTAAAACAAACATTTTCATAGTAGTATTATACTAGTATTATACTACTAACCTACATTGTGTGTTACTGGGCTAGTACAACACTCATGTGAGCTACAGTTGCTATGCGCTATGTAAACCTCTAAGGACTACCAAATTATCTTTTTGTCCTTTGGCCAAAATTAGCTTCAAATACTTCTAGCTTTTAAGAGCAACATTAAATAATACATTTAAGCACTGTACTGCATTTCATAACTAGGAAACTCTGATATTTTGCCTGGGATAGTTTCGTTTAGAGAAGTAAGTTATGTCCTCTGTATGCAATTGAGTGCATGAAGGATGTGTACCTGTAATTTGGAAACATTGATTCACACCTGCTGAACCTCTTTAACACAGAAACTACTGTTTGTACTCCCAGGTCTGCCTTTCATACTCTTTTTGTCTCAGGGCTTGCCATCAGGGAGTTACCAGAAGATATTGAGCTGTGTGTCCCAATTTCTTTTTACATCTGCAGATTTAAGGTGAGCCCCCTGTGGTTTTTGTATGGGCTTCAGGGAGATGCCATTGTTTATGGTTCACAGCCTCATGGTACCTTAACTGCTTTATTTCAAATACCTCTGCCTGACATATTTTAAAGGTTTGGATATGGGTGTACATTTAATAACTGGTGTTAAACTGGTGTTAAGACGTGTTAAGCATTATCACAGAGAATCAGAGTGGTAATTCCCTAAGAGGTGTTTAATAAACCATGTTAACTAAGGTAGGAACCAAATATCTCCTCTCTTCACCTTACGGTGTTGTCTCTGTGATAACGACAGTGTTAGTATAGGAATGTACCTGTTTAATAACCCGTGTTATCTCAGAAGATTCTTAAAACCAGTGTAAACTTGGTGTTAAATCCCCTGGATTTAGCACCAAGTCAGATCAGGTGTTAAAGCCTTTTTTCAGTGTAGAAGAAGAACTTTCACTGCTCATTGTGGTCAATCAGTGCTTCAGGACAAAGCTACTAGACAGTGCAGGGTATGTGTTCATCTAGAACCCTATGTCTGCAGCGCTCACATATCATGCATATATAATGGCAGAGCAGAGTGGACATCTATACTAAGAAAAAGGAGAGCAGTAGACCTCAATGACAGAGAAATTCATATATGCTATTTCAGGAGACCGCTTTCTTATGCCAGTCATACATGGATGGAAATTTGGCTGGTTCAGCAGGGACCAACTGAATTTTGATCCATGTATGGACAGGCTGGTTGTACAGGAGTGGTAGATCGACTTCTGTACAACCAGCCTGTCTGTTTTTTCCCAATCAATTAAGCTCCGTTCACACCTGAGCAATCCGGATCGCAGGCAGAATCGCACGATTCTGCCCGCAATTCCAAATCGCGGGGCGCTTGTGCAATGCCATTACTTCTTATTGGCACCCCAATCATGACACAATTTTGCTGTGATTATCGTGCTACAGTTGTGGCAAATTGCAACGCATGACGCTGTTGCTCAAAAGAAGCTCCTGCTCCTTTTTGAGTGGCAAGCATTGTGATTTGTCGTGATTGGGGTGCGATTAAGAAGTGCTGGCATCTCACAAGCATCCGGCAATTTTCCCTGATTTGGAATCGCAGGCAGAATCACGTTGATTCTGCCCGTTATCCGGATCGCTCAGGAGTGAACGGATCCTTAGTGTTGCCAGCTATAGCCTACAGTATTGATCAGTATTCTGACGGAGGGGAGGTCCCCCTGCTGTCAGAACACAATAGCTCAGCAGAAAGGATTCCCCCATCCACATACATCGAATGTGTGGATGGGTGAATCAAGTCAACTTGGTGGTTGAACACAAAAAAAAAAGATTAATGTATGGCCAGCCTTAACATATCTATGTATTTTTTCTAAGGGCTGGTTCACACCATGCCTGCACATGAATCACACAGAAATGCACTGTGAGTTTCTGTGCAATTCAGAACGCATGCAAAACGCACTCCATTTGCGATCTGCAGAGGGTGTCAATAGATAATTTACGACACCCCAAACGCAGGTTGCAAACGCAGTGCATTTACCCGCACCGGATTGCATGGTACCTTTGCACCATACCATCTGGTTACAGTGTTGCTTAAAAAGTAGTGCATGAGCTACTTTTTAAACTGCACTCAAACCGGATAGCAAAAGTACCATGCGATCCGGTCTGAGAAAACACAATGTGTTTGTAACCTGCGTTTGGGGTGTCTTTAACTCTCTATTGACACCTGCTGCAGGAACACACAGTACATTTTTGTGTGATTCATGTGCAGGCATGGTGTGAGCCGCCCCTTAGAAAGAATAGGCTGAAATCGCGCCACACAGAAACACATGTGAATCGCACAGCTCATTCCTGTGTGGGCATGGTAAGAACCGGACCTAAAAGAGAGAAAGAAATGTGTCTGGAGATTAATGCAGTTAGCAGTTATGTAAATATATATTTTATGATATTAGTCAGGGTGTGTATGTGCTTTTACATGTGTTCATTTTTTATTTTTAAACAGTTCTGAGAAATAAGCTATGATCCTGTGGATCATAGGTTTCCCCACCCAGGATGGTTGTTGTGCAGCTAGTTATACCTTCCCCACATTCCTTTCATTCTCTAACACAGTGCTGATACGCTGCTAGCTAACACTGCTTATCACAGACCTGGAGTCAACACAACACAGTTTATTAAACAGCCTCAGAGCAGGTGTAAAAATCGTCCGTGTTAGCAAGCGAGAGATAATGCAAGAATTAACACCAATTATTAAATGTACACCATTGTGTGTTAACACTGTGTTTTAACCACTTCAGCCCCAGAAGGATTTACTCCCTTCCTGACCAGAGCACTTTTTGCGATATGGCACTGTGTCACTTTAACTGACAATTGCGCGGTCGTGCGATGTTGTACCCAAACAAAATTGACGTGCTTTTTTCCCACAAATAGAGCTTTCTTTTGGTGATATTTGATCACCTCTGCAGTTTTTATTTTTTGCTCTTAACAAAAAAAGCGACAATTTTGAAAAAAAAGCAATATTTTTTACTTTTTGCTATAATAAATATCCCCCCCAAAAAATATATAAAAATCAAATTTCTTTCTCAGTTTAGGACGATATGTATTCTACATATTTTTGGTAAAAAAATCGCAATAAGAGTATAATGATTGGTTTGCGCAAAAGTTATAGCGTCTACAAAATAGGTATAGATTTATGGCATTATTATTATTATTTTTTTTTTTTATTAGTAATGGTCTCAATCTGCAATTTTTATCGGGACTGCGACATTAGGGAAGACACATCGGACATTTTTTACATTATTTTGGGACCATTGTCATTTATACAGCGATCAGTGCTATAAAAATGCACTGATTACTGTATAAATGACACTGGCAGGAAAGGGGTTAAACACTTGGGGGCGATCAAGAGGTTAAGGGTGTCCTAGGGAGTGATTCTAACTGTGGGAAGGATGGGCTACCACTGACATGACAGCAATCACTGCTCCCCACGACAGGGAACAGTAGCTCCCTGTCATGTCACTAGGCAGAACAGGGAAATGCCTTGTTTACATAGGCATCTTCCTGTTCTGCCACTCCATGACACGATCGCGGGCCCCCGGCGGACATCGAGTCCACGGGACCCGCGGGCACAGTCACGGAGTACGCGGCGCATGCACACCCACAATGCTGCGTTTTAAAGGAACGTACCTGTGCGCCCATTTGCCCAGCCGTGCCATTGTGCCGACGTACATCATCGTGCACCGGTCGGCATGTGGTTAAACACCTGTTAAGCTTTGGCAACCTCTTGTGGTGGATTTATTACATCTCTGTAGACTAAAGGTGAATAGATATATACCTTAACTGTCTCTATAGGTACCTAGATAGGGCTGTACTGATCCCCACGCTTACCCCATGTCTTTGTGATATCCATCAAGAAACTTATATAGCCACAGGACTATCACCATTTCCAGCCAGGATACCACAAACTATTGATATGGTGTGTGATCATATACAGATATTTACACCCCTCTTAGACCATCTTTCCCAGCTCCCTATATGATGACATATTTTTGTATCACCAGACTGAGAATATATGCTGCTTGTTGTAGAGCTCCTATATTCGCCAGGATAGACGTATATTGTAGTGCCACACATATAGCCACATCGTGGGTAAGATTTTGCACAGCCTTTGTAATCAAGTACACATTGTCTTCCCTTGTCATGCTGTTGTTATAATTATTCTTTTTCTTTTCTGTAGAAATACATTTTTGTAATCGCTCACTAAAAACTCTTGAAGAAGCGGAACATTCTCCACTAAACATGTCGAAAAGAACCTGAATATATGTTATGTGATAGGTTTTAAAGTACCAGCCTTTTTTGCCATCACTATATTACTATCCAGTCTATAGAAAGCAATTGGATGCCCTTTTTTGGCACAATTTTTCTTTTATGTGTGTGTTTAAAAAAAAATGTAATAAATATTACTTTTTATATATCTAGCCATGTGTTCTTATACATTCTTATACAGTACCATTAAAGTCCATGATAGCCTCCAAAAATGGTCTCTCTATAACAGTGTTTCTCAACTCCAGTCCTCAAGGAGCCACAACGGGTCATGTTTTCAGGCTTACCATTATTTTGTACAGGTGATTTGATCAGCTTCACTGCCTTAGTAATTACCACAGCTGTTTCATCTGAGGGAAATCCTGAAAACATGACCTGTTGGGGTGCCTTGAGGACTGGAGATGAGAAACACTGCTCTATAACTCTTGTTAGATATTTACTGCTATCTCAAGCCTTCCTCTACTCTACTAAAAAAATATATATATATATGTATATCTGTGTTTTTGAAGAGTTTTCTTCACTTCTTTAATGGTAAAACACTGTTGGCAGGGTAAGAAGTTAGATTAAATCTCTCTCACCTAACAACTGATAGCAATACAAACTGGTCAGGGTTCTAATACTGCCTTACTCCCTACTTCCTTATTTACCAAAGCCAAGAAAAACATTTTGGATAGACATACACTTTAAATGTACTCTGTGTGTACGCATACAAATACTTTAGCTTTGTACCATCAGTGCCATCACTAATTATCAGTAGAGCTGTTGGGATTGTTGCCACTAGTTGTCCTATCAGAAGTTATCAATAGCCTTTATATCATTTCAAATATATAGCAATAGGTATTTGGAAACAAATGGCTTTTACCACTATTGACCATTAGCACCATTTATCAAAACTGTGTTTTGATAAAAAACAAACACCACCTATTTTTATGTTCAAGCCAACGATGGATAAAACATTTTGGTGGAAAGTTATAGACAGTACTTCAATCACTGTGATAAATGAGCCATTGAGACTGTTATATAAGGAGAAAAAGGTCAGAAATTGCAGCTTACTTATTTCTCTATGTACAAGTTTCCTCAAAAAACAGCTGTAGTTTACATCTTTCTCTTGTAATTTTTATTTTTTTTTAAATAACTATTAGATTGTAAACATACCCAAGGCTGAATTTACCAAAATGGTGATCAAGTAATGGGAGATGTGTTCTTAAAAGGTTGAAGTTACCATGTTGCCACAAGGACTGGAGTTTGTAGGGCACCACAATATTAGGACTCTTAAAAAAGTAATATTATTAAAAACATCCATAAAAATAGGTAATCATGAATAAAATACCCCTCTAAAACTATTGGATATCTTTGCCTTTTGTTTTATTTTTGCTGTTATTAGAACAGCAGATAACCTCTATACATTGAGCTTCTCTTTATCATTGGCCTCCTTTCCTAACAAATACACAATGACTACTGTTATATGTAGTAGCGGTTGAGTGGGTGTGTGGATGAAAGCCTTTTATGGGATGTGTATGTATGAATGGATGTACGAGTTAAGGCTAGCTTACCAGAAGAGAGTCATCACTTCATGGGCTGGTACCCTTACAGCATTGGATGTTCTGCTTTAGCTGCTTTAGCTATTTTAATGGATGTCTTCAAAATAATCACTTTCTAAGATTATGTGGTGCCTTAATTCTTCTTGTTTTGTGATGCCTATTGATTTGTGGATATGGCACTTTCTACCAATTTACAATTTATATAGAGTTACCCTGTCACCACTGGGTCACCTGTAAAAGAAGCCTGGGCTGTTAAAGAAGATGATGTATACTTATCTTTCCTCCAACCCTTGTGTTCAAATACCACAGCTTTGCTGCTCCCAGTTGCAGTAGTTATTCCTTATTTCTGGCTGTGACGAATGCCTACACCCTTCCACTGCAAACTGTGGTTCCTCCCACTAGCTGTTAATTCTGCAGTGATGTAAAATCCAAAAAAGTGGAATACAGTGTGTGGCAGAAGGAGAAGACATTCTCATGCCTAGAAGTGTGGAATACCTGCAGTGACCAGGGAGCAGCAAAGAGGCAATGTTTAAAGACATGGACCCTGGAGAAAATACATAGTCATAATCTTCCTTTACAGCCTAGGTTTCTTTTAGAAATAAAAACTCCATTAAAGGTTAATTTCAGTGCTTAAATTGTAAATTCACTTTCAGCAAAATTTTCCAAAAAAAAACCCTATACAATTTCTCTTCTGAATATTACATATCATATTTCTTCTGTTTCAAATGCTGCACCCCCATCTCATCACACATGTAGCTATTAGGGGACCTGTCCACACAAAACTCTGGCCCCCGATCACTTTCTACCCCACTTTAATTGTGAGCCCCCCCTAGTGGTCGCTAAAGGCCCTTTAAACTGAGCTCAGCTAAAGAAGGAGAGAGCGTACTGTGCACATTACACAGTCTGAGTGGCCGCTAGGGGGCACACAATTATATCAATGTTGCTGGATGTTGCAGAAGATGAAAACACAGTTTAAAGAAAAACTGGTACTTTACCTATGCAGGATAAGGTGCCAGTGTATCTGTAAAAGGTATCTCCTAATACCCATATACTCACCTACATTTCCTTACAGCTTCTTGCTTCTGTGCAGCTAGCACTTCCCAGTTATGTAATAGTACACCTAATAATTTGCTTTTGGACTTGGGTGTTGTCACAGGGTAGCAGACCACATAGTTACATAGTTAGTCAGGTTGAAAAAAGACACAAGTACATCTAGTTCAATCAAAAAAAAAATACAATCCCATGTACACAATCCATCACCCACAGTTGATCCAGAGGAAGGCAAAAAATCCCAGCAGAGCATGCTCCAATTTGCTACAACAGGGTAACAAATTCCTTCCTGATCCCCCGGAAGGCAATCAGATTTTCCCTGGATCAACTTCACCTATAACTGTTAGTACCCAGTTATATTATGTACATTTAGGAAATAATCCAGGACCTTTTTTAAGCAATCTACTGAGCTTGCCAGTACCACCTCTGGAGGGAGTCTACTCCACATTTCTTACTGTGAAGAAACCTTTCCGTATTTGGAGATTAAATCTTTTTTCCTCTAGACGTAAGGAGTGCCCCCTTGTCCCCTGTGATGACCTTAAAATGAATAAAGTGAATGAAGTGAACTATATGGATCACTTATGTATTTGTACATGTTGATCATATCCCCCCTTAATCTCCTCTTCTCAAGAGGGAATAGATTCAGTTCCTCTAATCTTTTCTCATAGCTGGGCTCCTCCATGCCTCTTATCAATTTGCTTGCCCTTCATTACCCACCCAAAAAATGATGGTTACTGTTGCTGGTTGCAGGGGAGCAAGGAACTCTGAGGGAGCAAAGGTAGGGGGGGGGGGTTGGTGATACCCTTTCCAGAGACACTGTCGCTTTGCCCTCTGCATGGGCAAGATGGCAAAAATGATCCCCCTCATCACGTTAATTGGGTCGCATGGTGCAATGCATGCAATTGCAGTACTGTGGTCTGGGCTTTTAGGAGTTGAACAGGCGATAAGGAGGCAACATAATGCCTCCCCATCGCCTGTTAAACACCTTCTGAAAAGCAGTCCACTACAAATGCTCTTCAGAGGCAATGCTTGTGTAAACATGCCCTTATAGTTTCCCCATAAGGCATATGGAAAAATGAAATCTGCTGATTTTCTAGTTTATTTGATTTTTTCCTAGCTCCTCACTTCTGAATATAAATATAGTGGAAATACTTATACCAATAAAGTACCATAATGAATGTAATACAGCTCCTGTGCAGTCTGATCAACAAGTGAAAATGGAGCAGGTCTGTGGCCCAATCAATCAGTGGCTGATAATGATTTAGCATTCTATGGAAAGTAACAGCTCATCACCAATGAGTATAAACACTTCCCCATTTATTAGCATCACCTCCTAGCTGATTCTCCCATCAGTGCTTTTAAGTCTCTATGAAATTACTTTTCTCCTTTCTTGTTGACCCAGTTACAACATAAACATTAGACAATAATTTCCTTCTCTAAACACATGCTCATAACAGGTTTCTGTGTTGTATATAAAAAAGCCTTCAAACAGCAAGTACTGCAAGAAAAAAAATAGAATATAGTTAAATAATTTCACCGATTTTATGAAACATAAAAGTCTTGCTCTAACAGCTAATAGTTTTTACATCTAGTTATACATATGAAATATTTCTTCATGAAATTATAATTTCCTAGTGCACTTCCTGCCTACATACTAGAAATTAATTCTCATGTGTGCAATCCTACATTTTAAACATACTGTAGAGCATTAAAAAAAGAGGGTACTTGGCCCTTATGTAAAAAAATGAAAAGTATTTGTGTTGCCCATAGCAAACAGAAGATTAATAATTTTATATATAAAACAAGCAGGTAACAATTTACAGAAGAAAAGCGTTATAAAGTATAGAAGACAAACTGCAATTCCTAAATGTACATTGTCTAAACTTACAATGCCATTTTAAAAAATAAGAGTACTTTAGTAGTTACTTTATTATATCACCTACCTCCCCAACCCCATCCTTCCATAGTTGACCATACTTTGAGTATATTACAGAGCCCAGATGCAGGCATATCCAAATGTGACAGCAGAGACCTAGGGGTAAAACACAACCCATTAGCCCTTTTATTGTAGGGGCAGATATTTGTGAGCAAACAAAGTGTCCCATGCAAACTGAGTCATTGTGCAGCATTGTTTCTTGGGCATAGTGAAAGGTAGGTGTTCCTAAAGGACAATGTTTATTGTCTTATATGTCTTTAAGCATTAGCTTCCTTTGAAGGTCATTTTGTTACATGACATCTCAGAGCTGCAAAGGAAGTTGATGCTTGAAGACTTCCCTCTGCCAGATGCAGTGATGGATGGTGTGAACAGGGATAAAATGCTTAGAACGTGTCACTAAGTGCAGGTGTGATTGATGTCTGAATGATGAAGTAGCTCCACTCAGGCCACCAGTCAAAACCTTATTAGGACTGGCTTTGGGGAAAAATACCCCTCTTGCCCTCCATTGCAGTGCTTTGTGTGACAGCCATAGCAGCCCCATAGCTACATTGTTGTTCCATTCAGAGATTCTCATTGCTAGTGGTCCTGCCTGTGGAGTAAACTGTCATGAAATCGGTTCATTAACCACATCCCATCATTGGCCACTGTGGATTCCATTTTTATTTTATTCTTGAAAAAAAAAATTGTGATTCTTTCTTTTTTTTTTATAAATTCTTTATTTAAGAAGGACAAACATGCGGTTTGTCCTTTTTAAATAAAGGTATCAGTGAGCGCCCCACAAATATAATCAATGATTCAGCCATCACAGTATTTTAATAAAGGTCTTCTATCTGTGGGAGTAGCACCTATCCGCAGAGGATTAGGGAGGTTCTGCATCCCGCATGGACAATTTTCCATGGCAAACACACTTTTATATATAAAAAGGAAAAAAAAAAGAACAAAAACCGCATTGACCCCAAGTGACGACCATGGAGATGTTATAAGAAAGTAGTAGCTGAAGAAGAGAGAAAAAAAGTAGAGAGGGGAAGGAAGAAGGGAGAGAGGATGAGAGAGGAGAGAGAGGGGAAAAAAGGGGGGTGTCCCCTCCCTCCTTGGGGGGGATTGAGAAGATATATACCTCCAACCAGTCATACCATCCCCACCCGGGGAGCTTACAGATTCTTCGTACCATGGGGGAGCTAAGCCATCAGCTCCCTATATTCCTCAGAGTAGACAAATTTGTGCCAATAAAACCATTTTTTGGAGAATTGCTCACTGAGGCCTTTCTCCCTGGCCACCAAGTCCTCCATTGCTTAGATCTTTGATACCTTTTTTAATCAGATGGCCACCAACGGGGGCTGTGTCTGCTTCCAGAGCGATGGGGGGGAATTCAGCTTTTCGCCGCTGTAAGTAGGAGAGGCAGAATGGATCTCCTGTAAACCTTACTAGGAATCACGTGTTAATGTAGGAGGAAGAACTCAGGGGTTTCCGGCACCTCCCGGTTGGTGAATTTTTTCACTGTGCGATGCACTTCTGTCCAAAAGGGCTGAAGAATGTGACAGGACCAGAAGACATGAAGGAGCGATCTGGTCACCTCCCCACATCTCCAACAAAGGTCCGTACTCTGAGGGAACATCATGTGGATTTTTTCCGGGTGTAGTACCACCGGGACAGTATTTTAAATCCCGCTTCCTGGTGTCTGGTGCAGATAGAAGTTTTTCAGGAAAAAAGGAGGAGTCAATCGATTTGTTTCTCTGTAAATTGCACTCCCGGGTCCCGTTCCCATTTGGTAATATAGGGAGGTCTAAAATCCAGAGATTGAGGTATCAGTAGTTGATAGGTCAGGGAGATAGAGTGTCTCAGTGGAGATTGCTCCAGGCTCAACAGTTCAAAGGAGGTAAGTTGCCTCCTAAAAGCCACCGGAGAGGGCAGGGAGCTAATAAAATGAGTTAGCTGTATTTTTTTCCAGAAAGAGAGCCCAGTCAGGGCAGGATCATCTATAATTTGTTGCCTATTCTTCCACTGGCCATTGACAAGAAAGTGTTGTACTTGCGAACTTTTGACCTTTACCAACTCAAGAAATTTAGAGTCCTTGAGTTCCGGATTGAAGGCCGGGTTGCCAACAATGGGAGTGAGCGGAGAAGGGAGCGGTGCGACCGAGAAGTCGCGGACAACTTAGGGAGTCGAAGGAGGGTCTGCTCTAGCCGGGGGGGTTTGGGCCCAGACAAATATGACAAAAGTTCTATTCACCGCCCTGAGGAAAGAGGCAGGGATCTGTATAGGGAGTGCCTGGAAGTGGTATAGCAGCCGAGGCATGATGTTAATTTTCACTATGCCACAGCACCCGAACCAGGAGAACAACCCATTCTGCCAGTCCTGAAGGTCTTTTTTTATGGCTGTCAAGGGGGGTGGGGGTTGAGGGGAAAGATCTCCTCCACTCTACTGGGCAGAAGAATGCCTAGGTACTTAATGTGAGACATAGCCCATTTGAAGGGGAAATCCACCCTGATCAGTGCAGCTAAGGAGGGCGGCAGGGCGACTTCCAGCTCCTCAGACTTCTGATAGTTAATCCGGAAAAGCGACAACTCTTTGTACGTCTTCAGTTCAACAAGAAGATTTGGGATAGACACCAGGGGGTTGGTCAAGAAGAATAGCAGGTCGTCTGCAAACGCCGCAATTTTTGGGGAAAGGGTGGCATCCAATCGTAGGCCCGAGATGTTCAGGTTTTCCCTGATGAGTCTCAGAAAGGGTTCGAGGGTCAGAATAAATATCAGGGGCGATAGGGGGCACCCCTGTCTCATCCCATTCGTTATCTGAAATAATGATCAGAGGTGGCGATTGACTTTAACCCATGCCGATGGGCAAGAATAGGTAGCTTGGACCCAGTTTATCATTCATTCCCTCAGATCTGTGCATCGAAGGGTCTCGAACAGAAAGGGCCAGCCCACCCTGTCTACCACTTAGTCAACAGGAGCACCACTAGGGTCTTCCGTGTCCGCGCTGCATAAATGAGATTGATTGTCTTGGTTGTATTGTTGCATGCCTCCCTCGTGGGGACAAATCCCACTTGGTTGGAGTGGATCAATTGTGGAATCAAATCCATCAGATGTATGGAGAGAATTTTGGTGAATATTTTAAGATCCACATTTAATTGGGAAATCGGCCGGTAGTTTTGGCAAAGTAGAGGGTCTTTACGCTCCTTCGGGATCACCGCAATGTGTGCACACAGTGTGTCTCCTGGGAGGGCTGTCCCTTACCCCACAGTGTTATATGCAGAGAGAAAATGTGGGGTCAGGAGCTCCCTGAAGATTCTGTAGTATAGAAGGGAATATCCATCTGGACCTGGGGCTTTTCCCAGTTGCATGCGTGCCATCGTCAGAGCCACCTCGTCTGCAGAGATGGGTTTCTCTAGTTGGGGGTAGTTCCTCATCTGAGAGATGGGAGTCCCGATTTTTGAAGGTAATCCTGTATGTTCCTCTGTTCGGTTGGTATCTTCCCTTCAGATGCTGGGCATGAAAGGTTATATAGAGAGGTATAATACCTTTAAAAGTGGTCTGCTATGTCCTCTGTAGTATGGACCTTATTATGTGTATCGGTGAGAAGTTCGGGGATAAATGTTCGAACTTGTTGGGCTCTTAGAGCCCGCACCACATTTGTTGCTGTGCTCGTAGAACGTTTTTCTGCTCTTAGCAATCAACGCTTTCGTCCTGTACAGAGCCAGGGTGCGCAGTTGGTTCCGCAAGGCTGTTAGATCTGCAAGAGCCCCGGCAGCTAGTGATTTTTTTAATGGACGGCCTCTAGAGACCGGATTTTGTCCAAAAGACTGATAATCTGTTGCTCTCTGGCTTTCTTGAGTCGGGATCCTACCTTTATCAAGAGACCCCTGATGTATCCCATGTGCGCCTCCCAGACCATTGTTGGGGTGACCTCTGGGTTTACATTAGTAGAAAAAAACTACCTCAGTTCCCTAGATGCCTACTCGGCGACCTCGGTCAGTTGGATCAGGGAATCGTTAATCTTCCACATCCACTGTTTGGGAGTGGGTTGAAGGAGGTCAATGTCTACAAGAACCGGTGCGTGGTCTGAGAACGTCATGGAGCCAATTGAGGCCGAAGTAACCCTGGACAAAAGGGATTGAGGCATCATAAAAAGATCAATTCAGGTGTAGGAGTCATGGGCATGCGAGGAGAACAAGTAGTCTCTATGGTTGGGGTGTAGAATCCACCACACGTCCACTAGGTGGAAAGCATAGAAGCTTCTCTTTAGGCATTTCAACGCGGCATAAGAGAGCTGGGAGGCCTTCCTGGAAGAGTCCAGGGCCAGGTCCATAACAAAGTTCATGTTGCCTCCCAGGATCACTGCCCCTTCAGCAAACTCCCCAGGTTTGGTCAAGATTGGGTCCAGGAAATAGATCTGGTTTGAATTAGGGAGATGTAAGTTCACTAGAGTGACTAAGGAGCCCCCTAAAGTTCCCTTCACAAACAGTGCCCTGCCCTCCGTATCACTCCACTGATCCTTCTCCAACCATGAGGTTGAACTCCGGATCAAAACACTCACCCCCTTTGACTTGGAATCTGAAGAGCACCTGTGGTATGCCGTCAGAAAAAAGCGGTCCCCCCAGACAAGAGCTTTCATATGTTTCAGGTTAGCCATCACCATGGAGCGCTTCTCCGGGGTTTTTAGCCCCTTAACATTAATAGAGGCCTGACGAATGGGTTCTTTTTTACCCATGGTCATGGTAGGAGCTGGCGGAGGCATGAGGTCAATAAGGACCCCCCAAAAAGGAAAAAAAGGGGGGATTAGCGTTTTAGAAAGAGCTGGAGAAAAGAGTAAGGAGAAGAAGAGAAAAGAAAAAAAAGCGATAAGGAGATCGAGAAAAAACAAAAACAGCTAATATGCCATAGGTGTAGGAGAGACCCAGTGATTCCAAAAATGGAGCCGCTTAATGGGTGCCACCCTATGTGGGGGAAGCAGTTGTGCACAGCAGGGCACAGAAACTCCCTATCCCCACCCGCACTGTTTGCAATAACATAAAACAAAATCTTTGAGTAGCTGAAATGCCAAGGGATGCCAATACCGGTATCCTACACGTGGATGGCTAAGCAGTCGGCCTGGCTTGTCCCGTGAGCCAAATCCTGGCGAGCAGGAAGAGGCAACTGGAACTGGGTTTACCTTTTATTTTCACATATAACCATCAGTGCAACAGATAATGAACAGTAAAAAACATGCAAGGAACAGAATACAAAAAATGGAAACTAAAAAGAGCAAATGAAGACAAACATGAAGCAATACACACTGCCGAACATGGCGGAGAGGAAAGGGAGGGGAGATGTGGGGGTGAAAGGGGGCAGAAGGAGGGGGAGAGGCCCGGAGGGCAGAGAAGAAAGGGGGGGCTCAGGAGAACCTAGTGGAAGGGAGGAACCATGCACACAGGGAGATCTGGTTTCCTGTGCTAGAAGGATGATGGCAACTTGACAAGCGTCTCCCATAGCACAATACACAAAGTACATGAATAGTCCCGTATCCGTCACATCCACCGGCCTAGCACACCCAGCCTCTGAAGCAGAGCAAAACCCTCGCCCCAACCCGCCCCCCCACCTTGAGCAAGCTTTTCCAATCATAACCCATTGAACTCCCCACATCTCGAATGAGAGATGTTCGATGCTGGAGGGGCTTGTGTATAATTCGTGGCACTGTCTCCAGTTCTGTACTGTGATAGATGAGCATTGGAGTCTCTTCAGGGAACCAGAAGGGGGAGGGTGCGCCATTAACTTCAGCGAGGGAGGGTGGGAATAAACGCCTAGCAGGAGCAAGTGGGATCACAGAGTCACTGGATGTAGGGCCACCAAGCCTCACCCCGCAATACAGTATTAAAGACACGATATGTCCCTGAGCCATGTGCCGGACCAGCCGCATGAAGCCCAAGACAGGTGTCACTTGTGTTTGTCGCTGCCAGAGCTCAAATTTTTGCATCCTGCACAAGCGCCGGTGTCTGGTCTCCTCTCCTCTCCTGCGTTTGGTGAAATGGTGGGGTAAGCCCGATCTGGGTGCCAGAAGTGTAGAGCGGGAGTCCCTGGTATGTAGTGGGCTCAGTCAGTCTGGAAAAGGTATAGGCTTCATGTCCGGGAAGGTGAACAGGTTCGGGAGATCCGAGTGGCGTCTTAGGGTGAAGGATGAACTGTCTCTGCGGACGATCAGATGCAGCGGGAATCCCCAGTGGTATGACAGGGCTGCACGGCGTAGCGGCTCCAGCAGGGGTTTCAACATGGCTCGCCTTTGCAGGGTGGCCCTAGAAACATCCGGGTAGATGGATATTTGAGTGCCATCAAATTGGACTGGCCCTTAGATCATGCAGCACGGATGATTTGGTCTTTCTGAGTGTACCGATAGAGACGGCAGATCACGTCTCGGGGGTTGGTCATGCTCCGGTGGCTTAGGTCCCAGCGCCGGTGCACTCGATCGAAATCCAGGCTGGTAGGGTGTCCATGTCCAATACTCTAAGCAGGATCACCTGAACAGTGGCTTGAAGGTTCTCAGTGCCAGTCGCCTCAGGTAACCCCCGGATACACAAATTGTTGCTGCGGCTCCGGTTCTCTAAATCCTCTGCATGGAGCTGAACATCAGATGGTTCTGAAATGCTGTGTGTTCCCTTTCAAGGTGAGCAGCACAGAGTTCCAGGGCACTCACCTCCAATTCCTCTCTGCTTAGTCGGTCATCTAGCCCGTGAACCTCGGAGCGGAGCTCTTGAAAATCACGACGGTGCTGTTCCTCCACCCTCATGACCAGAGCCTCCATGTCTGCTTTTGTGGGAAGTGCACAAAGCAGGGCCCTTATGTCTGCATCAATTTGGGGCGACTGTGTGGGGGTACCCCATGTGCTCGGAGCACTGGGCAATGGGTTCAGGAGCGATGGTAGCCCCTCCAGTGAGCTAGGCACGGGGCACTGCAAGGCTGCCATGGGTGGGGAAGGTGAGTCTGCGGGCTTCCATCTGCCACATGTCTCCTACGGGCAGGCTGTAGAATGGGCTCTATTATGGAAGAACCAAGTGATTGGGGCGGTTGGGATAGCTCTTGGTGTCCCCCTGGTCCTCCTATGTTTGCAGTATGTCATGGCAGTGCGAAAGAAGTCATTTCAGCCTTTTTTGGGGGGTCGGGAGTCTAGAGCTCTTGCAGTGAGCATCCTTACTCAGCCATGACCAAGCCACGCCCCCTGTGATTCTTTCTTGAGCTTGATGAGACCCTGCCATTTGCCATGTTTGCATGATAGTTTCATTCACAACAATGATCTATGCAGGCTAAATGAATTGTACAGCAATTGTGATATGTATGACCAGCTTTCAATATTCCAGTGCCTTAAATGTTACTACTGTCCAAAATAGGAATCTTCTCCTGTAAAGATGCCAAATAACAGCTGCAGTATAGAGGCTTTGTTTTTATAAAACATTGACCATAGTGACCAATCAGATTTTTTGTTTTATGAACGTTAAAATCTTATTGGTTACTATTAGCAACAACTGACTTTTTTCCTGTTGTATTCCTATTTTTTGAAGAAAACCCTGATCCAACCAAGCAAGAGATCAAGTACTCTGGAAGCAGAAGGTAGCAAGTCTCTCAGCTATGGAGAATTATCGTACAGACATAAAAATTAAACTGTACTTTGCCCATGCTCGGCAAAGCAACAGGTTCACTTTAATATGTAATTGCTTTCCCTTCTCACCTCTACCTCTACAAGTTACTTTGAAGTGGTTTTACTCCCCATGTGACTGCATTAATTGGCTTTGCTCTTTCACATGGATTGAGTCTCATGTTCCTCCATACCAGGAAGTAACAGGAATTTCCTCTGGCTTCCAGCACAGTTCAGTGTTAAAGAGGATATTAAAACAAGCATGTTGCTTTTCTGTGAATAGGAGCAAGTTTGATGTAATCTTCATACCATTTACTACAAATAATATCAAAAGTTTCAAAAGGGACTGAAAAAAGTAAAGCCAATAACTTCTTTTAGCAATTAAGTTTAGAAGAAAAAAATAGTTTTGATTAGTTATATAATTTCATAAATAATGTGATGTGCAGAGGGATTGTAACAGTTTATAGCATGCATATATCCACAACGCTTTTTCTAATAACTCTCAGTTATAGGATTTTGTTTTCCTTTTAACACATGGCTAGTTTCTTCAGGCAATAACCTTTTCCAGTTCTCAAATCAATATATTCAAAGTCACGGCCTCAAAGAAATAAAACAGAAAGACTCATAAAGCAAGTTTTATAGTCCCAAATGTATTCTAGAATCAGCAAACAATGTAATCTATTAAATGTATCTTTATAAGTTTATAATAAGTTACCAGTTTTTTATAGCAATGATGCTGTCATCCCTGCTGTTTTAGTTGTAATATGGCTTCTGTACATTGTTTGCAAATCTAACATAATATCAGATTACTGTGCAGCTCTCACTGCATTATGCATTATGTAAAACCAAAACATTTTTTAGTTTTGGATAGAGGAAGGAAGGGTTAATATACATCTTCTATTTTTTTTTGTATTTATCTTCACTTACTATTGTGAAGGTACAACAGGAAATAAGAGGACATCTCCCCAATCTACGCAAAGTGAATGGAATGCCCATCTTAGAGAGTTGTCCTAGCATCAGTTGTCCTCATTGGAAGATTTCCCACCAACCACCACTTCCTGTTCTGGTGACCACTCTAACATTTTTAGTTTCAATATGTCTTTTATTGGTTCAGTAAGAATGAATGAACAGGTTTGAATTTGTCAGTATGTAGAATATAGAGTTGCAAATAAATATATATACAGTAACTCACAAACGTGAGTACACCCCTCACATTTTTGTAAATATTTTATTATAGCTTTTCATGTTACAACACTTAAGAAATGACACTTTGCTACAATGTAAAGTAGTGAGTGTACAGCTTGTATAACAGTGTAAATTTGCTGTCCCCTCAAAATAATTTAACACACAGACATTAATGTCTTAACGGCTGGCAACAAAAGTGAGTACACCCCTAATTGAAAATGTCCAAATTGGGCCCGAAGTGTCAATATTTTGTGTGGCCACCATTGTTTTCCAGCACTGCCTTAATCCTCTTTGGCATGGCGTTCACCAGACCAGGACAGGTTGCCACTGGAGTGCTTTTCCACTCCTCCATGACGACAACACGGAGCTGGTGGATGTTAGAGACCTTGCGCTCCTCCACCTTCCATTTGAGGATGCTCCACAGATGCTTAATAGGGTTTAAGTCTGGAGAAATGCTTCGTCAGTCCATCACCTTTATCCTCAGCTTCTTTAGCAAGGCAGTGGTCGACTTGGAGGTGTGTTTGGGGTCGTTATCATGTTGGAATATTGCAATGCGGCCCAGTCTCCAAAGGGAGGGAATCATGCTCTGCTTCTGTATCTCACAGTACATGTTGGCATTCATGGTTCCCTCAATAAACAGCAGCTCCTCAGTGCCGGCAGCACTCATGCAGCCCCAGACCATGACACTCCCAACACCATGCTTGACTGTAGGCAAGACATACTTGTCTTTGTACTCCTCTCCTGGTTGCCGCCACACACGCTTGACACCATCTTAACCAAATAAGTTTATCTTGGTCTCATCAGACCACAGGGCATGGTTCCAGTAATCCATGTCCTTAGTCTGCTTGTCTTCAGCATACTGTTTGCAGGCTTTCTTGTGTATCATCTTTAGAAGAGGCTTCCTTCTAGGATGACAGCCATACAGACCAATTTGATGCAGTGTGCGGTGTATGGTCTGAGCACTGACAGTCTGACCCCCACCCCTTCAACCTCTGCAGCAATTCTTGCAGCACTCATATGTCTATTTCCCAAAGACAACCTCTGGATATGATGTTGAGCATGTGCACTCAACTTCTTTGGTCGACCATGGTGAGGCCTGTTCTGAGTGGAACCTGTCCTGTTAAACGGCTGTATGGTCTTGGCCGCCATACTGCAGCTCAGTTTCAGGGTCTTGGCAATCTTCTTATAGTGTAAGCCATCTTTATGTAGAGCAACAATTATTTTTTTCAGATCCTCAGAGAGTTCTTTGCCATGAGGTGCCATGTTGAACTTCCAGTAACCAGTATTAGAGAGTAAGAGCAATAACACCAAATTTACCACACCTGTTCCCCATTCACACCTGAGACCTTGTAACACTAACGAGTCACATGACACCGGGGAGGGAAAATGGCTAATTGGGCCCAATTTGGACATTTTCACTTAGAGGTGTACTCACTTTTGTTGCCAGTGGTTTAGACATTAATGGCTGTGTGTTGAGTTATTTTGAGGGGACAGCAAATTTACACTGTTGTACAAGGTGTACACTCACTATTTTACATGGTAGCAAAGTATTGTTTCTTCAGTGTTGTCACATGAAAAGAAATAATAAAATATTTACAAAAATGTGAGAGTGTACTCACTTTTGTGGGATACTGTATATATAAGTAATCATAATGAGAGAGGGAGAAGAGGTGGGCAGATGCCCACGTAAGAGGTCAGGAGGAAGGTGTGGCGGAGAAGGGTTAGAGAGTGGGAGGTGAAGGAGGAAGGAGGGGGATGTGAAGATGCAAGGCTAAGCAGGAGGGAATGGACTAGGCGTATGATAGAGGTGGAGGCATGGGGCGGGGGGTGACACCCTGAGTTAGTTAAGTAGTTAAGTAGATAGTAGATAGATGAGGAGGTCACATTAACATGTATTACACTTTAGTAAGATATATTGAGCAGTTTAGAAACCAGATTAATTACATCAGGTTAAAGGGTGTTGGAGTTGAGGTAGGTTGCAAGTAGGGTGAGAGGCTCATAGAGACCATTGAGAGTTAAATTTGTCCAGAAGAAAGTTTGCTCTGGCGAACATAAATTAGAGTAGCGCATGTTTGTTTAGAATTTGAATAGTGATAAGAACATCAGGGGGTGTCACTTGTTTCCAATTCCTGGTTAATGTAAGCCTGGCTGCTATAAACATATGTGTTGAGAGTGTTCAAAACTTAGGGGGCCAGGAATCTAGGCCGATTCTAAACAAGGCTATTTTCGTGTCCAGTGTAATTGGGAGTTTTGTGATTTAGGAAGCTAGGGTAAAGATAGAAGTCCAGAATGCTGTGAGTTTTGAGTAAAACCACCATATATGTGGAGGAGAGCCAGTATGTCCACACTTTCGCTAATATTATGGAGAGTAATCGGGGTATAGGTACCAATTGTATAGGAGTTTTTGGGAAGATTCCCAGTGGGAGATGCATTTAACTCTAAAAATTTTAATTTCTTACTACTCTTTATCTCTGTAACAATAGAGGGCTTAGGTCCAGGCTCTGAGCCATTCTACAGCTTTAATATATATATATATATATATATATATATATATATATATATATATATATATATATATAAACACTAAAAAATCAGTGACTTTGTTTTTAAAAATAAATTATGGTATAATGTGGGTTACAACCACCTGTTTTCACACACACGTGTGCATAAACTATAATTTTCTTATTGCTATATTTGAATAAAATGAATTCAATTGCTTCTAAATCTTCTCTGGGTAAAGTAATGAAATTTACTTTAAAGTTTAAAGTAATGAAAATGTAAAATAGGCCAGGCAGTCATCTATTTGTGTTCTTTACCCATTATCATAAACTGCACTTCCTGTATGATGACTGCACATGCTACTTAATGTAATCAGCTAATATTACTAGCTCTGAACTCATTAAATACCTTCGCTGGCAAGGAGGATTTGAGATTGGGTGTTACAAAACTCTGTTGTGTCACATTTTGCATTCAATTGGTATACTACACAGGGGATCTAAGCAGCAGCAACTAACCATTCCCTTTCCTCTAACTGAAGTCTGACATTATCATTATTTTATTGTAATTGTTTACACCACTACTGCTAAACACAACCTTTAGTCCAACTTACTGTAATTTACTGTAACCACATAGGGTGTGTAGAAAGGTCAGCGAGATAACTTCCTATGGGTTTTACAGAAAACCCACTGTTCTCCTTGAGAGGCCATGCTTTGCAACCCAAGGCACTATAATGTTTTTCCATGTAACATAAAATGTCCCTTTTGCCATACTTGAAGCTAAACTCCAGGCAAGTAGAAAAGACACATGTTAAAGTGTAAGTAAACCCTAACAATGGACTTCTTTTATTTGCTCCTTTTTGATCAATTAAATATACCCTTAAAGTGATACTAAAGTCTCACTTTTTTTCTTTAAAAATAATAAGCATGTCATACTTACCTGCTCTGTAAAATGGTTTTGCACAGAGCAGCCCAGATCCTCCTCTTCTCTGGTCCCTCTTCGGCTCTCATGGCCCCTCCCTCCTGTTGAGTGCCCCCACAGCAAGCAGCTTGCTATGGGGGCACCCAAGCCAAGCTGCAGCTCTGTGTGTTCATTCAGACACGGAGCCACAGTTTGGCCCTTCCCTCTCACTCACCTGATTGGCTAACTGACTTTAAATGAGCAGCGGCGCCATTGACTCCTGCTGCTGTGTCTCAGCCAATCAGGAGGGAGAGTCCCAGATAGATATGGGGTTTAGGTAAATATTAGGGGGCTGAGGGGGGCTGCTACACACAGAAGGTTTTTTTATCAGAATGCATAGAATGCATTCAGATATAAAACCTTCTGCCTTTACAAACACTTTAAAAGTGTTTTACAAATCTGTTTGATGAAAACAAATACTTATTGAACGCACAGCAGTTGATGTTGACACCTGCAGCAGTGGAAGATCAGTGCTGTGGGGATGACCCGGCAACAGTGAAGAGCAGATTTCTTCACTATGCAGCAGTCAGAAAGAAATTGGACATACTTCATTAGAGATTATATCTCTTATACAGCATAGCAAAAATAAAAAAATAAGCTTCAGCTTTAGGTCATTACATTTATCTTTTTTATAAAATATCGAGTGTGAGTCCCTAAATTTAACTTGCTCTTGCGATCCCCCTATACAAGGGCATTTAGAGTGGGCTAGTGAGAGATAGCAATGGGAGCCAATCAGGTGTGCTGCATTCCAGTGGCTGATAAGGAACAAGCTGACTGAAGGAGGAGAGAGCGGGAACAGAGAGACGGTCTTCACAGTCTGCTGCTGCTCCTTTACTGTCAGTAAGCTGAGTGGACATTGCTGTGTTCCTTCTACAGTGTGTAACATTAAAGTGATACTAAAGTCTTGTCTATCTGCTTGTTTACCTGCTCTGTGCAGTGGTTTTGCACAGAACAGTGCCGATCCTCCTTTTCCCAGGTCCCTCGCCAGCGCTACTGGCCCCTTCCTCTTGCTGAGTGCCCCCCACAGCAAGTAGCCTGCTATGGGGGCACCCAAACCCAGCTACTGCTCTGTGTGTCCAGTGAACCCTCTCTCTCCTCATTGGCTCACTGACTTTGATTGACAGCAGCAGGAGCCAATGGCCCCCACTGTGTGTCTCAGCCAAACTGGACAGCTGAGTCTCTTGCGCAACATCGCTGGATCAAGATGGGGTTCAGGTAAGTATGAGAGGGGCTGCTGCACACCGAAGGTTTTTTTTTTTATCTTATTGCATAGAATGCATTAAGATAAAAAAGCTTCTGCCTTTACAACCACTTTAAGGGCTTTTTTACACTGGCATCACCCTTTGAAGAGCGATCCACTGTGGATCGTTCTTCAAAAGGCGTGTATCAGACAGTGAGGAGGTGTTATGTAGCCTTCAGACTACCTGCTTTAACCCCTAAAAACATGCACCACAACTGCATGCATTGCAAGAGGTTGCAGGGAGGTTGCTGCACAGCCCCATTCAGTTGAATAGGTTGTATTCAGCGGTGGTAATGCTAGCCAAACACTTTTTCAGGCAAAATAGCTAATTTCTTTGCATTAATCTGAGCATTAAAAAAAATAAATAAATAAACATAAATGTAATATAGGTTTTCTTTTATTAGTAATCTAACGTCAAGGTATATAATGTCAAGAAAAAAACAGAATTATTTTGCAATTAGTGGAGGCAGTGTGCAGTGAATTGTTGTTACAGCTGTGAAAGGTTAAGGAAATATTCTGCTTTAAACTAATGTAGAGATGGAAAACAACTCCACATCACCATAATAGGATTTCTGCAATTGACTTAATTACACTGTATGCAGATGTAGTGTCAAAGCTTATAGCAAAAAATGAATTGGTGCTTAGAGATAGCTTAAACAACTTGATTGGATAAAAAGATTCAGTGGCTATTTTATTTTTAATTATGATATGCATTGTCTTTAGTCATAGAAAGATTAATTACATCTCTTTTTGGTATTATGTAGCACAATGTAGAAACACTACACAATGCATGTGAGTGAATGGTTTTAATGAATCATAGTCTATGGAAGCTGCTTTAAAAAAGCATTAATTTGTGTACAATGGACACAAGGCCTGTTTCTTTCAATATGTTGTAAGTCATTTTCTCAGTTTTAGAACTAGTTCTATTGTTTTTAAATGAATGTGAACAATTTCCCAGCAAAGATTGCGGCAGCCCCTTTTTTACATTTAAACTTCATGTAGATCTTCAATACAACCGACAGCATAGTGCAAATCAAATTGCAAAAAAACAGTGGTCCTAGCACAAAAGGTATTTTAAACTGTGTGACAGTAGTAAACTATTGTACTATGTTAGACCTTGATTAATGCTGAAGGTTCGAAGTTTAAATTGACACTAAATTATATCCTTTTTCTCCAAATATAATACATTTACGTGAACAAATTAATGATCCTGTAATCTATTTTCATGAAATTGTTTCTTAATGTGTTTATCTGCGTCCTTATAACATCATTTATGAGCTTGTAGAAATGGGTTACTTCCATTTTAACTGTAAAACGCACCCTGTAGGCTGTTCTCATTCACACAGCATACCTAAAATAAAAAAATAAAAAACTTACTTAGATGTTTTTCAGGAAGAGTCATAGCTGACTGCATGTTTTATTTAACAATGTTAGAGTGAGTCTGTCCTAAGTCTGTCCTCATTAACATGTAATGCAAAAGACCACCTTTAAAGTGATTGTAAAAGCACGCTTTTTTTAAAATAACAAACTATGCTATACTTACCCGCTCTGTGCAATGGTTTTGCACAGAGCGGGTGCACAGAGCAGATCCTCCTTTTCTGGGGTCCCCTGCCAGTGCTCCTAGCTCCTCCCTCTTTCCAAGTGCCCATAGCAAGCTGCTTGCTATGGAGGCATTCATGGGTGCTCACTTCCAAGTCCATAGGACACACAGAGCATAACTCAGCCCCACCCCCATTCCCTTCTCCTGATTTACAGCAGCAGAAGCCTTCAGCTCTCACTTTTGTATCTGAGCCAATGAGGAGAGAGAGAGCTTCCATATACATCGCTAAATCTTGTTTAAGTATTAAAGGGGGGGGGATTTGGGAAGGAGTCACTTGCAGAATTTTTTTTTTACTTTAATTCATAGAATGCATTAAGGTAAACAATGTTCTGCCTTTAGAAACACTTTCCTGGTTTTAAACCCACGATAAAAAAAAACAAAAAAAAACTGCAAGACAAAGGCATAATGAGCTAGTATGTATAGCATACTAGCTCATTATGAAATACTCACCTTAGATTGAAGCCCACAGCAGTCCCGGCACACTGCCCTGCCCGGCAACATGTCTCCTGGAATTATTTCCGGGTATCGCCGGCTCCAGCGCTGTGATTGGCCGGAGCCGCCATTTACGCCTCTCTGCCCGCAGTGACACATCGACTGAAGCAACGGCATGAACATGCCGTTGCTTTAGTGCACATGTGCCGATGATGTCGGCACATGCTGATACAGGATTTATCTCCTAAACCGTGCAGGTTTAGGAGATATCCACGGTAGCTACAGGTAAGCATTATTATAGGCTTACCTGTAGTGAAAAGTGGTCTGTAAGGGTTTACAACCACTTTAATCCTTTGTTAGGACAGGACGTGTTCAAATCTAGGTACAACTGACAATGTAAATCTGCCTGCACAGTACAGACAGGGTGAAATATGGCAACTGCAGTTGCCCAGCCCCCCATAAACAAGGAGAACTACCTAGGACTTTTTCTTAATAGAGGGCCTGGAATAAAGCATGTAACAAGGTAAACTGCATTTTTTTTATTTTATGTTATGCGATGTGAATAATGACATGTAACAAATAATGTTGGTGTTATCCTAATTTGGCTGCAAAAGTAGAAATACATTTTAAGGGATTGAAGGGACTTAGTGAAGAGGCCCACAGGAAGCAAACATGTTTTAGCAGAGCTGTGTGTGCTCACTCCCCTTTGAGGAAAGGCAGTCTAGGATTTAAGGCTGTGACCCTCAATTGGTACATCAGGACAAGTGAAGGTGTGTATTTAACCATTGGTAACTCAATACTCCCTCCCCCCACTTTGCTGGACATAGGAAACAATATTATGTAAAATGCCTTCATGAACATGGGCTGTTAGAAATACATACCTATTGTCTCAAACTGTATTATGCCCACCTATGAGGAATGTTTACATTTGTACTCAGAGACGCTTGTGGAAACTAGGGGAAGGAAACAGAAGAAAGCTGGAAGGTGACCTGGGGTGTGTCGAGGTCACAAGGTCAGTATGCCTAAAAGGGGGCATACCGAAGAAGTGATAAGAAATTAAAAAGTGGTGAAAATTAAGGGAAAGGGAGGGTGGGATAATGAAAGGAAAGCCAACAGTAAGGGAGGCCCAGGAGCTAGATTATAAAGGTGAGGCTCCTCCTACAAATTCAGGCGGGCCTGCGCTTTGCCTTCTTACTTGTATTCAGAGACTCTTGTGGAAACTAGGGGAAGGAAAGAGAAGAAAGCTGGAAGGTGACCTGGGGTGTGCCGTGGTCACAAGGTCAGTATGCCTAAAAGGGGGCAAAAACAAACGACAGTAGGATGAGTATACCAAGGAGGTTTATTGAAACAAACAATACACACTAATCGGACAAATGAATAAATACTTGAGACATCTCACTGAGTTGCTCCGGAATGTAGCTGGAGTAGCATGATGACCTCCATCTGCCTAACCTTTTAATAATGTGAACAGGGACACCCTGGCGTGAGGCCGCAGAAGCGGCCCCAATCCTAAACAAACGACCTGAGTAACACTTGGGATTCAACCCCAGATTCCCTAAGAAGGTGCGACAATACTTAATGAAAAGTGCTGAGGTGAAAGCGGCTCAGTTAAATGGAAAAAGAGGACTTTCCCTGGGTTCCTCTGACAACTGGGCCATGAGTAGATCCAAGACCGAAACCGGGCACCAACCAACCTCGACTTTGAAATACCTGATATCAGTACCAGCCCCAGTTTGCTGCATTTTAAATGCTTTCAGGTGTAACAGGAAATGGTCGGGGTACCTGATAAACTGACCAATGGACAGTGTACGAACTACGCTCCAGTACGAGAAAACTCCCCCAGTCTGAGAAAACCATAAAAGGCTAAATATATAGCTGCCTTCAGCACCAGACTAGGTAACTGCCCAAAAAGAGACCCAGACAAAATATCTGACAAAATATCAGATGTGCCCTGTGATTGGAAGCCTGTTAGTAGGGCTCGGGGGGTTGCTTTTCTGAATACCCCTGAGAATAGCTTTGACGGAATGAACTGCAAACACCCAAGGTCTACCGGGATGTTGTAGAGAAATGAAATGTTGGATACCTGCCAAATACCCCTTGATTGTATTGTGAGACAGTTTCAGTTGAGAATGACAGTAAGCCACAAAAGTCAAAAGATATTGACTATCAAAGCAATCCGGCCTAGGATACCGAGTTTGAAAAGTCTGAAATGTTTTCCAGGCTGTGCTGTAAGCCCTCCTTGTGTTGACAGACAGTGACCTGTCGATCAACCCTAATGCACTTACCCAGTGTGTGTGTTTAATCCATCTGTAACAGCGAGAAATGTGGGGACGGGGTGGCACAGACATCTGCTTCCGGAACCTGCGGAAAAAAGGATGAGAAATCAAAACGAGATAGAGTTTCTGCTGCTGAATTCTGCACACCACTAATAAACCTGCAGTGGAGCCTAAACTGTAGGGATAGCCAAATGAGCCTGCTTATGTAGGACATGATGTGTAGCGAACCAGATCTACCCTTATTAATGATCTCCGAGGTTGCCTGATTGAAGATGAAGAACACTACAGTGTTGGCTGTCCATAAATGCCCCCACACCTGAGCTGCAGCCACTATGAGGTAGACCTCGAACAATGCAGACGTCTGGACATACCTGGGAATCGCAGGACCATGGCTGGACATTCGTCCGGCCATGGTCCTGCCAGCCAATGTGTGCCAAAAGATGGCTGCATAACCTCAAGTGGCCGCGGCATCAGTGACAACCTCTAGAGAAGACAATGAAACTGCAGCAATAAACATGGAAACGCCATTACAGTTCTGGAGGAACTCGCCCCACATGCATAGGTCAGACAAAGCTGCTGAATCTAATTTGATCCTGGAATCAGAGTCAGGGGCTGTGGGTATCAAAGCCAGAAACTGGGAAATGAAAGACCTGCCCTGAGGAATGATCCTCATGGCAAAGTTCAACATGCCCAGTAGTGACTGCAAATCTTTCCTGGGAACGTGAGAGAAGGATGGGAAGCCAAACAGGCCTGTAAGAAAGCAACATTGATACAGCTTAGTCACAAGGACATCCCCTGTTTGGGTGAACAGGTCAATATGGGATGTGCCCTATAGCAGCTGACAGACATGTAGGAGGCGACACTGGCTGTAATTGCATGAGCCATGATTAAAATTGTTAATTGTTGACTTACCTAGAAATTTAGTCGGGCAGCCAAGTTTGTCAAAAGAGGTTGAAAGGGCCAGGGTTGGCAACAAAATAGAGGGTGCCCTGGAGGTACCCGGCACAGTAGGGGGTCCCATGAGAGGGCACCAGTAGGATGTATGTGTAGATGACTGGCATGTGGTGCAAACAGGAGACCTTAACCCAGCAAAATGGTGACAAAAAAGTTCATTATCTATGTTACTCCAGGCAGTCATCACCTGATGCTGGGCAAACACAGCCGCAGCTTTAGCAAAAAAAGACCGATGGTAGTCATAGAAGGCTGAACCACCATATTTTTGACCCAACTCAACTCCCGCATACAGATAGAGATCAAGCTCCTCCCTCCTTTGAGGACTGACTGAGCAAATAACATCCCTGAAGATGCTAAATGCCAGCACAAAGTCAGGAATGGAGAGCTTGCAACTAAGCCTATGGTCCCTAGTTTTGACCACCACCGAGATATCACCACAAGCATATGACTTATTGTCAATGTTATGAGCCAATATTAAGAGGGAGGCTAAACTGACATCCTTACCATTTAAAATGTCTTTTTTTTATATTAGCAGGAATGAAATGGGCTGGAGTGACTGATAGTAAACTAGCGGTTTTACCTGAGGCTACCGGAACGACCAGGGGTAACACGGGGGCTGCTGACGTGCCGGGAACAGCAGGTGCTAACAGAGCCAGGCAAGGAGGGCTTTCCATGACCTCCACCCTGGCTTGTAACTCCTGAAAAGATGTTACCAATACACTTAGAGAGGAGTGGATAAGCGTGAGGGATGCCCCGACTGAACGAAGGGTAACTTGCTCAGGAGTGGTGCCTGGAGCACTGGGAAACAAGAGTCTGAAAAGTTCCACCTTGCATGCTGAAGCCAAGTAAGACATACCCCTGCGTTGAAGTTCAGCAATTAATCTGGGAATGGTCCAGGACCTCAGGGAGGGTGTGCTGCCATATTCAGAACCTCCAGCCTGGGAAGGAGGGACGGAAAAAATCCTCTATGTCCGCCACCTGAGACATGACCTAATTGACATAAAGTGATAGATGGTTATACTAACAACATGTCAGAACTGAAAAAACGTGACAGTTTGTGACTTTGAAATGGTGAGTGAGTGATTAATCCACAAATTCCCCAAATGGTGCAAGTAGGTTGCTTGTGATATACCCACCCTGCTATTGGACTATTAAGGAACAGTTATCTGAGGTATACCTGCATTGCACCTATTTTACTTGTTAAATACCTGTATGTCAGTAAGGAGGATATCGGACGCGCGCCGTGGGAGCATGCCCGCAGTTCCCACGGACTCAATGTCTGCCGGAGGCGGCGGTGAGGAGAGGCAGAACAGGGCATTGCCTATTTAAACAAGGCGATTCCTTGTTCTACCTAGTGACATGACAGAGATCTACTGTTCCCGGTGATCGGGAACAGTGATCTTTGTCATATTCCAGTAAGCCCATCCCCCCTACAGTTAGAACACACCTAGGGAACACACTTAACCCTTTCATCACCCCCTAGTGTTAATCCCTTCCTTGCCAGTGTCATTTTTACATTGATCAGTGCATTTTTATAGCACTGATCAATGTAATAATGTCACTGCTCCCCAAAAAGTGTAATTTGGGGTCAGCTTTGTTCACCGCAATGTCGCAAAATTGGCGATCGCCGCCTTTACCAGTAAAAACAAAAATGAAAAATAAAAGTTCCTAAATCTATCCCATAGTTTGTAGACATGATAACTTTTGCGCAAACCAATCAATATACGCAATTTTATATATATATATATATATATATATATATATATATATATATATATATATATATATACTTCAATTTTTTTTTACCAAAAATATGTAGAAGAATATCGATCAGTCTAAACTGATGAATTTTTTTGTATATTTTTTTTGGGATATGTATTATAGCAAAGAGTAAAAAATTGTGTTTTTTTTTCAAAATTGACAGCCTTTTTTTGTTTATATCGTAAAAAATAAAAACCACAATGCTAATAAAATACCACCAAAAGAAAGCTCTATTTGTGGGTAAAAAAGGACATAAATGTTGTTTGGGTACAGCGTCGTGCGACCACGTAATTGTCAGTTAAAGAAATGCAGTGCCATGTCGCAAAAAATGGCCTAGTCATTAAGGGGGCAAATCCTTTCGGGGCTGAAGTGGTTTAATAAATAAGTGCACAGCTACATTTATTACTAAAGAGCACTTGCAGCCAGAAAAAAAATAATGTAACAGTTTGTTGACTATTTTCATGGCAAAAAATAATATTCACAGTACTTTAACACAATAGAACCAAACAGAATCAATTGTTCACTGCTATGACTTTCATATAGTTTCAGTGGATTGGAATAGTTTCAACAATGATCGCTGCTCTTTATACTGCTTTATTGAGTAAATCCACTTGTTTTTCAGAGTTATAGTACTAGGAGTGACCTTTTATTGCTAATGGTTTAGTGTTAGACCTCTTTCATACTGAGGCAGTTTTCAGGCATTTTAGCGTTATAAATAGCGCCTGTAAAGCGCCTGAAAACTGGCTCCTATTCATTGCAATAGGTGATTTCACACCGATGACGTTAGAAAAAGTCCTGCAAGCAGCACCTTTGAGGAGGTTTGGGAGCACTGTATACAGCACTACCAAATCGCCCCTTGCCCATTGCAATGAATGGGCAGTGCTTCAGAAGCGCCCGAAAAGAGCTTCGGAAGCGCCGCAACTCGGGAATTTTTAACCCCTTTTTTGGGGTTAAAAGTGCCCCACTACTGGCCGAAAAACGGGCAAAAGCGCTGATTAAACAACGGTAAATCGCCACTAAAACAAGCAGCGCTTTACTGCAAATGCACGGGCAGCCCCAGTGTAAAGGGGTCTAAGTCTTATAGGATGATCTTAAAGGGTTTTCACCTCTGGTGAAACTATGTACAGGCAGTCCCTGGGATGCAAACAAGATTTTCCCCCTTAATGACCAGGCGATTTTTTGTGATACGGCACTACGTCTTTTTAACTGACAATTGCACAGTCGTGCAATGCTGTATGCAAACAAAATTAATGGCCTTTTTTTCCCCACAAATAGAGCTTTCTTTTGGTGGTATTTGATCACCTCTGCGTTTTTATTTTTTTGCGGTATAAATAAAAAAAGAGCGACAATTTTGAAAAAAAACCTATATTTTATACTTTTTGCTATAATAAATATCCCCCAAAAATGTAAACAAATAAATGTCTTAATCAGTTTAGGCTGATATATATTCTTCTACATATTTTTGTAAACAAAAAAAGCAATAAGTGTATATGTATATTGATTGGTTTGCGCAAAAATTATAGCGTCTACAAAATAGGGAATAGATTTATGGAATTTTTATGGCATTTTTATTATTTTTATTATTATTATTATTATTTTTGCTAGCAATGGCGGTGATCTGCGATTTTTAGTGGGACTGCAACATTGCGGTGGACAGATCGGACACTTTTGACACTTTTTTCAGACAATTGACATTTATACAGCGATCAATGCTATAAAAATGCACTGAATACTGTGTAAATGTCACTGGTAGGGAAGGGGTTAACATTAGGGGGCGATCAAGGGGTTAAATGTGTTCCCTGGGAGGTGTTTCTTTTTTTTTAACTTTAAAATTTTTATTAACTGTCAAAGTATACAGATACAAACAAAGCGGATGTACAGTCATATCAGTACGTTTTATAATAAGCAAAGAAAGCATAACTCTGTTCTCTATTCTGTACCCTAGTTCCTGATGTGACTGGTTGGTGGGAAATTATTAATAGGATATGCCTGTCACCCCTATCGGGAGCATACTGTGAGTAGGCTAGTCAGGTGCATTCCCAGGAACTGTAATTGTGACCCAGCAGTTGGTCGCTAGTGGTAGGCCACATTGACTTATCCAAATATTGTTACTAGAACCAAGTAGTACTGATGTTACTGCTAACATTAATCAGAATGTTGTAGCTGGGATACAGGATGTATATACAACAAAGTAGAAATTGAGTTATACAAACATTTATAACATGTCAACATAGTTGTTTCCCCCCCCCCCCCCACACTGTTTTTGCTAAAGCACTCATAGATGTAATTGGATTATCAGTATATCAGTATCATAACTATCACAAATATCAACACTAGAGGTTATCTTGGATTGATATTCCAAAATCTATGGTACGTGGCCACCCTTCCTTCCTTGTATGCAAGCATTTTTTCCATGAGACTCTGTGATTTTACTCTGTCTATGACTTCTATGTTAGGAGGGGTAGTAGATTTCCATTTCTTCGCTATGGATATGCGTGCAGCATAAAGTATATGCACTACAAATTTTCTGTACCTGTATGGGAAGGAGTCTATCCCCAGACTCAGCAGCACTGGAGAGGGAGTACAGGGGATTTTGGTGGTCTTTGCAAGAAGGGAGAATACATGTTTCCAGAAGCCATGAAGGACTCTACAGTGTCACATGACGTGCAAGAGATTGCCAGTGTGATGGCATTCTCTCCAACATAGTGGAGAAAGTGTGGGGTTCATGTTATGTAGACGTTTGGGAGTAATGTACCACCTATGGAGTAATTTATGCGAGTTGTCTCAATGGTCTACACACGCTGACAATTTGCTATTATGCTTAATTGCCATTAACCACTGTGGCAGTGTAAAGGTCTTTTGCAGTTCTAGTTCCCATTTGGCCATGGATGGTAATTTAGAATGTGTAGTATGAAAGTTGCAATACTTGTAGCATAGGGATATATCTTTCATATTGGGATTGGTCTTGTTCATTAGGAATTCCCAAATTGGAAGTGGTATTGTCGTGGTAGTGATCTGATGTTTCTGTTTGTAATGATTGATTTGCTGAATCATATAGATGTCTAAGGTTGTGGGATTCACTAAATCTGTGGTAGCATAGTGAATGCCCTTCTGTTTCCAGTGGTGGGTGGAGAAATTTTGTATAAGATAGGTATAAGTTGTCAGGGGTATATTCAGTTTATAAGGTGTTTTAAGGATAACTTTTCTTGGTCAGTAAGGACCAGGCCGTGAGTGTTGCTTGTACCGTTGGATGGTTGGGAGTTAAGGGTTTGTGATGAATAAAGGCCAGTAGAAGTGAGGTGAGGTCATGTCCTGGTATTATGTCTCGTTCGTTCAAAGAGGCTTGGTAGTAGGCTTGTGCATTGGGTAACCCCCGTCCCCAAATTTTCTGCCTTTATATAGAGTTGTTAGGGCTACTTTGGGTTTTTTATTTTGCCAGATAAATTTGTTCAAGTCTGACGCCAAGTCTGAGAAATATTTTTGTGGTAAGGGGATTTGCATTTGATAAGCAGCTATACGTCCGACCCAAGTTAAATGAATTTTTGAGAGATGGGAGAAGTCCTTCTGTATTTGTGATAGTAGGACAAGATAATTGGCAGTGTATAGCTTAGAGGTAGGGTGAGCCAGTTGAATACCTAGGTAGGTAATAGATGGTGAGTCCCAGGTGCAGGCAAACATGTCTTGAAGTGTGGATATACTTTCCATGGTCTAATTTAGGGGAAGAGCGTAGCATTTGGTAGTGCTAAATTTGTAGTAGGTCACTTTGCCGAAGTCATGTAGTAGTTTGGTGGCCATGAGCAGGGAAGTTGCTGGGTTAGACAGGGTTAGTATAACATCATCGGTGAAAAGCCCTATCTTGTGTTCTCTATGTCCTATTTGAAGTCCTTCTTTTGTAGTAGTGGTCCTGATGAGTTCTGCTAAGAGTTCTATGGCCAGGGAGAATACTATAGGTGAAAGTGGGCAACCTTGACGGGTTCCGTTTGTCAGTTTCAAGGGGTCAGATAGCATACCCGAGGTATACACTTTGGCTGAGGGATTTGAATAAAGGGACATTATTGCTGAATGGACAAATCTTTTTAAAAACAAATTTAGTGAGTGTTTCAGATGAGTATTTCCAATGTACCCTGTCAAACGCCTTTTCCGCGTCCAAGGCTATGAATATACTGGGTTTACGTGTGATTTCTGCATATCTCAGTAGATTTACCATATGTCTAGTACTGTCTGGGGCCTCTCTACCTTTGACAAATCCTACCTGTTCTAATCCTATGAGGGTGGGGGTTATGTTCATCAGTCTATTTGCTTATGCTTTGGCGTATATTTTGAGGTCTGAGTTTAGTACTGAGATGAGTCTGTAGTTTTGGGGCTGGGAAGGACCCTTGCCGAGTTTCGGTATAGTTACTATAATGGCCTGGAGCATTTCACTAGGAAATGTGCCTTCTCCCGCAGCTATGTTAAAAACTTTAACTAATCTCGGGGTGAGTAGTGGTGAAAGTGCCTGGTAGTACTCGGCTGAGAAGCCACCTGAGCCAGGAGATTTATGTTTAGGCAGTCTCTTGATCACTTCCTTGATCTCATCCTCAGTGAATGGTCTGTTCATGTGCTGTAGTGAGTTCTCATCTATGGAAGGGAGGTCGATACCCTTTAGGAACTTATTTATTTCTACATCAGTGGGCTGGTGCATGTTATCGTCCTGGTGGAGGTTGTAGAGGGGTTCGTAATGATCTTTCAAAGGTATTGGCTGTGTCTTTGGGGTTTTTGTATGAGCAGTTATTTTTATGGAGGTATTTTTATGGTAAAATAGAGGTTATAATAATTTTTTCATGTTTGCCTTAGGTCTTCGTGACAGGAATTTAATTGCTGTAGTAGAGAGTGGTCGGCCGTTTGTTTATGGTTAGTTTCTAGGTCAGAGATACGTTAGTGTAGTTGTAATATAAGCTGTGTCTTTTTTCTCTTTTCTCTGGCTGCTATTTGAATCAGTATTCCCCTAGAAAAAGCTTTGTGGGCACACCAAACTACATTAGGGTGAGTCTCCTGGTTTTCGTTGAGTGCAAAATATTCCTCGAGTTTTCTTTTAATTTACTCCCTAATTTGAGGTTGGGAGAGGAGGTAAGTGTTATTACGCCACAGAGATGCAAATCTGGTCTTATTGGTATCCACAACATCAACGGTGATGGGGACATGGTTGGACCATGTGATATTGTGGATTTCTGCCCTGACTACTCTTTGTAAGGTGTATTTATCTGTGAGAAAGAAATCTATTCTGGAATAACTTTTATGTACTGGTGAAAAGTAGGTGTAATCCCTTTCTGTGGTGCAGAGGCTTCGCCATGGATCGCTGCAACTCTCCCGAGAGGCAGTAGTTCCCCAAGGAGGGTCTGTGCCTCCGCCCCACAGAGGAGGAGTCCAGCTTGTCATTTAAAATGACATTAAAATCCCCACAGATCAAGAGGTTACCTTTTTTTCAGACATTTAGCTCCCTGGGAGGTGTTTCTAATTGTGGGGGGATGGGACTTACTAGAGGAGGAGACAGATTGCTGTTCCTGATTAGTAGGAACTGCAGATTTGTCTCTCCTCTCCTGTCAGCGGGTGGCTGGCGGACACCACAGCTGCCGGCCATGGGCATCGGGTCTGTGCCATGCAGCACGCGCGCACCTGCTATCACCCTAACACCTACGGTGATTTGCCAGAACGAGCCGATCCGCTGCAGTATAATGGCGGCAGCTGGTCGGCAGGGGGGTTAAGCGCAACTCCAGTACAAACATTTTTTTTTATGTTTTTTGGATAGCATAGGAAATGGTTAACACCCCTGCAACATTTGTTTTGCTGTCTTTGCTCCTGTTCAGAAGATTTTAGCTCACTTTCCCTGTGACAATTGGATTTTGAAAAATTTGGGTTGTTGTGGAAACAAGGATTGGTGATAAAGCTTCAGTTCATACATCTTTTTCTATGGCAACTCTTACAGGAGTGAATTTTCCTTCCTGGGGGTAGATTTCCTCTCACTTCCTGTTATCTCCTATTTGTTTATAGGTATGAGTCATATCTAGGTAACTCGGGGACTGCCTGTAGTTGTTTCGGACCGCGTGCTCCTTTGTATGTTAAGTAACCAGAGAACAGTGATGATAAGATAATATTTAATAAATAAATAAATATGATGCGCTAGAGTGTGCTAACCGTGCCCTAATCCTGGCACACAGAGATACAGTGCATATACAACAGAGTATAAAATAATTTAACCCCAATATGTGCTATATCCCCCAAGATAAACAAACTTAATGTGCACAAATAAACAGTGCAGTAAGCATGTGAAATGGTAATATCAACAAAAATGCTCCAAAATGAATTAGTGCAAACCAGGTGCTAAAAGTGCAATAAAAAAATAAATAATAAAATAAATAACGTTAATTCATAAATGATTCATATATGCAAACAAAAGCTGAAAAATGACATGTGCCAGCCAAAAAGTGCAGAGTGTCATACAATACATATACGTAATCATCCATCATAAAATAGACATATATTAAACACAAAAGTCCTTAATGAAAGTGATGACAACTGTGCTTCAGTGATGATGTTTTCAAACGTGCTGCGATTCCATGTGCCACATATCATGCGATGGTGAAACAAAAGGTGACCCCCCCAAGGTAAAGCGCTCACCTTAGGGAATGTGACTAAGTCGCTAGACAGAGTCAGGAAACGCTTATGAGCCACCCAGGGCTCAGTATGGATCAGAGGAAAACAGGCTCCAGCATAGGCTCAAATCATAGGCAAAAAGAGAAAGGAACCATATGGTGTGATAATGTTTAAAAAGTGTTTATTAACAAGGTCAGATAAAAAACTCTCCCCCAGAAGGGGGTACTCACATTTTGAGGGTGTGTCAGTGCACCACTCAGAAGAGGCATATAACCTGAATAAAACAATAGGTAATGGATGTAGCAGTGAGGTTATGGAGACCGTCCCAGCACAGACAGCTGCTGCTGTCTAACACTCCGTCCTGGCCCCTCCCCTACGCGTCTTCGGCACAGGGCATACGTGTCATCATCAGGGGGAATGTGATTGGTAGATAATAAGATAATATTTGTTTCCTCTTGCCTTGTTGCCTCTAACTATGGGTGTATACTAAAGCCTAGTACACACGGGCCGAATGTTGGGTGGCATCGGTTCAATAGAAAACCAGCCGACATACAACCTGTGTGTACTGTGGCCGGTCCAGCTTTTGTCAAAGGGGCATGACCAAAAAAGGTCTGCCGATCAGCTCCTGATCAGCGCTGTTAGCCAAGGGCCGGAGTGTTCTGGCGGGGGGTGTCAGAAAACAATAGAACAGCAGGGAGATCACTGTAATAACATTGCATAGGTATTACAGCGGCTGTCAGGTTTTTTTTATTTTTTCGTTCAGCCCACTGAGTTGAACGAAAAAAAAAAAGTAGTGTGTACGAGGCTTAAATGTTTTCCTCATTATGACAACCATAGTTTTAAAACAATCGCATATATGTCCAACTCTACCTGAAACACATGCAGCTCAGTGTGGTTTCCACCATGTTATATAATATGCTGGCTTACTTATATCTCTCAGAGGTTTCCCTGGTGAGATATCCTCTGCATGATTCTTAGTTCTACCCAACTGACCAGAAGATGGTGTTATTCCCCAGGAGATTTTATTTAATGTAGCATAAATAGACCTGCTGCAAGCAAGTGAAACAATTTTTGTTGGCCCAGTGGGAAGGGATAAATATCTTACTAGTGTTAAAGTCTGACTATGATGAGCCTCAGAGAGATGTATAGATTCATCCCACCAGTGTATAGTGTTCAGAGGAGCTTGATCTTCTGCAAAATATATTTTCAATAATATTACTGTTTTTATCTAAAGACACTGGAAAACACAAAAAGAACATAATACTCTTGTGTCTCAGCCAGTAGAAATACATTTTCCGTTTCTCTTTCTTGGTCATCTTCATTAAGAAATATCCACTTTAGTTTATTGTCCGCCAATGTAAGGTCCATAGAGGTATATCAATACAGAAATATTTCCCTCGTTTCAGAGAGCATGGGGTTTTAAAAGAGAGACTACTGAGCAGACGTGTTAGGCACTGTTCTCATTTTATATTCTTCAATTAATAATATGAAGACTTCATACTGTTAGAGTGGATTATTTAATCAGGATGAAAACATGCATTCAAAAATAGATAATGAGGCATAAACTACATCCTACGGATATTAAAGAGTGACCAGGGACTCCAGGAGAGTAATTTAAGACGGACAAGGGCCATGTTAAGCTTCACAGGTCAAAAGAAAAAATTTAAAATCAATATGAGACTTAAGAGGAAGCCAATGAACAGAGTAAAGCACAGGAGTAATGGGATGGTTTGATTTAATATGAGTCCTTGGGCAACAGTATTTTGCAGTAATAACATCTTTGGTAGTGAGGCAAAAAAGCAGGCCAATACTAAACTGCAGTGGTCAATTTTTGAGATAATAAAAGCAGTGAACAGTGCAGCGTAATTCAGCAATAGCAAAGCCAGTCTCAATCATGCAGCTTTTCTAAGCTGATAAAGAAGCAACCTTGAATGCAGCACACAGTAAAATAAGTGCCTATAACAATACATTGTCAAATCTATTTCCGTAATAGCCTTAACCGTCTATTCTCCATTTTAAGCACTAAAGTCGCACAAGCACAAAAAAATACAATATAAAAGGGATTTGTAGCTTTAACCCTGTCCTGTCCGCATTTCTTAATTTCTTAGAGCAACGCAATGGACATGTAGTTCTTTCATCATATGCTCACAGACACAAATCTTTCTTTTCACTTATAAAGTACTGTATAATGTGTAATGTATACAGTAATGCATATTTTTTGTCTTCAACAATTGACAGTGAGCAATCAAAAGGATAGATCTTTTTTTTTTTTACGAGATGAGGTCACAAATTTAAAGCCAGTGGAATATCTTTTTATAGTGATTTAATTATTTTAGTATTTACTGTGTCTCCTCTGTAAGCTGGGTTAATTTGGGTTCATGTGAATTTCCTGATTACCGTTAAAATATATCTAAATGCAAAAGTAAATGTTTTTACTTTTGAATAGAATAACAAGTGATTTTACTGTAACCTCCTTTAGAGAGTCTCACCCCCTCTATATGTTCCCTTTGTTAGCATTATCACTGGGAGTGAAAGCGAAAAAAAAAGTAAATATAGTGCCCCCAATATGCTGAGTGGGCTGCACAATAGTTTAATTTTCACAAATTTTCACAATTTTTATGTGTCGCATTAGCACACAGTAAAATGCATTCTAATTGGTGCACCATGTGTGCACATTCTATATTATTAATTATGAATGGCACCCCAATGTACTGTTACAGTAGCTGTCAATGTCTGAGTTTTAAGGCCAGTTTACCTCTTTGCATTGTATTGTCGCAACTGCATCAATACGCTAGCATTAGAGCATCACTTTTTAACAATACCTCTTTATTTACTCTACATGATCATGGTATATGATTGACAATAGGACTGTCCAATTAAGAGTCATTGCGCGCACATCTCACAATTAGGGATGAGCCAAACACCCCCGGTTTGGTTCGCACCAGAACTTGCGAACAGGCAAAACATTTGTACAAACACCGTTAAAGTCTATGGGACACGAACATAAAAAATCAAAAGTGCTACTGACCTGGGTCCTGTATCAATGCAAAAAAAAGTTTTAAAAATGGCCATTTTTTCAGGAGCAGTGATTTTAATAATGCTTAAAGTGAAACAATTAAAATGAAATATTCCTTCAAATATCATGCCTGGGGGGTGTCCTTAATATGCCTGTAAAGTAGCAAATTTTCCCATATTTAGAACAGTGCCACAGCAAAATTACATTTCTAAAGGAAAAAATGTCATTTAAAACTACTCGCGGCTGTAATGTATTGTTGGGCCCGTTAATATAGATACAAATCATTGAAAAAAAATGGCCTGGATTCCCCCCAGTCCATTATCAGGCCCCTTGGTCTGGTATGGATATTAAGTGGAACTCTACACCCAAATTAAAAAAAAAAGGGGTAGTGGTCCCCCCAAAAATCCATACCAGACCCTCAAAAAAGACAGCAGATCTCATATTTACATTAAAATGCAAAAAAAAATTGTCATTTAAAAAAAAAAATGGCCCTTTAAGAGCTATGGGCGGGGTCCCCTCTCCCGCCGCCGATAAAAGTTATCTTGCAGTGAATCCACTGCAGAGACCACTTTTATCTTAAACCGGACTGCCTGCTGAAGACGAGGTTACTGGGGCTATGGCAGCTAGCTGATGGGCACAGTGGCAGCTTTTGATGGGCACAGTGGCAGCTTTGATGGGCACAGTGGCAGCTTTGATGGGCACAGTGGCTGTGTTTGGGCACAGTGGCAGCTTTTGAGGGGCACAGACAGTGGCTGTGTCTGATGCACAACTTGAACTTACTTAAGTAGACAGTGTTAGACTTACTTAAGGCCGCCGGCCTGGTGCAGTACAGTGTGTCACTCACAGCAGCAAGGCAGCGCCAGGTATCAAGGGCAGTCCTTCCACTCTGCTCCCTCTCCACGCTGTCTGAAGAACATGGCAGAGGTGGGCAGAGCTTGATCACTAGCAGCTGGGGCGGCCACGGCGCACTACGAATGCTGGGGCGGCCGCGACCGCGGCCTCTGACTGACGTCACTGGTTGCTAGCTAGAGGCCGGGCGGCTGGCGATTCTAGCAAGTGAGTAACCAGTGCAGTCAGTCTACTAAAGCAGCAGATTGCAGCGCTGAGGATCGGCCCTGGATGGGGCCCTCCAGACAAGTGGGGCCCCCAGGCAACTGCCCAGCGTGCCCAGTGGATAAAATGGCCCTGGGACCCCCTACGCCATTTTTTTAAAATTTTGGCGCAGGGTTCCCCTTAATATCCATACCAGACCTAAAGGTCCTGGTATGGATTTTGGGGGGACCCCCACGCAACTCGAATATCGGGCTCATCCCTACGCACAATAGAGCAATGGGTATTTTGCAGTAGCAGAGATAGAAGAGTTTATGTCAGCAGCCACACATTGTCTCACAGCACATGTATAACCAGATCCTCAAATCCCCTAAATAATATATCCACCTGAGCTCCAGAATATTTTACCACCCTATGGCCAGGCCATTTTTTGCTATTTGGCACTGCTTTACTTCAACTGGTAATTGCACGGTCATGCAACGCTGTACCCAAACAAAATGTATATAATTATTTTCACACAAATAGAGCTTTCTTTCGATTAACACTGGGTTTTTAATTGTTTATTATATAAATAAAAAAATACTGAATAGTAAAAAAAAAAAAAAATTACTTTATGCTATAAAATATATCCAATAAAAATTTTTTTTATAATTTGCAAATCAATTCTTTCAAAAATCAGACAATGTGGTTGTCTGGATTTGTTTCCACATTTTGTCTCTCACAGTTGAGGTATACCTGTGATGACAATTACAGGCCTCTCTCATCTTTTTAAGTGGGAGAACTTGCACAATTGATGGCCAACTAAATACTTTTTTGCCCCACTGTATATACTGCAATTTGTATATTTGTTTTTAAATACTCCTAATGGCGGTAATTAGCAACTTATAATGGGGCTGCCGTAGTGTGGTGGGTAAACTGATGCTGGGAGGTACTAACTGCCACTGACATCACCAGTGACATTAATACAGTGATCAGTGATAATACTATGCACTATCACTGTACTAATGACACTGGCTAGAAAGGGGTTAACATCTAGGTCAATCAAGGGGTTAAATATGTGCCTATGTGTAATGTTTGTATTATGTGCTGCTTTTAATACTAGATCTATGCAGGGATGAGAAACTGATAGATTGCTCCATCTGTACAGAGCTCTGTGTTGTATATTAACACAGAGCTCTGGGCTGTGATTGCACACAGCCGATCAGCAGGTTCAGGCTGTGAATAATTGGCCAGGACTTGCTGATAGGCTCCCGCTGTGTACAATCACAGATTGTGCCGGGAGTGCATCCTGAACCAGGAAGTAGGTACATAATTTTGCCTACAGCAGCCACTCACCCACAGTACATTGTGGGCAGGCGGACATCAAGTGGATATAAAACCTGCTGGAGCCTCTGTACTCCAGTTCCTAGGCCCACCATTTGTTCAGCCCTAAGTACCTGTTCAAATTTAGTGTGGTGACCAGCATTTTTTCAGTTTTTCTGTCACTGCTAAGACACTTAGAAAACAATTGCTTTCTATGTGGCTTGTTTGCACTGCAATGGATTTTGAATCTGCAGAGCAGTAAGCTGCGATAAAAGGCAGTCACGCTGCCTTTTATTACAGTGCACAGTAAGGCACCACATGTCACTGTACAGCGGTGCAATGCACTGTGCTGCTATATGGTGACATCAATGTAGTGTCACTTTGTGCATTCACATAAGGTTCACAGAAAGAAGGAAGCTGTGTGATGCAGTAAAACATGCCCCTACCACTGCAGTTTAGTATTTGGATAGTATGTTCAGCTTGCAGTCAAGCTGTGAGGTCTGAAGCACAGCAGTGCTGGCAAACCATAGGCAGACCCACGAGTCATTTTTTGGGTACCAGGGCTCTACATTGTTCAGTCATTCTTATCACACCTACATAGAAATATTTTCCTTCGTGCAATATGTTCTATAACCAAATAATTGATTAGAATAATAATTATTTTTAAGATACACTGTATGAGTAAAAGTAGAAGAGCTATGGGGCCAATTTATTATAAGTGTGTCAATGTTTGCTGTATAACAAATTCTAAAAGGTTAGAAATAAAGCCAAAGATCATAGTCACTTTGCACAATACAACACAACCACTCAAGTGATGATTACTTGTATATAATATTTGTCTAATGAGAAAAGTAGTCAAGGTTAGCCTATAAGTTCACTGCTTCGATGTATTTCCTATATAAATTTAATTTATAATTAATAAAAATGTAAACCAGGGTTCATAGACTCTATTATAATTATTATTAGTTGATGCTGCATTCTGTAAGCAAAAATGTTGAAAGTATCTGATAAAAACATTCATGATGGCTACAGGGTCAGTGTGTAATTAACAATCCGGCTTATCTCCATTCCGCAATTTGTTATATTATTAAAATGTCCCATAGCAAATGGAAATAAAATAATAAAACATCTCATACATATCAGGTTGTAATATTGAATACACTTCTTATTGCTCCACAAAAATCATGTTATAGGGTACTTATAGAGGAACTCATATAAGCAAGACAGGCTGTATTACTAATACCACTTGAGAGCATCCATTTTTCTGTTAATTTACAGCCCATTCTGTATTGAATATACAGTAGATATTTGATTTCAACATTTTTTTCAGTTCAGGTCTATCAGTTGGTGAGAGAAGCATAGGGTTCTTTATGCCACTGTATCTTTACAGTCCTTCAATAGTTAAAGCAGAGCTCCACCCAAAAGCGGAAGCTCTGCATGTCTGTCTCCCCCCTCCACTGCCACATTTGGCACCTTTTTTTGGGGGGGAGAGTGGTTACCTGGATTTGACAGGTACCCTCTCCCACTTCAAGGTCAGTTTGACGCAGCCCCCCCCATTTGCAAAACGCAGTGTGCTTTGTGCATATGCAGTAGGAGACTGGCTGTGAAGCTACAAGGCTTCACTGCTGGTTTCCCTTAGCCAAGATGGTGGCGCCAGCACCCAATAGCTGATTGAACACCCGGCTCAGGTGAGGACACCACTGGATGCCTGGGCAGGTAAGTGCCCTAATATTAAAAGTCAGGAGCTACAGTATTTGTAACTTTAAAAGTCTGACTTTTGATCTCCTTTTATTATTTATTGGATCTGGAAAGTCTAATGGAGACCCCAGCAATTAAAGATAGAGACCAAAACTAACAGGTGTCTGATGGTCCATGAATTGGAAAGTAATAACTGCTAAGTAGGTAGAGATTACATATTTCACTGAAGTCAGTCACCCATAGGAGAATTGAGTTGCTTCTGCTAAATGATAAAGCTCTAAAACTTACAACATTACATTCATTTAGTTGTCTGTGTAAGGTTCATAACTCTTTACTACCTGGATTTTATAATCCTTACCAACATAACATATGGAATTGGGACTAGAGGCCTTATGCCGCATACACACGACCGGACTTTATGCCATACTTGGTTCGGCGGACTGGAGTCCGTCGAACAATTCGATCATGTGTGGGCTCCAGCGGACTTTTCTTCCCCCAAAGTTTGACGGACCTAGAAATGAAACATGTTTCAAATCTTTTCGACGGACTCGAGTCCGGTCGAAAAGTCCGCTCGTCTGTATGCTACTTAGATAGACAAAAATCGACGCTAGGGCAGCTATTGGCTACTGGCTATGAACTTCCTTGTTTTAGTCCGGTCATATGTTATCACGTACAAATCCGTCGGACTTTGGTTGATCGTGTGTAGGCAAGTCCGTTCATTCGGAAAGTCCGTCGTAAAGTCCGTTGACAAGTCCACAGGACAAAGTCTGCCGTAAAGTCCGCTCGTGTGTACGCAGCATTTGTAACATTCAGAGCCCCCAATTAGTTGGCAGGACATACCATATTAGCACCCACACATGAATAGATAGAATAAGAAAAACGTAATTCTCTTAGCAACACTGGCCTAATGATCCAATTATATCATGCAGCAATCATTTACTTTGCAAGCCTGCCAATTCCTACTTAATGGATAGACATGGATTCACTACTATTACTTGTAATCCACTTCTGCATTTTCTGCTGACAGCTCTAATGCAACTAAGTAATCATCAGGGTAGATTTACTTTATTTACATTATACATCAAGCCACAAGGTAAGTGCATTCTACAGGGAACTAAAGATCAAGAATGTGGGTGACCAACCGAAACAGCCATAACCAGCCATACGAGTATGTCAGGATCAATACAATAAAAATGTCAATAAACACAGTGGTTGTGGAAAAAGCAAGCATATAGAAAAGTGATAATTGATACTGTGTTAATTATTAAACATTGAGGTTTAATTCTGATTTTCTGTAGTGTCACTTTAAGTGTATTGCTACATTAAACCCTTGTATTAACTTTACAGATGAAGTAAACATGCTAAAATATGGTCTGCTTTTTCCAGTCTGCTTGTATACATTAAACTAAAATGTGTATTGCATATAACATATTACAAAAAAGCTATTGACATTTCCATTTGTTTTTCTAATATTTATTCTATTTATGCTCATTCAGGTAAGAGTTACACAGTGCTTGCAGCTCTAAATAGAAACCAATCAGCTTCCAGGTTTTATCGTCAAAGCTTAATTGAACAAGCTGAAGTTAGAAGCTGATTGGCTGCCATGCACAACTGTTTTAGTAAATCTCCCTAAGTATGCCAGGCCAATGTTTTTGATGGGCATAGCCCGCATTTATCAAGGTCTAAAGGTCTGAAGCATAATTAACAAAGGAGAAAAACTCAGAAAGAACTGCTGGTACATATCACACATATAAATATTCATGGCTATTATAAATATTAATGGCAATTATAAATAGACACTGGGATATAACTGTTTTAGAGCTTTTTTTTAACACAAGGGACACAACTAGCACAGCTAGTCAGCTTTTGGCGAAGTGGGCAAAAAAATAGACATACTGTACACTAATGTCAACACACACCAGTGCAATGTGAATGTTGCTTATAAATCTTCACTCAGATTCTGGTACCGTGATAGATAATAAAACCACACTTGCTATAGGTGTGTGTAGTGTAGACTAGGCTGTCGTCCTGCATTTAACCACTTGGACAATATTTAACTAATCTTTATCATTATTTTTATTTGTAGCCTAAAAGAGAAGTACAGCTAACGCTCATTTAGCTGTACTTCTCTGGTGGATCACAGGAGTGCAGTTCGTTCTGCGCTACTGTGACCCATTTTCAGTAGAAAGCGGGCTGAAGCCAGCTGGCGGCAGACATAACAGAGCTGGTCCAGGCTCGGGAAGGATTGCGACCATATGGTCGGGATCCACCCACATGCTTGGACCGCCACCCGTCTCATCCTCTCAGTGAGCCACTGAGAGGCTGAGCCGACCACTCCCACCCCCTCCACAGCCCAGCGCTCCAGTGAGCGTGGGGGGAAGAGCAGAGAGCCAATGACTGACAGTCATCAGCTCTCTGCTCACGGAGCGAGCGATCAGCTTTGTTTTGTCGCTCGGTTCTCAGTGTTAGAGCCAGCGGTGGGACAGATGCAGCATCAGACTGATGCTTCAACCAGCTAGGTAAGTATGATTTACAAAAAAAAGCAAATCCTATACTTATCTTTTAAGCTGCTAACATATAACAACAGTTATTTGTCCTAAGTCCCTGCTTCAGCCAATATTTGACAAAAAATACTTTTCTTTTAATGCCTCAGCAGTACAAAAGAGGCCCTGCTACAGATTAAGCAATGTATGTACATGAGCTATTAGGATTTGCTTTTTCAATTACTTATCATTTATAGGTTTTCAAATTAGACACGTCTGTATGTTTAAGTACCAGTTAAGTAAATCATTATTCTGTGCTGCTTAATTATACGATTCTTGTGAAGGCCTGGCTATCCTTGAGAGTTGCATCAGGCGTATTGTGATCTCTCAAGTCCTTTCGTTTAATGTTTTTTATTAGATAAGTAATACATTTTGACTTTTATTATACTGCCTAGGGAGTTTCTGTCTTTTTAATCAATATTAGTCCTTGTGTGACTTTTTCTTTCCAATAAATGCAAGTACAAGGGGACATTATCGAGAAAAAAACTTGCTGGATCATATAAAAAGTGCATAGTATAGTTAAATGCATTCGCAATGTCTCTAATTTAAAATAGTACAAGTAAGATTGAAGTTTGTCCCGTTTACCCCTAGGTTTAGGAATTTACTGGGGAGCTTAAATTATTTTAGGGAACAGTTAAAATTAGACAGCATTTCCATCTTTAGAACAGATGTTTAGGAACTTTTTGAAGAGCTGTTTTTACCTTTATTCATCTGCATGATTAGAAGTGTTTTGTTTTCTCTTTAGTCCTGGTACTATGGAGCCCATTCAGGAATGACTCTATGGAGATTTTCAATCAAAAGATGGCCAGGAGGTGAAATGGGGAATCTCAAGGAGGGTAATCTTCCAAGATTACTGTTTATGAATGAAAAAGCAATTTTTGGCCTCTAATGCCCTGTACACACAATCGGACATTGATCGGATATTCCGACAACAAAATCCAACAGATTTTTTCGAATGGATTTTGGGTCAAACTTGTCTTGCATACACATGGTCGCACAAAGTTGTCGGAAAATCCAATCGTTCTGAACGTGGTGACGTAAAACACGTACGTCGGGACTATAAACTGGGCAGTAGCCAATAGCTTTCGTCTCTTTATTCTGAGCATGAGTGGCACTTTTTGCGTTGGATTTGTGTACACACGATCGGAATTTAAACGATTGGATTTTGTTGTCAGAAAATTTTATATCCTGATCTCAAACTTTGTGTGTCAGAAATTCCAATGAAAAAAGTCCGATGGAGCTCACACACGATCGGAATTTCTGACAACAAAATCCGATCGCAATTTTTCCATTGGAAAATCCGACCGTGTGTACAGGGCATAAGAGTGTGCTAGATTATATGCTGGAATAAAAGTGGAGGTGAACACAGGACAGTGGACAAAGATTTCCAAACTAAACTGTTATGAAAAGGTATGGATATGGATGTTTGTGCACATAAGGCCAGCCACTCCCACCCCCTTCCCAGCCCAGCTTTCCAGTGAGCACTGGAGGGGCAAAGCAGAGAGCCAGTGACAGCCTCTGCTCACTGGAGACTAAGAACAGACCGATCAGCAGTCTTTGACTGCTCAGTTCTTAGTGTAAGGAAAAAGTGGGGGAAAGATGCAGCATCAGATTGATGCCGGATATACATAGATGAGCATGAATGTTTATTTTTTGAGAATTCTGCACTTGTTTCAAATTTCCTAATCATATAAATGTTCCTCATGCACAAGATATAAGCAGGGAGAGGGACATGTTAGTTTGTTGGTTGGCCTGTTTAGTTGCTATAAACAACATGCTATTGTTATATTGTTAGCTCTACTGGAATAGGGACTGATATGAATGATACATTGTAAAACATGATTAAATATATTTGTATTCAAAAATATTAAATACTCTATAGGGTAAAATGGAGTATGAAATATTAAACTGCTATTATTATTATTATTATTATTATTATTATTATTATTATTAATATTATTATTATTATTACTATACAGGATGTATAGAGCACCAACAGTTTATGCAGTTTCTCCAAGTTGGCACAATAGGGGCATGCTGAAAGTTTTTTTTTTGTGAAATAAATACAGTAAGGACATTTAACTATAGTCTGCTCTCGGACAAAGTGCAACATACTATTTTAGCACAATATAACAAAAAGAAATGAGCTAAGTATCTGCTTGTGTAAATATCTTTCTGTACGCCCATCAAATCCATTTACCTATATACAGGAAAATATTGTCCCAAATCATAAGCATTCCAATGAAAATTAATAGTGGTTCATAAATAAACTCATTCTCGGCATTCACTTGTATTTTTCTTTAAAAAGTCAACAGCATTAGTAGTACAAGGTTGAAGAAAAACATCAGAAGAAGAGCTAACAAAAAACAATCTTTTGTCAAAAGTGTTTTTTTACTTTTTTGTCCACCACCATGGCTTTGTGTTTCATCGACAAAGCAACAGCAAAATAGATATTTTTCTTCCCAAAAATGCTTTTTTTTTTATTTTCCTCTCTGTACATTCAACTGCAGCTGTGTGAATTTTTTTTTTCGGCAATTGTTATAACAAAGCTGTAACCAATAAAGGGCAATGTTCATACCATTTTGAAATAAAGAAATAAAAGATTGGTTCAGAAGAAACAAACAAAGGGCAGTTATTTGAGATATTGGAAATAATTGTGCAGATTCTACACATTATATTTGAAAAGCTTTTGTTTGGCACATTGTGGCTCTGTAATATTTTAATGAATTTGTAAAATGATAGCATAAATATAACGTTGCCAGGGGAAGCTGTGAAATGTGTTTGTTCAGCTTAAGAAATGCATGCTTTCTTCCAATCAGTGCCAAAGAAAAGTTTTGAATTTGCCATACTTTTATTTTACCTTGCTATATATGTTACATTATCCACTGATATAACAAGAGCAGACTACGTAATAAACTTTTACAATACTAGGAACTCCATAATATTTTAACCAAGTTTTTGGCCTGTACTACTCATTTTATTATGTTTATTTATTTAGACATGAATTGTAAAGGAAAACTAGAACTCTTTCCCACAGCAATCAATCAGTTGTCAGGTTCATTTTCTAACCATCTTTCATGGATAGAATCTGATTGCTTGCTTTGAAATACAACTCTTTTCTTCAGATTTAAATTTATATTGGCTGTTTTTATAGATTTATTTAATCCTTTTTAGTAGTAATAAAACAGAGCTAATTTATGAAACCTGCAGAAAAGATGAAGTAGTTGTATATGTCAGCAAATCATTTCTGATTTCAAAAAGATGGAACCTGCTGCGCTTGTGGACAAAAGCTTCACTTTTATCTTGTTTTCTTTGCTTCAGTGTGCAATCATCAGCTCCGAAGTATTAATTTTAATCCTATCTTGTTTTATTAGTGGAACCTCACCCACAAGGTAGGAGCATATCTGGCCCCAAACATCCTGGTCTCATGTGTTTCATCTGCTGCTGGTTGCCTCAGTATCAGAGACTATGGGGTTGACTTACTAAAACTGGCAAAATCTGGAACAGCTCTGCATAGAAACCAATCAGGTTCCAGGTTTATTTGTCGAAACATAATTGAACAAGCTGAAGTCAGAAACTGATTGGCTACCATGCACAGCTGCACCAAATTTTGCAATCTCCAGTTTTAGTAAATTAACCCCTATGACTGCCAGTACATTAGCTATGAGCTTGCTTTCATTAGACCACATAGATCACAGGCAAAAGGAACAGAGCCAATCGGAGCTCTGGAGAAAAGTTCCTTGCAAAATGCAACTTCCCTTGCAAAAGTGAACAGCCTTTATGCCTTTAGTAAATTAACCCTATTATGTAAATCATTCGCCTTTTGGTAGTTTAAGATACCGCACATACTAATTTCTTAACCTAATTGAAGTGATTTGTTGTGAGGGGGGAAGCAGAATGCCCACACCCTATTACTTAACACGTAAAACCGAAGAACCTCTAAGTGGGTCTTTGAGGGGCATCAACAACTTCAGTGTTATAGGCATACCCACTTTTAAGTACACAATTGGGTTTATTTACTAAAGCTAGAAAGTACAAAATCAGGCTTAGTATATAAAAAGTATACATTTTATTTAAAACAAGGTCAACAGTATTCAGTAGACAAAATTTAAAATTTAGATGCAGTTTACATAAAAGTTGACAGATAACAATTCTAATTAGTCAGCACATTGGTTCGTGGAGACAGAAAACACCCAACGTGTTTCGAAATGTAACAGTTTATAGCTTTTTTCTTTAGGGGCAATTAATAACCAAAATAATTATCTGTCAGAATGAGGGGGATTGGACATGAAACCACAAGATCAGTTAAAATTGGAAAACAGAAATTATTTTGCTGCTGCGTGACACGAATGAACTAACAGGAAGGAGGCGCCAAAGCACCACCCACTCGCCTAGCCACTGAGGGATAAAGGGTCCCTACCACAAAAATGCCCATTGTCCATGCACAGTCAGCCCGATTTGGGTTTTATAAAGGTGTGAGTGAACTCAATAATCTCTTGTCAGAAGACACAGAGTCCTCATATGTAGAGAGTCATGCTTACTGGGGTAGTGATATATCATTTGGAAAACGCTTACACTTCAAGAATATCTTCCAGAATAGGTAAAATACAAAAGAAGGTGCAATTTAATATTCCCAAAATGCAGAGGGGATCTAATGTCTCAGAAATCCCCAAATACAGTGTCTGCTGCTCCACAGATGTCAGGCATGACTCTGATCTACTGACACTGCATTTGGGGATTTCTGAGACATTAGCTCCCCTCTGCATTTTGGGAATATTAATATTTTGGTTATTACTTGTCCCTGAAGAAGAAAGGCCATGCCCCCTCTGACAACAGGGGGAAAGCCACAGGGAACTCCCATGAATTCCCCATGCGTCAGAGGAGGCGCTCTCTCGTCCCCCCTCTTTTCCTGCGGCCTGCCAGGTTGCATGCTCGGATAAGGGTCTGGTATGGATTTTTGGGGGGACTCCATGCCATTTTTTTAAAAATTTTGGCGCGGGGTTCCCCTTAATATCCATACCAGACCTGAAGGGCCTGGTATGGAATTTAGGGGGACCCCCACGCCATTTTTTTTAAAATTTTGGTTCGGGGTTCCCCTGTGGGGAAATCCCATGCTGTTTTTATCAATGAACTTTTATGTGTATTGTCGGACCGACAATTCATTATAGCCGCGAGTAGTTTTAAATGACTTTTTTTCCTTTGAAATGTCATTTTGCTGTCAGACTGTTCTAAACATGGGAAACATGCGCCCCTTTACAGGCATACTATAGACACCCCCCAGGTATGAAATTTAAAGGAATATTACACTTTTATTGTGTCACTTTAAGCATTATTAAAATCACTGCTCCTGAAAAAAACGCCATTTTTAAAAATTCTTTTTGCATTGATACATGTCCCCTGGCACAGGACCCAGGTCCCCAAACACACTTTATGACAATAACTTGCATATAAGCCTTTAAAATGAGCACTTTTGATTATTCATGTTCGTGTGCCATAGACTTTAATGGTGTTCACGTGTTCGAACAAATTTTTTGCCTGTTCGCAAGTTCTGCTGCGAACCGAACCGGGGGTGTGTTCGGCTCATCCCTAATGCAAGGTAATGTCATAATGTGCTAGTATGCACCACATACTAGCACATTCATTTAAACATACCTTGAAGCAAAGCTCTTCCAGCGCTGAGATGTCAGCTCTGCAGGCGATCTCATCTTCACCTGTCTTGCTTCCGGGTTCGTAGACTCCGTGACTGGTCGGAGCCACAATGATGTCACTCTTGCGCATGCGAGCCGCCATTCACAGCACAGGGCTCTGAAGAATCAGCACGAGTTGCCGTTCCTTCAGAGGGTACGTGCCAGTGATGTTACTGGCTGCATGTACAGTAAATATCTCCCAAACCGTGCATGTTTAGGAGATATTTACACTATCTATAGGAAAGCCTTATTATAGACTTACCAATAGGTAAAAGGAAGATATGGATGTTTACTTCCACTTTAAAATGTAAAATGTAGTCACTTATTGTTAAAATTCCCTGAGAACATAACATTTTACATCTCTTATCTTGAAACAAATTAATTCATAAGCTAAACAAGATGAATTTTTTGCATTGCAATTTCTGTTGTACACTCTTATTACCTGCTCAGAATGCATTTGATTAACTATGATTATGTATTGGGCTAAACAGAACAGAATAGCATTTTGTTTTATCCTCCTTCCTTAATGAAAATTATTCCTGTAAGCTTGGTTGCCCAGGAAAACCCTGTGATGCCAACAAGACAAAAGATTTTATTTTCAGTGAAAAACTAGACAGTGCTAAGCATTCCTCATGCAATAAGTCAACATGCTGAAAATTGCCTCTTGCAATTTCTGTTAGGCATTGAGACAATATTTGCACATTCATAAAAACGGCTCCAGAATAAAATATGTGCTGATGTATGTAATGAATGGAGTAAGATATATCAATAATTCAATTTACAGCATATACACAACCAAAGGGAACATATTATTCATGGAGAAAGCAAGGCCTGTTGAAGAGTTTATGCTATTAACTGTATAGAACGCAGGCAAAAAGATGGCTTTAGAACATTCCTCAACACAAGTTTAATTACTCAGCTCTCCATATAGTCGCTTTAGTCTTATTCATAGCAAAAGTCAGATACAATAATTTTAAATATATATTATTTATTATAGGTACTTATATAGCGCTGTCATATTATGCAGGGCTTTTACATATATATATATACATACATTCATATTGGTCCCTGCCCTCAAGGAGCTTACAATCTAAGGTCACTAACTCATATTCATACATACACATATTAGGACCAATTTAGTCAGGAGCCAATTTTCCTATCAGAATGTCTTTGGTGTATGGGAAGAAACCGGAGTACCTGGAGGAAACCCATTCAGGCACAGGGAGAACATGTATACTCCAGGCAAGTAGTGTCATGGATGGGAGTTGAATCGACCGCCCTAGTGCTTCTAGGCAGAAGTGATTACCACTGCTAGCCACTGGGTATCTAATGCTTAGATACCCAGTGACTAGTCTTTAGATATGGTGTCTTCATTATTTTGCAGACTTTTTTTCTATATTTTCATCTGGTGGTCCCGTGACAACACTTACTAATTGAACTGTATCTTTGAAGGATCCAGCTTTGTCATCTTAGGGCAAAAGGTATGTAACGACTACAGAATACCTTGCCTTCTCCTTGTCTCCATAACATAGGGTAAGCTGTTCTGTAGTTCATGAATATAATTTCTGACAGGACCATGGAGTATTATACACTTATTGAACAGAAATAACAGAACAAATAAGAGAAGTTCATTGTAAGGGTTTATATATGCTTGAAACAATCCTATTTTTTCAATAAAGTGTAAACTAATTACAGTGAACTGTAAATAATTAGGTCCTTGACAGTATTCCAGGACTTCAGGGGTCCAGCGAAGTAATACTTTTGGACATACTTCATATACTAGGATTAACTTACTAAATAAGCAGAGGCTTTTTACTTAGCAAAGTGAATATTATCTTCACAAAATGTATGTTTGGCTGGCATAGTTATCATTAGTGAATATGGTGGACCTATGGCCTTTGCTTGGTGTACAGCCTCTGGGGAATTTTAGTAAATCAACACCAAATGTGATATTGTAAAGCATTTTCAGAGAACTAAAAATAGGAAAAGGAAGGTTAATGTGTTGTTCACAGCAGCTGGATTTATCTGCATATTCAACTAAACACTTCACGATGCAAAGTGAAAAATTGAGTACCAGTAACAATTCAAAAACCATCCTCTACTGTTTTCTGAGTAGGTTCTGAGGGTTACTTATATTAATGTTCCTTGAATGAATATTTTACATATACAAAATATATATCTATATATCTCCATATATATATAGATCTATCTATCTATCTATCTATCTATCTATCTATCTATCTATCTATCTATCTATCTATCTATCTATCTATCTATCTATCTATCTATCTATCTATCTATCTATCTATCTATCTATCTATCTAGATATATAGATATAGATATATAGATATATATATATCAATTAAGGAAACAATGTTGTATACAATATGCAAGCTAAAAAATTAAACATGTATTAGGGTTATTTAATAATACATGTAGACAATTTCACATATGTCTCCAAATTGTGTAGTTGATCAAGTGTTTGTTTATAAAGAGTCTTGATGTTTTGGGTCCTAAGTTCCATCATTTACCAGGCCCTTCCATGTACATAATGCAATATACTAGCTAGCATGTTTGCTGCCCCATCATTACTTAAGACAGATAAGAACAGAATTGTCTCAGATTTGTCAATGTCTTGCGTTTTGTGCAGACAACACCATATCTCAAGCAATAGAACTGATATCTGCCTGTTTGTGATGCTTTTTGAACGTGTTGTTTACAGATAGAAAGTACTTTTACTGCAGTATTTTCATTTCTCCCTTTATTTGGTATATCAGTTAAACAGAGAGAACATGCACTTGACTTATGTGTTCTAATATGCATACTGTAACTCATCAGTTTATAGGGACATTATGGTCAGCAACAACTGATCTATTTTATAAACCACAAACATTTCCTAAATGGTGTTCATTAAAAGGTGGTCAGGTTAAAATTAACTGCTTCTGATGTAGCTGGCTCTACACTCAATTAGTTACTCTATTTCTACCACAGACTTCAAATATAAATTCTGTGCTAGTTTGCATCCATTTTGACCATGAAAATGAAATCATCTGCATATCAGGTTAAAAATGGCTCCAAAAGTCCAGTTGCAGTAGATAAACTATAGGGTCATCTAGACATCCTACATATCTTTTAATAACTGACACTGTAGACTGTAATTTTCAAACTCTATCTGAAATTGTTAGTGGTCTGTCAACCCTTGCATCAATAAGTTCATTCACTTCCCTGGAACAAGGACATACATCAGAACGAAGTCAAACTGCTCAATGTGCTTACTTGTTTTGGATCAGTAACCAAGAAAGTAGTCAGGTATTTGAATCTATGTAGAAACCATAAAACAAAACAGAGGGCACACCAGCCTAGTGCATTATCCTCAAAACATGTATTTTATTAGTAAAAAAATATAAGTATAATAATCACAAACCAACAGGTGTATAAAAACTTGTCATGCTACAACAGCATTGAGTCCATGTTACATCTTAAATTATAACAGGATATCATGTGTCCAACAGGCTAACATGTTTCGAGGGGCTTCCCTCTTCCTCAGAGACCTGAGGAAGGACTCTGAGGAAGAGGGAAGCCCTTCAATACATGTTATGATTTATGATGTAACGTGGACTCAATGTTGTTGTTGTAGCATGACAAGCTTTTATACACCTTTTGGTTTGTGAGTATTATACTTAAGATTTTTTTTTAATATTAAAATACATGTTTTGAGGACAATGCACTAGGCTGGTGCTCCCTCTGTTTGTTTTATGGTTTCAGTGTATCCTGACTTCCCCACTCATAAGAGGGCAGCAAGGCACAGCATGTCCATTAAAACAAAGATGGGACTCTAGACAACTGTCACCTCTGGGGTCCACTCTCAAGCGCAGGCAGTTTTACATGTGTTTTATTATTTGAATCTATGTGACACTCAGGGTGTAAGTATTTTTGGCATATTCGTTTTGCACATATCCTCTTTAAATCCAGGTAAATCTAGATAAAGCATTGACTTTAATTCTAGAACATGTTTTATTTTCCATAACAATCTATGTTTAAATCATTAAATTGTTATTTTCAGTTCTTATTGGTTGTCATTGCTAAAAAAATGATTGCCATGACAAACTAGCAGATAGGAACTGTAATAGTTTAGTAAATGGAGACTAATGCTAAATGTCATGTCTCAAGCATTACTTTCTCTGTACCATCCTTTTTGTGGCACCATTTTTTATCAAAGGTAACAGCGACCAACAGGATGGCACCATAATAGAACATTAGCCTAATCCCTGGTTTTGATGTTTTCACTACATCCCATATTAGCTGTTAATAACAGAAACGTGGATGGTTGCCAGTTAGGGCATGCACACTGTTTTGTTTATTGACAAAAATGTAGTGGTTGCAGTCTATCTATGTTTCACAGAGTGGCATTATTATCATGGGGTTGGTTTACAAAAGACAAAAAGACTGCTTACTTTGTAAGGGAATTCTCCCTAGATCTTAGTGAAAGGGGAGAAATTTCACTTTCCAAAGAATACCCAACTGAGCCAAGGAAAATAAAGAAAATCCATTTTGCATGTACATAATTGGATAATGGAAATCAGCAGAATTTGATCACAATCACTAAGCTCTAGGGAACATTCCTGTGAAAAGTGCAACTTCCCTTGCAAAGTGAACAATCTATTTGCCTTTAGTAAATCAATCCCATGTTCAAGTGATGTTGACCTCTGTGTTGTGTAGTGTAGTAATAATAATGCTAAACACTATGACAAGAGAAAAAAGTAAGTTATCTTTGTATTACTGAAGCAGTGGTGGCAGTCCTTATGGGGCACAGGGGCACCGCCCCCCTAATCCATGCGCCCAGCCCCTAATCTACATGCAGGGTGCTGGACGCATGGATTTTCATGTTTTTTTAAGCATGTGATTAGAGCCTGAGGCTGTGATTGGCTTCAAAAAAGGGTGGGCTTGGGCCACAGAGCACTGTGCCCTGAGCCCACGCAGTTGTGTGACATTAGCAAATTAATATAATGTCTAATTATGTTAATGGCTAATGTCTTCCTGCTTCTCCTCTCGGCCAATCAGTAAGCAGGTCCTGAGACCTGATTGGCCAGAGAGTCGTAGGACTCCCGGCCATTTGGATCTCAGGAATCACTTCCTCAGCAAGCTGGAGTGAGGAGCAGCATTGGCTGCTTAAGACTGATTGCTGCCTTCCCGGCTCCATAGATCTCGCACTGGGCACCGTCCTCCTAGCAGAGTCCATAGCTCCAACGAGCAGCTCCTCCCAGTCCAACAAGAGCTGCCCTGGAGGGGAGAGATGGAGCGGACGGATGCAGAGATTGCCCTGATTGCAGATGGGAGGATGAGCGGGATCTGGTGTGGAGAGCGGGGAGCAGTGTGTGTACCGAGGCCGGGCTGTGCACCAGGGGGAGTGGTGGCGGTATGTGCGAGTGAGGGGGCAGGTTTGTTTTCTACCCCACAAAATATTGAGCACCAGTCACCACTGTACTGAAGTATTTGTTCAGGGGTGTGGTGTGGAGGGTGGTTGCTTGTACACCCACTTTGAACCATGTTACAAACCATGGCATGTAATACATACATACTATACAACCAATCAATTGTATTTTCTGACTTTTGTCTAATATCTCTGGAAGGATGTGTCTTTATTTGAATATATTGTATAGCAAGTCAAGAGTTAAATAATGCTATTTGTCTTCATAGAAAAAAATGATTTAATACATACTTCTCTCAAGCTCATATTGCCTATTACAAATGTATTACTTTAACAATCTTTAAGTTGTTGTATCAGGAAATATGAATTTTCCTTGGGGCCTCAGCTGTACTTACATATTTAAATCTAGCTATCAGATATTCTAACAGTGTAGAAAAGTACATTCTATTATGCACACTCTGGATCTGAGATCACATGCAATTTTGCTTAAATTATTAATAGAAGAGTACATTTTTCAGGCTTCTTCATATACACATACAATATGCAGCTTACCTTAAATTGAATATTGTTAAAGAAAAAAGAATGTTATTTCAAGTTGAACGCTACATTGGATCAATACTTAGCCATGAATGAAGACACTTGTAAGAAAACTGTGTTCTACTTCTTCTTTTAAGTATTTGATTTCTGAATGATTGACAGGTAATGTATTATGAGTTTTCATAACGATTTTATACTGTGATCAGGAAGGAAGAGGACAGTTTGAGAAATGTTGGAAAGGATCTGCTGACAATAATAGCAACAATAGCTTCAGAATACTAAAATGTGATATATTATGAACTTGTGGCCATTGAGGCTTAGCACATTTCAATTGAGACAGAGTTTCAATATTTTAGAGAGTGGTGCTTAATCCTCATGCTGAATTCCTTCTACAGATTTTTGTGAAAGTTGCTTGAGTTACTGCTGTCATACGAAGGATGTAGATTTAAAATTACAGTTATTAGAAATAATAGTGATAGTTCATCCTGAGGTCTGATTTGTTCAGTCTTGTCACTAATAATAAGGCAATAATGCCAGACTGTTTTTGACCTCTGGGGAATATATAATAGGTCTATCTACTCATGTCTACGTAACTGGTGCAGCCCAGTGAGCCAACCAGTCTTCCAGGGATTTCTTAACATTAACTATGATATTCCCTACAGAACCACTGACTTCCTGATATCTCCCTACACAAAGCTCGACTCAAATATTGAAGTAAGTATATTGCTGTGAAATGGGGGTTGGACACTGTTTATTTTTTCTTATGATTTCTTATGATTTTCAGTGTACTTAGTATGTATTATCTATGAGGCTACTGTAGCCATGTGCGCTTCCATGATGTTTGTTTTCTAACAAGACAGCAATAGAATATTCATTTACAGGATAATTACATTTAATAGGTTTAATTGTAATTTAGCATCTAGGAACATTATTGGAAGTGACATCAAAGCACAATCACAACAACCAAATATTGTTACAATGATGGCACACAAATGGGGTTGTGCCAGTTGTTAAAGTTTATGTGTAAATGTAAAAATGTTTAAAAACAAAAACAAAAAAAGTAAACACATTTGACACAGGTCTCAAATACATGCACCTTTCTCCATGTTATATATATTTTTTAAATTCACTCTTAATCAGGGCTTTTTTTCTGGTGCAGGAACTCCCCATCCTTCTGAGTCACCCCTTGTCTCTGCCCCCTACCTACCTCTGAGCACCATCCCTTGGTTCCACCCCCTATCCACCTCCCAGAACTGCCCCCTTTTTTCGAGAATACAGAACCAAATATCATCTTGTGCTACTAAGTCATTTGTATGCAATGTGTTAATGATAACAAGAAAGACAGTAAACCAGTGAGCACCCCAGCAGCAATAGACCCCCCTCCAGCTTCAATAGATCCCTCGCACAAAAATAGACTCCCCCCCAGCAACAATGGACCTCCGCAACAAAATAACACCCCAGCAATAATAGACTCCCAGCAGCAACAACAGATTTCCCAGCATCCAGCATCAATAGATCCTCCAACAGCCAGCAACAATAGACCTCTCCCTCAATAAAAGATCCCTCCCAGTAACAATTGACCCCCCAGCAACATAAGACTCCCCCACCAGCAACAATAGACCTACCTAGCAACAATAGACCCCCACACAAAAGTAGAAGCCCACCAGCGACAATAGATCCCTGAGGAGCCAGCAACCCTGCTGTTAATGATGAAAAACACCTGATGATTCTGCCAAAAAAGCAATAAAGTCTAATGCCGCATACACACGAACGGAATTTCCGTCAGAAAAGACTTGACTGGTTTTTCCGACGGAATTCTGCTCAAGCTTGCCTTGCATACACACGGTCACACAAAAGTTCTCTGAACTTTCGACCATCAAGAACGCGGTGACGTGCAACACTACGACGAGCCAAGAAAATTAAGTTCAATGCTTCTGAGCATGCGTCGAATTGTTTTCGAGCATGCATCGTTTTTTGCGCTTCCGAATTGCATACAGACAAACGCATTTTTGGAGAACTTTTCCCGCCTGAAAAATAGAGAACATGCTCTCAATATTTTGCTGACTGGAATTCCGCCAGCAAAAGACCGATGGAGCATACACACGGTCACATTTTCCGACAAAAAGCTCTCATCTGAGCTTTTTTGGCAGCATTTCCGATCGTGTGCAAGCGGCATTACAGTATCTTCTTGTAGTGGGATGATAACATTGCTACTGCTGACCTGAAATTCCAATCAGTGGTGTCAGCCCTATTTGAGTTCTCCTCTGCTGGGCTACTTTAGTGCATTCCTCTCTCCTCTTCTCTATCATTCCCCCTTTTTTATATTCTTAGCACTTGATTGCGTCCCATTGCAACTGCCTTCTCTTTTTACCCCTCTCTCTTTACATCAGTGCTACAGTGTTGATGTTGTTAGTCCACTAAAGGATGTTAGGATTGCATTTCTCGCAGGATCCTCAAATATTTTTTTGTATTTACAAAACTTTTAAGTAAAAATAACATGAAAAATGTGTATGTATTGGAAATCTGTTTTAGATATACAGTATGTTGTTTTAGATTTTGTCCACACATATCATTTTAGGAGAAGACATTTAATAGGTATGGGAAACAAGATTAGACCTATTTGGAATTGGAGGCTGAATTTAAAGAGGAATTCCAGGAAAATAAAATACTGTATTTCTACATAGTTTTAGTGCTCCAACATAACTATGTGTATATCATACCTGGCCAATGCTCCTGGAAACTGGAAATCACTTTGGTCCTTAATGTTTATATCTTCAAACAGTGGAAATCACTGTAGTACACACTGTTACTTTAGTAATCTTGAATTGCATCTGTGTCTTCTGCTGGCCTGTTGCATTGCGAACATAAGAGGTTGGCTGCTTGGCATGGGTGCCATTGAGAGAATGTAAAGAGTTCTTTGATTGAACAAGGTGAAGAGTATGACATCACTATCCTGCCTCTTCACCTCATTCAATCAGAGAACACTTTGCATTCATTGAGAAAATGCAAAGCAATGTGCAGAGCGATTGTCCTCGTGAATTCACAATGCACCAAGCTGGTCACTTGATACAGGACCCAGCAGCTACTGGAGATCACTGCAGTAGCAGTGTCTGCAGCAGTTATTTCCAGCTGCTAGGGGCATCAAAACTGGACCAATGGAACTGTAAAAATATTCCATGTCTGGAATTCTTCTTTATGGTGTCCATTTATGAAGCAGTGATCAGCGGTGATCCCAAGGATCGCCGCTGATCACAGTCCATAAACAGTTTATCAAACAGTGATAATCGGGGGAGAACATGTTTGAACTTGTTCTCCCGCCGATTATCTCTACACACGGAGAATCCCCATGAATGACACCGTAATGGCCAGTTTATGAAGCGGTGATCTCACCGCTTCACTGGCGATCTGAGTCAAAATTCACACTCCCAGGTTCACCAGCTCAGAGGTGGTGAATCGGGGAGTGAAGAGAGAATCTGGGGGGCTCTGAGGGGGGAGGAGGAAGTTTTTTAACTTCCTTATGCCTCGTTCAGACCCCCCAACACTGTAAGCATGTCCCCCTGTCATATTTATGTGTATACATATATATATACATATATACATATAATGTGTATATGTATATATATATCATGTGTGTGTATATACATGTATATATAATGTGTGTATGTGTATACATATGTGTATAATGTAGGGGGACACATTATTTTATTAACATTAATCCACGCCGTTGAGCGGTGATAATTTATCACTGCTTGATAAACTGACATCTGGTACTGTAATCTCGTAAAGTCTCACGAGATTCCAGTATCAGGGGCCGTTCTCCACTATTTGAAGCATTTGTTGATCACTTCACTCCTCCAAAGGTGAAGCGATCTACACCGCTTCATAAACTGGCACACAGAGGAGAAAAATCTTCACTGTGAATGCCGGAGAACGAAGCAGTGAATAGATTTCACTGCTTCATAAACGGACACCTAAATCTGTACTCCAAGCTAACATTCAGTCCTGAGAATTAAATCATTGGACATCATCAGACATCATCAGCACAGTGTTGAGTCATCCTTTGGTCCATTGTTATCTTAAAGTGGTTGTAAACCTCAGCCATGAAATCTGAGCAAAGCACATACTGTATATCTGTAGTGTTTACTTATCTCTCTCAAAAGTTCTAAATATTGTTTCTCTCTGGTTCCTCTGTTATCACTATGAGTTACTTCTGAGAAGTTTTCCTGACATATGAGATAAAATTTGTGTTGAATAGGGAGCACAGGATGTAGGTTGTCTATTCACAGCACAGTTCTTCTGCTGTGTGAAGGGGGTGGTGGTGTTCTTTTCCTTCAATCAACTCTCACTCAGTGTAACTGCAGCCACTCCACCCCTCCTCTTTGCTCCTAACAGATGAGGAAGGACTTTAACACAATTCTGCCCTTTTGAAGGGGTGTAGGGAAGAGAGGGCTGCAGATAAACACGTTAGACCTGTGTAGGAAGATTTATTTCATCTCTGTGTATCATCTAAAGCTGTTCACTTTACTGGGTATATGTGAGGATTTACATCCACTTTAACTTCTGTGAGAATATTCCTTGGTTACGCATATGCACTGTAGAATAACTGATAAGTAGAGGATGCTATCAAGTCATAATCAGCTACTCACAACTTTAATAAAAAAATATATTTTATGTGCGTCTTTAAATATTATACATCTACAATGACTTGCGATTTTATACCTGCCCATAGTTTTTTTTACCTGTGATCACTACCACTATGGAAGCCATATGGTAATAAATAGAATAAATAGAATAAAATGTTCTCCTAATAAACACCCAGCCACGGGTCTATAAAGCACTTTAGCAAGACCTGGGCCGTAGGGCCCACCCTGTACAGGTTATCCTGGGTGATCCTAACATTTGTACGTGCCCCATATAAAATTGTAATGATGCACTGTTCTCAAGTAGACATGTGCGGTTCGTTTCATTCCGAATTAATATTTGGACAAATTGTTCGTTATTCGGAGATTCGGATATATCCGAATACCCGAATTACAATATAAACACATTTTACCAAATGCTCTGAATAACGTAACAAAATTTCAGAAATTCGGTCTGAAATTCAAATTGAATTTCACATTGAACTCCAGTCCAATTCCCACTACATATATTGCTGAAATCAAAGACAGTGTGTATTAGAGTACCATTTCTAAATAATGCTGTTTTTGTTAAGCCAAAGGTAATTTAAAGAGTCATTGTAATCATTTGAGGAAGATTTCTCTTTTTTTTGTTCACTTTGCTGCATTTGAATTGAAAACAATATAACATTTTCATTTTGACCAATTAGGAAATTTATCGATTTGATCGTTTTGAAGCGAAAAAATCGGTAAATTTGAAGAAAATTTCGAATATGAACTCCGAAAACGAATTCCGAAAATGAATTGAATGAATCAATATGAATTTAACTAAACAAAATAACTAGATTAACAAATCAAAACTAAATGAAACAAAACACATTTTTTCGTCATGCACATGGCTATTCTCAAGAACTGAAATCTTGAGAAAGCTGTATTTAGACAAGGTGATACAAAGCCAGGAGTAGTATATTGGGTCTGCAGTTTGAAGATATGGACCTTTAGGACAGAAGCGTTCTGATGTCATTTTTGGGTGCACTGAGGACGCCAACTTGGTACACTTTGGTACACCTGATTGATTCCTATGGTTTTATATTTTACTGCTGAAATGTGAGGGTTATTCTGTGATGCCTTTTCATTTATTAAAACATTTTTACACTATGGGAAGCCCCTTTGTCCCTTGTTTTATGAGAGTATACTGAGCTAAGAGATCATTTAAGGGGGCTTATATCATTGACCCGAGGATTGCTGATGGACCTGGATCTTGGTTATATCAAAATTGCTTTTGACCTGTAGTTTATGCGTCATATGTTGAGGTGACCGTGATAGAAGGTGGTGGATCACGATGATGTTGCTCACATAAAAGACACACAGAAGTGTGTGGATAAGAAGGTGGATGGTCCCGGCGGGGGACCCAATGCGAGTGGCCAGCGGTCGCAATCGCTGCCAGCCATGCACGATCACGTGCACAAATCCCTGTGCTGTCAGAGGAGAGCAGACATGTCGTTTGTTCCTAGTAAGTAGGAACAGCGAAATGCCTCCTCTCCTTCTCAGTCCTATCCCCATACAGTTAGAACACACATTCATACAGAGGGAACACACATTTAACCCCTTTATTGCCCCTAGTGTTAACCCCTTCTCTGCCAGTGTCATTTACACAATAATCAGTGCATTTTTTAGCACTGATAGCTGCATAAATGCCAACGGTCCCAAGAATGTGTCAAAAGTGTCCAATCTGTCCATCGCAATGTCGCAATAGTGCTAAAAATCGCAGATCACCGCCATTACTAGTAAAAATAATAATAATAATAATAATAAAAAAAGCCATAAAAATGCTATGAATCTTTCCCATAGTTTGTAGACATTATAACTTTTGTGCAAACCAATCTATTTACGCTCATTGCCATTTTTTACCAAAAATATGTAGAAGAATATATATTGGCCTAAACTGATGAAGAAATTTGTTTTTTTTATTTTTTTTCAAAATTGGCGCTTTTTTTTGTGTATAGCACAAGAAGAAAAAAAACGCAGGGGTGATCAAATAGCACCAAAAGAAAGCTCTATTTGTTGGAAAAAAAGGACACAAATTTAGTTTGGGTACGGCATTGCATGACCATGCAATTACCAGTTAAAGCGACACAGTGCCAAATTGTAAAAAGTGCTCTGGTCAGGAAGGGGGTAAAACCTTCCGGGGCTGAAGTGGTTAAAGAAAAGCTGTGGGTTTACTAAACCCTACTAGGCACCATCCTGATTGTTTACTATCCCACCTCCTACCACCCTGGCACCTTCTAATTGGCCTGTAAAGCTGGCCATCACATTTTTTTAGGGGTAGCTGGAAGGGATGGACAAATTACTGACCAAAGAGCAGTGTGCATAATAAAGCATTATGGTTTGGGGGTCCTTTGGGATTCTAAAAAATAAAGTGGGATAGAATAGGAGCCACCTTCTTGGTAAAGTGAGCTCACAAGTTTACTTTAAAGTTCCACCTTTCACAACTCTTGCAGTTGAATTGCCACAATAATGATATTTTTTCCCATAACCACTTTCTAGTCCCTAGAAACATGGCCATAAGGGAAATGAAGATGACCTCTGTATCTAAAGCTAGGTTTACCGTAGTCATAATATACAACATATGTTGGTTTATCTATGATAAAATTCTTGTTATAAACAGTAAAGCAGAATATTATTGAATTTATTTCATATGTATCACTTTTAAGCAATGTACCATGACCACCACTTGGAATAAGTAGTTAGATAATAAAGTATTCCTTCAATATCCTCATGGGCGAAAAAAAAAAATCAAGGTGTCATTTTGAATTCTGGCAGGTATGGAGCTAAGTTATAACTGAAAATAAGGATTTTATCTTTGTCACACAGAGCTGATAGGGAGATATGGGATGTTGCTGAAATGTGCACGCTATTTCTGTGAAACTGATAAAATGCCCTTCACAGTCCTGTACGAAGCTGACAAATGATTTGATATAAAATTAAGAACACAAGCAAAACTGAGAATGTGTGTCAATTCATCCTGCTTTAGAAAGGTGACTGTGTAGGATTCATGATCCTGTGTGAAATAACACTTCTCTAAAATTACTATAACCTCACAATGTTCTACTATGTTATATCAATTTACAGACACAGATGTCACATTAACAAAAAAAAATCTAAAGGAACTGTTAACATCATAAATGTGCCACATACGCAGCCAGGTTAGTAGATAGTGTGGTTGATTTACTAAAGGGAAAAAGACTAAAGGGAAAAAGTGCAACCCAGAGGAGAGAATGGATTGTGGGTCGGCAACAGTGAGGATCAGTGAGGAACAGGCCTGGAAAGGGTTAAATATTGGTCATTTAGTGGTGAAAGGGCGTAGTTCTTACTTTATTGGATGTGGAAGGTTAGATGGGCAAGGAGGAGCCGCAAGGGTGGTCCGTGCAAGGGATGCTGGGTGTTCATTCCAGAAAGTTCAGGTGACGAGGAAACTTCTCTCCCTCCATCCCTCCCTCCCTATATCCAGGGTTACTGAGGTATTAGGGGTTGTGAGTTTTTATTGTGGATTACGATTTATGGGCAAGTACTTTCAAAAAAAATATAGGGGGGGGGATCATTGTCACAGCAGTTTAGCGGGTCAAAGGGTCTTGGGGGGGGTCAGTGTGTAACTATATTGTTACAAAATTGGGGGCCTATCTAAGGTATGGCACTCCCACCTGGTTGGTTATTGGTGGTTATCCCAGGAGCTAGGTCCCCTGGGGGAAAAATGTAAGAAGGTGTGAGGTCGTAATGTCTTCAAGCTGGTTGGGGGTTATTACAGTTATAAAGTGTACCTTAAGCCGTGTACACACAGGCAGACTTTTCAGCATCAAACGTTCGACGGTCTTTCCGACGGACTTTTGACGGAGTTACGACAGACTTTCGGACTAAAGTCCATTCGAAAGTCCGTTGGTATGAACATGATGACGTACAAAGGGACTAGAATAAGGAAGTTCATAGCCAGTAGCCAATAGCTGCCCTAGCATCCTTTTTTGTCCGTCAAACTAGCATACAGACGAACTGATTTTTCGACCGGACTCGAGTCTGTCGGAAAGATTTGAAACATGTTCCAAATCTAAAGTCCGTCTGATTTCCAACAGAAAAAGTCCGCTGAAGGTCCGATGAAGCCCACACACGGTCAGATTGTCCGACGGATTAGTTCCGTCGGACCAGTCAGGTTGAAAAGTCCGCCCGTGTGCACACGGCATCAGGAACAACCAAATAACTCTTCTTGGTTGCATTGTTGATTGTTGAATTGTGTTAATTGATGCTATTTATTCATTTGTTAATAAAAGGTCTGCTGTGGCCATTTAAACCCACGTCACGCAGTGTGGTGTCTTTATTTAGAATGGTTAATGGACCAAGGTTGACAAATCTTATAGTCATGTGCAGTTGCACTCTGTAAGTTCAGTTGCTCCAGAGCTTAGTAAATGGGGTAAGGCTTCACTTTGTAAAGAATACCCAATCACGTGCAAGTAAAAAAAAAAACTGCATTTTTCAATAATGGAAGTCAGCGGAGCTTCTGCTAATTTACTAAGCTCTGGAACAGCAGCACTTACAGAGTGCAAATGCACTTTGCAAAGTGCACAGTCTATTTGCCTTTAGTAAATCAACCCCCATGCGCTTATATGAGTGATATGACCTTATAGTAAGAATTATATTAGGTCATTACTATTTTGACGTATAAGAAAGGTGTGCTGGCATATGGAGTTACATATAAATTTTTTTTCTGGGTGAGGGGGAATCAGATCTCACAAATAATAATTTCTCCAGCTGACATCTTGAGGTTTAAAAGACTGGTAGTGTATGGCACCCTTTATAAATTCCCCCATTGTATCCAAAATAAAGTCTCTATGAGAAGTGAACATTTTTGTGTATCCTCTGTATGTCTTATGTCTTCCCACAACCTGAGCGCAGCTTCCCGGCAAACAAACGTGCCCAACACCTGTGACTGTGTTCAAACCTCACCGGAATTATATGATCTTACTGCGAATTCAGGTCAAATGCACTTTCTCAGAAATCCTTTCTTTGTTTCTCCACCCCACCTCCAGACCTCACTGTGTCTTTCATGTTGCCTTGTCTATGTACAGAATGATGGTGATAGGAAATAAGGAATGTTCAGCAAAATGTATAGAATAATGGCATTGTGATACAGGGAATGTACAGCACATTGTACAGAATAAGGACAGTAATGAACGGGAAGTGTATAGAATGATAATAATCAAAAATTTGGACTGTGACTTAAAGCAGAACTTCAGTCATTTTTTTTATCTTTCCATCTATTAAATCTTCTGCCCTTGTTGTTTTAACTTTGGATAGTAAAACATTTTTTTCTGCAAGTAAATACCTTATACAGCCCACTTTCTGATTCTCGTCTGGTAAAAAGCCTAGGCTTATGACATCATGCACAGATCTCTCTCTCTCTCTCTCACTCTCATGAGAGTTTGCCAGGAAGGGAGGGGAGATGAGTCATAAGAGGGCCAATGAGAGCTGTAGAGCTGGAGGTGTGCCTCTGTGTGTCTGCGTAAATCCAGGAAGTGAACAGGCAGCAGTTTCAGCTGCCCACAGTTAAAATGGTTGCAGCCAGACTTAGTGGAGGGAGATTTCTGCAGCATATTTGGCAAGTACAGAATCACAGTATATATAAAATAATATGCAAAGTGGTTGGAGGGAAGCTTCAGAATGGCAAAGATGTTTTTATTACTAATTATGTGAGCAGGCTGCAGTTCTTCTTTAACGTAGTATTAAACTCAAAAGCAAACATTTTTTTTATTGCAGCTTGCTAATTATTAGATGTGATGGCTGTATTTGTTTTCTTTTTTAGGTGTCTTTCCTTTATTCTCACCTGGTTATTTGGCCACTAAGTGTGTTGTTTTTCAAAAGAACCATCTCTTCTGCAGATTTAGGCATTAGAGGGATGAGATAAACCATTTATCTCTAACGGGGGTGCCTACAATATACAGCTTTCATTCATTTATGTAAAACCTTAATCCCAAAGAAAAAAAAAACTGTAACTGCTTAGAAAGAGTTTGGCTTCAATCTGTTAGTAAATCTAAATCTACTAGTACATCTAACAACCCCCCCCAAACTGACAATGCTGCTGTCCAAAGGTCCACCCTGTGCTCCTTCATCCAGAGTGGGGGCACTCTAATACAGAAGGTGTGTTACTGGCCAGGTCACCAGGTGTATGCAACCACCACATGGAATGATTGATAAGCTGAAATATTATACATTTGTGGCTTTGGGTTTAATACCACTCTAAAGTGCTTCTTAGCCATGGTTCGCATCAGTTCGGCTTTAAAATGGTGCTACTTCAGTGCGATTTCAAAGTCGCACATCAGTGCAATTTGCAGTGCCCATTTCATTGCAGCTTGTGACTTCATTTAACAGAAGTCTATGCAAGTCTCAATGAAATTGGTAAAAAGTAGCGCAGGAACCTTTTTCATAATCGCTGCAACATGAGTCGCAGTGTTACAAACAGTTCCATTTGCGGCAATGGGGTGCAACTCATAATGCGATTTGCAACTGTTAAATCGCATGGCAAGTTGCACCGGTGTGACAGGGGGCTAAGGGCTCAAGGATTTTTACCTTCATGCATTCTATGCATGAAGGTAAAAAAACCTTCTGTGTGCAGCAATCCCCTCAGCCCCCCTTAATACTTACCTAAGCCTGATCTCAATCCAGCGATGTGCACAAGAGTCTCGGCTCTCCAAGGACTATCCCTCCTCATTGGCTGAGACAGCAGCGGGGGCCATTGACTGCTCCTGTCGCAGCTAGTAAGCCAATGAGGAGAGAATGGGGGCTGGGAATGGACAGGCAGAGCCGCGGTTCGGGAAGGAGCCTGCTTAGGTGGCCCCATTGAAAGCTGCTTGCTCTGGGGGCAGGGGGGAGGGGCCAGGAGAGACGGCGAGGGAGCCAAGAAGAGGAGGATTGTGGGTGCTCTGTGCAAAACCATTACACAGAGCAGGGGAGTATGGCACGTTTGGTCGTATTTTGTTTTTTTTAAAGAAAGTCTTTTATATCACTTTAAGTCTGGAGAAGTGATGACATTCCCAATCTAATGTGATACACACAAATGGCCACTTGGTATGTGGGACTTTTAAGGCATCATCATCAACTAAACTTGTTTTATAAAAAAGTCTAACATTTTATTATTACATAAATAAAAGACATAAAATCATTGATTGATCACATGACAAAAACATGAATCTCTCATCGACATGTCCATCATATTTTGTGCAAGGTACATGTATGGCAGTATCCAATTATACCACAACACACAGTGACACTGTAAATGCATTTCAGTTCATTTAAATTTCACGTATGCATGAATATACAGTTCACTTTAGTGTGCCTGTCTTATAGCACATTAAAGATGGACACACACAATACAATCTGATTTATCTATAGATATTTTAGATTTTTTTTACAGATTTATCAAACCCATATAATAGGAAGCCAAACTTAATCTATTCAAATCAATCTGTATGCAATCAGGCAGACACTTGCACTACATACAGTAGGAGCTGGTAAATCGAAAGGAGATTTTATAATCAGATTGTATAGTGTATGGTGAGCTTAAAATGCATAGATGCAAATGCTATTGGTAATGATACTTTTAAACAGTGCAGGGATTTGTATTTCTTTTGTAATCTGGGGTGCATTCTCAGCTGATTAAAAGTGAATGGACAGCCTACCTCAACAACACACAGAAAGGCTGCATACATTTTTGGAAACACATGAACCACTTTAATTTGCAATATTGTATATGTGATTAATATCATTATTATATGTTGCCAAGTATATTTTGTTTTTCCCACTCACTTTCTCAATGCACAGATGAAGGATAAGATCTGGCTTGCCATTCCACATTACTGTTCCTCTCCCTTTGCGGATAGGTACAGCCCCCAGCAATATATGTTCCACAAGGTTCGTCTTCTGGTGGCTGCTGTTTCCATCCTATGAGCTGCCTATCACTTGTTGTACTCAGATAGCAGCTGGATCTGAGGTCTGACACATGTCAGGATTCATTTCTCAGCCCAGTTGTGGCAGTGAGGAGTCAGCTAGGGAATAATTGTAGCTGTCATTAAACTAACAACTGCATATGCTCTGGTGGTAGTGGCGGGGGAGGGGGCATTTGGACCCCTGTTGGAGGATTGGGGGTGACTGAAAGTTAATGTTTACAATAATTAACCCTGTATGTAATGTGCTGCCAGAATTCATTATTAGTGGTAAACTAGATTTGAACACTGCTGAGTTCCATCATCCAATCATGTGCAATCAAAAATGCACTCTTTTTAATTTTCCTTGCACGTGATTGGATATTTTTTGCAAAGTAAAGGTTTACCTAATTTACTAAGCTCTGGAGCAACTGCAGAAAGTGCACAGTCTATTTGCCTTTAGTAAATCAACCCCTATAGATCCACTTCCAAACTGGGCCATAGTAAAAAATGTCCTCGGTCTGAAGTGGAATACCGGGGTTATGGATGCAGCAATATGCTATAACTCCAGTATTGTTTCAGCCAAGGATTCTCTAACCACTAAAAGTGATCCAAGTGGATGATTAGTGGCTGGATCGCCCCCCGACCCCCAAGCCACTTTCCAGTGGTTCTCGGGCTTACCTGGATGATCCATAGCCCCGGGAACTGATCTGGCAGTTTGGGCAGCTGACCACAGAGTTTAGCTGAGGAAAAAGGGCCTCAGGTAAACTCTATGGTCTAGGAGGACTGGAGCGGTGTCATGACGTCACTCCAATCACAGCTGATCACAATGAAAACACACTTGCTGGTTATCAGTATTCCTTTCCTCACGTTACAGTGTGAGGAGAGGAGAGAGCCGGTAACTGGCTAGCGTGAAAGGAGACATCTACACTGATAATCAGGGCATTGATCATCAGTATCCTCATAATTAGTACAATACTCCATATTCCCATTGCACATCTTCCTGGATGAAGCTTCAAAAAGATTTGGGTGCTGCAGAAAAGGCCAGCTGGTGACTGGTTCAAAAGCCATAATGCAGATATTTGCCAGCACACCAGGGATCAACAAAATAGCATCCAAAATAATTTTTTATTGCATGGTCACATCACAAAATGGTGCAACATTTTGGAGCCACACAGGACCCCTTTGTCAGGAATGTCCACGTCACGTGCCTGACAAAGGGGCCCTGCGTGACTAAACTGTTAAACTTACCTGCAAAGCAGAAATGGCACAGGTGGCCGTTCCTTCATAGCGCATGCACCGATGATGTAATTGGCTGCATGTACAGTAAATATCTCCTAAACTGTACATTTTTAGGAGATATTTACAGTACCTATAGGTAAGCCTTATTATAGGCTTACCTATAGGTACAATTAATACATGGAAGTTTACTTCACTTTAACAGTAAATGCAAGCCTACTTATTACATTTTACCATTAAATCAAGTATATAACTCTTTTTAAAAATTGCATAATGTTATTCCCTAACTTAACAGTAGTATTACTAATGAAACCATTAGCAGTGCATTGGTTTCCAGCTCTGGTTAGTTCTTGACACAAGGTGGTTTTCTTTACTAAAATCAAATGTCTAATGTAATAGTTCCAAGAATGTCATTGACTTTTAACCTTTCTATAACTCATAATGAGAACCAACTTAAACCTAAACCATACCCTAACATTTAGCATAATCCTTAAAGAAGAACCTTAACCTTCTCATATTGAATTAAGCTTTAATGAAGGCTTTGCAACTAATCTGTAGAGCTGCTATGGCCCAGTCTTTTTAACACTCATACGATGCAGCCCTTATGAGGTATAATTAATGGGCTTGATTTAATAAAATGAATGTAAAAGAGCAGGTAGAAATCACTATAAACTTAAATGTCATGCTTCTCTTGCAGGTTTAAATGAGCATGCGGACCATTACACACCCAAGAAACACAACCTCTTAACTGATTTGCTAAAGTGTACACAGATATGTGTGTGTTAAGACTGTTCCTTATATTGTATATACCGTATATACACAAACAGACTATGAGAAAATAGGGCAACCTATTGGCTCAATGTGTTTATGGCTTCCTATCATTATTGCTTTTGCAGTTTTATATGAAGTCACGTACAGTACATGTGAAGCCAAAGTGTCCATGTGATAAAACCAAAAAACATGTATTGTGGCTTTTTTTGTGTTCAGTGTTTTTTCAGCAGATCAGTAGGCTGATATTATCCTAATACTTTAATTTTCTTAATTTATTTTTAAATTTTCTAATAACTATTTAACAATAAAAAAGTACATCCCTCCTGAAAATATACCACTCCAAGCACTTATGCATAAATTTATGGCTAAATCAGGTGTACCAATGGTAGTGCTTTAAGAAAACCAGCCTTTGGAGCAACTGCACTTATACTAGCCTATATGCACTACACTGGTTGGAAGATTGAAGGGGAAATCACTAAATTAAGTTACCCCATTGAACATATTTTCCTAGTGTTCAGGATCCCTGGGCGCAGTACCATTTTCCCATTTACCTTCTAGTGAAAGTACTTTGCTAATCTTTGTTACTTGATTGTTAAGAAGTCCATTGAATCCCTGCTCAAACTTTGAAAAAATGTTACATTTTTCTAAAAGTGTGAAAATACTTACAATGCCTCAAACTTGATGGATCAATTGACTTTTCTCTGGCAGAAAAAAGAGCTTGCTGGTTGTCCTCATTTCATCATGATGAAATTTCCTATGCAAGAGACAGTTATTGATGCTAGTTTTTGGAATTAGGAAGAACAAGACCTAGGTTCTGCTTTATGTGTCTTTTTATCTATGTAATGCTTGCTGTTTTATTAGGGCTATGTAATCTACCGACAGTAGTCACAGACTATGACTGTAAATTTGTAGAAAGATCATGACATACCCATGCTGTTAAATATAATCCCTCGGATTGTGCTTGTATGTTTAAACCTGAGCAGATATCTTGGCATGTCCATACACATGATCAGTTCTTTCCCTATTCAATCTAGTGTAAGTTAGGGGTAAGCCACATGTGCAGACATTTTCCATTTACAATGGTTATCAGTTGGATTGGGTGACAATCATCTTATATCATCATCATCATCTTATATACATGGCTATCTTAAAGGGGATCTGTGAGAGTAGAACCACTACAACCTTTTTATAGGTGTGGGCTTCAGGGTTGTCTACCTGCTTCTGGTTTTAAGACCTATTAACACCAGACTGTGGTGCTGGAATCCTGCGTTCTGTGCACGTTTCCCACAATGCATTCAAAACCCACTGCAGTTGCAACCCACAGTGACTGTTAATGTTAACTTAATGACACCCCAAATGCAGGTTGCAAATGCATTTTGCTCCATGTACAAATCATTAGTAGGACCTTATCTGGAATATACAGTTCAGTTTTGGACACCAGTTCATAAAAAAGGATATTGGGGAACTGGAGAAAGTGTAGAGAAAAGCAACCAAACTCATAAGAGGCATCGAGGAGCTCAGCTATGAGGATCTGTTAGCTGAATTTAATGTATTCTCTCTTGAGAAGAGAACATTAAGGGGGGATATGATCAACATGTATAAATATATAAGTGGTCCATATAGTGAACTTGGTGATGAGCTATTCACTTTAAGGTCAACACAGAGGACAAGGGGGCACTCTTTACATCTGGAGGAAAAGAGATTTCATCTCCAAATACAAAAAGGCTTCTTCATAGTAAGAGCTGTGAAAATGTGGAATTTAAAACTTTTGATGTGAAGTCTAAACTGCTCTGCATCAAAGTTCCCAAGTTCTCTATACTGTATATATATATATATATATACAGTGGGGATGGAAAGTATTCAGACCCCCTTAAATTTTTCACTCTTTGTCATATAACAGCCATTTGCTAAAATAATTTAAGTTCATTTTTTTCCTCATTAATGTACACACAGCACCCCATTCTGAAAGAAAAACACAGAATTGTTGACATTTTTGCAGATTTATTAAAAAAGAAAAACTGAAATATCACATGGCCCTAAGTATTCAGACCCTTTGCTCAGTATTTAGTAGAAGCACCCTTTTGATCTAATACAGCCATGAGTCTTTTTGGGAAAGATGCAACAAGTTTATCACACCTGGATTTGGGGATCCTCTGCCATTCCTCCTTGCAAATCCTCTCCAGTTCTGTCAGGTTGGATGGTAAACATTGATAGACAGCCATTTTTAGGTCTCTCCAGAGATGCTCAATTTGGTTTAAGTCAGGGCTCTGGCTGGGCTATTCAAGAACAGTCACAGAGTTTTTGTGAAGCCACTCCTTTGTTATTTTAGCTGTGTGCTTAAGGTCATTGTCTTGTTGGAAGGTAAACCTTCAGCCCAGTCTGAGGTCCTGAGCGCTCTGGAGAAGGTTTTCGTCCAGGATATCCCTGTACTTTGCCGCATTCATCTTTCTCTTTGATTGCAACCAGTCGTCCTGTCCCTGCAGCTGAAAAACACCCCCACAGCATGATGCTGCCACCACCATGCTTTACTATTGGGACTGTATTGGACAGGTGATGAGCAGTGCCTGGTTTTCTCCACTCATACTGCTTAGAATTAATGCCAAAAAGTTCTATCTTGGTCTCATCAGACCAAAGAATCTTATTTCTCACCATCTTGGAGACCTTCAGGTGTTTTTTAGCAAACTCCATGCGGGCTTTCATGTGTCTTGCACTGAGAAGAGGCTTCCGTCGGGCCACTCTGCCATAAAGCCCCGACTGGTGGAGGGCTGCAGTGATGGTTGACTTTCTACAACTTTCTCCCATCTCCTGACTGCATCTCAAGGCTCTTCTCCCCTGATAGCTCAGTTTGGCCGGACGGCCAGCTCTAGGAAGGGTTATGGTCATCCCAAACATCTTCCATTTAAGGATTATGGAGGCCACTGTGCTCTTTGGAACCTTAAGTGCAGCAGAAATTTTTTTGTAACCTTGGCCAGATCTGTGCCTTGCCACAATTCTGTCTCTGAGCTCTTCAGGCAGTTCCTTTGACCTCATGATTCTCATTTGCTCTGACATGTACTGTGAGCTGTAAGGTCTTATAAAGACAGGTGTGTGGCTTTCCTAATCAAGTCCAATCAGTATTATCAAACACAGCTGGACTCAAATGAAGGTGTAGAACCATCTCAAGGATGAACCGAAGAAATGGACAGTGCCTGAGTTAAATATATGAGTGTCACAGCAAAGGGTCTGAATACTTAGGACCATGTGATATTTCAGTTTTTCTTTTTTAATAAATCTGAAAAAATGTCAACAATTCTGTGTTTTTCTGTCAATATGGGGTGCTGTGTGTACATTAATGAGGAAAAAAATTAGCTTAAATGATTTTAGCAAATGGCTGCAATGCAACAAAGAGTGAAAATTTTAAGGGGGTCTGAATACTTTCCGTCCCCACTGTACATATACATATATATATATATATATATATATATATATATATATATATATATGTAGCACTAACTCACGGTGGAGCTGCTGATTTGTTGCGGGCTGTTTCCGTTACCTTTTTACCTGTGATTTCACCAACACCGGGTCTAGGGTCCCGTTGAGCTTACTATCAGACAATGTAGGCACCATTCACTTGAATATTTTTTCCAATGCTTTAATGGGATATAACTGGAAGAAGTAGCAGGAAAGAGGTAGAAGAAGAGTTACAGGGAAGTTCAAATACCTTTTCTTGGTGTAGGGATGAATATATTTTCCTTTCAAAATTAAATCTTTGCCCCCCCGCATAGGTCTCTTTCACCAACCTAGCAGCCGGTACGCAGCACAAACAAAAAGTCTCTGCCACAGACTTGAGTGAAATAAAACCTGTACGATCCTCTGCCACAGGATGTAGTGGTTTTCGATGAACAGCAAACACAGTACCAGAACCTTTAAGCCGACCCGGCAGTACTTGTGCGGTAGATTAGATTAAGATGCATCCTCCAATTGAGTCACCAGGTCCCTCTTGAGACACCAGCATTCCGCACAGTTCTCTCCAAGATGAGTCCTCCCCTGTTTTCTTCTTGCTTGGCTTCTTCCCGCAGGACAGACAGCACAGGACCATCTCCACAACAGCAGGCCCCAGACAGGCTTCTGGGTTCACCTGCCAGGCTGCAGCTCCGCAACCCCTACAAGATAGCACTCACTGACACATACCTCTAGGCCAGGAGGGCCACGAGGCAAAAATCTCCCAGAAACATGGCGTCTTCTCCATAAATACCCTCTCCCAGAATGCAACCCGGAGGACCACCTCCGCCGAGTTATCTCCGGGACAGAAGAGCACTCATTCACTTCAGCATGTTGCCTTTCCAACACCGACCCATGGTGACAACGACACACACACAGGCACAGTGTGAAACTACACGCAACATAGCCAAACTAGAACAGAGGCCAAATCTGACAATAAACTAAATCTGAACTATGTACAAAATATTTGACCCACTAAATTTACCTATAAGCGGTAGATTGAAAAATCTACCAGCGCTACATATATATATATATATTTATATATATATATCTATATGACAGATTTATTTTTGATTGCTCTTGCTGGCCCAAGGAACCTTATGAGACCAAGGCATGCTGACAAGTCTTCAGGTCACTTCGGTTGAACAAACACATTGGACTTTTATATAATTCAGCTCATCTATTTTCCTATTGTTTTGTTTAATCACATGTATGTGTCAATTATAAGTTTTAGCAGATTTACCACTGTATATATCTAACTATATTATATTATATATGTGAGTGATATTACATATAATTTCCAGCATGCAGGGCATTTATTATTTAATCTTTTTTAATTTTTCAAAAAGGTTTTTTAGATTTATAATTATTTTAGGTGGTTGTACGGCACTATTAGAATATAAATTATTGATGTAGGTGTGAGAACACATATCAGTGCAGTCTGCAACCTAAACATACATTGGTTTCTGTTGGTAATAATGCAGAGGGTATTTTGTTCATTATTAGTTTTATATTGCTTTATTTTTGGATGGAAGTCATAAGCCTTGAGCAAAGACTTTAATAGGGTTTTTGAAAGGAAATTCTGTAATCAGGTTTGAATCTTTCCTCATTATAAACATGTATGTGTTGCATTTTAGTCATATGAAATAATGGCTATAGAATGACCTGGCCTTGCACATATTCACACATACATTCCCTCACATCAAAGACAACTGATAATGAAACATAGAACTCTGAGTTCAATGTTATAACCCTGTGGATGTGGGATGTGTTATCCATTTGCATATAACATTTGTAATGTAGTTTCTATTGAACAGTAGCACAGTAATTCAGCTGATTTTCCAAAAGAAAGAGTTGTATTCTGTTCACATATTACAGTGCACCTCAGATCAGTAGAAATGTCACTTAGTACTGTCTGCCTGCTTAGGGCCAGGGATGTGCTTACTGAACACTATTTGTTGTTACAGCCTTGTGCATATGCTGAGCTAAGATCAAATGCCATCCATGGAGAATAATAGCAGCCCACATCACTCTTTACACATACGCCAGACGCCCATTATTATTTTTATTAGGTACCAATCTCAAGCTAAGCACATGCGCTGAACAGCAATACGAAAAAGTACTATTCCAGCCATGGGCAGGCCAGTCAATATTTAGTTATGTTTCTGCCGTATGGCTTTGAAGTGTATTATTATATGTACATTACTATTGCAGAGCCTGGAAAACCATTATTTTGCATTAAAAAAGGGCATTTATTCTTTAAAGCTAAATTTAAGGCATGTAAATCAATGCGTATCAGTATAGCTTCATATGGAATTGATCTTAATCTGGGTTCTGATCCTGCTGTATGCACTGTAAATGCTTGGATTTAGGGCTAAAAAAGGGTTGGAAGTTGACACCAACAAGGCATTTTTCTGTTACTGCAACCAGTCACCCCAGCAGGTTGCCTAAGGGCCGGGGAATGGTCATCTCACTACTGCCTAGAACATGGGTGTGCAACCTGTGGCCATCCAGATGTTGCCAAACTACAAGTCCCATCATCCCTCTGGCGTTCAGAGTCATGCTTGTACCTGCTAGCCTTATTGTAATGCCTCATTTGGACTTAAGTTCTGCAACAGCTGGAGGGCCACAGGTTGAGCACCCATGACCTAGAAGTTCTGTGCAGACAGGGATATCTGAACTATGTTGTCCCTGCCAGGAAAATGGGTGGAATTCTTTTTACTTGTCCCCACCCCTTTACAAAGCTCAGCAGTCAACCCTCTCTGCCTTCTCCTTAGAACTCACCAAAGACTACTAACAGTGCAGGCTTTATCTGCTCTGTCCCCTTGCTCTGTAGCACCTGCAAACTGTGATAGCCAACCACTGGAGCAGGTACAGCAGGTATATAGGCCATAAGCAGTGTGCAGAGGTTTCAATGAAGCAGGACAAAGACACTGCCAACAATGGAGGCGTCACCTGCTCTGCCTCCCCCATTAAATACAATGGATGCTTCGGATGGCATTTGCACCTATGTGTTATGTTATGTGCATGTCAAACACTCATGCCGGATTGCGTAATTCAATATTTTTGTGCCTCTGAAAATGATTCTGTCATACTTACTCGTTTTGTCACAAACTCTGCTCAATCTCTTTCTAATGTTATGCTGACAATTTACCTAAAAAAGATTATTTTGTTCTACAAGCATCATGTGTTAGCATGAAAGCGGAAAATAGCTTTCCTAATTTGAACTTTGCTTTCCTAAGATAAACTTTGTGCTTGACCACTCAATAATTCTATACAGAGCCCGAAGAAGCCTAAACAAGGCCATGGATATGTTAACAACTTTGAACTAACCCTCTCCTAAGACAGGTTTCATATGGGTACTCTTTTCACATATTCCAGTTATATAAGACATCACAGAATTGCAAATTTACTAAACAGCCTAAAAACTTTATATTTAAAAAAAAAATAAAGGACCTATGGAATGGACAGGTCGTAGTCCTAATTTTGTATATTATACAATAGTTATGCTATTTTAGTATGAAATCGATTTTCTCAGTGAAAACACACCACTATTTTATGCAAAAAACACAGCATTATTTCCAAATTTATTATAAAGTATAAAATATAAGAAAAAATATAATATCAATAAATAAAATATATAAAAAAAAAATACAAGACTGTGTTGAGTAAAGAGATATCAATTACTGTATACCTATTGTCCTAATCATTTATGCTTACAAAACAGTGTAAAACTAAAATACCCAAAATCATAAACAGTAGAAGCATCAAAAACCCCAATCTGCTGCTCACCCCAACCATGCAGGCCGTGATTTAACAGCTCTGAACCTGTAAGTGCTCAAAGGTGAGCTCCTTAGAGGTCAGAATAAATAAAGGATATCAGTGACCAGCAATTCTCAATCTTATCTGCTGTCCATCCTGTCTCTCAGATCCACAGGGGAGCTGGCTTAGTGCTGCAGATGGGAAGGGGAGACAATTATTCTATGCTGTCTGCATGTAAACATTGGGTAGCATTAGAACCCCCAAACATTACTACTACTGACTTTAACAAAAGTTTTAAACACCCTGTCTTAAATTCAGCCTTGCCCAGTTGCACGGGCTCCTTTCCTCTGATAGGGTTACTTAGTATGATTGTACCATACACTGTTAAGCCCCGTATACATGATCAGAATATCGTACAAAAAAATACCACTTTTGAATCGATTGTATGGTAATCTGATCGTCAGTATATGGCTTCTGTTCCAAATTTTCCTAAGGGACAAACACGAAAATGTTTCCCTTACGATACCAGATTGTACTATTATAATTTAAACAGTACAATTTTTGTCCGAAAATACAATACAAATACATTACATCACTTTCAAATTTTTATTCTGTCGTACGAGAATTTTCCTACTTTAGTAACCTATTCCTTTTCGGAAAAAACGTTTGTCCGATAATCTCATTGTGTGTACTAGGCTTAAGCTGTTCACAGTATGCATTAGAAGATGCAGAGTCAGACGGAGCCCACCTCACTTCCTGGCTGGAGGACATCCAGCATCATCTAGTACTTTGCTCCCCAGCCTTACTGTCTCTTGCCCGTCCGCATTCATTATATTTAAGTTATTTCAGTCACAGAGATTCAGCATTACACATTGACATTAACTAGGATGGTCTGCATGCAAGTGCAGTCTGCTTGGGAATGCCCACTCCTCCAGACTGACACCTACACATCATGTCATTTTGATATTGTATAACTATTCAAAAGAGCCAGTTCACAACTTGAATCAGGGCTAAGAACTCTTGAAAAGAGTACTGAGTTAGAGTGTGTAATGTTTTCAGGAAGCACTCTTCTAGTTCTTCCCATCAGCCATCAACCGCCTGCATTGCATAAGGAAACAGAGAATACCAGTGATGACAGCATTGGGTCTCAAATAAGGTATGCAGTAAATAAGGAATGCAAAGGAGGAACAAGGTAAGGCAAATTATATGCAGCTTAAACTTATCTTTATGTAAAGGTGTAAAGGTTGTATTGTTTTCTATACTATTATATATATTCAGTGCTGTGGAAAAGTATTTGCCCCCTTCCTGATTTTTTTTTTGCATATTCCTCACACTTAAATAATTCAGATAATCAAAAAAATTTGTTATTACACAAAGATAACCCAAGGAAATCCAAGAAGCAGTTTTTAAATTATTATTTTATTTATTAAGGGAAAAAGCTGTTCAAACCTGCCTGGCCCTATGTGAAAAAGTAATTGACCCCTCCCATGCTGAATCATGAATTAACTGTGTTTTTTTGGAAAGCTGAGTTAAATTTTTCTGCCAGACCTGTTGAGTCAAGAAATCACATAAATAGAAGCTGTCTGACAAAGTGAAGCACGCTAACAGATCACAAAAAGCCACACATCATGCCACAATCTAAAAAAAATCAAGAACAGATTAGAAACAAAGTAATGTTCATGTATCAGTCTAGGAAGGGTTTTAAAGCCATTTCTAAGGCTTTGGAACTCCAGTGAACAATTATCCGCAAATGGAGATAACTTGGAATAGTAGTGAACCTTCCTAGGAGTGGCCGGCCTACAAAAATGACTCCAAGAGCATGACGACGACTCATCCAGGAGGTCATAAAAGAACCCAGAACAACATCTAAAGAACTGCAGGCCTCACTTGCCTCAGGTAAGATCAGTGTTCATGATTCAACAATAAGAAAGAGACTGGGCAAAAATGACATCCATGGGAGAGTTCCAAGGCCAAAGCCACTGCTGACCAAAAAGAACACAAAGGCTCATCTCACATTCATCAAAAAACATCTTGATTATCCCCAGGACTTTTAGGTAAATATTCTGTGGACTGATGAGACAAAAATTTTACTCTTTGGTTGGTGTGCGTCCCGTTACATCTGGCATAAAACTAATACAGCATTTCATAACAAGAGCATCATACCAACAGTCAGACATGGTGGTGGTAGCGTGATGGTCTGGGGCTGCTTTGCAGCTTCAGGACCTGGACGACTTACCATAACTGATGGAACCATGAATTCTGAGCTCTACCAGAAAATCCTAAAGGAGACAGTCTGGCCATCAGTTTGTGACCTCAAGTGCACTTGGGTAACGCAGCAAGACAATGATCTGAAACACAACAGGAAGTCCACCTCCAAATGGTTCCAACAAAGCAAAATTTAGGTTTTGGAGTGGCCTAGTCAAAGCCCCGACTTAAATCCAATTGAGATGCTGTATCATGACCTTACACAGGCCATTCATGCTGGAAAACTCTCCAATGTGGCAGAATTAAAACAATAGCGCAAAGAAGAGTGGGCAAAAATTGCTCCGCAGCAATGTGAAAGACTCATTGCCAGTTATCGCTAACGCTTGATTGCAGTGTGACAAATATGCAAAAAAAAAAGTAATCAGAAAGGGGGCAAATACTTTTTCACAGTATTGTGTGTGTATATATATATATATATAATATATATATATATAATATATATATATATATATATATATATATATATATATATATATATATATATATACACACACAATAATATATATAAGTCCTACCTGCCCCCCTATGCCCTAAAGATATGTATAATACATTAAATCGCTTTTTAATGTATGAAACAATCACACATTTTCTGTGCAAATGGAGAGGAAGGATCTGGAACTGAATAATGTTCTCAACATTTTACATAATATATTACATTTGTCCTATTTCATCACCATATCTGCATGGCTGTTTTGAAAACATAAATGAGATTCTTAAATAGGGAATTCAAATACAATATATAAGCATGAAATGCAGTCTGCAAATGATGCCTCTGACTTCTGGCATCCTTATAATATAAATTTGGGGCTTGGTATTGTATATATAGCTATTAGCACTATTGTACTAGTATCTTAGGTCCAGCAGTATTTTCCAAAAAAAAAAAAAAAGGAAAAATAAAAAGATATAATGCAACATAGAGAAGAAAATATAATTGACTTAAAAATTGCAGTGACACCAAATCAATATACATGTCAAGCACACTCAAGGTAAAAATTCCATAAGTTAAATATCTTCTATTTTGTACACCATAGTCCCTACATCAGCTAAAAAAATATTTCATGGAACTACAGTAAAATAAATTGGAACACATTCAAAATATTGCTCTTTTTTGTTGCTTATTTTAGCTCTCTGCTGATTCATGACACTTACACAACTCCAATTTACTTGGCTTGACAACACCCTGGCTGACACCTGTTTGATCAGGACAGGTGTGTCAGTAGAGGTTGCACACAGAATGTGATGCTTCGGCTGTCAAAAAAAGCATTCTTCAGGGTGAAAAGTGTCAAAAAGTGACAGAAAGCTGCATAACTATGAGTAAAGGCAAACGCTTTTAAAATAACATAAAAAAGTGTATGTTTACTAAATCCGAAAGCTATTTAATGAAGCAAGCAAAGTGCCAAAATCTAATATTCTGATCACATCTCACAATAAGGACATTAGGAAAACATTACTGACACAGCATTATTTCCTACCATGTGATTAAATAGTGCTAGATAGGATGACTTTTAATAGCTTGCAACAAATGGGGATGTGAAAGCTGATTTGCGAAAAATGCAGCTACAGTAATCACCGTATACAAATGTGACTCTAATGTATTATTACTGTAATAATCCCAGAGGGCTTACACTAAACACATGCTATATTTTGTGCATGTTATTGTGATATATATTTGGTTTCAGTCCTCTGGCATCCTCTCTCAGATCAGATCATTAAATCAAGTGGTCTGCTAAGTTGCAGTAATTACATTAATTTAATGAATCTGTAAGATGATATGTCAGTGTTAGCTCTTGATATCTTGTATTCACTTGGAAACAGGAGGCCTTTGTTGTGCAAATTAAGCCTACTACTTGTAGCTTTGTACTGTGCTCATGATATGAAAAGGAGCACTGTGCTAAAATTCCCCTGTGTTCTACCTTGAGCCAAATTTCCCCTTTAGTATGCCAACATAAATCAACCACCCGTGTGATTTCATAGTTGTCTTTAAAATGAGAAATGAAATATAAATATGTCCATGTTATCTTACTTTTAATATTCTCTTTATGCTCAGGGGATACTAGTCCCTTAATATGGGGATATTTGGGACATTTTCAAATGCATAATGGAAATTTTGTGGAAATGTAAATAAAGGGGCCCATTAATGAGCTTATTGTCAGTGCTAAAATGATGTTTTAGATGTTTTCTGGCTATAAATAGCCTGTCTATGGTCTTTCCTGATTTTCAAAGCCAACAGATAGCCACTCAAATAGTGAACAGCCAGGATGGACGATGCAATCATACAAGGTTCAAATCAGTGTCTGTATTTCTCTCTGCTGTCCCTACACAATAGGGGAAATTGGCAGCAAAGCAAATTGTCCCTGTCAGTCAGAAGTAGCCATGCCTATTTTGTATTGGATTGCTGATGGGACAGCACAGAAAAAGAAATGGAGTACAACCTTATATAATCATATATTACCATCTTTTAGGTCTGCACGAACCATTAAAAAAAAAACAAAAAAAAACAAAACAAAGTGTAGTGTTATTATTCTATCATTTCACAAATAAAGAATAAAAAAAAAGAAAAGAAACTGGATATATATAGATATATATCTAGATATCTATATATATCTAGATATATATCTATATATATCTAGATATCTATATATTTACATACATATATATATATATATATATATATATATATATATATACAGTATCTCACAAAAGTGAGTACACCCCTCACATTTTTGTAAATATTTTATTATACCTTTTCATGTGACAACACTGAAGAAACGACACTTTGCTACAATATAAAGTAGTGATTGTACAGCTTGTATAACAGTGTAGATTTGCTGTCCCCTCAAAATAACTCAACACACAGCCATTAATGTCTAAACCGCTGGCAACAAAAATGAGCACACCCCTAAGTGAAAATGTCCAAATTGGGCCCAATTAGCCGTTTTCCCTCCCCAGTGTCATGTGACTCGTTAGTGTTACAAGGTCTCAGGTGTGAATGGGGAGCAGGTGTGTTAAATTTGGTGTTATCACTCTCACTGTCTCATACTGGTCACTGGAAGTTCCACATGGCACCTAATGGCAAAGAACTCTATGAGGATCCTAAAAAAAGAATTGTTGTGCTACATAAAAATGGCCTAGGCTATAAGAAGTTTGCCAAGACCCTGAAACTGAGCTGCAGCACAGTGGCCAAGACCATACAGCGGTTTAAGAAGACAGGTTCCACTCAGAACAGGCCTCGCCATGGTCAACAAAAGATGTTGCACGTGCTCAGCATCATATCCAGAGGTTGTCTTTGGGAAATTGACGAATGAGTGCTTCCAGCATTGCTGCAGAGGTTGAAGGGGTGGGGGGGTCAGCCTGTCAGTGCTCAGACCATACGCACACACTGTCAAAGGAACTGCCTGAAGAGCTCAGAGACAGAATTGTGACAAGGCACAGATTTGGCCAAGGTTACAAAAAAATTTCTGCTGCACTTAAGGTTCCAAAGAGCACAGTGGCCTCCATAATCCTTAAATGGAAGACATTTGGGATGACCAGAACCCTTCCTAGAGCTGGCCGTCCGCCCAAACTGAGCTATCGGGGGAGAAGAGCCTTGGTGAGAGAGGTAAAGAAGAACCCAAAGATCACTGTGGCTGAGCTCCAGAGATGCAGTCGGGAGATGGGAGAAAGTTGCTATATATTATCAATGGGTAATACATTTTGAATATTTTTTACCATCAAGCTGTGGCCCGGTTTAAAGTCCAAATCTAAAGAATTCATGTTTTGACTCTATGTATCAGGGATGTGGTGCACAATCAGTTTAAGCAATTAGTTGCGGTAGAGGGTCTCTTTAAACTTGTTGTCTGGAACTGCTGCCTTATAATCCAATAACTGCTAATAAGCTATATATATATCTATTTAGAATCTCTAAAGAATTCATGTTTTGACTTCCAGACAACAAGGGAGGCTACTAATGTTACCCAACAAATACTGCAACTGTTGAATGCAAAAGTGAATATTCAGAAAAAAACAGAATGTTCACTGGGTTTACCTGGATCTGCATCCTCTGTAATCCCATGTTGGCAGAATTCAAACAATACATTACAAGATCACTGCCAGTATATTTCCTGAAATCTGTATCATTTAAATTCCTATCTTTCTGCTTAATAAATCACATCAATCACATTTAAACCTCCAAATGAAGGTTTAAACCTCCAATGTGATGAAAAAAAAGAGGGGTGCAGGTCAGCAATGCTCCCTATATATGTCCTAAGGTTTTCATTTTCAACCTTGACTAAAGTGTTTAAGGGTCCATAAGGTTTATGTGTATGTTGAGGTGCATTTTTTTAGAGCTCATCATGCAGCTGTAAGATGTTTTTTTACATTAGCACTCCTTCATTTGTGATGTGACACAGTAGGGGTGGCAAGGAATGCATTGGACCTTCTGCAATCTGGGACCAGAAGTTGTCTTGTTCCTTAGTAGCACATACGGACCAGCTAACTAAAGCAGTACATGGACATAGAGGGACTGATCAGCCATGACACTACAAACGTCAGCTACAATAAGTGAGCTACCTGGACTTAAGCTTTAAAGATGGACATATATGCCAGGCATTAACTATTAACTTGAAATGTGAGACTCTTACCATTACTTGGAGGTATACTTTAAAGATATCTAATGGTGAAATGACACAATGAGATTAGGAATAGAGAGTAAAGATTTTGATATACATATTTAGAAAACCATAACATCAGAAAAAAGACACATAACACATGATAACCCTTTTTTAATGCTCTGTATTTGCTATGAAACAACAGTAATAACCATCAAATGCATTTGTAAGTTGTAATAAACAGCAATCAGTAAAGGTTTTTATTTCTTTCCTCTGTAAATATATATTCTGTATGTCTTATGTGGCAGTGACTGTGCATTTTTAGTACCTGCCACCTCATTTAAATGCATGTAGTGACACTAGTATGTTTCCAGCCATGTAATCAAGTGCCATAAACCGGTGCAGTTGTGCAGAGATCAGCCAAGACATATTCTCCAGGGGTGGATGGGGGGGAAACTGTGTTGGATGAGTGCATTTGCCTGAACATTTACTTCATATCTGTTCCCATTTAACAATAAAAAAACACAATTACAATGTCTTTGCAATTATGTCATAGGATGTACGTTAGGAAATACTTAATTCATTACAGCTTCCCTGATTGTATTATGCAAACAAGGAACATGTGTCACTACTATCGTGTGTCTGTCTCGTAATTATACATATACACACACAAACACACACTTTTTCTATCTTAGTGATTTTTTTCCCCTTTGGTTTACCTGTCATTCCTGTCAAGTATTGATAAGCAGGTTTCTGGGCTATTTGAGGATTTGTAGTGGATGTTTCAACTGCCAAATCATACTTGAAGATAAGAAATATGTTTACTTTTAACAGATCATAGCAAAATAGAATGGAATATTTATGACAAAAGTGTTCTGGGCATGCCAGTTTTATAAAATAGAAAAATATATTGGGTCCATAGTATGTAAACAAATTTAAACACACACAAGCATACACTTAGGAAGGGGGGGGTATTTACTAAAACAAAAGAAGGCAAAATCTGGTGCAGCTCTGAATAGGAACCAGTCAGCTTCCAGGTTTTATTGTCAAAAGCTGAAGTAGAAACTGATTGGCTACAGTGCGCAGCTGCACCAGATTCTGATTGCGCCAGTTTTAGTAAATCTCACCCTTATTATATGTTAGTATTAACCTGTTAACGACCAGCCACCGTCGTTATACGGCAGCAGGTTGGCAGGGCTGCACAAACCGCCGTAGGTGTACGTTGGTTGCTTTAAGAGCTGTAAGAGGCGCGCGCGAAGCCAGAGCCGATGCACGTGGCTGGCGGACGCAATGTTCGCCGGCCACCCGCGATCGCTTCACAGAGAGTCAGAATGGGGATCTGTCAATGTAAACAGACAAAAAAATGAATAATAAAAATACCATAAATATATTGCCTACTTTGTAGACGCTATAACTTTTGTGCAAACCAATCAATATACGCTTATTGCGATTCTTTTTAACAAAAATAGGTATAAGAATACATATTGGCCTAAACTGATGAAGAATTAGTTGTTTTTGTTTTTGGATACTTATTATAGCAAAAAGTTAAAAATATTGTTTTTTTTTTTCAAAATTGTCAGTCTTTTTTTGTTTATAGCGCAAAAAATAAAAACCGCAGATGATCAAATACCACCAAAAGAAAACTCTATTTGTGGGAAAAAAAGGGACATAAATTTTGTTTGTGTTCAATGTCGCATGATCGCGTAATTGTCAGTTAAAGCGACGCAGTGCCATATCGCAAAAAATGGCCTGGTCAGGAAGTAGGTAAATCCTTCTGGGGCTGAAGTGGTTAATAGTCATCAAATATGTTTACGTAACTGACTGACAAACATCAAATATAGCCCTTAGGCACTTATTTTGCCTTACATTTTCCTAACACAACCACCAGAAATTCTTTATCTTTATCTGTTTTTGTCTAATGCAAACAATAAACTCTTATAAAAAAAAGTATATAGTGCTGCAGACCTCAGCACTTACCATGTGTGCACATCTGCTATTAATTGCCCTCAATTCCAACCCTGAAAATTGTCTCTTTTGCTGCTTGTTGTTTTTGGGTGGCTCTGCCCCCTTTACCTGGTTCCGTGGAGCCACTTTTACATGCACACTTCCAGATGGTACTGCAGAAAAGTCTTCTTACAGCCACTGAAACAGATAGCCCTGATGGTAAGCTATTCCCATTCTCCTCGCTCATCCAAGCAAGTAATTGAAACCCGCTGAGGCCTGTACTGCCATTGTGCACTACTCTATGCATGTGAAGTACTTAGGGCATGCACTACCCTTCCAGAAAGTTTGGGGAAGTAACACTGCAACTTGGATGTGGAAGCTTTAAATCGCAAAATATGGAGCAAAAAGTGTACTGGAGAATGTTTTTTTCAATTTGTTTTTATTAAAGCATAAGTGAAGGTTACAGATAATCAACAACTAAGTCAGCATGCATGGGGTTACATTTGTGTACACAGTAAACAATGAACCATTTGTCATTTTAGTAAATATACAAATGGTTACATAGTAGGTGAGGCTTAAAAAAGACACAAGTCCATCAAGTCCAACCTATGTGTGTGATTATATGTCAGTATTACATTGTATATCCCTGTATTTTGTGGTCATTCAGGTGTTTATCTAATAGTTTCTTGAAGCTATCAATGCTCCCCGCTGAGACCACCGCCTGTGGAAGGCAATTACACATCCTGGCCGCTCTTACATTGGCCACGTGTCTTGTTAAACTCCCTGCTGCGAAAAAGTTTCATCTCTATTGTGGGGTCACCAGTACGGTATTTGTAAATTTAAATCATATACCCTCTCAAGCGTCTCTTCTCCAGAGAGAATAATTTCAGTGATCCCAACCTTTCCTCATAACTAATATCCTCCAGACCCTTTATTAGCTTGGTTGCCCTTCTTTGTACTCGCTCCATTTCCAGTACATCCTTCCTGAGGACTGGTGCCCTGAACTGGACAGCATACTCTAGTTGAGTTACGCCTTAACCTCAGAAATATAGTTACACTGTGGACCTGACCCCCCAAAGGGGGAGTGTGATATGTAGTGTTTAATTAGATAACAAAATAATAATACATACAAAACAAAAGAACATAGACACCATTTGACACCAGAGAGAGGGAGCCTGGAGGGCCAATCAAGACCAAACCAAGTCAATAATCGTGTTACTACATGACTATTTATTCCTTATAGGGAATAATCAAATTCAACTTTTCCAACTATTATCAGATCCTTGTATTGCATCCGAGCTGTATGGCAGCAGTCTTTCATATCTGGCAGAAGTCTGTACCCTTTTAATGACTTCCAAGACGTTAGGTGCTATGTTTGTTTTCCAGCGTGATGCAATGCTCATACGGGCCACCATTAGAATTTCAATAATTAATGATTGAAATTGTTTAGGGGTTTTAACTAAAGTAAGATGTAGGATTGCCAGTTCGGGTGTCGGGGAAATGAAAAGCCTGTAGCTCTAGAAATTAGGCAGAATATGCCATTCCAGAAACTTTGGAGGCTTCTGCATTCCCAAAACACGTGATATGAAGTTCCCACAGCACCACATTTTCTCCAACAGTGACATGTGGATTCAGGAAAGATTTTTGATAGTTTGTGGGGAGTAAGTTAGCTTCTATGAAGTAATTTCAGAAAATTATCCCAATGATTAACATATCTGGAGGCTTTAAATGTATATCCCCTAGCTTGTTTTGATTCTATATACTTAAAATGTTTGCCTAAGTCTCCTTCCAAGGTCAGCATATGAGCTGTTTTGGCACTGCTATCAGTAGGTTGTAGGTGGGCATAAAGTCGGGAGGTACCTCCCTTCTTAAAGGGTCTTTCCTGAAGTGCCTGCCAAATTTTGCCATCAACCTCAATTTCCCTCAAATTATGTTTGGAGAGTAAACTATTTATTTGTAAAGTAGCATATTGGTTATATCTAGATTTACCTATGGTGAGGTCTTTAATATACTGCACACCCTGTGAAGTCCGGGGGTGTATTTTAATAGATGGGATTATGTACTCCAATACTGATAGTGGAGAAGCAACGTAGAGGTTTGTTGTCCGTTTCTTATAATATTGGTGGAAAAAATTCAAAGCTTACACAGACACCTGAATTGCAGGGATCTTAAGTATATTCACAGAAAGGCCTGTCCATGAGGAAAGCAGCAGGGAGGGGAGATCTTTGTTGACGACTAGGACCCTTTCCAAGGAAACCCAATGGCGCTCAGAGGGAGAGTCAAACCATGTATGCATTTGTTCAAGCAGCACTGCTCTAACTAGATAATTTTCACTGCTTGTTTGCATTAAATGCATCAAGTTGAAAAAAGCTGTTGAATACTACTTTAAGAGGTGAAATTCATAATATATTTTAGAGCCAAAAAATCTACTTCCTTTGAATGCTTTAGTAAGTCCCAATGCAATTTTCTTTTTTTTTTCAATCTCCTGCAAGAACTGTATAATAGGTGATTGTAACCTAAAATTCAATGTTGTAGGTGATAACATAAAGAGCAAGTCCACCTTTTGCAAAATAAAGAAATGCACATATATTTGCAAAAAAAATGTGCATTTATAATTTTCTTTGCAATTGAGCCTGAAAAGCTTGGCAACCACAATCAGTAGATCACAGGTGCAATGACAGGCTCTTGTGGATTCTTTCTCAAGCTCCAGGTCAGTACTGAGGTACAGACTTTCAGTTAAAGAGCTGGAGAAAGTGTTAATGGAGTGTGGTAGAGTGTGGTGATCACCAGACTTGTGTTCTATTGAGAATTACAAGTCTGTCTGGTGTGGTGGAAAACAGAACTTGTAATTTATTCATTCATTCACAGGTCTCTATTAATGAATGACGCGGCTGACTTCAAATCAGACAGCTGCAAGCCATTTTGGGGGTGGGGAGTCCACTTGGTACCATGTTATATGTTACACCCTTGATATGGGAAACACATGTAATATGATCTTAAAGGTGGAGTTAGCCTTTAAAACTCTGGGCAAAGGTTTTAATATTTACTAAATAATGTAGTTATGTATTTAGTAAAGTGGTTGTATTTTTTAAACACAACTAATGTAAAAATCTAAATTTGACTTGATATCTGTTTTATTAAGGCTCAGATTCACACTGCTGCGATGCAATTTTGATGCAATTTTTTTAGTGTGTTTATGTAGTGTGACTTTGATGCGGCTTTGCATATTCTATGGGGCCAAATTGCACTGTAAATAGCACAAAAGTAGCACAGGAACCTTTCCAAAGTCGCACCATGCTGAATTGTATTGATGAGAACAGGCACCATTGAAAATAATGTTTTCCCTTGTCATGCAACTCAAGTCGCATCAGAAGTCACACTAGCATGAACCAGCACTTAATCTACTGTACAGTAAAACACAGTCTGGGAGCAGGAGAGAACTTATGATGAAACAAGTGTCTACAAGGACATATGCTAACAAGGAGTTTAGGTGACCAAAGGATAAAGCAGAGAGAGCAGAGGATTAAAATGGTTGTAAACGCAGAAGGTTTTTTATCTTAATGCATTCTATGCATTAGGATAAAAAGCCTTCTGTGTGCAGCAGCCCCCCTCAGCCCCCTAATAGTTACCTGAGGCTCATCTAGATCCAGCGATGTTGTAGGATTGTCTCGGCTGCCTGGGACCCCCTCCTCATTGGCTGAGACAGCAGTGTGGTGCCATTGGCTCCCACTGCTGTCAATTAAAGTCAGTCAGTCAATGAGAAGAGAAAGGGGGCAGGGCCGGGCCACGGCTTTGTGTCTGAATGGACACAGGGAGCTGTGACTTGGCTCGGGTGCCCCCATAGTAAGCTGCTTGCTGTGGGGGCACTCAACAGGAGGGGCCAGGAGCAGCAAAGGGGACCGGAGAAGAGGAAAATATAGGCTGCTCTGTGCAAATCCACTGCACAGAGCAGGTAAGTATAACATTTTTGTTATTTTTAACTAAAAAAAAGAGACTTTACAATCACTTTAAGCTGCTGTTCCTTCTTTGTAAAATGAAAGGATATGTGCAGGGGGTTGACTTGGCTGTCTGTACTTTCTAGACTATTGAGCATATACCTAGGAACATTTTTAGAAGTCCTTATTTCAATTTTATCAGTGATTTAAATTTTAAAGCCAAAGAGTCAGTTTGACAACCAAACCATTCGTTTTTTTCAGTTGAGAACTCAAAAATGGTAGCATTTATGCCATGACGTGTTTATTTTAAAGAATAGCTGTCATATTTGACAAAAGACCACAGTGTATTAAGGACTCAAGCTGCCCTTGCCAAGTAATTAGCAATGGAAAATAAGTGGGTTTGGCACATTTTATTTAAAACTTTAGTACTTTTGCAGAGAGCAGCTTGTAAGGGTTTGAATGCTACAGAGGATTATTCCAATTTGGACTAAATGTTGATCTGGACTTCTTGTTTTGTGGACCTATGCTGTCAATATTCAGGGGACATCTAGGCAAATGCATAAAGCTAAAAAAAAGGGCTGTCATGCAGACTGATTTTGCCAGGTTGAGCTCACACTTCTGCTAATCTATCAAGTCAGGCAAGGATACATGAAAACTAGATTAAGTGAATGTGACAGTTGATTTCAGGAGATTAATGTTCCTCAGCGTGGTATCTCCTGAATTCAAAGAGTAAGTTACCCATATAAATAGAGGATCTTAAAACACAAAAACTGTTTCAACAATTTTCTTCTTCTGCAAAGTCAATTTTTGCTTATAAAACTATATTTTATAGCAACATAATTTCAGCATGTCACAGGCGCTGATGGAACTTTAGCCAATCCCATAGGAGACTTGTGGCACTTTGCTGGCTCATAAGATCATAAGTAGAGATTTCATAGGCATTTTAAGAGGAAAGGGTGCTTGGGGGATTTACTGACTTTTTAAACATTGAAATACATAAACAGACTCAAGGAATGTGAATAATCTCAGTGCTGCTGAGCAATGCAACTCTTTTGTGAAGAACTGAGTGTTTAATGAGTCTTTTGGAAGATTAACCAACATGTGGGCACTTGTATGAATTGATTTGCCAGGCAGGTGTCTGCTTTTAACAAATCTACATGTTAACATATATTGTTTGCTTATTTGCTATATTAAACTTCATAAATGGAGTGATTTGACACATGATATGGGGGATCTCAAATATTATGACAACAGTGGTATTAAAAAAAAGTCACAGATCACATATGTAACCAAACATGCATTTAAGAACTAATGGAATTCTGCAAAAGACAAGGCTCTGCTGGTTGCTATTATGCATCTGTACTGTGGTTAGGTTCATGTGCACATTTATCACACATGCAGATAGAGAATGACAAGAGCACACTGACATCTTTTGTACTGTAATAATTAAAGTTCATTTTCACTTCTAGACAAGTGCAGAGTACACAGTAGTTTTTATTATCGTAGCTAATCCTCACTGAACATCAATAAAGTAAAAGTCTGGTCAAATCTAAACTTAAATCTGCTCCCATCCTCATTCTACTAACTACTCTTTAAAGAAAAGATGTGTATACTTATCTATTCCCTGGACACTCCGGTCAGGTCCGGTGATCTCCCCAGCATCCAGCTGCAGTGAAGCAGAAAAAAGTTGCCAATAATGTCTGCAATGCCCATGCTGTGACAACACCCTTAGGCTTACTATTGGGCATCCATTGTTGGCTGTCCCTCCTCTACTCTGAAATCAGTGCTGGGAGCGGATCATGTGATTGGACCACAGCGCCCTCAGAATGGGTAAGTACACACATTTTTTCTCTACAGGGTAGTTCGAATCGGAGTGGAAGCAGATTTAAGTTTAGATAGGATTTGACATTTGTATTTAGGGTGTAGCATGTGCCAAGCAGAAGCACCACCCCCAAATTCCCTCTGTGACAGCATGCAGTAGTTCTTATACCCACAGCTACTATCAATTTTGAATTTTGCATAGCTGGATTTGGCTCTGCCCACACAGCCATGTCATTCATTCATAGAGAACTGTGATGTTTAGTTTTCAAAGGAATACAAGTTCAGTGATCATTGCCCTTGTAGTCCAATGGCACTTCCTCCAGATCTCCATCTGAAAGCCTGTACCTCAGTATAGACAAGTAACGGGAGAAAGAGTCTGAAGTTTTCTGGCATTGCACCTGTGATCCACTGATCGTGGTTGCAATGCTTTTAGGCTCATTTGCAAAAAACAAATAAATGCACATTTCTTTTGCTGAAGATACTTGTGCATTTATTATTTTCTTTCTTTTCAAAAGGTTGACTTAGCCTTTAATTGGTAATGTGTTGCTGAGTTGCAGTAATGTGATGTGATCTCTTACAAGATATAATATCACTGTGGTGATGATATGACACTGCTCCTATACTATTCCAAGAGCACTGACATTTGTAAGAAAAATTTAAAAATATGGCTTCTCTCAAGAGATACCGAGCAGACGTTCAAGCTGGTATCCTCTATACTGGAAGGCTTAAGCTTCTGTTCTCCATATCCATATTGATACTAACCTTCATGTCCCCTATTGGGTACTTTAAAATGGTAGTAAACTCTGTTACAAAAAAAAACCTGCTCCCCCCCACAGGGTGATGTCATAATGTGCTAGTATGCATTAAGCATGCGCTGGTGAGGTCACTGGCTGCTTCACATCTAAATATCTCCTAAACTGTAGAAGATATTTACTGTACTTACAGGTAAGCCTTATGCCCCGTACACACGGTCGGATTTTCTGACGGAAAATGTGTGATAGGACCTTGTTGTCGGAAAATCTGACCGTGTGTGGGCTCCATCACACATTTTCCATCGGATTTTCCGACACACAAAGTTTGAGAGCAGGATATAAAATTTTCCGACAACAAAATCCATTGTCGGAAATTTCGATCGTGTGTACACAAATCCGACGGACAAAGTGCCACGCATGCTCAGAATAAATAAAGAGATGAAAGCTATTGGTCACTGCCCCGTTTATAGTCCCGACGTACGTGTTTTACGTCACTGTGTTCAGAATGATCGGATTTTCCGATCATTCTGTGATCATTCTGTGACCGTGTGTATGCAAGACAAGTTTGAGCCAACATCCATCGGAAAAAATCCTAGGATTTTGTTGTCGGAATGTCCGAACAAAGTCCGACCGTGTGTACGGGGCATTACAGGTAAGCCTTATTCCTTATGTGCCATATCTTAGCCATTATGAAACCAACTTATACATTCTACCTTAAATAAATATGGTAAGATGTTGACTAAAACTTGCAGTTTTCTGTGTACTCACAATGATCTCATGCATGAGGCCACCTTAGCGCCTAAAACTGGGCCTCTGTTGAAATATTTGGTGATCTGTTTTTTATGTCATATAATTTGTGTAGAATGGAGATCTTTTACCAAAGCCTATTGTATTGTGTTAGGAGAGCTCTGCACTGGGCCAGTGCCATTGGCAGCATGTCTTTTCAGTGCTTTTAGTTTTCATACATGAGAGAGTGTACTGTGTCAGGCTGCAACTAATGCATAATTCCAGTTGGTGCTATTTGTAAAGTAAACTCAGCACGTAAAAATGGGACAGATCAAAAAAGAAACACTTATAATATGTAATAGCTGTTGTAATGACACTGGCCGGCCATTAATAGCAGTTATTGGAAACACTGGTGTCGTTAAGTGAAAGGGCTAATGTTGTTGCATTCTAGAAGAAGTGAAAAAGATAAATTACTAGGCACGACCCTTGCACTTGCCATAAAAAATGTCAAGTCCTCTCTAGTCAACTATACTTTCAATCCACTTAGCCTTTATAAACAGAAATCCATATAAATGTTTAAATTGGTTAACCTAGGGTGAATTTATGGTTTACAGATTTTTTTAGTGTCTTCATGCTTTTCTGTTAGTATTTTTTAGAGTTCTTTCATTGAAAGCTGTTAGTGGTTCACAGCTCACGTATATTTCCTCTGTATGCTCAAAGAACAAGGATATTGCTTCCATTAAAGTGATATTCCAGACAAAAGTCTTTTATTTTTTTTAGATATAATGCAAAGAAGGGTTAGAAGGTGCAAAAGCATATTATTGCTGTCTGTGACCCTATCGGGGAGATTTGCCCCCACTATGTCCTTGTGATTAAAGGACAGGATGGCATAAGATATCTGCCTAAGGGTCAATTTAACCTTTCTTCACCCTATACTACACTTATCATTTGCTTCATATCTCAGAGACACCTGTCATCAAAACAGGAAATGATGAGAAATCCAAACTCAGCGAAATAGAACAAATACAAACAGTATTACTATATAATCTATACCAAAAAATGGCAGCACTCCAATATAAAATGGTTTATTATCTAACACATGTAGGGTTTGATGGGAACAAAGTGTTATAGACTGAATTTACAAAAATACCGGGAGTCTAAAGCCTCATACACATGGTACAATTGTTGGCCAACTGAGCGTCTGATTTTTGTCAAAAGGGTGTGTGCCAGGATCTTGTCTTGTATACTAACAGTACACAACTATATGCAAAGACTAGTGCGCAAAAACCACAACCTCCTATATAAACATGAATAAAATAATGAACATTGTGGTACCAGATAGAAAGCCGCCAACATAAATGGGTGCACTCAACACCCCAGAACCTAAATGCTAAAACAAAATGATATGTGGCGCTGCTCTATCCTCCCGTACCAGACTGCAGGGAAGCAAGGTTGGCACTAATAGATCAATCAACATCCAGGTAAACCTCCTACTTGCAGGCACTAAATATATGACTGAAAGGTCTTAGCCACTGAACCAATATTCCAGGTACTAAATATATGACTGAAAGGTCTTAGCCACTGAACCAATATTCCTAATGGATAGCCTGCATGTCAAATCAAAAAAAATATATACACAACTAGTGAAATCCCTAGTGCAATAAACCAACCTCAACACTAAAATCAATGGTCAAAATCCTAATAAGTATCCTGCATAACAAAAATATGTACATAGATAAATAAATAGTTGCATAGATAAATAAATAAAGTGACTTGTGCACAAGTGCAGTCCCTAGCCCAATGACCAATCTCCACAATGTATACAGTAATCAGAGTGACCTGATAATGACTAAAATACAATCCAAATATTGTAAAAGTGCAAATAGTGCATAACAAGTGCAAAATTATTAAATAGTGTATAAAATAAATTACTAATGTGACCTCGTTTTCTCTAAAGTGCAGTGACTCAACCAGTGTAGAAAATATCCTGAATAATGTGCAACTACGGACGCCAATGAAATGCTCTGCAGTGATAAAATTACAAATAAAGCAAAAAATGCTAACATATGTGCAATATATGCTATTAATAGTAGAATCGCATCCCTTAAATCTGAGATGCAAACGGAGCACACAAAAAAATATAAAACACAAAAATAATTGTAATATAGTCCAAAATGTGACAATGGTGCAATGCAATCCACACCAATATCATGCAATCTGTGATTTCCAGTGTTCAAACAGTCTTTTAAAGACGTGCAGATAGCAGTGACTTGTGATGTTCTTTGCTTCTGGTGCACACACCAGTTATTGCCCCTAGCCTCTCACCTCCAGTAGCGGCCCCCAGTGGGCCGAGTCAAGCGGATGGATAATGCTATTATCACAGGGATATATTTCATGCAGCGGCACCGTCAGCATTCGCCTTCCCTGTGGGGTGACTGTAGATATAGCTCTCCGCTTCAACTCCGGCCACTCACAATAGTCCCAAGGCAATGGTTAAAAAGAAGGAATAGCTCCCATAGTGTAGTATTTTAAAATTCAGGTTTATTATAAAAATGTAGTAACTTACATAGAAAATCACAACGAGCAGTGAGAAAAGTGTATGGCTTCCGGGTTCGGCCGTCCCCGAGAAGCGTCGGCACCTGGCTCCTCCAACCCTGACGCGTTGCGTCACACCACCTGACTTTATCAAAGGGATGAGGAGTCCGGTGCCCACAAGCCAGCTTAAGTAGACGCCGCTGTCATAGCAACGACTTACACAAACAATACAAGCGATCCTACGTATATCTTAGTAACACTAGGCAGAAGGCATAACCAATCCATGGTTCTTCTTAAGCGATCAGTAATCCTTATTTCTCATATATGGGTAAAAGTTGTAGAGGGAGTAAAGGTCAACAGTTAAAAATTAATTAATCCAAAATCTAACTAATAACTACATATTCTGCAGCTAATACAGCACCTGCGCCATCTGGTGGTGCTTAGGGTAACTCCCATGATATTAAAAAACCACTAACCAGAACCAGGCGGGAAGAAAGGGACAGACAGCAATAATATGCTTTTGCACCTTCTAACCATTCTTTGCGTTATCTAAAAAGAATAAAAGACTTTTGTCTGGAATATCACTTTAATGGAAGCAATATCCTTGTTCTTTGAGCATACAGAGGAAATATACGTGAGCTGTGAACCACTAACAGCTTTCAATGAAAGAACTCTAAAAAATACTAACAGAAAAGCATGAAGACACTAAAAAAATCAGGTCACTCTGATTACTGTATACATTGTGGAGATTGGTCATTGGGCTAGGGACTGCACTTGTGCACAAGTCACTTTATTTATTTATCTATGCAACTATTTATTTATCTATGTACATATTTTTGTTATGCAGGATACTTATTAGGATTTTGACCATTGATTTTAGTGTGGAGGTTGGTTTATTGCACTAGGGATTTCACTAGTTGTGTATATATTTTTTTTGATTTGACATGCAGGCTATCCATTAGGAATATTGGTTCAGTGGCTAAGACCTTTCAGTCATAAATTTAGTACCTGGAATATTGGTTCAGTGGCTAAGACCTTTCAGTCATATATTTAGTGCCTGCAAGTAGGAGGTTTACCTGGATGTTGATTGATCTATTAGTGCCAACCTTGCTTCCCTGCAGTCTGGTACGGGAGGATAGAGCAGCGCCACATATCATTTTGTTTTAACAGTACACAACTGTTGTGCCACAAACACAAATGTAGTGACGTACTACAAGAAATTTCAGCTCTTGAGCACCATCCTTTGGGCCCCTTCTGCTAATTTCATGTTTGATGAGCATTGATTCCAAGCATGCGTGTTTGTACTTTCGACTTTGTGTGACGAATATGTGTACTGACCATACGAAAATCTGATGTCAAACCGTTGTCCGACGAAAATTTACTAGCCTGCCATCCAACATTTGTTGGGTGAAAATTGGACAACAATTGTCAAAAGGAGCATACTAACGTTAATATTTTAGGACAACAGTCTGTCAACAGACAATCCCCTACCAACAATCATACTGTATGTACAAGGCTTTACCCTTCTTTATCTGAAGGTTTCAGTTTAATATTGTCTTAGTCTAAAACTAGGAAGAAAAGTTGTAAAAATAAAAAAGAAACTATAAGATATATTGCTTATGCATTCTGATAAAAATATTTAATTCTGTGACTGGCATTAGCACTCTTATGTTCTAAAGTGTAAATCAGTAATTTATATGTAATGAAAATGTATTTTAATGAAATGTGTAAAGTTGAGCCAGAAGACTGGAATGTGTGAGTTCTAGGATTCAGTAACAAATTCAATCTGTCATTACTGAGTTCCCTGTGTATGTACTGCCATTGATTAGATGTATTCACTAAGTTCTGAGGGTGACACTATTGCATACATTGCTGCAGTAGACGTAAACAATGGGGGAGACAACCTTGCATCTGAATATATGTATTTTAAGCATGCTAGCAATCCATTGCAACATTCTTGATCTTTTATTAATGTATTACCTTACCACCAGACAATTTACTAAATCATTGTTTTTTTTTAACATAAATTATTTGATTTTATATTTTTTATTTTTTTACATTTTAGTCTTTGTTTACACTTGAGAGTCATATTTTTCAGACAGTTATGAAGATTTTTACATGTGCATTCTCACATACACAAATTCTTGCATATTTTCTGTTATAAACACATTAATTTAGATTAATGGAAAACAGGTTACTAAAAGAAGACATAGCTGGTTGTTTGGCATAAAAACATATGAAAAATAGGTGCTACATGCATTTTTCAGGTGCTGCTATTAGGGTTTAGGGGGCTAAAAACATGGGACCCTGCTCTAAGGAAGCGCCTGTACTTCTATGGTTCAATAAGCGATAGCTCACCACCATTCAAATGTGAGTGGGCCACATAGATTAAAATGTAGATATTATTACAGGGAGTGTTGTGCTTCTAAAAGTGCACAACAAGTTGCTCAGAATTGAACAAGGTTACCATCTAAAGGGGAATTCAGTGGACTAACAATAATGCTGTGCTATTACACACTATTTTAGACCACTTAAACTATGGCAGGATTAGCGGCGAAGCAGTGCAAAATTTTATTTTACCATGGAAACCTCATAATTATTACATTTATACATAATTATTTGTATTTAACATCCAAGACTATTAGCAAGCCATCGTTAACCAGGATTTAGTCAGTTTTTGATGCTTTGTCAGAGGTAATTGTAAACCATTATTCACAGAGTGAAACACAATCGTTGAAAGATGAACTGCAATATAATAACTATTGCTTGCTTGCAAATGCAGACATTTTCTACTTAAACTGCATTGTAAAAACACGATCTGGTATAGCTATTGCTGCAAGGACTACATTTTCAAGTGTTATGCATCTTTAAGTTGTAGGACAGCTATTAGCTGTCTAGTAAAGTATCTGTTCACATGTTTGAGAACACTATTATAATGGAACACTATATTTACTTTAAGAAATTCATAATTAATGAGTTCTTCTCTTGTAATATGCTCTCAGCAGAAAGTCCCATTATCTAATCTAAGTGATCACAGACTTACCTAGAAACCTTTATTAACATCTTTACATCCTTGATTTAATCATGAAAGCATTGTGTTTAAATATATATATATATATATATATATATATATATATATATATATATATATATATATATATATATATATATATATCGCTTAGATATTTCTACATCGGAAACTACATGAAGAATCAAAGTGATATCAAAGGATTTTTTTTCTTTAAAGTGTTATACTTACCTGCTCTGTGTAATGGTATTAAACAGAAAGGTCCATTTTTTCAGAACTCCATTGGCACTCTCCACTCCTCCTTCCTCTGGGTGCCCCTTCAGCAAGCTGAATGCTAAGGGGCATGCATGCCGGCACCCTCTCGAGTCGGGCTGTGTGCATCCATAGACACACACACAGTGCTGGTGAGCCACTCCTCGGCTTCCTCCTCATAGGAGTTTGACTGACAGGAAATTAAGAAGCGGCACCACAGTTGGAACAGCATAGGATCAGAGAGAGGAGCCAGGTAAGCGTTTAGGGACAAAGGGGGAAGGGGGAGGGCTAGGACAGGTAGTGGAACATTTTTTTTAGCTTTCTAATCATTAAGGTAACACTTGTTTAGTCTTTACAGCAGCAATCTTATTGCTCATTTTACATATATTTAAAAAGCATGATTGTTAAGAGTAAGTGATGATTGGATGGGGGGGTGGGGGGCGACACCGCCCCCTTGGTTAGTATATGTGATCAGTGGGGATGAGTCCAACGTCCAAGTAGAACGTAAGTTTGACTCGAACATCGGGTGTCCGTCCGTTCACCGAATTCCAAACATTATAGGGCGTTCACGGGAAATTTGAGCGCCAATCACAGTGCGCTCTGCAGTGTGCCTTTGGCCAATCATGGCTCAGGGGGCTAAGTCCACGCCCCACACTATGTAAGGCTGCTAACATGGCAACCGTACATAGTTTTATGAATGAGAGCAGCAAAATAACAATTGTAAAGAAAACTTCTTGCGGCTGTAAGGTATTCCCGGATCTCGGCAATATATATAAAAATCATTGAAAAAAATGGCATGGTTTTCTCCCCCAGTCCATTACCAGGCCCTTTAGGTCTGGTATGGATATTAAGGGGAACCCTGCCCCAAAATAAAAAAATTGCGTGGGGGTCTGGTTCAGGTATGGTATGGATATTAAGGGGAACCCTGCACAAACATTTTTAAACAAATGGCTTAGGGGTCTCCCCCAAAATCCATACCAGTCCCTTCAGGTCTGGTATGGGTTTTAAGGGGAACCTAGAGCCAAAATAAAAAGAATGACGAAGGGGTCCCCCCAAAATCCATACCAGACCCTTATCCGACAACGCGTACATTGTACCCCTACGCATTCACCAAAAAAGTGCCAAAATGGTAAAAATGACAGGAGACAGTTTGGGACAAATCCTTTATTAAAAAAAAAAAAGTGTCCCATGATGTAACTTCATCTTCAATCACAGCGTCCGACGACCCAAGAAAAAAAAAAGGAGACCAGTAAAAACTCTGCCTCGATGGGAGGCTCCCGCTGACTGCAGGCTTTTACCAATGACAGCTGTTATATAGCTGAGGGCGGGGCCACCTGGTGATGTAAATTGGTGACCCCGCCCCCCCACTGATGTTACATTACATGACATCAGAAGGGGATGGGGACACCCATTTATGTCATTGGGTGGCCCCACCCTCAGCTATATAACAGCTGTGATTGGAAAAAGCCTGCAGTTAGCGGGAGCCTCCCATTGAGGCAGAGTTTTTTCCGGTTTCTTTTTTTCGGGTCATCGGACGCTGTGATCGAAGATGGAGTTACATCGCGGGACACTTTTTTTTCTTTCAATAAAGGACTTTTTAATAAAGGACCCAAACTGTCTCCTGTCATTTTTACCATTCTGACACTTTTTTTGGTGAATGTGTAGGGATACAATGTACCCGATACACATTCATAGGGGGGCAGGATCTGGAGGTCTCCTTGTTAAAGGGGGCTTTCAGATTTCAATAAGCCCCCCGCCCGCAGACCCCCACAGCCACCGGGCAAGGGTTGTGGGGATGAGGCCCTTGTCCCCATCAACATGGGGACAAGGTGCTTTGGGGGGACCATTTTTTTTTTTAATTTGGTCTCAGGGTTCCTCTTAAAATCCATACCAGACCTGAAGGGCCTGGTATGGATTTTGGGGGGGACCCCTACACTATTTAAAAAAAAAAATTGGCCCAGGGTTCCCCCTCATATCCATACTAGACCTGAAGGACCTGGTATGGATTTTGGGGGGACCCCCACGCAATTGTATTCTTAAATTTTGGTGTGGGGTTCCCCTTAATATCCATACCAGACCCAAAGGGCCTGGTAATGGACTGGGGGGAACCCATGCCATTTTTTTCAATGATTTTTATCTATATTGCCGGGATCCGACAATTCATTACAGCTGTGAGCAGTTTTGAATTAAATTTTTTTCCTTTAGAAATGTCATTTTGCAGTAGTGTTCTAAACATGGGAAAGATGTGCTATTTTAAAGGCATACTAAGAACACCCCCCAGGCATGATATTTAAAGGAATATTTCATTTTTATTGTTTCACTTTAACCACTTCACCCCCGCAAGGATTTACCCTCTTCCTGACCAGAGCACTTTTTACAATTTGGCATTGCGTCGCTTTAACTGCTAATTGCACAGTCATGCAATGCTGTACCCAAACGAAATTTGCGTCCTTTTGTTCCCACAAATAGAGCTTTCTTTTGATGCTATTTGATCACCTCTGCAGTTTTTATTTTTTGCGCTATAAATGGAAAAAGACCGAAAATTTTGAAAAAAAACAATATTTTCTACTTTTTGTTATAAAAAAATACAATAAACTCAATTTTAGTCATACATTTAGTCCAAAATGTATTCAGCCACATGTCTTTGGTAAAAAAATGTCAATAAGCGTATATTTATTGGTTTGCGCAAAAGTTATAGCGTCTACAAACTAGGGTACATTTTCTGGAATTTAAACAGCTTTTAGTTTATGACTGCCTATCTCATTTCTTGAGGTGCTAAAATGGCAGGGCAGTACAAACCCCCCCAAATGACCCCATTTTGGAAAGTAGACACCCCAAGGAAATTGCTGAGAGGCATGTTGAGCCCATTGAATATTGATTTTTTTGTCCCAAATGATTGAATAATGACAAAAAAAAAAAAAAATTACAAAAAGTTGTCACTAAATGATATATTGCTCACACAGGCCATGGGCATATGTGGAATTGCACCCCAAAATACATTTAGCTGCTTCTCCTGAGTATGGGAATACCACATGTGTGGGACTTTTTGGGAGCCTAGCCACGTACGGGACGGGGCCCCGAAAACCAAGCATCGCCTTCAGGATTTCTAAGGGCGTAAATTTTTGATTTTACTCCTCACTACCTATCACAGTTTTGAAGGCCATAAAATGCCAGGACAGTTCAACCCCCCCCCAAATGACCCTATTTTGGAAAGTAGACACCCCAAGCTATTTGCCGAGAGGCATGTCGAGTCCATGGAATATTTTGCCACAAGTTGCGGGAAAATTACAAACTTTTTATTTTTTTAAATTTTTTTTGCACAAAGTTGTCACTGAATGATATATTGCTCAAACATGCCATGGGCATATGTGGAATTACACCCTAAAATACATTCTGCTGCTACTTCTGATTATGGGGATACCACATGTGTGGGACTTTTTGGGAGCCTAGCTGCGTACGGGGCCTCGAAAACTAAGCACCGCCTTCAGGATGTCTAAGGGCGAAAATTTTTGATTTCACTCCTCACTACCTATCACAGTTTCCAAAGCCATAAAATGCCAAGATGGCACAACCCCCCCCCCCCCCAAATGACCCCATTTTGGAAAGTAGACACCCCAAGCTATTTGCTGAGAGGCATGGTGAGTATTTTGCAGCTCTCATTTGTTTTTGAAAATAAAGAAAGAAAAGAAACATGTATTTTTTTTCTTTTTTCAATTTTCAAAACTTTGTGACAAAAAGCGAGGTCTGCAAAATACGCACCATACCTCTCAGCAAATAGCTTGGGGTGTCTACTTTCCAGAATGTGGTCATTTGGGGGTTTGTGCCATCTGGGCATTCCATGGCCTCCGAAACTGTGATAGGCAGTAAGGAGTGAAATCAAAAATTTATACCCTTAGAAACCCTGAAGGCGGTGCTTGGTTTTTGGGGTCCCGTATGAGGCTAGGCTCCCAAAAAGTCTCACACTTGTAGTATCTCCATACTCAGGAGAAGCAACAGAATGTATTTTGGGGTGTAATTTCACATATTCCCATGGCATGTTTGAGCAATATATTTAGTGACAACTTTGTGCAAAAAAAAAAAAAGTGTCTTTTTCCTGCAACTTGTGTCACAATATAAAATATTCCATGGACTCGACATGCCTCTCAGCAAATAGAATGGGGTGTCTACTTTCCAAAATGAGGTCATTTGGGGGGGTTTGAACTGTCCTGGCATTTTATGCACAAAATTTAGAAGCTTATGTCACACATCACCCACTCTTCTAACCACTTGAAGACAAAGCCCTTTCTGACACTATTTACATGAAAAAAAAAAATTTTTTGCAAGAAAATTACTTTGAACCCCCAAACATTATATATATATTTTTAAAGCAAAGACCCTACAGATTTAAATGGTGTGTGGTTCATTTTTTTTTCACACAGTATTTGCGCAGCGATTTTTCAAACGCATTTTTTTGGGAAAAACACACTTTTTTTAATTTTAATGCACTAAAACACTCTATATTGCCCAAATGTTTGATGAAATAAAAAAGATGATCTTAGGCCAAGTACATGGATACCAAACATGACATACTTTAAAATTGCGCATAAACGTGCAGTGGCGACAAACTACATACATTTTTAAAAGCCTTTACAGGTTACCACTTTAGATTTACAGAGTATGTCTACTGCTAAAATTACTGCCCTCCATCTGACCTTCACGGTGATACCTCACATGCATGGTGCAAATGCTGTGTACATTTGACGCCAGACCAAGGCTTGCGTTCGCCTTTGTGCGAGAGCAGGGGGGGACAGGGGTGCTTTTTTTTTTTCTTTATTTTTTTTTTTTGCTTTTTTATCTTATTTTTAAACTGTTCCTTTCATTTTTTTAAATCATTTTTATTGTTATGTCAGGGAATGTAAATATCCCCTATGATAGCAATAGGTAGTGACAGGTACTCTTTTTTGAAAAAAACGGGGTCTATTAGACCCTAGATCTCTCCTCTGCCTTCAAAGCATCTGACCACACCAAGATCAGTGTGATAAAATGCTTTCCCAATTCCCTAATGGTGCTGTTTACATCCGGCAAAATCTAAGTCATGAAATGCTTGTAGCTTCCGGTTTCTTAGGCCATAGAGATGATTGGAGCCATTCTGGTCTCTGATCAGCTCTATGGTCAGCTGGCGGAATCACCGGCTGCATTCTCAGGTTCCCTGTTGGGACAGGAGAGCCAGAGAAAAACATGGAAGACGGTGGGGGGGGGACATTTCCTCACACTGCTTGTAAAAGCAGTCTAGAGGCTAATTAGCCACTAGGATTGCTTTTACATGAAAGCCGACCGCTGGCTGAAAAGAATGATACCAAGATGATACCTAAACCTGCAGGCATCATTCTGGTATAACCACTCAAAGTCCAGCATCATACCAGTACGTTGCTGGTCCTTGTTGGGCATATATTGTAATCTTTTTTTTTCATGCAGCCTGTGGGCTGAACGAAAAAAAGAGATTGATTGGTGGGTATGCCCACCATTAGAATACCTCCCTTCATCCACCTACTTCTAATGATGGGCATACATGCACCATTTATATATGCTGAAGTATGGGGGCATCCGCCCCAAAAGTTAGGAGCAAATCGCTCCTCCTCCCCTGCTGCCCCCATGCTTCAGCATATATCACCTCCGCTGGAGTCACGGCTTTATATATCGTGGGAGCAAACGCTGTTGCTGTCAAGATAAATAAATACGCGCCGCAGCTGAATGACGTACCTGAAAACAAAAAAATGGTTATGTGAATGGGGGAAGTACTGGTGCTGCAGAAGTGGTGTGTTCCCAATTAGGATTGGCAAATGCAGCAAGAAGGGCATTATGGGCACGACGGGCCTGTGTTTGTCTTCTTCTTAGTGGCAGAGGGACACTACTTGTGCTTGCCACCTCACCAGCTTCAACTGCACTTACGGGACTCGCCACGTCACCAAGTGTTACTGCAGTGCTGGTTTGACTACGATCAGGATGTACTAGGCCGCTGGTGCTTGCCAGTTCACCAAAACGCTACCAAAAAAACTGTTAGCGATCGCAGGGATCAGGCCTGACTCTGCGAACACTGCAGTTATGCGTTTAGTGTTTTGTAAGTGACAGTGATCGATCGATACTGCACTTGGGTGGACTGGGCTGGGCTGGGAGGAGGGGCAAAACACAGGTGCTAGCAGGTATCTGGGCTGATCCTGCTAACCTCTGAGTTTTTGGGAACCCTAAACTGCTGGGGACGCTAGTATAGATCTGATCGGATCATATATTGATTCGTTCAGATACTATACTACTAAGGGAGGTGTATAGTGCATGAATGGGTGTTATCGCTACTGGCACTAACCTGACGCTGCCTGGGGCTGGTGCTTGCCAGTTCACCAAAACGCTACCAAAAAAACTGTTAGCGTTTGCAGGTATCAGGCCTGACTCTGTGAATGCTGCAGTTATGTGTTTAGTGTTTTGTAAGTGACAGTGATCGATTGTTACTGCACTTGGGTGGGCTGGGCTGGGCTGGGCCGGGTGGAGGGGCAAAGCGCAGGTGCTAGCAGGTATCTGGGCTGATCCTGCTAACACTGCGTTTTTGGGAACCCTAAACTGCTGGGGACGCTAGTATAGATCTGATCAGATATTGATCCGTTCCGATACTATACCTCTAAGGGAGGTGTATGGTGCATGCGTGGGTGTTAGCGGTACTGGCGCTAATCTGACGCTGCCTGGTGTGACGCAGACCCTATCTGACCCTAAAACCTAAGTTATATCACCGCCGGGCGATCAGGGAGCTAAACCTTTATTAAGTAATAAACGGCGGGTGCCCTGACACTATAAAAAAGAAACTAACTAACCAGCATCACCCGTAACACTTATACAGTGATCACTGGTGAAAGGGTTAACTAGGGGGCAATCAAGGGGTTAAAACCTTTATTAGGTAGTATATAGGGGTCCCTGACGCTATAAAACGGTGACGGCGATGTCGATGGGGGGGGATCAAGGGGTTAAAACTTTATTAGGAGGGGTTAGGGGGGTACCCTAGACCTAAAGAGGGCTAACCCTAACTGCCCTAACACACTAACTGTCACAAACTGACACCAATGCAGTAATCAGAAAAAAAAACTGCTTGGTGTCACTGTGACAGGGGTGGTGATTGGGGGGTGATCAGGGGGTGATCGGGGGGTGATGGGGGGTGAAAAGTGTGCCTGGTGTGTTTTACTGTGATGTGTTGTGTTGTACACTCACATCGATGTCTTCTCTCCTCTGCGCCGGAACGGAAAATACCGAGCCGAGGAGCGATGACATCACTTCCTCTGCCACTGTTTACTATACAGCAGCAGAGGAAGAATATCATTTGTGGGGAGCGATCACGAGGGGGTAGCCATGAATGAGTGGTCTCCCCCCTCAGCCTGGATCGCTCCCCTAACAAAGCCGACCGCCACCAGGTACGTGATTTTGCCTGCTCGTGCCATTCTGCCACAGTATATCTGCGTTAGGCGGTCGGCAAGTGGTTAAGCATTATTAAAACCACTGCGACCATTTTTTAAACGTTTTTTTGCATTGATACATGTCCCCTGGGTCAGGACCAAGGTCCCCAAACACTTTTTATGACATTAACTTGCATATAAGCCTTTAAAATTAGCACTTTTGATTTTTCATGTTCATGTCCTATAGACTTTATTGGTGTTTGCGTGTTTGCACAAATTTTCTGCCTGTTCGCAAGTTCTGGTGCGAACCAAACTGGGGGGTGTTCGGCTCATTTCTTGTGACTGACCAGTATCAATGAGTATTAGTGGCAAGTGATCAATTAAATCCATTCAGAAAGCTGATGTTGAAAGAGAAGGTATGCAAAAACAAATTATTTCATTTAGGATCACCCACTAGGCACACCAGTCACTATGGCTTTAAAGTACACTTTGCATGGTACATTATCCCACAAAATCTGCCTTGACCATGTGAAGGCCACTTGGTTGTGTTTACCTCCTGGGTCGTTGATCTTAAAGGCAAACAATTCCAAGGATCAAGATGCATAAGCCAAAACACAAAAGATACCTCATCATATGTCCACCATAAAGTGGAGTATAGTGGATAAACTTGGGTATGTCCGTTCAGGTCTTAATGATTAATTCATACAGAGGACAATTAACATCACATTATAATGATAAAATGACCAGTATTAGAATGCACAGTGCATTACAGTCTTGGCTAAAGTGGGCATAACAGCAGTCAACCATTCATAGTAACCTACTTACAATAAACTGTTATGCCCTGTACACACAGTCAGACATTGATCGGGCATTCCGACAACAAAATCCATGGATTTTTTCCGACGGATGTTGGCTCAAACTTGTCTTGCATACACACGGTCACACAAAGTTGTCGGAAAATCCGATCGTTCTGAACGCAATGACGTAAAACATGTACGTCGGGACTATAAACGGGGCAATAGCCAATAACTTTTGTCTCTTAATTTATCCTGAGCATGCGTGGCACTTTGTGCGTCGGATTTGTGTACACACGATCGGAATTTCCGACAACAGGTTTTGTTGTCGGAAAATTTTATAGCAACTCTCAAACTTTGTGTGTCGGAAATTCCTATGGAAAATGTGTGATGGAGCCCACACACGGTCAGAATTTCCGACAACAAGGACCTATCACACATTTTCCATCGGAAAATCCTATCGTGTGTACAGGGCATAAGACAGGAGTAAGCTAAGGAGCATGATCGGGTGACTTTGATTATTGTAAAAAATTAATCTGGTTTGAGTAGGCCCAAACTTTTGGCTTTGCATTGTAGTGGTGTTAGGCACAGGGCACAGTTTATTGGGATGATTCTTTAATACAGCACCTACAGAAGTATTCATTAACTATAATCAGCAGTACAATACAACGAACAGCAGAAACTAAAGAGAATAATTACTCATAGGGTTACAATAGCCTTTCGAAAGTACAACATAATAGAGGCTTAGGCTGGCCCAATAGGGGAAAAATTATTACACGTTTTGAGCATTTTGACTCATTTGTATATTAATCTTTCAAGAATCACATCATATTGTGTGATTTAACTAATCAGAAAGTAGAAAAGCTTTATCAAACATTCTAAACACCTCTGCTGATAAAGCACAGATGAAGGAGAATAATAGCTCCCAATTACTAACACAATTTGGTAAAATAATGGAGGGCTTTTCTCAAAATAGCCCCTACAGCTAAATAGTATGAAGGAAACATTTTTCAAGTACTTGATTACGTGTCTCTGAACAATTAGGCCCCTTGGTGTTTCCCTGTAAGGGACAATTGATAAAGCAAAACTCTACTTTTGCTGAAAAAATATAATTGAATATATATTTACTAAACAAACAGTTTTGTACTTTTATGTTTTTAAAGATTGCAGCTGCTAAAAGTTTTTTTTTAAAACCATCATAAATATTTGTTCCTTGCAATATGGCAATCTGGAGGTGATCTTGCTTTTGTGATTTGTGATTGACCTTTCTAAATAGTCTGAAAACAAATCTGATTTCATGCATCCTCACAATAGAAGTTACATTTTTAGTAAGACATACTCTAAGGTCCCTTCTTCTCAAAAGGGATGCTGACAATGCAGCTTTCCTCAAGTGGTTATAATGCTGGTAAGTAGGGATGAGCTTCGAGTTCGAGTCGAACTCATGTTCGACTCGAACATTGGCTGTTCGCAAGTTCGCCGAACAGCTAACAATTTGGGGTGTTCGCGGCAAATTCGAATGCCGCAGAACACCCTTTAAAAGTCTATGGGAGAAATCAAAAGTGCTAATTTTAAAGGCTAATATGCAAGTTATTGTCATAAAAAGTGTTTGGGGACCTGGGTCCTGCCCCAGGGGACATGGATCAATGCAAAAAATGTTTTTAAAAACGGCCGTTTTTTCAGGAGCAGTGATTTTTATAATGCTTAAAGTCAAACAATAAAAGTGTAATATCCCTTTAAATTTCGTACCTGGGGGGTGTCTATAGTATGCCTGTAAAGGGGCGCATGTTTCCTGTGTTTAGAACAGTCTGACAGCAAAATGACGTTTTGAAGGAAAAAACTCATTTAAAACTACCGCGGCTATTGCATTGCCGACAATACACATAGAAGTTCATTTATAAAAACGGCATGGGAATTCCCCAAAGGGGAACCCCGAACCAAAATTTAAAAAAAAATGACGTAGGAGTCCCCCTAAATTCCATACCAGGCCCTTCAGGTCTGATATGGATATTAAGGGGAACCCCGGCCAAAATTTAAAAAAAAAAATGACGTGGGGTTCCCCCTAAATTCCATACCAGGAAGGGTCTGGTATGGATTTTAAGGGGAACCCCGCGCCAAAAAAAAAAAAAAAACGGCGTGGGGTCCCCCCAAAAATCCATACCAGACCCTTATCCGAGCACGCAACCTGGCAGGCCGCAGGAAAAGGGGGGGGGCGAGAGTGCGCCCCCCCTCCTGAATCGTACCAGGCCACATGCCCTCAACATTGGGAGGGTGCTTTGGGGTAGCCCCCCAAAAAACCTTGTCCCCATGTTGATGAGGACAAGGGCCTCATCCCCACAACCCTGGCCGGTGGTTGTGGGGGTTTGCGGGCGGGGGGCTTATCGGAATCTGGAAGCCCCCTTTAACAAGGGGACCCCCAGATCCCGCCCCCCCTGTGTGAAATGGTAAGGGGGTACAAAAGTACCCCTACCATTTCACTAAAAAACTGTCAAAAATGTTAAAAATGACAAGAGACAGTTTTTGACAATTCCTTTATTTAAATACTTCTTCTTTCTTCTATCTTCCTTCATCTTCTGGTTCTTCTGGTTCTTCTGGTTCTTCCTCCGGCGTTCTCGTCCAGCATCTCCTCCGCGGTGTCTTCTATCTTCTTCTCCTCGGGCCGCTCCGTATCCATGGCATGGGGGGAGGCTCCCTCTCTTCTCTTCATCTTCTTCATCTTCTTCTCTTCTTCTCTTCTTCTTTTCTTCTCTTCTTCTCTTCTTCATTTTCTTCACCGGGCCGCTCCGCACCCATGCTGGCATGGAGGGAGGCTCCCGCTGTGTGACGGCGCTCCTCGTCTGACAGTTCTTAAATAACGGGGGCGGGGCCACCCGGTGACCCCGCCCCCCTCTGACGCACGGTGACTTGACGGGACTTCCCTGTGACTTCACGGGGAATGCCACAGGGAAGTCCCGTCATGTCCCGTGCGTCAGAGGGGGGCGGGGTCACCGGGTGGCCCCGCCCCCCGTTATTTAAGAACTGTCAGACGAGGAGCGCCGTCACACAGCGGGAGCCTCCCTCCATGCCAGCATGGGTGCGGATCGGCCCGGAGAAGAAAATGAAGAAGAGAAGAAGAGAAGAAGAGAAGAAAAGAAGAAGAGAAGAAGATGAAGAAGATGAAGAGAAGAGCGGGAGCCTCCCCCCATGCCATGGGTGCGGAGCGGCCCGAGGAGAAGAAGATAGAAGACGCCGCGGAGGAGATGCTGGACGAGAACGCCAGAGGAAGAACCAGAAGAGCCAGAAGAACCAGAAGAACCAGAAGATGAAGAAAGAAGAAGTATTTAAATAAAGGAATTGTCAAAAACTGTCTCTTGTCATTTTTAACATTTTTGACAGTTTTTTAGTGAAATGGTAGGGGTACTTTTGTACCCCCTTACCATTTCACACAGGGGGGGTCCGGGATCTGGGGGTCCCCTTGTTAAAGGGGGCTTCCAGATTCCGATAAGCCCCCCGCCCGCAGACCCCCACAACCACCGGCCAGGGTTGTGGGGATGAGGCCCTTGTCCTCATCAACATGGGGACAAGGTGTTTTGGGGGCTACCCCAAAGCACCCTCCCAATGTTGAGGGCATGTGGCCTGGTATGGTTCAGGAGGGGGGGGCCGCACTCTCGCCCTCCCTCTTTTCCTGCAGCCTGCCAGGTTGCGTGCTCGGATAAGGGTCTGGTATGGATTTTTGGGGGACCCCACGCCGTTTTTTTTTTTTGGCGCGGGGTTCCCCTTAAAATCCATACCAGACCTGAAGAGTCTGGTATGGAATTTAGGGGGAACCCCACAACATTTTTTTTTTTTTAATTTTGGCCGGGGTTCCCCTTAATATCCATACCAGACCTGAAGGGCCTGGTATGGAATTTAGGGGGACTCCCACGTCATTTTTTTTTAAATTTGGTTCGGGGTTCCCCTTTGGGGAATTCCCATGCCGTTTTTATCAATGAACTTCTATGTGTATTGTCGGTAATGCGCGGGTAGTTTTAAATGGCTTTTTTCCTTCAAAATGTCATTTTGCTGTCAGACTGTTCTAAACACAGGAAACATGCGCCCTTTTACAGGCATACTATAGACACCCCCCAGGTACGAAATTTAAAGGGATATTACACTTTTATTGTTTGACTTTAAGCATTATTAAAATCACTGCTCCTGAAAAAATGGCCGTTTTTAAAAAAATTTTTTGCATGGATCCATGTCCCCTGGGGCAGGACCCAGGTCCCCAAACACTTTTTATGACAATAACTTGCATATTAGCCTTTAAAATGAGCACTTTTGATTATTCATGTTCGTGTCCCATAGACTTTAACGGTGTTCGCGTGTTCGAACAAACTTTTTTCCTGTTCGCATGTTCTGGTGCGAACCGAACAGGGGGGTGTTCAGCTCATCCCTACTGGTAAGGTAGAGATATATTTTTTGAGAACGAAGGAAGATCTGAATCAGCAAAAAAAGTTAGCTATAATCTTTAAAATGTATTTGGAGCTTTTATATTTTCAACAAAGGTGGAATTACATTTTTAAATAGAATAAACTCTAACTGGATAACAACTGTAGATCATACATAATTGGCATCTTTACTTTCATACTCTAATCCTTTTTTGCATCACAGTTCTGTGGATGTCCAGCCTCTTTTCAGCTATTTTCTGTCTACATGCACATGCTTAAGGTTTAGTTGCATGTTATTAAGGAATAGCTTCCTAATATGGTTACAACCATGGACCATGTCTGAGTAACGTACATTAGACAGGTCACTTGTAGTCTCCATCGGGGGAATGTCTGACAGAGTGACAATGTGGGAGTGAAATGTAGAGATGGGGAAGAGCAATGCCAACCCCTAACATGTTTAGAGACATTTATTACAGGAATAACAAGCAATAAATCTGAGTATTTTAAAAGACTGAAGACAGCTTTACTGTGTAAAACGTTTTATGAAATTCTAGTGACTGGGTTTAAATATACTTTAAAGCAGTAGTAAACCGCAGCACAAAATAAAAATTGGGCACTGGGCAGTTCAAGTTATATTATGCTAGTATGCACCACATACTAACACATTATGACAGACTTACCTGAAAACAAAGCCCTCCAGTGGCACACTGTCATCTCTGTAGGTGCTTCCTTCTTCCTTCCAGGTTTGCGGGCTCCAGCCATATGAATGGCTGAGCTACAATGACGTTACTCCAGTGCACATGCACAGGAGTCACGGCCGCAGCACACAGTTCAGAATGACACGGTCCATTCAGATCCCAATGCGCAAACGCCAGTGACATCACTGGCCACTCCCAAAATAAATATCTCCTAAACGGACATTTAGGAGATATTTACTGTACCTATAGGTAAGCCTTATTATAGGCTTACCTATAGGTACAAAGCAACAAATGGAGTTTACTCCCACTTTAGAATTGAAAGGAAATGGGTTGCATTCTGACTTTCTGCCTTAAAGAGCTCTGAGTTTTGGAGCTGCTGAGGTCCAGCAGATACCTAAAGTTCAATTACAAACGTTTTTTTATTGGAAGATCAATACACATACAGATAATGATGATGGAATAACAGGTATTCAAACATAGTAGTCAGAAACATAAACACATTCCATATAGAAAGGGAGTCAGTAACAAGCAACTCTGTTAATCATGTACTAGACATGGTGTAATATATACAGAGAAAAGCAATAGAGTGAGGAAGATGTTGGGCTAGGTGATGTTCTTCAAATTAGGTAGCACAATCAGTTCAGATCAGTCATCTTAATATATTGAGATACTGTGGTTCATCAAAATGCGGAGTTCCAGTGCTCCCATTTTCTGTCAAAGATGTGTATTGTATCATAAAGAGTGTGATGTATTTGTTCAGATAATTTGATCATTTCCATCCTGGCTAACTTGTGACCAAGAAACAGAGGAATATTGCCAACTCAAGGCTGTTACCCAGTGTATTGCAAAAAACAAGGTGTGTATCAACCTCTGACATGGAACATGAACATCTGGGATATAGGTAAAAAACATGCACATCTGCACTGTCAACGTGAGAAGGTGACCACCTATGGAGGATGCTTTTGTGGCCGCCTGCTGCCAAATAGGCTTGAGATGTTTACAACTCCAAAAAATATGGAGAAAAGAACCTGTTTCAGGACAGCCATGAAAGCAATGGGGAGATACAGGGGGATATATGCTATGGAGCTTGGCAGGTGTCAGGTACCATCTGGTATAAAGTTTAATTGCAGTCTCACAGGAAGACAAGGATCTTGTGTTTTTGTACATACTTTCCAGCATCTCATCCCATTCAGGAGGTGAAAAAGTGAGATCTGTCTCTGTCTATCACTGTTTATTGGTTTGATTTTTGGGTCAAGAAAGGTCTCATTGAGAAACCTGTATATGCATGAGATTATATCTTTATCTCTAGAAGTGTGTTCACAAATCAGTTCAGTTGAGTATTATGGATACGGGATGATAATGTGCCTCTACCATGATAGAAATGATAATTGTGGAAGTATCTGAAATGTTTAGAGGAAGGTAAGTTGTGTTCCTTTTGAAGTTGTGAGAAAGATTTGAATTGTGAGTCAGACCTAAGGGACACAAAGGCAGTTAAGCCAATGGAGTTCCAACTAAGAACACAAATCTGGGTCTCCTATAAAAGAGTAAAGGGGTGCGAGTGAAGAGATTAGTTTGAAGTTGTTTTTGTATAGAGCCTAACACAGTCTCTATGTTGGAAGGCTGAGGGAAAATCTGGGTCTCCTATAAAAGAATAGAGGGGTGTGAGTGGAGAGATTAGTTTTAATTTGTTTTTATATAGGTCCCACAAGTAAAGAGTTTGGGAAACAATACTGTTGAGAGGAGCTACATTACTTGCACGTACAGATGGGGACCATAGTAAACCAGCGAGGTGGTATGGGTATACTGCATACGTCTCAAATTGTATATCTGATATTGGGGCATGCCACTGGGTGGTCTGGGTAAGTCTGGCTGCCAAATAATAATGCCATAAATCTGGGAGGCCTAGCCCTCTGAGAGGTTGGGGTCTATATAACAATGACTTTTTAAATCTCGTTTAGAATGCCATATAAATTTATTTATGTCTCTTTGGAAAGATTCAATAAAAGTTTTAGAGACATAAATGGGTAAGGTCCTAAAGAAAAAAAGTATCTTGGGTAATATCGACATCTTTATGGCCGTAACTCTGCCTAAGAAGGAGATACGAATAGGATAGGGATCTTATGTGAGCAACTATAGGGTGATAATTAAGATGGAAAAGACCCTAGAAAGTGGGTGCGAGTTGAATACTTAAGTAGCGGAAAGAACAAGTGCACCAGGCAAAAGTAAAATGCTGTTGCAAAGTGATAGACAAATCATTGGGTATGTTATTAGGCATGGCAGTGCAATTGGACATATTCACTCCTAGACCTGAAATAGATTGGAAAGAGTCTAACAGGGATGTTAAATTTGGAAGTGCAATTAAGGGGTTTGTTAAGAATAGGAGAACATCACGTTTAAATTCCTCAGGTCCCTTATGATAGCCTTTGATATTAGCATAATTTGCAATTGCTCTAGACAAAGGTTCTATTGCCAGGGCAAAAAGGAGAGGGGATGGAGGACATCCTTGCCTCATACCTCTATGAAGTGAGAAGAATTGGGAATTGTTGCCTGGTAATTTGATACACGTTTGGGAGGGTTGATAAAGTGCATGAAAAGCTTCAATGAAAGCTTCTGTGATACTGAATTTAGGCAGTAGGTGATCTAAGTATGACCAGCTCATGGATAATGTTCGTCACTAAAAGTATGTTGTAGGTTATTTGTCTACCTGGTATAAAACCAGTTTGGTTTGGGGAGATAAGTGTGGTGATTACTGCGGCTAGTCTATCCGTCAGCAACCTACCAAATATTTTTAAGTCATTATTGATCACAGATAGGACAGAAGTTCTGGGGGACAGAATGATCTTTGTGAGGTTTTGGAATGAGAGACATATTAGCCAAAAGCATTTCCAGTGGGAATTTATTACCTTTCACAATATGATGAAAGAGGATGACTAATTTTGGGGTCAATGTGATGAGAATTTCTTATAGTATGTAGTAGTATAGCCAACTGGGCCTGGGGCCGTGGACAATTTGAGGGACTTGATAATATCTACAATTTCCAAGGCAGTGCATGGGGTGTTCAGAGTTTCCAGTTGCTGGTCAGATAGAGTAAGTAGAGCTAATTCTGGAAACCAATCTTGGGATCCTGGGTCAGAGGCCACATTCAGTTTCAAGAATAATTTTTGGTAGTCGTCAACAAAAATGCTCAGAATGTCATTGGGGTGAGACATCAAGGTACCGTTTGAATTACGCATTTTGTATGCATGAAGCGGTTTAACCATGTGGTTATGTTTTTTTGCAAACATAGTAGAAGCAGAGTTACTAAACAGCAGGATTTTTGCCCTGTACCAACATAAAGCCTTTTCAGTTTCTTCAGAAAGTAATAGGTCTAGAGCGCTTTTTTTGGAATTAATTTACTCAAGAAGTTTGGGGGTAGGAAATTGGTTATAGCGATTGTACAAACAATCTAGCGTTCTTGTAAGGGAGCTTTCTTGAAAATGAGGGGACCTCGCATGACTGCCTTATGAGCTGTACATAGTGTGGTGGGAGACATGTCAGGTAATGAATTCTCTGCGAAATAATCATCCATATGGCTAGAGAGAAATTCCATGATTGCAGGATCTGTAAGCAGTGAATCATTAGGTCTCCAACTGTATGTGGATGGTTGGAGGCCTATTTGAGCTGTTGAGAATGCCACCATGTGGGCTTTATAGCCCTGTGGGAGATGTTCTGGACTTGCTAGCTGCAGGAGCTCTCACAGGAAGCATCCATCTCTCTTCGCGCAGCGCATGCGCCCCCCTACCTAAAGTTATCTAAAGGTAGATACAGAGACACATAGGACCACAAGTGAGACTCTTTTTAGGATATTATACATAAATCAATGAATAGCAGGTAATAATCAATCATGGTATAGCAGATCTGGTTATTCATTGGGATGTAATTACAATATGTTTCTTGCCTTGTACACTGTCTTGCTTCCTACCTTGAAGTATTTTTAAAGGCAACTTTTTCTTAGCAAAATTATAAACATGTTATACTCACCTGATCTGTGCAATGGTATTGCACAGAGCAACCTCAAATCTCCTCTTCTAGGCTCCTCGCAAAACAGTAGGTGAGAAGTAGCTTGAGAAGGCTGCATAATTGTAAGCGATATAGCTGAAAGGTAGAGAGTTTTGTTAAAGAGTCCTCATTTGAATAGTTAAAGCTTCTAAGTTCAGGAATGGGTCCTTCATTGTTAAATACATTTTTATATTATGACCAAAGAAACAGACTTATAAAAATATACTTTGTACTGGGCAACATATTATAAACATTCCACTTGGCCAGATCACTGGTCTACCTGCCAAAGAAGAGAAGCCAAACATAATAGCGAGAAGCTAAAGGCATATACTAACTGAAGGAGTAAAAAGGAACATTTTTATACATTAATATTTTGCCATTGATTTTTCAGTTAGCCTTTTCAAACTTCGCTATTAAAATGTAATGACGCGTCTAACAAAGATTTTCTTTTTCAGTAGATGGAAGTTACAAAGCTGTTTTCTTTGCTTACAGCAGCAATGTTTAGTTTTACAAAAATACCTCTCTCTTTATTCAGCCTGCTAAACTATTCTAGAAAAAGCAGTTAGATTTTTTGCACAGTCAATACTTCTTTGGCTGACTTACAGCCCCAAATTGTAATGGGTCAGTGTGTTTTAAAACAACTACACTACACAATATCTCTTTTCAATCATACAAATTATTTTATCAAAGTATTTTTGGGCCACTAAAGAATTCTGTTCTTAAAATAAAAGACAGCTACAGTGTGGACTTACAATACTGGGAGGGCGTATATGGATGTCCTCCTGTGAAGATGCTGTGTGGCGCACGGGGGGCGTGCTCTGTGATCGCCAAGTCCTTCGGGCTCAGTTGATTACAGATTGGGGTAAAGGGCCAATGACAGTGGCCCTTTACCACGTGATCAGCTCTCAGCCAAGTGTCAGCCAATGACAGCTGATCACAGGATGTAAACAGAAGCTAGTTATCGACTTTTCTCTCCTCTCGCTGTCCGTGAGGAGAGAAGAAGAAAGCCTATAACTGTCTTCTGTTATCAGTCCCAACAATGTTCACCAGTGCTGCTTATAAGTGCCCACCAGTGTTGCCCATCAGTGCCCACCAGTGCTGCTAGTCATTGCCCACCAGTGGCACCTATGATTGCCCATCAGTACTGCCAATCAGTGCTCATCAGTGCCTCATCATCAGTGTCACCTATCAGTGCTGTCTGTCAGTGCCGCCTATCAGTGCTCATCAGTGTCACATATCCGTGCCCATCAGTTTAGCCTATCAGTGCTGCCTATCAGTGCCATCTCTCAGTGCACTTCAGTGCCACCTATCAGTGCTCATCAGTGCCACCTATCAGTGCTCCTCATCGGTGCAGCCTCATTTGCGCACATCAGTGAAGGATAATAATTACCCGTTTGCAAAATTTTATAACAAGCTATGAAAAATGTTTTGTTTTTTTTTCACAATTTTCGTTTTTTGTTTGTTTGTTTAGCAAAGAATAGAAAACCAAGTGGGGAATAAATACCCCCAAAAGAAAGCTTATAATTTATTTATAATTTATAAAAAAGTTGTTTGGGTACAGTGTTGCATGACCCCATAATTGTCATTCAAAGTGTGATAGCGCTGAAAGCTGAAAATTGGCCTGGGCAGAAAGGGGGTGAAACTGCCCAGTAGGCAAGTGGTTAAATGATATATATATATATATATATATATATATATATATATATATATAAATTATATATATAGTAGGTAAATGCATATGCCTTCATGAGCCCCTAAATGGTTTGTTTCCACCATCTAACGGCCACTTTTGTTGGATGGTTAGGTCTGTTAGAGGAAGATGGAAAATAAAAGTCTTACTTGCAGTATCAACAGGTATCAAAGCAGTTACAGACTACTATATTAATGCTCTTTTTGTGCACAAAGTCAAAAGAGAGCACCATACAAGGGTATAGGAGTCCAAACTCTTATAATATTGATATTTGCTCACATTGAGATAACACAGATCAGCCAGTGTGTTTTGGGGCCAAAAAAATCATATGTGATAAGGATCATTAGATCTGCATGGATGCTGATCTATTAATCTTTATCACATCTGATTTTTTTATGAAGCAAACAATTAAGCCTTGATGATTGCACCACCTTAGAATCCTCCAATCTCTTCATCAAAATCAAGCCCCAAAGAAGGGGAAGAACTCTGAACCCCCTAAAAGCTTTGGTTGTTCTGTATTGTCTCCTTCTGAACAAATATTGATATTAAAAGTGTTTGGATTTTCGGGCCCACTTTTATTCAGTGCAATGTATCATCACAAATTGTCATTTGTGGCCTTCTGAAAATGTTAGCTGCCTGGCTGTCTTTGATTTTAGTAACACACAGAGGGAAGTCAACGTTTCTGACCTACATACTTATTCCAGATTAGTGACTCAGACAGTAATAATTTGGAATAAAAGCTGAAATGAGTGATCTGTACTGCATACTTATATTGATCCAGCTTGGCACAGTCTAAATACACATATTTACGTAATGAAATCTATTTAAGAACACATCAAATTAAAAGTTTAAAGATACTATAAATGCCCTTTCAAGTGGATTTGGAGGTCCAGGAAGGGCAAGGTAACAGGCCTACTTAATATCCTGCCCTGATCATTGCTGATCTTCTGTTGGCTGTCCTATGACCTCATTATCCCACCAGAGTAAATTCTGAATATGGAGGAGCATATATTACTTTAGTAGGAGACTAGGGTAGCAAAAGAGAAGATAATGAAGCATAAGTATAGACACCAAGGTCAAGGTAGGGAAAATCGCTAATAGAAGAGGTAATGAAGAGTAAGTAAAAGCAACAAGGTCAGGGAAAGGGCTATTAAAGAGCACCCATGCCCACTAAATGCATTACTACTGCCTGTTCGCCTTGATCTCAGAAATCAAGACTGCTGCCTTATTCAGCTTAACATGGCTTTTAAAATCAGATGCAACATGACCAGATTATGGGAAAGGTGAACATTACATTTTCTGTAAATTTTAGGATATTTCTACATATCTGTTTGTAAATGCTATTATAAGTAGCTTCTATAGAATATACTTTTTAAGTTTTAAATGTACTAGCTTTTTTAAAGGCCCATTAAAGTGGAACTATGGGCAAAATAAAATATTACATATATGATGCAGCTTCAACACGTAATTTTTTTTGTTTTTCTGAGTTCCCCTGTAAAATAGTTTTATTACCTGTTGATCCATCCGGTAAATCTGTTACTTGTTGACTGTCTTCATTAGCCCAAGCTGTCCAGGACAAGCTGGCAGTTAGAGGGTTCAGATAAACCATTTTACACTGAAAGAGGTGCTGACAATGGTCAGTTGTTAGTCTCATAGTTAAAATCCTTTATCCTAAAATGAACTGTTGCCATAACTGCTTAAAAGTGTTAGCTGGCTCTTTAGGGTTGGAGATCGCACTCAGATGAGGGTCTGTGACTGGGTGATGGTTGGGGTAGATAGGGAGAGTTAACTCCAGTCCATCTGAACAGAAGGGTGGCGATGAGTCCTTTTTGGAGGGCTTGGGCTGCTACCTTTGGGTATGGCCTTGAAGGTCGTTACCACATATATTTGTAAGGGTAGGTGAAAGGAGCACCCAATATCCAATGAGAAGCAGAGTGAAGGTGAATTTATAGTCGTTTTAGAGAAAGAAACAAAAAATGGTAGAGCCTATGCATTTGCTGTGAACAGAGACTCCCCCTTCTTCAGGGCTGTTGTTGTGTGCTAATGTTGAGTGGGGCTATATCCCAAACTGCAGTGTCTATGACACCATCATCAAATGAGTATTTGTTTCCTCCTTCAAAGGCAGTGTAGCACACAGCAACAGCACTGGAGAAGGGGGAGTCTCTAATCCCCCAAAACACGTTGGCTCGACCATTTGTTGTTTCTTTCAATAAAACAACTGTAAATTCACCTTCACTCTGCTTCTCATTGGATATTGGGTGCTCCTTTCACCCACCCTTTAAAAGTGTTAGCTGAAATTCAGTTTTAAATTGTTGATCACTTATGTAAAGTCCATCTGGATCTACTAGTCTGTCTGGATCTACTAGCCTATCTAACACTACCGTCTCAACAAGTAAATAATGCTGCTGTGCATGGGTGGATACTTTGCTACTTCATTGTTACAGTGGGAGGAGTGTAGCCACCCTAAGACAGGAAGCATGTTACTGACTGGGTCACCAGATTAAAATAGAAAAACCTAACAAAGCTAATGGAAAGCATCTCATCACTAGTAAGTTGCAATATATTATAGTACAGAAGTGTATTTTTCCAGCTCATAGACTTACATTGTGAGAAGGGGCAGCACATTACAACCACGGAGTGGCACTGCAATGTAGAAAGTAGAGCTTGTAAAGGTCGTGAACAACTACAGCTGCCATGTAATTACAATTTGAAATTACAAACTAAAGGAAAAAATAAATTACAACAAAAAATGATTACCATCTAGCTTATATGACATCAGAAACCAGTCAGGAATGCAAGCTTTATTAGATTAAAAATTACCTTACTGCAGCTCACTAGAATTTTTTTTTTAGGAATGCAAGCTTGACCAACTCACAAAAGTTTTTTGTTTTTTTTTTGGGGGGGGGGGGGGGGTCACACACATTTTCCTGTATAGGCTTTGAGAGCAAAGAAGTGTAAATGAGAAAGTCAAAAAACTATCTTTTCCTGAGGAGACAATAGCAATCAGTCTATCACTATTACACACTATCTAATCAATTCTCTTGCTTTAGGCTGTCACTATTCAAAATTGACCAGAAACATTAGATTGTCCACCATTTAGCTATTTTCAGCCAGATTGTGAAACAGCCATCTCATATCTCCTATGAGCACCTTTGCCATAAATGAACGATAAGAGCTTTATTATTAGAATCAGTGCTCCCTATGTCAGGATCATTTAACTTTTCATTCATTCTTTAGTGAATGGATTAAAGTAGAGATAGGCATATAACCACCACAGTGTCCTTAATCTGATCTAAATCTATTGCTATGTGTATCCCAATGTTAAGATCTCCTAAGAGATCAGAAAATACCCTGCAGTTCAGTTAATAAAATTCCTTGAAATATCAAGACAATAATTCTGTTTTTATTGAATGCAAATCCATTATTTTGGTTTCAGATAGAAAATGTTATTACAATAACATTTTAAGACAAAAATGTCAGAATGTAAATATGTTCAGTTTGGTATTTTTGATTTGCTTTATAGACATGGTTGCTTAAAAACAATACTTTAGATTAGAACATTCAACAATTTAACATTAACACAATTTATCCATTATGAACAAATGTATTACGTTTTATAGTACTTCTCAACAGCATGTGGGTTTTTTGAAAAGGCTAGTTAAGTGTAAACTCTCAAAATATTTGCTTCAGTATAAAAAATGGTTTTCTTTATATATTTTGTTTTATTTTGTTTTGTAAGTCTTCTGGCTGAAATTTTGAAGGGGCCCTCTTTAATGTTTAGCTGTCTTGTGGGAAGAAAGGTACTTGTTCCAGTGGCAGGCCGAGAAAAATAGGTTGTAATACGTTTTTTATTCATTACATTACTTATTAGCAGACTTCTGCTGCTCTTCTTGTATCTCCAGCGCTCTGGGTTGTGGTTAGGTCCACATTGTCTACATGTACAATGCAGGACTGCTGATCCTCCATTACACATGACAACATCAGGGTGTGGCCACCAGCCAGAGCACCGGGGGCAAGAGAATTAGCCTCGCAAGCATAGTGGAAACTATGTAGCTATTACAGCATAAGAAGTATAGTCAAGGCTTTTTTGGTTATATTTCTCTTCTTGGTCACACTTTTGCTTTCCTGTGAACCAGAATCAGCCGACAGGGGGAAAAAGCCCCATATAACCAGTCCAGGCTCTGGAAGAGTCCCAACAAATAATTGCAGCAAGGTAAGTATGGGTATTTTTTTATCCCAAACTTCTCCTTTAGTAAGTAGTTAACTGTAGCTTTAAAAAAGTGTTTTTTTACATGTTTACATTGGTAGTTAAGTAGGTTCTTGGTGGGAGCTCCTTTGGACTCCAGTCTTCATAGGTACCTCAAATACAGTGTGGCATTGGTGGCTGCAACAAGAGTTGCTCTGTGACAGAACAAACACATGGCCACTGCCCTCACCTATAACTGGCCTTTGCAGCAAGGAGCACATGGAAGGGCAATGCATGCAAAACAAAACCAAAGAAATTCCCAGCTCAACTTACCGACCAGTCTGCAAACAATCAAATTGTTCTGTTTATCAGTAGGTCTTAAAAACAGGGGTTTAGTTTGCACACATTTGCAAACACATGCATAAACTACAGAGCCCCGTCAAGGCATCCCAGGATTTTAGGTAGTCCTAACTCTAAATTTTTAAAGCCTCCACAGTGGAAGTACGTGCATGCCTATCAATTATAATTCATGTGCTTCCACTGTGGAGGCTCTCAAAATTTAGTGTTAGAAGTAAAGAAAATACTGGGGTGCCTTGATGGGGCTCTGTAGCTTACTCATGTATTTGCAAATGTGTGCAAACTAAACCCCTGTTTTTAACGCATACTGATAGACAGGTTAGTTTGGTTGGTTGCAGACTGGTCGATAAGTTGCTCTGTGGCTGAAACCTACACAATTGTCTCCCTACTTATGCCAAGGTATGTGCATATAACATTACAATAATTGGCTTTGACTTTGCTGAGACTTACAATTGCACAGACATGAATGCACAACCTAAGCCAGCATGGGCTGCGATAGACTGCAAAACAATGCTATCAATCTGTTTGGCAGCATATGCAAGTAACAGGCTAATTCATTGGCCTATAGAAAGCATTTCACCAGCTAACCAAAGGATTGATTGACAAGCAATAAAATATGCTCAGGTAGCAACCAATGATTTAAGCAGTACATGGCTGACAATGAAGTGTGAATGTTACCTCTTTTATCTAGTTTGAAGCAAGAGTTTTAGTTGTTGTCAGGTTTGGTCAAGTAAGATCAGCTAATAAAAAGGAGGCTGCAAGCACAAAATGTAATGGGGGAGATAAACCCCCTAAAAGCACAGTGAAAGCTGCAGTAATTTCAAGTGTTTCCACTGACTGAACTTCTTTGACATGAGGGGCTGTGTGCTGACTGTGTGGTGATCTTTTAAAGGATTATTCCTTTTTACTTGGGTTCAGATTTAGGATGGTATCCCATAGCAAAGTTTTGCTAGTAGATTACCCATGTCTCTTCTTCTGCAGATCATAATTTTGATCTGCCTCATATATGAAATAAGCTATACAACAGGTTCTGCAATCTCAGTTGCTCACTGCTAGTTAATTTTCATTGCATCCACTTGTGCTTCGGAAATGTCAAATGATCACAAAGCATCCATACAAACTGAACGTGATTCCACACATAGAAATTGTCATTGTTTTGAAGCTTTAGAGCTGCAATTTTCATCCTTCACAACTTAAAAGTGATTGTAAACAATCACCTTGTAAAGCAACCTATTCAGTTTAAAGTTAAAATTAAAGGCAAAACACTTGTGTGTATATATATATATATATATATATATATATATATATATATATATATACCGGTATATATTTAAAAAAAAAAATTATAAATACCTTTTTTTCTCCTTTTTATTAGTGATTACATTCCTTCTGTTCCCTCTATTCTCAGCTGCCTAAGAACTGGTGGGTGGAGAAGCAGCAGCACACTGAGTAGGGGGGGGGGGGGTCAGGACAAGTCTGGTTATTGGAGGAGAGCAGAATGAGTTCCCAGCACAACTAAAGAAGCAAAAATGCTGTTTCTTGTAATTTCCTTGCATGCAATTGAGTTTTCTTTAAAAAATTATATTTCTCTACATACACTAAGCTCGGGGTAAAACTCCTTTACAATGTGCAACTTCCCTTGCAAAGTGAATATTCCATTTGTTGTTAGTAAATAAACCCCAACAAGTAGAGCCTGTTCAAGTGGAACAGGCTCTACTTTTTTTTTTTATTTCTATTTTTTTTGCAGTCTGTGTCCCATTGGGGAGATTTACTTCACTTCCTGTTCCATAGCCTAAACAGAAAGTGAGGGGAAATCCATGCAAAGTAAGGGAATCCCCTGCAAATAAAAATAGTATGGCATCCCCATGCACAGGGGTTTATTTACTAAAGCTGGATAGTGCAAAATCAGGCTCCCTTCTGCCTAGAAACGAATCAGCTTCCAGGTTTTATTGCCAAAGCTTAATTGAACAAGCCAAGGATAGAAGCTGATTGGCTAACATGCACAGCTGCACCAGATTCTGAGTGCGCCAGTTTTAGTAAATCTACCCCATTGTGCGGGCCATTTAGCTGATATGATCCTGAATGAGCAGCTCTGTTAATCATGATAATATAATGGAATGTATGAGTTTAGACACCTCATTTGCAAAGGTAGTGACTGGTGAACATACAATCTTCTTAAAAATATCTATATCTATCTATCTATATCTATATCTATATATCTATATATATATTCCTACTACATGTTTTAATTTTCAACAGATTTTTGCAAACTTTCTCACTAAAAATTGTTCTCGATCACACTCCGATGTTGGTGTTTCCAACTCAAACATATTCAGATGGAAAAGGCTGCATTTTAAAAGAATGGCTGTTGACATGTTCCCTTAGTGCTTTTACCCTCAGCACACGTGCTTTAACAGGAAAGTGAAGGCAAGGCTATAAAAATGAAGGTAGTTTTTACAACGTCTTTCTGACTGTATATCTATTTCTGTGACTTCAGTTGGGCTTTCAGATGCTTCTTGTTTCATACCCATAGCTTGTAAGTTTGTACTCCCAGGGCTACCTTTGTAGTATTAATCTTATTGATGTACATTTTTTGCTATACAGCTGTAAGTAGCTGTTACTGTAAATGTTTTTTATTCTTATATCATATATATACATATATATAATACTTACTCTTGTCTGTTTTGCTTCATATGTTTACCTGACCTCCATATATGTATTATTATTAATAATAATAATAATAATAATAATAATAATAACAATAATAACAACAATATATCCTTCTAACTGCAAGACTCAATTCTTGCAACAAAAAAAAAGGAGCAAATTTTAGTATTAACATACTATAATTGCCTTTCTATATTAATACACTACCTAAAAGTGCTGTAACTTATAAACAGTGAAACCATGCATGAACTCATTTTCAGCCAACACATGTCCAAATATTGAATTTCATGAGCATGCATTTATTATCTAAGAACAGCTCTGCAAACATGTGCAGCAGGATTATTATAAATATACAGGGCTAATGTATTCCATGACCAGTCAGACCACTTCAGTCTGCACAAGATTTGTAGTGTTCTCAGATAATTGTAGCCATCCACTTGTGATATGTCCCAGCTCCAGCATCAGCTAATCATCTGCAAATGGCCTGCTTGTTGAGCATCCGCCAAGCCTAATAATCCGCCAACATGTTGTAGTGACAGTGCAAAAAGAAAAAAAAGTACACTCTGCATTCTATTATTTTGTATTAAATGCACTGAATTATGCATCTGAATGGTAATCACAGTGATGGAACAAGTGGGAGCTGCTGTAAATGATTAAAATACTGCCATATTGCAGTGGGTAGCAAACAATGCATGTCCGACTTAGCATTACACTATTGTATATGCTTCATCTGGTAAGGCTTTAGTACATGAAATATAAAATTCCTACAACTTCAGTGTTCAGGAAAAAATTAAGAATGAAGAGCTTAAGGTCACTTAAATTTAACAAAAGGCACTCTTTAAATATTCAGTAAAATGATGAAGATGAAATTACTGTGCCAGGTGTTTCAGTCACAGAAGGGCTTAAAGCATAGAAGGAGCAATGTACCAGCAAGCCAGACCTCCTGAATAATTCATCATTGTCTTACGCACTTCTGCTGCCATACTGTTATTTAGCAAAGAATATTACAATGTTATTGATTATAACACTTGCTGATACAATTTGTTTGCTTGAAGGTGTTGTGTGCATATGCTCTGATTATTTGATGGGTTCAACAGCTGTGGCAAAAACTTAAGTACAAGAGCAATTAAAACTTAAGAGTCAGCCATGAACATGCACACTTGTCACCAAAATCTCCTGATCAAGGATCATTCTGAACTAACAACCCGCCCAAGGTGAAGAAATGGACAGATAGATAGAGTGCAAATTCTACAGTCAACCAACTTTAACTATATCTATAGCCAAAACATGCTTTAGTTTTGGATAGAGTGGGGAAGGATTAGAACGCCTTTCAGGTTTTTACAGCTGTCAGAGGCTCTATTAGACACGTTTCCCTGTGCTTGCTGTCCCCGAGACAATCTTTTCACCAGACAGGAAGTAGAGTAAACTCTCCAATAGCAACAGGTAAAAATTTCATTTTTTTTAAATTTAACCCCTTGGTGCCGGTCGTACGCAAATATGTGGACTCTCAGCGCCTAGTCCTTAGTGCCGAGGGGCTGCATAGTTGCGTGAATTGCTCCAAAACAACTGTGCAGAGAGTGCGCACGTTGCATGCTCCTGGCACAGCTGCCATCGTCTAACCTAAAGCTCCCGATCACTCCTTGAGATCGGGCGTTTTCGGACCACGTGACCGATGTGCCAATCATAACGATCATGTGATCTTAAGCTAATGCCATAAACCTCTAAGGTATGTGGGTTGCCAAAATTTCAAATTTCAACCCACATACCAGTAATCACTGACATGGGTTCTAAGACTTCCAAACTCTTGCAGACTCACCAACTGTGGTGGGTAGTATACACAGACACCATGTCTTAATTTGAATATATGTTATGGTATTTAAGAGTGGACTTTATTGGTGCCCAAGAGGAGAATTTAGGGGTTAATCATTGTGCACCCATAAAGTCCACTGTTAAATACACTAACATACCTTTCACACTATCCAAAATAATCAATAAATAAATTAGTACATGGTTCTGAAAAATTTAAGACTGCACTCCAGTGAAAAAAAGATTTTCCCTTGCATTGGGTCCTACTCTACATTGTAAGGAATAACTGCTTGCTTTACCTAGGGGATGATGAATAAGGTGATATACATACATTATCCCTCACTCCCCCGATAGCCAGTGCTCTCAACTACTGACCAGCGATCTTAATTGTTGATGGGCCCTCAACATCCTGCATTCTACAAGATGACATTGGAGAGTGGTAGTCAGGACCCCTTCACATGAAGAGGGGGAAGCCTGTAGGTTCAAATTATAAGGTAAATATAATATATAGCTTATCCATCATCTCCTACGCAAAACAACCAGTTAACCTCTGAAATGGGGAGGGGGCCCACTTCAGGGGTGCATTTTTTGTTCCCTGGAGTTCAGCTTTAATGCACATTTTCTATTCAGTTTCTGAATTTGAGAAAAATAGACAACAAAATGACCCAAATCGTCCAAAGTTTAGGCACTAGATCAGTTTGGCAGAAATCACTCCATAATTTCTTGTAGCTAGCTATGTCTTTCTTTTCTGTTTTTGTACTTTTTTGCCATTATTCTTTTGTGAACTTGTCTATTTCTGGATTTCGTAGTGTGTAATGTATGTTTGTTAGTTACCCATGGACTATCAATAATTTCCAAGTCTGATATCTGTGAAGACCACTCAAAATGTCAAACTTTTATTTCTTAAAGTAGTTCTTGTCTGTCTCTAAGATCTCTTTCAGATCATCTTCTTGATGTAATATCCAACCTCATTACACCTTTCAGTTTTATAGTAACTGAGAAACAATAATCTGCAAGTCTAATGCCCTGTACACACGATAGGATTTTCTGATGGAAAATGTGTGATAGGACCTTGTTGTCGGAAATTCCGACCGTGTGTAGGCTCCATCACACATTTTCCATAGGATTTTCCGACACACAAAGTTTGAGAGCTTGCTATTAAATTTTCCGACAACAAAACCGTTGTCGGAAATTCAAATTGTGTGTACACAAATCCGACGCACAAAGTGCCACGCATGCTCAGAATAAATTAAGAGACAAAAGCTATTGGCTACTGCCCAGTTTATAGTCCCGACATACGTGTTTTACGTCACCGCGTTTAGAACGATCGGATTTTCCGACAACTTTGTGTGACCGTGTGTATGCAAGACAAGTTTGAGCCAACATCCGTGGGAAAAAATCCATGGACTTTGTTGTCGGAATATCTGATCAATGTCCGACCGTGTGTACAGGGCATAAGTATGAAAAGTCAACATATGAAAGATCAACCCCACACATACCAGTGTGGGGTTGATCTTTCATATGTTGACTTTTCATATTGTTGACTTTTTCTTTCAGTTGCTGCTTTTCTCTCCAAATTTACTTTTTTGTACTGCAACAATAGAGCCCATTTTTGTTTTATCAGTGCACACGTGGTTCTAACATGCCACTGGAACATCCAAGTGTTGTGAATTATACTTTAAATGTAGACGTTGGTGATAAGATTTTAGGTAATGCTTTTTTTAAGGAGTCTTCAATTCAGATCATGTTTATCCAAGCAATGCAAGTGAACTACTATCAACTTGACAGCTAGGCCTTTCTCCAGATCCTTTGCAATGGTATGTGGATTAGGTCTACATAGCTGACTAGTATACAAGCTGTTCTACTGGATATATTTTTTGGTCTTTCAGAACTTTTCCAGACTTTAATGTTTCCCTGTAATTGCTAAATGTTAAGGTAAATCTAAAAAATAATAAATTAGTTGAGCTTACCTTTGGTAAAAGCTGCATGTTAGAAATCAGTTGAAGCAAATATATAAGCAAGTTGATTCACCTGATTTGCAAATTGGTTTATTCATCACTCATTATCAAAAATGTATATTTGTGTTTTAAAGTTTGCAGAAACATGAAATGTTTGAATCTTTTCCCTGCAGAGGTAGCCATTTGATTAGAAAAAAAAATGTAACCAAATGTTTGAATTTATATTGTATGTATCTATGTATAAATACAGTCTACAATTTATATATATATATATATATATATATATATATATATATATATATATATATATATATATATATATATATATATATATATATATTTATATATATATATATATATATATATATATATATATATATATATATATATATATATATATATATATATATATATATATATATATATATATATATATATATATACACTGTATATATTCTCAAACCTATAATGGATGGATTGGTTTTCTCTAAAACACCTTCCTAATAATAGGGAGAAAGCATGGTCTGTTGTACTGCTGTTGTATCTAAAATGTTATCCCGCAGAGTTGTATAAATGTTCAGAAGGGAATCTACAAACAGACTCAGTTGTGTGAATAGAGCTTTGATGTGGCTGTGATCAGAGCCAGCTCCACTTATGAACTAACCCCCAAGGGTCTCCGTTGCTTATGCCACCGTACTGGCTGATACAAATAAAATTTCAACTTAAATTTGGTGGGAAGCCAAGATAATTATGTGGCATATCCGCAGACGGAGGGTCACAGCGCTTGCGGTTGTTCTAAAACACCTTTTAAATCTCCTACATATTTCAAAAAAATGCACATCTCATGGTAATATATTCTCTAACCTTTGAAATGTTAAAAAAAGCCAAAGTGATTTTTAAGTTTGTGTAGACAAGTGTGATAAGATCGGAACAAAATAAATTGCTGTTTCCCCCTGTGTGGCATTTTACCTCCTCAATTTTACATGTAAAGCTAATGCAGTAGAGTGCTCTTTATTTCACTGATTAAACTTTCAGCAAGCACTTTGACTATTAGAAAGTTCATATGTTCTCTGCATGTCCTTTTTTTTTTTATTACGCAATCCTATTTTGAGTTAAAGTTGTCTTAGACCTGAAACCTTAGGCAAAGATTTACTAAAACAGGATCACTCAGAATCTGGTGCAGCAGTGCCAATCTGTTTCTAATTTCAGCTTGTTCAATTAAGCTTTAATGATTTAATGATAAAGCTTTTTTTGCACACTCCTGTTTTTGCACCCCCCCCCTTAGTGTGCTTGAAAAAATGTTAGGTATATGGTGGGTGGGTTACTTTGAGGATTTTCTCATGTTGCCCCTTGATTTTCCATTTGTAATGACCATAACCTGTTAGAGTTTTCCAGTATGTTGTATTATAGAAAGGTTAATTGAGTTGATCAGCCAGTTGTTTAAAACTAATTTTGAGGCAAAATAATAAAAAAGAACATTGTTCGTACATATTTAATATATATACTCATTCCCTCATGTTTTATCCCTTTAATGATGTTGCAAGTACAGAAAAATAACTGTTGATGTGCTTGACAAATACTCATATCTTCCACCTTGACCTGACAACGCAACTCTAAATTCTTAAGCACATAGTGTCAGCCCTGACTACAGGGGTGGACCTACAGTGATCACAGGAGTCGCCATCGTGACCCGGCCCCATGCTGCAGGGGACCCATGCCGGCCCCCTATATGCCTGGATAGGTAGAGCAGCAAGGGCGGCTGAGACCGAGCTCCCCAATCAGTCAAAACTGTAAATCGGCACTGCAGGAGCTGATCCCACTGTTAAGACCTAAAGTGAAAGCACAGTGTGTGAGTGCTCTCTGCCTCCCCCAACAGTGCAGTACCCAGCAGGAAGAGTTAAGGTACAGTACTGTTGTTTTTTTAGAAGGCTATTTATGTATGCGTGTTTATATATGTGTGTGTGTATGTATGTATGTATGTGTGTGCACATGTATGTGTGTGTGTGTGTTTATATTCGTGTGCCTAAATGAATTTATATGTGTGTGTGTGTTTATATATGTGTGTGTTTGTATGTGTGTGTGTTTATATATGGTTGTGCATATATATATATATATATATATATATATATATATATATATATATATATACCCTGTTTCCCCGAAAATAAGACCTAGCGTGATTGTCGGTGATGGCTGCAATATAAGCCCTACCCCCCAAATAAGCCCCACCCTCTTTCCCTGAAAATAAGCCCTACCCTGAAAATAAGCCCTACAAGGACTTTAACTAGGGCTTATTTGGGGGGTAGGGCTTATATCGCAGCCATCACCGACAATCACGCTAGGTCTTATTTTCGGGGAAACAGGGTATGTGTATATGTGTGTGTGTGCATGTATATGTGTGTACATGTATGTGTGTGTGTATGTGTGTGTGTTTATGTATATGTGTGTGTGTGTGTTTATATATGGGTGTGTATATATATATATATATATATATATATATATATATATCTGTGCATATGTGTGTGTACATGTATGTGTGTGTGTGTGTGTTTATGTATATGAGTGTGTGTTTATATGGGTGTGCTTATATATATATATGTGTGTGTGTGTTTTATATATGTGTGTGTGCATGTATGTGTGTGTTTACATATGTGAATGTATATGTGTGTACATGCAAAAAATATTTTTAAATAATTATTTAAAAAAAATGAATAAAATAAATGGTAGAAAAATAAAATAAAAATAAAAAACTACTGACACCAGTGGCAGAACTACCACACAAATGCCACACTAGCGACCAGGCCCTGGTGTTTTGACACCAGGCTCGGAGGGAAGGGCCCTGTCTGGGGGTCAGGGGGGTCCTTCATAGTTTCTTGCATCGGGGCCCTGAAGTTTCTGATGACGCCACTGTCTGACTACTTAATTTCTGATGCAATACAAAGACCACAGTTCTCTCTCAGCTCCTGTCCCTCTCTTTCATCTCCATAACCACTCCTTGTGCACGGTAGAGGGCACAGGAAGTTATGAGCTCACTTGATTTCTGCAGGTACAACAGGTATATTTTGCACTTATAGAGCAGAAGTGATAAAAAACTTCCAATGGTCTATTTAGCAGACCAATTAAAAGGGAGAACATATAGGGGTTGATTTACCAAAGGCAAAAAGACTGTGCACTTTGGAAAGTGCAGTTGCATTCTGCAAGAGCAGTTGCTCCAGAGCTTAGTAAATGAGCAGAAGCTCTGCTGACTTTCATCAGCCAATCATGTGCAAGAAAAAATGCTGTTTTTTTATTTTTTATGAATGTAATTGGATATTCTTTGCAAAGTGAAGCTTTACCTCATTTACCAAGCTCTGGAGCAACTGCACTTGTAGAGTGCAATTGCCCTTTCCAAGGTGCACAGTCTATTGGCTAATAGTAGTAAATCAACCCCATAGGGTTTACACACACACTTTAAGAAACATATTGGGATGTTGTCCTGGACTCCTAGTCACCAATCAAAATGTAAGGGTCAATTGTTCATGCTGTTAGTATGCATGTGCTGTGGATTTTACATGCTTGGTCAAGTACTTTTTATTAAGATGTTTTATTGACTTTATTGAGTAATGGATTGTAGCATGCGCTAATTTGGAATAATGGAAAGACATTTTTAGTGTTCAATCTTTCCTTTCCTTTTTTTCTCACTCACACTCAAAAATAAAAAATAACTAAAGCAATAAAGAAGTTCATGCAATGCATGTGGCACCAAATTGTGGGTGTGGCCAAACTGCATTTAATAATGGGAGGGGCTTAAAGGGCCATAGTTAAATGAAACTTGAGCCTACTCACTGTATACACAGCACAGATATGCCACAGTACTTGTACCTACACTCTCTGTTGGACTCAGGGGGGTGTAATACATGGGCCACCGCACAACCAAAAATTACTCCATCCTGCCATTACCCCCCCCCCAGCCCATACAGTATATTAAAGCTGATTAATGTAAAAGTATAGGAATATTTTAAACACACACTGGGAAATTCATAAAGGGTGGTAGACACCCTTTAGAATTCTACAGGAGCACAGGTACATTAATCTGTTGGTGTTTCTGTGACCTCCTGTCAATCCAATTTTCCTTTCCTATGGAAGTCTAATTCCATCACATATTTGGGTATTCAGATCCCCACCAGACTCTCTAAATTTTATGATCTTAACTTTATCCCAGCTTTATAACTTATACAATCGGGCTTAAGGTGCTTGAACACACCATCCTTTTCTTGGTTCAGAAGGGTGGCCATATTCAAGATGAATGTTCTCCCCATCTCCTATACCTTTAGCAAACTCTGCCTATCTGCCTACCCCACGCATTTTTCGCCTCCTATAGACAATGTGGTACCCAATTTCTCTGGAGTCCGAATCTGTTAGTGCCAGCACTGAGGTATGAGTGATCATACTGGACACTCCTTCCTCAGTGTGCTCCCTCCCTTCCCAGAAACTGTGCTCATCACACAGGCACGTGGCCACATTGTTTTTTACTATGAATGTGTGGGGCCTGGTTGAGAGACTAGTTCCCCATCTGGTCTGCCTGGCTGTTGATTTACAGTGAACAGCAGAGGGTGGATCTAAAGCCACTATTCAGTTCAATAGTTTCTTTCAAATCTGCCCACAGCAGTGCACTGTCAATCAAAAGTACAGTGGACCTGTTGGGAACTAGAAGACTGAACTGCTTTATGACCTTCCTGCCCGTTACATTTTTCAGATTTCAGGACTATCCCATTTTGGTGGTAATCACCACTAGGTTTTTTTTTTTGCTATATAAAAAAGAAGAAAGACCAAAACGTCTGTTTTAAAGCTTTGCAAATCAATCATCTTTATTCATAAATTTAAGCCAAAAAATAAAAACAAAACACGTGTATATTATTTAGTCTATGTTGAAGTTATAGCTTCTAAAACCATGGTAAACTGATCAATCCTGATGTTCTGACTGCCTATTTAAATTCGAGGCCCTCTAATGCAAGGACAAATGACTCCTTTTTGGAAAGTAGACAGTCCAAGGTATTTAGTAAGTGGCATGGTGATTTTTTTTTTAATTGTATTTTGTTACCACAATTCTCTGGAAAATGATGAAAGTAAATAACATTTTTCACAAAATTGTAATTTTAACAAGTTATTTCTCACAAACAGCATAGGCACACTTACATATACACTCTAAAACACATGCTGCTACTCCCCCTTTGTATCGGGATACCATATGTGTGAGACTTTTTCACAGCGTAGCCACATAGAGAGGTCCAAAATCCAAGGAACACTTCAGGTGTTCAAGGGACATAAATTATGCTTCTAATTTTCTATCTACCTATCACAGTTTTGGAGGCCCTGGACCACTAGGACATTTTCTAAAAAGCATAATGTATCTTTTGAAAACATAATTTTTTTTACATAGGAGGCAATACATGATAATAATAAAGATTCATCTTTATCATGTTTTGGACCCTTTAATATCTTGTATGTGCAATGGTACACAGACTAAAATCTGGGCTTGCTGTGCCTTATAGTGCTACTTTTCCATCTCGTTTTTAGCCCCTCCTGTAGTCCATTCACTCCCCACTCCCCTATAAATTGCTCTTTTTCACTTGCTTCCTTGCTATCAACATTGATCTTTAATGATACATTCTAGTGTGGATCATTCATGGTTCTCATCCTATAAGAGACAATAGTAATTCTTGGCATACCTATCCATCTATGACCATCCAGAATTGACCATCCAGTGGAACCTATGATATATTAGCAGTGGCACCTGCTTGAAGTTTATGGTATTTTGCCTGTTGCTTTACTCAATTACAGTTAAGTGTATTTATTTTTGTTCTTAAAAAAATACTACACTTAGTGCAGCCCACTCTTTCTTTGTTTTTTTCAATTTTGTTTTGTGCCACCACATCTCTACATCTACTGATGACACCATCCACCAAAAGCAGCTTTTTATCCACCCTTTATACATCTCCATTGGGAATCATCAGAAGGACACAGCCTGCTGGATATCTTTAGTAATGGCACTGTTATGCCCCGTACACACGGTCGGACATTGATCGGACATTCCGACAACAAAATCCTAGGATTTTTTCCAACGGATGTTGGCTCAAACTTGTCTTGCATACACACGGTCACACAAAGTTGTCGGAAAATCCGATCATTCTGAACGCGGTGACGTAAAACACGTATGTTGGGACTATAAATGGGGCGGTAGCCAATAGCTTTCATCCCTTTATTTATTCTGAGCATGCGTGGCACTTTGTGCGTCGGATATGTGTACACACGATCGGAAATTCCGACAACGGATTTTGTTGTCGGAAAATTTTATAGCCTGCTCTCAAACTTTGTGTGTCGGAAAATCCAATGGAAAATGTGTGATGGAGCCTACACACAGTCGGAATTTCTGACAACAAGGTCCTATCACACATTTTCCGTCGTGTGTACGGGGCATTACATATTTTTTATGTAAGAGAATATCCTAATTTTGGTATACTACCTTTTATTAATACTACACTGAGAGTAATTTGCTTCCCTGTCCTCCCCTCTTTTCTTTCTTACCATGTTATATCCATCTGAGAATTTTTAAGAAGCTGACATTTGACGATTTCAAATGACAGTGATACCCCCCCCCCCCCCTCCTGTTTTCTGTGTTTACATGACCATTGAGAGGAAGACTCCAGAACTTGCTTTAAAGAGACTGCTGACACTTTTAAAGTATATTCCTTCTATCAGAATTATTATATATGGACCGTATTTTTATAAACATTGCCTTAAGAACCCTCACCAATCACCCTTTGTTCATTTACCTCTGAGGGGTTGTTTTACTCCTTTTGTTCTGGGTTTGATGTATATGCCAATGTGGGGTCAGATTTGATATTGCTTTTCACAAGGTTAATAAACAGGCAACAGATTGGTCCACACAGCACCAGAAACATCAATAAGCAGGCCAGGGTCAGTACAGATAGCAGGCAGAGGCTACACTGCACTGGTGTGATGATCAGGGACACTGTTGATGGCTGCATTGGCCCTGGTGACATTGGCACTGGTGTGGCTAGTGAACAGGACCATTGTTGCTGGCTACGCTGGTCTGGCAACACTGTGACTAGTGTGATGGCGATCGGGGACACTGTGACTGGCTAGTCACACTGTCTGTGTTTGGGGGTCTTGCACTTGCATCCACACCCGCATGGATGTCAGATTGGGAGCAGCAGATGTGTCCTTGCAGCTGCGGTGTCCCAATTGTCATCAATGGGACTTTCTGCACGGGGATGCGTGGAATACCTGTGCATCCCCATGTAGGTAAACTCAGCCCTCGCACAGTGTACGCATTGATGTTCCCTATGTGATTAAGGTCTTATAGAGACACTGGGATTAGTGTGGCAGTGATCGCGAACACTGTCACTAGCTGTACTATCAGGCCTCATTCACACTGGGTGTATGAATGTGCACTCCATGCGAGGGCCATGTTTACCTACATGGGAATGCACAGGTGTTCCATGCATCCCTGAGCAGGTAGTCACATTTTGTCTATTTGGACCAAGCAGCTGCATGGACACAGCTGCTGTTCTCAATCTGACATCTTTGTGGTTGCATGTCCCTTCATGGATGTGAATGGGAACAGTGGCTGTTCATGCAGTTGTCGAATCCCAATATACATCAATAGGACTGTCTGCACAGAGATGCATGGAACACCTGTGTATTCCCGCAAAGGTAAACACGGCCCTTGCACAGGGTACAAAAAAGTGCAGTAAAGCAGACCCCCATTTGTACACAAAGAGACCGAGGAATCTATGTTCTTATTTATTATGTGGATGATCTGACAACATGATTTGAGTAAGAAGGGGAATTTGGGCCGCCAGTGACCCGCTCCCACTACGATTGGCTGATATGCGGCCGATATTCGCCGGCACCTGGTGATCTTTCCTGGGCGAGGCAGAACAGTGGTCTGCCTATGTAAATGAGGCAGATTGCCAGTCTGCGAGAGAGGAAGATGAAGATCTTGTGTTTCTGCTAAGCAAGAACATGGATCTCTGTCTTCCCCCAGTCAAAGCATCCCCAACACAGTTAGCAAGCACACCCAGAGAATACAGTTAACCCTTTGATCACCCCTGATATTAACCCCTTCCCTGCCAGTGTCATTAGTAGAGTGACAGTGCATTTTTTTTAGCACTGATCCCCAGTGGTATCACTGGTCCTCAAAAAGTGTCACTTAGTGTCAGATTTGTCCACCACAATGTCGCAGTCCCTCTAAAAGTCACTAAACACCGCCATTACTAGTAAATAAATAAATAAAAAGTCCATAAATCTATCCCATAGTTTGTAGACACTACCAATCAATACACGTATATTGGGATTTTTTTTTTTTACCAAAAATATGTAGCAGAATACATATTCGCCTCAATTGATGAACAAATTGGGTTTTTAATTGTTTTTATTGAGTATGTTTTATAACAGAAAGTAAAAAATATTGTTTTTTTTTTCAAAATTGTCTTTATTTGTTTATAGCGCAAAAAATAAAAACTGCAGGGGTGATCACACACCACCAAAAGAAAGCTCTGTTTGTGGGAAAAAAAAGGACATCAATTTTATTTGGGTACAGCATTGCATGATGTCAGTTAACATAATGCAGTGCTGTACCGCAAAAAATGGCCTGGTCATGAAGGGGGGTAAACCATCCAGGGCTGAAGTGGTTAAAGTTCTAAAGACAAAAAATTTTGGAAATAGAAATTGCAAAGGTATTCTTATTGATAGTTTTTGCTTAACAAAAAGCTAAAAAAAACAAAAAAAAGAAAACAAAGTCAAGTAGGCCAACTACGTGTAAGTGATTATTAATCAAGGTATCAGATATTCATAAATACAGAAAAGTCGCCAGAAAAAGCCAGTCGCTTTATATTGCTACTGCTACTGTCTAGCAAAGCTAACATTGCTGCAGTGGTGGAAGCCTTGCGCAAAACAGTCCCAAAGTAATTTCAGGTAGACTGATATACTGTAAAAAGAGACAAACACAACTTGAAGGGAATCTTGCGTTTTAAACTTTTTAAATGTAACGACAACTGGGAAACATTGTCTTGATATAGAGGAGAGTGACAAGGCTGAACAACCTTGTGGTGGACACTCTACTAGTTGCAATTATTTTTCTGTTTCTGGAAGAACCCATGAACTGGACTAGCAAGAATGATTAATCTTTACATTTTTTATTGATATATTTATTGATATTTATTGATAGATTTGTAAAAAGTTATCAAGAGATAATATGACTGAAACAACTGTTAGAACACAAAATGCAGAGCATTTGAAAACCCACATTTTCTGACATTATCAAAAACTTCTTGACAGTACTGAGAAACATAGAACACAATTGCAGATATCTTCATATACTATTTGTCTGCTGAAAGACACTGCAAATTATTAAAGAGTGTACATGTTTTAAAAGAAAGTAGGTCTAAAACCCATCATTGAAATATCATGTTAGCATTAGAATGTTGATGATATTTCAAAAGTTTGTTCAATATTTTTAAATATGTAGTTTTCATTAAAAGAATATCTGATGATCCTGCCGTGAAGTTCCTTGTTCAGGAGCTTCCTGTTTTGGAGTGACAACACTCTATCCATATATTCCAACCATGTTTTTATGCTGACAGTGCAGATGTTGCATTGTAGAAATTTCTAGACAGAAAGATGCACACAACAAAGCTACAAAGGATAAACAAAAGACAGGAAACACACTTGGAAAAGGGGTTCATAAAATAATACCAACAAGACAACAGAAAACAAGACAGGAGACAAAAGGAATGCAAATGTCCAAAGGGGAAACAAGAAACCATTTACTGTAATTTCAAGAATCAAAGTTGCAGGATTTGCTTTGACACAAGTGGAGAAAGTGCTTCAGCAGTCTCCTGCAGGAATACAGTAATTAAAGCAGAATTGTTTAAAAGGCTGCCGGAAGACCAGAAAGATGTGCACAGCGATGAGGCAGAAAACTAAGTGAGGACAACATCATAGAGTAGGTGCAAAGCCATGCTTAACAAAGACAAGTGCAGCAGCTAAAACATAACAATGGAGAGAACAGAAGCACAAGAAAAACAGATTGTGGGTTTGAACCCAAGAAAAACCTTAAACAGAACTAAATAACTCAATCAAATTGTTTCCTGAATGAAAGCTGATACTACACACGTTCTATAGATAACCATACAATATAGCATGGCATGCTCCTTTTCTCTTAAGATTTTTTTGTTAATGTTTTTTTTTTTATGTTGGGCAGTGTCTGCATAGGGGGGATTTACTAAAACTGGAGCACTAAGAATCTGGTGCAGCTGTGCATAGTAGCCAGCTTGTTCAATTAAACTTTGACAATGAGGCTGGGTTCACACTGGTCCGACAAACGCTCCGACATTGGGAGCTCATGTCGCATGACGTGTAAAATTTAATGTTTCCCTATGGGAGCCGTCCTAACTGGTCCGACACAAGTCGTTCCGACTTTAGAAATGCTCCCTGTACTACTTTGGTCCGACTTTGATCCTACTTCAGCCTATTGACTATCATTGAAGTCGGATCAAAGTCGGATCGCCGGCTTGCATGATCCGACTTCGGCACGCGACTTGTGCTCAAATGATCTTGAGGGGGAACTCCGCGCCAAATTTTAAATAAAAAACCGGCATGGGTTCCCCCTCCAAGAGCATACCAGGCCCTTGGGTCTGGTATGGACCTTGAGGGGAACCCCCTATGCCGAAAAAACGGTGTGGGGGTCCTCCCCAATCCATACCAGACCCTTATCCGAGCACGCAGCCCGGCCGGACAGGAATGGGGGTGGGGACGAGCGAGCGCCCCCCCCCTCCTGAACCGTACCAGGCCGCATGCCCTCAACATGGGGGGTGTTGCCTTGGGGGAGGGGGCGCGCTGCGGCCCCCCACCCCAAAGCACCTTGTCCCCATGTTGATGAGGACAAGGGCCTCTTCCCGACAACCCTGGCCGTTGGTTGTTGGGGTCTGCGGGCGGGGGGCTTATCGGAATCCGGGAGCCCCCTTTAATAAGGGAGCCCCCAGATTCCGGCCCCCACCCTATGTGAACGAGTATGGGGTACAGCGTACCCCTACCCATTCACCTAGGGGAAAAAGTGTCAATTAAAAAAAAAACACTACACAGATTTTTAAAGTATTTTATTAGACAGCTCCGGGGGTCTTCTTCCGACTTCGGGGGTCTCTCCGGTTCTTCTCCGCGCTCTCCGGGTCTTCTACCGGGCTCCTCCGCTCTCTTCTGCTCTTTTGCCGCTCTTTTGCTAAAGCGGAGGAGCCCGGTCTGCTGCCTTCTTCTCTTCGGGGGTCTCTCCGGTTCTTCTCCGCGCTCTCCGGATCTTCTGCCGGGCTCCTCCACTATTTTCTGCTCTTTTGCTATAGCGAAGGAGCCCGGTCTTCAATCTTCTGCCTTCTGCCCTCTTCTCCTGATGTTGACGCGACGCTCTCTGGGGCTGGAATGCACTTTGAGCGCTCCGCTCTGACTTATATAGGTGGTGACCACGCCCCCTTATGCCGTCACAGTCCCTGGGCATGCTGGGACTGTGACGTTTTAGGGGGCGTGGTCATCACCCGATGACCACGCCCCCTTATGTCGTCATAGTCCCAGCATGCCCAGGGACTGTGACGGCATAAGGGGGCGGGGTCCCTGCCTATATAAGTCAGAGCAGAGCGCACAGAGAGCATTCCAGCCGGGGAGAGCGTCGTGTCAACATCGGAAGAAGAGATGAAGAGAAGTAGCGGCGAGACAGCGGCGACAAGACAGCGGCAGCAGACCGGGCCCCTCGCTGGCAATAGAGCTGGAAGAAGATAGCGGCGGGGCCCGGGAGAAGAGGCGGAACACCGGGAGAAGTCGGAAGAAGATACCGGAGCTGCCCAATAAATTAATTTTGAAACTTGTGTACTGTGTTTTTTTTTATTGAAACTTCCCTAGGTGAATGGGTAGGGGTACCATGTACCCCATACTCATTTACATAGGGTGGGGGGCCGGGATCTGGGGGCCCCCTTATTAAAGGGGGCTCCTGGATTCCGATAAGCCCCCCGCCCGCAGACCCCGACAACCAACGGCCAGGGTTGTCGGGAAGAGGCCCTTGTCCTCATCAACATGGGGACAAGGTGCTTTGGGGTGGGGGGCCGCAGTGCGCCCCCTCCCCCAAGGCACCAACCCCCCCATGTTGAGGGCATGCGGCCTGGTACGGTTCAGGAGGGGGGGGGCGCTCGCTCGTCCCCACCCCATTCCTGTCCGGCCGGGCTGCGTGCTCGGATAAGGGTCTGGTATGGATTGGGGGCGACCCCCCACGCCGTTTTTTCGGCGTAGGGGGTTCCCCTTAAGGTCCATACCAGACCCAAGGGCCTGGTATGCTCTTGGAGGGGAAACCCATGCCGGTTTTTTATTTAAAATTTGGCGCGGAGTT